>OZ025299.1:162334798-164734798 GCA_964019185.1 Maratus speculifer
ACTACTGAAATATCTTTATAAATTTCTTTTATAGCATTAGCATTAGGGGCATTTTCCCGATTAAATGAGGCAAAAATTTCTGTTTTTAAAAACCAGTGATAAAAGATTAAAAATTCTGTAAAAGACACTTGTCGGAAAAGGGTAAGTATATATCCAGCTCAGCATTTGTTTCTGGCAGATATTTCATAAATATTTTTAAAATTCATGAGACAATAAAATAAGTAAAACAGTAACATAACAAACATGTAATCAAATTACGCGCCCAAACAATTGAAAGAATCGGAATTAAAAAGACTGCTGTAAATAACGAAATCTTTGATGTTTTTATACATTAACTTATACGAAAGTATAGCTTTTAATAAATTTCAAAACTTAATTTGAATGCGAAATTGATAATTCAGAAAAAAAAAATGGTTCTGTTAATAGGCAGTTAAATAAATATTTTTTAACCCCTTCGCAACGAGAGCCTTTTACGAAATGTTTAATGTTTTGTCACCGGTTTTTAAAAACAGAAATATGTGACTTATTGAATCGAGAAAATGCCACGATTTAGTAGGCAAATTTTGCAGTAAAATTTTACTGGTGAGGATAAACAAGAATTCTTAAGCCTTTTTGCGGCACGTATATGTGTCGATCGTCCCCAAGGGGTTAATATTACAAAATAGTTTTCCCTTGTGTTCTAAAATCCGAGGTCTGGATTTGATCCCTAGTAAATAAAAGAGTAAAAATAGTTTAACACTTTTAACATTCAATGTTCATCTTTTGAAAATTACTCTTTTTTTCCGTTTACTGGAATTTTTATTTCTCCCAAAAGTTTCGTTCATTTCATTAATTTTGATAATGTTGCAACTTAAAAAGAAAACAAAACACTTACCTACATTTTCCTGGGTGATAGGATGACTTTATTTTTTTCTTTCCAAATTGTCCTCTCCAAATAACCCTCATTTTTTCCCGAAGGCATTAGCGCTGAATAAGCACTTAAAAAACCTTTTTAAAAATTAACAAACTCAACTAATTTTGGAACGAACTCTACAATTCTAATTCTGGAATTGTTGTTTTTACTGAAGCTGGGGAAATTTCCACCAATTGCTTTTTGTCCAACGAAAAATGAGTATGTCTCCTCATTTAAAAATGAAGGGGAGCAATTCCTTCATATATTCTAAAAAGACGGAAAACAAGCACATTTCCACTTTTTCTGTTGCCTCAAATTGGTCGTAAATCTCACTGATAAACAGACGTCATTTACCAATGCGGAAAGTTTTCAACATCTCTCTCTCTCTCTTTCATTTTAGTAGTTTTATCTCTGTGATTCAGAAAAAGCCTCACAGCGGGGCAGAGCAAGGGAGTGACCTGCAATTGTACAATACTTTTTCTTGGATTTATCTTCGAACAGCAATAAAATCAGAGGGACAGGGGCAATTGTAGTTTACAAATTATTTGTTTTATACCCGCAAAACCTTTCAGACACTTAAATTTGATCCTTGTTTTCAAAGAATTTACATAAAATCAACTGACAGACAGAAAAATCTCAATTTTATTATTTTCAAACAAATTTATTAAATAAAATATTTTATGAAGCACTGCACGCAGGACTTCAGGATCGCGCGTTCAAGTTCAATATTTTCAAATTATACCCCTTCAACCCATAGATTAAAGAATAGCGACAGATTCTTACAAGGAAGGTCTCCATTGGGGGCATACTCAGAATTTTTTGAAAAAAATACGAATTAAACTACTCATGTAGGTAATAAAGGATCAGTGAAAATTAGCGGCGGAATTACATTATTAGATATGTAAAAAAATAAAATAGTTTGCAATAATTGGCGTGAAAAGCTGAAAGCGACGCGGAATTTGGCGAGCAGTGCATTTCCTCGCCAAAAGCAGACGATTTTAACGAATCTGAAAATTGATTTTAATTGACTTCACTGTTAAAAATCTGCAGCATTTACTGCAACGTCACTCCACTACTTTTATAGAATATCTCTCTTCTGACCAATGAGAATGCTCCATAGCACGATGAATTGACCGTGTCATACACTGTTAAAAATCTGCATTTTGTTGCAACGCACTCCACCGCTTGTATATAATATCTCTATTCCAACCAATGAGAAAGCTCCATTTCACGGCCAAATAACCGTTTTCTATGCAAGCAAGGGAATGCGTTGCAACAAAATGCAGCAGATTTTTAACAGTGTATTTTCAATTTGGAACAATTTTAATCAATTTAAATTGTTTTTTTAAATGATAAAATATATTAATTTCATTTTGTTATAAGTACATATAAACGTATGAGACAAAATTACACGTAAGGTAAAGTAAAAATGCAAAACTAAAATTACTTAAACTAAACTTATTTAAATAAATTGAACATAGAAAGTTTTTTCTTTAAAAAGTATTCGAAGCGTAAAAGCGTATTTTTCAAAATTTCATTTTTTCGCCAACCGGAGATAAATCGCCAAATAAACGAAATTTTTATTATTTTTTTACGGACGTTATAAGGAAGTTCCGCCGAAATTTTTTTATAAACATTTATAACGATATGAGAAGAAAATTCTGTAATTTTTTCAGATTTTTCTGAGTATGCCCGTATGGAGACCTTCCTTGTTAGACTATTACTTTCAGATATAAAGACTCCAAAAAATTAATATAGTTTAAAATAAAAGGAAAAATGCGGTTAGAATATTATAATTTTTGAAGTTATATATTAAAATAGTTTATAAAATATTTCTCTACTAGCTGATCCATCCATCGTTGTCCGGGCGTGGGGAAAAAAAAAAAAAAACCTTTAAAAACCGTTGTATAGATTTTGAATAAACTCGAATAATTTCGAATATTTCCAAAATATACTATAATGGATTTCGAGACTGAAATGGGATTCCTTTTACTAATGTTTAAAAATTATGAAAAAAAAAAAAAAAGAAGGGAATTAGGGAGAAAGATTAAAACAGTTGATTTTAATTACAATTATTTTTAAAATGTTAAAAAAAATCGCATACCGCGCAAAAACTCTAAAAAGTGAAAAAAAAAAATTGCTACGAATTTCGAATAAACTGTATTGAAAAGAGAACAAAATTTATGATTTTGAGCTAAAAGATTAAATCTGGATTTTTCTTACTAACAGAGAAAAATCATTGCAGAATTCTAAAAAACGCTAAAAATCTCATTAAAAATTCAAAAAATGCAGAGGGCAACATTTATTATACTAAGCCCATAATATCATTGACGCCGAATTTTTTTTAAAAGCAGGGGGAAAAAAATCGCCGAAGAAAGTGAAAAGTCCCAACAAAAGTCTTTAAAAGATCAAAAATGTAGAGAATAAAATGTACTACAGTAAAACCTCCATAACGCACACTCCCGAATAACGGATGCCTCTATTTAACGGACAGCTCTCCCCACTCCCAAAACCTAAATTTTTGTATGTTTAACCTCTGAATAACGGACATTCTAAATAGCGGACACTATTTTCGACAATAAAGGATGAAAAAGTATTTTTTTAACAAGAAAAAAAATAAAGAAAAGTAAAAAAGTCTCTAAATTTATCAGGGCAATGTGTCACAAATTTTGTGATCAGAGATAAATGTAGAGGGTGGGCTGAGGAAATGTCTCCTTCAAGTTCATTTTTGAATTCTGGGAGTTACGTGGGAGGGATATCTGCCAGAACATTCAAATATCAAAGCCCCCCCGGAAGATTTTATGTTTTTAATGATCAAAAAGTGTAATCCCTATCCCCCCCTCGGAATTCTATAATGATCAATAACTTCACATTGAAAAACAAATTATACGTAATCGCAAGCAAAAGTAGACTTTTGTAACAGATTTATTTATTTAATTTTAATAAGAATGTAATAAATAGCAATTAAAGGTGTGCACAATTTAAGTTTTATTGCTTAAAAAATAATTTTAATTTCTCATTAATCATATAATAGAGGTTTTAGAACATATAAATGTCAATTAATGAGATACTAAGCATTTCTTAGCAATTTTTGTATCTCTGAGGTTTTTCCAATAGCGGACACCTCCGAATAACGGACAATTTCTGCATTCCAGAGGTGTCCGTTATTTAGAGGTTTTACTGTATATTAGGCAAAAATTTGAAATCGAATTCCTTTTACTAATTTTATATTTAGTCTTTATATTTCTTATTCCTTTATCGCCCGCCCCGGATCCTTTATTTTATTAACGGCTTTGCCTGTTTGAAAATTTACTTTCATTTTGCCGTACTGCCCTTTTCTTTAAAACTGTAATCAAATTCAAACTAACTACTTTCTAATAAATTTCTGAATCGTTCTTTACTTATAAATGCAGTAATTGGTATGTGCTCTAAAATAAAACTGTAAAATCTAATAGTTTTTTCCAGTTTTCGACATTACCTTTGAAAGAAAAAAAGATGCTATCGAATTTGATGCTTTGAATAAAATTTCCAATGCATGGAAGTTTGTTAAAAGTAACACCATAGGACAACAATCACTTACCAATCAAGATATAATTCATTTGTAAAAAATTTAAAAAAGATATTCATTTCCAAAACACTTCTTCAATGTGTTAAAAGTTTCATACTGTTCATCTGTGTTAGGAATTAAGAATGGACCATTTCAAACATTAAAAATAAATGAAATTCTGCCTCATCCGACTCGATTTCTACTTTAAATTGAGAATTTTCTTAATATAAAATACAGATTAAGGAAAAAGATACAGAATAACTATTTATGCGAAAATTTTACCGCATATTTCAAATTATGCATCCGCAAGCAATAGATATGTAGCATCAATGATGATCTCTTTAATTACTTCAAATAAAAAATTCGATAAAAAAATAATAAGTAAATAATAGTAGTTTAAAAAAAATGTTTAAAACTTCAGAGTTTTTGAAGATGTATATTTAATTGGGGTTGCGGGATATTTTTTTAGTGTTCGAGTCTGGTTAAAGGATTGATTTTAAGTAGAATTTGTAGGTTTTAAAAAGAGGCCCGCAGGACCCCACTGATTTGCTGATACTTTAAATAGGAGCAAAATTAATGTAGAAGTAGGGCGGATGAGAATCGGGGTATTCGAAATAAATCACAGCTGCAAGGTTTCACTGAGTGAATATTTAATTAAAAATTTCTTGATTACATAACTTGTACATATGAAATCACAATTCCGGATTAAATAAAGTATAAAATGAACACAAACATAATAACTGATTAAAGTTAGTTATGGGTATCAATCGATCCCTTTTACAAAGTTCCGAAACGGAATCTCGTTCCTTTAAAAACACGAGTGTAAGCCAACCGCATCTGCTCTGCACCACAGATGGTGGCATTCTCCTTCGCAAAATCTTCGAGCTCTCACACTTTTCCATATTGCACTTAGTTTGCGAGTATTTTTCTGGGCTGTGCTTTTGAACTCTGCTCAGCCATTGAAACTATGCACATACATTGTCAGTCGAAGTCTTGTGGTTTCTGAGGCTAATTTACCTCTACATCTCGTCCATCCTGACCTATCTGTGCCCTCACGGAGCTTAATACCAACTACAAGCTCCAGGTCAGACTCCATACGACTTTCATAAAATAGTGAAATCACAAAACACACACTAAAATTCCATATTAAATCACTGAAAAACTAATAATAATAATAAAAAGTCTGGTGCTAGTCCAAGTGTTCATAAACTATTAAAAGTTTTTTTTTTCTCTTCAGTCACAGTTCAGTTTTTTTTTCTTGCATAAAATGTCTAAAAAATAACGTTAAATGGATGTACTTGGAGTCATAAAACACTATATAGCGATACATAAACAAATAAACAACAACAACAAAAAAAAAACACACAAAAGAAATACTTGAAAAACATCATGTTTTAGGGTCTAGAAACCCATAGTTTCATGCAGGCAGCTGCAGTCGATGTCACTCTTGGACCCTCTTGGAAACCCACTTTTTCGACATCGTATCTGTCATTGCTTTTGATTTTGATCACTTTGTAAGGACCAAAATATTTAATTCGTAATTTCATGCCGACCCCAAATTGGGTTCTTTTTATGGCAACTAGATCACCAACTTTATAACACCTTACTTTTTTCCACTTACGATTAAAATTCATTACGATTCATTTTCTTATAAGTACATTTAAACGTATATGACAAAATTACACTTAAAGTAAAATAAAAATGCAAAACTAAAATTACTTAAATTAAACTTATTTAAATAAATTGAACATATAAAGTTTTTTCTTTAAAAAGTATTCGAAGCGTAAAAGCGTATTTTTTAAAATTTAATTTTTTCGCCAACCAAAGATAAATCGCCAAATAAACGAAATTTTCATTATTTTTTTACGGACGTTATAAGGAGGTTCCGCCGAATTTTTTTTTATAAACATATATAACTATATGAGAAGAACATTCTGTAATTTTTCCAGATTTTTCTGAGTATGCCCGTATGGAGACCTTCCTTGTGAGTGCTACGCAAAATCGTACTGTTCATTATTCGTTGTACGGTTGGCACATATTTATACCATTTCGTCGGATCATCGATGGATAATTTACTCAGGATATTTATGAGTGTTTTCTGTGATCGCTCTACCTGGCCGTTTCCCCTCGGTATACCTGTCGTAATTAAGACGTTCTATCTTTTCATCTTCGAGATACTCCTTAAATTCATTAGAAGTAAAAGCGGCTCCACGATCGCTAATTATGCGTTCTGGATTTCCAAATACGGCTTGTTGAATGTTTAATTTCGAAATCACTTCCTTAGCGGAAGTTGTTTTGACAGGATAAAACCACACAAATTTTGTGACAGCGTCCACTACAGAGAAAATAAAATCATAATTTTTGTTTGTTGAAGGTAGAGGGCCTAAATGATCGATATGGTAAGTTTGAAGTGGCGAATCTTGTTTAGGGATGGGATTTAGCAATCCTTCACCTTTACCTTGTTTCCTGTTACATAGTGTGCACTCAATACAATTTCCTATCACGCTTTCGATCTGTTTTCGAAGGTTAGGGATATAATAATCCTGTTTCACGATTGCTTCAGTTTTAACAACAGCATAATGTCCCTTATTGTGAATTTCACGAATAATTTCCCTTTGCATGCTTTCTGGTATCATAATTAATTCTCTATCGTTTTCATATTTATACACAATATTTCGCCTAACAAAATAATCATTACTTTCGTTTTTTCAACTAATGTTTTTATAGTTTGAATGTAATCATCTTCGTTTTGCGCTTTGGTCAATTTTGCTGTAAGTTCATCCTGTGAACACGTTAAAGTTAATACCGTGTTACGACTCAATGCATCGACATGTTTCATTTGATTTCCGGCTCTGTGAACAATTTGGTAGTCAAATTCTTGAAGAAATAATGCCTACCTCGCAACTTTAGGTGTAAGATCTTTTTTCTCTAAGGTTTTTTGAAAAGCAGAACAATCGGTTATTATTTTAAATATATTTCCTAACAAATAAGTTCGAAATTTCTTTAATGCTTCGATGACAGCAAGTGCTTCGAGCTCATAACTACTATATTTCGCTTGAGCGGGCGTTGTTTTCTTGCTCATGAAATGAACTGGATGTAAATTTCTGTAATCATCTTTTTGTAGCAAGATTGCTCCGAAACCTAAACTACTCGCATCCGTATGTAATTCCGCCCCCTTTCTAAATATGTGTAATACTGGTTTACTAGACAGTTTATTTTTTAGAATTTGGAAAGCTTCTTTTTGACTTGGACCGAAATTAAATTCATTTTCCATTTTTAAAAGATCACTCAAAGGTCTAGCATAATCAGCGATATACTTCCTGAAATATCCGGTAAGTCCCAAAAAACTCTGGAGTTGTTTTTTATCTTTTGGTTCAGGAAATTTTGTAACAGCTATAACATGTGTTTCGGAAAGTCGAATTGTTCCATTCTCAATTACGTATCCTAAGAATTCGATTTTTCTCTTCAAAAACTGACATTCAGGAAAATTAAACTCGAGGCCATACTCTGATGCTACCTGAAACACACGTTTCAATTTAGAAAGCGCCTCTTCTTCAGTCTGCGCATGGACGATTATATCGTCTAAGTACACGGAAATCGTTTTATCTCTTATTAATTCTTTAAGGCATGCATATATGTAACGTTGGAAAAATTGGGGAGCAACATTTAATCCGAATGACATTACATTATACTCTAATTGTTGATTATTTGTAACAAACGAAGTAAACTTTTTACTATCCCAGAGATGCCACTTTTCCGCCAAAAGGCGGATTTCCGCTTTTTTTAATTTTTAAAAAATCACGATCTTTGTTAAGCGATCACGAAATAAAGTAACGATTTTCGTTAAACGATCGCGAAATACAACAGCCTTTTTCGTAAAACGATCGCAAAATATAACAGCGATTTTTGTTAAAAGATCGCGAAATATAACACAACAGCGATTTTCGTTAAAAATTCGCGAAATATAACAGTGATTATCGTTAAAAGATCGCGAAATATAACGGTGATTTTTGTCAAAAGATTGCAAAATAAAACGGCTATTTTCATCAAACGGTCGCGATATAAAACAGCAATTTTTATCAGACGATCGCGAAACAAAACTGATTTTTATGAAACGGTGATTTTCGTCAAACGATCGCAATGTAAAACGGCGATTTTCGCCAAACAGTACTTTTTGAAGTTGGTGCCAAACGATCACAATCAATAATGATTTTTACCATTTTATTTATGGTATTAGGCATAATATAACCACAATTCTTACTATACTTACAATAGTTTGGCACCAACTTCAAAAAGTAATTCATTACTTTTTATATGTATATATTCATAAATTAAATCAAAAATATGTAAATGAATCTCTTGTAAAAAATATTCTGTCGAAAAACCATGTTTGCTGGATATTAAGTTCTATGTATTAAACTTATAACCATTTTGTTTTGTCGGTACATGATATCTGATGTGTGGTTATTAGATAACAATTCATCATTAGGGTATTTTAAAGAATTATTTAACTCTTTTTAGAGCGTTGATTGAAGTCGGTTATATTTTTTTTTGAAAAAGTTTATTTTATTTCTTACTTTTTAGTTATTTATACCATAATACTTAGTTTAATCGGTTGGATAGTTGTGGTGTAATCGGTGAACATATATATAAAAAAAAGTACATACGGGGCCGAATTGATGATAACCTTCTCTCCTTTTTTAAGTCAGTTAAAGAAATTATAATACGGCAAAATACTGTATGTTATACATGGATGTCAGGAATGGGGTTCGAACCCACGACCTCTTTCGAGAACCAGAGCTTAAGTCGTGCGCCTTAGACCGCTCGGCTATCCTGACTGCAATCTAAATGGTGAACAACGCCATATTACTCTTTGCAAGTCTATTATTTTAGCACACTTTCACTGATAAAGTACTGAGTTGGTAAAAGATCTCTGATACTCTGTGCTAACGGTTAAAAACAAAATATTCTTAATAGCATAATTAGTATTTAATTTATAAAATATATGTGTAAAAAGAATAATACGGAAAAGGCTTTTGTATATATGTATGTCAGGAGTGGGGTTCGAACCCACGTTCTCTTTCGAGAACCAGAGCTTGATGGTGGTGTATTTTTGTCGGCCGATTATCTACGCTATGGGATATAGGCCCTATGGGGTGGATTGCCCTCCGTGGGGGTCTTTCTAAGGGAACCTAACCCGTATTTACGCAAGGTTCGAAGAAAACCACGGAAACTTCGAACGGTTAGGCCGACGGTCGCGATTGGGTTCGAACCCAGCACCTACCGTCTACCAGTTCGGAGGTCAGAACCTCGCGGCCACTAGTGGGGCGAACCAGAGCTTGAATTAAGCGCCTTAGACCGCTCGGCTATCTTGACTAAAATCTATTCGGTGAACTTATTCAACGTCATATTACTTTTCGCAAGTCTATTATTTTAGCACTCTCTCACTGATAAAGTATTGAGTTGATAAAATATCTCTGATACTCTGTGCTAACGGTTAAATACAAAATATTCTTAATAGCATAATTAGTATTTAATTTGCAAAATATACGTGTAAAAATTATAATGCGGAAAAAGGTTATTGTATACATGCATGTCAGGAGTGGGGTTCGAACCCCCCTCTCTTTCGAGAACCAAAGCTTAAATCAGGCGCCTTAGACTGCTCGGATATCCTGATTGCAATCAACTCAGGGAACTTATTCAAGGTCATGTTATTTTTTACAAGTCTATTATTTAGCACTCTTTCACTGATAAAGTATTGTGGAGATAAAAGATCTCTGATTCTCTGTGCTAACGGTTAAATACAAAATATTCTTAATAACATAATTAATATTTAATTTGTAAAATATATGTGTAAAAATTATAATGCGGAAAAAGATTACTGTATACATGCATGTCAGGAGTGGGGTTCGCACCCCCCCCCTCTCTTTCGAGAACCAAAGCTTAAATCAGGCGCCTTAGACCGCTCGGCTATCTTGACTACAATCTATTCGGTGAACTTATTCAACGTCATATTACTTTTCGCAAGTCTATTATTTTAGCACTCTCTCACTGATAAAGTATTGAGTCGGTAAAATATCTCTGATACTCTGTGCTAACGGTTAAATACAAAATATTCTTAATAGCATAATTAGTATTTAATTTGCAAAATATATGTGTAAAAATTATAATACGGAATAGGTTGTTGCATACATGTATGTCGGAAGTGGGGTTCGAACCCACGCTCTCTTTCGAGAACCAGAACTTAAATCAGGCGCCTTAGACCGCTCGGCCATCCTGACTGCACTCCATGGTAGGAACTCATTCAACAGTTTTAATTAGCGAAAAATCACTAATTTTAATAGTTTTTGCCCGTTTACTAAAAAATTACTGAACCAATTTCTATGAAATGGAAGTTGTACCAATCCGAGAGTAAGTTCTTTAATTTAACACCAAAACCAAATTAATCAGTTGGATAGTTTCGGCGTAATCGGTGAACATACATTAAAAAAATACATACGTGATGAATTGATAACTTCCTCTCCTTCTTGAAGTCGGTTAAAATATTCTTAATAGCATAATTAGTATTTAATTTGTAAAATATATATGTAAAAATTATAATAGGAAAATTATTGTACACACGCATGTCAGGAGTGGGGTTCGAACCCATTCTCACTTTCGAGAACCAGAGCTTAAATCAGGCGCTTTAAACCGCTCGGCCATCCTGACTTCACTCAATCGTAGGATAGCAAACAGAACAGTTTTAAATAGCAAAAAAAAAAAAAAAAAAAAAAAAAAAAAACACTAATTTTAATAGTTTTTGCTTAATTACTAAAAAACTACTGAACCAATTTCTATGAAATGGAAGTGGTACCAATCCGAGAGTAAGCTCTTTAATTTAACACCAAAACCAAATTAATCGGCTGCATAGTTTCGGAGTAATCGGTGAACATACATAAAAAAAATACATACGCGTCGAATTGATAACCTCCTCTACTTTTTGAAGTCGGTTAAAAATATTCTTAATAACATAATTAGTATTTAATTTGTAAAATATATATGTAAAAAGTATAATACGGAAAATTATTGTACACACGTATGTCAGGAGTGGGGTTCGAACCCATTGTCACTTTCGAGAACCAGAGCTTAAATCAGGCGCTTTAAACCGCTCGGCCATCCTGACTTCACTCAATTGTAGGAACTAATTCAACAGTTTTAAATAGCAAAAAAAAAACACTAATTTTAATAGTTTTTGCTTAATTACTAAAAAACTACTGAACCAATTTCTATGAAATGGAAGTGGTAGCAATCCGAGAGTAAGCTCTTTAATTTAACACCAAAACCAAATTAATCGGCTGCATAGTTTCGGAGTAATCGGTGTACATACATAAAAAAAAAATACATACGCGTCGAATTGATAACCTCCTCTCCTTTTTGAAGTCGGTTAATAAATACTTGAGTTATCATTAATATTATTATCCCATGAAATCGAAACATAAAAATCTAAAAAATGCTATATGGTTAAAGTAAAATCTCATAAGACGGAATCGCATTGGAAAGAAAAAAAATACATTATAGACAAGTCCCCTTCTTAGCAGGTGTAAATGTATAATATATTTTTTTCTCGCGTATTATTGTATTCCTTTTGCACGGATGAACAGTTTAAAGAAATTTTCAGTTTAAAAGAAGATTCCGTCATATGCAGGTTCCTTTTTCATGCGTTTAATTCTATTTTAATAAATATCAAAATCTACAAAATTTTTAAAAAGAATTAATTTTAATGTTTAATTGTAGAAAAATGACGATTTAAAAGTATATGCCTTTTTTTTTCAAAATTCTTTGGACCAAGCCAAATTTTACTTTTTTTTGAACAGACTTCACCACAAAGAGAAAATGATTTTCATACGGGATGATTCAACCGAAACTGAATATTTTGGTCCGTGAAGATTGGGAAGAATGAAATCAGTCCTAGCTTTGTAGGTTTCAGGCCCGGCTCGGAAAGAGAACTTACTAGGCCCGGCCCTGCTCGTGCAGAACTCTAATTTATGCTGTACAGTTAACTGATTTAGGCATCATCGATTGAAAAATAGCTTTTAAAATTAATATTTTAATAGAAAATTACTTGTGTTTCTGACAAAACTTATTTTTTTACTTCCTTTACTGACATATTACAAATACTATTTTAATATTTCTCTTTATGCTTTTCATAGACGTTTTCATTTCTTTCAGTTTGAGAAAAATATATAGATGAATAATCTTTTGGGTGTTTGATCTTTGATTCTCACAGTCGATAAAGAAAAAAAAAGAAAGAAAAGAAAAGAAATTAACTATTTCAGCGACTGACTTAACAGCATTGCCTGTACTAGAGGTCTGCACGAGCCGGAATTTCTAGGCCCGGCCCGGCCCGTAGGAAAGTTGTTTCGGCCCGGCCCGACCCGTTTAAATTTTTATATTTTAGGCCCGGCCCGTTTTGGCCCGTTACAATTTCTACGATTTCTAAAAAGTTCAGATTTTTATCATATAACTAAGATTCCTTTAAAGAATACTGAATACATATCAATGGAATGATTTTACAGTATATTTTACAGCAAATATACATTAACAACATTAATGATTACTTAGATTCTTAGGCTTTCAACATTCGAATAAAGATTCATTAAAAAATTAATATGGCTTAGAATAAAAGAAAAAAGAAAGAAAGCTAAAAACATGGTTAATTTTGAAGCTTTTTAATAAAAGAAGATTTATAAATATATTTCTATATCATTTTATTATAGATTTCGAATCTAAATTCATTCTTAAATTCAAAGAAGCTCCTTTCTGATACATTTCTAAATTCATTTTTTTCCTCATAAACGCATAAGATTAGCAGATATCTTTATTCAGAAACTATACAGGGTGCGTCATAAATATCGAAACAATAGGCTATCTCCTTAAATATTGCCTCTAGACCCATACTTCCAATTGCAAAAACTCATAAAAAAGGTGAAATTTCTGATAATATAAGTTGCAACTCCATGGGGGGTCTAGTTGAAAAAATACGAAAATTAAACTTTTATACGGCCCCCGTACAGCAAAATTCCCAATTAGGAAATTATTCCTAATCCATTCCTAAATTGAAAAAAAAAATTCATCTCCGTATCTGAAAACCTGACAGAGATATCAAAATCTAAAATTCTCAAAAATTCGTGACTTACACCACTTTACCATGCCTGTAAACTAAGTGTTTTTCATCCATTTTCAAAGCAAATAAGGGATAGTCCACATATTGTAACGTTATTATATGTCGGTTGAAGACCGTGCCTCTTATTTAAAGCAGCTTATTGATTTAAAATTGAAACTTGTTTTTAAAACATGTTGATCGTTAGTACTGGAGGTCGGAATAAATCGTAATATTTAGGTCCGGTCCTAAACCGGCCCATAGGGAAAGAAGTTCAGCCCGGCATGAAATAATGTTAAAATCATAATCCGGACCCGCCTGGAAAAAATCTTAAATCGTAGCCGGCTTAGCCGTGAATTTCTACATAGTTTTTTACTTCAGTATAATATCAACACATTTTCTGTTTGAGACAGAATTCCGTCATAGGCAGATTTTTTTTCTCTGGTTTTATTTTGTTTAATTTTTTAGCATTTAAATATGCTATTTTTCAAAACAAATTTAGTTTTTTTTTACTGTTTTGTAAAATAAAAGCGGTTTTAAAATTTATGTGGTTTTCGTAAAAATATTGATTAAACCAAATTTTACTTATTTTATGTACGTACTAGGTCTGTGGTTTTAATACGGATTGTTCGAGACGGGATTAAAAATTTCGTCCAGTGCAAGTCTGAGAAAAAGGAAGCAGTCCCCTCCGGTATGAAAAATACATTAGACCCAGATAGGCGAATCTTCAGAAAAAAGTAACGTCTCAGTCCTGATCTGACCTGAGCCTAGAATACAGATTTTTTAACAGCCTCTACAGGACGATAAAAAGCTTGAAGTTGTGAGAGCTAAATTTTTAAAAAGGACTTAATCTGCATCTTATAGAAAAGCATTCTTTTAAATAACTAATGGGCAGTAAAACAGTACATTTCGTTTTTCTGTATAATGAATTTTTTTCCCGACTATTTCTCGACTTCCCTATAATTAGTCTTTAAATTATTAAAAATTAAGAATTGTTAAAGAAAAAAAGTACAAACTTGAACCATGTCATTTTTAATTATTTTACCTTACTTTTGTTTAAAAAAAATGAAAAATTATTTACTTTTGAAAATATGTTTTTTAAAAGTTATTATTTTTAAATAAATATTTTAATAGCTCTAAAATAAATATTGAAAAACAAAAACCTCGGAACAAAACTAAAATCAGATTTTCATTTTTAGTTAAATAGAAAGAAATTGAAATCCGATAAAAAATGTTTGGAGTTATAACGATTTTTAACTATCGCATTGAAACCAGTACTAACCATATGAAATTTTTATAAATTTTATGATAAATTTTAGTAGGTGATTTTCCTAGCAAATTATATGGCTAACATACACAAAAAAAGAAAAAATATCAAAATTCTAACTCGAAAGATAGACTTTTTACGCGTTTCCTACAACTGTTAAAGTAACATTGTCTTTTGAATTTCCCGCATTTCAATTTGTGTCTAATCCCTTAAAACCCGAAGAATTATTCTAACGGTTATAACTCCGCGAATTTTTAAGATATGACGATGCAACTTTTTGTGTATTATTCAGGACTGGATAAGGAAAGTTTCCCTAATTGGAATTTTTATCCTGCGGGGGCCGTATAAAAAGTTAATTTTCGTACTTTTTCAAATAGACCCCTCATGGAGTTGCAACTTATCTTATCAAAAATTTCACCTTTTTTTTATGAATTTTTGCAATTGGAAGTATGGGCCTAGGGGCAATATTTAAGGAGATAGCCTATTGTTTCGATATTTATGACTCACCCTGTATAATCGAGTTGCGTTATCCGTTTTTTGATACAAGCAATTTAAGAATACTGCAAACAAATAAAATACTGTCATAATTAGCGTTTTGAATAGAATTTTCGGAAGCAATAGCAAGGGAAGGGAGAAAAACCTGCAATCATTTAAGAAACTATTATATCTCAACAAGGTTATACAAGTACTTTATTTATCAAAAATGAAAAACGCTATTCGATTCCAAATCCCTTCAATAGTTAGGCTTATCACTTTTGTACTTTTACCAGTGATGCCGCTGAACTTGAAAAATCCTGGGTCCCGGGGACCCAGGACTTCTAAAATTCTGGGTCCCTTTTTCAAAAAAAGCGGGTCCCCACTAAGTCATATTTTTATACGCAAAAATTGAACTTGTTCATTTGCAAAAGAAAAGTTAAATGCAATATTTATTGTTTTAATTAATGTATAAATAATTAAAGCCAATATTATTTTTTAAACTATTAAGAGATATTTACTTTTACTTTTTTAAAAATAAATGTGCAAGATACAAATTATAAAATAATGCTTATTTAAGTGTAGAAAATAACAAGTATCACTATTGTTCACATTTTTTTTTAAAAGGGGTAAAACTGATTTATTGAAAAAGACATTTTTTCTAAAAAAAAAAGAATACTTTTCAAAATAATCAGAACAATCAAAAACAGATTGTGAAGCAGGAAAATCTGTTTTTAGAGCAAAAAAAAAAAAAAAATAATTAAAAAAAACTATTTGGAAGCAGGGAAGTTAGTTTTTGGAACAGAAAAATTCCATCCTGTCATTAACTTTTTTTTCGTACCCCTTTGACGAAAATTGCATTTTAAAGCTATTTTTTTTCACGAAATTTGCCGTTTTTTCGCGATTTTTTGACGAAATTTGCCGGGTTTTTTCTCGATCTTTTAACGAAATTTGCCGTTTTTTCTCGATCTTTTAACAAAATGAGCCGTTTTTTCACTATCTTTCGACGAAATGTGCTATTGTATCACGATTTTTTGATAAAAATTGATGTTTTCGCGAATTCTTTGACAAAATTTGTCATTTTATCACGACTTTTGGATGAAATTTGTCGTTTTTTTTTGCGATTTTTTTTAGGAAATCTGTTTTTTATTCAAAAATTCGAGATTTTGTAATAAAATTAGCCATTTCTGCGAATCTTTTGACGAAATTCGCCTGAAATTATTCGTTATTTCACGATTTTTTTAAACGAAATTTGTCTTTTTTTACGATTTTTTGATGAAATGTGCCGTTTTTTCGCGATCTTTTGACGAAATGTTCCGCTTTTTTCCAATCTTTAGACGAAATGTGCCATTTTATCAAGATTTTTTCATGAAAATTGCCGTTTTTCGCGAATCTTTTGAAAATTTGGCGTTTTATCATGATTTTTGGACGAAATATGCCGTTTTTCGCATTTTTTTTTGAGGAAATCTGACTTTTTTCGGGATTTTATAACAAAATTAGCCATTTTTCTCGCAAACTTTTTGACGGAATTTGTCGGAAATTATTCGTTTTTTCGCGATTTTTTAGCGAAATTTGCATTTTTGCGAATTTTTGACGAAAATTACGCGTCCCGCGGGACGCGTAAGCTCTATTTTTTTGCGTCCCGTCGCCGATTTTTTGCGTATTTTACGCGCTATAGCGCGTCCGCGGCATCCCTGTTTTACAATTTAAAATTAATCAGAAAATGTGTCAAACTTTCGCATTATTGAGAAATTAATTTAAAAATCAAGAAGTATATATCCGAAGACTAAGCTAACATAAGTTCTTTATCACTGTTAATAATTTTACAAATCATGTTTTCTGCCAATAATTAAGTCTAGTACTGCTCCGGCCAGTCTATATGTAGAAAAATAATGCAAGCGTGATCTCGGACCGGCATGAGTCAGCTAAAAAAAATATTAAAACGGGTTACCCATAATGTAATTATCCGATGCCGATACACTGTGTATTTTTATATTGATGCTGTCAAACTAGTATGGCCACATTTATACTTATTCTCGTTAAAACCATTTTCGTTGAAAATAGCTCATATTTAATCGTTTCTGCTTAAAACTTCAGAATGGGCCGGCAGGCCCGAAAATTTTTTTTACCGGCCCGGCCCGTTTATGTTGTTGGTCGGCCCGGCCCGTTGAAAAAACTATTCTAAATCTGCCGGCCCGGCCCGTGAAAAAATTCGAAACGATTCCGCCGGCCCGGCCCGCTGGCCGGGCCCGTGCAGACCTCTAGCCTGTACATCTCTTTCGCTTATAAATCACATCTATGGGCAAAGCGTATGTTTGTTTGGTCATTTTCCGAAGTCTCTCTCAACTCATGACCCCCGGGGCTACCTCGTCCACTCCCTCCAAAATAAATAGCGAGATACTGGGGATATTTTCTTTTTCTTTTTTTTGTTATTTCGGACGAATTTTCCCAGTAGCGTAGTAGTAGAGGCAGAAATTTATGACAGCCTGGAGTTTTACTGAAAATAATTGGTGTCTGCATAAAGAAGGTTGGGGGGGGGTGAAAAGGAACAGATTAGGAGTGAAATGGGGCTGGGGAGGCTGTACAATGTTTACAAATAGTTTAGTGTTTATTTGAAATAAGCGATGAAATTAATTTAAAGGGCACTTTTTCCCCCTCTAGTCGATTTTCCGAGTAATAGGGCTCGCGGGGCGGGGCTTTTGAACAGTGGGGCCATCGGGGCGGCAAATTTTATAAAGGGCGGGCAGGGCGGCGCGCCCTGTGAAAAACGCCTGGAATGAACTCTGGTTTAAAATTATTTACGTTAAATTTGAATCCTTAAAATGTTACAATCCCCGTGGCAGAATGTGCACGACACTGCAAAAGGCGTCGCAGACTTTTAAGGACACCTGCAGACTCAGCGATGCCACGGACGCGATATAACGCATAAATTACGCAAATAGTTGGTCATGGGGCATAAAAATAGCTCTATGCGTCCCGTGCGATGCGTAATTTCGTCAAAATATCATGGAGTAAGTCTGGATTTCGTCCAAAGATCGCGAGAAGAAACGCAAATATTATCAAAGCATTGCGAAAAAATGGCAAATTTCTTTTAAAAATCGCGAAAAAACGACTAATTTCTTAAAAAATCGCGAAAAAAGTCAGTTTCTTCAAAGAATCGCGGGAAGAAAGACAATTTCACCATAATTTCACTAAAAACGGCAAAATTCATTAAAGAAAAAAAAAACTCATAAAAATGGTAAATTCCGTCAGAAAATTATCAAAAAACGCAAATTTCATCAAAAAAATCCCTCAAAAAACGATAGATTTCATCAAAATTGAAAAAAAAAAAAAAAAAAAAAAAAAAAAAAGTCAATTTTTGTTAAAAAATCACACATAAAATAGAATTCGTCAAAAAATTGCAAAAAAAGGGGGGGGGGATTTTGTCAAAATTATCCCAAAAAAGTCAGATTTCGTTAAAAGATTGCGGAAAAACGACAAATTTCGTTAAAAGATCCCGCTAAAACGGGAAATTTTGTCAAATAATCGCGAATAAACGGCAAATTTCGTTAAAAAACGCAAAAAAATTACCGGTAATTTTTTTTTTAAATAAATGACAAAGTTTACATAAACACATATATTGCCATAATTAGCATTACAAAAGCACAAAGAATATATTTATATTCTATTTATATAATACGTTTATGTATAATTATACAGGGTTTATACTCAGAGGAATATGGGATTCCTGGGAAAATCAGTGGATGAATTTTAGATTGTAAAAGTCAGGAGAATCTCAGGGGACAACGGAAAGAATTTCCCAAACCTGGGAAAACTGCCAAAAGAGTCTATGCTGGGAAATTGGGGGCAATTACTGCTGTTCATGTGCTTTATTATTATATGTAAAGATAAAATGTCATTAATTGTTGATATGGGAAAATTGTACATCCCCGAAAATACATGAGGGGATTTTTCTTGGAAAATGAGTATGAACCCTATTATAGCATCTTGCAGACTATTTTTGAAAATGATTAGTGTTGCAGACATCTGAAGAGAGTTCTGCCACTGGGATTACAATTTTTTCTATTCTAACTGTAAATTTTAATGTATATATAAATCTGTATAAAGTATTGAAATAAATATACAATACAATGTGAATAATCAATCATCCAATCTAATCAACCTCTTCTCCAATACCCCCCCCTCCTCAAAAAAAAAAAAATTTTTTTTGCAACTGTTTGTCAATTTATTGTGACAGTAAATAACCAATCATCTAAATTCCGCTTCTCCGTCTTATCAAGCACACCAAATTTAAAGTATTTTATTTTTTAATATTTTTTCTGTCTTAATGTTAAAATTTTTACTAATGATAAGTAATCAATATCCTCCCTCCTCGCCCCCCCCCCCAAAAAAAGATAAATTGCTTTTATCTCTTTGCTCCCCTTCCGTCCACAGCTCACAAAGCTTATAATCTGTATTTGGTGATTTACAGTAATACTAATTAATATCTAAATTCCATTACCTCTAAAAACTTCTGTCATATCCATAAAACAAATAGTTATTCATAAAACTGATAATTTTATGTGGCTAATAGTATTACAGTATAGGTATGTGACCCAAAATTATTTACTAGATCTTTGAAATATTCAATTAAGAAAAAAATATCTGTAATTTGTTATTAAATGTGATTATAAACAATGATGAGTATGTAATATAACAATATATATATATGTATATATAATATAATAATAAATATATAAATAGATAAATGGAAATATGTAAGTAAAAGGAGAATTCATATCAAATAAATTTCGAAATGAAACTCTTCTCCGTGACTCAAATCGAAATTTATACACATAATTTTATATTTTGTTTTATACAACTGATTATTAGTAAAGACTGATCTTACTTATTTAATAATTCTTCATAGGATTAAAGAATTAAAAGCAAATCAACTAGAATAACCATAAATATATATACAAAAGGCAATTCCTTTTAAACATATAGAATATGACTAATATTATTGGTACCTTGCAATTAATATAAGATTACTATTTATCATGATCTTTAAACTATTTCAAAGTGTTTGTGGTATTTATCCTTGCAAAATGGCCAATTGTAGGGGTAAAAATTGCACGCTCAAATTAGATAAGAATAATTAAAAATAATAATAATAATAATTTAATTAATGTTTATAACATTTTGAGAACAATAATTTCCTTTTACAAATTTTATTTCCTTCAAAACTCACTTAAAATATCTTTGTTCAGCGATTTATTTTCATTTCTTAAATCAGAATCATTGCTTGATTAACGAATGCTTGTATTAATTTACATATTGAAAATAATCGAAAAAATATATAAAAAAATAACAATGATAATAATAAATTAATTTTTTTTCTTTTTACAAATGATTTAAAAATCCATCTTAATTATTACTATTGAATTAAATTTTGTATTTCTTTTGCTCGGAAAATAAAGTAAGAGCCCATTTATTTCAATTTCCAGCTCTGTTTTTCAACATGATGTTGGAAGTAGCCTCTCCGTCCCGTCAAAGACACAAAAATGGACTGCACTGCTCGTTTAACCCTTTCCGGCGCAGTGTTACCGGTCTGGACACACCTAATTTTAATTCCAAACTTGCTACTGGCACCAGTAATATTTTAGTAGAGTCTTGCTTTTACAATAAAAGCTTAAATTAAGGAGCTCTTCATTTCTTAAAAAGTCGTTTGTGAATTCCGGTGTCAGTTGATTATTTCTCATTTTACTAACATAATTTTTCTGCGCCGGAAAGGGTTAATAATGAATTTGAATGCTCCAAATTAGCAAAAAAAAAACGTTTGGAGCAAATTAGAAATACCGCCTACTGCCTGTCACTTCCATGATTGCAGCCAGTGTCTGGTAATTAATGAAACATTTATTATAACAAAAGATTTACAGTTAGTGACGCCAACATCCTTTATACTTAGAAATTCGCGTGAAAGCACAGACTCGAAATCCACAGCCTATAACTGCTTGACAATAAATGGCCAATATTGTGAATGCGCCAAATATAAATGCCAAGGCACTAAAGAATTTTGTAATTTACACCCATGTGTTAATAACAGTGACTGCTATTGTGAAATGACTTTTGAAAAACTAGACCTTTTAGCAATTCTGCCTGAAGAAATTATTTATAATCGATATATACTCATTTTAGAAACTTGTTATTTTGACAAACGTCGCACTTTCTCAACAAAGAAATTTCGTTGCCACCTGTTAGAAGGGGAGAAAGCTACATTTTCTCAAAGAAATTTAACGTTTACGTTCGAAGATCCCATACTTCATCTTCCTGACGCAGGAAAAGTAATATTGCGCAGCGAAGATTTTGAACATGTCTTAAATGCCCCTGAAGATAGACTTATACATGTTCTCTTCGAATACCTTGCTTAAAAAGCTGACATACAGGTAACATTTACACCTTACGGGAAAAATTGTCACAGGACAGATACATGTGACAGAAAAAACATAATGCCAACTACGCCATTGTTTCTTGTGCTATGACGCAATTAAACATTTTAAGTGCTATCCACCTATCATTCAATACGCGATGTTTATATTATTAATTATACTTATTGTCATCACTCTGTGGTGTGTGAAAATCATTCTTAAAAGTTTTAAATTCATAATTTCTTCAATAATATCAATATTATACGGACTAAGTAAACTACTAAAAATCTTAGCTCGTTGTTCATTACTTTTGGGTACCTTTGTAGGATGTACATTACGAGAGATTATACAGAACTGTTATGCAGCCCTGGAAAGAAATGCCATTCAACGGGCAAACATTCATACTTTACCACTTGTCTTACTCTGTGCACATGTATACTTATGACAGCTTCAGCAGACTGTAGCACTCATACAATCATAAAATCAGATCTCAAATCGTGCGAGGTCCTAAATGACGGTACGAAAAACTGTCAAATATTCACGACAGCCGAAATATCATTGAGATCCTTATCAGCGAAAAATTGTTTGTGCAGGGGTCGTACATGTCCTGAAATTCCTGAAATTCCTGAAAAAAAAAAAAACGTCCTGAAATGTCCTGAAATTTTGTAATCTGTCCTAAAATTCCTGAAATTTTTCTATATCGGCATTTGAATTCCCATATTGGATGATTTAAATGTCAAACTTCGAACCATATGCAAAAAATGTTTACGGCAAGGTACTTTTGTTTTTCACGCGTTCGCGGTAAAGAAAGCTACCGAGAGATTAAGATGCGCACGCAACCGGCCAGCAGTTGAGATAGCCGCGTCCAGCTGCCGCTCGGTCTTCTGCGTGAGATTTCGCTCGCGTACGGAGGAAAGAGAAATTCTTTCGTCCATGGAGTAAGAGCGTTTCTTCTGGTTGATAGTTGTAAATTACATTTGGCAACAAGTACTCTTAGATCTTAATCGGTATCGTATCTTTATCGTTTTTGTTCGCTCGCTCGCACGTTTTGCTGGTGACCACGTTTTTTTTTTTTTTTTTTTTTTTTTTGCATTGTATTGGATATTTACTTTTACCGGGCATCGGATAGAAATTACGGATAAAAAAAAATCGCGAATTTCATCAAAGGATCGCTTGAAAAAACGCAAATTTCGATACAAGATCTTGAGAAAACCAGAAAAGATTGTGTAAAAGTACGCGCATTTCGTCAAAATGTCGCAAAAAACGTGCAAATTTCGTCAAAAGATATCGAAAAAACGGGCTCATTCCGTCAACAAATCGCTGGAAATGCCCAAATTTCGTCAAAAAAACGCTTAAAACGGGCCTATTTCGTCAAACAATCGCGGAAAACGTGCTCATTTCGTCACATAATCTCGAAAAACGTGCTTATTTCGTCAAAAAATCGTTTAAAACGCGTTCATTTCGTCATAAGATCATGGAAAACGCGCTCATTCCTTCAAAAAAAACGCGGAAAACGCGCTCATTTCGTCAAAAAACGCTTAAAATGCGCTCATTTCGTTAATAGAAAACGAAAAACGCGCACATTCTGTCAAAAGATCGCTGAAACACGCTCATTTCGTCAAAAAATCGCTTTAAACTCGCTCATTTCGTCAAAAAATCGCTTTAAACTCGCTCATTTTGCCAAAAGATTGCAGAAAACGCGCTCATTTCGTCAAAAAAAAACCGCTTAAAATGTGCTCATTTCTACAAAAGATCGCGAAAAACGCACGCATTTTGTCAAAAGATCGCGAAAAACGTGCACATTCTGTCAAAAGATCGCTGAAAACACGCTCATTTCGTCAAAAAAAACGCTTAAAATGTGCTCATTTCGTCAAAAGATCGCGAAAATTCCTTCAAAATATCGCGAAAACACGCACATTTTGTCAAAAGATCGCGAAAAACGCGCACATTTTGTCAAAAGATCGCGAAAAACGCGCACATTTCGTCAAAAGATCGCGAAAAAAGTGCACTTTTTGTCAAAAGATCGCAAAAAACGCGAACATTTCGTCCAAAAATCGCGAAAAATGTGAAAAATATGTGCAAACATTGCAAATTTCCCCAAGAGATTGCAAAAAACATGCAAATTGCCAAGAGATCGCGGAAAAAAGAAAGAATTTTTGAAAATTTGCACCCCCCACCACCACCACCACCACCACCACCCACCCATTCACATATATTCAGATTTATAGTGACCATTGAAATAACCTGTATAGATTATTGGTTTTAAATTTGTGTGTATTGGTGATGACTGGTATTTTCTTTTTCCAAGCTTAAATGAATTTTGATTCTTTTATTTCGGCTAGTATCTCGGGTAAATGTGTCCTGAAATTGTCCTGAAATTTTGAAAAAAGTATGTCCTGAAATTTCACCTAGGGTCAGTACTACCCCTGTTTGTGGTTTTCGGATGAACACGACAATCATCCATTTACATTAAAAATAAAATTAGATTCAGTATCATGTCTATTCAGCAAAGAGCGACTTTACTTCACATTCCCTGTTACCGTCAAACAAATAAGCCAAATATCTTGCATTTTTAATAAATATTCCGGTAGGGGAGTTCACTGCATAAAAAAATACGTTGGTAAAGAAGGTATCCACTTTGAAGCTGAAACGTCTCACAGTAGACAATTTCCGGGTTTTTCCGCATGTTTAAGTGGCTCAAGTCAGGGTTGGCGAGTTTTTGCCGAAGGTGGAAAAAACCGCGGAAAAAACCTGGTAAAAACCGTCCTGGCAAAAATAGGTTTTTGCCAAAGAGATGGCAAAAATAGGCTGTCGATTTAATTTTTTCCCCAAAAAAGAGAAAAAAATATTTCATGAAAGAAAAAATAAACTGCATATTTAATTAAAAAATCAATATTATTCTAAATTTATTTTAACTTTTATGTTAAATAAGTATAATTATGCATTTTATGAAAGAATACTAATTTTTAAAACAAGATTATAAATGAAAAAAAATACCAATTTTATATAAATAAATAGAAACTTCATTTATTCATGTTTATACAATTATTAATAATTCACATAATAGAACTATTTAGACTGAGTAAAGTATTTATGTTTATAGTTTATATATGTTAGAAAGTCGAAGAAACAGTTATAGTAACCTAAATTTAACTTAATATAAAAATTATATTTAAAGCAGAAAATTATTAAATTTCAAATATTTCAGCAATATCTTCCTCACAACCTAAATTTTGCTGCTTAACATGGCACTTTGCATGGCATAACAGTAAACAAGTTTTGAAAGAGTATCTGTTGATAGCTTATTTTGAATCGTAGTTTGCACAAATGAAAAATTTGAAAAAAAAAATCTTTCAATAGCAGTACTACTTGCTGGACATATTTGAAGATGTACTACCATGGTGTGCTTAAATGATTAAATTTGTGAAAAGTTCAATTTGAAGGTGAAATGTCTATTTGAGAGACAAATAATTTTATGAAGGGTCTTGTTTGAGGTTAAAGAATTTTGTGAAAAGTCCTGTTTTAAGATAAATTATTTTATGAAGGGTCCTTTAAAGGACCTAAAATTTTTCTAAACATATCCCTGACTTAAGATAAAAAAAAAAAAATTAGGTACGTAATTTTTTTATTTTGTTCTTAAATTCCTAAGACTGAATCCCACTTATTTTTCAAAGATTTAAAATTTTTAATATTAATTAGCAAATTAAATTAAAATATTAGTACACTGTTAAATTTAATTGTTTATATCATTACTATCCTTATTAGCGTGCAGCTTTTATTACATTACAAATAGGTTTTTTCCATTTTTGCCGGTTTTTTCCATTTTTCCCCTGGTTTTTTCCAGTTTTTGCCACTGTCCTGGCAAAAATACCTTTTTGCCGGCAAAAATGCCAACCCTGGCTCAAGTGGAAGTGGATGTTTTATAATTACAAGACCTTCTTGCAATTTCTATCGATTATGGTATGAACCGAACCTATTAAACAGTTATGAAGTGTCTAAATTAACAGGACATTCATGCAAGTATCATGTTTCAGTGACAAACGTCGAAAATAACACGATATCGCGTCTGTCTATTTCCGATACAGCTTTCACGCCAAATGGCATAAGAATTGCAATACTGGGAGCATATGATCAACCACAAATTTATTTAACCGACAAATTAATTTAAAGAGTGGGTAGAGAAGAAGAAGCGTATCTGGCACCTGCATGCGATCGTAATAACCCGCAAAGCAACATGATCGGTGTGATTCAAGCAAACACTTCATACACTACAGATTTCATTTTTGCTCCCGATTTCACACAGCGTGACTATTTTGAAGACAACCTGAGGTGCGTAACTTCACCAGATAGCATAAAAAGGTTACGAACATTACAGGAATATGCTTTGCCTCTGCAGAAAAATATACACCTTTTTTCCATAAATGAGGGCATGCTCCAATCAACTCAACTTCTATCATCAGCTGTTAGAGTTCAATTGCATTTTAGAAATTATAAAATACAAGTACAAACATCCACCATATGTCCACAATTAGTTGGAGAAAGCATCACTGCTACAGGATCTTACAATTGCCCTATTTTGGCTCGTATTACATTTAAGGCACATAGCTCCTGCCAACAAGGCATTGCATCGGTTGAATTACAAAAAATTAATATTCACACAAAAGCAATCTATCTAAAACTAGAAGAAACCACACACATTATAAAATTCCAGGCTGAGGAGAAATGTGCCACCGAAAAGTTATGTCTAAAGACAACATCATTAATACAATGTCACTCTTTTAAGTACTGCCTCGATGAACCATCGGTTGAACTATTAAATCTTAACACGAATTATACACGAATTGTAAGTTCTAGCTCACCATCTAATATGTGGGACTGGTTAAATATTCCAAATATGAACTCTTCAATATTTTTTTTTAAAACTGATAGGTTCTGCTTTATTCATTATATGTTTAATCATAACAACACTAGCAACTCTTATATCATGCTGCTGCAAAGCAAGATAAACGTTTCACATGTGTGTATTTATACTATATAACAAAAATGTTAGCTAAGCAGGAAGTATACTTATTTAATTTGTTTTCCCTTTCACTTTTCCTTTAACTTATATACTAGGAATAGATGGGAATATGATAAACCAATTATATTAAACTTCTTCTATTTATGAGTATATATGTTTGTTGTTTCAAAATCATGCGAACTCAGTTCACAAGAAAAAAAATGTTTTTATCTTCTTTTCTTATTTAATACTTCCTGATTAGTATAGTTTTATATGTGCATGTTGTATTGGATTTCGTATAGTTTGTCACTATTCTTTTGTTTTGAAATTATTATTTCACATCATGGGAATACCTCATCATGTTGCAGTGTAAGTTAGTGAATTTTTCTTTTTTTTCTATTTTTTCTTTTACGGATTTTTTCGCATATTGCTGAGACAAGGTCCAGCAAATTTCAGTCCTTCGAAGATAAATTCAAATAAATGGAATAGAATCGTTCAAGGAATGTGGGTAGGTGAACACAGTAATATTTTAGGTTCGGAAGGCGCAAGGAAAAAACAATTATTTAAAGAATAAAAGCGGTGCCGCGTTGAGAAACCACAATACAAAGTATTTTGCCAAAGGCATTTTTGTTATGCACAAATGTTAGCTGAAAAGAAGGGAATTTGAGACCCCATACAGATACATCTATTGACGAAAGTATCGCTAGTCCTTGTAACCTAGATCAGGTGAAATAAGAATTTTAAGCACAATTGTTAGTAGCAAGAAAGCGGGAAAGGGTCTCTAGTATTGTCGAAACATATACCTATAACTGCGTCAATTCGAAAGTTTATTTATTGCACGGGAACAAATTTCAAAGCAGATATCCGTATATTTTCTCGACACCGCACAAATATCTGAAAAGATCAAAGGATATTCCGCAAAGGGGGATTGATCGTATATATATCTGGAAGGATGAAAGGTTATACCGCAAAGGGGGCGAGCAATGGTATTTACCTTCTAATAATAATAAAGGGGTAATATTAAAAGATATCGAATATAGAAGTATTAGGGAATTTATGAATGAATATGAACGTATCCAATCCAAGAAAGAGTTAGAAGAAAACGAAAGAAATTGGTTGGATAATGTTAATATTAGGGTGGAAAAGGGTGTCTTTATGTTAATACCAGAAAGATAGAAATGGGGTGAGCAGAGAGAGTTAGGGACACTGCAGGTTTGAGAAAAGAGTTAGTGTACCTGAGATTTGAGTGAGTGAAAAATTCTCGAAGGAATTAATTCTAGCAGAGGAGAGTGAGCAGGGAAAGCGATGATGTTCAGGATCTGGTTATTGGGTAAGCAAGCTCATGATTTTCCGAGCACTTAATATTTTACAATTATTTTCTAAATTGCATTAATACATTTTGAGGCTTTCCATCTTTTCATTTAGCATTAACATTTTTATTGCAATGCAAACGTTCATGATTATTTCGTAATAGTATTTTTGGACATGTATCCGTTAATATTCTTCTTTCAATAAATCATTCTTGTTAATTTCAGTTTGTTTATTAGTGTATAGTTTCTATTTCTTTGTTTCGGGTAAATCAACGAACCTGGTTATAATTCTTTTACACGTTACGGCCTTGTGATACACGAACATGTGTAAATAGCAAGAATATCAATTAAACAATATGTGGAAATGTAGAATATTGAGTTTCGTAATGATCGAAAAACAAAATAAAGTAAATCAATCTAACGCCCGAACAATAGTGTATGTCCCCTGACATTATTTATGTCGAAACCATCCATATCTTTAAGGATTAATAACTCGGCTCATTACCAACAACTTTTTTTTTCCAGAAATCATTATCAATATTGCTTTTATACTTCTACTATGATAGGTAATTACAGCACACCTCAATGCCTTTAGTGAATAACTGCAAATTGAAATTTTTGTCGCGGAAAAATGTGCTTTTCTCAAAAACTGTGACCTAGGGTATTTCGCTATAGTTTTCCTGCAAAATTTAATTTAACATCTACTATCTCTAATTTTTCCATAATTTTAGTTTCAGTAGATTTGGAAACTGATAAGGGAGGGGAGGGAACATATTTTTGTCCTACACTTTCAACTAGTGATGGGCGGTTCTTGAAAATTTACCAATCGATAAAAATCGTAATCGTAAAAAAGCACAATTGATAAGGTCACAAATTATTAAAATCATTGTTTTTACATGTTTACTAAGCAGATTTTAGCTAATTCTTGGTAACTGAAAACAAATGGAATAATAATGCTGTAGTTTCGGGCGTAAGTGCCGCAGCGCATACAAGTTTAAAAGTTAAAAATATGCTTAGTGCTCTGTCGGGGCAGCGGATACGATCATTTTTTTTCCCTTGATACTTATTACAGAGGTGATTATGATCGGAATTTTTCCGAAAATTGTGAAAAGTCAATCATCAATACGAAAATTCGAATCATAAAAATTATCGCGAATTTTGACAAACGATCGTCTAACTTTTGTCAAGCATTCGCAGAAAAAATAGCTAGCTTTATCAAAAATAGCAGAAAAAGCAAGAATTTTATCAAAGGTTTGCGGAAAAAACACGAATTCTGTTGGGGGGAAAAAATGTGTATTTTATCAAAGGATTACGCAAAAAAACTAAAATTTTATTAATGGATCAAGGCAAAAAACCCCATGAAATTTGTCAAAGAATCGTATGAAAATAAAGTATATTGACTGAAGATCGTGTAAAAACGAGTATTTCATCAAAGGATCATGAAATAATGCAAATTCCGTCACAGGACTGCGAAAAAAAGGAATTTCTCCCAAAGGACCATATAAAAATGCACATTTCTTCAAAGAATCTCGAAAAAAAAGGGAATGTTTCGATTTTACTTAGTTTTTTGTACTAAATCGCGCTGAAAATCGCTGATGAATGTGATTAAACTTTGTTGAAAAGAGGACAAAATTTGCTATATTGGGAAAAGATATTAATGCTAGTTATAGAGATAATAATTTTTATTATTAATATTAATGCATTTTATAAATATTTAAAAAATTACGGCAATTTGTGAAATAATATTTATTTTAATAAAGAATTTTTTGAGGGGGGGGGGGGGCAGATTAAAATGTGATTTAAAAAAATGAAAATTGTAGAGAATATAATTTCTGTTCTATACAAATGCTTTAAACAGAATTTCTGTTTCGAATTTTCGAAGAATCTCCACGAAACAAAAAATAAAAACTATAAAAATTGCATTAAAAAAAGGCTGCACTAATTCAAATTAAATTTTATCATAAAAATATACAAAATGTTCTGTACTGTACTAACAGTTTGAAATTGTATTCATTTTACAAATGTAAAAGAAGCCACAACTAAGTGGGGGAATGAGCGTATGAGATTACAGTGATGCCGCTGGACTTGAAAAATCCTGGGACCCAGGATTTCTAAAATTCTGGGTCCCTTTTTTTACAAAAGCGAGTCCTCACTAAATAAGTCATATTTTTCAATGCAAAAAATTTAACTTGTTTATTTGCAAAAGAAAAATGAATTGCAATAATTATTGTTTTAAATAAATAATTAAACTTAACATTTTAAAAACTATTAAGAAAATTTTCTTTGCTTTTTTTATAAAATAAATGTGCAAAATACAAATTTAATTATAAAATAATGCTTATTTTTGAGTAGAAGATAACAAGAGTCACTACTGTTAGCATTTCTTTTAAAAAGGTGCAAGACTGATTTATTGAAAATGACCTTGAAAAAAAAAGTACTTTTGAGTAAAAGGGTATTTTTTGTTTAATGAATGGGTGCTTTTAAGAGTCGCATTTGCTCAGAAAGACTTGGAGCAGTCAAAAGTGGATTGTAAATCAGGAAAATCCGTTTTTGGAGTAGCAAAAAAACAATTTTGAAACAAGAAAATTAGATTTTGGAACAGGAAAATTCACTCTTGGCATTAACATTTTTTCCGTGCCCCTTTGACGAAATTTGTGTTTTTTCACGATCTTTTGATGGAAGTTGCTGTTTTTTCGCAATCTTTGGGCGAAAACTTTTTTTCGAGATCTTTTGACGAAATTCGGTTTTTCTCAAACTTTTTTACGAAATTTGTCGTTTTTTTGCGATTTTCGACGAAATCTGTCGTTTTATTACGATTTTTTTACTAAATATGCCGATTTTTGCGTATTCTTTGACAAAATTTGCCATTATATCGCAATTTTTTAGACGAAATTTGTCGTTTTTTCGCACTCTTTTGAGGAAATCTGCCGTTTTTTTTTCGAGATTAGTAAAAAAACGCAACTTTTTTTTTTAAATTTGTCTTTTTTTGCAATTTTTTTAAAGGAAATTACCTTTTTTTCGAGATTTTGTGGCGAAATTTGTGTTCTTTCGCGAATTTTTTGACGAAATTTTCCATTTTTTCGCGTTTTTGGACGAAATTTTTCGTTTTTTCGCGATTTGTTGACAAAATCTGTCGTTTTATCGCGATTTTTTGACAAAAATTGTCGTTTTATCGCGATTTTTTGACAGAAATTGTCGTTTTATCGCGATTTTTTGACAAAAATTGTCGTTTTATCGCGATTTTTTGACAAAAATTGTCGTTTTATCGCGATTTTTTGACAAAAATTACCGTTTTATCGCAATTTTTTGACAAAATTTGCCGTTTTCATCACGATTTTTAGACGAAATTTGTCGTTTTTCGCGATCTTTTGAGGAAATCTGCCGTTTTTTCGCGATCTTTTGAGGAAATTAGCCATTTTTTTTGCGAATTTTTTGATGAAAATTGCCGGAAAATAGGCGTTATTTCCCAATTTTTTAACGAAAGTCGCCGTTTTTTGCGTTTTTTTGACGAAATTACACGTCCCGTGGGACGCGTAATTTCGTTAATTTCGTAATTCCCTCTATTTTTCTGCATCCCATTGCCGATTTTTGCGTATTTTATGCGCTATAGCGCGTCCGCGACATACCTGAATAAAATAAATCAGCAGTCACAGAGCTTTCCAATTATATATAACTAGAGTGGAATCGGTAAAAGATAGAAAAGTGCCTCCCTTAGAATTTCAACTAATGTGCCCTATTGGAATACACATATTCTCTCTCTCTCTCTGAAATTTTCGTATATTATAAATTATATATCAGAAGCCTTCGTAAAAAAGTCATGATGCTATGACATGATGGATCCAAAAGAGTTTAAAATTTACTCCTCATGTTTCCTTTTTCTTCTCAGAATACATGCGGAAATAATGCAGCCCACACTAATAAAAGGTTTATATTTAATAAAAATAAAAAAAATTACCAGAGGGCTCTATCATAAAACCACATCTAAAATCATGTTCTCTTAAAATTCTACACCAAGAGGAGAAAGATTCATAATATTTAAGAGTGATTTGACGTTTCGAAATTTTACACAATCAAAAGTTATTGAGATGCCCATACAATTCTAAAAATAGCTAAAAAGATCTTGTTATTGCCCATCACTACTTTCAACTATATCCCTGAAAATATAATACCTAAAATTAAAAAATATATATACTTTTGAGTTCTGCGTTATGAAGGCTTTCACACAGCGTACAAAGAAAGGAATTTTTGCCCTTCTACATTTTTTTAAATACATTGGTGAATGTTTAATAATCTGTAATATGTGGGTCAAAAGTATTTATTACCATAAAATCCCATTAATCCATCCTTCCTGATCAAACGCTTCCTCCCCCCTCATTTTATAAAAAAAAATTGAAATTTTCAAAAATTCCTGGGAAAGCCACCCCTCCCCCTCCTAGAGATAGCTGAAAAAATGTAAATTATATCAAAAAATCAGTAAAAGACTGGAATTATGTCAAAGAATTGTGAAAGAAAAAAAGTTTTATCAAATGATCGCTGAAAAAATGCACATTTCGTGAAAGAATCACAAAAAAACGCAATTTTTTCAAAGGATCATGAATTTTGTCAAGATTGCAAGGAAGAATGCGAATTATGTCAGATCTAAGAAAAAATGCAATGAAAAATCACTGAAAAATGCAAATTATATAAAAAAATCACTGCAAATATGCAATTTGCATCAAAAGGGTGTAGAAAAATCATGAATTTTGTCGAAGGATTGCAAATTTCATCATAAGATTGCAGGAAAAAGTACAAATGTCAGATCTAAAAAAAAAAAATAAGTCAATATTGCAAAAACAGTGCCAATTTTGTCAAATGTCATGAAAGGATAATGGTGAAAATGCAAATTAAGTCAAAGGATTGTTGAAAAACCACAAATTTCATTTAAAAAAATCACGGAAAAAACACGACTTTTGTCAAAAAATCATAGGAAAAACGTGAATTTCATTAAAAAGCTGATGAAAAAATATAAATTTCATTAAAGAATCTCAAAAAATGCCATTTCATCAGAAGTTCTAAAAAAACTGCCCTTTTCGACAAAAAATCGTGGGAAAAATGCGATTTTTGTTTAAAAAAAATCTTTCAAACATTGCAAAAAAAGCATGCAAATTTCATCAAACATTGCGAAAAAAATGAAAATTTAGTCAGGGGACTACTGTTCTAGAAAAAATTGAATTTCAAGCCCTAATTTATATCTAATCTGATCTAAGTATCTTGAGATGTGTAATATTATTGAAGCATTTCAACAAATTCTTGTATTTATATTCATTAAAATTTTATTTATCTCAGAATGCTTAAATGAGTTCAATCACATTCTAAATTTTTAAACACATTTATAGAGATTTTTTTAGCGCAAATATTTAGTTATATTTTAGGTTTTGCAATAAGATAACAATGTACATAATTATTTTGATATTTTTTTAATATTATTGATTTCCAGTTTTAAATTTAAAGAAGGAAGTATTGAGCTACTAATAGAATGGCTCTCATCGAAAAAATTAATATGTAAAAGGCTATTTCTATAGGAACTTTTCATGTCTGTCACATACTATGATTTTTCACTACCAGTATTTTAGAATTTAAAATGAAAAAATGTGATTTATTTCATCAGAGTTATCTCATCAATTGAGTAAAGCAAAGCAAACTTTTCAATAATAATGGTGACAAACAAGCATATAAGTTTTCAGCTGTGTGACAGACATGACAAGTGTTCATGAAATAACCAAAACATATAAATTACAATTATAATCTTGACATGATATTTAATATAAAAAATAACTTTCAAGCATTAAAAAATAAAGATCCATTTTTGCAACATTGTTTTGGTATATTCTGGAAGTAATTGCTTTTTACTATACGATAAACCTATTTAGAAGATTTGAAATTAACATACTTTTGGGCTTGACTGACAGTGTTGAATTTTTTGTGTTAAAATCTAGCTCTTATATAATATTTATAAAGATTAATGGTGTGCTCGAAGTGAAAAAAAAATTATCTGATATTAATATTATGAGAATAAGTAGTTATATTTGCATATCTTTAAAAGTATGAAGCTTCTACCAATATGAAATCAGTTTTAATATTCCTGGATTGTGTTATTTATATGAAAAATAATTGTAAATTAACAAGCATAAAATTAATTTTATTATGCTTTTAAGTGTAATTGTATTCAATTTTTTCATTTTCCCATGTCTTTATGTAGGTGGCCTCTTTAGCTATTTCAGAAACCTCTTTGGTAGCCGAGAAATCCGTATCCTTATCCTTGGATTAGATGGTGCTGGTAAAACTACAATTTTATATAGGCTGCAAGTTGGCGAAGTTGTAACTACCATTCCAAGTAATTTTTAATAATTTTCTTTTAATAATGAGAAACTGTACACTTATCAACAATTCTCTTTTCTCTTATTAATAATGCTATTGACCATATTTGGTCTTTTTCCTGCCACTGACTGCTGTCAGAAAATTAAAAAAAAAAAATTTAAATTTAATATGCATATAATAGTAATATTTAATATTACTTTTTATTGAAGATATAAAATTGTAATTTACTGAAATTGTAGGATTTTCTCATGAGCTGAAATAGTTTTTAACAGTTTAAACTCTGTGCACCCCCCTATCCCTCAAATATTAATTTTTTGTAATAATATATTTTGATTATAATATTTAATACTAGAACTGCTGCAGTGGTCATTTTGACCAGTAAAAAATAAAAATCTTTAGATTTGAACCACAATTTTGTTTCTAAAATAAGTTAAATGTGTTCCCCTGACAAAAAAGTTTTAAATGTTCCACAGAGAAATATGTTAAATAGTTTCAATAAAAACTCTAGTGTAAAATATTTTTATAACTCTTTGGTAAAATTTCTGGTGGTTCTAGTGTTAAGATGTCAGGAATAAATGTCAAAAATTAAATTTTGTTTTTAAGGAATAGATTAAAATCATTTAATTATTTTTTTCCTAACAAATATGCTGTTCTGAAAAAAAAAGGTTCTGTTCTTGTATTCAATGAAAAAAATATTAAATTCAAATAAAAATTATAAAATTGCTTTAATACAAAATATTTGAAACAATAACCTTAACCTTAAATATAACATTGGAATTTTAAATTATCAAAATGGGTGTAGTTTTGACTCTCAATGAATTTGTCAGAACGTTGTGCTCAGCAACCCTTTTTTATTATTTTATGCATATAACTGCCTTTTTTAACTACTTAATGTGCCTGGTAATCTTTTTTTAATTACTTTATGCACTCCGCTGCTCTTTTTAATTACTTTAGCTGCCAGTGCCCCTTTTTTCCAATCACGAGAGAAAAAACATCTCAAATATGTCCATTGATTGCAGGAAATAACCCTAAATGTCTTTTTATCGTATGCAGGCATTATGGAGAAAAAAGAGAGAGAGAGAGAGAGAGAATTTGCCAGTGGTCTTCAGAAAAAAATTGCAAAATTCATCCATTAGTTGTATGAAAGAAACTTGTGAATTTCAGCAATAAGTCATTGGAAAAAATCCAGAAATTCTCCAACAGTTCATAAGAAAAAATTGTGAAATTCATTGATCGTCTGCAGGAAAAGTTGCTAAATTCATCCACTGACTTTGTGAAAAATCCCTGTGAATTTCACCAATCAGTTGCTATTAAATACAAAATTCACAAACCTGTAAATATTTGAGTAAGATTTCATCGATTGATTGCAGAGGAAAAAATCATCTTTGGGAAAAAAGCTGCAAAATTTGCCAGCTGGTCATCTGAAAGAGGAAAAGAAGCGGAAGGGGAAAAAAAATTAAAGTTTATTACTTTAAAATATTATGAAATTCATCAATTGGTTGAAAGGGGAGGGAGGTACAATTTGTTAGTCCATCACAAGAAAAAAAAGTGAAATTCTTTAGTCGGGGGGGGGGGGGGGAGTGCATAATCTGTCAATCTGTTATTCTAGAAAAAATACATGATTTTTGCTAATCATTCAAGGAAAAAATCTATAATTTTCACCAATCAGCTCCAAGAAAATGCCTCAAATTCACAAATCAGTAGAAGAAAAACAAAATCGAGAAATTCGTTCTTCAGGAAAAAAATTGTAAATCTTGTTTTTCAGTTGCAAGAAAAATTTAATTCTTCTGCTGGTTCTGTTATCATTACAGGGGTTATCATTACATTTTATGATAGGGGTTTGAGAAGTAAAAGAGTTTAAACACAAAGTAGAAAGAAGTGTTAAGTTGATTTTGTGAACCTCAAATTAATACTTCCTATTGTAAAGATAATAATAAATGTGGTGACTTTTATAAATAATGATAATATTTAAAAAGTACAACACATGTTTTTATTAACAGTTTAAAAGATAATATATAAACAAGATATATATTTAAAATAAACTTTAAATAAATATATTAAAACAATAAGTTAAAACTCATTCACATTAATTAAATAAACATTACTTTTCTAAATATACAGTTCTACATCATGACATGATTGTTTATTACAATAATAATTTTCTTAATTACAGACTTCTTATTGCACTCTAAAAAACATGTTTAGTCATCCTGGAACACATATAGTGGCCACTTTCCTACAGACCATTGATTAGGATGAAATAACTCATGAGTTGAACACTACATTCATGACATTGTGACCAAAAGCTCAGTACTTACACAAGATTAATCATTCTTTGATATTTCCAGGAACATATATTAACACAGTTCCAAACAACATAAACTGGAACATATGTTGCAGTACTTAGAGACGAACAAATATTCAACCCTTAAATTCTTTAACAGATTATAAACAAGTGAGAAAAATGATGCTTTAAGCATAGATTATGAAACACTTTCTAACACTTATTGAAATCTTAAAAAATTTCATTATTTAGGTAAATAAGGTGTTACTGTCCATAGCTAAATAAGTAATCCAATACTTTCGAATAGCCGTCTATTTGATCTGTCAGTTGATATACCATATTTTTGGGTGTGTAGCCCACATATTATACGAGAAAAAAACATTTGGAATAGCCACTTTTGCTTATACACAGTGCGGGATATACAAATACAAGAAATTTTTAAAGATATCTCGGTTGCATTCCAATATTTCTTTAAAAAAAACAAAAATCTCATTTTTTCAGCTTTGTTGCGAAAGTTTCCTGTATTTGTAATCTTTTCTTTTACTGTTTCAATGTTATTACAAATTATTATTTATAATAACAAAATAATAATATATTTTCTAGGTTGTAAATTGCCATTAAGAAGCTACTTCAGTCATTCGAAAAAGTCTGCAATAATTAATGCTATTCCTATGGAAGAAATTTATAAAGATATCTTGGTTGCATTCCAATATTTTTTAATAAACTTTTTTTTCATTGGATAACTGAGACCGATCAGTGCAAGGACCATTTTTTACTTTTTTGATTTTGATTATGGATTTTTTTTTTTTTTTTTTTTAAATGGAGATCGAAACCAGTTCTGAAAATAAAATGTTCTCATTAAAAATATCTGTAAAACAAAACTGAAAAAGTAAAAAACAGCCTTCATACAAATCAATCTCAACTATCTAATCCAAAAAAAGAAAAAAAGTCATTTTTAAGTAATGAAATGTAACCAAGATACCTGTATAAATTTCTTCTAAAGGATTAGCATTAGCAGACAGGTCTTTTCACTTGATTGAAGTAACTTCTTATTGGTTCCAGTTGTGTATTACGTAACATTCTCCCAAAGTTACTGTTATATCTTACCTATTATCTGCTGCTGCAATCCAAAAAATTAAACTGATATAATTCAGTGGCGCAGCTAGAATTTGGTTCTGGGGGGGGGGGGGGGTTGAGTTTCAGATAAAAATACTCGCCGGTTATTTGAATCACTGGTTAATAAAAATAGACAGCAATTTTTTTTTAAATTGCGCTTAACAACATGAAACTTTCCGATTAATTTTTAAAAATACATAATTTAATCACTTTGTTGAATAAAATTTGATTTAACAAAGTAGCAGATTCTGAAAAACACTAAAATGTTTAAATATTAACTTTGGTTTTGATCCATATAAGCGTCAATTATAGTAAATTTTCTTAGTTCTGGGAGGGGTTTTAACCCCAAAACCCCTCCCTTGGCTATGCCACTGATATAAATAACATTTAATGTTTGCCAGAAATGTATGTAATATACTGCCTGAAATGTAATATAATCAAATTCTTTTGAGTGTCCCTGTCAATGAACCATTAATTGTACATAATTTATATGCAATACCAAACATGCTTTGGTGAATTTAAATAAGCTTTATCAATTGCATGAAAATATAAGTACATTTATGGGAGTTAGAGCATGGACAGACAAACCAAATGCATGAGCACTTTTCAACTTTGTAGGTAAGTGCTAAAAACAATAATGTTAAAGCAGATATTTTAATAGAGAATTTTTTAAGATGAGAATAAGAGTTATCCAGATGGAACATCCCCCTTTCCCTGTTATTTTTTTTTAAATCAGAAAAGCATTTACAATACTGAAAAAAGAAAATGCTTAAAAATAAATAAAACTAAAGTAGATATTTTAGTTTATAAAAAAATCTATTTGTGGTTTCGTTTTGAATAGTAAAATGTATTATCTACTAAAATAAATGGTCTGATTGTGTAAACATATGACATCCAATTTCTCCTTCTCAGCACCAGATGATGAATAAACAAAAACAAACCACAGATAATTTCTTACTTCGCAGTAACTAGGCAATTTTAACGGGTGTTCTAACTTTCTTGTAATTTATGATATTTTGATGAAAATTTGCTACTCAGCCTAACTTACTATTATTTTGTCTTGCTGAAAATTTGAAAAAAGTCGGTCAATTAACATAGGAGATATAGATTTTTTTTTTTTTTTTTTATAGTAAGGAAAGAGAGAGTTATTCTTCATTCCTTTTCCTCTTTGGTTGCTTGCAACTGAATAATTTTTTTCCCCCAAATACTTATGCAACACAAACTTGTTGACTAGAGCTGCTGCAAACCACACATATTCATTACTAACTGGTATTTTTTAAGATATGAAGTACCAAATTGTTACTTAGAAATACGACTCATTAGTCGTTACCAGGGCTGTGCAAAGAGAAAACTGCACCCAGGGCAAAGTTTCAATTTAGCATCCTCACCTCCCCTAACTTGATGCCAACCCCCCCCCCCCCCAAAAAAAATGACGTTGATTGTATAAATTTACCGCCCCCTAAATAGATTTTAGCTAGATTTCTGCATCTGGGGCAACCGCTTCCTGGCGCTTGTTCTTACCGTGTCAATACACAACCGAACAAAGTGAAACTAACTTCAAATGCTGCTTACGTTTGTTAAATTCATGAATGTGGTAAAGATGTGAAATTGTGTTCAGACTCTGACAATAGGTGCCAGTTTCAGTTGTTTCTGTATCCAGTGTATGCATATCAATCTGTTTATATCAGTTATTTTCAAATCTCAAATGATTTGGATTTCATACAGGCTTGTTGATTCATTTATTTATTTTATTATGAAAAGAAAAAGAAATAAAAAGTGGATATGCTTTTCTGAAGCATCAAATTATAAAGCATAATGGGATTTATATTATGCTTAGCGAAGTATTCAGTTAGGGAGTTCAACAACAAATTTGGAAAAAATAAAAAAAAATTATTGATAAAGCATCTCAGACCTTGTGTATTCAGCAAAAAGTATTTATCTGTGGTATCCACCACAGATAAAGAAAAAAGATTTTTTTTCAAAATCAGGCTGTTTATTAAGCTGTTTATTATATGACACCCCCCCCCCTCCCTTGGCTAAAACTAAGAGGGGAGCAGGGGGAGGGGCATGAGCCCTGAGCACCAGAATGGAGGGTTGCCAAATAATGACTTTTTTAAGTCTATATTTAGCATGGTATAGTTAAAATCATCCTGTCTAGGGTATGCCAAATCTTAGAAGAATTTAAGAATGATATAGCATAAAGAAGCTTCTATAAAGCGGATCACTTTTGATTCCGTATTCAAGATTTTAATGAATCTATATTTGATGAAGCAAATTACATATTTCAGTATTATATATTTTATGATTACATATTTTAAATTTTAAAATAAGTTGGTCATTAGAAAATTAGTAAAATTCTCTTTGTAAATATACCTTACGGAGGTGAGGTAGGGGATGCCAAAATTCATATTTGATCTGGGTCCAAAAAAGGTTAGTTTCAGCCCTAAGAACCAAAAAGAATGGAAAAAATAATATTTTTAAACATAAATTATAGAATTCAGAAATAATAATGCAAATGATGTAAACTTTTATATGATGATAAAGTCTGAAATAAAACCTATTTCTTTTAAATGTTTTGAAAATTTTTGAGAAATTAAGGGGGCTCAGGGGTTGAAACTTTTAAAAAAATAAATTTTTTTTATGATCTAATTTGATTATTCAATTAATTCTTAACTCAATTCAAAAAACCGCATAAAAATATTTACATTTTTAATGGAGTTATTAGCATTTATGTATCAACACTTTCATAGCCGCACCCATATAATTTCAAATTTAAGTCGCGTTTTCTCAAAACTTTTTTTTTGACGACTAACACCAAGATTAAAAAAAAAAATATTTGATGGGATGGCTTAAATTTTTTTTGTATGCATATAACATTATTATCTATAGAAAGAATTAATATATTTTAGATAGTTTAATATTTTGAGTATTTTTAATGAAAAAAAGTTGTATTTTTTAGGGTTTTTTTAAATTTTCAAATTTAAGATATTTTTTTGCTAATGTTTTTTTAAGTGATAGTTATATCCTTAATTCATTCTATAGATAATAATGTTATATGCAGGCAAAAAAAAAAAAAAATTAAGTCGTACCATCAAATAGTTTTTTTTTAATTTTTGGTGTTAGTCGCCAAAAATCAAGTTTTGAGAAAACATGACTTAAAGTTGAAATTTTATGGGTGCTGCTATCAAAGTGTTGGTACATAAATGCTTATAACTCCGTTAAAAATGCAAATATTTTTATACGGTTTTTTGCATTGAGTTAAGGATTAATTGAATAATCAAACTAGATCAAAAAAAAAAAATTTTTTTTTGAAAAGTTTTCAACCCCTGAGCCCCCTTAAATATTTACAGCTTTGTTTTCAGTGCATTCTTTTTTCTTATAAAAATATCTTTGTATGTGTATTTATGTTTTAGATTTGGAAAAAAAATTATTTTTATAATAAAGATGAATTTTTAGGTTGCTTGTAAAAATGTTTTTATGATAAAGTTTGTTTATTTTTTGTTGCTTGTAAAAGTATTTTTAAATATAAATCAAAAATTTTAAAAATAATAATGTGATTGAAGTACAAGGTTATTTGATAAGATGCACATGTAAGAAATATAAAATATTTCAAAATTATAAAAAAAAAATTTGTAATACATAATTACTTTTAGTGTAAAATTAGTAAGTAGATTTCCTTGTAAAAAATATTTTGTTTGTGTAAGTTTCATACTTTTACTGTAAAAATTTGGTAAACTTTTATTCTTTAAAATTACTTTCTCTGATAATTCTTTATTTCATAAGTAATAAATTCTACAACTTAGACATTATATACAACTATGCAGCGTATTTAAATATGGTTGCATTTTTTCATTGAAATTTAGAAATTAATTAAATATAAGTTTTATGGACAGATTTCAGCACATATTCAAATCCTCCAAAGATTTGCACAGTATATAATTAGATATGCTGCTGTTATGTAGTATATGTGATGATTGTTAATACCTGGTTTCTGAGCAGCATCGAAAGTAATGAGTAACCAATACTTTCTAATGGGTAGAGAGTTCGAAAGTGATATCATACGGTTATTCATTTTGTTGTTGCTTTTACAGCAATATTGTTGACACATTCATGGAGTCTTTTTAATATTTAAAAGAATAGAATTAATATCTAATTTTTTTTTTCGGAAGAAATGAGGAAATACATAATAGTTTTTAATCATCACACCTTTTTAAAAAGCCATCCTGGCAAGATGTGTCGATGTGGATATAAAAAAAAGACTTTAGTAATACAGTTTTTAAATTTCCATGGCAGATAAATAGAAAGCAAAGCTTTTTAAAAATATTACATAAAAAATAAGTCTTGCAATGTATCACTGCCTCCATTAAAGATAATTTTTACTTTCTTCAATCTTTACAAGAAAGAAGCAGAGCCGTGCAAAAGGGATGGTCTCCTTGGGCACAGAAATTTAAGGGGCACCAAATTTATGCTAGCAACGTCATTTTTTGCCTCTCGCAAGAAAAAGTTCAGCAAATTAAGACTTTGTCCCAGGCATAGTTTTCTCTTTGCATGCCCTTGACAAGAAATCTTCTTGTCAGGGGCATGGATTTGTGAAAAATCTCAACTTTCAGTTTTCATTGGATTTATACATTTTAGAAAGTCCTGAACACAATTTGATGGTTTTTCGAAAATGCCTGTCTGCGAGTATGTATGTGACAAAATTGTTGTTGACGCTCTATTTCAAGAACTAACACACGGAATTTCACAAAACTTTAGATTCTGCTAGACCTTGATATTAACCCTCTGGATCCCAAACCGCCCGAGACCGCCCGAGATATTTTAATTTGTATATTTCAGTTCCCACCAGAAAATTAAAACAACAATATTTGCTTTAATCAATAGCAGAACATTACGTATTTAAATAAAACGAAATTAGCCATTGAATTTTTCTAGTGTGAAATGAACTACATAATTTCAAGAACGTGTTCTAGCATGGGAATTAAAGGGTTAACTGGAGCTAATTAGTGTTTATCGCTCAACAGATGATGCTGCTATACTGCATTTTTCACATTCCTCAATAGCTCATCTCCAGAACTAATGCACAGATTTTCTCAAAACTTTAGATTTAGTTAGTATTTAATATAACATGGTGGTGATTACATTTTGGTACAAATCGCTTAACATGTGGCACTGCCATGTTGCATCATTCATTATTATTGCAATAGCTCTATCTCAAAGACTAATGCACGATTTTTTCTAAACCTTCAGATTCAGTTAGTCCCTGATCTAGATTAGTGTTCTTTAGTTTTTAGTGTAACTCGCACTACATATGATGCTACTGTACTGCATTTTTCACGATTCCACAATAGCTGTATTCCAAGAACTAATGCATGGGTTTTCATCAAACTTCAGATTCAGTTAGTATGTGATAAAATATTGATACTGATTAGTTTTTGGTGTGCATCATCCAATATGTGGCTCTGTTATGAAGATTTTATAAAATATTTTGCAATAGCTCTATTTCAGAAACTAGAACACATTTTCATTTAACTTCAGATTCAGTAAGAAGTTGACATAAATTGTTGCTGACTAGATTTTGGTGTAAACCATCTAACTTGTGGCTCTGCTGTGCTGCATTTTTCAGGAAGTATTAACATGCATAAATAAGATAGAAGAAAGTTTTGGGTTTGCCACATCTGACTAGTTTTAAATTAGAAATAAAATAAAGATAAATAATTTATACTAATTTATATTTATAATTATCCTATTTTCTGATAGACTTCATTTAACTTTCAACAAAATTTATTTAAAAGCATCGTAATACTCTTTTTTCAGAATTCTTGCATTCACGTAAAACTAGTGTTCCTTCATTTACAAAAGATGGTAGCACCAAAAAACATTTTTTTATTGACAATCACACTAGAAATGTTACATGGCATTGCTGTAAGAAAAATGATTACAGTATATATTATATAATGGGAAAATTTAGTTTAGAAAGAAAACTCCCAGGGGTGATTCTCGTCCGAAAATTCCGAAATTTCCGAAAATTTAAGACATCCTCTTCCGAAAATTTGAAATTGGGTTATCAGTTCCGCATAGTTGCCAACTTGTACGGTTTTGCGCGCGGAAAAAACAATTGCGTAGAAATGCAAATTTCGTGATAGGATCGCCGAAATAGCATACATTTCGTCAATATTTCGTGAAAAAACGACGATTTCGTCAACGTTTTTTAAACGAACTTTGTCAAAAGATCGATGAAAAACGCGAATTTCCCATGCGGATCGCGAAAAAAACGGCAATTTCACCAAATATCGCAGACAAAACGCTGATTTCTTCTGAAGACGGCGGGAAAACGCAGATTTCGTCTAAAGGTTGCGGATATAACGCCGATTTCGTTAAAAGATCGCGGGAAAAAACGCCGTTTTCGATAAAAGATCGCTTAAAAATATTTTGTCAAAAGAATATTTGAAAAAATACGCCCATTTCATCAAAAGATCACGGAAAAAACGCCGATATCGTCAAAAGATCGCGGGGATAAAACGCCGTTTTCGAGAAAAAAGCGCGTTAAAAAGCAAATTTTGGCTAAAGATCGTCGAAAAAACGCCGATTTCGTTTTAAAAAAACATGGGAAAACGCCGATTTCGTCAAAAGATCGCGGAAAAACCGCTGATTTTGGCAAAAGATCTCAATACATCGCCGATTTCGCTAAAATATTGCTGATTTCGTCTGAAGATAGCGGGAAAACGCTGATTTTGTCCGAAGATCGCTAAAGGGGGGGGGGACTCACGACCCCCCCATTTCTGAAAATGCGATGCGAATTTCCGAAAAAAAAAAATTTCATTCAGAATCACCCCTGAAAACTCCTAACAAGTTGAAATTTTTCTTTCAGCAATTTATACTAATAGATGGAAACATACTTGAATATTTTCGTTCAGCCCTGTAGTTTATCTAGTACCTTTGTTACACACCAGTATTTAATTCAAACTAAAATACTTTTAAAACTACTCAAATCACATTTCCAGAAATTATCATCCATGTATCAACCATGTATCAAATTCTTTGTGTGGACATGTATATCATTTTATCTATATTTTACAAACATTTCTTAGTAAAATGAATGCAGTTCAGTGTAAAAATGCATAATTTAATTAAAAATCCCTTTTAAGTAATTTACGCTAATATTCAGTAACCTTTCTGAGCTCTTTTGTGTAGCTAGTTCTGTATATCAGCTATAGCATTTATACACACCATATAATATGCATAAACTTAGTAAAACTTAAAAGCGTTTATCATAATTAAAAATGTACTTCAGCCATCCATCATCGATAATATACAGTACTTTGGATAGAATGTACTATTTGAAATCTTTTGTGTGTCCCTTTAAATGCTATGCACTTTATATTATGTGTCAAATAACTTATATTAAGCCTGAGGGATGTATATCAATTTTATCATACATGAAATAGTTTAATATAAAGATATGTTACAAACAATTCCCCTCTTTACCATTATGTAATGGAATACTTTTGTGTGTGGCCCTGTAAATTGCGAATGTGGCCTCGCGAATCTTTTGACAAAATTTGTAATTATTTCAGTTTTTTCTCGAAATCTGCCTTTTTTTTTTTTTTTTTTTTTTTTTTTTTTTTTTTTTTTTTTTTTTCTGGTTTTGTGTTGAAGTTCACCATTTTTTCGTGGATTTTTTTACGTAATTTACCGGAAATAAGTTGTTTTTCGCAATCCTTAAAAAAAAATTATGCATCCTGTGGGACACGTAATTATTTTTTGCATCCAATCTTCGACTTTATGCGTTATAGCACGTTCACGGCATCGCTGATATATTTGGTAAGAAGATTGTGATTACCAATGATATCAGCAGTATCTTGAATATTTTTAGAAATAAATTTATTCTTCTTTCATAAAAAAACATGATTACAGTAATATTAAGAAAAATTATGAATTAAAATATGTATGGAACTGATATAAAACTAAAGTCAATTTTGTCCCTATATGTGAACTGAATGTTTCATTGTTTACATCCGTAAATTATGTGAGGATTTTAGAGAGTTTTGGATTTAGGGTTGTAAATTTGAAGGAGTCTATCGTAAGTGAAACAAAATAAAAAATTGAAGCACCATCTAGATAGTTTTATAAATGTCTTCCATTATATTAACATTAGCAAGCAGGTGTTCTCATATAAATTACTGATACTGATTGCATTTTCAATTTGCCCAAGAGTGACATGTGTTTATCTAAATTTTTCAGTATGTCACTCTTTAAAGTTATGCTTTCATTACAACACAAACTAACATGCAACGAAGATATGAAAAATGAAGTATTATTGTGTAAAAAAAAAATAGTTTTGTTTTTAAATAAATATTTTTTGGCCCCTCAGGGACATTTTTACAAATTTAACCTAGACCCCTCTTGTGGCATATCGTTGGAAAGGACTGTGACCACTTATATATGTTATACACCTCAGGTGTTCCTTCATTGCCAACTTTGGGCCCAATGAGGGCACTTTTTAAAATTTAGCCAAAATAGCTCATTTGACATATTGTTAAACAGGCTTGTGACCACATATTCATATTATGCAGCTCCTATTCTTCACCTTTACCCACCCTAAGAATCTGTGCTGCCCCCCCCTCCCTTTTTGCCCTCACGAATTGGGCATTTTTATAAATTTAGATCAAGGTGTCTCATGTAACATACAATTGGAAAGATCTATGACCACTTACTGATGTTATGCTCCTTCAATGTCCCTACCCCTGTTTTACACTCATAAGGGGGTGGACACTCCTGTGACTACTTACTTATGCTATGCACCTCCCTTGCCCCTCCTGTAAATTTGCATCCTCGAGGATGGCAATTTTATAAATTTAGATTGAGACCCCTCAGGTGACATAAAATGATGGAAAGGTCTGTGACCGCTTATTGATGTTATGCACCTTCGGTGAACCTCACTTCACTTTGATCTCCCAAGGGCATTTTTCTAAATTTTACTAATAGCCCTTATATTATACATCATTGGAAAGTCATGTGCCTACTTATTCATATTATGCAGCTGCTATGCCCCTTCCCCCACTTTTAACCCAAGGATCCCATCAGAAGTTCATTTGGTTTGAGATTTTTATTTTTCTTTACAAGATTTTGCCGTGTGTGCACACCGCATTTGCTGTATGATGTTGTATGCAGCGGGGACACAGTTAGATTTCATGTAATAAGATTGCATATAAATTAGAGACCCCGATTAAAGAAGAGGCCCACTAACAAGCAAATCGGCCTAGTCTTTATCAATGCTGACTCATCCCACCTCACCCATAGATGACTCTTGATAAATTCAAATCAGGTATGGTATAAAAACAATTTAAAACTGGAGTCACTGAGAAAAAATTTACACAATTGAAAATTATTGAGATGTCTATACAATTGAGAAAATTGATAAAAACATCTTATCACCCTCCACTAGTGTAATACATTAATCACCTCAGCAATTTCTAAAAAAAAAAAAAAAAAGATAGATCAGCTATTTTTAATAGAATTTTGCAAACCACTGTTGCTCCTTTTAACTGACATAAAAGTAAATATTTATTAAATGTTATAAAAATATTTTATTATTTTAATATTAATTTTTATTTTTATTTCAGCCATTGGTTTTAATGTAGAACAAGTTACGTTTAAGAACTTGAAATTTCAAGTTTGGGACTTGGGTGGACAAACTAGTATTCGGTAAGTTTAATTTTGTAATTCTGTTTTTTTTCCTCCCACTCTCCCCCTGTCTTTTTTTATCTGTCAGAAGCATCTAACACTAAATAAGTTTTGTATTCAGTCACTATTGATACACCCACTGCCAAAAATTTAGCATGCAGTGATAAAATGCTGAAAAATCGGTAAGTACAGCATGGAATCTACATGATGTGGTATGAAAATGCCAAATATGTTTATGCATGAAATAAAACAAAGAACTGTATACAAAGATGAAAACAATATAAAATGAAGTCTTACTGTGGCCATTCCCTTAAACCTGTTTAAAGTTAAAACAGACATTAATAGGGTATGAGAGCATACCTCACTTGAGTTTACAGCATGTGATCATTCTGTCTATGAGTTGATCAAACAATATGAAACCAAGTAATTGCCATTTTTCCTGTAAAGCATTTTACAGCTCCTAGAGGGGCTGGGGGGGGGGGATGTAGAGAATGTGTATTTACAACATGGCATCCTAAAGATTTTCAATAGGATTAACCCTTTCAGGTTCAAATATTTTCTTGCATTCCAAAAAAAATTTTTTTTGAATTATACATGAAAAAGTATTGCTCTGAAAGGCAAAAAAAATGAAATTTTATTAAAATCTTATAATTATTTAAGGAATTACATTATGTACTATTAATTGCACAGTGGTTTTTCGAGGAACAAATTGTCAATTACAGATATTCTGTTATTAGCACAATAGGCTCAAAGAGATAAATGTAATACCATTTCAAATAAAAATTTTGAAAGATATGTAAAAATGTAAAATATGCAATTAGCAGTATGTAATTCACTATAGTTGACACTCAATTTACACTTCTAAATAGAAAAATACTATGTAAAAATTGCAAATAATAATAATAATAATAATAATAATAATAATAATAAATAAAAATGTTTCATTTTTTGGTATATTCTGGTGACTTCTCTCATTTGGTATGAAAAGTTTAGAAGCAATTCCTGTCACCATGGAAGCATAAGTAGACATTGCATTTTTCATAAAAATATGTTGTACTAAAGTCACCTCCTCCTAATTTGCACCTTTGTTGCACCTTGCTTCTCTCTCTCAATATGGCCAGTATTATATCTTAAATCCTCAATTGGGAGAAGTGATAGTTTCAACTTTTTTTAAGTTGGAATGGTTATAGTTGGTGAAATTCTTGGATGACTGCGTTTCACAGAGTTTGTAGTTTGGTTTTTGAAAGCCAGCGCTTCAGCAGCTAATAAAATAAAGTCTGATAAATCTAATTTTTTTTTCTTTCAGAAATATTATAATGAAATGAATCATTTTTATGTTCCAACCATGGATTTATTACACCCATTGAAAAATAATGGAATAAAAGTCGAACGATCCACTTTCTGCACCGAATATTAAATCTATAGAAGAATGCTAAAAAAAATCATATTTATCGACACCATCCATGAATTGTTGAGAGATATTATGTTAGGGCACTCAACTTTGATGTGTTTGCCATCCTTCATACTCCAGCTTAACACAACATCCGTTTCTTTTTCTGCGATGAAATTGGATGCCATTGTAACATCTTTATTATCTAACCAATTCACAAAAGCGATTTTTCTATCAGCTGACACGTGCATGTTCCTTGCACTTCATCCCCATTTTTTAAATATTTTTTCAGATTCTATTGGACATCCTTAAATTCTATTTTTTCTAATAGTACCTGCAGCGAATATTTTTTTATCTAAAAGATAAGCTAACAATGGAACTGAAAGGACCTACTTTATCTGGAATACAATTGCACAATTCTGGTCAAAAGCTGCATCATCAGTTCAATTTAAAGCTGCCTCTGGGGCTATTCGTCTTCTGCATCTTCAAATTATACATCAAAACTTTGCAGGCTTTCCAATAATGATAAAGTGCCTTGCAAGTGCAAGGATAAACATTATTATTTCTGGCAATGTTAAACTCCTATGTTGTAATATATATATATATATATATCAATGCATTTATAGAAATAAATTTATTCAGAAATAAAATTTAGAAATAAATTTCAGAGATAAATTTATTCTTCCTTCATGAAAAAACATGAATTTAGTAATATTAACAAAAAATACAAATTAAAATATATATGGAATTTATAAACTAAAAAAGTCAAATTTTGTTCCTAAATCTAAACTGAATGTTTCATCGTTTACATTCGTAAATTATGTGCAAATTTTAAAGAGTTGCAGATTTAAGGGAGTCTACTATATTTTGTTACAGGGCCACACAAAAGTATTTTACTATTTAATGGTATACGAGGAAACATTGTTTGGGGCATGTTTTAATAATATTAAAATATTTCACACTTAATGAAATTGATATACGTTGCTGAGGTTTAATACCAGTTACTTCCTGTGTAATAGAAAGCAGATAGTATTTACAGGAACACACAAAAGATTTCGACCCCTATACTGTATCTGAAGTACTGTATACTACAGCTCATATTCAAAATATTAGAATAATTGAGAAAAAGTAATAAGAAAAAATTATTTGTCATTTATTTATTTTTTATACTAAGTAAATGCAATTAAATTTCTTATAAATTAAATCTGGAATGTTTAGATAAGATTTTAACAATTATAAAATATAAAATACAGCACAATAAATTAGGTATACAGCTTCCTTAAACACACCAGAATATTAGAATAAAATTTAGATTGGTTCAAAATATTAGAATATTTTATTTTACGCAACAATATTACCTTATGAATATGAAGTAAATGGTAGTTAATATTTTGTAGCATCCCCTTTAGCTTTCATAACAGCGTACAATCGATCTTGCATACTATATACAAGGTGTTTACAAACATTTCTATCAATATTAGCCCAAATAGACTTTATACGTGCCACTAACCCAGTTTTACTTGAAGGAGGATTTTCTTGAAGTTTTTTCTTCATTATACACCATAAGTTTTCGATGGGATTAAGGTCTGGTGAATTTCGTGGCCAAGGAAGTACCTTAATGTTGCGTTGGCGGAATCAATTCTTAGTTGACACCGAGGTATGCGGGGACGCTAAATCTTGTTTAAAGATGAAATCATCTTCAAATAAATCTTCTGATTATGGAATCATGTAATATTCTAAAATTTCTTGATATATCAGAGAGTTAACCTTTTCGTAAACGATGCATAACTTTCCAGGTCCTTCTGCACTCATACAACCCCAAACCATGACACTAGCAGCAAATTTTACGGAACGTTTAAGGCATTCTTTATCAAATGCTTCTTGCTTCATTCTCCAAACTCGAATACCTTGATTACCATATGAAACACAAAACATACTTTCATCACTAAATAATATATTTTTCCAATCTTCATTGCTCCATAAACGTCTTGATTTACACCAATTCAATCTTATACGCTTTTGTCTTGCAGTCATGAGAGGTTTTGTTTTCGGTACACGAGATTCAAATTTAAATTTATGGAGACGTCTTAATGTTGTCGATGTAGAAACTTCAACTCCTTCTTCTTTCCATTTTCGGTGCAAGAATCGCACACTTTTAAAACGGTTTTTCTTAACTATACGCTTCAGTTTCCTGTCATCTCTAGCAGATGTTTTTGGTTTTCGACCACCATTTCGGCGATTATTTTGAAATTTTCCAATTTTTGAATATTGTGTTAGTATTTTACTAACGCTCGATTGCGAACAATGTAAATAATTCGCTATAAAACATTGATTTTTACCGTGCCGATACAAATCAACCATACGAAGTTTAGTAGATTCAGGAATATCACTCACACGGCCCATTTTAAGACGAAAAAGAAACAAACTGCAAAAAAGAATACTGATTTTAAATAAAATAGTCTGAATTTAATCAATGATGCCACCAGTTAAGAATTGGTAATAATTAAAGGAGAATTAATGTGAAATATTCTAATATTTTGAACCACTTGAATAAATATTCTAATATTTTGACTTTTCAAAATAATTTTTTTTGCAATTAATCTTTTCAAAAATGATATTAAATTTAAGATAACAAGTAAGTTTAATCAACAATAAGTTCTTAATAAAAATATCGTTTGCATATTTTCATTAAAAGACATTAAATTACCAAACGATATTTTCAATTTCTAAAAAAAAGTTAATTATTCTAATATTTTGAATATGAGCTGTATAACAGCAAGATCTGAGTATTTTTGAAACATCATTATTGTATGAATGCAACTCTTTTACTATGCTTCTTGTGCAATTTTTTTTTTTTTTTGCTTACTTTAGATGGTTTAAAATATTAAAATCTTGTATTGGATTAAGTTTTTTATTTCTATTTAATTATAGTGACTGAAAAGAAATATGTGTTGTCTTTTTGGGGTCCTTTAGTTCAGCATTACCCTTTCCTATGCTGCAAAAACTGACTGAGCCAATAGTTATAATTTCTACAGTGTGGATTAAAGTGATGTATTTAAAGGGTATAACAGGTTTCTTAGTAAAATATGCCCTGGAGTCAACCAAATCGAGTCCTGTGTGAATACATAGTTCTTAAACAGTAATGCATTTCTCTCCAGTCTGAAGTTTAGGTGGGGCTAGCAATGGCTAAAGCCTTTTGGTAGGCCTCCCCACCTGGCTGAACCTGTCTGAAGTTTATACCTCAAGTCCATTGGGAGGAAGGTAATGCCTGTTTTGGAAAGGAGTGCATTGTGACAAAACTACTAGGTAGATTTCAATAGGAAAAAAATAAGGGATATATAAAATGACAATAAGAGTAGTTGATAATTTTTTCAGATTTTTTCCAACAAAAGAATAAGCTTTATATCATTTTTCTTGTTTTTAACTTTTTAATAAAAAATCTATTGAAATATTTCAGTGACTACATTAATTTTTTTGCATTAAGTATTACAAGTTATGATGTATATTTGGTTTCAATTTCAACTTTTTCCATAGGGTGCTTCATACATAAAATAAAAATTATTTTTATTTTAAAAAAGCAATAACATTGATTGTTTCAACTATATTTAGGAAATAATTAACAATCTTTATTGCTGACTTCATTGATAACAGGATTTATGTTTTCAAGTCGAGAATAAGAATCAGCATTAAAATAACTTCACTTTAAGACACAATCCTGTTTAAGAAGAGCGAACGAAAACACAATCTCTCCCAAAGGCTCACAGAAAAAATTCCGAACAAGGCACATTTCATCTTAACTGGCAACATCAACACCAAAAATTGTGTGCACTGGCCAGACACAGACATAATCCACACGTTGTGGTACTTGTACCTTTATACGACGTCACAGTTACTGTGTGGTGTGGCATTTCTGGCACAATTATTCTTGGTCCGTACTTTTTTGAGGAAGCAACACCAACGGGTTCGGTAACTGCTTTGTAACAGGCTTCTGCTATATGACAATGTTGCAAAATTAGGTCATACCAAAATTGCTACAGCGAAATGCACTGAATGACTTCATTTGGATGCAAGACGGTGCACCGCCACATATAGTGAAGTCTGTTCACAGGTTCCTGGAACAGCATTTTGGCAACTGTGTCATCTTTGCCATTTTCCATTTCAGTGGCCTCTGCAACCCTCACTCCTATGGATTTCTGGTTCTGGGGATATCTCAAATCTAAAGTGTGCATGTGCAATCTGCAAACTTTGCTGGATTTGTAAGATTCCATCAAACGTGAGATTGCAAACATCCCTCATGCAATGTTATGTTCGGCTGTATTATCCACAGTTGCCCGTTTGCAATGTGCAGAGTTTCCCCCAGAGGGTTTCAGGAGGGCGCTTCACCCCTCCTGCCCTTTAGTGTATAAAAACAGCGCCCCTCTTGCCCCTCATCCAAAAACTAGCACCCCTCTTTTCGCTCATTCAAAAAAATAGCGCCCTTCTTGCCCCACATTTTAAAAACTGCAGCCCTTCAGCGATGATGCAGACGCGCTATAGTGCATAAATTATGCAAAAAATCGGCGACAGAACGCAAGAAATAGCTCTTACGCTCCCAAAAAACGCGTAATTTCGTCAAAAAATCGCGAAAAAATGGCAAATTTCGTTAAAAAATCGAAAAATAACGACTAATTTCCGGCAAGATTTGCGAAAAAATGGCCAATTTTATCACAAATCCCCCCAAAAAGCGGCAGATTTCCTCAAAAAATCGTGAAGAAAAAATGATAAATTTCGTCCAAAAATCGAGATAAAACGGAAAATTTTGTCAAATGATTCACGAAAGACGGAAAATTTCGCCAAAAAATCAGTAAAAACGCCAACTTTCGTCAAAAATCGCGATAAAACGGCAGATTTCGTCAGAAAATTTGTGAAAAATGGCAATATTTGATCAAAAATCGCAAAACGGCAAAATTTGCCAAAAACGCAAAATTCGTCAATTATCCTGAAAAAAAGGCAGATTTCATCAAAAGATCGCCAGAAATGCAAATTTTGTCAAAGGGGCACACAAAAGCAAAGTTAATGCCACAAGTGAATTTTTCTGTTTTAAAAACTAATTTTCCTGCTTGAAAATTGCATTTTTATTGCTCCAAAAACAGATTTTCCTGATTTAAGTATCATTTTCGTGCGAAGAGAAAATTGCACCCATGGCATAATTATAATTTGACACCCCCCCCCCCCTCCCAGCATTTTCTTGTGACAGCCCAAAAATGGCGTTTGTGGTATAAATTTGGCGCCCTCTAAATTTCCGCGCCCGGGACGCCCGCCCCCTACACGGTTCTGTTCACAAAATTTGCCGTGTTTTCGCGATCTTTTCACTAAATTTGTCCTTTTTTTCATGATTTTTTTTAGCGAAATCTACCGTTTTTTGCGCAGTTTGTCGTTTTTCGCGATTTTTTAACAAAATCTGCCTTAGTTCAGATCTTTTCACGAAATTTGTCGTTTTGTTGCGATTGTTTTAGCAAAATCTGCCGTTTTTTCGCGCTTTTTAGCAAAACCTGCTGTTTTTTGCGATCTTTTAACAAAATTGGCCGTTTTTCGTGATCTTTTAACAAAATTTACCTTTTTTTCTTTTTTCATTTTTTTTGCCGAAGTTTCTGTATTTCCATGATTTTTTGAACCGCTAGATTCAACTCTATAAAAGTGCTCTTGAAAATCAAAAAAGTGCCCTTTTCAGAACAGTAGCGCCCTGCCCCTTTTTGAACCTGGGGGAAACTCTGCAATGTGTAAATGCCTGTAATGGCATCCATGTGGAAAATGTGTAATCAAAATAAGTTTTCTTTTCTCCGATCTGTGTTGTAATCAGTAATTGGTGTACTGACTCTGTGTCACATGCAAATTTCTTCCGTGTGCCCCTACTGTGTTTTTTTTTTTTTTTTTGGTCATTTGTAGAGATGTCCTTTGTCATACATAAGAAGTCTTTTTTGTGATACCAAGCTCTTTAGGATCTTTGCATGTGCTATGCATTTTGCGCCGAAAAAAATTGGCATTGCCATTGGAAAATTTCGAGTTTCTGTACCTATAACCATAACCACCACTTTGTTGCTGTTCAGAGAATCCCAAGCTCATACCTGTGAATAACTATATGTGAAATCTTGCCTTGATCGGTTGAACAGACTGGCCGCTTGAGCTCCATATATTGGCAAAGTGTTTTCATGACCACCCTGTATATATAAGAATAAGCTATGCAACCAAGGCAGTGGGGAATATTGGGAAAGCAGTCTTTCTTATTTTCATTTTGTCATATAAGAGTATATATAAAAAATATTGTGGATCTGTGAAATTATTTTATATTATAAAAATAAAAATGCAATTCAAACATTTGTTCTTTAAGAGCACACAAGAATATTAATCTTTAAAAAAATCTTATCATAGATTATTACAAGAGTGATTCTGTTTCTAAATTTTAAGAAAATTCGAATATAAAAAAAAATCGTGGAAAAATATTGAAAATTTTGTCAGCGGATCATGGGAAATTGTAAATTGTATCAATTTTCTTGGAAAAATTACTAATTTGATCAAAGTGCCAGGAAGGGAAAAGGCCAATTTTTACAGAAAAAATATCAACTTTGTCAAAGGATTGGAAAAAAAAATAGGAATATCCTCAAAGAATTCTGAAAGAACCTGCAAATTTTGTCAAAGGATCACAGAAAAAAAATTTCATCAAATGATCACTATAAAATCTCTAATTTTGTCAAAGGATAGAAAAAACAATGTGAATTTCATCAAAAGATTGCTGAAGAGATGCAAATTTTTAAAAGGATTGCAAAATCTTGAAAAAAGCATGACTTCTATCAAATAATCACACGATAAATGCAATTTTTGTCAAAGAATCAAATAAAAAATGCAATTTTAGTTAAAAGATCTAAAAAAAAAATTTCTTTTCATCAGAAGATTGCAAAAAAATCTCGATTTTCATCAAATGATCGCTGCAAGAAAAAAATGCAAAATTTGCCAAGGGATGGTGACTTAGATGCCAAAAATTAGTCATCAAATCAAAAATTTTATCGCTTTGTGGTTACTAGAGACTGTGAATTTCCATCTATGGCATTAAAATTGGGGCATTTTGGGGTTTGTTTTTTAGCCCCCTCCCCCCTTGCATATTACACTTTATCCATATTATATGTTTATCTACTAACTATATTCTATCATTGCACAAACGTATGCTGGATTATGTATCCCCAACCTTATGTCCTCTTCTTGTAAGTGATATCTATGATGGATGTATTTATCCATGGTTTGATCTTTTTTTTTTACTCATTGCTTCAACCCATTAGATGTTAAGCTGCTATTTTTTTATGTATCAACTAAACAAAAACACTATTTTAATATATGCTTTTAATAAATGAGTGTTAGTATTTTTTTATAAATATTGCATTAAGTTTTTTTTTTTTTTTTCAAGTTTTAAGGCATCAGAGTGAAGTTAACCCTTAAGCTATATCTTTCAATTTCTTCTGTTTGTTAATAATGAATTGAAAATCTTTCACCCACACATACAGATAAATAAGAGCTTGTTGTTAAACTGTCAGTCATTCTGCCAGAAATTAAATTTAAACTTGCAGACAATAACAGACGGGAAATTGCCTTTTTCTTTTTGTAAGTTTTTCAGAGGCTTTTCTTGCCACACGCCATTTTAGATGCATTCATTTCTGAGTCCATTAGAAGTGACTGAAACTTATGGTTTCTTTAGCCTTTTATTTTAATAGATTTATAAAGCTACTCTGTTACAACTGTTGCACTCTTTTTATGTCACTTCTAGAAATTCTGCAAATTTATTTCTGATATGCATTTAAAAATTGGTAAATTCTAAAGTCCCCTCTTTTCTAGCATTAATGTATATCTTATATTTTTATTTATTTCTCCTTATTTATTGTATATTGCACCTTTTTTAGACCGTACTGGAGGTGCTATTATTCTAATACAGATGCTATAATTTATGTTGTTGATAGTGCAGACAAAGACAGGATTGGAGTATCTAAGCATGAGCTGGTTTCAATGCTTGAGGTTAGTAAAGATTTTTTTTTTCTCCCTCTGGTACTTTTGTTTTTTGTTGTCTTTTGAAATTAATAACTGCTATAATTTTCTTTACACAAAATATAGAAATTTTGAAATGAGAAAAGAAAAAAGAAAAAAGGAATAAATAATTATATTAATATGATAAACTTTCAGATGTCTTTGAAATAGCAATTAGTTTTTCAAGTGATAAAAATTCTGTGTTTGATTTATACTGTGCATTTCAGTTTATATTTTCTGTTCGATTGCATTATTTAAAATTATTAAATTATTTTAAAATCATGTGCATACGTGCATATTATTATAGAATTCAAAGCCTTGGTAGTGTGCCGTGTTTTTCCTACTTGTAGGTGCACAGAGGCCCAGTTGAGTATTTGGGCATTGTAGAATGAATACAAACTGTTTTGTTTCTGATTGGCAGAAACAAGCATGGATTCTCTTATGTGATTTGCACACATTGAGAGCATAAATACAAATTTTGATTGAGGAATAGTAATAGAATTAATCAACTTATTTTATATGAATATATGATGTGCATTGAGACTTGAACTTTGGAATAATTTTATTGTTTGTTTTGTAGCTATCTTAGACATGTTTTTGTGATTTTTTTTTTTCTTTTTTTATGTTCTTAGTATTACAATTTATTTTTTGTTATCAAAAATTTCTGTTGCATTGTGTTTCATGCCAACTGATTTTCACATGTTTCTGAATGCATAGGTGTTGTACATTTGAGACATTTTATTTTTTGTTAATTACCTGATTTTTCTGGGGTATTAAATTTCATGAAATATAGTTAGGACACCTAAAGGTCTGTTTTTTGTTGATTATCAACTCCTAAAAACCTAATTTTGTAATAATATAAATCTAGAATAAGAATTGAGAGAGGTCTTTTTGTAACTAGCAAATAGAATTGTTAATTGTTTATATGAAACTTTCCCGTGAATGTATTTTAATAATCCAAAAACATAATTATTTATTTATATGATTCAAACATGAGATTTTTCTGCAGTTTTACACTTTTCTGCTTTTTTCTAATTTCCCGATTTTCATGTTTTTGTCATCTTATTGTTTCTACAGTTTTCCTTTATTCAGTGAAATCAAAGCAAAATTGTACAATGAATTTAATTGGTGCTGTTATACCCATTCTCAGATTCTGGCCAAGGGGATTATTTTATGCATGATACAATCTCTTATATCATAAGCAAAATTCCTTCACAAAATATTTTGCTAAAAATTAACCTGATGTAACACTTAATGAATTCAGGTTTCTTATTCGAATTTTGCATTCATCATATAGTTCTCTAAGAGCTTTAAATATTACTAGAATTTTTTACAGAATTTAAATTAAGTAATTTAGTCATGGGACTGTTTATTACAAGGTCATTACGACTAAAACTACTTTTCAATAACTCTATAGCATGAGCAATTTTTTTTAGTCAGTGAAAAGCCTGCAATAGAATTCACAATACTTCTGCCTAAACATGTCTTTAAGTAGGAAAATTTACCAATCGGAGTTAAATGCTCATTGTTATCACTTGCATTCAAAAATTGACTCTGAAATTCGAGCAAAAAAGACTTTTGTCTTGCGATAGCAATGTAAAATGGCAATTTTTGTCTAATGATTGAAGTGGAAAGTGGCTACTTTTGTTTTGTGATCACGATGTAAAATGACTATTTTTGTCATACAATCGCGATGTAAAATGATGATTTTTCTCAAAAGATTGTGATGTAAAATGGCGATTTTTGTCAAGTGATCGTAATGTAACGGTAATTTTCGTCAAACGATCACTATGTAAAATGGCAGTACTTGTCAAACGATTTAAATAAAAAAAAAAAAAAAAAAAAAAAAAAAAAAAAAAAAAAACTTTTTGCTATTTACTCGTGGAAAAATCATAGAATCTATAGCCTAGTTACCTAAATTAATTTAAAATGATGCAATACATAAGACTCTTCATTAAATCTGTTGCTGGGTTACCTTAATTGATGTAAAGTATTGTGAACTAAAGAAAATATCACTTTTTATTTACTCTTATTAGTTTTCATGCACAATAAATTAACAGCATATTTCAAACTTAGAAAGATTTTTGTCAAAGGTTTACAAAAGGGGGAAAAATGGTTTCTTTCTTTTTTAAAAAATAGTTTGTTATAAATTTAATTCTTTTTTTAGTTTGTTATAAACAATAAATTTCAAAGGCAGACATTCATCATCACACGACATCAAAGGCAAAAAGGGACATTCTGCAAACAAAAGTGGAATGCAAAATGATTTTCTTTATTTTTCAGAGATTTTCACTTAACATTTCACATTTAAAACTTTGCTACCGTATGCTGTGTTTAGCATACATGTGAAAATTAAAAATATTTTTATTTCTTTTGATACTTTTCAATATAATATTTTATAATGTTAAAATTTTCATTTCTAGAAGGTGCTTGAATTTTATCAAAGAAATATAGTATGAACTCTGCTTTCCATCCATGAAATTGTCCATATTTATGCAATGTACAGCTATCTCATATACATTTAAACTACTATCTACCAGATTGAAATGTTGGAGTATTCAGTTGTATTATTTTAAGACAATATTTTAATTTTTTTTAGAATTATAAAATTAAGTTTGCAGTAACAGTTGTTCCATCTTCATTCTCAAATGTTTATTTAGCCATTGGTTGCCTGAGGTAATGTTCAAATGTTATTCAATGTGCAAGTGCCTCTCTTTTTTTTTCTAATTTATTTGATCATAAAGCTTTACAAAAGGCACTTTGATAAGAATCCTCTTAATAATTAACTCTAATAAGTTGTTCTAAGTGACAACTCTTTTGGATGATGGGTGTAAAAGAGGTACCAGGGATCCTTATAAGTCCTTGTATTTGAAAATAAGTTTAAAGTCTTTACAAATGCTTATTTTTTTTATTGTGAAGTATTTATTTTTGAATTAGCTACTTTTCTTTCTTCCAATTCTGAACCAAAATTGTTCTTCCATATCTAGAATGTCATGTGATGAGTAATATTCTAGGAATCTGCTCCCATTGCCTACTTTCCCCCCTTCTCCATCTTTCAACTTTGATGTTCGGAAACAGAAGCTGAGCACATCATTCTCTTGTTTAATATATGGGAATGGAGTAGAAAAATGAAATTTCTGCTTTTCTAGTAATTTATATTTGTATGTATTTACTCATCTTGATTTGAAGTAGTAAGATTTTTGTTTTTATTTTTACCTTTCTTTTGAAAATTTTGAATTGGTGCATCATAGCACTGAAATCATAATGAATCTTTTTATAATTTTAGAATTTGTAAAAACCAAAGTAAAGCTGAAATTGTAAGATTTTCCAAAATAATGTAGAAATTTTAGCATTTTCACTTTCTTTAAAATTTTTGAGTTTGTGGGACTGGAAGTACTGCCAAACTAGCAAAATTTCTCCCCTTTCCCCCCCCCCCTTCCTTTCTATGTGAGATCTGAAATAACATTGAAAAATTCTTGTCTTTTTTTCCTAAGTCCATGATACTCCTATACTGAGTCAGATAATCTAATCTTATCCAAAAATATTTTTGTATTGTGTTTTGATTCAGAATGACTTGATTGTTTAAAGGAAAATCTTGAATATTTTAACCTTTACGCAGGGACTCGCTCAGCGTCTACATGAGAATAAATACATGTAAGCCCAGCCAAATGCTGTCACAGCCCTTCTGTAAAGGTTAACTAGACATATTTGAACATTAATGAGTATATAGGTAGAGAGATGTTTAGGAAAATTTTAGATCCTCTAAAGGACCCTTCACAAAATAATTTATCTTAAAACAGGATCTTTTACAATTTTTTTTTATCTTCTAACCGGACCTTTCACAAAACATTTTATCCCAAAACAGGACCCCTCACAAAATTATTTGTCTCTTAAATAGACCTTTCACAGAATGTTTTCATTTTCAAATTGAATTTTCCACAAATTTAATCATTTCAAAATTAAGTCTGGCCTGTAAGTAAACAGTTGAGCTCACCAAAAAACATATCACTTAGCTTTTTTATAAATGAATGATAGAACCTGAATATATCAGTAACTCAAAATTCCCAAAATTATGACTAGAATTTCGCAAATTTAAGGATAACTTCACAATTTCACAAAAATAGGACCTTGTGAAAAAAGTAAGTCTGGACAGACTTTTGATGGGTATTCATTTTGGTAAATAAAGAATAAGTGGTATCTGGATTTGAAATAATGTATAGAATTTTGCAAATTGTTCAAAAAATAGGTACATTCTCACATGGAAAAATGCTGTTCAGGGTTTTCTCTGCTTTAACTTCTTTCTCAAGTGTATGATTCTTCTTCAAATTTCTTTTGGTAGAATTCTGCAAAATCAATTGATCAGTCAGTTATGAAAAAAAGTGTAAATTTCAATAAGTGGTTGTGGAAAAAATAACAAATTTTGTCAGTTGGTCATAGGAAGGAAAAAACTCAAATTCTGGCAGAGTTCTGTTTTTAGCAAAATTTGTCTCTGATTATGGTTTTGGCCATTCTCTGGATCAATGCAAAGAAAATATTGCAAGTAATTTTTTTTTCGGGAGGGGGAGAGGGAGGAGAGAGAATCTCTAACTTTTCATCCACTCAAGTCCTTGGTTGGAGATGTTAAAATGAGAAGTTTTTTGTACATAGAAGGAACAGTCTGGGCATGGCCATGTTCATATGGAAGTAGCAAGGTGAAAAAATCTCTAGATTTGTCAGATGATTCAATTTGGATTGAATCATCTTGAGCTTGGCTCATCATCATTGAACTTAACAGTAGTTATAAGAGCTTTGCCAGTTGTTTTTCAGATTTTCTTTCTTTCGGAGCGACTCTAATTTTTGGTGCTTAAAAACTGTTTTCTGTTTCTTATGAAATACACTATCTGGCCAAAGATGACCGCCCACTTGTGATTTTTGACATTTTGTTAAATATCTAGAAAAATGCTTGAGTAATTATCCTGAAACCTTAAATGTGTATACATAATAAAACAGGTCATAAATTTCCATGAAGACTTTCTCCCGAAACTCCATAGGGGACCGTCAACAAATTGAAAAAGAATGAAAATCTTTTGGACATTCCTGTCAAAGCTAATGTAGCAAAAGTGTTCAAACTGTAGATTATGATTAAGTAGCTTATTGTAATTAACTGTTTTCATTTTTATGCAAATAGCATGGATACTTGTAGAGATATTAAGGTTTTTATAAAAACAGTCCCAAATTTTTTCAATTTTTTTGCTTATAATTTGCAGAGTTCTTAATAAAAAATGTTTTTTTCCTGAAAATATCACAAAAAATACTGTGCACAATACCCTCTAATCAGAATTACAAAATAATAAAAATTGTATAAAAAATGAAAAGTTTTACTAAATATTTTTTATTTGCGCATGCGTCAATGTTATCAAAATTTCATTTGCATATTGTGTTGGCAAAATGTATAGAGTGACTTTTGTAAAAGTCTGAAAGTGTTCTTCAATTGAATAAGCTTAAAATCCGTTACTTAAAAAATGAAGCATAGATGAGAGGTTGCATTCATTTCTCCATTTTTTAGGGCTAATACATTATCTACCAATAAGTATTTGGACACTTTCAATTTTTGACATTTTTCAAATATTTAAAAATATACTTGCCGGATTCTTCTGGAACTTCAGAATTTTAAAGATTATGTTTGACCTCGTATTTATCAACATCCATTTGATAAGCAGGGCAATTAGGGGGCCGACAAAAAATCAAAGAATAATAGAAATATTTAGGATCAACCTGTACATGAAAATAGGTGAAACAATTTATCAATGCAGAATACAAATATGTGGATACTATACAATATGTACATTGATTTTTGTAAGAATAGCATGCATATTCATAAAGAAAGAGCGATTTTTTTTTTTTAATTCAAAAAATTCTGGTATGTTTTTTGTTTATATCATGCAGGATTTTTGACCAAATTTAACGCAAATTTCAGAAATTTAGCAAAATGTAGTAGAAAAATTATAGCACAATTCTAATATAGATATATTAAATATTTTATGAAACATGAGTAGTTGTATGAAAAATTTATTTGCGCATGCGCGAATGATAATTTTTTTTTTTACATCATTTGATAGTCAATTCTATGGTGTAACTCATAAAAAAAAAAAAAATCCAATCAATTATCATAAAAATTCAAAAAGATATTATTATAGTAAGCTGTTTTTACTTTGCTCTCTAAAAACAGCTGAATGATAAAGGATTCTCCACAAATTGACATTTTTTATTAACTGACTTTTAGGAAAAAATTAGTATTTAATGAATACAATATCTAATAAATAATGCTGCTAATAAATATCTTTACACCTATGATAGAAAAGAAAAGGAGCTTTTATTACATTCAAGGCCAAAACTAAGATAGGGGAAGTAGGGCATGTGATCCAGGTGCCAGGGCGAAAGGGAATTGATACCTTAAAATCGTGAAACTGAATCGAAAAAAAATCTGCTTCATACAGGATCTTTATGCCATCATCATTAGATTCGTCTATGTTTTGGCATATCCTAGATAGGAAGATTTTAACAATATCATGCTAAACATAGACATGAAAAAAAATTGCCAAACAATTCTACATTTGGCATCCTTTCGCCCTGGCGCCCGGGGCAAATGCCCTTCTTCTCCTCTCTTAGTTTTGGCCCTGAATGTGAAAAAAAATCTTTTTCTTTTCTATTACAAGTGTCAAGATACTTATTAGCAACAATATTGTGTTAGATAGTGTATTCATTAAATACTAATTTTTTCCTAAAAGTCAGTTAATAAAAAATTCAATTTGTGGAGAATCCCTTATCATTCAGCTCTTTTTAGAGAGCAAAGTAAAAACAGCTTACTAATAATGATATCTCTTTGAATTTTCACGATATTTGATTGGATTTTTTTTATGAGTTAGACTAGGGGTGCACAACCTTTTCAAGTGAAGGGCCACTTAGAAATATGTCTGGGTGGTCGAGGGCCACATCAATAATGAGATAATTCGATTTAAAGGAGGTGATCTGTGGCCCATAATAGGATAAAACATATGATTTTAGAGGGGAGTGGCGAAGGGAAGGGGGGTGTTACCCCTTTAAGTTTGCTTACCAAGTCAAAATATCCAATTCACATAGTAAGGATATATCAGCAGATTTTAGTTTATAGATAACAGAAGTAGCAAGGTTTATTTTCAAGATGTAAAAATATTCTTTGACTTTTTTCAGAAGGTAAATTTTGTTTTATTAAAAGTGCTAAAAAACAAGCATAAATTGCTGCTACCGAAAAAAATGTGAACTTTATGAACGAAAGAGAGAGAAGGAGCCAATCAACGAGAATTTTCGTGCCTGAACAACAAAATTCCCGATTTTCTGTGCCAATCAATGACATTTGTAATTCTTCCACGCCTGTTCGGCCAAATTTGCACATTTTACAAAACCAATCTACAAAATTTGCAATTTTTATGAAGCTGATCGAGAAAATGCAGGATTTTTCCATACCTGATCAACAAAATTCGCTATTTTTACAAAGCTGATTGACAAAATTAGTGAATTTTCCTCACATGATCAACGAAATTTGCAATTTTTCTGCACCTGAACAACGAAATTCACGATTATTATTTAGCAAATCTATGAAATTCTCGATTTTTCTTCACATGATCGATGAAATTCGTGATTTTCCGCACCTGATCGGCAAAATTTGCGATTTTTCAACACCTGATCGATGGAATTTGCGATTTTTCTACACCTGATCGACGAAATTCACGATTTTTCCGAACCTGATCGACGAAATTCGTGATTTTTCCGAACCTCGTTGACAAAAACACGATTTTTCTGAAACCGTTTGACGAAATTAGCTATTTTTCTGCGCCTGATCGACGAAATTCGCGATTTTTACGAAACTGATCGATGAAATTCACGATTTTTCTTTGCATGATCGACGAAATTCGCGATTTTCCTTCGCAGGATTGACGAAATAGGCAACTTTTCTTTGCATAATCGGTAAAATTCGCAATTTTCTCCAGCCTGATCGACAAAACTCGCGATTTTCTGTGCCTGATCGGGGAAATTTGCTATTTTTTCCTAACTTCATGGACAAAATTCGTGATTTTTCAATATCTGATAAGTGAAACTTGCGATTTTTACAAGCCTCATCAACAAAATTCTTTTTTTTTCCGCACTTAATCAATGAAACTCACGATTTTTCGGTACCGATCAATAAAATTTGCGTTTCTTAAGTGACGAAAATTCATATTTTCTAGCAGAAAATTGACGAAATTTACGATTTTTTCCTATCACATATGCACAAATATTGCAATTTTTTCCAGTTGTAAATTCTCAGAGCTCGCGGGCCACAGGTTAACCCATCGAGGGCCACTTTTGGCCCGCGGGCCACAGGTTGTGCATCCCTAAGTTAGACCATAGAATTGACTATTAAATGATGTAAAAAAATCTTTTTTATCATTTGTGCATGTGCAGATAAAAATTATTTCATACAAGTACTCATATTTCATAAAATATTTAATATAGCTATATTTCAACTATGCCATATTTTTTCTACTGCATTTTGTTAATTCTTCTGAAATTTGCATTAAATTTGGTTAAAAACTCTCCATGAATATACATGTTATTCTTACAAAAATCAATGTACATGTTGTATGTTATCCACATACTTGTATTCTGCAACGATAAATCATTTCGTGCATTTTCATGTACAGGGTAATCCCAAATATTTTTATTATTCTTTGACTTTTTTTTTCGGCCCCCTAATTGCCCTGCTTATCAAATGGATGTCGATAAATATGAGATCAGACATAATCTTTATAATCCTGAAGTTCCAGAAGAATCCAACAAGTATATTTTAAAATGTTTGACAAAATGTCAAAAATTAAAAGTGTCCAAATAATTATTGGTAGATAGTGTATATAATACACAATATGGCTCTTTCTACTATATTTAGATAAAACCAACTAATCTAAAAAATTTACTTTTTTCTCCCTGTCTGACAGGTAAACATTAATTGACCCTGCGAAAACTGAATCAAACACAAGCCACAAAATTTCATTTTCTTTGAAAAAATAAATATAAAAAAATGCATTAATCCTTAGTTAGTTGAAATAAATTAAATAATTAAAAATTTTCAGTTTATGTACTGTATATTGTAATTTCCAGTCTATAATCCGCAGATTATCTTTTAAAAAACCTAAAAAATTTTAAGTATGGATTATCTACCAGTGCAGATTATCTGCTGAAAATTTTTTAAAGTAGAATTTCACTAAAGATATCCAGTTTCTACCGGCAATTATAAAATAAAAATGCAAACAGCTATCACACAATTGCCTGTTATCGACTGTTTTTCTTAGCCTTTGGCAACATGTTTCTATGAACAACGAATGTTTCAGAACTCATCTCATTCAAAAAAAGCAATCTCAATTCTTTAGCTGAAGCAAAGAATTATGAAAATATAATTTTATGCAGCAAAAGTTATCCTGCCACACAAATTATAAACACTACCAAATAGTCATTGAAAGTTATAATACACTGCTACTTCAACTACGATACAATGATGATTAATTTGATTAAATATTGATTATCGTAATCAGTAAAACTGATGTAGATCGCAAATTCATTTCATAACTTGCAGGGATATGAAAATCATATTGAGAAAGCTTATTTAACACTGCAGAATTTAAATTGAATGTTATTAAAAAAAGGGGGGGGGGGAAGATGTTGAAAATGATGTAAAAACAGCAATTTGTATGGAATTATCTGTATTCACAAGACATTCAACATATTAAATATAAGATTCAATTTTAAAAAAAAAGTATTTTTTAAATTGCAATTATTATGTAATTATTTTTTTAATTATTTTATTACAATTATCATTTGAATACAGCAACTAAATAAATAGTGTAGTTTATTAATTTTACTTTTGAATATTGAAAATAATGAGTAATCCTCATATAGTTTGGCATATAATTTGCGGATTATCTGCTAAAATTATTTTAAAAAGGCTAAAAGTTGTGGTTGCATATTATATGCCATTGTAGATTATAGGCCGGAAATTACAGTACTTTTTTAAAGCAAATTCTAAGTTTAAATTTTATAATTCAGGAAATTTTGAGCAACTGTAAAGGAAGTTTGGTTTATATTCTAGTAGGAGGGGAGGGGGATGTCACTCAATGGGTTAAAGGTATTTAATAGAATTTTATGTAGTGGGCCAGTGATGATGATTGCAGACCAGTAAACCCTCATGCTCAGTGGTTCTTGGGACTAGTAACTTTTTTTTTTTTACGTCAATTCTACTGCTGTTTTTTCTATAATGTTGAAAGAATCATATTTTTTTAGTATTGAAAACAAAATGCAGAGAAAATATCACAATTTTCTCCAATTGCAAGACAAGAGAGCTTGAGACAAGAGAGCTTGAGACAAGGTTTGCTTGAGACATAATAGGAAAAAAAAAGTCTCATAAAAAATACCTAAAAAGATATCATTTTTAGTTTAGTGTTTAGTCATTTAAAAGCATTATAATATAGGTTAGAAAAAAAAAAACTGTGTAGTCTGGTGGCTGTTTAAATGCTTTAATGGATGACAGCATTTATAAAACTACTTTCTGTTTTAAAATCAATATTTTCAGTAGTCTAAAAATCTGTTAAATTTATGTATTTTGTTTATTTTACTGTCACTTTTTTTTCTTTTAACCTGCCAGTTTCAGAGGAGAAATGTCAAATAGCAATGCATAATACTTCTTGAGACGTGCAAAGGCTCTACTGCTAAATTCAAATCATTCCAAGAATTCTGCATGAAAAGCTTTATTTTTAATAAAAGATAATTGTTCATGTAGTCTTCTAACAGAAAAGTCAGACATCTCATGTAACATGTATCTCAAAGAAATTATTTTGAATAGCCATGTGAAAGCAAATTTTATTTATGAGACTTCATCATATATTTATTTATAATACTAGTAATCAAAAGATTGTTTATTAAGATTTTCAAGGTATCAATGTTTCATTATATAGAGCCTTTTATTTATGAAACATAAGACATAGCTTTTAATAAAAATGTTTACATTTTAAATGATTTCAATTTTCTACATAACCGATTGTTAATTAAATAATTAAATTGATTAGAAATGCTTTTAAATCAAGTTATATTATTTATATATTCAAAAATATTTATTGATAAACATGTCTGTATATGTAGTAGGAAAACATTAAAAAAAACTGGTTTAAACCAAATAAACCAGGTATTTTGGTTTTTAACCAACCCTGGATGGAACTACATATGTAAAACTGACAGCTGTTAGCTATTTGTAAGCAATAATAAACCAGGGTTCCCAGCGTCATGGAAAGTCATGGAATTTCAAAGCAGTCAGGGAAAGTCATGGAAATTTCAAAATATATAGGGAAAGTCAGGGATTTTACAAATATTTTCCAAAAAGTCATGGAAAAGTCTTAACGAAAAAATTAAAAATGATGTGAAAGTCATCAAATATTCTCGGGGGAAAAATCGCAAAATTCCTCAAACAATCACAAGGGTAAAAAGAACTAGAGATTTGAAAAATAATTGCAGAAAAAACGTTAGTTATGGCAAAGGATTGTGAAAATAAGTAGAAAATTTCATTGTATTCACGTTTGGTTAAAGAAATTTTTGAGGTTTGGTCAGGGAATTTTTTGAGATTTGGTCATGGAAAATCAGGGAATTTACCCTTCATGTTTTGCTGGAAACCCTGCATAAAAATAAACAATTTTAAAAGCCTGATTGGTAAAAAAGCAAAATTTGGTCGCTGACTTTATTGCAGCTATATCCATCAACTACAGGTGCAAATCTATGGTTGCCAATTGCCACATTGTGACTATGCTTTGACAACTAATTTTTTGGTGTCTAAGTTGCTATCCTTTGCTGAATTTTGCATTTTCTCCCATGATTTTTTAACGAAAATAGTTTTTTTTTTCATGATCATTTTGCAAAATTTGCAGTTTTTTTTCCAATGCTATGACAAAATTCCTGTTTTTCCATAATCCTTTTATAAAATTTGCAGGTTTTTTTATTTGGAAAATAGTTTTGTCTTCGGTGGAGAACTGGAAATCTGAAATAGATGTGAATGTTTTCATTGTTGAATTCTGCAACTTATTTCATTTTATTCATTTTCTAATTGGTTTTTGTTTAGTGTCCAAAAAATGGAATATTTCTGTTTTTTATTTTATTCGTTTTCTGATTGGCCCATGCTTAATGTCTAGAAATGAAATACTTTTGTTGCCGCAATGACAAAAAAAGTATTAGAAACTACAAAAAAATTAACTCAATGACAAATTTATATACAAGTTGCATTTAAATTTTTTTCTGTATGTGACGGTGTAGAAATTAAAAATGTGCAATGTTTAGAAATTTAAAAATTTACATTACCGAAAATTGTTAATTTAAAATTTCACTTAATATTTGTTTATAACTGACCCAAAAATATTAATGTGACTCTAAAACTCTAAATGTCCAGGCATATTAATATGACTCTGTTATTACGCAAGCTATGTTGTGATCATCATAAAAATGATGTTATTATTGTTTTTTTAAACATAGAAATCATTTATAAGTCTAAAATATTGTCTTTAAAAATATTATTTTCCAAATAGTCGTAATTTGTTAAATTACAGTTATTTTGAATAGGGGGGGATTTTTTTTTCCCTCCTTAATCCTTTGATAAAGTTCACATTTCTTCTGCAATCTGTTAAAAAAATTTGCATTTTTGCTGCAATCTTTTGATCTAATTCTTGCCTTTTCTTTTGTGCATTTATGGAGTTAAATAAATAAAATTAGGTGTTTTATTTATTTAACTCCATAAATGCACAAAATGACTTTTATTTTACACTGAGATTAATAAATTATACAGCAGAGTACCTATAAACTGTGTTTTATAAAGTATAGAGCTCTTAATTATTTAGTAATTTATTTATTTTAAATTTTGGTAAAAGTTCTTTCAGTTCTTTTTCATAATAAGAAGCTTGACATTACTGCCCAGACAGTATTTGAATGTTGTATTTAATCTGTTATGCAAGTCATTGCAATCAGGAACAAATTTTCTTATTTGATTTTCAGTGTGCATGTCTCTACTCTCTCCTAAAGATATTTTATAAAATACCAGTGCATTTATTGAGTGGAAATTTAAGATGTAACACAATATTAAAATGAATAAAAACACTTGTGTTGTGCTTAAAATATTCTGTTATGCAGGCAAACATTTAAACGGGATAAGAAACCTAAATTTGTGATTTTTGCACTACAGGTCCCGTTTAATAACTGTTTCATCAAACTCAACAGAAAATGGGGTAGCAGTTCTTCTGAACTGGTATCCTTCTAACCTGCTTAATAATACCTCTGGCTTTGGTCCATATTTTGATAGAAACTAAAACTTGTTTAAAAATGTTTCCCCACCAATCACCTTACTGCAATAGTTGGATATGCAGTGAATTACATTTAATTCTGTATTTCTTTAACAGGTAGAATATGTCATTTCTGTATATTTTGGTTATGCTATTTCTTTTTTTCAGAGAGTTCAATATTCATAATTGTTAGAACTTTTGTTAAATCTGCCATTTTATAACATTTATTTATGAAGCTTTTAATAAATGTATATGGAATATAATGTGTAGTGAAAAGTATATTCATGGGAAGAAGTTTTGCCGCATTTATGTTATTTCACATATAAATTACATATGCGAGTAGTAAGCATTAGTTCATAGTTTATAAGTTGCAGAAAAAATTTAACAATGAAGGCAACAGGTTAATATCCTTAGCATTTAAATACTTAGATATTTTTTTAAGAATGAAATTAGTATTTGATATTAAATTTAAAAAGTATATTTTTCTTATAATCGTTTAATAAAGTAGAATTTCTGTCATCACAGGAAGAAGAACTAAAGAAAGCAATCCTTGTTGTCCTTGCTAATAAACAAGATATTGAAGGTGCATTAAGTGTGGCTGAAGTACACCAAGCATTAGGTTTAGATGCTTTAAAAAACAGAACTTTTCAGATATTTAAAACATCAGCTGTCAAAGGTGAAGGTTTAGAAGAAGCAATGGAATGGTATTGAATCATTAATCATGTTATTTTGTATTTATAAAATAAATAATTTTGTCACATTTTTTATCATATTTAAAATTTAATATTGCATATTTTTCCAGTATTGTAAAAATATTCCCTGTGTAAGGTTTTATATTTATCTTAAATCAGAATTTTCCTATTTTTTTCTGCTTTGTATTTCATTTCTTAAAATCAGGTATGCCACTTTTCTTAAAATGGTAGATTCTAATAGGTAGACGGAATAATTTGTTTGAATAAATGAGAATTTTTAGCGTTATTCTGTCATAGAAAATTTTGGGACTTTCTGTTTAGTTTGAATTAAGCTAAGATTCAATTTACCTGATTTCGAATTAACGAGAGCTTACAAATATATCATACAAAATATAATTGTATATATTTTGTATGTATGTTTTATATTTTGACTTTCATAGACTTTTTGGGTATTTTGCTAAAAGATCCCTTGAAGAACTTGGATTTTGCAAAAGTATCTTAGGAAGGATGTGAATTTCATCATATGATCACAGAAAAATGCAAATTTGTTCGAAGAGCAGTGAAAAAAAACTCATAATTAGCATCAAGCGGGACCCCTCCCTCCTGCTGTTACTTTTCAGAAAATTTACCATGATTTCCAGAATCTTTTTTTAAACCCAAAATCACCCCTGCAAAGATGGACCATGAAATTTGCCAACCAGTCAAGAAAACTATTGTGAAATTTAATAATCAGTAGTGAGAGAAAAAAAAGGTCACAAAATTTCTCCCTTGGTCATGGGAAAAAATCATAAATTTAGTCATCCAAGCATTTGAAAAATATATCAAAATTTGTGAATCGGGCATATGAAAAATATCACAAAATTAGTCATCACTTACTTAAAAAATTTCAAAATTCACCAATCAGTTGGTGGCAAAAATTGCAAAGTTTTTCAGGCAAAAACAACAAAAAAATTCATGAATTACATCAATTTGTTGCAGGATAAAACTGTGAAATCCATCTATTGACTGCAAAAACGATTGCAAAAGTTGATATTCGTTGGAAAAAGCATGTGAAATTTGTTCCTCAATTGTGGGAGAAAAATCATAAATTTCGACGCTTAGACACAATTTTAATGTTTTGAAATTGTCAAATGGCAGTGAGAAAAAATTTTTAGAATTTTTCAGTCAGTCATGGGTAAAAGACTCAAAATCTTTCAGTAATACAGGGTGAAAAACATGAATTGGTCTATCTATCGCAAGATGAAAATGTGAAATTTGACAATCGACCAAGAAAAATATCATGAAACTTGAAAATCTGTTGGGGAGGGGATCATAAATTTTGTCATGGTTTTGTTGTGGGGAAAAATAACATGAAATTTTTTAATTGACCACAGTCCGTATGGTGAGATTTGTTAAGCAATTGCATTTTAAAAAAAATTGAAAATTTGCCACTTTGTCATAGGAAAAAATCAAAGTTCATCTAATTAAAAAAAAAAAAAATGAAATTTGTTATTCGGTTGCAGAAAACAATTGTGAAATTCTTAAGTTAATCAAAACAGAAAAAATGCAAAATTCTGCAGCTGATTGAAAAAGAAAAAACTCTCAATTCACCCATCGATTATGTGAAAAAAAAAAAGTTCAATATTATTGTAAATAGTTTAGTGTTAGAAGAAGCTTACAGAACTACTTTGCATTTATTATTATTTAATCTTTCTGTAAAATATTAGTTTTGATTTACTTGATTAGGTATAATATAATTGAAATTCATTTGTATTTTTGTAATATTGATCAGTAAGATCTATTTATTTTAATTTTTGTAATGTACATAAGAAAATTAAAACGTGCTACACCCGCTGACTATTTCATTACACTAAATTGCTGTTGCTGATACAACCATAACTTTCTGCCACTGGGACAACACCAAAAATAAGTCTCTTGAACAATTAGAGAACCTGTTATGACTAAATTTGTAATGCAAAAAATTACGATTTTTGTCCATCTATGAAGCTAATTATCTCAAACAGAGAGATTGAGATTTATCACTGAGTATTTTATCATTTCTCAAGGGCCTAACAATTGAGCTGAATGTTATAAAATTCTAAGGAAGTCAGAATTGATTTGACATGGAATGATCCAAATAATAAATTTTATACAGTATGGAACCATTTATCCGGAAACCAGTTAACTGGACAACAAGTTATCCAGAATGATATCTCTAATAGACTGATGTTAGAATCTTTGTAGAAAAAAGTGCCATACACTGCCAGTTTGACATATACATTGCTTGAAACAGTTGTATAATTTGATAACACCATCTAGTATTTGAAATAAGCATATTATAGTTACATTATAGATGTTTTCATTTTTATGCAGAGAAAACAGAAGAATTCTTATTCCCAAGGAATTCCCATAAATTACCTTCTTTCAAACTCCAACATTTGACTTTACTTGCATCTGATTCTTAGTTCAAGTAATCTAAAAATTAATTTAAAATTAGAAGTAATACCACAACCACATATATTTCATAAAAATTATCAGGTGGATGCTGCTTTAATACCCAACTGGTTAACTGGAAAAACTAGTTATCCAGAATACATCTGACCCCAACCATTCTGGATAAATGGTTCTGTACTGTATATGCATTAGCAATATTTATTTCACGTATTTGAAGAAAAAAATTGACAGGGTAGAAACCAATTTATACCTGTTTTACAATGATTTACAATATTATTATCTTTAACAATTTGTCTAAAAATGTCTTTTCATAAAATGTTATTTTGTATCGGAATATTTATTTAATGTTGAAACACCTATATAACAAAAAGTAATACTTTTATGTAATATTTTGATTGGAAATGCTTTGAGACATAGTAGAATACAAATACGAGGATGGTTCAATAATTATTATCCCTAGTGTATATAAAATATTTGTACTGTGATGGTTGATGTGGAATATCAAAGTCTAATGTCTTAGATGCCTATATGCTCCATTTCAGAATCATAGCTGCTATATTAACATTTTTTTAGAGGGAGGTGAGAAAAAAGGAATGGGAGTGAAGGGGTAGTTAGCAGCTTATGGGGCTAGATTTATGACAGTGGGTGAGATATGGCTAATGTTATTTGGACTTGTGATTATAGTGATATAGATGTCTTATCCTCTGTCATGCTCCATAAACTCCAAACCAGCCCTTCTCCCCAACTCGCCCCCTTTAAAACTTCACTTCTCTCCACAAAAATATGTTAATATAGCAGCTATAATTCTGAAATTGAGCATATAAGCATCTAAGAGGTTAGGCTTCGATATTCCATATCAACCATTGCAGTACAAATATTTAATGTAAACTAGGAAACATAAATATTGAACCACCCACATACCTTAATCCATTTAATAAGATAAAATAAAAAGTGCTTAAAATTAAAAAAAGTAATACATAAAAGAAATTTATATATACTAAATGCAATGAATTTTTTTATTTACATTATATTCTTTGCACTAGACCATTTTCCTGATTTCTACATCAGAAATTAATTGTAAATTTTTGTGATAGTGTGGTATTGCCCTTGATACTGAGCTACCTATCACAAATTACATTTATGTTCATTGGGTGATCCTACATGCTACATGCATGTAGGGAATTTGTTGTGCTCTACGGGATATGGGAGTGGATTTTTTTGTCATGGGAATGCTACACAATTGTGAATTGCATTCACTGTGGATGTTAATTTGTAGTATTCTATAGTATTTATGGATATGTAGTGTGAAACAGCCAATAGTTGGTCAAATAAAATCATTGCTGCAGGGTTTTCATTATTTTTTCCTTTTAAGCTTTAGAAGTAAACTTACATGATTATTACATCCCTTAATAAATATTCTATGATGAACAAAAATGAAATCCACCAAAATTAAATAGCAACAAAATTATGAATAGTTTTTTTAGTTGCTATTTTCCCAGTGGTTGATCAGACAAAAGAAGTCGATCAAAAATATCTAAAAATTAATCTTTAAAATACTATCCCTGCACTATGATTAGCAAAAATTCTTATAAAAATATTAGTTGAAATAAGCAGGAAGGAAGTGAAGTATTTTAACTTTATATATTTTAATTACTTCCAATTAATCAAAATCTAAATGAGACTTGAAACACTTTCAAACTTTCACACAAACTTTTTATTTTATTTATTTTTTTTTTTTTACAAAAATTTTATAAAATGGCTTTTCTTACAGTAGAAAGTTGACTACTGGTGCCCTAACATTCAAACAAAAATATTTTCTAGTGCTACATATAAAGTTAATTTCTGTCTGAAATGATGCAATATATCAAAGACTTGATCAACTACTTGAATATCAATTATTGGCAAAGTCATCCTATATATGCTTACAATTTTCAGAAATTTTAGATGTTCCGATTAAAGTCAGATTGTGTGGTGTTGTAAAAGCATGGAAATATTAGATTTTGTTAAAAATTTTGTTTGCACATTTATATTCAACACAATTCTTTTCTTTTCTTTTGATAGATAGTTTAGCACAAAGCTTAATAGTTGTTTCTATTTTCTTTTAGGTTATCGAACATGTTAACTAGCAACAAATGAAATTATTGAACAAATTTTTTGTGATCTGGACTTCCTGGTCATTATATTCATGAAAAAACTTTCCGGACCACTGTGAAACCTGTATGACCATCCTAGGCATTCCAGTGGAAGTGCAAGTCCATGTTTAATGGATGATGCTTATTGAGCCTTTATTGTATATATCTAGTCACCAAATATATCAAAATATCATCCTTCTGCATCATTTGGGGATTTTTTTTTTTTTTAAGAAGATATTTATAAGTCACAATCATTTTATTTTATGTTAGTTTCTGCAATGTCTGAATCATTTTAATTAATATAATATTCCATCTTAATGAATTTAATATTCCATATGGTTGCCATTTTATAAAATAATCATGAATTTTCTGTAATTGCCATACAAATTCATCTTTGTAAGTTATCTTTATTATAATAAAATTCCTTAAAATGGTATGATTGTTTTCTTTTTTTATTTAATATTTCAAAAATTGCGGGGTTTATTTAATTAAAAAAATCATATGATTGTTGATGATATACTGTATAGTTAATACATTATAAACATGTGTAAAACTGATTACTAATGAAAGTATGGTTAAAATTTTTAACTCTGAAATAAAACACTTACATTTATTTAAAAAAAAAAAATAGAATTAAAGAATAAATTCAATTGTATTCTTTGACTTTCAGAAGTATAAGAAAAAAAATTATGTATATATTGGCTTTAACTTGAGTTTTTTAAACTTATTCAATAAAAAAAAAGTGCCTAATTCTATCAAAAATAAATTTGAAAATGCTTAAGAATGAAATTGTCACATTAAATACTCAGGTTAAAATTTTGATTAAGTAATTTTCTGCATATAACTGTTGTGGAGAGCTAGATGCAAAATATTGCTGCCTTTATTTTTTTTTTTTTAACCTAAATATTACTTATGAATTACTTCTGTTACATTTTTTTAATGGAAATAGCTACTCTGATTTTATAAGTACTTAAACATCATAAGCAAAATTGCAGTTCTATGCTATCATTAGTTATTCCTTTAGTAGTTTTTTCCAATTATAATTCATTACAATAAAGATTGAATGCATTCAATGGACCATATTCTCCCTTTCGGTTTGAGGCTACAAAAATCCGTCTGCTTGGGAATAATGTTCTTAATCGCGCCATTCAAAAGCATTATGATTAGAAAATTTAAGCTTATATTTTATTTTTATATAAAGTTTGACTTTTTCATGGACATGTATGAGTTATACATGAATTCTTTTCTCTATTTTAAAAGTACCATGCACATTTTAATTTTATTTATAAAATAAAATTTTAATTAATAAGTATATATGGATTTTAATTAGTATGTATATAAATATTTATCAAAAATAATTCATACAGAATAAATTTGCAGCATTTTGCGCATGCATTTATTTGTATTTATGCTGCATCAAATGATGCAATAACAAAACAAACATGCTAGCAGCCGCTTTTCTACCCAAATGATTTCCACTGTGTCATCATGAGAATAGTGTCAATTTTCAATAGATTTCCTTAACTTATTTTAAGGCATCTTCAGTTTTCAAAACTTCCTTTTTCGACATAATTCATAGATATTTCAATATATATGATTGTAGAGATATGAGATTGACTTTCTTTTTTCTATTATTTTATAATAACCAAATACTAACTGAATATTAATAAGCAGATCTTCTGTAAGCAATTTTTCTGCACTGACTACAGCTCCCACAATACAAGATATAAAAATAAGGTTTTTGCAAGTACAGTAGATGTTCTCTATAAAGCATAGTTTCTGAAATGTAAAAAAAGAATTTTATATTGTAGATTTCATTCCATATTATAGAAATTTTGCAACCCACTAGAGGACTAAATTTAAAGCATTATTTCATCTTTATAATTTTTTTTAAAGAAAAAATTACTATTGTTAAATGAAAAAAAATTGGAAAAGAGTAATACAGTAGATGCTCAATTTTACAAACTCATGTGGACTCTTACAATGTGTTCATAAATGTGAAGGTAAAAGGAAAGAAACAAATGTAAAATAATTCACATTTATTTACTTTTATTTTAAAAACGCTGTTATTTTTCTTTGTTTTATTAAAACATTTTCAAACATATGATTTGAGGCTATTGATGTGGGAAAGCATCTCAATATTGTCATTTGATTTGAAATAATGACAGTGTCCTGAGAGCCATTCAATAGCTTTTTTAAGATTAGGCCTGGGGATAGTTTATTCATGTTTGGAGAGAGAGGGGCTTCTGCATTTGATTGTTCTTCAATGTGATTTTTCAATATTTCCAAATGATTTCATTTGAAACTTCTTCAATGCTGGCTTCATTTTCGCTTACAGTCAGAAAATCATTGAAAGTTAGGTCTCCAGGAATTTGAGGATCCCTCATTCAAAAATCATGCATCATTAGCTTATTTGAGGAAAAATTAGAATTGCTTCCAGATTCTTTGATGGCCTCTTCTTTCTTGAAATTTGTATGCCAATACCAGTTTGCTATTATTTTTTATGAAATATTATTTTATGCAGTGACTGATAAATACACCACATCGAGTGTATCAATGCTTTATTGGTTTTTAAGTTCTAAATTAAATACGATTATTTTTTAAAGTAGTCTTCTCTTTCTTTCTCATGAAGAAAGTATAAATTTGCTTATGAATAAATTCAAGATAACATTGATATCAAAGGCGATTTGGATCTTTTTACCAAATACATCTATCTATTAATGGATCATCTTTTGTTACCAAGAGTGGTTATACATGACATAAAACTTCATTATGTTATTACTTTCATGCAAATGAAATCATTAGTGTTATTTTCTTGACTAATTGATGAAAAAATTACTTTGCATAGGTGTATTTATTTATGCTTTATCTACACTGATATCAATGGCAATTTTTATCTTTTTACAGACTTCAAAAAGGAGAAGGTTATCAATTCAACCTAAATGTATTTTTTGTTTGCGCATAACTTTGTAAATGTGAAAGGATTTTTTTTTCTTTTTTGTAAACATAAGACATTTATGTGGTCCCATTCCAATTTCATCAAAGTTTGAAAATCAGAACTTTTTTTAAAATAAAAACTTTAAAATTCAAATTCTTTTTGAAGAAGTCAACCAATTAGATCCATTCATTTTTCATGCTGTTTTGTTACTCTTACCACAGGTACATGATCTTTGCAAAGTGTGAAATCCTGACTAGAGAAGGGGCAGAATTCACATAGATTTTGCATTGTTAGCAAAAAAAGATTGATTAATAGTATAAAAATTTTCTTAAGACAGCAAAAATTTCACAAAAATGTAGAATTCTGATTGGTAAATGAGGTTTTACTAGCAGTTCAAAATCTATCTGGATCCCAGCAAAGTTCTTTTATCTACCAAACCAGAAGGCCTACATCAATAACAACCAATATCAGATGTAGGTGTAAAAGCTGAAAATCAACCTTTAAAGTTTCCTTGTGTATCAGGATGCAAGTGCCTGTATAAGATGATGCCTGTTGTGCTGAAGGCACAAAATGCATTCATATGTCAGTACATAGTGTAGTGCATTGCTATATGTAGCAACACTGTGTTTAAATTCAGATTCGGTTATTGGGTTAGATATCGGAATGATTTCAGATTTTCTTCAGGTTAGGATTCATGATAGGAAAATGGTGTCATACCGAAATATTTGATTGGTATAGACGAATGTAAACAAAAGTGATTTACTAATTTTTGTTTTCATCATCACAAAACGTTTTTGTCTTTAACTGACAAAAAAAAAGTAGGAAGTTATCAATTTGACCAGTATGTATTTTTTGGTCCTGGTCACACATAACTTTTGTAGATATGACCGATTTTGATAATGGATTTTTGTTTGAAAGTGTGAGACACCTGTGTGGTCTCATTCTAAATTTGTCAAAATCTGAGCATTAGAATAATTTTATTTTTGTAAAAACTCTAAAATTCAATTACAATTTCAAGCAATTGCCCAGTTAAAAAAAAATTATGCAGTTACGGGCTGGGATCCAGATTGAATTTTTCCTATAAGCGAAATGAGAGTGAGCAATCAGAAGCCTGCATATTTACATGCTTTTTTTCTACTTACTTCAAACAATGAAACATTTGCAAAAATGAAGGCTTCTGATTGGTCTATCTTATTTTGCTAAACGGCGAAAAATCCTTCTGGATCCTAGCCACTGTTGCAGAGATACAGGTTCTTTTCAAAGTGCTAAATTTTAACTGGACCAATTCTCGTATCCACCAAAATGAAAGGTTCACATTGACACCTACCAATATTGTAAATAGGTGTTGAAAACCCATTTTTAAAATACATATATGTCTCGGAACACATCTGTGTGTATCAGTCTGCAGTGGTGCTGGATGCACAAAGTGAATGAAGTCCATTGCTGTGTTTATGCACATTCTATTTAGATTCAGATTTAGTTATTGAATAAAATGTATGAATGATTTCGTATTTTCTTCTGATAGAATTCTTCAATATGAAAGTGGCAATATATGGAGATTTGATTGGTTGAGCTCAGTTTAGAGAAAAAAAAATGACGAAACACTTTGATAAACTTACCAATAAAATGAAACTTATTAACTTCTTATACTTATATAATCAAACTTGTTCAGGCGACTATTGTCAAGTCCTTAATTTTCTGCAGTTTGGAAAATCATGTCTGTCAAAGAACAGTCTAAGCATTGAATGCTGCAACTTACATATAGAGGCAGTCAAGTTCAGGTTAGATTTGAACTTAATATACTAGCACCAGTGTTCATTTCCAGTATTGTTGCTGATGAATTAGATGGCTGCAAATTATTTATTGAAACATGGAGCATTTTTGATAACATCTTCCTTTTTATTTTATGATTGAAAGTGGAGTATTTTAATATGTATGAACATATGGAATTACTTAGCTGTGCATTGACTCATGGAAGCATATTGACTTGCTCTGAATATGTAAAGACACTTTACTGATGCATTGTTAGCTATTCAACACCCACATCTGATAGCCATATATTTCAATGTGGACCTTAAAGTTTTCTGCATGCAATAAATTTCTGAAGTGCTAAATTTTAGTTGGACAATTTCTGACATCCACTAAATTGGAAACCCACATCGATACCAACCGGCATTGAAATAGCTGTTGAAAAGATAAAAATTCACTAGTATACATGTTGTTCCATAGGAAAAAGTATCTCTACATATTGGTGCACAATAAAGCACATTACTATGTATAGCGATGTTATCTTTAGATTCATGTTTGGCTACTGGATTAGATATCAGAATGATTTCAGATTTTGTTCGAGTAAAATTCTTCGAAATGACAAATGACAATACATGGGGCTGAGAATTTGATTGGTTGAAATGATTCTGGATGAAAGTGAGTCACCAAGCACCTTGATGAGCCGGCCATTATTGCCACTCTTGTTAACTTCTCACACACATACTATCAAATTCTTTCTTCGATGATCAAGTTCTGTAAAAGAAAATGCTTAGCACTGCTATACTTTGAACAAAAGTGTCTCTCGAAGAACTGTCTGGGCACCGTATGTTGTCACTATAAGAATAGAGGCAGCTAGGTTTAGGCTATCAGTTCTGGATTTCTCATTCAATCATCGCCATTTATTTCCAAAGCCATTACTGCCTTTATTTTACGGGAATTAGATTGTATTGTTTACCTATTGATGAATAGTGCAATTTTTGCTAAAATCTTTCTTTTTGCTTTTTCTGACTGATGGGGGAGTACTTTTGACCATACTAGAAAAGCATTTTGCTATACATTGACACCCGGCTCTATGATGTGAAAGGACATTTTACTTGATGGATTATCAGCTTTTCAATATTGCTTCCATTTCCAAGGTTTGTAAAAATCGATGTCGGTGTTAAGGTTTGATGAATCCGGTAATTTTTTGAAGTGCAAGACCTTGTCTGAACAAGTTACTGCATCTGAAAAATCTAAAGATTCACAACGATACTAACTGACATTGTAAGTAAAGGCTTTTGACAAGTTGACAATGTGAACAGCAAAGTGGTTTCATTAGTCAATGCATTGCAAAGAGCCATATGTCAGTACACATAATTATGTATTACTGTATGAATAGTTAAAAAGTAGGAAATAAACTTAATATATATAATCTGATTTCAAAAAATGTTCTAAAAAGAAATAATTCTTTAAAATTCTGTAATGACGAATCTTTATCCAATAACCACTCATTGAATATCATGTACTACCATAAAAACAGTTAAATTCAATGTACAGAATTTAATGAGAACTGACGGCATATTTTTTACAAGAAAAGATTTTACATCTTTATGATTTAATTTATGAATATACAGTAGAAGATCTTTATAACGCACAACTTTTCAGATGTAAACAATGAATTTTGCCATGAAGAAGCACATGAATTTCAAGATTGTAAAAAACTGCTACTGTCTAGAAAACTAAATTTAATGCATTAGTTCAATTTTACATCATTAATTTAGAACTTTTTAATTAAAATAAAATTACTATTACAATAAATGTTTCTGAAAATGATCAATGCAATGAATGATTTGGCTCTAGGTGTATTTGGACCATTTTTAAAAAAGTATATTTAACAAAATGTGGAATGATCTAAATAATACAAAAAATTATAATCAGGATAAGGAATGCAGTATAAAGATACTCTAATGTATTTTGATATGTTTCAGATATATTTGTCTATATTTATGAAGTAAATTTGATGATGTGTTAAATGTGATCCATATAATACACAATCATGCGTTTTTAGGTTTGCATTATATAGATCTTCTACTGTATACATATTGAAAATAATGAATCGCTTTTTGAAGTCAGTGCCAAGCTATCTTAAGTATAGTAAGAATACTAGATATATTGTGCATCATACTATAAATAAAAAGGTGATGATCTTTATCAATTGTGATTGTTTGGCATCATTTTTGTATGTATACAGGGTGTATCTAAACTCTTGGGCAAAACTTTAAGGGGTGATAGTACACATCAAGACAAACAATATTAAATGGGAAACTAAGGGTACCAAACATCTTCCGAAGGAGGTAGGCACCATTAAAGTTTAGGGTCCAAAATTTCAAATAAACAAAATAAATGGAAAAATTAGTCGATTGATTAGCGGTTTTCACTAAAACTATCTATGTCAGCATTTTCGTGGAAATAATTATAAAGATAAGTTTCAAAAAATGACGATAGAGGGCGCTTTAGAATTTGGAGTAACGAACAACTATTTTTTGCCATTATTCTTTGCATCTCATTAAATGTTTTCGGAAGCTTAGACTTAAATTTTGAGCTCAAAATCTGAAAAGTTGGGAGTGGTTAAGTAGCGAAAACTGAACTGTGTTCAGACGTTCATATTTCAAGTGATTATAAAAAACGGAAAAATTGGTCAATTCGTTTTCGTTTTTTTTCTAAAACTACTCTTAAATCAGTATTTTCTTCAAAATAAATTTTAAAGATAAACTTTTAAAAATGCCGATAGAGGGCGCTTTAGACTTTGGAGTAAGGAACAACTATTTTTTACGGTTATTTTTTGCGTCTCATTAAATTTTTTTTTAAAGCTTAGACATAAACTTAAATTTTGAGATCAAAATCCTAATCGTTGGGAGTGGTTATGTAGCTCTAACTGAACTGTGTTCAAGGAAGGGGGGGGGGGGGGCGAGGATCAAATTTCTAATGTCTATAAAAAATGGAAAAATTGGTCGATTTGTTTGCGGTTTTCGCTAAAACTATTCTTTATGTCAGTAATTTCTTGAAAATATATTTAAAAAATAAATTTCAAAAAATTTGGTTAGAGGGCGTTTTAAACTTAAATGTAACCAACAACTATTTTTAACCGTTATTTTTTTTAATCTAATTAAATGCTTGCAAAAGTTTAGAGTTCAATTTTGAGCTCAAATTCTGAGTGTTGGGAGGGCTTAAGAAGTGCAAATTGAACTGTGTTCAAGAGTTGAAATTTAACCCTCCCCCCCACGAACACAGTTCAATTGGGTGATTCTCAAAATAGGGGACAATTTCAAAAGTGAAATCTTAAAAAAAATTACTTTTAGCAAAATTTCTGAAAAAAATAGGTGGTGTTAATATAGTATTAGGTATACTTTATATGTAGTCAGCAGAGCTAAATATTTAAAAATTAACTTTTAAAAAAATAATTTGTATTTTTGAGCCATGCTAATGACAAAACAAATTGCATGGAATAAATATATTAAGAAATTTTTATTTTCATCCTGTTACAATAATTTTTTTTATATTTATTAGCCTTCCTTTTCAGCAAATGGTTTCCATTTTTACATATATACATATAAGGAGAATAAAAACATTACCAAAGAGCAAACTTTGTTTACATGAGCAACATTCTGACACTAACAATGTAAGAAGCTGTCTCAGTGGTTTTCTGACAGATTTAATGCATATTTTAGGGATAATAAATGTAATACCTAAACTTATATGTAAAATTAAACTTTATAAAGGCTACAATACAAGCACTGGTTACATTTATGCACATAGGAGTCTTTAGCATGGACAGAAAATCCATGCTAATGACATTGATATTTGTCCATGCTAATGACAAATTTTAATTTAAATAAGATTATGAGCCATAATATAATCACAATGAAATAGTCCTTTCTGGGGCTTTTTAAAACACAAAAGTTCTATGCAAATAAGTAAAATAAAAATTTTGGCTATAAAATAAACATGAAAATTATTATCCATTCTAATGACATACAATTGATGTACTCCTCTAATATTCAACTTCTTTTCTTAAAATACAATACATGCTTCTATTTTCAGGCTGGGATAAAATGCCTACTTGTTGCCATGGAGAAACTTTATATTTTCAAACTATTGTCATATGTGAAAATGAAATTTTGATTAATAACCAGCTGTTCTAGTATGACCTTGTTTTGAAAATGGAATATGGAGGACAAACTTTAATTATTTTTTTATATACTATAATTTTATTTTTAAAAAGAAATTTATTGGATAAATCCTCTCCTTGATTAATTTAAAGAAAGAATAACATTTGTTTTATTTTATAAACATGATATTAACTCTTGAAAAATGCTAGTATACACAAGGCACAGCTGCTGTGGACATCCATGCTAATGACATTTTGAACATTTATTCTGTTATTTTAAGGTGTTTTTAATTGAAAAGTGAGTAATTCTTGACTGCAAATAATGAATAATATTAAGACAAACATATCTAAATATAAAAACATGATAGAAAACCTCTCAATTTTTTTTGTATGCCGAAAGACATAAATTGTCCCCTATTTTGAGAATCACCCAATTTTGCATTACTTAATTACTCCCAACGATTCAGATTTTAGTCTCAGCTTTTGGAAGCATTTTATGAGATTTAAAAAAAAATAACAGTTAATAATAGTTGTACATTACTTCAAAGTCTAAGGCTCCCTCTAGCGGCATTTTTTGAAATTTATCTTTAAAATTTATTTATAAAAAAATACTGATTTAAAGAGAGCTTTTGCGAAAACCGCAAACAAATCGGCCAATTTTTAAGGGTTTTTTTAAAATAATTATTTCAAATTTGAACCTCCCCCCCCCCCTTCGAATACAGTTCAGTTTGCGCTACTTAACCACTCCAAACTATTCAGATTTTGGGCACAAAAATTAAGTATAAGCTTTTGCAAGCATTTATTGAGATTAAAAAAATAACTGTAAAAAATAGTTGTATGTTAATCTAAAGTCTAAGGCGCCTTTATCCGCATTTTTTAAAATTTATAATTTATTTTCAAGAAACTACTGGTTTAAAGAGCAGTTTTAGCAAAAACCGCAAACGAATCGACGAATTTTTCCGTTTTTTATAATCATTTGAAATTTGAACCTCTGATCACAGTTCAGTTTGCGCTACTTAACCACTCCCAACAATTCGGACTTCGATCTCAAAATTTAAGTTTAAGTCTAAGCTTCCGAAAACATTTAATGAGATGCAAAAAATAGTTGTTCGTTACTCCAAAGTCAAAAGTGCCCTCTATCGGCATTTTTTAAAATTTGTCTTTATAATTTATTTTCAAGAAAATACTGACATAAAGAATACTTTTTGTGAAAACCGCAAATCAATCGACCAATTTTTCCGTTTTTTATGTTTATTTGAATGGGCTCTAATCTTTAATGGCGCCTGTGTCCTGAGGAAAACGTTTTGGACCATTAGTTTCCCATTTAATATTGTTTGTCTTGATGTGTACTATCACTCCTTAAAGTTTTGCCCAAGAGTTTAGATACACCTGTATATTCATAAATTAAATCATAAATATGCAAATTCATCTCTTGTAAAAAAAATTTCTTGATAGCCTATGTTTGGTGGATATTAAATTCTGTACATTAAATTTAACCAATTTTATGCTGGTACATGATATTCGATGTGTGTTAATTGGATAATGATTCGTCATTTGAGAATTTTAAAGAATTGATTCTGTTTAGTGTATTTTTTTTAAGTCGGTTGATTTTTTTTTTCCAAAAGTTTATTATTTTTACCAAATACATCTATGCATTAATAAAGCTTCCTTCGTTACTGAGAGTGGTTAAACTTGACATAAAACTTCTTTATTTTATTACTTTCATGTAAATTATTAGTTTTCTTTTTATGAGGCGATTTTTATTAATTAATTGATGAAAAAATTACTATCCATATGTGTATGTAGTTATGCAATATATTTTTACTATTAATTTTTATTTCCAAATAAATTCAATGTAGCACTGATATCAGTATGGATTTTGATCTTTTCCAAATACATTTACGTATTAATCTAGCTTTTTTCATTACTAAGAGTGATTAAGCATGACACAAAACATTATTATTTTATCACTTTCATGTAAATTATTAGTGTTCTTTTTATGAGGATGGTTTTCATTGAGTAATTGATGAAAAAATTATCATGCATGTGTGTATTTAGTTATGCATTATTTTTTTACTTTTAATATTTTAATCATTTTTTACATTTTCTTAACTTTTATTATTTTACTTTATTACTTTACTTAATTATTGTGAAAAAATCAGCATCGCTTCTAGCTTCTTTGATGGCTTCTCTCTTGAAACCTATATGCTGAAACACGTTTATTATTTTTTGTGAAATATCATTTCATGCAGTGACTGATAAATGCATCACACCGAGTGTATCTATGTCATATTGAATTTAAGTTCTACATTAAATAAGATTATTTTCAAAAGTAATTTTCTCTTTCTTTTTTATGAAGAAAATATAAATTTACTTACGAATAAATTCAAGATAGCACTGATATCAATGGAGATTTTTTTACCAAATAATCTATATATTAATCAAATTTCTTTCCTTACTAAGAGTAGTTAAACATGACAGAAAACTTCATCATTTTATTACTTTCATGTAAATTATTAGTGTTCTTTTTATGAAGGCAATTTTTATTGAATATTTGATGAAAAAATTATTATGCATTTGTGTATTTAGTTATGCATTACTTTTTTATTTTTGATGTTTTAAATATTTTTTAGATTTTCTTAATTTTTATTATTTTTCTTAATTATTATTTTACTTAATTATTTTAATATTTAGTTTTATTGTAAACATTCACTATGATTTCAAGTGTATTATTACATTCAGATTACTGTTTAAAAAGTAATCAAAACAGTGACCGGAAATCTGCAAAATTCTAAAATCTGACCAACCCCTGCTCCCTAGCTATATGGATTTGAAGTCTATTTTACTATTAGTAGCTTGCTTGGAGAGGAGGCAGGAATCACCACCCTCTCCTGAAGAGATTATCTAATTATGGTACACCACCCTCTCCTGAAGAGATTATCTAATTATGGTAATGTCGATCTCAGCTGTAGATTTTAGGTGGCAACCATCACTGCATCCTCAATTGAAAAATGGAAATAGAGAATTAGCAGCTTTAGAGGATTCGGGAAAGTGTTTCTATTGCTTGAAATTAGACATAATTTGATATTGTGAAAAGCAATGAGACAATTTCAATTCAATTGATGCTCAGTGCAGGTGAGGTGACCGGTCAAGGATCGAACCGGAGAACCCACGGTCAGAAAGCGAGAACTTAAGCTCCGAGCAAAAGGCTAGCTCGATCGCTTCCTGCGAGAAACTCGTTTTTATTGACTGTGCAAGATGGCGTCGCCACACTCAGTTATTTACTAAACAATCATTTCAAGTTAAAAAAAAAAAAAAAAAAAAAAAAAAAAAAAAGTAACATGATATTATTATATGGATTATACTCTGAACCAGGGGTAAAAAAAATCTGGGCTCCAGTGGGTAATCTCTTACCTCTAAAATTTAAAAGTTTTCTTTGCTGATTATTCATTTCTGGCTACAGCCCTGGTTTGACATAAAAAAAACAATGCTTCAGTAGCAGTGCAGCTTTCAATGAAATTTGACCTTCACCTTATTGAAAGATAAAGTGGATAACAATAATCAATATTCAATAACTGCTTAATTTTGAGCTTACAGAGTTGTTGGTTGGCCTGGTGGGAGGGGGGAGGGGACAACCACAAGCTGAAGTAGCAGAAGTTACTTGTCACTGGTGTTTCACAAAGTTTGGTTTCCAGGATCTGGAACCATTTTTCTGAGACAGGAAATGCAGGCCAAAAACAGGGTAAGGCTGTAGACGTGCAACAGTGCTCAATGAATATCGATTTTTAATGCTAATGGTTCGGAGACATGGAAAGATGAATTCCTCTCTTCTTTAACAAAACCTCTGCTTGGCTGCTGGCATCACAGCCTTGACTCAAACTTTCTCCACACTATGGATCTATATGCTTGCAGACAAATGGTATGTTATATTAACTACAAGGCACCATGGTGCTCGCAGAAGTGGAGAAGTGAAAAGCACAATTTCTTTTCTTTGAAGAGTCCTATTTTTCTGTTCATCCTGATAATAGGCATATTTTCATATGGAAGAAATGTGTCACTAGAAATAATGCTGCATTCATGCAAGGAAGTGTCAGATTTGGTAGTGGGAAAGTGATGGTCTATGCTGTTATCTGCATTGAAGAATGTACTGACCTCACCATCATTTGAAATAGAGCTCTGATAGGTCAAGAATTAGGGATGAGATCTTCAGACCTATTGTAGTCTCTTATGCTGCAGCAATTGGAAAAGACTTCATGTTAATAGATGACAATTGCACGCCACATTGTGCTTACTTGATGGATGATTTCCCTTTTGGGAAGGAATAATTGAATGGAATGGACTGTGTATTCTCTGTACATGAACCTAATAGGGCATGTTTGGGCCCCACTAGGCAGATGAGTTGCTAGCTGCCTACTACATGGAAGAACGAATATAAATATGGAAAGAAAACCGGTCAATGGAGGCGATCCGAGGCATGCCGAGAATTCTGGGACAAGTGTGACCCTGAACTGCCGGCAACCTTGGCGATTTTTTTCGATTGGCGATAACTTGGCATGTGTTTTACCTCTTGCCGTAGAAATCAGCACTCACTCGTTTCTTTTCGCTTTGCTATCAGCCATTGACGACGATATTTTACATTTATTTTCTAATATTTTGCTTATAGACAAAAATGAATTTTTGAATTTTGAATTTACATTCAAAATGCAAAGAAAATATTGGAAGCATGTAAGAGACAGGTGAGGGGTTTGCGGGAAATCAAATATTTAATAACTGGATTATTTGTCTATTAAAATTCTTTCTAAATCCCCCCCCCTCCCCCATACCCCAAGAAAAAGTGTGTGAGCTTATTATAAACATCTGAAAACCATCTAAATGAATTTAAAAATGTTTTTTCACAGTGAAATTTTTTGGATTTTAAAAATGAAAGGATATTTTAATAAGGATCTTTTAGGAATGAAATATTGTGTCCTATTTATATATATATATATTTTTAAATTCGAATGACACATTTTTAGAGATGTTTGACCATAAAACAAAGATCAGTGTGACAAACATATATTTAGTATTTTTTCTTTAAGGAAGGAAAAAAAGAATGCAACCAAAACATCCAGAATAGCATTTAATTAGAAAAAAAAATAATCACTGTTCATCAGATATATTTGGTTTTACACCTTTGGAGATCATGGATGAAAATCTAGGATTAGTTAAATCTCAATTTGCATATTAAAATGCAATCGGTCTGCCAAGTCACTACTAGTGTACTTTTTAAAGTAATCTGATCATTCCCTTAAGTGGTTCTCAAACTTTTTTTCTTTATTCAACAATATCAAACAGTCTAATGCAGTTACATATGTGCAAGAAGTGGTCCATCCAAGCAAAAAATTTTAAATGTTTCTAAAGAGATAAGCCAATAGATTTAAATTTGTCGTGCATTACAACTAAAAATTGATCTTTAAAAATAAAGTGGATAGTTTTTGCTAATAATATTTCTATTTCACTACATAAAGTATAATTTACTATTGGTTAAAAATCTTTCCAAGGCTGAAGAATTGATCTTATGCACATTTATAAACATAATGGTGTGAAATGTTTAGGCATGGATTAATAGAAAAATTTAAATATTTTTTGCTGAATTTGTACCTTTTTATGCACTATTGCACCTGAATATTTTGTAGGAAAATGTCTATTTTGACAGCATTTTCTCACAATTTCCAAATATTATAAAAAGTAGTTTGATTACATAATTCATGGAATTAAGAGCAAAAAAATAATTTAAGAATGAAAAATGTCATAATTTATTACTCATGAAAAAGGAAACATCTATTAAAGTTTCTTTTCAAAGAAAAATATCTTAATGCAATATAACTGTATAATTTTTATTTAGATGTGTAATATATATTAAAAGTACCTTTTACTGCCTCTAGGATTTTTTTTTTTTTTTAAATGTTATATTCCACCAGTTTTTCCTAAATTTTAGTATTCTTCATTAATTCGAGATATGTAATACACGTTAAAAATATCTTTAACTATGTCAAAGGTTTTTGTAAAATGTAATACAGTGAAACCTCCAAATAAGGAACACCCATGGGACCGAAACTTTCATCCCTTAAATAGAGGTGTCTTTTATTCAAAATTTTGATTGGTATTTTTAATTAATCATTCAGAGGTATATAAAAATAATCAATCATTAATGGTGAATTTTGAATGTATCCAAAAGGTACAGATTACATTAATCAGACACAAAAGAAATAGAGAATTAAAATATTAAAATTGATTACCAAATCATTAAATTATTTGCAAAATTATTGGTTTTTATTTTATATATAAATTTTGTACATGCAAAACGTATAAAAAAATTTACTTGAAATCATCTATCAAAAGTAATTGTTTTGCAAATTTCAATATTATATTACAATCCTTTCAAGTGCTCATTTATTATACTTATAAATATTAGTTGTCATTATCAGCAGTATTTACAAAAAAGGTATGCAAATGCCTTGTGTATTTTAAGGCAACAAATCTATCAACTGCTGTGCTCAGCTACAGAAAAAAGTTTTGACACATTTACAAATTCATTTTTAAACTGAAAAGTATAACATTGGAATTCCTGGCTGTTAGTAGCGATTTGGAATCAAACTTTGTTTTCGATATGTTGATAAATAAATTGCATGTTGAGTTATATGTGATATTGATTATGTGACAAATAAGTTTTTCACCTTTTTTGAGTAACTATTCTTCTTTCGCATGGAAATTAAATTCAAAAGTGGTTACTTTGACAGTATTTTTTTAAAGATCTATTGCGGTTGTGCACGCACATGCAAATAAAGTATGATTATGTAATTTCTGAATAATAAAGTCTGCTAGTTTTAAGAATTTCTGAATAATTTTAAACTTATGTCATAAAAGTTGCCCATTTGTATTTCAAAACAGCCTAAAAGCATCAGTAAAGTTCTCTACTTCAAAGTTTTCTTTTATTCTCGACTTTCAGAATCGCCCTCATAAATTTCAGCATTACTTTCACTGAAGATAAACGCACTTATGTCAAATCAGAATTGTGGATAAATAAATACTCGTGAATTGTCGTATGTCTCTATTGACATGACTGTCTGCCTGTTTCATAAGTTCACAAAAACTCTATTTTCATTTTGATCACGGACTAGTTTATTACCTGAAATGCAAAAACTGTCTCTTATTTAGAGGTAAATGCATTATGTGTACTATATCAAGGGACCGGGACTGGAGGTTTCACTGTATTCCTCAAGTTTTCTCTAAATTTTAATTCCCTCCATAAATAAACACATGTACATATGCTACAAACTAGTATTAACTGCAGTATTATGATTTAATTAAAGTATACTTTAATTACATATTTATTGAATACTTTTTTATATATAACTATAAACTCTGTAGCTGCTCTTTAAAAACTATGAAATCTAGTTGCACTTGTTATTTTGAACCAATTTTCCAGATGCGGAAATGAAGAAATATCTTTATAAGGTAAGGCAGCCATGAGTTATGCGAGACATCAGGCTTAATTAAATGGTCCACAAAAAACATTAAATAAGCTAAAGTTTTTTTTTCTCTCTCTCTCTTCAAAACACATTTTTTTCTTTTTTTTTGGGGGGGGGGGGGGGGGCATTTTTTGAATTTACATTCAAAATGCAAAGGAAATATTGGAAGCATGTAAGAGACGGGTGAGGGGTTTGCGGGAAATCACAAATACAGTTGGCAAAAAAAGTATTTGTACACTTCATTTTTTTTAAATTATATTGAAATTAAACAAAAGATTTAAGCAAAAAATACTGTAATACATTAATTTAATGCATTATAATATTATAGAAGCAGAAACAAAATTAAACGAATCGATTTTTTTACATTATAATAAACAAATATACAAAATTATAATGCAAAAAAAGTATTTGTACACTATCTTAATGTAATATAATTAAGGAAAATTTAGTAAAATGATACAAATTAATATTTTGTGCGAATTCATTTAGCGTTTATGACTACTTCTAGATGGTATGACATAGATTCCACCAACTTTTTTGTAGTGGTCTGGTTAATGTTATTCCATGACACAATAAGAGCTTCTTTAAAACTGTTTTTTACTAATACATATTTTTTTTTTCGGATTTTTGCATCCAATAGCATCTGCAAATTTTCTACTGGATTCAAGTCTAGAGATTTTAGAGGAATTACCAGTCGTCTTCGAGTATTGTCGTAAGCATGTGCTGGTGATCACAGCAGTATGCTTTGGTCATTATCCTGCAGAAAGTGAAAAGCTTCCTCTATGCATAATTTCTTGGCACAGTTTAATAAATTATGGCGCGACACATCACTGTATGTTAAACCTGTCCTTCCATTGTCAAAAAATTTTAAATGTCCTGCTCCATTAGAAGCTATACACCCCAAAAGTATAATATTCCCCCCAACATGCTTGATAGTTTGAGGTATACGTTTTGGATCTAGAACAGTTTTATTTTTACGCCAATTTTTTCGAATGCTTGATGGTAAGAAAATTCCGAATTTTTCCTCATCAGAAAAAATTACTGTTTTCCAAAAATCCAATGATTTACTTCTGCATGCGAAAGCGAATACTATGCGTTTTCGCCTATTTGTTTCGTTGATGAATGGATTTTCCCTTGAGGTTCTTCCTTTTAAATCTGCATTGAGAAGAATATTTTTTATTGTTTGAGGTATTACTCTGATGCGAGAAGATGTCGCAAGGTCTCCAGCAAATTTTTGAACCGAACGCACAGGAATTTTTAAAGCTTTTTTAACAACACTCTCTTTTTCCCTCATTGTTAGTTTGCTAAGAAGTCCTGGTTTTCATTGAATTTCGATTCTTTTAATTTATTCATAGTTTCTCACTATACATCCAATAGTTGTAAATGGTAATTTAATAGCTTTTACAAATTCTTGTTGCGTATTTAAATTTTTATTATGCTCAATCATAGGATTTCATATATCTAGAGGTGCCTCTCTAGTATTAGGTTCTATATTCAATTACTTCAAGAGCAAATTAAATTAAATGTCAGACAAATATAATATGAACTTAAAAATTATTAACAGCTTCTGTAAAAGTAGTCCTTTGAACCATAAACACTATAAAACACAGTACATATATCAGGATGGAGAAATGTACAAATACTTTTTTTGCAAGAAATTTTTAAACTTTTCCCACTAGAAAATTATTTTACATCTTTATCGAAATTTTCTGTTGTGTAATTTAAAACGCACGGTAAACAGACTGTATTAAAACTATTTTTGACAAAATATCTGTTTTTATTTAGTAAAAAATTAAAAATTTTAGAGTGTACAAATACTTTTTTTGCCAACTGTATTTAATAACTGGATTATTTGTCTATTAAAATTCTTTCTAAATCCTCCCCCCCCCCCATTCCCCAAGAAAAAGTGTATGAGCTTATTATAAACATCTGAAAACCATCTAAATGAATTTTAAAATGTCTTTTCACAGTGAAATTTTTTGGATTTTAAAAATGAAAGGAGATTTTAATAAGGATCTTTTAGGAATAAAATATTGTGTCCTATTTATATATATATATATTTTTTTTTAATTTGAATGACACATTTTTAGAGATGTTTGACTATAAAACAAAGATCAGTGTGACAAACATATATTTAGTACTTTTTCTTTAAGGAAGGAAAAAAAGAATGCAACCAAAACACCCAGAATAGCATTTAATTAGAAAAAAAAATAATCACTGTTCATCAGATATATTTGGTTTTACACCTTTAGCAAACTGTATTCTTTTTTTTGGGGTGGGGGGGGAGGGAGATTGAAACAATGCATTTATTATTAGTTTAATACTTTCAAGTTACAAAAAGATAACTATCATACACATGGTTATAATTCATTTTAATATATAAATGACTTTTAAAATATATTTAATTTGACTTTGTAATATAGATAGAAAAAAAAAATTAAGTCTTTCATATTTATCAATTTCATGCTTACTAACAGAAATTTCGAAAAATAAACAATATCCTTTTTGTCAAGTCACTTGGAAAGATTTTTTTTTTTTTTTTTTTTTTTTTTGGGGGGGGGGGGGGAGAAAACATTTTTGTAAATCTTCTAACAGAATACTCATTCAAAAGTACTTATTGCATCTTTGAAACGGATTTTTTAATTATTATTAATACTGTTATTTCGAATAAATATTGTAGTAGCACAATTTAAAGTGACTTATTTAACTTAAGTTTACTGTACAATTGAAACTATTTTTTTTTTTTAAATATTCATTGAAAAATCCAGTAAACTTTACTTAAACCTTAAGTAAGCATTGTAATGGATTTTTTATACTATAAGCCTTGTAATAATAAAATTTAAAAATACATATCAAATTTAAACTAATTCTGAAAATAAATTAGATTCATTGGAAACATCTAGAGAAACATAGAAGCAGGCGGTTATTATTTTTTATAAATCATAATTCTCTACATCTAATAATTTCAAGATAAATAGGTTTGTTTGGATAATTATCAGACGTTCGCTTCTATTGCGCCGTCGGATAATCCATTTGTAAACAAACAGTATCGCATGCTTTTTTTTCTGTAATAAAACGTCGAGTGTAAGGCCAAATAAGCGATAAATGCGCCAAACAGTTGCCATTCCCCAGGGAATGCTGGGATATGGGTGAACCTCACAGAAATCCGGTGGCATCGGCGATCACCCTGCTCCTAAGGGGAAAGAGGCTTCGTTTTCTTTCCATATCTATATTCCTTCTTCCATGTCCATATCTATATTCCTTCTTCCATGGCCTACTACCCCCACAAACGTTCCAAGAACTGGAAAGAGCTCTTCTTGAAGTAAGGATCGATGTTTCGGTCGATTCATTTCGGTTTTGGTTGAGGCCAAAACCGAAACCTGATTTTGATGGTCTTCCTATTTTCCATCAAAATGAAAATATCCAAAAAAAATTTTTTAAAGTAAATCAATACACACATAAATATATATAATTATTAACTATACATTTTTATTTAATATGCATAATTATTAATTATACATGTCTATTAAATATATATAATTATTAATTAATTATGTGTGTGGCCCAATCTGGCTCTGTGGCAGAAAGATTTTCTAATTATACGAATTGTATTCAATTAAAAGCTATTTTAATTTTAAGCATACACATCTCAATTTATCTGTTAGAATAACTTTTGTAAAACATTATCTGTCATACTAACACTTTCTCGGAGTTTTCAAAACATTTCTGTGGTTTAAAACTAAATTTTATATTCCACTATTATCTCTGCAGCTTTCAATGAGAACTTGGAAAAGTTTAGTCATTTATGCATTCCTTGCTTTATAATTTGCATTCTTGTCTTCAGTCAGTCATGACTGACAATTATAAACAATTAAGTTCCTAGCAATAAATAGTCTCATTTCAGCTGATACAGTTCAAATTGATGAGTAATGAATATGGAAAATTTCGGAAAGAAGAAATGAGATTTTTGAAATACACATAGTTTTGGTTTGGTCAAATTTTCAGCCATATTTTCATTGAAATTCATATTTTAGGACAAAAACGAAACCAAATTTCTGGTCTCTGTTACCTGGAAGATTAAACAGCTCCTCATTAATAGCCTCATTGACTCTATCCCTTAAATATGTTCAACATTGCTGGCTGTTCAAGAAAAATAATACTCCCTATTAAAAATGATTTTCTCTGAAGGAAACATCTGTTTTTGATTTTTCTCATATGCACAATTTTTTTTTCATTTTGTACCCAAATGCTCAATATATTTTTTCTGCCAAACATGCATATATATTTTTCATATAACTTGTCACATCTGTCGATCATCTCTTAGCCATCAAAACGATTTCCCAGCTGCAAGATCTACCCTCAACCTCAATATCTTTTAATAGTTTTGAGTTGTGTGTATAGATGTATATAAAATATTGTAATTGAATATCATTGTTTAGAATTTTGGACAGAACATTTTGGTAGATCATTCACTTTTTAGAAATTGAGCAAAAAATCACTCTTTTTATAACTATTGTTATTTTGCTAGTTATCTTCAATTTTATCTATCCCCAACTATTTTGTGTATATGAATTTCAATACTTTTAATTTACAATGCATTATAAAATGAAATATACATTTGTGGCTTATAAATTAAAAGAGAACAATTTAAGCTTTTAAATAAGAAAACAAAAACTGTAAAAGGTAACTGCAATACAGATTCATTATTAAATTGGATTATAATAGTTTAAAAGTGAGAAATGTGTTTCTCAAACTTTAAAGAAAAATTCATTTGGGTGTTTTACCAAAAATATTTGCTAATTTACAATCATTTAGCAATTCCTTTCCGTTGCAGAGAAATCACAATAAAGAGATGATATACGTATTTCTGCTTAGTGTATATGTTGTTTTTCTTTTACTTTATTTTTTCCATTCTGAAAGGCAAACAAATATTTTTTAAAGTTTTAAACATTTTGATTAAATAAAAAGCATATTTTGTTTCAATTCAAATCCGCCGTGATGAGTGATGCTAAGAGGCTACTCGGTCACGTGAAAAGATACTGCTCGCTAAAGCTAATCCCATGGAGGACATAAATAAATAAATAAAAAAAATCCCTGTTGCAATTTAATAATTTTATAAGATTTCACTAGATAGCTAAGATCGATTTGTACAAAGATTGTGTTACATTTTCGATTTGAATTTCAGAATTGTTTATGGGGATGCTTTCACTTTTGAAACCGGTTCCGAAAATAAAAGCGTCCTTACGAGAAATATAAGTATCGATCTGTACGAAGGCCCTTTTATAACTTGTCAATTTTGATTACTTTTTTTTTTTTTTTTTTTTTTTTTAATGGGGATGTTTTTATTTTTAAAACGAGTTTTGAAAATGAAAGTGTCCACACTGAAAATATCTGGAAAAAAGGCACCTTTTAACAGATTGATCTCACCCGTCCAGTGAAAGATAAATAAATAAATAAAAATGCTGAGTTGCAACCAAGGAGAGACAACTTCAGTCAAGCGAAAAGATCTGTTCTAGACCTATGGAAGAAATTTTTAAAGCCACGCTTGTATTTAAATATTTTTAAATGATTTGTTTCGAATAGAACAGCTGAAGTTGATTTATACAAAGGCCGTTTTTACTTTTTCGATATTGATTGCAAATTTTTATTATAAAGATGGAATCACTTTTGAAAACGGTTCCAAAAATGAAAGTGCGCTATATATAAAAGAAAATCAAAAGAGTAGAAAAAAGATTTTTGTACTGATCAATTACAGCAAAAATCATTTTCGTTTGCTGGAAGTAGTCTCTTTAATATTTATATAAACAAAATCGAAAAGTAGAAAACGACCATTTTACATATCGACCTCAGCTATCCAATGCAGACACTTAAAAATATTAAAATGCAGACGAGATAGCTTTATAAATTCCTACTAAAGGACTATCATTAGAGAGTTGGCTGTTTCACTTGACTGTTTCAGTATTCTCTTTAAAATACCTGTAAACAAAATTGAAAAGATAGAAAACGGTCTTTATGCATATCGGTCTCAACTATCCAATGCAAAAAATTAAATAAAATAAAAATATTAAAATGCAGATGAGATATCTTTATAAATTTCTACCATAAGAATATCATTAGGTAGTGGGTTGTTCCACTTGACTGAAATAGTTTCTTTAAAATACCTATAAACAAAATCGGAAAAAGAGAAAATGGTCTTTATACAGAAAGAGCTCAGCTACCCAATGCCTCCCCCCCCCCCAAAAAAAAATCATTTAAAAATATTAAAATGTAGTCGAGATATCTTACTAAATTTCTACCATAGGATTTCGCTTGACTGAAGTAGCCTCTTTAAAATACCCGTAAAAAAATCGAAAAAGTACAAAACGGTCTTTCTACAGAAATATCTCAGCTATCCAATGCAAAAAAAAAAAAAAAAAAAAAAAAATGCATGTAAAATATTATAATGTAGACGAGATATCTTTATAAATTTCTATTATAGGATTTCGCTTGATTGAAGTAGCCTCTTTAAAATACCCGTAAACAAAATCTAAAAAGTAGAAAACGGTCTTAATACAAAAAGATCTAAGTTATACAGTGCCAAAAAATCATTTAAAAATATTAAAATGTAGTAGAGATATCTTTATAAATTTCTACCATATTATTATCATTAGCGAGTGGATTGTCTCGTTTGACTGAAATAATCTCTTTAAAATACCCGTTGACAAAAACGAAAACGTAGAGAACGATCTTTGTTCACATGGATCTCAGCTATCCAATGAAAAAAAAAAAAAAAAAAAAAAAAAAAAAACAAGTTGGAAATTGCACGTGAAGCGTAGCAAATTAGGTGCGTTCGTACGATAACGAAGTTTTAAAAATATTACTTTCATATATCAATCTCATAAAATTGTAAATAGTGAATTACAATTAAAACGCTCATCAAACAATGTTCTCCCTATACCATTATGTAATGGAATATTTTTGTGTGGCCTTGTAAATCAATAACAAACGTTCTTTGCACCACAAATTATGTATGATGTATATTATAATATGTACTTTATAGTTGCATATAAATTTTATTAAGTTCGCATGAGTATAACACGATTAAAATGCATTTGAAACATTTTTTCCAATTGACCGTAATGTAACGGAATACTTTTGATTGTCCCTGTAATTGACCTATACATCCGATTTTCATAAAATTTGAAATAACTCGACAAAATTATGTAATAATTATGTATTTTAAATTTCAAACGTATAGAATATATTTGAATTTTTTTCCTAATTGACCATAATGTAATTGAATACTTTTGATTGCCCCTGTAATTGATCTATGCACACGATTATCAAAATATTTGAAATAACTCGACAGAATTATGTAATAATTGCGTATTTTAAATTTCAAACGATTAAAATGCATTTGAAACTTTTTCCCCCATTGACCGAAATGTAATAGAATACTTTTGATTGCCCCTGTAATTGATCTATGCATCCGAGTTTCATAAAATTTGAAATGACTCGACAAAATTATGTAATAATTATATATTTTAAATTTCAAACGATTCGGTTGGGTAGTTTTTGCGTTGTTATATGCGGACGGACAGACGGACGGACTGAACGACCACTATAGGTGCTACGTATTATATAATTACGAACGCACCTAAAAAGTCATTTAAAAAGATTAAAACGCAGACAAGATATCCTTATAAATTTCTACCATAGGACTATCATTCGCGAGTGGGTTTTTTCGCTTGACTGAAATGATATCTTTAAAATATCGGTAAAAAGTCGGAAAAGTAGAACCCGGCTTTGTACAAATCGCTTTCAGTTATCCGCTCCCCCCCCCCCCCCCCCAAAAAAAAAAAAAAAAAAAAAAATTAAAATATAGACGAGATATCTTTATAAATGTCTACCATAAGACACATTTGATAAATAATATGCGACGGCAACGAGTCTCGAGATATTAAAAATAATAATAATAAAAATTCTCAAATTTTTTGACTACAGAAAATTTAGCTTGATACTGACTGAAGTTGCAGAAATTATTCTGACGGAAATTATAGAAATTTTATTGGAAAACTTGATTTTTCCATGCTGATTTCTTTATAAACAAATGCAGAAAATTATGCTACCAGAATTTTGCAAGGTACATTTAGTTCCTCTGGCCTATTAGACCTGAAATGTAAAAGATTTCATATTTTTAACCTTCATTTCCTGTTTGGCTAATGACTTTTTTCCAGGTGGGATATTTCGTACCCCCATTATTTGCCTGGAGGCAAGGGTTGTATACACTTATACTCTGAAATGACCGTTTTTTATCTCACAGGCTATCATAGCCTGAGAGCTTATGTTGCCGTCCGTTCTGTATGTATGTGCGTTCGTGCGTAACGCGATAACTCATGATAAAAATATCGGATCCACTTGAAATTTTGTATATAGGTATACCCTGATAAGGCGCTTCCCTGATTAGTTTTTGGAGTTCATTCGATATGTATAAGAGGGGAAACGGGGGGCTCATGCCCCTCCCCTTAATGGATATAAATGGGTTTTTCATGCAGAATTATCAGTTTTTGTCCAAAATTTAGATATAGGATCATTCTGATGAGGCGATACCGTGGCTGTTATTAGGTGTTCATTGAATAAGTATAAACAGAGGGAACGGGGGGCTCATGCCCCTCCCCTTAATTGATATAAACGGAATTTTCATGCAGAATTAACAGTTTTCGTTCAAAATTTAGATATACGATCATTCTGATAAGGCGAGTCCGTGGCTGTTATTAGGTGTTCATTGAATAAGTATAAACAGGGGGAACGGGGGTTCTAATGCCCCTCCCCTTAACTTTCATAAATGGATTTTTCAATCAGAATTGTCAGATTTCGTTCAAATCTCTGAATAGTTTTGGAAGTTTAATGGTTAAGTATAAAAGAGGGGAATAACTCCTCTTAAATTATATAAATGCTAAATGGGTTTTTATTAAGAATTATCCGATTTGCTCTGAATTTTGGATATAGATTTTTTAATATGATAAAGCATGTACTTGATAGTTTAGGAAGTTCAATGATTAAGTATAAAAAAGGAGAAAGGGGAGAGCTGTTTCCCCTTCTTAATTTTTTTTTTTCGAACGGAATTAACGAAAATACAAGGCTGTAATGTACAATTTGTATGCGTAGCTTGTGAGCTCAATGCCATCAGTTTAACTGGGCAATATTCTTTTTATTTTCTTTCTTTTTGACAATTACAAGTTTAAAAACTATCATTGTTTTTTTAAAAAGTCAGTCGTGATTAGAATACACCTTGCTTGTGGCAATATTGTCGCCTTGTAAGAAGATTTCGGGTTTCGATTTGACTGCAGTAGGCTCTTAAGATAAATTAATGTGGTTATTTATTATTGTTATTTGTGTGTGTGTGGGGGGGGGGGCGGGGGCGCAAAATTTCTTCCGGCCTCGGGCGCCAAAAATGTAGTTACTCCACTATGTATACCACATTTCCCTAAAATTGTAACACACTTTAGTTTCGTGTGTTTAAACGCCAATGTTCCCAAATGGGAACATTGCATAATTTGTGATACAAAACATATGTTTTCCAACATGATAACAATGCCCTTATATTTCCTCTAAAATATAAGGTTGATATGAACTTCTGAAGTAAAGATATTTATGTTTAAGCATTTATCACAGGTATAAGGAAAATGTAAATTCATTGATTTGCATAAAAAATATATTATTTGCTTTTATCGTTTTCTCTTTATAACTTACATTTGACCGCTAGGAATCTAAATATTTTTGGAATTCAAGAAAATACGCAAGAACAATATACAATAGCATATAGCGGAAAATAATTTGTTATATTTGCACAGGTTGTCAATCAATAATCATGTTCCAAAATGCGAACACTGAAATAAAAACAGAAAAAAAAAACTGCAGAATTTTTTTTTGTTATTTTCTAAATTTGTATGCATAAATAAAAACATTTGAGGCTGTAATATAGGAAAAACAAAATTATAATTACATTGCGATATTAATTCGACGTGTAAACGGTTAAGTCTTTAAAAACAAGGAAGAATGAATTGCCTTTTCCTCCCGGTATAAGCCGAAAATCCCTTTTTTTTTTCGTCTTACGGTAAATTAATGTGGTTATTTAATATTATTATTTGTGGGGGGGGGGGGGGGTACCAAAAAATGTAGCTTCGCCACTGTGTATACCACATTTCCCTAAAATTATAATAAAACTTATAATCTAAAAAATGTCTAGTTACAATGACCTGATTCAAAATTCCCTCTCAGACAGAATTTTAATGCTTCCATCTGGTGGCTTTGAGGGACGAATGGAGAAATACGAGTGGCCGCAGCAGACATGCTGGCTGCAAATGGTGAAAGTTTTTCTCTGCAGAAATTTTTTGACCGACTTGTCTTCTTCCTAAAAAATGTAGCTTCGCCACTGTGTATACCACATTTCCCTAAAATTATAATAAAACTTATAATCTAAAAAATGTCTAGTTACAATGACCTGATTCAAAATTCCCTCTCAGACAGAATTTTAATGCTTCCATCTGGTGGCTTTGAGGGACGAATGGAGAAATACGAGTGGCCGCAGCAGACATGCAGGCTGCAAATGGTGAAAGTTTTTCTCTGCAGAAATTTTTTGACCGACTTGTCTTCTTCCTAAAAAATGTAGCTTCGCCACTGTGTATACCACATTTCCCTAAAATTATAATAAAACTTATAATCTAAAAAATGTCTAGTTACAATGACCTGATTCAAAATTCCCTCTCAGACAGAATTTTAATGCTTCCATCTGGTGGCTTTGAGGGACGAATGGAGAAATACGAGTGGCCGCAGCAGACATGCTGGCTGCAAATGGTGAAAGTTTTTCTCTGCAGAAATTTTTTGACCGACTTGTCTTCTTCCTAAAAAATGTAGCTTCGCCACTGTGTATACCACATTTCCCTAAAATTATAATAAAACTTATAATCTAAAAAATGTCTAGTTACAATGACCTGATTCAAAATTCCCTCTCAGACAGAATTTTAATGCTTCCATCTGGTGGCTTTGAGGGACGAATGGAGAAATACGAGTGGCCGCAGCAGACATGCAGGCTGCAAATGGTGAAAGTTTTTCTCTGCAGAAATTTTTTGACCGACTTGTCTTCTTCCTAAAAAATGTAGCTTCGCCACTGTGTATACCACATTTCCCAAAAATTATAATAAAACTTATAATCTAAAAAATGTCTAGTTACAATGACCTGATTCAAAATTCCCTCTCAGACAGAATTTTAATGCTTCCATCTGGTGGCTTTGAGGGACGAATGGAGAAATACGAGTGGCCGCAGCAGACATGCTGGCTGCAAATGGTGAAAGTTTTTCTCTGCAGAAATTTTTTGACCGACTTGTCTTCTTCCTAAAAAATGTAGCTTCGCCACTGTGTATACCACATTTCCCTAAAATTATAATAAAACTTATAATCTAAAAAATGTCTAGTTACAATGACCTGATTCAAAATTCCCTCTCAGACAGAATTTTAATGCTTCCATCTGGTGGCTTTGAGGGACGAATGGAGAAATACGAGTGGCCGCAGCAGACATGCAGGCTGCAAATGGTGAAAGTTTTTCTCTGCAGAAATTTTTTGACCGACTTGTCTTCTTCCTAAAAAATGTAGCTTCGCCACTGTGTATACCACATTTCCCTAAAATTATAATAAAACTTATAATCTAAAAAATGTCTAGTTACAATGACCTGATTCAAAATTCCCTCTCAGACAGAATTTTAATGCTTCCATCTGGTGGCTTTGAGGGACGAATGGAGAAATACGAGTGGCCGCAGCAGACATGCTGGCTGCAAATGGTGAAAGTTTTTCTCTGCAGAAATTTTTTGACCGACTTGTCTTCTTCCTAAAAAATGTAGCTTCGCCACTGTGTATACCACATTTCCCTAAAATTATAATAAAACTTATAATCTAAAAAATGTCTAGTTACAATGACCTGATTCAAAATTCCCTCTCAGACAGAATTTTAATGCTTCCATCTGGTGGCTTTGAGGGACGAATGGAGAAATACGAGTGGCCGCAGCAGACATGCAGGCTGCAAATGGTGAAAGTTTTTCTCTGCAGAAATTTTTTGACCGACTTGTCTTCTTCCTAAAAAATGTAGCTTCGCCACTGTGTATACCACATTTCCCTAAAATTATAATAAAACTTATAATCTAAAAAATGTCTAGTTACAATGACCTGATTCAAAATTCCCTCTCAGACAGAATTTTAATGCTGCCATCTGGTGGCTTTGAGGGACGAATGGAGAAATACGAGTGGCCGCAGCAGACATGCAGGCTGCAAGTGGTGAAAGTTTTTCTCTGCAGAAATTTTTTGACCGACTTGTCTTCTTCCTATCCATTGGCGCACCCAGGATTAAGCTTTGGAGGGGGCTAACATATATTAGAGGTCAGTATTTTCCTGATCTGGTCCTGGCAGTTGAGCTCAGTCCGATTTTTTTTTTTTTTTTTTTTTTTTTTTTTTTTTTTTTTTTTTTTTTTGCATTTTATTAAAAATGGACGAGATTTGTCGTTCCCAGAAGTACATTTTTTCTATTGACTGGATACAAAACAAGGACTGGATGGTGGAAGGGGGTGGGGGGAGCAATCATTGAAACCTGGGGAGGGCCTCTGAAATTTTTTGATTGGGCTAATTTTGAAGGCTTAACCTCTTTGATAAATAAAAAGAAATTATTGTTTTAAGTGATAAATATAAAAAATGCTTATATTTCAAATTTCATACGAAAATTTACATATAAGAAAAAAAATGTGAAGAGTGTAATATTTTTCAAAATTTCTGTTTTGCTGAATCTATTAAAAGTAATAAAGATAAACTTTCATAATTTTAGAAAACTTTAAATAGTTTAATCTTGTGGTCTGGGAGGGGCTTCAGCCCCCTTAGCCCTCCCCGTGGGTGCGCCAGTGTTCCTATCAAAGAAAATACTTTCTAGTAGCATTTTGTTATGAACAATGAATAAAAGACCATTTCTATGTAAAGTACTGTTGTACACTTTGAAAAATTTCCTTTTTTTTGTGGTCACTTTGCCCGGAATGAAACTACAGCAAAAACTGTGGCTAGTATCTAATCTACATGACTTAACGTTTTCAAACACACATCATTTATAAAGTTATTCTGCGCTGATTAAGCAGGATGAGAGCAAATAATTATAACACTACATATTAATTTGGTATAATCAAGAAATTTTATTACAAGCCTAAAATAACTAGTGTAAAGTGATCTGTATCTGTGACGACTGTTTTGCCCACTTCTTACGTGGCTGGGGAAAAAACACTAATGGCCATTTTTCTCCTCTTCCCCCTACTCTTCGTAATTGATGTCTCTTTTTCTTTTAGTTCTCAGAATAAGGTAGATGTGCCAGTAATCGACACTCGTCCAGTAATGGACACCCCTTGATGATTTTGATTAATAAATAAATAACTAATAAATATTTAGCTTTAACTTAATTTTTATAATTTCCTGTTGCATGTTTTATAAATCTGGCTTAAAAATTCAATCTGTTTCAATAATGCAAAACTATATAATATATTTTTTAACCCTTTATCTACCACATTATGAATTCATGAAATTTTACATTCTAAAGCATTTTACGCAATTTGTTTAAACTAAATTAAAAGATTTACATAATCATTTAATAAATATTTGAAAAATTTTAGAAGGATTGAAGAATTTAGAAGGATTAATTAAATTTGAATTTACAGGGATTTTGTGCAATTTTTATAACCCTACTCAAATCTTTTATTTTTAATTATTTTCTTAGTATTTTGTAGAATTATAAAATGTACAAATATGATGTTCTTACAATATAAATATAGAAATATTTCCGCATTCAAAAATCCCCATCCCCCTCCCTCAGCGCCAAGAAAGCTGAAAACATACAATGGCAAAAGATATCATCCTTTTAAAAATATTTTTGTTTTGAGTAACCAATAGTGCTTTTATAATAAGATAAAAAGTAATGTATCTGTAACTCATTCTAAACTGTATTGTAACTAACTGGCATATTAAAAAATATATATGATACGTTATTTTAATGGTACTCATAAGTACGTCGGTAGATAAAGGGTTAATACCACGTAGACAACTAAGAAGTGTTCTTTGAAGGAATAGTTCATTTGTCAACACCTTTACTGGGAAGAAATTTTTACAAAATATCAAAGTATTTTATCAAAGTTTCTTTATGAGATTTGTTTTCTACACTGTTAAAAAAAATCTGAAATTCACGAACATTTTTGTCCTGAATTTCACAGAAAAGGTCCCTTTTCACAACAAAAGGGTATTTTTCGTTCCAAATCACAAAATTCCACCATATTTCCTGAAAATAACGAAACGGATGGAAATAAAAACAAAAAACGTAGACACTCCGTTGTGTGGGAGGCTCCATGGCCGAGTGGTCAAGACACCACACCGCCAATCGCCTGCGAGCTCAGATTATGGATTCGGATCCCACTGGCGCCATGGAATAATGAAAATATAAAAAATCCCTTTTAAATTACATTTTTTCTGTTTATTTTTCTCTTATTTCTTATTAAAAAATCTTTTAATTTATTAGCCAAAAAAAAAAAAAAAATAAATAAATAAAATAAATAAATAAATAAATAAATAAAAAATAATAAAAATAAATAAATAAATAGTGTACGACAATTTCAAAAAATTGTCTATATTTTTTTTGTAAAAAAATTGTTAATAAAAACTCTTTCATTCATTCATAAAAAAAAAAAAAAAAAAAAAAAAAAAAAAAAAAACCAATGGTTTTAAACAGTGATTTTTTTAATGTAAACTATTTAAAAAATTTAAATTGATTTTTTAAAATAATAAGTATTATACATTAGTCTAAAATAAAATAAACCGTTTACGAATATTCTAAGGAATATATTTGAAAGGAAATCTTTAAAAAGCACAACAGATTTTCCCACTAACTCATAAAAGACATACTTTGTTCCATCCAGTATCAGCAGCTTTGGCTCAGTTCGTAAGGATTTGTTCCGCAATCTAAAGGTCCCGAGTTCGATCTTCAGGACGGCGTGAACTAAATTATGCAAAGTAATAATTATGTAAAATAACATAGCAGCTTAAAATCACTCGGTAATTTTGAATTCTTTGACGTTTAATCGATTCATTAATATTAAATTATTTTTATTAAAAATCAAACTTTATAACGGAAAGTTACTGACTCTTCAAACGGAGGTTTCCCTTCTTGTATTTCCCACAACGGAAAATCTACTAACGGAACGGTAAAAGTTCGGCTACTTTGCTGCCGGTAGTTTCACCGGGAATTCAGAGATTTATTTTTAACAGTGTATAAAAACACAATTATGATTGTATTGTACATCATTTTATTATTACTATTATTATTATTATTATTAATTTTAATAGTAGTAGTAGTGGTTGGTGGTGGTGGTAGTAGTAGTATTTCATTCTGACAGAGATGAAGCTCATTTACTGCATGGGGCATGTGTTCTGGAAAATTAAGTTATGGGGCACATTCTGTTTTAATTCTTTTTTCTTCGAACAGTTTTTTCGAGTACACAGCAAAATATTTTACGATAGGACTTTCATTTGTCTGAAGAAGGGGTAGAACCTGCTAATTAAATTATCTTTTCCTCTTTTTTTTTTTTTTTTTTTTTTTTTTTTCTGTAAAATTTTAACTTTTTTGAGTTTTATTAATGATGCAATATATTTGGTAAATGTAACCTTATGAGACAAAGAACTGCATGATGATCGTATCACCAATCTATTGCACAATAGTTTTATTTTATCTAAATCTACTTTTTGGCTCAGATAAGAAATATTGTAGAATTGGCCTTGGCTTGGTCCTGTTGCCAAGGTCAGTCGACTTTATTTTAAGAAAGTCCGGCATCTTCTTTTCTCCATTCCACTGATCATTCCGAGAGTTAGGGGTCTTTTTTTGTCCCTGAGTTCCTATGGATCCTACTAGTTTTAGAACCTTCGAAAGCAGGGAATCTACTCAGGGTTTTTTCTTACTCGGCCTATATTTGACATACACTATCTAGCCAAACATCACCGGACATTTTCGATTTTAGACATTTTATCGAATATCTAGAAAAATACTCGAGTGACTCTTATAGAACTTCCAGATTATGTTTGACCTTATATATTTCAGCGAAGATTTGATCACGAAGGCAATTAGGGAATGAACAATAAATTGAAGAAAGAAAGATATTGGGATCACCCTGTAAAATAAAATGCATGTCATGATCTGTCACTATAGCACATGGCTATGTATATATTGTACAGTATTTATGTTCATTTGTGTAAGATTAGACGCATATTTATAAATATATAACGAATTCAAACAATTTTTGCATATTTTTTGTTTATAGTGTTCTAGGGATTTTAAACAAATTTGGCATCAGTTTCAGAGAATTTGACAGAGTGCTGTAGAACTAACATAGCATAATTAGAATATAACTATTTTAGGTATTTAATGAAACATGTCCATTTCCAAATAATTTTTAACTGTGCATGCGTGAGCGATATCAAAGCTTTCGTGATTTGGAGGTCAACTCTATGGAGCAAGTAACATGAAATGACCAGTCGAATGTACTTTGAAAAATCATAAAGATATTGGCGATATAGAGAGCTGAGTTTCGGCTGCTTTAGAAAATTAGTCGGTCGATAAGGAATTTCTAAAGTTTCATTTTTTATTGATTAACTTCCAATAAAGCAGTTAGTATATTTAATGAATGTCAATGAATCCTAATGAATGTTTCAATTTTCATAATTTTTCTTTTCCTTTTTTTTTTCCTAGATTCGACCTATTCTGGGGATTTTCCAAGAAGAACTAAAGCGGGGCTCCCAAATGGTCCGCCAAATGAACATCAATATTTTCTTAGAAAGTTTTTCGTTTCATATTTTTCTTGTGAATTGCGCAGAAATCGCCATCGGAGGTTAGTTTTAGCACAAATGCTGTAAAAAACTAGTATGAAATCGCCTTGCTAAAGCATTAATAAAAAAATTAAAAGCTAGCTAAGAATGGCAATGCGCGGAAAATTCCTCTTCATCCGGCTACTTTTAGAAAGTAATTAAATTCAGTTCACATTATTGCCGATATCTTTCTGAACTTCTAGATATTCTACTGGTCTTTTACGACTTCATTTACAGAGGCAAATACCAAATCAAGATAAAGGTGAAAAAATGCACAGTTAAAAAATTTTTCATTTAAAAGCTTATATTGCATCAAACATGAAATATATTTATTTTCTAAATATTCTAATCGTACGAAATGCTCATACATGCTGTATAGTGATCGCGACATGAGATTTTTTTTTTTCTATTTTAGGAGGATCCCAAAACAGCGAGATAGCTGTATTTAGTGATGTTTTTTTCTTTTTCTTTTTTTTTTCATCTGCACAAAACTCTCATACATGCGATATAGTGGTCACAACATTAATTTAATGTATTTTCGTTTTTATAACTTTGTAATGATCTTAAACATTTTTGTAATATTGATGAAATGTACATTAAAATATTGATTCTTACTTTTCATGTTGACATTTTATGTGTTTCCTGTTAAATCTGTAAAATAAAATATTTAAATCACAAATGTAAATATCTAAATAAAAAACTCATTTCTTTGTTTGTGATTTAATATAAAAATTCTGAATTTAAATTCTTAAATATCTTATAATCAATTAAGTTAATTATTAAAATTACTTATTAAAAATAATTATCAAAGTTACCAAAATTATTAAAATTATTTAAAATTATTATTATAATTATTTTTATTAATTCTCATTGTTATATCTGAAAAAAAAACCGAATTATTTTATCCAACATCGTCTGAACGAATCAAATTTTACATCTGATATGTCGCTACTTTCATGAAAAGGCACTCAATTCTTCAGTGACATTTATTATCCCTAAATTCATTGATTTTTGTATTTGTAATTATTTAAAAATTTTAAATGGCACCACTCTTTTATTTGTTTATTGCACGTTTTAGTTTGGCGAATAGTTTAGCAGTTTAGTAATAGTTTTTTCTCCTATAAAAAATGGTTGACGGAATAATAGATAAGCATACAATGGATAACGTAAAGAAAATTAATATTTCGAAAATCTTGAAATTCGAAAAAGATAGTCTTTAAAATATAGCATCTCATATGCTTTTCAGCTCCTTAAGATTAATATCAAAAATTGACAATTCCTTGAATGCTAACTATAATCGTTTTCACAAACAGTTATCAACTATATTCGGATCTAAATCTTTAAGCACATTTATCCCGATTTCCTTTAATTTTATTTATATTTATTTGAAAAACATTGTCGAAAATATACTATGATTTGGAAAAAGAACTGATTTTTACTTACTCATTATACTTTATTTACTTACATTTATTTGCTCACTCTTAACTTATCACTTAGTCAAAAGTTTATGAAAATGTTTGACTTTATATTAACCCCCCCCCCCCCCCCCACTAGGCATAGAAAAAGACCCTGATGATAATGTAAAGTCTATGGGAGGGTTCTTTTCAAATATCTCGCTCAAATTTTAATATTTTTGCATGATTTTTTTTTGCATAGGATATCTGAAAACTATCCAAAACCGGCCTAGTTTTTACTTTTTTTATTTTGCTTTCAGATTTAAAAAAAAAATACTTTAAATTTCAAAACCGGTTTAAACTGGTTCTGAAATAGAAACTGTCATAATATAAAAAATATATAAGCAAATCGAAAAAGTAAAAACTAGGCCGGTTGTAGATTGTCCTCAGCTATCCTATGCAAAAAAAAAAAAAAAAAAAAAAAAAAAAAAACATGTAAAAATATTGAAATTTGAGCGAGATATTTGAAAAGAACGCTCCCATAGACTTTACATTATCAACCGGGTTTTTTCCCGTGCCTAGTGTGGGGCCTGAAATGTACAAACAGTTTTATATGAAATGTCTAGAAAGTCTTTTAAATAAAATCCAATTATGTAAATTAATGTAAATAATGTAGGAAAATAATCATGACTAAAAAAAATATATATATATATATTTTTCGCTCATGTTGTAGCTATTATTATTTATGTATTATTAATGATAATAAACATAACCAATTCTTCTTTTTTCTTTTTTTTTTTTTTACTATTAACAATAAAAACAAATTAAAAAATTAAACAAATTAAACATTTTCTACAAATAATATTTTAAAAATTATAATTTAAAAAATCTCATACTAAATACCTGTTTATTTAAAACAAAAGAATAAATAAATAATGAGTTTCTGGCAAATGTTTACATTCTGAAACACTTTTCAGACTTCACAATCGTATTACCCATTATTCATTTATAAAAATAATATATAGTATTTCCAGATGTCCCTCTCTTGATAGCTGAAATACAAAAATGAAGCATTTATAAGAAGCAAAACAAAACTAATCTCAGCAAACTTTAACATTATACAACTTCAATTTTCTTATGTCTTAAACTCAAACTCGTATTTTATTTTGGACTATTAGTATTTCACGAAATGTCATTACATTTTTTCATTTGAAATAATTCTATGAAATTACGTTTTCCTGGAAAAAAAAAAAAAAAAAAAAAAAAAAAAATACGTTTATCCAAAAATTTACCTGATGTACAATTATAAAGTCTAAACTTTTGATTTAAAAATTATTTTTGATAAAGAACTATTAACACTTATTATGATAGAAACTGTTATTTGTAGTAAACGTTGATTGCACTTGTTAAACTTTAATGATAAATTAATTATTGTAATTTATCATAAATATAAAAATTAAATCTATATTATACAATAAAATCATATTAAAACTAACGAAGTTGAATTGCATTAAAGGATTTAATCATTTAAACCATGATAATTATATCATAAGGATTAGATATTGTTTTAATCATTTTAATTTTTTTTATAAAAAGAAATATTTCAAAGTCTTACAAAATGATGTAAAGAAATTGAAACTAATACATTACCAGCTTTTTAAATAATTTTATCGTTATGTTAATTCCTTACTTTGCGATGACAGCCGAAGTTTACATACTACTTGAAGGATGCACATTTAAAAGTACAACAAAGAAGAAAAAATTTTCCCGATAATATTAATAAGTTTTGTAGTGCTACACATTTAAGATTCTTTTGTCACAGGTGTCTTCTTTGCTTCCATTATCCAATTAAAAGAAGCACATTTTACATTGTCACAGGTGTCTTCTTTCCTTCCATTATCCAATTAAAATAAGCACATTTTCCATTTCATTCGCTTTCATTGCACTCATACACATTTTTTAATGACGAGTTTTTATTATTCCTCTGATTGTTTAGGCTTATATTTGTTGGTTTTCTTCACAACGCCGCAATCAATAAATCCGTGCACAGTATCAATCAATGTATCTTGGGCGTTATGTGGATCAACTTTTAGAACTTCTTTCATTCGTTTGTTTGAAAATGTATATGTCTGTCTAATTCGAGGTAATATCAGCTTGGTTGAACTATCGATGAAACTATATAGATACAAACAGAAATAAGGTGCAGGCCATGTAGGGATAAAATAGCCTTGCGGAGCAAATTCATTTCTCAAAATGTGAGCCATATCTTGTAACCACAAATGAGCGGATGTGATAATGTGTCGGCAGTTTGCAGCTTCTGGTTCCGTCATGGCACGTAAATGAGCTAAGGCTACATCCCGCACATCACATATTGCAATATACATCTGAGGTATCAGTGGCATTGATCCCTCCATTAATCGCTTAAGGAGTTCTAAACTCGTACAGACAACACCGCTAATAGATGGACCCATGACCAAACTTGGATTGATAGTTACAAGTTCTATCTTTTGATCTGGAGGCAAATCACGAACGAAATCCCATGCTGCTCTCTCTGCCAAAGTTTTACTTTTTGCATAGGCGTCTATGTCTGGAGAAGATACATCGCTCCAGTCATTTTCATCATAGACGCGACCTTCTTCATTTGAAGATTCACCGTGGACTGCGCTGATAGAACTTGTCAATACGATACGCTTGATAGTTCCAGCGTTTGCACAGGCTTTCAAAACACGCTTAGTGCCTTCAATGGCAGGAATCATTATATCTTCTTCTCTTTTTGGAGGGGCATTCGGAAAAGGTGACGCCACGTGAATGCAATAACGACATCCTTTAGCAGCTTCATTCCAACCATCATCTTTTGTCAAATCTGCCTCCACAAGCTCTATGGGAAATTTTGCATCAGGGCAAAGACTTTTTAGAGGCTTTAATTTTGCCTCGTTTTTCAGGCTTCTAACGGTCCCTCTCACACGATAGCCTTCCCGCTGTAGAAGTTGTATGATGTGCAGAGCTATAAAGCCCGTCGCCCCTGTGACCAATATAAGACCATCTTTCTTTTCGGACATTCTTACTCGACTATCAGAGCAGCTTCTCTGGTCTGCGAATTCTAGCTGTCGAATGTAGGTAGATGGGTCAACGCGGGGAATGATAAAGCAGTGCCGTGGCCTCGCTTTTCCGCAGATCGCCTGCCTCACTTCGCTTTCTCTACCTTCGAGGTCACGTAGATGCTGTGAATTCTGAATACTGAAAAAACAAGATTCATTCATAACGTGAAGATAGGGAAAACCAAACCACCTTAAGGATAAGGATTCAACCTCTGAATTGTAGTATTCAGATTCTATCGAAAGTGAAAACCGTTTTAGTTTTCTTCATGGAACATTACAGAAAAATAAATAATATATTCACTGACCAATGCTGTTTAAAAGAAAAAAAAAATCCTTGATTTTTTTAATTTTAAGTATACAGTTTTGATGACAATACCAATATTGATTCCTGAAATCATTTCGAGTAAACGTTCTTGCATCCCCCCCCCCTCTCAATATTAGTGTTTTGGGATAGGAAATGAATAAATTTTAGTTTTTGCATCTATCTTAAATTTATTGGTATCTAAACAGGTTTTATTTCTTGAAAGTATTCAGTTCTTGAACTTCGACTAATTGCTACCTTTAAGCCGTTCATCCCTAGCTAGAATACTTCTATGGAATATATGGTGGCGAACCTATGGCACTATGGGCTTTGCCCTAGGCATCATGCATAACAATTTCTAGAGCACGAAAAAATTTTAAGTTCATATTCATTGTATAGATAAAGGTCCTTTTTTTTAATTACAGTAAATAAAATTTTGTTTAACATGAACAGGTCACTACAAATAAAATAATTATTTTTGCATGAATTAACATTTTTTTTTTTCTGTTATCCTACACAGCGTTTTCCATATTTATTATTTTGCCTTTCTGTATGAATTTGAAAACTTTATTTCATCAAATAATCTTTCATAAGACAATCACAGCAATACAATGATAAGTGGGCCCAACTTTTCTAAGTATTTTACTAAATTTTACAAAATATAAATCAGATATAAAGCAATTCTCTAATGAACACACAACTGCAAAAATCTCACTAACAAATCATTGATATATATTTTTAAGCAAATTAGATTATTATAAGTTACATATTGCACCAATAATAAGCTATTAAAGTTATTAAAATAAAAGTTCGTAATTTTATTTTCCTTATTGCAATACATGTCATTTAATTAAACAAAAATTTAATTAAATAAAGGGCTAACTCCAATGCACAGAAAAATCTCATTTTTATTTCTGTTCTTAGTAAGTTATTTATTTGTTGCTGTGACTGATTCTAATAACCAGTGCTTTGGATAAACAACCTATGCTGCAATATATTTTATTGTGTTAAATACTTGGGACTTAACAATTTTGATAGATATTGTTCGTAAATTTTCGCTTTATTGTTTGATTCTGTTAATATTTTGAAAAAGTAAATGGATTATCTCTTCTATTTTTTTTTCTTTTGTAATTGGACTCTTAAAATAGAATGTCTGAATAAATGTCTGTAACAGCTCGATTTAGATCGCCAGAAATTTTAAACCCAAATTCTTGAAGAATGTAATAGAAGTAATTTAAAATATCTACAAACTTAGCTGTTTCGACCTAAAGCTACTGTAAAAATTGTAGGCAATAAAACATTCGAAAACATATGTACAAAATTCAAAGATTAATTTGGTTGACACTAACGTCAATATATCACCAAAGAAGCATTTAAATAAAATTATCTTTTTTTTTTTTTTTTTTTTTTTTTTCAACGGAAATAGCTAAAATTTTCATCTGTAATCATAGTAAAGTGAATTATTTGAATTTGCAATATAGCTTAATAAAGGTTCTTAACGATTTCTCCTGTTAAACTAGTAAAAAACAGATCTAAAATAACCCAAGATAAAAATTTTGGATTCCAAATACCCCCCCCCTCCCCCCCCCCCCGCCCCCCGCCGCCCTTGATACTTTTCTGGCTACAGTCTTGCTAGCTGTATGAATAATTGTCTGTAAACTGAATGACTGAAAGTAGAATCAAGGACTGCCTGAAAGAATAATGATGGGAAGCTTAACTTTGAGACACTTTTTGATTAATGATTTATATACTTTTTTTGGCTCAATTTTTACACAATGAATGATGCGTGTTGCTTGATCCATTGGTTTACTAAAAAATAAGATAAAATAAAAATAAATGAGCGTTGCAGTAGAAGTTCAAGTCAGAAAAATGTATGCCCCTTTAAATGCTCCATCATATGCAGCATGCAGCGTATCGAAACATAAACACATATGAATATCAAAAGGCGAACAAGTGCAAAGCACTCAGATAAATAAAGTGAATTGATTTAATTAAGCACAGAACACAGTAAAGTATCATTACGTGCATTTTAGAATGTACGTTTCATTTGATTGCATCGTTTCGTCTCAATTTCTTTAGAAACATATCTTCGACTTAACAGGCCTTTCTAAGTTTTTAAGTTCAGTAAAATATTAGTGTCATCATCTTCATCAGACAATCTTTCTTCTTGAAAATTAATTCATATTCACAACTTTTGGTTTTCTCAGCACAATTTACAAATGCAACTAATCGTTCGCAAATATGATGGTGACTCTGTTAACTTGATAGATATTCTTAAAAAAATAATAATAATAAAAAAATACAAATACTAAAAATATAAATTTGCTTATCTTGAGCACATTATACTGTGCATAACACAATTAAATCCTGCCTTCTGGTTTTACAATTTCTGCTTTTTAAGTTTGGAACTACAGTAAGATTTTGATTGAAAATTTTGATTTGAAAGTTTTGATTAAAAAGTGAAAATTTTGGTTCGATCAAAAATGATAATTATATAAAAAGACAGCTCCCCCTCCCCATAGAAATATTTTTTGTTATCATGTACCACCCCCAGTCTTCCCAATGCACAAAACCTCAGTCCCTTAGAATCCTTGAAAATCGTAATGCCTAATCGTAATCGTAAATCTGGAAACGTAACAACATTATAGTTTTACGTATGTTTCAAGTCTTAAATGCAAAAAAGAAAGATTAAAATTTTCCTTCCGCATTGTTACTTCTGCAGAAATTTTATCGCTATTTTTTTCGTAAAAGTTACTTTTTATTTTCATAACTAGGATTAATCTCAAATGATCTTGAAGGTTAAGGTCAGAAAGGCAATTCAAGAATCATCTTCTTATTTGCGAACCAACAGAGCATATCATTTGCAAAAAGACGACTTTGAATTGATATTCCGTTGTTTCCGCTCGGGGAAAAAGTTCAATATATGCAAATGTAAACGGTTTTATTTATCTAGTAGTGTATTTAAATCTAAAATATTTAAATGTCATAACGGTCTTTATAGTACACTTTTTGTAGCCGCGCGTAAATGTCGACTTCAGCAATTTATTCTTTGGCGAAACCACGCTACTTCTATTTTTACTTTCTTCTATCTATATAAGAAGAAAGTATTGTATTAGTGAAAATTTTCGAAATCCGGCTTTCGATGGATTTACACGTTTTAGGGGTCAGAGATTCCAAAAAACATGTTTTTACAAAGTGTCTGTCTGTGAGTCTTTATGCGACACAAACATTGAGGGCGTTCTATCTCAAGAACTAATTCACGGAATTTAATACAAATTTATATTCAGTTAGTGATTAAATTGGTGCTGATTAGTTTTCGTGTAAATCGATCAGCAGGTTGCGCTGCTATGCAGCATTTTTTTACGATTTCCGCTATAGCTCTATCTCAAGAATCAATACACGGATTTTCCTCAAACTTCAGAATCAGTTAGTCCTTGAGATGAATTGACATTTTCTATACTCTGGTATAAATCACTCAATAGATGGCGCTTCTATGCAGCATTTTTCATGATTTCCGCAATAGTTCATTCTCCAGAACTAATTCCCGGATTTTCATCAAACTTCAGATTCTGTTAGTCATCAAGATGAATTGACGTTTTCTACATTTTGGTGTAAATCACTGAACAGATGGCGCTTCCACATATATTTTTTTGCGATTTCTGCAATAACTATTTGTAGAATTAATGCACGGATTTTCATAAAACTTCAGATTCAATTAACTCTTAATATGACTTGATGTTGTTTTTATTTTAGTGTAAATCGCCCAATATGTGGCATATCTATGTTGCATTTTTCACCATTTCCCCAGTAGCTCTATCTCAAGAACTAAAGTATGGATTTTCATCAAAGTTCAGATTCAGTTAAATGTTGACATAAATTGTTGCAAATTAGATTTCGGTGTAAATCATTCAACAAGTGGCACTGCTATGCTGCAATTTGCACGATTTCCATGATTTATGACTAGTCATATCTCAATAACTAACGCACGGAATTTCATATCATTAAAATCCCCATGATGGGCAAAGATTGCCATTTAATTTTGGCACTGAAATAGCGAATTTTGAAGTATTAACATGTATGAGATAGAATAAAGTTTTGGGATTGCCACATGCAACCTGTTTTCTTAGTTAACCAAAATATTTCTAAAATATAGGGTGAAACCCCAATAAATGGCACTCCATGGACTCTTTCTTATTCAAATCACTATCACAAAATTTTAAATCCATTTTCCATTTATTTTTATTTTTGAACAAATAATAGAGATGCATAAAAAAGCATTGTTAACAAATCTTTGAAAAATTACACATTTTATTATTAATATAGTAAAAAACTCCAGTAATTGACGTGAACCAGTGTCTGACAAAGATTTGCAAGATTATTTTATAATTTAAGGAATTTATGCTTTAAAAATATGTTAGTATCTAATATAAAAATATTTTATCCTTAATCATAAAAATGGGATATAATTTTAGAAAGAGGTGAATACTTATAATTTTTAAGTGTTGTACTTTCAATTAAAGAAAAAAGGAATTAAGCATTTGACGTCGTTTAATATAGTTACATTATAAAAATTGTAGCCTTACAAATTAATATATTCTTTTAAGCACGTACAATGCATACATTGAAATGTATTTGATTGAAAAATATAAATCATTCCTTTTTTACTATCTTCTATCTTTACAAGAATAGAAATATTAGATTTGTGAAAAAATTCGATTTCCGGTTTTCGATGGCTTTATATGTTTTAGAAAAACCTGAACACGATTTGATGGTTTTAAGAAAATGGTCTGTCTTTGAGTCCGTCTGTCACTCTGTCTGTCAGTTCAGTTAGTACCTGATAAAAATTGATCCTTATTAACCTTTGATGTTCAGTCGTGGAAAAAAAAATCCCCTACTAAATTTGCAACAAATTATCGTACAATAAACTTACTAGTACCAAAGGATTCGAAAATCTATTTTTAAATTTAAATGAACATTCAAAATGTTTAAATTTTTTATAGTGACACTTTCATTTCCGGAATTAGTTTCGAAAGATAAAGTAACTTTATAAAAAATATCTATAACGAAAATCGAAAAAGTAAAAAAGGAGCGATGTTAAGATGCGTCTCAACTATCCAAAGCAAAAAAAGAAAAAGGATATAAAATGTTGAAATTCAAAAAAGATATTAGCAAATAACCCCCTCTCTCCCCCATAGGATTAGCATTAGCTCGCGAGCGCTTCCCCTGACGGGGACAGGAGCCTTATATACTGCCTCGAGACCAATATGAAATTGTCGCTTTTGAAATTCGCCAAAACTTTTTTAAACGCATTATTACTGTTTTTCATATAATATGATTATCAATATTGTTAATGGATAATCTAAAATAATATGTTAAATGTGAGAAATATGTTACTGTTACTAATAAAAACAACAACAACAATAAAACTATTAAATCCGTGTGTGGTTTTCCCCGCTATCTTTGAGACTAATTTTTTGATGTTTTTTTCATTAACTGTATATGAGGTAGATTTCGTATGAAATACTACCTATTGCGGTCGCTCCTATGTTGGAATTTCTGAAAATTTTTTGCAGATATACGCCGATCATGATCTCTAGATCCCAAAACCACCATTAGTAAAAAAGTTTATATATATAAATATATATATATCGGTGTATATCACTTTTTATGGACACGATAGCTTCTTGAATTCTGCTCAGATCTCTTCCAAACTGATACATAAAATCAAGGAACATAAAATCTCGGTCAAGTTCGTTAATGGACAAAATCGGACCAAGGGGGTGGAAATAGGGAGGGTTTTTGTGAAAACAGAAAAAGAGCAAAACTTCTTAATCAAAATAGCTATCGAGTCAGTTTAAAATTTATTATACTTCTAAGAAATGGACGAAAAGTTTATGCATGACAGATATTTTATAAAATTAAAAATATGCTCAAGAGGTGACAAAAATTGGATTTTTGGAAGAAAAAAATTCACAACTTCGTCAATTCTCAAGCTATCAAATCCAATTAAATTTTTTATAAATGTTCTAAAAATCATCAAAACCTTTTGTATTTACTAGTTTTTGCTAGGACCAAGTTTTATAGAAAAAATAAATAAATAAATAAAAACGAAATGAAAAAGGGGGGTGAGAAAAAAATCCATAACTTCGCCAATTCTTAAGTTATCGGATGCGATTAAATTTATTTTACATTTATTCAATAATATCTACAACTTTTATATTGACAAGTTTTATATAGGACCGATTTTTATGGCAAAAATAAATTAAATAAAAATTGGAGTTGGAGAAAAAAACCTCGAATCCAAACTGCTTATATTCTGATTCATTTTTAAATTCATTTTGGATTTTACACGCATCCAAGTGGCAGATCCTCTTATTTAGGAACTATATGAGGCGACGTATTGATGAGGCTGAGTTTTTTGATAAACGAAGAATATATTTCAAAAAATGATGCCAAAAAGGGTATTTTGAAAGGGAATTTCCCAAAGTGATCTTGATTGAAAAATTGAGGAAGTGTTCAAATAACAAATTGTGTTTTTTCTGACTCATTTTTAAATCCATTTTTGCTCTCAAACGCTTCCAATTGACAAGTTCTCTTATTTAAGAACTATATAATGTGGCGTATTGGCCCTTTTTTAGATAAAGGTAGAATGCATTTCAAAAAGGCTGCCAAAATGGGCACTTGTCACAAAATTTCCAGAAGCGATCGTGATTGAAAAATTGAGGTATTCAAACAACAAATTGAGTTTTTTCTGACTCATTTTTAAATTCAGTTTTGCTCTCAAACGCATCCAATTCACAGCTTCTCTTATTTAAGAACTGTGTAATGTGCCGTATTGGTCAGTTTTTTGATAAAGGCTGAATATATTTAAAAAAAAAGCTGTCAAATTGGGCACTTCGCACAAAATTTCCCGAAGCGATCATGATTAAAGAATTGAGGATGTGTTCAAATAACAAATTGGTTATTTTATGACTCATTTATAAATTCAATTTTGCTCTCAAATGCATTTATTTGACAGTTTTATATTACTTAAGAACTATATAATGTGCCGTATTGGTCGATTTTTTAATAAAGTCAGAATATATTTCAAAAAATTTTGTCAAAATGGGCATTTGAGCCGAATTTCGCTTAAGATGATTCTGATAAAATCAGTTCTTACAGAAAAATAAAATTAAAAATATTTCAAATGCGACCAAATAAATTTTTTTAATCAAACAATACGTATTAACGATATGTACCGGGTGTACAAAAAATGACTGATGGATTTTAAAATTCAATAACTTGCAAACGGTGACAGCTATTTAAAAAATTTTTGCAAGAGGGTTATGCATAATGTCAGGAGTTTTTTTACAGTAAATTTTTATTTTAGTTCGAATTTCAAACAATAGGTGGCGCTGACGGCGATTGAAGGCCAGGTGATCAGTGCTGAGTGAAGCGTCGACCTGGCCTTCAATCGCCGTCAGCGCCACCTATTGTTTGAAATTTGAACTAAAATAAAAATTTACGGTAAAAAAAAAAAAAAAACTCCTGACATTATACCTAACTCTCCTGCAAAAATTTTTTAAATAGCTGTCACCGTTTGCAAGTTATTGAATTTTAAAATCCATCAGTCATTTTTGGGACACCCGGTAAGTACACTATATCAAAAGTTACTTGCAGAACCACCCGAAATATACCTCATTCATCGATGTGCCTTTAGTGTGTGTAAAAAATAAATAAATAAAATAAAAATAAAAATAAAAGTTGTTAACATCAGAAATAATATATGTGGTGGTTTTTACCTATGTCATGTAATCCTCGACGCTTGGGGTCATCCTTTAGTTAATATAATGGGTTGAGCTGTTGTACAAAAAAAGAAAAAAATCATTTTGCGAAACAAGAATACTTACAAGGAAGGTCTCCATACGGGCATACTCAGAAAAATCTGTAAAAATTATAGAATGTTCTTCTCATATAGTTATATATGTTTATAAAAAAATTTCGGCGGAACCTCCTTATAACGTCCGTAAAAAAATAATAAAAATTTCGTTTATTTGGCGATTTATCTCCGGTTGGCGAAAAAACGAAATTTTGAAATATACGCTTTTGCGCTTCGAATACCTTTTTAAAGAAAAAACTTTCTATGTTCAATTTATTTAAATAAGTTTAGTTTAAGTAATTTTAGTTTGCTTTTTTACTTTACTTTAAGTGTAATTTTGTCATATACGTTTATATGTACTTATAACAAAATGAAATTAATATATTTTATCATTTAAAACACAATTTAAATTGATTAAAATTGTTCCAAATTGAAAAATACACAGTTAAAAATCTGCTGCATTTTGTTGCAACGCACTCCCTTGTTTTATAGAAAACGATTACTTGGCCGTGAAATTGAGCTTTCTCATTGGTTAGAATAGAGATATTATATACAATCGGTGGAGTGCGTTGCAACAAAATGCAGCAGATTTTTAACAGTGTATGACACGGTCAATTCACCGTGCTATGGAGCATTCTCATTGGCCAGAAGAGATATATTCTATAAAAGTAGTGAAGTGACGTTGCAGTAAATGCTGCAGATTTTAAACAGTGAAGTCAATTAAAATCAATTTTCATATTCGTTAAAATCGTCTGATTTTGGCGAGGAAATGCACTGCTCGCCAAATTCCGCGTCGCTTTCAGCTTTTTACTCCAATTATTCCAAACTATTTTATTTTTTTACATATCTAATAATGTAATTCCGCCGCTAATTTTCACTGATCCTTTATTACCTACATGAGTAATTTAAATCGTATTTTTTTCAAAAAATTCTGAGTATGCCACCAATGGAGACCTTGCTTGTTAGTACGAGGGTCGGCTGAAAAGTCTCTGGAACGATAGAGAAAACAACACTTTTGAAAAACTTTTTTGCATTTATTTCTTAACATAGCCTTTAGAAAGACTAATAAATTTATCATATCGGTGTTCTAACTTGACGCGACTTGTCGAGCTCCTCAAAACAGTTTTTTTACGGCATAATAGCCCTTTGTTGCTTTGAAATCTTCATCCACCAAGAAATTTTTTGAGGTTAGGAGGGAATAGGTGATAGCCAATGGATATTAAATTTGGCGAATAAGGTAGATGTTCATGCAATTTGAACCTTAATTTGTACATTTTTCCCATTGCGATGACTGATCCATGTATTGGAGCACTGTCATGGGAAAACAAGATTTTGTTTTCGCCAAGTGAGTTTGCTTTTCCTTTAATTTTTCGCTCCAATGTTGCAGTAAACTTGCGTTACTCACCAGTGGTACTCTTACCCTTTTCCAAGCAATCAATAAAAAAATCTCTTTGCGTCCCCAAAAATACCCATCATCATCTTGTTAGCTGACAAATTTGACTGTGTCTTTTTTGGAGCTGATTCTTCAGACGTAATCCTCTGTTTTGACTGCAATTTGCTGTCAGGAGAATAGAGTTTTATCCATACTTAGAAGACGTCGCAAAAATTCTTTGGGATTTTCACGGTAGAGCTCTAAATTGTTACTTGAAACGGTTTTCCGAAGCAACATTTGGTCAGGTACCAACAAATGCCCCACCTTGCACAGACCTAGAAGAAGCCCAAAAGATAAGTTTAAATATTGCATGTACTTCTTTTGATAAGTTAACAGCCCATGCTATCTCGAACAAGTTTAATCTGCGGTCTTACAGGGCCATTCGATACATTTTCTCAACAATTTCAGGAACTGTCACTTCCACGGGGCGTCCACAGCGGGGCTCATCACTTGTGTTCGTCTGCCCCATTTTAAACTTTGGAACCCACCATTTAGCCATTGAATATGATGGGGCGTAGTCATTCAGTTGTGCTGTTCTTTTCCTTCTTGATTTCTTTGAGAGTTAAATCTCCAGACAGAAGTTTTAGAATACTACTCGTTTTTTTTTTTTTTTTCAAATCTTCCATTTTCGTATTTTTTTTTTTAAATCTTGATTTAAATCCTGTCAATCAAACAGTAACCAAGCTACTTATTTGGAACTATAGTTATAAACTAGTCAATGATAGTACTATACCATGCCAATATATAAATGTCCTAGTGACGCAATTTCTGTGTCAGGTCCGGGACTTTTCATCCGACCGTCGTATATTGTGAAAATTCACGATTGTACTTTGAACTTTAGTCATCAGGAAGGAATATCGATGCTGAAGATATGTATCTAATGGTGCATTATACATAGCTGCCAACCTACCACTAGTTTTTCGTAATATGTAAATTAATTTGACTTAGATTAATAATGTTCTAAATCAGAAATTTTACATGATGAAATTTTATTTATTAATTTTCAAGTTTCTGTATGCGACTTATTTAATTTAATCTCTTTAAATATTTTCTAGTTAGTAACATATTAACTGTGAATTACATTACCTTGTATATTACAGAAAGTTAGTTTTAGCTTGGCACCTGTGAATAATCAAATTTTAGGCAAGTATCATGTATATTATTTCTGTAGTCAACTTTTTCTATGCACATATAACACACATAACGATGAAAGAATCATTATTCTTCAGGTTTCTGAATTCGCTTCTGACACAGAGCACTCACATTTCATTAAAACATACTATTTGATTAAAAATTTGTCAGCTTTGTTTACATAAATAAAATGAAAGGTTTTTTTCTTAAATCAACATAGCAACAGAAACAAAATACCATATTAATCATGCTAAAAAATGATTATAAGAAAAAATATTAAATAATAAAAAAGACAGCAAATAAAATGTCTCCACGAGGGTTTATTTTATATTTATGTATAAAAAAAAAATTGAATTGAAACGTTTAGAAGACAAAGGTATTACCAATCGATAGAAGAAGTGGAATTTCAAGTATAGCTTAGAATATATGCTTCGTTTTATTATATTAAACTGTATTTTAAATGTACTTAAATTTATTTTACTTAGTTCCACGTTTAACTCAAATCGAATATTTCATACTCTAATGGATTTAAAAGATGATTATTATTTTTTCCTTCTCACGAGTGCTCTTTATTAAATTTGATAGAATATATGAGACAATACATTCTTGCATGACTTATGTTGTTTGCAGATATTTTTGTTAGTTTTTTTTCTGTACAAGTTTCAAACTAGATAGTCTAGAAAGATATTAAATTTCAATGCGAAACCTTCATAAGAGTCCACTGCCATATGGATATTTTTTCAAGGTTTTAGAAGTGGCGAGTAGCAAAGGTAAGAATTTCTACAACATGAACTTGACACATTAATACAAGGTATTGAAAACATTCATATACAAGGACATAATAACGATATCAGTAAAATGGGATAAACATCAGAAGTTCAACAACTTCTACAGTACAACTTGAAAACTTTATTTTTAATACGCAAGCATTTCACAACTATAACTCAGTTTTGTGAGAGATGCACGGTGAAATCATGTTCATATGCAACTTTTAAGATGACTTTTTTTGGAACTTTGCAACTTATATATATATATACATATATGTGTGTGTTATATTATTAATTTTAATATCGCGATATTTCTTTTTATTTTGACAAACTATCCAATATGAAAACGGTGTTGCCCATGAAATACTTTTTTAAAATTCAGATTTCTTGATTAGCACCATTTTTATGGCAGGGTAAAATTTCTCTTGTTTTCGCCTTAATTAATGTAATCATTAAATAAGGTTAAATAAGGAGAATTTTACTAATTTAAGAAAGGTGGTGACAATCAAGAAATTCGAAATTTAGAAAAGTAGCCTGTGGGCAACACTGTTTTCATATTGGATAGTTCGACAGGGTACCAATGATATTTAATTTTATATTAAGATATAGCTTACACTCGTTTGGGTCTATTATCTTTCATTTATTTTTAAACACACATTTTGGTTGATTTTTATCCTATCAGAGATACAAATTCTATAATGGCCTTTTTTTCAAGTAGCTTTATGTATCTATAGACCTTGGTGTATGTTCACTGGGAATCTCAGGGAATAGAGGTGCTTATTTTTTAATTCATATGTTCATAATACAGAATGGATATAACTGCTTCTTTCTGTGTACATTCATACTACATATTATTAAGAAAAATGGCGACTTTTAAAGTAGTATTGCTCAAAAGTTGTTAAATCATGCAAAGTTTTCCTCTTTTCATTCCTTTTTTTAGACATAAAATATATAATAGTATAAAAATTTTGAGCTAACGAAATTAATTTCACTTGATAATCTATTATCAGTGTCTGTTTTAGCAATTAGTAACTATACGGAAATATGTATTAGTTTTTTTCTATTAAATTATTAGATAATTATTTTTCTATGTGATTTATATGTTGATTTTAATGCTTTTTAGTTTTTAATCTCATATTATTAATGGATCAGAGTAAATTAAGTGATAATAAAAATAACTAATATTATATTAAATATTTTAATTAGTTTGATAAATATATAAGTAATGTTTAATACTTATAAAAAATTATTTTTGTATCTTTAAAAGTAAGATAATTTCCTCATTTAAATTTACAAATAATTTATTTGCATGTTTGAATAGTGAATATACAGTAGAGGTCTGCACGGGCCGGAATTTCCAGACCCGGGCCCGGCCCGGCCCGGCCCGTTGTAAAACTCAATAGTTCGGCCCGGGCCCGGCCCGACCCGTTTAAATTTTTATGTTTTAGGCCCGGCCCGTACAAAAATCAGCGAAAACAGGCCCGGCCCGTTTTGGCCCGTTACAATTTCTACGATTTCTAAAAAATTCAGATTTTTATCATATAACTAAGATTCCTTTAAAGAATACTGCATACATATCTATGGAATGATTTTACAGTATATTTTACAGCAAATACACATTAACAACATTAATGATTACTTGGATTCTTAGGCTTTCAACATTCGAATAAAGATTCATTAAAAAATTAACATGGCTTAGAATAAAAGAAAAAGAAAGAAAGCTAAAATCATGGTTAATTTTGAAGCTGTTTAATAAAAGAAGATTTATAAATATCATTTTATTATAGATTTCAAATCTAAATTCATTCTTAAATTCAAAGAAGCTCCTTTCTGATACATTTCTAAATTCATTTTCTTTTCTCAGAGACGCATAAGATTAGCAGATATCGTTATTCAAAAACTATATAATCGAATGGCGTTATCCATTTTTTGATACAAGCAATTTAAGAATACTGCAAACAAATAAAATACTGTCATAATTAGCGTTTTGAATAGAATTTCCGGAAGCAATAGCAAGGGAAGGGAGAAAAACCTGCAATCATTTGAGAAACTATTATATCTCAACAAGGTTATACAAGTATTTTATTTACCAAAAATGAAAAACGCTATTCGATTCCAAAACCCGTCAACAGTTAGGCTTATCACTTTTATACTTTTACAATTTAAAATTAATCAGAAATGTGTCAAACTTTCACATTATTGAGAAATTAATTTAAAAATCATCAAGAAGCATATATCCGAAGACTAAGCTAACAGAAGTTCTTTATCGCTGTTAATAATTTTACAAATCATGTTTTCTGCCAATAATTAAGTCTAGTACCGGTCCGGCCAGTCTATATGTAGAAAAATAATGCAAGCGTGATCTCGGACCGGTATGAGTCAGCTAAAAAAATATTAAAACGGGTTGGTTTACCCATAATGTAATTCTCCGATGCCGATACACTGTGCATTTTTATATTGATGCTGCCAAACTAGTATGGCCACATTTATATTTATTCTCGTTAAAACCATTTTCGTTGAAAATAGCTCATATTTTATCGTTCCTGCTTAAATCTTCAGAACGGGCCGACAGGCCCGAAATTTGTTTTTATCGGCCCGGCCCGGCCCATTCAATTTTTTTGCCGGCCCGGCCCGTTTATGTTGTTTGTCGGCCCGGCCCGGCCTGTTGAAAAAACTATTCTAAATCTGCCGGCCCGTCCCGTAAGAAAATTCGAAACAACTCCGCCGGCCCGGGTCCGTGCAGACCTCTAAGGGTGTCCGAAAAATCTGGAAACGGCCGAATAACTCGAGAAATACATATGAGATTGAAAAACGTAAATATACGTGTTAAATATTTTTAAATAAGCTACTCTGTGATACCAAATTTGACCTTCGAAACCGACCCCCTGGGGGTCAGAGGGGGTCCAACTTTGAAATCTTAAATTATAACCCCCATTTTTTATTGCAGATTCGGATTCTACGGACAAAAATACGTAACTTTTGTATTTGATGTTTATTTCAAATCTTCGTTTATCACGGTGTAATCGAGCATATTAAATCGATACATATTCCCGCTTTTCCAACGGGATTTTCCCTAATCGAAATTGATTGGGCAGAATTTTTGGTCAAATTCCTCGTCTTTTGTAGGAATAGCGCTTCCTGAAAATCACCCGTGGCGATTATTTCAATAGTGCTACACTGTTAAAAATTTGACCCATTTGCTGCAGCGTCACTCCACAGCTATCATAGAATATCTCTTTTGTGACCAATGAGAATGCTCCATAACACAGTAAAGTAATCGTTTTCTATAAAAGCGGTGAAGTGACGATGCAGCAAAAGGGTCAATTTTTTTACAGTGTACTTTACTGTGTTATGGAACATTCTCATTGGTCATGAAAGAGATATTCTATAAAAGCTGTGGAGTGACGCTACAGCAAATGGATCAAATTTTTAACTGTGTAGCACTTCCGAAATAATCGGCACGGGTGATTTTCAGGAAACGCTATTATTGCAAAAGACGAGGAATTTGATGTCATAAATTCTTCCCAATTAGTTTCGATTAGGGAAAATCCCGTTGGAAAAGCCGAAATATGTATCGATTTAATATGCTCAATTACACCGTGATAAACGAGGATTCGAAATAAACATCAAATTCAAAAGTTATGTATTTTTGTCCGTAGAATCCGAATCTGCAATAAAAAATGGGGGTTATAATTTAAGATTTCAAAGTCGGACCCTTCTGACCCCCAGGGGGTCGGTTACGAAGGTCAAATTTGGTATCACTGTATCACTGAGTAGCTTATTTAAAAATATTCAACACATATATTTACGTTTTTCAATCTCATGTGTATTTTTCGAGTTATTCGACCGTTTCCTGACTTTTCGGACACCCTGTATATATATATATATATATATATATATATGTTTCAAGGTGGCCATAATGAAACTGACGGTAATCAGAGTGTTCTGTAGCGCGATCTAATTGCAAGAATGTCACCAAATTTTGTAGGAAGATTAAAAAAGACGGGGGACGAAGGATTCCGCGAAAAAAAAAAATAGTTCCAAAAGTCACCGCCACGGGAATATGAGACGCTGTGTATTCGAAAAAGAGAGTTTCAAAAAATGAAGAATCAATACTGAAATAAAATTACCATTTATTTAGCAATTTTAGAATTTTAATCGAAGCTCAGAATGCTAACAGTTTATAAAAAGCTAAAAATTTACATAAAAACTGCTAAAGTTTCTTTATCTGCAATTTCACTTACAGAGCCACAAAGAAAGCAACAGCAGAAGAAGAAGTTCTTTACTCAAATTTCATGTTGCATCTTTTGGACCAGTGCCAGCTTGTTCGGCTTTAAAAGGTAATGTGCTGCTGTTAGAAGCAATTTCATTGAAAGTTATCTTTTACAATTTCTCTTTCTTTAGTTGAGCGAGCTCTACTAGTCAAATTTTTTTACTTCAACCAGTGCAATGCGCCAACCGCTCTTCGTGCTTTTAAAAACCACACACACACACACACACAAAAAGCGTAAAGTAACGGTTTTTTGTCATTTAATGGTTTAAAAGCAATGGTTGAGAAGTTTGAGAAACCAGGTTCTCTAAATGAGTCAGGCAGAGGACGAAAATCCGTATCACAGGATACAATTGAAGAAGTGGCAACGGAGATTGTCGACAGAGCATCAGACAATATTGATACCACTTCCAGCGCTCGTGGTATAGTTCGGAATCTGGATATACCTTATTGTAAGGTAAGGACAATCCAACGAAAGATTATCACTTCTATCCGTACAAGATCAGCCGTGTACAAGAGTTATGTCACACCGACTATGATAAGCGATAGACTTTTCCTGTCACTTTTTTTGCCAAAATAGAGTTGAATGACACTTGGCCATAGAAAACCTTATGGGGAGACGAGGCCCACTTTTACCTGAATGGAACTGTAAATACCCAGAACTGTCGAATTTAGGATAACATGTCACCAAAAGCATCCAAGGAAATTTCTTTGCATTCACCAAATGTAATTGCTTGGTGTGGTTTCATAGCAGATATGATCATAGGTCCATTCTTCTATGAGAACATTACACTGTCAGGACTTGTAACTTGTTTTGTTACTGGAGAAAAATATCGCCAAATGCTAAACAACATTGTTATTCCGGCACTTCAGCAAAAACAGTGCCCGGAGAAAATCATTTTCATGCACGATGGAGCCCCTCCACATATTGCTTTGCGGGTAGAGATGCTGCTACGACAGAAATTCACAACAGAAAGAGTCATTAGCGGCTGTTTTCCAATTGCATGGCCACCTCGGTCCTCTGATCTTTCAGCCTGCGACTTTTTGCTATGGAGTTACCTAAAGTCCAAGGTCTAACATGGAGGTGGCCAGGACCTGGCTACGTTGAAGGATAACATATCGTGAACTGTACGGGAGATTCCTGCAGACATGTTGTTCTCTGCTGTTGTAAATGCTGTGCACAGAATGCAATATGTGATCCACAGAAATGGCTGCCACATCGAACCCGAGTTGGATGTGCTAAATAAATGGCAATTTTATTTCAGTATTCATTCTTCTTTTAAACTCTGTTTTTCGAATACACAGCGCCACTTTTTCCCCTTGCGATGACTTTTGGAACTAAATTGTTTTTTCGAGGAATCCTTCGTCCCCTGTCTTATTTATTTTTCCTGCAAAATTTGGCGCCATTCTCGCAATTAGATCGCGCTACAGAACACTCTGAGTACCGTCAGTTTAATTATGGCCACCTTGTGTACCGAGTGATCTAGAAGTTTCGTGAGTTTTGAAATCTTAATAATTAGGAAACTATATACAATACAAAAGTCCGGTTTTCAGATATAGTCTCAGAAACATGTGGGATTTTTACTTAAAATGATTTTTTTTAAGTGTATAGTTAAAATTTTTAGCTACAGGTGGCGCTGTGTACAACACTGAATGTACTATTACTATGCGTTATATAGACACGTTATATGGACACATTCGTTATATAGACACGTTATATAGACACATGCGTTATATAGACACATTGCGAAACAAATTTTCTAGGATATTGATGAAATTTCGTTTTAAGGTTCGTTTATGTTCAAACCCTAAGTGACTAAGTGGTTAAAATTGCATTGAAAGGGAATTTTGATACAAAATTTGTCGAGTAACTGCTATGTTTAGACATGCTTTCTTTGCATTTTGAGTTGTGCTCTTATCGTACAATACGTGAAATTAAAATTTCAAAAGATTCGATGGCCGTTAAAAATGTGAAGGCTATGGTAAACAAGGTTTGAGAAAAGGGCTCATTGGAAGATTGTAATAGAAGCAGGAGACTCCAAACGTCTGTTGTAATCGTAAATGAGGTAGAATTCGAAGACAATACTCATTGGAAATCATCAGCTCATGGTGAGTGCAGTGCACTTGTAATTTCACGATGAACTGAAATTTCTTATGGAATTTCTTTCTGCTCGAATGATGATGTGCACGTTGTTTTGCATCGGCTCACGGCGTTACTTATAAGCTAGGATGTCAGAATGAAAATTTGTAACCCTTGGTCAGTAATTCTTTCTATTTCCATTTTTTATACTTTGCTAATTATTAGCATTTCAAAACTCCCGGAACTCCTGGATCACCCGGAATATGCATATATAGCTATCAAATTTATTATGATAGGACATGTCTACCATTGAAAATCGGCATGACCCAGAGATAAGTCATACATTTATAAGTTGCAGCAAAATCCGTTTGTTTCTTTATTTAATTTGGCATCGGACATGTATAGTTATTACAGTTTTATGTATAGTTATTATAATTATTTTTATAAAGTACTATAGACTAATAATGCATGTCCTTCGATTGTTTTATTGTTTCTTATCCTTAGATGAAATGAATAAGATAAAAGGAAAATTATTGAATTTCTACTCGTGTTAATAACAGTATGCAATTGCTTCAAGCAGATGACCATGGCCTTCAAGGCGGCAGTATGCAATTTTCTATCAGAAGATTTTTCAGGCTTGACAAGGACGAAAAATAAGCTGCTTAGCTTTGAAGATATTTTACTTAATTATTTATTAACTCGGGGTAAAGGTTTGAAAAAGAAATGTCTCAAAAGTTAAATAAACAAACAAATAAAATGAATTCAAAATTATTAGTACAAATATTTAGTGGTGATAAGTTACTTAGAGACAAACAATTTTGGTGTGTCGCAATTGCAATCTGCCTAGCCAAATAATAATTCAAGGTGTCTCAAATTTGATCCAAATTAGATTATTTTCGTTTATAACTTTAAAACTAATGAACATATATTTTTTAAAAATTTCAAATACTACCTTTGTTTTGAATGAGAATGATATTAAGGGAAGTCATAGAAGAGTCGTGTAATTCGGTCAGATTCGATTGTTTTATTGATTCTTATCTTCAGATGAAATGAATAAGTTAAAAGGAAAATTGAATGAAAAATATATTGATTTTCTATTTGTGTTAATAAATAGTATGCAATCGCTTCTAGCAGATGACCATGATCTTTCAGGTGGCAGTATGCAATTTTCTATCAAATGACTTTTCAGGCTTGACAAGGAAGAAAAATAAGTTTCTTTGCTTTGAAAATATTTAACTTAATGATTCACTAACTCGAGGAAAAGGTTGTAGGAAAAGATCTAATAAAGGAATGTGTCAAAAGTTAAATAAACAAACAAATAAAATAAATTCAGACCTATTAGAACAAATATTTAGTGGTGATAATTTGCTTCAGGGAAAACAATATTAATGTGTCGAAGTTACAGTTTGCCTATCCAAAGAAGAATTCATAATGTCTTAAATTTGATCCAAACTAGATTTTTGGTTATAAATTTAAAACCAATGAAGATATATTAAAAGAAATAATAAAATACTACCTTTGTTTTGTGTGAGATGTGATATCAAGAGAAGTGCTCCTTATAGTTTTTACACGCGCTGAATGTAGTCATTTTATTTATTTATTTATTTAGTTTCCATGTTTCAATGGGTTTTTTTCTATTAAATTCAAATGGTTTATATTATAATACATTTAATGGTCTTATATATATATATATATACTGATTCTACAAATTTCTATTATATTCATTTTATTTATTTATTTAAATTATTCCTCAAGTTCAATATGGTTTTTTTCTATTAAATTCAAATGGTTAATATTGTTTACTATTAATGGTCTTATACAGGGTGAGTCATAAATATCGAAACAATAGGCTACCTCCTTAAAAATTGCCCATAGACCCATACTTCCAATTGCAAAAATTCATAAAAAAAGGTGAAATTTTTGATAAGATAAATTGCGAATTCATGGGGGGTCTAGTAGAAAAAATACGAAAATTAAATTTTTATACGGCCCCCGTAGGATAAAATTTCCAATTAGAAAAATTTACCTTATTCAGTCCTGAATAAGACACAAAAAGTTGCATCTTCTTATCTTTAAAACTCGCTAAGTTATAGCCGTTTAAAAAATTCATCAGGTTTTAAGGGATTAGACACAAATTGAAATGTGCGCAATTCAAAAAACAAAGTTACATTAAGAGTTCTAGGAAACGCGCAAAAATCTATTTTTTGAGTTCGAATTTTGATTTTTTTTTCTTTTTTTGATATGGTTAGTCTTATAGTTTGCTAAGAAAATCACATTCTAACATTTCTCATATAATTTATAAAAATTTCATGTGGTTAGTACTGGTTTAATTAAAAATGGGATAATTAAATATCGTAATAACTCGTAACATTATTTATCGGATTTCTGTTTCTTTCCATTTAATTAAAGATGAAAATCTGATTTTAGTTTTGTTCCAGAGTTTTGTTTTTTAATATTAATTTTAAAAATATTAAAAATATTTATTGAAAAAGTAATATAACTTTTAAAAAAATCATATTTTCAAAAGTAAATATTTTTTCAAATTTGCCGAAAGAAAACTAATGTAAAAAAAAATAAAAAATGACGTGTTTCAAGTTTTTTTTTTCTTTAAAAATTCGCACCATTTAATTATTTAAAGACAAGAATTAATGGGGGGAAAATTCATTATGCAGAAAAACGAAGTGTACTGTTTAAATGTCTGTCATTTATTTAAAAGAATGCTTTTTCTAAGATGCAGATTAAGTCTTTTTTATAAATTTAGCTCTCACAACTTCAGGCTTTTTATCGTCCTGGAGAGGCTGTTAAAAAATCTGTATTCTGGGCCAAGGCCGGGCCAGGACCGAGAGGTTCCTTTTTTCTGAAGACATGCCAGGCCGGACCTAACGTACTTTTCATAAAGGAGGAGACTGCTATCTTTTTTCTAGATGTACATTAAACGAAATTTTCAATCCCGGTCTCGACAAAACCCGTATTAAACTTAATGCGTGCTTATAATAAATAAAATTCGGCTCAATCGAAAATTTTTCAAAAAACACATACATTTTAAAATCTTTTTTTTTTTTTTTTTTTTTTTTTTTTTTTTTTTTTTTTTTTAACAAAATAAATAAGTAAATACATAAATAAAATTCATTTTTTTAAAGAATAGTATATTCAAAGGCTGAAAAATTAAATACAATAAAACCAGTGAAAAAAAGTCTGCCTATGACGGAATTCTGTCTTAAACGGAAAATATGTTGATCCATGCAAAATAAATACAATGATACCTGAGGAAAAGATTAAACACTAATTACACCTTCTAGGGAGGGCATCCTTCTGTAACGTATTTTTTCTTTTCTATGTGATTCCGTCTTAAAAGGTTTTACTGTATAACTTTGTTCAAAGTCTCCAACGCATCCCATGCGTTGGAGATTAACGATGTTAAGATATAAGTGATACATTTACACATAAATAGAGATTCATTGATAAAATATAATATTATAGCCTTTTGCACGTCTTTAATAATAAAAAGTATAAATATAAAAAACTAAAAGCTATAAAAGAAATTTTTGGTCAGAAATCTTCCATACTAAACAATTTTTTCCCACACCGAAGTAAAAAACTATGTAGAAATTTGCGGCTGAACCGGGCTATGATTTAAACTATTTTGCAGACCGGTCCGGGTTATGATTTTAAAATTTTTTCAGGCCGGGCCGAACTTTTTCCCCTATGGGTCGGTTTAGGACTTGATCAAGATATTTCGATCCATGCAGACCTCAAGTGCAGACTACCAACATATTTTGAAAAAAGTTTAGATTTAATTCAATACACTGCTTGGTTATGTCCAAATGAGAGGCACTGTGTTAAATCGATATTTAAAAATGGAGAATATATGGATGACCCCTTATTTGCTTTGAAAATTAGCCAGAAATTCGTTGTTTCTAGGCATGGCAAAGTGGTGTAAGTCACGAATTTTGGAGAAATTCAGATTTTAATATCTCTGTCAGATTTTTAGATATTTAGATGAAATTTTTTTTGTTCATTTTAGGAATGGATAAGAAATAATTTCCTAATTGAGAATTTTGTCCTACGGGGGCCGTATAAAAATTTAATTTTCGTATTTTTTCAAATAGACCCCCCATGGAGTTGCAACTTATCTTATCTGAAACTTCATCTTTTTTTATGAATTTTTGCAATTGGAAGTATGGGTCTAGGAGCAATATTTAAGGAGATAGCCTATTGTTTCGATATTTATGACTCACCCTGTATATACACACACATATATATCACTACATGGCCATTGATGAGCGTCCACTTGCGATTTTAGACATTTTGTTAAATATCTAGAAAAATACTTGAGGAATTATCCTGAAGCTTTAAGTGTGTAAATACAATAGTACAGGCCATACGTTTCCGTGAAGATTTTTTACCGAAACTTTATAGCGGACCGTCAACAAATTAAAAAAGAATGAATATCTTTTGGATAACCCTGTCAAAACTAATGTAGCAAAAGCGCTCAAACTCTAGATTATGAATACGTGGCTTGTTGTAATAAACTGGGTTCATTTTTATGCGAATAGCATGTATACTCGTAGAGAAATTAAAGTTTTATAAAAATGGTCCCAAATTTTGCCAAGATTTTTTGCTTATGCAGAGTTCTTAATATAAAGTAACATTCTTTTCTGAAAACATGACAAATAATATAGCAAAAAATACCCTGTAATTAGAATTAAAAAATAATAAAAACTGTATGAAAAATGAGTAAGTTTACTAAATAATTTTTCACTACGCATGCGTCAACGATATCAAAATTTCATTTGCATATTATGTTAGCTAAATGTATAGAGCAACTTTTGTGAAAGTCGCGAAATCATAGCTTGAAAATTCTGAAAATAATCGTCAATAGAATAAGTTGAAAATCCGTTATTCCAAAAATGAAGCAAAAACAAGAGGAATTTTATCCAAATGTAGTTGAACGTCCAATATTGTGTATTCTATAGGGACACTAATCAATGAATATATGGATACAACCCCTCTTGTTTTTGCTTCATTTTGGGAATAACGGATTTTCAACTTATTCTATTGAAGATTAATTTTAGAAATTTTAAGCTATGATTTCGCGACTTTCACAAAAGTTGCTCTATACATTTAGGTAACATAACATGCAAATGAAATTTTGATATCGTTGATGCATGCGCAGCGAAAAATTATTTAATAAACCTACTCATTTATCATACAAATTTTATTATTTTTTAATTCTAATTATAGGGTGTTGTGTGCAATATTATTTGTCATGTTTTCAGAAAAGAATGTTATTGTATATTAAGAACTCTGCAAATTATAAGCAAAAAACTTTGCAAAATTTGGGACCATTTTTATAAAAACCTTAATTTCTCTACGAGTATACATGCTATTCGCATGAAAATGAATACAGTTTATTACAATAAGTCATTTAATCATAATCTAGAGTTTGAGTGCTTTTGCTACATTCGTTTTGACAGGGTTATCCAAAACATACTCATTATTTTTTAATTTGTTGACGGTCTCCTATGAAGTTTCGGGAAAAAATCTTCACATAAATATATGACTTGTACTATTATCAGGGCTGCAGAGTCGGAGTCGGAGTCGTGGAGTCGGAGTCGGAGTCGGGCCCATTTTTGAGAAAAAGGAGTCGGAGTCGGAGTCGTAAAAAACAACCCGACTCCGACTCCGACTCCGGCTTTTTTCTTAGACAGTTTGAAGTGAAATTAAACCAATAAAATGTAATTTTAAATCCATAAAAACAATTATTATTGTTGTTTTTGGATTATATCGGACTACCCAAGTTAAAGAATCCCAATAAACTGCCCAGCGTACACAGGAGATGAAAACTGTTTTTAATTAAAAGCTCTAGTAGATCCCAGATTATTTGCGAACTAATAAAATTTTCATCTTCAATTTTATTTTCTTCCATCTTTATAAGAATAAAGTATTGGATTCTTGAAAAATTTCGATTTCCGGCATTCGTTGGATTTATACGTTTTAGAAGATCTTGAACTGAACATGATTTGATAGTTTTTCGAAAATGTCTGTCAGTGTCTGTCATTTCGTCAGTCTGCATGCGACAAAAATTTTGGAGCGCTCTATCTCAAGAACTAACGAATGGAATTTCACAAAACTTTAGTTTTTGTTAGATCTTGACAGAAACTGGATCTGATTAATTTTTGGTGTGTATCACTCGACAGGTGGATTTGCTATGCTGCATTATTCACAATTTCCACAGTAGATATATCTTTAAAATTAATGCATGGATTTTATAAAACATTAGATTCAGTTAGTCCTTGATATAATTAGGTGCTGCAGATTTTTTGGTGCAAATCGCTCAATAGGTGGCGCTGCTATACTGCATTGTTCATGATATTGCAACAGCGCTATCTCAAAAACAAATGCTCGAATTTTCACCAAACCTTATATTTAATTAGTTTGTAATCTAGATTAGTATAGTTTAGTGTTTGGTGTAAATCGCCCTACAAGTAGAGCTGATATGCTGATTTTTTTACGATTTTGAAATAGCTGTGGCTCAAACACTAATGCATGGATGCTCATTAAACTTTAGATTCAGTTAGTATCTGATAGAAATTGATCCTGATTCGTTTTTGATGTACATCACTCAACATGTAGCGCTGTTATGCAGAATTTTAAAATTTCAGCAATAGCCCTATCCCAGAAATTAATGTACTGATTTTCACCAAACTTCAAATTCAGTTAGAAGTTTATATAACTTGTTGACTAGATTTTGGTGTAAATCACATAAGAGGTGGCGCTGCTATGCTGCATTTTTCAGGAAGTATTAAGATGTGTGATATAGAAGAAAGTTCTAAGATTAACACATCTGACTATTTTTTTCCTTTTCCATTGAAATTTTTCTGCTCTGGAGAGCACTAGTTAACATAAAAATTGTACAAATTTCCCCATTTCGAGACCACGGATCCGAAATAGTAAAATATCCGTTTTGTTATCTCTTTTAGATTTCGGTAATTTAATTTTTCAGATTTGTGGTACATAAAATTAAAGAATTTGTAAAAAGAAAAATATTTTTTTTTCCAAAGCTCTAAGAACTGAATACCGAAATAATGACTTTTTGCCTTATTTTTCTTTCGTTCCCTCATAACTTTAACCAGTATCAACATTAGTATACTAGATAGCCAGGAAGCCAGGAGTCGGAGTCGGAGTCGTTAAAATTTCCGGAGTCGGAGTCGAAGTCGTTAAAAATTCCGGAGTCGGAGTCGGAGTCGGAGTTGGAGTCGGCCATTTTTCCCACCGACTCCGCAGCCCTGACTATTATATTTACACACCAAGAGTTTAGGGATAATTCCTCGTGTACTTTTCAAGATATTTAACAAAATGTCTAAAATCGCAAGTGGGCGCTCATCAATGGCCATGTAGTGTATATATAGTGGACAGAACGCTTTTAAAATTTAATGACAAAGTAAACAGTTATCCTTACAGGAAATTGATTTACGATATCAGGACTTTTTTAACATTCTTAGTTTGTTTAGTTCCGAATACTAGCTGTAGATGGCACTTCACTCTTTTGAACGATAATAATGCTCAAAATCAGCTTACAATTACAAAACGCAATCCATTTTATTCTATTTTATTTATTCATTTTTCGTTTCAATTGCAGAACAGAGAAACTTAAAAGAAACAGAGAACTTAAAAGAAACAGAGAAACTTAAAACCTGAAAGATAAAGAACTTTGATCAATTTTTATATGTTAAATTCATCGTTTTAACTGTCAGATGCAGTACAATACCGAGGCTATTTGGAACTAAAACAAGAAAGTCTAATAAATAATATTTCTATTTCTACGTTAATTCTCTGCAAGAATAATTTTAATATACGTTTATCATGCACAGTTTATTTGTTTTTAAATTTGATTAAAATTCTGTCTATTTTACGATAGCATGTCAGCCGTTACTCGTGGAACAGATGAAAATCGCAAACCCTTCTACGAATGCCAGGAACAATAGTAGACTTGATTACGGAAGATTTCACTGGAAAAAAATTGAAGGTAATTTCATTCAGTTTAAGACATCGATAGTGAGCCGGGCGCTAAATACACCAGGCGACCTCTGCGGTTTCGAACTTATTCATTGCTCTTAGATTCATTATTCCTCATTACTATTCCTTTAGATGATGAAATCCTTATGGATATTATTAATTTTTAAACTCGAAGATTTGTTTAATATTTATAAATCATCGGGTTTAAAAATTAATAATTTTTATTTCAATTATCCAAAGCAATAATTTACTGATGAATATTTAACAAAAATGGGCTATTTCATTTCGAAATCTAATCCATTTTGATATAAAATTAAGTGAATATCATTTTTTTCTGACCGGAAGGTTACTTGTTTACCAATTTTGCTACCTTGTTGTCTTGTGTTTCTTTTCAAGAAAAAAAAATAAAATCACGTGATATCCTTGAAGACCTAACTAACCAAACAGCAAACATTTGGTGGGTTCAGCAACCTCCGGAATCGGACGCTGAAACAGGTCGAGAAAGTGAATGCGTTTTCGTGACTTCGAGGAAAAGAAACTTAACAAGAATTACAGGATAGAAGATCGTTAACTAGGTTAAGTGAATGGTATGCGAACAGAACTCGATGGGAAGCTCGTATTATGGATGTAACGACTCATCATCTTCTAGTATTTTTATCTTTATGTACAAGAAACACAAAAGCAAATTCATAGCAAATGTTTCGTAAATAGGTTACTCGGGAAATGCAAATACATCACGCAGACCTAGTCGTCTTAACTTATATTAATAGTTGATGAAAAAAAAAAAAAAAAACCGCAAAGTGTTTTTACGAATTCATGTTTCTTTTATCTTCTATTCACAGTTTCATCATCCATTTCTAATTCCTTTCTCATTTTGCTCCTAAAATACCTATTCTTTATTCGCTTCTTTCTGTGCTGTTCGAATTAGCGAAGTTGGAAAATATCTTCACTGAAGCAATTTCATCTAATTTTAGTACAAAACTATGGGAGCAAGGATGAATTCTGGGGATACCCTCCAGGGGAGATTTCCCAAATATATTAAAACATCCGAAAGACTTCCTACTTTCTACTTCCTAATTTAAAATATTCATGTTGCTGAGCTGTCTGCCAATCCTCTTGCCTTCTCTCCCGGGTGTGTGTGTGTGTGTGGGGGGGGGGGGGGGTAGGCTTACAAAAGTCTGATTGCAACATTGACTAAAGGAACCGAAGATTTGTTTTCAAACTTTTGCTATAGAATTAATCGAAAAAAGTTGTGTTTATTGTAACAATATCTCCAAACGCTCAATACAGTTAAAATCGTCTCTAACTCTAAAAAGTTTTGAACAAAAATATACTAGAACTGTACTCAAATGTCTTTTGCTACATTCCTTGTGTCTTTTGTATTAAAAAGTGACATAATAATATGTTACTTATTCTTTTCTTTTACTTAAAGAATTAATATTATATGTCCGAGTGGACAAAAATTAGATACATATATGTCTTATAGATTAATAAGGGTCGTATATGATAAAACTTATTTCTTGTACATTTTAAATCATTGTAAGGTTGTTCCAAAAGATTAATTCTTTTTATTAGTTAGAAATCTAGCATAACCTTTTAACAACACGAATGCCTAAGGAAATATTCCGATTTCAGTATAATGCCTCAGAAACTATTGTGATACGCATAGCATTTGTCGATTTAGAGAGATACACAAAATATATTGGGTATTGTACTGTTTGTTAGCGATAATTGCTGCAATTGCATTTTCAGATACAGTATGTGATTTTGAGTTTAACTAATTTTTTGTGTATTACCTGGTGTGTATAAATACATGTGTCATATACAGGGCTACACAAAAGAATCCGTAAAATATTACTGAGTATGTACGTGAATTGTTTAATATTGGATTTTAGTTTAGTTATGGATTCTGAACCTGAAGTATATTTAGGATATTGACTGTGTACATTATCATAAAATGTATTTCAACCATGTAGATGTTAATTTCTGGAAGAGTGGTTTTAGTAGTTTTAACTGTTATTTTTCTGAAATAAATTTTAGCTCATTATGTCGTGAGTATAAAAAAAAAAAAAAAAAAAAAAAAAAAAAAAAAAATCTGTTGATAAAATGTAGGGCTGTACAAAATAAGTCGAATGCATTTTCGTCTACTGTCAAAAATTGCTGAAGGTAAATTATCAACTGTGTATGCCTTTTCTAGCTAAACTTATTTTTACTAATTTACTCCGTACTACGCCGTACTAAACTTAATTTCTTTACATCCATAGCCAAGTATGTTTTCAAAGTCGTTTGAATAGCCCCGTATTTCTGTAAATTGGTGTGTATGCTGCGTAATGGGAAAATTTAGTTTAGCAAGAAAATGCATAACAGATTGAAATTTTTCTTTCAGCATTTTATACCAATTGATTGAAACATACTTAAATACATTTTTTCAGCCCTATAGTTTACCCAATACGATTTATCATACGCCACTATTTATCTAAAACTTAATTCAAAGTAAAACACAGTTAATATTACTGAAATTATTATCCATAGACGGCCGTTTATCCAATTTTGTGTGTGTCCCTGTATCGATTTTACATAACTGGATACCGTCCAGCATAAATATGCATAACACTTTTAAAAAACACCTTTAAGCAATTTACGCTTATACTCAGTAAGGTTTACGAACTCTTTTGTATAGCCCCGTATATCAACTATAGCATTACTCATAATATGTTATGCATAAATATTGTGAGACTTAAAATCGCATATCATAATTAAAAATGCATTTCCTGCCATTATCGCTATTGTACAGTACTTCGGATAGAATATACTATCTGAGATCTTTTGCGTGGCCCTGTAAATGCTACTCATTTTGTATTATAGATGAAATAACTTATAGTAAGTTTCACCGATGTATATCAATTTTATTATATATGAACACAATTAAAAAAGGCCATAAACAATACCCCTTATACCATTATGTAATGGGATTCTTTTGTGTGGTCTTGTAAATGAGTAGTAACTTTTCTTTGCACCGCATATTTTGCAGAATGCATATTTTAGTGAACTACGGGAATTCATATCAATTTTTTTATGGTTGAAAATGTGTAACATCTTTCAAATTCCTCTGGAACGTTTTTTTTTCCACTGGCCGTAATATAATGGAAAACTTTTGACTGTCTCTGTACACTGTAAAAAAAATTGTAAATTTATGGTACTTTACCCTGAATTATCAGTAAATATATGGAATATGTCACTTTTTTCACGTAAAAGGTCAACTCCCATAATTTTTTGTGTTTTACGGGCAAATACCGTTAATGCAATGGCAAAATCCGTTGCTATAGGAATAAAGTTTACGAACATTGTCTGGAATCTCTACTGCAGCTTTTTTACATTATAGATAAACTAAACATGCTACAAACTTCAATTAATATAGGTTTCGTGCTAGGGTAAACGTAAATATCATCTAAAAATTTCAGAGCAATCCGAGTGTCTTTACGAGAGTTAGAGCGCGGATAGACGGACAGACAAACCAAAGTCATAAACAATTTTCAACTTTATTGGAAAGTGTTAATTAAAAATTAAATTACAAAAATCAAAAAACACGACTGCGCGTACTATGACGTAGGGAAATAGTAGAGTGTGTAATGGAAACAATTTTTACTATTGTAATTGCAGTCGGAGGGAAGCATATACCTAAACATTAATCAGATGTCTCCGACTGCAATTTCTCAAGTATAAAGGATTTCCATTACACACTCTACTATTTTCCTATGTCATCTTGTTTCCCTTTTTTTAGTTCGCTTTTTGCGCCGTCGAATTTTTTAATTTTTTAAAATTTAATTTTTTATTTCGTCGAAAATTTTCATAATCCACAGTTACTTTTTGCAACTGATAATTCTTTCTGTTGTAGAAACAAATTGTAAATTTTTTGTACCTCTAACGGGGAAAAAATCGCGAATTCCAATCTTTTATACAAAAGGAAAAAATCGCATCCTTAATCCATAGTTGAAAATAAGTGCAAATTTTGTAAATCGATCATGAAAAAACATTGTGAAATTGGTCAATCAGTTATTGATAAAAATTCTCCCCACCCCTGCTTTTTAATATAATCAATCCGTCAAAAAAAAAAAGTAAAAATTTTTAATTGTTTGCAGGAATATATTGCGAAATGTGTCACTGTCATTTATAAAAATCCCAAAAATTTATCAATCAATAAAAAATTCACTGAATTATATAAATTCCAAACTTTTCTCTATGTAACTGATAATAAAGTTTGTATTTTCTTATGAATTCGTATTTTTTTTTTTTTTTAATTTTGTATTTAAAAAGTAAAAGTAAATAATCTAATCCTTATTTAAATTATTTTTGCATGGATAAATGCAAAAACTGCAAGGTTTGAGTATGCAGAGAATATTTATTAAAACTTAAAAAGTATCGCTTGTAAAAAATGGTGCACAATTTCTTAAATGCTAGTATTTGACTCCTGATCCTAATGGGTGTTCAGAATTTCTAAAATTTATCTAGTTTACGCTTGACTTCCAATCATGTAATGATACCGTAATTTTTATTACTTACCCATCATATATAGTATAGGTTAAATATTGTAATCGTTTTAAGACTTGAAAGATTGACATGTTTCAGATACTAGAGATTCCGAAAAACATAAGTATTAAAAAAATGCCATGTGTCTGTCTGTGTGTACGCTCCCGAACAAATTGAGATAGTGATTTGAAATTTAGCGTATACTTAGTAGGTAATAATTGAAAGAAGCCTATTGAATATCAGTAACCTCGATTATCCGGAACTATTTTTTCCGACTGACGAAAGGTATATAAAAATTCACGAAATTGTTTATTTTAAGAAATGAATATAAAATACAATAAAAAAACATAAATTTTGCATAAAGAATGAAGTCAATCGTATAATTAGTTGTCGAGATATTCGTAATCATATTTTCCTTACTCTTCGATTTTTTTTTTTATGACCCTATATTTTTTCAAAGAAGGTGAGTAAAGGGCCATTTTTGCCCATCACCCCCTTCATGCGAAATGTTTTTTTTTCATTAGTTTACTTCATAACAAATGAGAAAATATTTTTTTGAGTGAAAGTTCAATAATTGATGGAAAAATAAAATATATTATTAAGTAAGTATTATGTGAATTAATGAACATAAATACCATTGTCATTAATTTTAATTCATATAATCAATAGTAAATGCAAGACTAAATGCAAAATTAAGAAGAATGGAGCTTATTAAAATTATTATTTCAACATATGAAATACTAGAAATAATTAATAACCGAAAATAATTATACAGTTTCAGACACTTTCGGTATCGTATTCTAGATTATTCTTCCTCCTTGATTTCTTCATCCGAATCACTACTGGGGCATCCAGCGGTCTCTGTTCAAAACTTGTTTTATTTTATATTTAGTTGAGTTATAGCACCAGTAAGTTAGAAACCATAATACGTAAACAGCATGTGCACAGTACTCTACTACACTTTCGTCTACTAAAATTGACTGTACCATTGTGTGATGTTCATTAGCTCTGTTTTTATTCAAATATTATAATTTTTATCACTTGTGTGTCGAACAATCGAATTTTAGTCATGAGACATATCTTTGTAGCATCCTCAGTTGAAAATTGTTGCTGCACATTTAGGAATCTAAGCATTTCACGATCCATTTCTTGCAAAAATTCCAAATAATCACGGGAGCACCTATCAATAATCCTAACATCATTTGGTTAAATAAACTCTCTGATGTTGTATGCATCTTTTTTAATGTATGTGTAAGTATGTTAGTGCTATTGTTATTTGAATCCACGAAGCAATGTCCAAAAAACTCCCAAACGTAATCTGAAGTAGTAACGAACATTATCGGCTTAACCAAAGGTGTTCCTTTGCGTAATGTGAAAATCGTTTCTGAAAGGAATAATTCGGACTCTTCTGGATATAAATGTACGTGCCACCAAGAACAAGTATCACATTATCATTATCGTCATCCTGAATAAATAATTTTCTTGCTAAAAGCCTCGTATATTTTTCAATAACCTGTGTTCTGGTGACGTGTTTCATTCGAAAGTGTCAACAAACAAAATTCGAACAAAATTCTCAATCAAAGCTTGATTTGACTTTTCACTGAATATTTTGTTCTTTTTCTTATTTTGCAAATGTGGACAAAACACCATTAAAAAGATCAGTTCTAAACTTTACAAGTAACATTGTGAAGCAAGTATACTGTAAAAAAAAAAAAAAAATCTGTTAAATTTACAGCGCAGCAATGTTGCCAGCAGTTTTTGCCGTAAAAAGTGCAGTAAAATTAAATGTAATAAAAAAAATTACATTTAATTTTACTGCAATTTTTACGCAAAAACAGAATGAATTTTTTTTTTTTTTTTTTTTTTTTTTTTTACAGTGTACGAAATGACCTCTTTTTTGAGGAACGCATTTTGCACTTTACTAGTTAAAAAATATTGTTCAAATCAAACATGAATATACCCATGAGAGTATAATAATGGAATCCAGAAAAGTATCCCGATGCGTCAAAATCAATGCTTCTCTTTGCTATATTTCTGATATTGTTTAAATGAGTAGTTGAGTATTTGAATAATTTCAATATATTTTTCATATATTCATGTTCACCTACAGAGTGTAAAGTTTGCAGAGCCAATTCACTGAATACCGATTCCATAATATGAGTCTACAGCATCATTTATCCGACGAAATCTACGTTCTAGCTTGTTTAAAGGCTTGAGTTTGAGCTGCTTTCGATACATTCACGAGGCAATTCTTACCTTTTACTTTTAATACAATAATTGTTAGTTTTGTGATAACGAGGAATTGATAAATGTAAATTTGGTTTCTTATTTGTGGAATCGTCGGCAGTACATGTTGACGCATAACCTCTTATTGTTACCTTAGAAGAAGAAATAGGAATATTTCAGCATTTAGGACACAAATTAGAACCACCCAGTAGATCACAATTTTTAAAACATCAAAGTATTGATACACATTTCTGTGATAACAGATGCGAAAATCATTATTTGTTTTTCTCCAGGTTTTACAACAATGACACTGACTTTCAAGCATAATTTTTTATTAAGTTCTTATAAATAAATACTTACAACTAAAGATTTAGCAAACAACAATGACATCTGAACAACGTAAATACTTTAGGGAGTGCAAAACAAATCTGAATGAGCTCCGATAGCAGTGCAACTAACGCTCTCGCACGAAACATTTTTTTCTCTCATAGGTAGAAGCGCACACTGAATCAAAACAAAATAATGTTCATACAAAAGGTTATAAAGTGTAGTAAAATTGCAAGTGAAAATTAATTTGGCTCATGGAGCGCTTCTCATTAAAAAAAGTAATTCAAAAATACAAAAAGCGACAAAAATGTAGGAAAAAGCCAAAACACTGCATTTTCAGACTATAAATTCTATGACTTATTATATCATTTATCACGTAAATTTTACGTTAAACAAAAATACATATATTTAAGTATATCAAGGCATAGCACAATTGTCGGAATTCGAAACTTTTTTTTTTTTTTTCGCGTATATGATGGGCGGAAAACAGCTCTTTTATCAACCCATCTCCTTTCAATTCAAATACCGTAATTTCGGGTGTATAAGCCGCAGATCAAACAATTCTTTTTCGACCCAGATTTTTTTAAGAAACAAATATAACTAGTTAGATCGCCGTAAATATTTGTCTTCAATCACTAAATAAGTTTTCTGGGTCCAAAAAGAATTGTTTGATCCGCGGCTTATACACCCGAAATTACGGTATATATTTCGCCTTCAATTTGAAAAACCTATCCAATGATATGCCACTCAATTTGGTGTGTAATTTTTTATTTTCGTCTCTATCACTATTTTGCATTTTACGGTCGCCATTTTGAATTTATGAAAATAACACCTGACCTATAACCACCGGACGGTTAAGACGAATCAGTAGAGACCTCATTCATTAACCCATTAGTGCCTAGCGTCCCTTTTTAGGGACGCTTCAAAAGGTGCATTCAGCACTGTTTTTGACACCGGTAAAAAAGAAAAGCAATAATTATTTTATTTAAATGATGCATTTTCGTGATTAATCAACTAAACTTAAATCTTCTAAATATAGTGGTGCCAATCAAATAAAAGTTGCGCAAAAGATGCTGGGCACGAATGGCTTAAAATCCATCAACTCATTGGGATCAAAGGTATGTTTCGAGGATATAAAGAAGTCCATATACATACCCAGACACGCGTGAATCCTTCTTTGCAGTCGGGTAAAAAGAATGAGAAACAGTAGCAGCAAAGTATTATGTGTTGTTTCTCTCTCTCTTTATTTCTTTTACTTTCTTTTTATCTTTTTAGCACTTTCCAACAAAGTTGAAAAGTGCTTATGCATTCGATTTATCTGTCCGTCTGTCCACGCTCTAACTCCCGTAAATTACTCGGATTTTCATGCAATTGATAAAGCTTATTTAGGGGCAACAAAGCATGTTTGGTATTGAATATGAAGTATGTAGGTTAATGGTCCATTTACAGGAACACTCAAAAGAATTCAACTATATTATGGTACACGGGGGGGGGGGGGAATAGTTTGGAGAGTATTTTAATGATTATACTATATTTCAAATGTATCGAAACTGATATAAATCACTAAATTTCACTAAGATCACGTTAAAACAGAGAATTCATAGCATTTTTAGGGTTCTGTACTTATAAAGTAAAAACGGAACCATTATAAGATCACTCCCGAGTCTGTCTGTCCGTCTGTCACAGCCATTTTACTCCTTAATTGTGAAACATGGAAAGCACAAACTGTGGGAAGTAATGAAAACTATTGACCCACTTATTTACAGATTATTAAACATTTACAAATATACTTAGGAGGGGGGGAAGTTAGAGGGCTAATTAAGTTACTTGAAGAAAATAAAATCTTTTCTTTGTATATCATTTGGGGGTATCCCGTAAAAGCTTTTGTTACACTGAATTCAAAAATATATTTCTTTTAATTTTAGGTATTATATTTTCAGAAATATCTTCGAAAATATAGTGGAAAAATATATCCCCCCTCTTTTCATCTAATATCGAACTAATATCTAATCTGAGACTAAAATTATGAAAAAAAATTAGGGGTTATAGATGTTACTTTAATCCTTGCAGGAAAACTATAGCGATTACTCTAGGTTGCATGGTTTTTGAGAAAAGCACATTTTTCTGTTACACCCAAATTTCAATTTGTAAGCATTGAACAAAGGTGTTGAGGAGCGTTGGAGATACCTATCGTAGCAGAAGTATAAAAGCACTGTTGATAATGATTTTAGAAACAATTCGTTGGTAATTAGCCGAGATATTAACACTTAAAGACAGAGACGATTTGGATATAAATAATGACGGGGGCGGCGTATTCTGGATACCATCGGCTTTTAAAGCCTATATAAAAACTTTTTAATGTTATATTTGTGTAATGCAATACCTAGTAGCAGTATAAAAGCAATAAACTTCATACTGTTGCAAACATACTAATTTGATTAAAATTAATCACATAAATCAGGGTTCGTGCGCATAAGAAAAAAAATTATCCATTTTAGTACCAAGATTTTTTTTTTTAATTATTATTTGCCTTATTTAATGCAAAACGTTCCTTACTTCGGATATACTGGCCACTACGTTACAAAATTTTTGATATTAAAATGGCTATTAAAAAAAAAAAAAAAAAAAAAAAAAAAAAATGCATGTGAACCTTTCATAAATACTATGGGGTTTGCGACTAGTTTGCACTGAGTGGTTCTCTCATTACGACTCTTGATTATTTTGAAGTTAATTAAAAAACCTATCTTGAAAAACGCGTCACGGACCAAAACGGTTGTGCAAATTTGCGAGTTCCTTTCTAAACAAGTTCATTTAGCACAATGCCAACTTTAAACATTGAACAAGGGTTTTGTATTAGCTACACTGGAAAAAGAAAAGTTATTACTACGCTGAATTTACTTTTATGAAACGTCAGATGAAGTTTAAATATGCATTACTTTTTATTCTCAGTACCGATTTAAGTTTCGTATAAATAGGCAAAGATAACATGATAAAAAAAGAGTTACACCAGGCATGCCAACCTCCGGCTTTTTAAAAATCAAACAATTATACTTCTAACCAGAAATTTATTGAGTCAACAAAATTAAGTAAATTTCAAATGATCCTCTCAGTTAATACCAGACACTTCTCATTAAATAAATTTTCTGGTTCAAAGTACGTTTTCATGAATTAAAAAAAGCCGGAGGTTGGCAACTCTGGTTACACAGAAAAGCAATATTTGATATTATTTAGGCTTCATATCTCTTTGAACTTTTACTGTATATCCACTCAAATTTTTCAAGTACATTCAGTTATAAGAAACCCTACTTTGTACAGTTTTTTACAAAGCCGTATTATTCTTTCAGCAACGATTTTCTTTTAATAATACAGTCAACTCCTTCACGAAGATATTAAACACTTTGCTCAATTTTTAATCTTTAATCACCGGTTTTTCAAAGCAAAAAGTTTTCTCTACTTGAATCTCGAAAATGCTTCAATTAAATAACGTAAACTTTACAATAAAAAACTAGTGGGAATAAAAAAAAAATTCTGAGAATTCTAAGTGGCACGTATACAAGTCGCTTGTCCCTAGGGAGTTAATAATACATATGTTTATTGAACGGAACCCTCTGAGCGCGAGTAATACTTGCACTTGGCCGTTTATTTATTAATTTACAGGGACACACAAAAAAAATCGGTTTTGCGTAATAATTGTTGGAGAGTACATTTTAAAATTAGGTATACGCTTTTAAATTTAATTAGTTTTTTTGCATATTACTCTATTACTCTTTATATATAAATTCTATATCTCATATACAGGGTTGCACAAAAGTATTCGCATACCATTCTCCTTATTAGAGGAAATTGCAAAAGGGGCATTTCAACTGAAATATATGATCTCTTAAATGAACTAAATATTAGAATGCATGTTGTTAATGGATACAAATCTCTATATCATATACAAGGTTGCTAAAAATTTCAGATAATTTTCCGATTGTAGATGGGAACAGTAGGGACCGATTTAAAAAATTGGGGGCCCTGGGCACAAATGCTTATAGGGGCCCCTTTGCACCGATATTTACAAGGAAATTGACTAAAAAAATGTTAAAAGATAGTTACTAAAGTAACTATTACTGACTTTTAAAAATATCCATTAAAAATTAAATATGCTAATTAGTAACTTACTTTTAAATAATTATTTCACAACAAGGAAATTTAAATGAGTAGAGATTTTATAATAAATTGTTCTACGCTAATTAGTTTACCCTATACAAGTCTATATAACTAGAATGATAAAGTATGCAACAATTGATAATAAATTTTTGACAGCATCAAGCTACAATCACTTAAAATATTACAGCCTGCAAGCTACCAATACTTGAATAATCTGACGATAACAGGAAAAGGATAAAACAAGATTAAAAAAAAATATTCACTGTAATAAAGTAATAACAGTATGTTTCAGACAAAATATATAATGTTATAAAAATACAATATGAACATAATAGAATGTAGAATGAAATGTAAAATTTCATTCAAATAAAATTCATTAAACTACATCAGATTTTGGACTATAATTGAAAAAACTTTCAGCAGAATTTGGGGCCCCCTGAAAATCAGGGGCCCTGGGCTTGTGCCCCGAATGCCCTGCTGTTAATCTGTCACTGGGGAACAGCTGAAGTTCGTTTTCGATATGCGTTATACATTTCCATATTGTGAAATGAGACGTAATATTTTAATTTTTTAAACGATACAGTTTTTTTACATTATTCTGAATGTGTTGCAAAGTGCTTCATAATCTACGCTTGAAGCATGATTTTTTTCTTTCACGTTTTCTTTTTTAACAACGAGAAAGGGGGAAAAGCTCTTTTTATGAAGCTTTGAAATATCTGTTCGATAAATATATTTTGGTTTTCATTATTTTTACTATCTTTTATCTTTATAAGAGGAAAATATTGGATTCCGGAAAAAAATCGACTTCCACTTTTCGATGGATTTATACGTTTTAGAACGTCCTGAATACACTTTGATAGTTTTTAGAAAATGTCTGTGTATAAGTCTGTCTTTCACTCTGTCACTCTGTAACTCTGTATGTGACATAAATTTTGTGGGCGCTCTATCTCAAGAACTAATGCACAGTATTTCACAAAGCTTTAGAATTAGTTAGACCTTGATATAAACTGGAGCTGATTAGTTTTTGGTGCATGTGGCTCAGCTGTGGTTCATTATTCACAATTTGCACAATAGTTCTATCTCAAGAAATAATACACGGATTTTCATAAAGCTTTAAATACTGTTAGTACCTGATATAATATAGTGCTTATTTATTTATTTATTTTTATTTATTTATTTTTTTTTTTTTTTGGGGGGGGGGTACAATTCACTCAATAGGTGGTACTGCCATGTTGCATTGTTGATGAATATCGCAACAGCTATATCTCAAGAACTAAAGCACGAATTGTCATCATATTTTAAATTCAGTTAGTCCGTGATATAGATTAGTGTTGTTTAGTTTTGGGTGTAAATATCCCCCTACAGCGGGCGCTGCTATGCTGTATTTTTCATGATTTCGCAATAGATGTACCTCAAGGACTAATGCACGGATTTCCTTCATACTTCAGCTTCATCAGTTAGTACCTGATAAAAGTTTATCCTGATTTGGATTTGGTGTGCAGCATTCAACGGGTTGTGCTGTTATATAGAATTGTTTAAAGATTTTGCGGTAGCTCTATCTCAGAAACTTATGCACGGATTTTTATCAAACTTCAAATTCAGTTAGAAGTTGACGTAAGTGTTTGCTTACTAGAATTTGGTGTAAACAGTCTAAGCAGAGGTGCTGTTATGCTGCATTTTTCAGGAATTATTAACATGTATAAGACAGAAGACAATTTAGCGATTGCCACGTCTGACTAGTTTTATGTTGACTTTTACACGTAACGTATTTACGAAAAAGCAACATTACACAAAAGCAGAGCAACAAATTCGTTAAATTTATGTATCTTGATGATTCGAAATTTCTACTAGATGAGGATCTTGCATGTGTTACTACATTTGCCTGGTGCAGACTAATTAGGTCGTTTTATTATGTTTCACCCCCCCCCCCCCCACACACACACACACAAACAAACAATTTCATTTTTTTTTCTAAAACTCTTACTATTTAAGGCGAGCACCAAATGAAGGCCAAATCAATATTTGCAAACTTCTTTAATTAAGTATTTAGTTGGACTTTATGTGACAGGTACATTGCATTCAAAATACAATAGATACTTTTTTTAATAACTTGTCATGGAAGTTTTAACATAATGGCATATTCTAGAATGTCCTTGTCGATTCCAATAACAGAAAATTTTTTGAAGTTGCACGTGATTCTTCTAAACAGCTTCATAAAAAAATATCAATCAGCCAAACCTGGCAAAGAAGAAAGTTCTTCCTGTTTGCTCAAGAACCAGTTTAAAGTCCTTGAGGTAGTTAGAACGTGTAGAAAATTTACTCGAGGTTATATTTTATCCTACATTTTCTTGTTTCTGACCTGCTGTATCAAAGATTTCAAAAGAACTTGTGTTAGAACAGAACAGGGTTTGAAAGTATACTCACGCTGAAAACTAATTCGGTTTGGTGATTTTGACCTTCTAAATTAAATATTAAATACTAAATTAATAAACTTAATTCTGCAGACAATACCAAATTTAGAAATCGAGGGTCTTAGGCACTAGCATTTTAGTGCATCATCATCATAGGACAATGCAGAGTGGAGGTAGCTAGGAATGCATAAATTTTCGAATTGCCAAAAAATTCTTGCGAAATATCTGTAGCACAAGAATTCTAGTAGCCATTAAGGAGTGGAGAAATAATATAGATTTCCCTGAATGTACATAAATTATTATTCGTCACTGCTCTGAAGGCCCTCGTTATTTATCATATGCAATTCGTTTTCTAATTAATATTATGTCTTCGAAAAATGTTTAAAAATTTGTCTTGGCTAAAATTCTACTCTTTAATTTCTAATTTTACAAAATCTTTTTTTTTTTAATTCTGTAGTAACAACAAATAAATAAAAATTTCTAAAAATATTCTCTTACATTAAAATAAATATTAACCATAAAATATTTCCTTATGACAACGTTTCATGATTTAGTCACAACTTTTGTTCTTTTCAAAATATCATTGTTTATATCAGAGAGACATGGGTTCTGCTTTTCAGTAATTATGTTCTAGGAAAGAACTTTAAATAAAAAGCAAGGATATAGACAAGAGATTTTTAATGACTTATTTATGTTATAACAACGACCGTTTGGCGGTTTTAGAATCAAATCGAATATTTATCCTTATAATCCACCATTAACTATTCATTTTCCTTTCAAACCGATTTTTAAAGCATTGTAAAACAATTTAAGAAACGTAGACTGCATTCTTAGAATATTTCTCTCCCTCTTTAGATGCGTTCGTAATTATGTAAATACATAGCAACTATAGTCGTAATTCAGTCCGTCCGTCCGCATATAACGACGCAAAAACTACCCAACCAAATTTTTTGATATTTAAAATACATAATTGTTACATAATATTGCGAATCATTTCAAATTTTATGAAAATCTGGTATATAGTTCAATTTCAGGGACAATCAATTTTTACCTTTAAATTACGGTCAATGGGAAAAAATGGTTTCAAGTGCATTTTAATGATGTTACACTCTTTCGAACATAGTAAAGTTTATATGTATCTATGAAGTATGTACTAAAATATACATTCTGTACAATCTGTGGTCCAAAGAGTATTTGTTATTAATTTACAGAGGCACACAGAAGTATTTCATTACACAGTAGTATAGGAGAAACATTGTTTGGGGTGCGTTTTAATTATATTAAACTCTTTCACATTTTATGAAATTGATATATGTTACTGAAGTTTACTACAAATTACTTCAAGTTGCATAATAGAAAGCAGATAGTATTTACAAGGACTCACAAAAGTTTTCGGATACTATAATTTATCCGAAGTACTGTATTACTATTACACAAAGATCTGAATATTTTTAAAACTTCGTTATAGTACGAGCGCGCCTCATTTGCTGCGTTTGACGTGCAGTTTCCGATTTTTTAGTATTGTGCAAGTTTTTACGTCATTGAGTTCTAAATTCTTCTCTGTGGCATTACAATCCATAGAAGGTCAGCGCCAACAGTGCCCACCCCTGTTTACTAGATTCTGGGTCCCGGGTTGCCATGCAGCATATATCCAGGCCAAGTGGTCATCTTAACGCGAGATTCTTGGTGTTTTGTTCGTTGTTCCCAAGCAAGCTTCGTACTCTTTTTATCGACCCCGAAGGGATGAGGCTGAGGGCACCTTGCCCATTTGGCAGTCGAATTCACAACCTGCGGCGCCGCAGTCAGATGCTCTGACCACTACGCCATTGATCTTTCGTCATGGCGTTCAGAACATATATAATAGTTCTGAAATACATAATTAACACAATAATTTTTTTATGATTTTCCCAGAGAAAATTAAAAGATTTTTAATTATTAGATATTAATAATTAATAATATTTAATTACAATTTAAGTATATGAGACGTTATTTCAATTAAATAATAAATTCTTAAAATTAATAATTTATTAATTGCCGAAACGTCAGTGAAGGCTTACTTTGGAGACACGAAATGTTTCGGTTTCTGTCTGTCTGTTCCGCGATAAATGCCGCAAAAAACACCCGATTAATTTGTAATTAAGTGGGCATATTCTTGAGATACCTGGATTTAGCTTTATAGTTTTTTGTTCTATTTAATTCATTTGTTCGGAAAATACAGGACATTTAATTTTGCACCATAATGCTTTTTTATGCAAATTCAGACGTTTTTAAAATTTTCATTTGTTAAAAGAAAATGGCTTACTTGCTCAATGCCATTAAATGACAAATTGGATATTGAAATTTATGAATACGCGGTTGAAATTATTCAAATTATTTTGAATTTTTGTCTATGCATTTGCCAGATTTTTTTAAATTATTACTGTAATTTTTGGATAATTTTTATAAATGTGTTCCAATAATATAAAACAATTTGTTCTAGAGGTTTACTTATTTCAAATGTATTTATTCCATTTTTCTTTTACTTTTTATAGTTGCCTAGAAACCTTTTATCATCATAATATTAAAAGCATGTATAATGCGTCAGTGTAATGTTTGAATTTTCATGTAAATAAAGGTAAATGAAAGAAATATATATGAATTAAAAGAAAATTAATATAACTTCATATTGGAAAGAAAATGGAAATTTTCAAGTATCTTTTAATAATAAAAGATAAAGGAAGATTGATTTTAGAGCACGAAAGCAAGCGATTTTGACATCATATACCGAAAACAAAACTAATGCACTTTGGTGCTTAAATTAAATGGTCTTGGATTATGATATTAATCCTTATTTATTTACAGAAATTTATTATCAAAATTTTAAAATTTGTCGGGTGCGCGATAAAATAAAGATTTTTTAAAATATTTAAAATATAATAATAAACTTGTTGTTAAGCAAGTGGTTGGATAGTAAATTTTAATAATATGCCCCACATAGATATAAATGCCAATAATTTGGATCGCATAGATATCGATGTCAAAATGACGTACGAGGGGGGGGGGGGACAAAAATAATATCGTTAAACATTCATTCATAAATACGTAAATGCAATTGAAATTGAATCAAGTTGATAGAAGATAAAATAATCTAATAATATTATTCAAAAGTTTACATCAAATCAATTTAATAATTTGTCTTTATAACAGTTGTAAATTTCAAAGTGGTTGAAAAAAGGTCCGATCCAGAATTCGAACCAGCGATATCTTTGATGAAGATATTTGACTTCAGCCAAGGTATCCTTGGTTCGAATCCTAGCACGGACTCTTTTCACCCATTTAGAAATTCAAAACTTATGATTTATTTACCAACTGAATTGTGTTAAAAAGTAATCTAACATAATATGTGTTTATTTAAAAGCAATATCGGTTGAATACAATAAGCAATTTATTGTTAAAATATTTCGACAAATAGATATTTGAACTTACATCTGTTTATTTAAAATATTTAATGCAAAGAAGTTGCCTTGTAAATTGCATTTGACGAACATTATTTTGTATATGCTTAGTTTATTAATTAAATTTAATCCTTTCGTAGCACCTATCCATAAAGATGACCTAGGCAAACAAAAATATTTTTGCAGATTTTTTTAGATTGATTCTTTTTTCTTTTTAATGACTGATAATAATTTCATTAATATTAAAAGACTGGTTTAAAAAATTGCTACAAGCGCTCGAAATATATATATATATATATTTTATATTAAATTTTAGCTATATATATAAATATTATTTGGACAAGTACTTTTGGAACAAGTCTTGCTGGTGCTTAGATGTTTCCTTTTTTTGAGAGTAAATACATTATACATCTTATTTGTTGACCAATTCGGAGTTGTCCCTTAAAAAAAGCTCGGTATGTATAGATAACCATCATGCACATAAAGCCAATTTTCAAAATTATTAGTTAAATGGCTATAACTTTAAGCGTTTAATAGAAAACTTATTGTTATAAAAATGTACACTTGTGGAAAGAAAAGTAAATAACCTCTACTAATTCTGCAACTAATTATAACAGAAGAAAGTAACTGATACCAAACAATTGAAAATAAAGTCTATTCTTAAATTATGCATGTAAAATTTGCTTAGGATGCCATTCACAAATAAAAACCAAACTTTGCTTTCTCCATTGGCAACATCCGATTTTGACAATGTGCAGTGCAATTTTCTGTTCAAAGTACGCTCAGATAAGAAATTTCAAGTCATTTGGACGATAAGTTTTTCATTATAAGCATTAAAAAATTTAGAGCTTCTAATGTTAAATTACATTTTCATATTTTTAATAATATCTCCAGAAATTACAATCCCAAAGTTATAATTTTTTGTATTGTTAAAATTCCAAAAAATACAAACATAAATACATTTAATTTGCAATTTAAAATATTTTATAATAGGAATATTGAAATTAATAGTAGAAAAAATATTAATTGCAACCTACAATTGTTTTGATAGATTTATATTTAAAATGGCCTGCTGTATGCGAAATCTCAATTTCAAATTTTTGTTACAAGTAGTTTTAGAATTATTTGTAAAAAAACTTCAAAACGATGGTTTGAGGGGCCGTCTGTGATGTGCAGAAAACCACAACTTGAAGAAATATATATATTATTCATTTCATTTAAACGTTTGGGCTGGCAACAGTCAAAGCATATTAAGCGAGTGAAATGATCATATTGTCAAGAAATAATACATTAATAGAAGTGACATAGTCAATCTGAAGCATTTCAACAATCGACCACCAAACTTCAATTTGCACATAGCCTCTAAAATATACTCATTTTATAATAATTAACTTATTCGAAACTAACTTAACGTAACATGGTACAAAAGACTTTCTTCTACAATAATTTGTTGCACATTCAATAGTGAGTCTATTTTTTCCCCCAGGACTTTATCTTCAATCATCAAAGAATTGTAAATCTGTAACACAAGTTTTATTCTGATATTGGTTCGCTTGTGTAGAGTTATTATTTTTGCTTAGAACATGTGCTGTCTCATGTGGATTACTTTATTTAAATTATTTGGGATAACTTTTAAACCATTAGAAGGGTAAAATTATTCTTTAAAATCATTAATTTTGTTTCCATCAAAATGTAAGATAAAAATTTCCAAAATTATTATTAGTATTTTTTTAGTTCTTCCAGAAACTGAACTTCTAGAACTTTAGTTTATTTCTTCAGTTTCTCCTGTTCGCATCACGAGGAACTGTTTTAATACAAAACAATACAAAAAAAAAAAAAAAAAAAAAAAAAAAAAACTACAAATACAATTAAATGTGTGCTTCTTGAAGGAATGGATCATTTGTTAACATATTAACTGAAGAAGAAGTTTTTACAAAACAGCAACGTATTTTAAATTCATTTATGGAATTTGTTTTCCATAAAAATACGTATATTTATTTTTGTGATTGTGCTTTAGATTAGTTTATTATTATTATTATTAGTTTACTCTGTCAGACACGGGACTTAATTATTGCATAGGATAGGACATGTGCTCTAGGAATATAAGTTATGGGGCACAAATATTTTTTGTCTTGCAATTTTCTCAGGAAACATTAAAATATTTTACAATGGGATTTTCGCTCAGCGCACGTTTCTCTAAAGGGAAAGACAATAGGAAAAAAGTAAATTGAACTATCATTTCCCCATCTCCTTTAGGGAAAAACTGGGGCTTTTTAAACACAATTTCTTGTAATGAAGTAATCTTTTTGGTAAATTTAACCTCATATGACAAAGAACCGCTTAATGATTGTATAATAATATGATGCGCCATGATTTTTAGCTCACAGGCTATCATAGCCTGAGAGCTTATGTGCCTGTCCGTTCTGTATGTACGTTCGTATGTTCGTTCGTGCGTAACGCGATAACTCATGATAAAAATATCGGATCCACTTGAAATTTTGTATATAAGTATATCCTGATAAGGCGCTTCCCTGATTAGTTTTTGGAGTTCATTCGATATGTATAAGAGGGGGAACGGGGGGCTCATGCCCCTCCCCTTAATTGATAGAAACGGGATTTTCATGCAGAATTAACAGTTTTTGTTCAAAATTTAAATATAGGATCATTCTGATGAGGCGATTCCGTGACTGTTATTAGGTGTTCATTGAATAAGTATAAACAGGGGGAACGGGGGGCTCATGCTCCTCCCCTTAATTGATATAAACGGGATTTTCATACAGAATTAACAGTTTTCCTTCAAAATTTAGATATAGGATCATTCTGATGAGGCGATACCGTGGCTGTTATTAGGTGTTCATTGAATAAGTATAAACAGGGGGAACGGGGGGCTCATGCCCCTCCCTTTAATTGATATAAACGGGATTTTCATGCAGAATTAACAGTTTTCGTTCAAAATTTAGATATAGGATCATTCTGATGAGGCGAGTCCGTGGCTGTTATTAGGTGTTCATTGAATAAATATAAACAGGGGGAACGGGGGTTCTAATGCCCCTCCCCTTAACTTGTATAAATGGATTTTTCAAGCAGAATTGTCAGATTTCGTTCAAATCTCTGAATAGTTTTGGAAGTTTAATGGTTAAGTATAAAAGAGGGGAATAACTCCTCTTAAATTATATAAATGCTAAATGGGTTTTTATTAAGAATTATCCGATTTGCTCTGAATTTTGGATATAGATTTTTTATATGATAAAGCATGTCCTTGATAATTTAGGAGGTTCAATGATTAAGTATAAAAAAGGAGAAAGGGGAGAGCTGTTTCCCCTTCTTAATTTCTTTTTCGAACGGAATTAACGAAAATACAAGTTCGTGCGTGCGTGCGTACGTGCGTAACGCGATAATTCATGATAAAAATATCCTATCCACTTGAAATTTTGTATATAGGTATATCAAGATAACGCGCTTCCCTGATTAGTTTTTGGAGTTCATTCGATATGTATAAGAGGGGGGAACAGGGGGCTCATGCCCCTCCCCTTAATTGATATAAATGGGTTTTTCATGCAGAATTATCAGTTTTCGTTCAAAAATTAGGGATAAGATCATTCTAATCAGGCACCTCCGTGTGACTGGTATTAGGTGTTCATTGTATAAGTATAAACAGGGGGAACGGGGGTTCTAATGCCCCTCCCCTTAATTTATATAAATGGGTTTTTCATGCTGAATAATCAGATTTCGTTCAAGTCTCTGAATAGTTTTGGAAGTTTAATGGTTAAGTATAAAAGAGGGGTGTATAACTCCTCTTAAATTCTATAAATGGGGTTTTATTAAGAATTTTCCGATTTGTTCTAAATTTTGGATATAGATTTTTTATATGATAAAGCATGTCCCTGATTAGTTTAGGGGGTTCAATGATTAAGTAATAAAAACGGGAAAGAGGGAGCTGTTTCCCCTCCTTTTTTTTCGACCGGAATTAACCATTGAAAATAAAAGGTTGTAATGTACAATTAGTATGCGTAGCCTGTGAGCTCAATGCCATCAGTTTAACTGGACAATATTCTTTTTATTTCATTAACCCCTTGCACTCTAGTGCTGTTAGCTGATGTATGTCAGTAGCCACAAATGTTCAATCATTCGGAAAATTTCTTTTAATAATTTTAATTGCACACCACAAAAATGTAATTGGTAATTTGCTTTTAAATTATTTATCACTGCTTAAGCAAAAAAAAAAAAAAAAAAAAAAAAAAAAAAAAAAAAAAAAAAAAACTTTTTGGCGAAAATTCTTAATGTTTTAAACAAATAAATAAATAAATAAAAGAATAACAAACAGATATTAGGACGTATGTTGCGCACGTCATTTTCGAAATTATTGTTTTGTTTAAAGCATCTGTATTTGTAGACAGTAGCTGAAGAAAATGTAGTGGGAGTAGACATTTGTGTGTATACGGGGGGGGGGGGGGGGTATGTATGATAAGCCAATGGATCTTATGAAAAATACATAAAATCACTTCTGCTCATCATCTTACTTTTTCTCTATTTAGTTAAATAATAAAACTTTGTATTAATGATCATGAAAGAAAATAACAGAGGAGCGTTTCGGACAGGAAATTTTAAGAGCCCGTCATCAGCCAATGTAAACACGTATCCGTAAGAGAACAAGGTCAGGAATGAACTAGCGGCTCTTTCAAAGAGTGGCTCACTATGTAATGGCTTAGTCCATTAATATTGCAGGTGGGGAAAGAGGACTAGAATGGACTGGGAGAATTCAAGTCCAGCTCTTCACCTCGACTCTGGGCTGTGGTCTGTTTTCTCCGTATAGTCTATTTATGGGCATTCCATAAAGGATGTCACGCTAAGGGGAGGGGGGAGTTCATGAAATTGTGACATTTTGTGACAAGGGGGTAACAAATAACAAATCACTCTGTCTGTATGTGTGTGTGCGATGGATAGCAAAAACTACTGCACGTACGAGTCTCAATTTTTTCATGAAGATTCTCCAAGGCCTCTCCTAATGTACCTGACCCACAGAATTTTAAAATTCTAATAATTAGTTGAGAAAATAATAAAAATATCTAAATTAGAAGAAGGAAAAAGTACTCATAATTCAATAGAAGCATAGATTTTTATCAAATTGCGGAATATTTCTCCGAAAACTAGAAGAGAGAGAAAAGGGTTAGTGCAAGTAGAGGGCTACCATGGCGATAAATGTACTTGACCTTTTTTTTTATATATAAAGTGCTGCATTTTAAATTCCACTGAGCCTAAAAACTCAAAAATTAGACAGCTAAATGCAAATTTTTTAGGGGGAGCGGTCAAATATTACAATAATTATTTTTGGGAGGGCATGATCAAAATTTTTTAAGCCGTACCGTTTTAGATGTGGATTTTTCAGAGCCCTGGGATAAATAATACTTATTTAACATAAAATTTTAAAAGTGTACTTACTCCTATTTTCGAATAATAATTTCTTCAAACATTTTTTTAAAGTCCAGAAACAATTTTGTTAAGGAAAGTGTTCGCCCGCTGGAGGTGGAATGTGAAACTAAAAAAATTCCAGACTGCCCCCCCCCCCCTCCTTTTTTTTCTGTGTGTGCGCTGCACTTTTGCTAAGCGGTAACATAGGCAACGAGGATTCGGTTCGACATTGGGTATTTTTATGAGATTTTGCAGTACAAATTGCAGGTTCATTTAAGAATATTAATACGGGACCGGGCAACGCTGAGTGACTCAGCTCGTAAAACTAAAAAGGATTAACATAATTTTTCGATAATAAAAACTTTTCAAATTGAGACGGATTAATGACTTTATTATTACGTTATTATGCATTTCGGATGAAAATTGCTGACGGAAAATTGCAAAAAAAAAAAAAAAAAAAAAAAAAAAAAAAAAAAAAACAATATTTTTTGTTTATTGAAACAGAATTTTTATTGACCCATATTTAAACAAAAAATTTGTTGGACCAAACAAATTTTTGTTGATTGAACAAAACTTTTTTCTGGATGTAGTCTTTATCCTCTATGTTGTTTCAAACTTTTAACTCGATTTGAAGACTAAGTTTTTAAAGCATTGTGTTTCCATATTAACCAGAGAAAGATTAACTTAAAATTATTTTTTTTCATTTTCCTTTAAAGATTAAACTAGAAATATTTCATTATCTTCTATACAGGTGTGCGTATATGAAAATTTATTATGAAGCGGATATAAATATTTATTATGAAGCGGATATGAAATTACATAAAGAGGTCGATATAACAATTTTGAATTTAAAAATAAATATACATACATATATATATGTATAGAGAGAGAGGGAGAAAACTTTTTCATTTCATGAATTGCATTCTAATATTAAAGAAAATAAAAGAAATAGCATCATAGTAAATTACAAATAATAATCAAAACAAAAGTTTTGTCCGAATACATACTCATAGTTTTTATTTCATGACCTGTAAAATTTCTATAAAACAAAAAGATAAATTTGTTCATACTCTATTTTAATCGATACATTGTCGTAAACATCCGGGAAAGCAATTTACAAAATTTCAAACTTAAATTAAAGTATCATATTTTCAAAAGCAAATCAAAAGGTAAATAATTTATCATTCAGGTAAATAATTTATTTTCTTTAAATTAGTAGAATGAGCTTTTCCATAAAGAACTATAATCTTCTATTTGGATGAATGTATAAAAAAGAAAAAGATAAATAGTTTTTGCAATTTAAAATGCAATCTTCTGCTCGGATGAGTATGTAAAAAAAATGTTTTTTCTAATCTAAAGATACTTTTTCATTATTTAGAAATTGAAAAAGACGTTTATGTAGAAAATAGTTGAATGTACCCTAGAAACGTAGAAATCGAGGTCATGAAATACGATTTATTTTATGTTTTACTTTATTTATTTATTTATTTACTGTGTTTGAATGCCGTGCACTTATTTTTTTTAAATTTACTTTAACCACTTGAGTGGCTGTGGAAAATTTTACATTCCACCTAATTTTAATGAGGAAGGAGATGAATGCACCAGAAGCTTTTAACTAAATTTTAATTTTGAAACTTTAGTGGAAACAGCTGTAAAATTGCTTTTAATTATTTTGAATAACATTGTTTTTTAAAATTTCGATGTGAATGCAACATTACAGAAACACTACAATTTTCCCCTAAATGGGTTAAAATTGGGGAGTGCGTGTGAAATACGAATATTAGGATTCAACTGGGCTCTGCATAATGATCATTGGTCACATAGAATCTTGAATGTAATTTTTTATATTCAAATTTAATGACACTATGAAGTAAGGTATTGTAAAACTTGGCTAATTTTAATACCAAGCGTTAGATATTTAATTGAATAAAATATATCCGAAATATTTTTCTCATTTTTTTTTTTTCCTCAAATAAGTATTGAAAATAAAAATCCGCATGTAACTTGAGAAGAAATATATACGAAGACATAAAGATATTTCTTATTTTAATTTAAAAAATAATAACAATATAAAATATGTAATAATTGAAATATGGTGTCGTATACATATTCCATTAATTGCGATTTACCAAATAACAAAATTTATTAATGTTTCATAAAACTAATGTATTTTGTATATTAATTTTATTCACAAAACATTTCATGTATTAATTTAATACACAAAATGTGACAAATGAGGCCCGTGAATTATCCCTTCCTTAGTTTGTACAACTTATTGATTCATTTTTAGCTCTTTCAAACAAAGCTGAAACTGGCTTATGCATTCGGTATGTCTGTCCGTCTGTCCACGCTCTAACTCCCATAAATATAATCTGATTTTCATGCAATTGATAAGTCTCATTTAGGGTTAGCAAAGCATGTTTGGTATTGCATATGAAGTATCTCTCATTTACAGGGACACTCAAAAAAATTCGTTTACATTATGGTATATGGAAAAAAATAATTTGGAGAGTATTTTAATGTCATTTAGCTATTTGAAATGTGTTGAAACTAATATATAAATCACTGAATTCCACTGCGAACACGTTAAAATAGAGCATTCATAGCATTTTTTTTATTAATTTACAGGAGCACACACACACACACACACAAAAAAAAAAAAAAAAAAAAAAAAAAAGAAAGAAAGAAAGAAAGAAAGAAAACGCTTTCAGTATTGTCTTTGCGTAATAATTGCTGGAGAGTACATTTTAAAATTCGGTACGCGCTTTTAAATTTAATTAGTTTTTTGCATATCACTCTTTATATATAAATTCTATACCTCATATGCACACAAGGCTCCACAAAAGTATTCACATTCGCTTACGATTCTCCTTATTAGAGGAAAAAGCTGAAGAGGAATTTTTAATTGAAATGTATGTAACGCTGAAATGAACTAAATTTTGGAATGCATTTTGTAAATAGATAAACATTTCTATATCATATACAGGGCTGCTAAAAAATTCGGATAACTTTCCGATTGTGGATGGAAACATCTGAAATTTGGTTTTGAAATGTGTTGTACATTTTCATATGGTGAAATGAGACGTAATATTTTAATTTTTTAAACGATGCAGTTTTGTTACATTACTCTGAATGTGTTGGAAAGTGCTTCATAATCTATGCTTGACGTATGATGTTTTTCTTTCTTGTTTTTCTTTTTATTCGTAATAAAACAACTTAGATAGTTGATAGGAATAATTTGAAGCTAGGTAATATTTGAATAATATAAATTAAATAAATTCGAATAGTAAAAACAGAAAAACACGTTGCTCAATATCACTTAAACTCATAAATTGTGGACTTTCTGTCCTTCGTTTATTACAACAGAAGTAAACTGTTAAATAAAAAAGCAATAAGAAAGAATTGAACCTTTTTCAATAAAAAGAGAAAGAATTCCTGTGAGAGTCAAGTTACTTCGTGAATGTTTTATAAATATGAATTCATAATTACCGTTTCAAAGGCGGGTCTAAGGGAGGGGGCGAAGGGGTAATCGCCCCCCCCCTCTTTGGGCTAATAAAAGTTTCCCAAAAAGACATGCATCCCCGCAGGAAATGAATTGAAGCCTAAGTCGAGTCTGGTTCGGCGCAGCCCGCCCCGTGCCGCGCCTTTTTAAATTCGCAAAGCTCGGACTGGGTCAAGTCTTCTTGCTTTCAGGGCCGTATCGAGATCATTATTTTTCTGAAGATTTGGGTCGGGCCCAATGGAGGATACAAGGTGGGGGGGGGGGCGAAGGGGCGATTGTCCTCCCTTCTTGGGCCAATAAAAGTGTCCGAAAAAGACATACATCCTCGCAGGAAATGAGTTAGATCCTTACTCGAATCCGGCGCGGCCCACCCCGGCCGAGCCTTTTTCAGGTCGTGAAGCTCGGGCTGTGTCTCGCCTTGCCGCTTTCATTGCTCGGCCGTCATTTATTTGATACTATCATGATCATTTTTTTCTGCAGATTTGGGTTGGGCCTGACTTATTTTTCTTCCTCATCGAATCTGGCTTAGAGTCATTCTTTTTAAATGTTTGCATTAGAGATGAGACAGGTTCAGACTGAGGCCGTGTCCGATACGAGCTCGGGCTCTATTTTTATGCTGGTCTACGGCCTCGGACTCATTTTTTCTTAAACCTGAAAATTTTATTTATCCATGAATAGATAAAAGTAAAAGAGCTTTTTGCCCCTTAAAAATTACTTATTCCTTTTCAAATCAATGTCTTGCTATTTTAATCAAAATGAAAGTGAAGCACAATTTTTTTTCTATTTTAGTATTTCAATGATATTTAAAAAAAAATAGTTATAGCTACATCCATAGATTTATGTTCAAGCATTGCCGACGACCGACGTCCCGGCGCCTACGAAAAAAAGGCGGGAATAGTGAATTTCCTTTAGTTTGATTTTTGTTTGTGGCAGAGATTATTTTGCAATTGCATCGTTTATTGCTATTATTATTTAGACATCTAACGCGAAAAGAATATTTTCTTCGGATTTTAGTTTGCGGTTACCGAATAATTTAAATTTCTAGTGTATACAACGTATACAAGTCGTAATCGTGCTTCATATGGAAATAACTGTAGTAATTATTATTTATCTTGGAATCTCTACTGATGCCGTAGCTGTAAGTAAATGTATTTACCATATTCTTCCCATCGAGCAGTGTTTGCTCTGTTCCTATAAAAGTGTTGAAATTTAAAATTTTTAATTTAACGTTATTTTCTGGGTCATGCCTATAACGAAGGCTTGTCATGAAGAATGAAATATAGTTAAAATGTGCATTTTTTACTGAAAATTTAAAAATGTTGTTCGATTTGACAGATAATAGACAGTATTTTCTATAAGTTCCATGCATTTATTCATGAAACACACTTCATTAACATGGTCATAATATTTTCTTATTAAAACAGAGACAAAATATGAGAATCCTTTTATGCATAAAATACATTTTTATTTTATACCAAACTGTTCTTTTGATAATATTAAATTTAAATTTTCGTTTAACAGCCATTTTTATATAAAAAATAGCTTTAAAATGATAATTACTTTTGGAACATTTTTTATAAGTATTATGCAATTTTTTCCTACTGTATAATTTCATCATAGAGCTTTTGTTCTTGATGCCGCAAAATGTTTCTGGCTCAGACGGTACTGGGCTGGAATAAGAACCCGAAAATCCGCAGTGAACAAAATTTCCCTGGTCGGGGTTCGGCTCGGAATAAAAGCTAAATTTCGGTTCGTGTCCGACCCAGCATAGAAGTATGCATGGGTCCGGGTCTGGTCAAGCCGGCGAAATGGTTCCGAATTTTCTAACGAGCCAGCAAAATTAGAATAACTTTTCCAACGGGCCGAGCCAACAAACAAAATAAACGGGCCGAGTCGACAAAAAAATTAAACGGGCCATATGGGCCGGGCCGATAAAAAAAAATTTAGCGGTCTTGCTGGCCCATAATAAAGATTTAAGCTGGAACGTTAAAATATGAGCTCTTTTCAATGATTATGGGTTTAACGAGAATAAGTATGCCAGCCGATACTAGTTTAGCAAATCAATGCAGAAATGTAACTTTTATAATGTAGAGATCAGCATCGGACAGTTACAAGGTGTGTAACCCGGGTTTAATATTTTTTTAGCAGACTCGTGCCGGCCCTAGATCAGGCTTGCATTGTTTTTCTACATATAAACGAGCCGGGCTGGACCTAGACTTAATTGTTCTGAAGATATGTAGGACAGACAATACGATTTGTAAAATTATTAATAGTGATAAATAACTTATGTTAACGCAATCTTTGGATATATACTTCTTGGTCGTTCTTAAATTCACTTCTAAACGAAAATTTGACACATTTTCTGACTAATTTTTAACTGTAATAGTATAAAATTGACAACACTGACTATTGAAGAGATTTGAAATCGAATAGCGATTTTCATTTTTAGTAAATAAGATACTTTTACTACCTTCTTGAAATATGAGAGACTCTTCTTAAATGGTTGCAGATTTTTCTACCTTCTCATTCTGTCGCTTCCAGAAACTCTATTCAAAACGGTAACTTTGACAGTATTTTCTTAATTTGTTTGTATCAAAAAATGGATAACGCCATAGTTTCTGAATAAAAGCATCCTGCTAATGCGATCAACAGCAAAAAATAGAAGCAACATGACCCGCAGTGAAAAAATTACCCCCGACCCACGCATTAAAGTCGAGTCTCCAAATTTCTAAAATCGCCCCCCCCCCCCCTTGAGGGCTCTCCAGATCCGCCCTTGTGTTTATATTGATTAAAAGAATAAACTTTTAACTATTTGATATCTGTACTATAAAGATAGTTTTGCTCTGTGTATGTGCGTGTGTGCCTGCCAGCGATGACTAGGGAAATCTACCGCATGTATATGCCTGAAAATGTGGATGAAAATAGTTTAAGGCAAGCCCTGGTGTTCCTGATGTTCAGATTTTTATTTTTATTACACACACATATATATATATATATACACTTTAAAAAATATCACCCTATATATATTTATATAAATATATACAGGGTGGTCTTTTTTTAAGTGACAGTGTTTGGAGCGCCCTGTAGCATCATATAATAGCCGAAACGGCACCAAACTTTGTATTTAGACTAATCAAGACATGGAAAAAAGGATTCCATAAAAAAAATTAGTTCTAAAAATCGCCACTAGGGCATTTTGTAGCGCTTTTCAATGTATAAAATGTGAGAAAAGAAAAATACTAACACATGCAAACGTATAGTTAATTATTAATGTTTAATTACTACATTAACTTCCCTGGTGAGGAATTAGACCACCTTCAATGTGAGCACCATTCTCAGAAATAACACCATGCATCCTGTGCACAACGTTCTCCACAGCCGTACGAAACATATCACGAGGAATATTCCGCACTGTCTTTGTTATGTTTTCTTTAAGAATAGACAAATTTGATACTCCACCAACATAGCTTGAGATTTCAAATAACTCCAAAGCCAAAAATCGTATGGCGTGAAGTCGAGGCGGCGATGCAACTGGAAAACTCCGACTTATGACTCAATCATCAGTGAATTTTTGGCGCAACATCTGCTTTACCTTATTACTAATGTGTGGCGGAGCACCATCCTGCATAAAGATTGTCTGTTGGAAACGGTTCCTTTGCTGAAGTTGTGGAATAACGAAAATTTGCAGCTTTTCGTGATACCTTTTTGCATTTATGGTGCTCATTTCGGGTCCTGTCGGAGGGATGATCTCAAAAAAGAATAGCTCAATTACGAATTTGGTTGTGAAACCACACCAAACAGTGATTTTGGGGGAATTTAATGGGATTTCATGCACGGTGTGAGGCTGCTCAGAAGCCCAAATTCGGCTATTTTGTGTGTTTACAGACCCATTGAGATAAAAATGGTACTCATCTCCCCACAGAATGTGCCATGGGAAAGCATAATCAATTTCTACCCTGGCAAGAAACGATAGAGCGAATGTCACTCGCTTATCATAATCCCTTGGTTTCAGTTCGTGCAAGCGGCTGATTTTGTAGGGGTAAAATCCAATAACGGGCCGCAAATTTCTCTATACCGTGGAATAATTCATGTCCAGCTACACCCCGGACGCTGCTATAATATATATAGCTGCTTATAACATATATAGCTGCTTATAGTACCAGCAATGGCTCCCTGCGATCCTTCGAAAATTGCAGTTGCCACATCAGTTATTACATCTTCTGATATTTGTTTACGTCCGCTCCCAGCACGAATGGTCAGTGAGCCCGTTTCCTCGAACTTCTTAATCATTTTCTTAAGACCATTCAGCGTAAAGGCCCCTTTCGTAATTTTTTTTCTAGTTAAAAACTAAAAGATTTAAAAAATTTAAAGTAAAAGGAATAAAATTTCTTTTTATTAAACTATAATAGTAAAAAACTTATAAGTTTTGAAGAAGACATAAACATAATTAAGTTTACGATTATACCTTGTACTGTTAAAATATATTTAAAAATTAAAAAATAATAATAAATGCCAATTTGAAAAATAACGGCAATAAATGAAAGTTATTCCTTCACTATCCTCACGTTTTAAGATACGCAGTCTAGTGAGACGAAAGGTGAATGTAAATCTAAATGATATGGTTTTCTAATCTTACCAATTATAATTATTTCATCTTCTTAAATGGGCGTCGTTGGGGGAGTGTACCGGTGTTTGAATTGCGTTAAGACGTGCATACATACTAATACTATTTGATAATATTGCCACATATTTTCAGTCATGTAAATAATGGCACCCTTCATTGAGTGCCAAGAGCCAAGATGCGCCCCTGGTTACTGCAAGATTAGACAAGCCTGACCTACAAGATTCAATAAATGAGTAAAACAAAGAATATTGCATCTCGTTTGTTTTTTGCAGTAACTATCAGCTGACATGAAGAAAAAAACATGAAAAAAAATTAGCACTGAGCTTTACTCAGTCTAATGGGTAATCCTTCTCTGATCTGTTCTAGAATTTTCAGAATGTCTTCCTGGATATCCATTTGGATATTAGAAAAAGCGGGTTCCGGTCAGGCCCGTAGCTAAGGGGGCGCTATGGGCGGCTCAGCCCCCTAAAATATTTTGAGCCCCCCCCCCCCCTGGAAAAAATTTCAAGGTCACTCAATGAGTTTCTGTTTCGAAAATTCAAATGTAATTCTGTTTTAAAATCTATTTTAGTTTTGAGATTCTTTCTTAGTTTTGCAGAATTACCAAATTGTATCTAAAATAAGTGTTTCAACACACCCTGATCCTGTTTGTACATATGCAGCTAACATGATGTTTAGTTTTGCACCAGTTATACACTCAAAATTTTCATCATCATAAACTTTTCTTAGCATAAAATGAAGTTATTACAACAGTTAATTAATAAACATAGTACCTACAATGTGAATATGCACTAACTTATCTTTCTGCGTCAGAGAGAGAGAAAAAAAATTGACCCCCCCTACCTTCTCTTGAGCCCCCCCCCCCCCCTTCCCCTGTCGTTCATTTCTAGCTACGGCCCTGGTTCCGGTGCTATCACAGACGAAAGAGCGTTAGTGGAATTCAAATAACATCGTAATGAGTGAATATCGCTGCTTATAATTCAAACAGCATTTCTGCATCCTTCAACATGGAATTAATTAAATGACCTTCAGTGCTTGATGCATGTTCATGTGCAATGTTTGAGCCACAAGGTTGATAACATACACTGGTAATGTTATAGGTATCATATATTTAAATCTCGGAAAAAAATGACATCGGTAAAAATGACACGGTTAAAATAGCACTACGATTTGCGAAGCGTGATAAAAACTAATCAGATGTAGAAATCCCAAAAATGTCTTCTCTCTCATACATGTTAAAACTTCAAAATTCTCTATAACAGTGTTAAATTTAAATGTTAACCTATGCCCATCGTGAGGATTCTTAGTGATAGGAAATTCCGTGCATTAGTTTTTGAAATAGGATTATTGCGAATATTGGGAAAATGCAGAAAAAAAAGAGCTGCTTCTTACGCAACTTACACCAAAAAATAATCAGTAATAATATTTATCAAGGTAAACCTGAATCTGAAGTTTGATAAAAATTCGTGTATTAGTTCTTGACATAGACCTATTGCGGAAATCGGGAAAAATTAAGCATAGCAGCGCCACCTATTGTGCGATTTATACCAACACATAAACAGAAACATTCCATATCAAGGATTAACTGAATTTGAAGGTTGGTGAAAGTCAGTGCATCAGTTCTAAAGATAGAGCTTTTGTGAAAATCGCGGAAAACGCAACATAGGAGCGTGACCTATTGAGCGATCAACAAATTGTTTTCAGCACCAATTTATATCAGGGATTAACTGAATATAAATTTTTATTAAATTCCGTGCATTAGTTCTTGAGATAGAGTGCCCACAAAATTTATATTACATGCAGAGTTGGACAGACTGATAGACAGACATTCTGTAAAAACATGTTTTATGGGATCTCCGACACCTGAAACGTGTAAATTTTTGAAAAGCAGAATTTGAAAATGTTCACGAATCTAATACCTTCTTCTTGTAAAAATAAAAGAAAGTAAAAATCATAGTATTAAAGGTAATTGTGGGTTATAATAAGCTGCATTTGAGAGTCATGTGCATTTTTTTTTTTTTTCCATGTAGACGGGGGAGCTAGGGAATTTACTTCAGGGGCAGGAAAGAGTCTAAACACTTTGAATGCGACTATAATACCTTTTATGTAATAAAATGGTGTGAGGATTTTTCTTTATTTAGTTTTTGTCACGGTAATGGGTATTTTTGTTTGTTTGTTTGTTTCAGATTCTGCAAATGAACACCCGATTTTAACATTTTACTGCGATTATTTTTCTGAATGTTTTATTTTTTCAAGGAGACGGAAGGAGGAAGCGCATTAAAAATGATTTACAGTCTATAGATTCTTTAAAAAGGATGCATATATATTTTATACATATATAAATAAAGTTCTTTATATATTTTTTAACAATTATCAAGAGAGGCTTTCGGGGTGGGGGAGGAGGAGGGAACTTTAAAAAAACTAAACATTAATTATAGATTTTTTAAAAAAACTAAGCTATTTATAGACTAATTATAGATATTTTAAAAGCGATGTAATAATGCCAATAAAAGAAGAAATTTTGAAATCGAAAATTTTCATTATCTAGTCTTACGGAATACGGGAGGTGGAGGTGCAGCCAGTAATAGAAGAAGAAACTAGTCATACAGCTCATATTCAAAATATTAGAATAATTGAGAAAAAGTAATAAGAAAAAATTATTTGTCATTTATTTATTTTTTATACTAAGTAAATGCAATTAAATTTCTTATAAATTAAATTTGGAATGTTTAGATAAGATTTTAACATTTATAAAATATAAAATACAGCACAATAAATTAGGTAAACAGCTTCCTTAAACACACCAGAATATTAGAATAAAATTTAGATTGGTTCAAAATATTAGAATATTTTATTTTACGCAACAATATTACCTTATGAATATGAAGTAAATGGTAGTTAATATTTTGTAGCATCCCCTTTAGCTTTCATAACAGCGTACAATCGATCTTGCATACTATATACAAGGTGTTTACAAACATTTCTATCAATATTAGCCCAAATAGACTTTATACGTGCCACTAACTCAGTTTTACTTGAAGGGGGATTTTCTTGAAGTTTTTTCTTCATTATACACCATACGTTTTCGATGGGATTAAGATCTGGTGAATTTGGTGGCCAAGGAAGTACCTTAATGTTGCGTTGGCGCAACCAATTCTTAGTTGACACCGAGGTATGCGGGGACGCTAAATCTTGTTGAAAGATGAAATCATCTTCAAATAAATCTTCTGATGATGGAATCATGTAATATTCTAAAATTTCTTGATATATCAGAGAGTTAACCTTTTCGTAGACGATGCATAATTTTCCAGGTCCTTCTGCACTCATACAACCCCAAACCATGACACTAGCAGCAAATTTTACGGAACGTTTAAGGCATTCTTTATCAAATGCTTCTTGCTTCATTCTCCAAACTCGAATACCTTGATTACCATATGAAACACAAAACATACTTTCATCACTAAATAATATATTTTTCCAATCTTCATTGCTCCATAAACGTCTTGATTTACACCAATTCAAACTTATACGCTTTTGTCTTGCAGTCATGAGAGGTTTTGTTTTCGGTACACAAGATTTTAATTTAAATTTATGGAGACGTCTTAATGTTGTCGATGTAGAAATTTCAACCCCTTCTTCTTTCCATTTTCGGTGCAAGAATCGCACACTTTTAAATCGGTTTTTCTTAACTATACGCTTCAGTTTCCTGTCATCTCTAGCAGATGTTTTTGGTTTTCGGCCACCATTTCGGCGATTATTTTGAAATTTTCCAATTTTTGAATATTGTGTTAGTATTTTACTAACGCTCGATTGCGAACAATGTAAATAATTCGCTATAAAACATTGATTTTTACCGTGCCGATACAAATCAACCATACGAAGTTTAGTAGATTCAGGAATATCATTCACACGGCCCATTTTAAGACGAAAAAGAAACAAACTGCAAAAAAGAATACTGATTTTAAATAAAATAGTCTGAATTTAATCAATGATGCCACCAGTTAAGAATTGGTAATAATTAAAGGAGAATTAATGTGAAATATTCTAATATTTTGAACCACTTGAATAAATATTCTAATATTTTGACTTTTCAAAATATTTTTTTTTTTTTGCAATTAATCTTTTCAAAAATGATATTAAATTTAAGATAACAAGTAAGTTTAATAAACAATAAGTTCTTAATAAAAATATCGTTTGCATATTTTCATTAAAAGACATTAAATTACCAAACGATATTTTCAATTTCTAAAAAAAAGGTAATTATTCTAATATTTTGAATATGAGCTGTATAAGGAAATCCCCTGGAGTGCCCAGAGAAGGGTTTGGTGACGCAAGATGCGTCATATAATTTAGTTTTCGGGGGGAATTTGAGAAAAAGTATATTTTTCTGGAGGAGGTCATTTTTAAATTCTTAATATTTCCTTTTTTTCACTGTTAAAAAAATTCTTGATATTTTTAATACCACTTTTAAATTCTTTGAAAAATTAATATCCAGAAATGTTCCTGTATTTTCTTTCTTTAAATTCTAGATAAGGGCAATAAGAACTCATTCTATGCTTAACTCGCTATTTTTTGAAGGTGCAGTAGTAGATTATAAGAAGAATATATTTTACAATTGATATTCTGTTTAGGGGGGGGGGGGAGTCAATGGTAAAGTATGGAGATTTTTTTGGGGGGATGGGGGGAAAGGAATTTGCGTCATCGGGTTTGGAGAAGATGGTCACCACTGGAAATCCCAAATCTTATGCATGTTCATAATTCCTGAAAACTGCAACATAGCAGTGCCACTGGTTAGGTGGTTTGAATCAAAATCTATTAAGCAACAACTTGTGTCACCTTATTACTAAATCTGAAATCCGAAAATTTTTTGAGATAGAATTATTGTAAAAATCTTTAAAAAAAACCTGCATAACAGCGCCGCATGTTGCGTGATGTACACCAAAAACTAATCGGGATTAATCTTTTTATCAGATAATAACTAAATCTGAAGTTTTATAAAAATCCATGCATTAGTTCCTGAGATACATTTATTGCAAGATCCTGAAAAATGCCGCATAGTAGCGCCATATGTAAGGCAATTTACATTAAAAACTATACAACATTAATCTATATTACGGACTAACTGAATCTGAATTTTTAGAAATTTTCATGCATTAGCTCTTGAGATAGTGCTCTTGGAATAATCATTAATAATGCACCATAGCAGAGCCACCCATTGAACGATTTGCACCGAAACGTAATCAGCACAGTGTTATATCAAATACTAACCAAATACACAGTTTTTTGAAAATTTATGCACTACTTCTTGAGATATGGCTATTTATGGAAATTATAAATAATGCAGCATAGCAGCGCCTCCTGTTCAGTGATACACACCAAAAACTAATCAGATCTAGTTTATATCAAGGTCTCACATAATCTAAAATTTTGTGAAATTCCGTGCATTAGTTTTTGAGATAGGGCTACTGCAATAATCACGAATAATGCACCATGGCAGCGCCACCTGTTGAGCGATTTGTACCAAAACGTAATCAGGAAGGAGGATCACTCTTATCTTCCTTATTCCAAAATGTCACATTAACACCAGAATTTTGAAATGAAAATTTTAACTATATCAAGTACGTGAAGAAAAGCTGTTATCTATTTTGAAACATATTTGCTTTTTAATTCTGGTGTCATTCAATCATTTCAGCATTTTAAGAATACAAAAGTCCATCAAAGTATTAGGAGGGGTTTTTTTTCATGAAAAATTTTACTCAAGAATATGGTTAAATCTTCTACTTGTTAGCTCACTAGCTATCAATCCTGAGAGCTTATGTGCCCGTCCGGTCTGTATGTATGTGTGTATGTGCGTAACACGATAACTCATGATAAAAATATCCTATTTACTTGAAATTTTGGATATATGCTTATAATGATAAGGTGTTTCCCTGATTAGTTTTGAGAGTTCTTTCTATACGTATTAGAAGGAGGCCGGAGGCTAATGCCCCTCCCCTTAATTTATATAAATGTGTTTTTCATGCAGAACTATCAGATTTCGTTCAAATCTTAGATATAGGATCATTCTGATGAAGTGCATCCGTGAATAGTATTGGGTGTTCCTTGGATAAGTTTAAAGAGGGAGGGATGGGGAATAATTCCCCCCCCCTCTTAAATTAGGTTGATGGGTTTTTCACGCAAAATTTACCAACTTGCTTCAAATTTTGGATATAGTCTCATTCTGAAAAGGCACTTCCCTGATATGTTTTTGAATTCAATGGATAAGTATAAAAGGACGGATAGGGGAACTACCTCTCATAATTTAGGTAAATGGTTTTTCATGCAGAATTAACCGATTTGTTTTAATTTTTGGATACAGGTGGTAAGAACTTCCCTGATTAGTTGTGGTGTTCTTTTGTTAAGTATAAAATGGGGTGAGGGTGATTACTCCCCACTTAAGTTAGCTAAATAGAGTTTTATGCAGAATTATCCAATTTGCTTTAAATTTTGGGTGTAGTTTCTTTCTGAAAAGTTGAATTTCTGAGCACTTTTGGAGGTTTAATGTTTCAGTACAAAGGAGGAAACGGGAGACAACTCTCCTTAAATTACATAAATGTGTTTTTATGCAAAATTATTCGACTTGCTTCGAATTTTGGATACAGGTGTATTATATAGTAAAGCGTATCCCTGATTAATTTTGAGGGTTCATTGATTAAATATAAAGAAAGGAAATGGGGGGGCTATTTCCTCCCCTAAATTGTTTTTTGAAGGGCATTATTATATAAGGCTGTAATATACAATTAGTGTGCATAGCCTGTGAGCTCTGTGCTATCAGTTTAACTGGGCAATATTCTTTTTATTTTTACTACCGGCAGTTTACTCAGGTAGTGTAATTTTTTCACTGACACTGACAAGTGGTTGCACAGGTTGTCAGGTTGTTATAATATGGCGGAAACGCAGGGCTTGACTATCACCGAAGTAAACTTCCACCAGTAGGAAAGTATGTTTATTTTTCCCATTATTTATGACCGAAATTATGCATTAATAAAACGGTTAAAAAGGAGTAAATTTCTATTTAAATTTATTAGCATAAGTTTGCCCCGGCAGTAATCAACCTCGTCGAAAGTGATTACAGTTGAAGCTAAGCTTCGTTATTTTAAGGGTCCTGTCCCTGCCCGCGAAGACACTCGCGAGCTAATGCAATTCCTATGGGGAGACATTTTTCTAATAACTCTTTCGCACTTTACATTTATATATATGTATATATATATATATATATATATAAAGCGAAAGTAGCTTTATAAAAAATATCTGCGACCAAAATCGAAAAAGTAATGCAGGAGCGATCTTGAGAGGGACCTCAGCTATCCAATGCAAAAAAAAAATATTTAAAAATGTGAAAGTGCGATTGAGTTATTAGAAAAATGCCTCCCCATAGGAATAGCATTAGCTCGCGAGTGGATTCGCGGGCAGGGACAAGACCCTTAAGAATATGTCAGTTCCTCTTTATTATTAATTCCTTGATAAATCTATCAAAAAATTTCTAGATTGCAATTCATATTTTTTGGAATATTATTTATCATAATTCATATTATAAAAATTTTAAAATTACAAATGTAATGTATTTATGTTTGGTTTATTAATATTATAACCACACAAAAAATTATCACATTAGGATTATGATTACAGGAAATAATTATAAAAATATGAAAATATAATTTAAACATTATGAGCTCTAAAATTTGAGTGTTTATAATTCAAAAACTTACCATCCAAATGATTTGAAATTTTGTTTCTAGGCATTGTTTGAACCGAAGATTTAAAATATATTGACGAATTGGGTGTTACCATTAAAAAAAAACAAAGTTTGGTCTAGCTTTGTTTTGTAGATGACCCCCTAAAGCAAACTTAACCTACAACATTTAAAAATAGACTTTACTTCCAATCTTTTGGTACTAGTAACTTCCTTCTATTATAATTATTTGCAGAGTTAGTAGAGGATGTTTACTTTTTTCTACAACTGAACGAGTATATTTAGAATGTTTTATAATGCAAAGAGTAAAAATCCCCTTTTTTTCAATTTTAGTCTCCGAATTATGATTTTCAACAAAATCCACTAGCCTTATTGCTATTTAATATTTCTTTACTAATATATATATATTTAATTAAAGCTATTAAAAATGTTCATAAATAAGTCTTTCAAAAAATCGTAAATTAATACGCCACTTAACTCAATGTAATAAAATTTAATGTAAATGTAATTGAGAGTCAGAAATTTCTTTCTGTACACATATTTTGAGAAATCAAGAGGTTCTATAGCAAGGAATATAAGTAAGAGTTGTTCGGATTAGTAGTTTTTTGAGTTTTTTTAACCGCAGTTCGCACTCCAGATCTTATATTCAAGGTTTGACTTGAAACTGTTGGAGTTGGAGAAGTTTCAAAATCGCTAGTGCTGCCATCTATAAACGCATTTTAAAGACATTTTTAAATATCTGGACCTAAATACAGCACAAAAAAATAATTAGATAAATAAATAATACTTATGCAATAACAATCTATTACAATAATTTTAATTATTTATATCTTTACATATACATAAATATTTAAAATGATATTGCAAAAAAATAATAAAAACTCATGAAAAAATTATTTTTTAAACTATATAACTTAGTGAAGATGTAAACAATTGTGCATGTAAAAAAATTAGAAATATTTGTAAGATTCCCTTTCAGGAGTCCTCTTCAATATTCGTTTCTCCATTTAGAAAAAAATACACTACATTTTCACAAATTTTAAATTTAAATTTTGAGCTCAAAATCTGAATAGTAGGGAGTGGTTACGTAGCACAAACTGAACTGCTTTTAAGGGGGGGAGGGGGGGGTTCAAATTTAAAATAATTACAGAAAATGGAAAAGTTGGTCGATTCGTTTGCGGTTTAAAATAAAACTATTCTTTAAGTCAGTATCTTATTAAAATAAATTTTAAAGATAAATTTCAAAAAATTCCGTTAGAGGGTGCCTTAAACTTCAGAGTAACCATAACAATTAATTTTAACCATTATTTTTTGCTTCTAATTAAATGTTTGCAAAAGCTTATTAAATGTTTTCTGAAGCTTACACTTAAACTTAAATTTTAAGCTCAAATTCTGAATTGTTGGGAGGGGTTAAGAAGCGCAAACTGAAGTGTGTTCAGGAGTTGAAATTGAACCCAACCCCCTGATCGAACAAAATTCAATTTTTCGCTACTTAAACACTCCCAACGATTCAGAATTTGAGCCCAAAATTTAAGTCTTATGTATTTGAAAACATTTAATGAGATTAAAAAAATAACGGTTAAAAATAGTTGTACGCTACTCCAAAGTCTAAGGCACCCTTTATCGGCATTTTGTGAAAATTATCTTTAAAATTTATTTTAAAGAAAATGCTGATTTAAAAATTAGTTTTAGCGAAAACCGCAAACGAATCGACCAATTTTTCCGTTTTTTATAATCATTTGAAATTTGAACCCTCTGAACACAACTCAGTTTGTCTACTTAACTACTCTCAACTATTCAGATTTTGAGCTCAAATTTAAGTTTGAGTCTAAGCTTACGAAAACATTTAATGAGATGCAAAAAATACCGGCAAAAAATAGTTGTCCGTTACTCCATAGTGTTCCTACCATGAAGATGGAATAAAAGCCATAGAAAATAAATCCATAACTCTGTCAATTTTTAAGATATCAAATCTGACTAAATTTATTTTACATCTTCTCAAAAATATCTACAACTTTTATATTGACAAGTTTTTCATAGGACCAATTCGTATAGCAAAAAGAAATTAAACAAAAATAGGAGTTGGAGAAAAAACCTCAAATCCAAACTGCTTATATTCTGACTCATTTTTAAATTCATTTTTGATTTTAAACGCATCCAAATGGTAGCCCCTCTTCTTTAGAAACTGTATAAAGTGACGCATTGGTCAGTTTTTTGATAGAGACAGACTATATTTCAAAAAAGGCTACCAAAAAGGGTATTTTGAACAGAATTTCCCGAAGTCATCGTGACTGAAAATTTAAGGAAGCATTCAAATAAAAAATTGTGTTTTTTCTGACTCGTTTTTAAATCCATTTTTGCTCTCAAATGCATCGAATTTACAGATCCTCTTATTTAGGATTTATATAATGTGTCGCATTCGTCAGTTTTTTGATAAAGACAGAATATAATTAAAAAAAGGTTGCCAAAAAGGGTATTTTGAACAGAATTTTCCGAAATGTTTGTGATTGAAAATTTTAGGAAGTATTCAAGTAACAAATTGCATTTTTTCTGACTCGTTTTTAAATCCAATTTACAGATCCTCTCATTTAGGAACTATATAATATGATACATTGGCCAGTTTTTTGATAAAGATAGAATAAATATATTTTAAATGCTGTCAAAGTGGGCATTTCGCACAAAATTTTCCGAAGCGATCATGATTAAAGTATTAAGGATGTATTCAAATAACAAATCGGTTTTTTTATGGCTCATTTTTAAATTCAATTTTGCTCTCAAACGCATTCAATTGACAGTTTTTTGTTATTTAGGAACTATATAATTTACTATTTTGGTCGATTTTTTAATAAATTCAGAATATATTTCAAAATATGTTGTCAAAATGTGCATTTGAGCTGAATTTTGCTTAAGATGACTCTGATAAAACCAGTTCTTTCAGAAAAATGAAATTTAAAAAAATTTCATAAGCGGCCAAATGAAGTTATTAAATTGGTATCTAGAGGTCTGCACGGGCCGGAATTTCCAGGCCCGGGCCCGGCCCGGCCCGTTTAAATTTTTATATATTAGGCCCGGCCAGTACAGAAATCAGTGAAAACAGGCCCGGCCCGTTTAAATTTTTATATTTTAGGCCCGGCCCGTACAGAAATCAGTGAAAACAGTCCCAGCCCGTTTTGGCCCGTTACAATTTCTACGATTTCTAAAAAAAATTAGATTTTTATCATATAATTAAGATTTCTTTAAAGAATACTGCATACATATCTATGGGATGATTTTACAGTATATTTTACAGGAAATACACATTAACAACATTAATGATTACTTAGATTCTTAGGCTTTCAACATTCGAATAAAGATTCATTAAAAATTTAATATGGCTTAGAATAAAAGAAAAAAGAAAGAAAGCTAAAAACATCGTTACTTTTGAAGATGTTTGATAAAAGAAGATTTATAAAAATGTGTCTATATCATTTTATTAAAGGTTTTAAATCCAAATTCATTCTTAAATTCAAAGAAGCTCCTTTCTGATACATTTCTAAATTCAATTTTTTTCTCAGAAATGCATAAGTTTAGCAGGCATCTTTATTTAAAAACTATATAATCGAGTGGCGTTATCCATTTTTTGATACAAGCAATTTAAGAATACAACAAGCAAATAAAATACTGTCATAATTAGCGATTTGAATAGAATTTCCGGAAGCGATAGCATGGGAAGGGAGAAAAACCTGTAATCATTTGAGAAACTATTACATTTCAACAAGGTCATACAAGTATTTTATTTACCAAAAATAAAAAACGCTATTCGATTCCAAATCCCTTCAATAGTTCAGCTTATCACTTTTATACTTTTACAATTTAAAATTAATCAGAAAATGTGCCAAACTTTTGCATTATTGAGAAATTAATTTAAAAACCATCAAGAAGTATATATGCGAAGATAAAGCTAACATAAGTTCTTTATCGCTGTTAATAATTTTACAAATCATGTTTTCTGCCCTACAGATCTTGAGAACAATTAAGTCTAGTTCCGGTCCGGCCAGTCTATATGTAGAAAAATAATGCAAGCTTGATCTCAGACCAGCATGAGTCAGCTAAAAAAATATTAAAACGAGTTGCACACAATGTAATTCTCGGATGCTGATCTCTACACTGTACATTTTTATATTGATGCTGTCAAACTAGCATGGCTCGTGACGCACATTTATACTTATTCTCATTAAAACCGTTGAAAATAGCTCATATTTTATCGCTCCAGCTCAAATCTTCAGAACGGGCCGGCAGGCCCGAAAAATTTTTTAATCGGCCCGGCCCGTCTGGCCCGTTCAATTTTTTTGCCGGCCCGGCCCGTTTATATTGTTTGTCGGCCCGGCCCGGCCCGTTGAAAAACTATTCTAAATCTGCCGGGCCGGGTACGGGCCACGGGCCAAGCCCGGGCCCGTGCAGACCTCTAGTTTAATCTCTAATCATACTTTATTTTTGGTTGTTGAAATGAGCACTCTTCGAAATCTACCTCCGCCTATAGGCCAAGCCGACAGGGATTTTTTTTTTTTTTAGTTTTATTTTCTGCCGTTTCGCATTCCTACTCAGAATGACTGCTGAGATGTTCCAAATTTTCTAAATTATTCGACCCCCCCCTTTTTTTTAAACTTTAATGGGGGGGGGGGATTTCTAAAAATCCTTAAATATGTGTTTAATTATTTTTTAGTAGATTTATTTTCTTGAATTTCACTCTCCTACCTTAAACGGATGGTGAGATATAGCAAGATGTTCCAGAATTTTTGAAACCTCCCCCCCCCCCGTTTCTTCCCCCTTAAGGGAAGAATTTTCAAAAATACCTGCTTAGTGCACGCTTACGCCATAAGAAGTGTTTTCTCCCCAATTTTCATGCTTCTAGGTTCAGTAGTTTGGGCTAATGCGTTAACTATTTTATACATGTATAGAAAGATAGATTGTCATCAGTTTTGTACCCATGTTAGTCATTAATGGGGAAGTGGAAAAAATCCATCACTGAAATTTGAAGTAAAAATTTATTTTTCTTTCTTTTTGCTTTTTGTCATTTCTATCTCTCTTAGAAACTCTGTATAGCAGGAAGGAGAATGTGCTTTCTGTCTAGTCAATTCAACTTTTTGTTCGTCCAATGAAAGTCATCAAGAATCATTATTTCAGGTTCAATAAGATTTTATCCTCCTATTAATTTTGAAACTGTCATAATTATTTCGTAAGATTAACATCAAAAAGTCCAATTCCTGAATTCTTCTACAGGTCTCAGTAATATAAAATCAGTCATGTTAGGTTTTGATCAGGGATGTAGTGGAGGGTATACGCGGGTATACGCTGAATATCTTCTGGATTTTTTTAAAGCACCGTATACCCTCTGTTTCTCAAGAAAGCTATAGTTTGTACGCTCTGCATGTATACGCTTTGCTCTGAGCGTATACCTTTTGCTTAGAGCGTATACCGTCTGATTTTTTTACGTCTACATCACTGGTTTTGATCATGTATATACAGATGCATTTACTTCCAAACTGAGTTCTTCTCAATTATGGATAACTTTTTAGCTAAAAGAGATAGGGAATAGGATAATTTTCTGAAATTTATTTAAAAAGAATCTCGGTTTATTATAAGTTAGATCACCATGTGCTTCATTGAAATGAAATCAATCATTTTCCGTACTAGGCGACGCAAATAAGGGGTTAAGTAAATCGAGGGAACGCAATTCGAAATATTTTTATTATTATTAATGCTGAGTAAAGTTATATAAGAGCTTTAATAAAGGATTGTCTATTACTTTTTAGCGCCATATACCTATCGCACATACAATATCGCGATATGATAAGAGGCATCTTATCGGAAATTATCAGTGATGTTTGCAATCACAAGTGATAAAATAAATATTTCCCCCAGTATTTATTTAAACGAATAGATATTTGCCTTTTGAATGCAGGGTCCCGTAGACGTTTTAATGTATTTTGTTTAATTATACGAGATTTCACAAGAAGAAATAAAAGTGCTGGAAGCACCAAGCGTCTTACAGAAAGAAAAAAGTTAGGACTGTTTCAAGATATTTTTCTTTAATATAATTATTATATCTATTCGCAACAAACTTCTTTGATTTCAAGTTTTCATGTGGACTACTAAATTTAAAGTGAACCAAGGGCATAAGAAGAGGGACGATGAGACTCAAACTCTAATCATACAAATGAAAACCACTTTTTAAAGTTAGCCGATCTATCCTAAAGATTACTATTATCTCCTTTTAAATGCTTTATAATCATCCGAAAAACCAACTTCCTGTAATCCGTATACCTATCAGCTTCAAATGCTTATAATTTTCAATACCTAGTCAGATGTAAACAACGATATTTATAGCTAATAATCTTAAGTACTTCGGTAGCGTCAACTTTTTAGTTTTTTCTCATTTTTTACGAGCAATTTTGTTTTAATTGATTTTTCAAATGAACCTTTACTTTTCTCTGAACCATAAATGAAAATAATAATAATAATGATTTTGAAAAATTATACGTATTTTTTTATCAAAATATTCTTTTTTATGATCAGGAAATTATATATTTCCATAATTTACAACATAAAATTTCCAAACGTAAATCTAAATTACTGAAACAGACAACAATTACATAAATGTTTAACTAAAAACTAAATTTATTGGTACTATCATCTATGTAAAAAATTAATAATTATAAATTAACAATTTGGATTTATTAATTAAATGATAAGTTGTTTTGAAAAAAGTCCTTCCGGCAATGCCGGGAGGAAGAGGTAGCTTTCATATACTTATATATTTATTTACTTATTTTAAGGTAAGTTACATTGTTCAAAAATACTAAGCCCAAATTAGTGGAAATAATCTTATAAAATTAGTGATTTTATAAGATTGAAATTAGTTTTTGTCAAGACTGAATATTAATAGGAATTTTTAGAAATTAGTCATCTTTTATTCAACCTGGTTTTATTTTAAGCGATTTAGAGAGTCACCAAATTCCACGATATGATAAAGTGTATGCCATTTTAAAGCAACATTGTGGATCGTTCAGATCAGACCGTTTCAAAATGACAGCCATAAGCAAAATTCAAAGTGCTATAACTCAGTCATTTTTTAAGATATAGACAAAATAAAAAGTGTTCTGGAATCGTTGTTTTATGTTCTAACACGTAAAGGAAAAATATTTTTCAATTTTTAATTTTTTCGCATTTAATTTAAAATTTTTAAATTTTTAAAAAATTTAAAATGGCCACCATTTTGAAACAAAATGGAGGATGATGCTGGCCAACGAACTCGGTCGAGACATTTGTATGTACTATGTACATCCCAAGTTTCATTGAAATCGGTTCATAAATACGCGTGTTATCACGTGACAAAAATCAGATCGTTTCAAAATGTCAGACATAAGAAAAATTCAAAGTGCTATAACTCAATTATTTTGTAAGATATAGACAAAATATAAAGTGTTCTGGAATCTTTGTTTTAAGTTCTAACACGCAAAAGGAAAATATTTTTCAACTTTTAATTTTTTTGCATTTAATTTTAAATTTTAAATTTTTTTGAAAATTTAAAATGGCCGCCATTTTGAAACAAAATGGCGGATGATGCTGACCAACGAACTCGGTCGAGACATTTGTATGTACAATGTACATACCAAGTTTCATTCAAATCGGTTCATAAATACGTTAGTTATCGCATGACAAAAATCAGATATATATATATATATATATATATATATGGTTATATATATATATATATGTCAACATTTGAACGGAGGGTGGTTTTGGGGTCTGGAGGTCATGATCGGTGAAAATATACCAAAATTTTCCGGAAGTGCTTTCCTCCGGACGGCTGCAATAGGTAGCTTTTTACTTTTTGTAATGAAAGCTACCTAAAAATATTAAACAAAATGCTCTGTGAGATCTGCGGTCATACTCGTCCACTTGTTGAATTTATAACCACTGAAATGAAAAGCGCTAAATTCGAACTTAGCTAATTAAATATGTAAAAGTTTTTTTTCTCTGGAGATTTTTCATCCTTTCTTCTACGATGCGAAATATCTCTTATAATGATAAAATATATTTCTCCTCATAAAGTAATAAGATGTGAAAAGCCTTAAACATGTACACTAATGAACTCGGTCTCTTACAGACTTCCTTGCAAATCAAAGGGAAAATGTAAATGTAATCAACCAGCACAGCTCTCGAAATATTATGTATGGTTATTTCCAAATTTGTTCTCTTTATCTTATTATTATTTCCTCTCGTTCTTTATTTACATTGTTGAAATAGTATTTGTGAAAAGGTCATTGATTCAAAACGATCAATGCGGGTAAAAAAATAGAAAATGATAGTAAAGCTTTTATCGTATTAAAAGATGGAAAGTGATAATGAAATTTGTATCGCATTAAAGGAAATGCAATAGCGTTTTGTTTTATATTTTCTTTTAAAAACCGAAATGGAGACCAATTACAGATTTGGTTCGGAAATTGCATAAATGAAAAACATATCAAGAATAATATATAACCCTCGGTAATATATTCCAATAATTTTTTTATTAAGTCAAAAATAATTAATAAGTAAAATCAAAATGATTAATTAATATGCAGATTTCATACAATATCATTTAATGTGGTTTTCAGTTAATGTAATGCAGTATTCTGTTAATGCGTTATTTTAAGCGATTTTTTTTAGGTAGATTTCGTATGAAATACTACCTATTGCTTTCTCTCCCATGTTGGAATTTCTGAAAATTTTTTGCAGATCTACACCGATCATGATTCTTAGACCCCAAAACTACCATCAGTAAAAAAGTTTATCTATCTATCTATATCTATCTATCTATCTATCTATCGGTGTATATCACTTTCTTCTAGACACGATAACTTCCATAATTATGCTCATATTTTCTTCAAACTTTTACATAAAATCAAGGAGTATAAAATCTCGGTCGAGTTCGTTAATGGAGAAAATCGGACCAAGGGGGTGGAAATAGGGAGGGTTTTTGTGAAAACCGAAAAAACGCGATAACTTTTTAATTAAAATATATATCGAATCAGTTTAAAGTTTATATTACTTCTAAAAAACGGGCTAAAAGTTTATGCATGACAGATTTTTGGTAAAGTTAAAAATGGGCTCAAGGGGCGAAAAAAAACAGGGTTTTTGGGAGAAAAAAATTCATAACTTCGTCAATTCTCAAGATATCAAATCCAACTAATTTTTTTATAAATATACTCAACATTATCTAAAACTTTTGCATTTACAAGTTTTTGATAGGACCAACTTTTACCGATGAAAAAAATTAAAAACGAAAAGAAAAAGGGGGGGTAGGAAAAAGAAAAAAAATCCATAACTTACTCAATTCTTAAGCAATCAAATCTAAATAAATTTATTTTACATTTTCACAATAATATCTACAACTTTTACACTAACAAGTTTTTCATAGGACCAATTCTTATAGCAAAAATAAATTAAACAAAAATAGGAGTTGGAGAAAAAAAACCTCAAATCCAAATTGCTTATATTCTGACTCATTTTAAAATTCATTTTTGATTTTAAACGCATTTAAATGGCAGATCCTCTTATTTAGGAACTATATAATGTGACGTATTGGCCAGTGTTTTGATAAAGGCTGAATATATTTCAAAAAAGGCTGACAAAAAGGGTATTTTGAACAGAATTTCCCGAAGTAATAATGATTGAAAAATTGAGGAAGTATAACAAGCGTTTTTTCTGTGTCATTTTTATATGCATTTTTGTTCTGAAACGCATCCAATTTACAGGTCCTCTTATTTAGCAACTATATAATGGGACGGATTGCCAAGTTTTTTGATAAAGGCAGAATATAGTTTTTAAAAGGCTGCTAAAATGGGCACTTTGCACAAAATTTCTCTATCGATCATGATTAAAGAATTGAGGATGTATTCAAATAACAAATTGGTTATTTTATGACTCATTTTTAAATCCAATTTTGCTCTCAAACGCATTTAATTGACTGTTTCTTGTTATTTAGAAACTATATAATGTGCGTATTCATCAATTTTTTTTTTTATAGAGGCTAAATATATTTTTTTTAAAAGCTGTCAAATTGGGCACTTCGTAAAAAAATTTCCCAAAGCGATCATGATTAAAGAATTGGGGATGAATTCAAATAACAAATTGGTTATTTTATGACTCATTTTTTAATTCAATTTTGCTCTCAAACGCATTCAATTGGCAGTTATTTGTTATATAGGACTTGTGTAATAGACCGTAATGGTTAATTTTTTTTGATAAAGGCAAAATATATATTTAAAAGAAGTTGTCAAAGTGGGCACTTCGCACAAAGTTTCCCAAAGCGATCTTGATTAAAAATTGTAGATGTATTCAAATAACAAATTGGTTATTTTATGACTCATTTTTAAAATCGATTTTGCTCTCAAACGCATTCAATTGACAGTTTTATTGTTATTTAGGAATTATATAATGTGCGTAATGGTCGATTTTTTAATAAAGTTAGAATATATTTCAAAATAGGTTTTCAAAATGGGCATTTGAGCCGAATTTCGTTTAAGATGATTTTGATAAAATCTGTTCTTACAGAAAAATGAAATAAAAAATTTTTCAAAAGCGGCCAAATAAAATATCTAAACTGGATTTTTCGCTAATAATATTTTTTTGTTGTTGTTGTTGTTGTTGTTGAAATGAAAACTCTTCGAAATCTACCTCCGCCTATAGGCCAAACCGACAGGGATTTTTTTTTTTTTTTTTTTTTTTTTTTTTTTTACCTTTTTGATTATGGTTGCAGAATTTTTTAATAAAGATACTTTCAATTTTAGAACTGGTTTAGAAACTGAAAGTATCTTTATTTAAAAAAGTACAAAATTGTCCTGTTACATGGTAAAAAAATCGATAACGATACTAAAATTTTTCTTGGAAACTTGGAGAACTTTTTATGTAATGGCAACAACAAAAATTCATGTAACAAATACACATTTTTGCTGTAAATCAAAGAATCTGTAAAGTTTCTAAGAATTTTTTAGGAAAACTGGGAAACTTTACTGGGAAACCTAGCGCTTTTTATGTAACTGGAACCAAAGTTACGGATAAAATATTAGTAATATTAGTGTAAATTTAATAGATTCTTTTGTAAAACTACAGATTTCAGCAGATTTACAAAAATTAATTTTGTTGATATACATTTTCTTCTTTTTTTTATAATATACAGATAAAATTTTAGTAGGCATGCAGATTTCCGTAACTTTACATTTGTATAATTACAGATTTTTTTTTCTTTACACTGTAGAGATTGAGCTCAACTATCCTATAAAAAATATTATTTAAAAATATTAAAATTTAAACGAGAAATTTGAAAACAATCTGACCATAGGTTTAGCATTAGTCAGCGGGTTTTTACAGTGAGTGAAGTATCCTCATAAATTACGAGATAAGGCATTTCGATTCTACGTGATATTGCTGGTGATATTTATCAAATACAATTCCTTCATTATGTCAGACACATAGATTTCTTTTACACCTTCATTAATACCTCGTTTTAACATTCTTCAATAAATTTACTAATTACTCACTTTAATTTCTTTCTAGAAAATTAGTATATTTAAGCATGAAAGAAATAAAATAAAACAAAGCTAAATATTTCATCTCGTCTATTGAGAAACTAGCCGGAAGTATTTTGCTTTTTTCAGACAAAAACGTTCTATGGGAAAAACGATGAGTAATGTGTGTTTATTAAAATTTTATCTATCTAAGCTACAAATACAATTCTTAATCTGTAGCTTTACAAAAGAGTCTACTAAAATTATGGTAATTTTACTAAAATTTTATCTGTAACCCGGGCTGCAGTTACATAAAAAGTTCTAGGCATCCCAGTTTCCTAAAAGGTTCTTAGCAACCTAACAATTTTTTTTTTTTATATAAACAGCGCAAATGTGCATCTGCTATATGTATTTTTGTTGTTGCCGTTACATAAAAAGTTCTTGGAATTTCAGTTTCCTAGAAAAATCTTAGTAACTTTACAGATATTTTTTTTACAGTGTAGATCCGCCTTTGCGTAACAAACTACACTTAAAAAAAAAAAAAAAAAAAAAAAAAAAAATCTGTAAAGTTACTAAAAGTTTTTTAGGAAACTGGGATTCCTAGAACTTTTTATGTAACGGCAACAGCAAAAATTCATGTAACAAATACAGATTTGCACTGAAAATCAAAAAATCTGTAAGGTTACTAAGAATATTTTAGTAAAATGGGATTCCAAGAATTTTTCATGTAACTGCAACGCAGGTTACAGATAAAATTTTAGTAAGATAACCGTCATTTTATTAGACTCATTTGTAAAGTTACAGATTTCTGTAACTTTATAAAAATTATTTTTGTAGATTTACATTTTTTCTTGTACAGTGTACAGATAAAATATTAGTAACCGTACAGATTAGGCAACTTTGCATCTGTAGGATTACAGTTTTTTTTTTTTTTTTTTTTTTTTTTTTTTTTTATTTTTTTTACAGTGTAACTCTGGAACAAGTCCCATAAAAAGACAAAACTTCAAAAAGATAATTATTGATGCCAAAACTGAAACCGGAACCGAATTTTGGTGAACTTTCTATTTTCGGTCGAAAACGAAAACGTCCAATTAAATTAAATAAATAAATTGTTGGTTTTAAAGTAATTAAAACAAGCATAAATATACATAATTATTAATTAATTATTCGTATTTATTAAATGTGCATAATTATTATTGAATACGCGTATTTATTAAACATACATAATTAGTTATACGTGTGGCCCAAATATGTCTCTGTGACTTAGACCCAAAATATTTTATTTTCATATAAAATACAACGTAATTTATTCATCAGTGACACAGAAATATTTCCCAAATATACGGATCTCATTTAATTAAAAAAATATTTTAGTTTTATATATGCACACTGTAAAAAAAAATCTGCAAAGGTACTAAACTTTTTCTTGGAAACTGGGATTCCAAGAACTTTTCCTGTAACGGTAACAGCAAAAATTCAAGTTTCAGAATCGATTACATGAATTTTTCCTGTTATCGTTACATGAAAAGTTCTTGGAATCCCAGTTTCCTAGAAAATGTTTAGTACCTTCACAGATTTTTTTTTTACAGTGCACACCTCGATTTACCTTTTATAATTATTTTCGTAAATGATCATTTGTTATACTAGAAATTTCTCACAGAGTATTCGAGGTTTCAAACTGGAAATTTTCTATTACTACAGTGTTTAATGAGCACGTGAAAAGTTTAGTTATATATGCATTACTTGTTCTATAATTTGCATTCACGTCTTGAGTCATTCATGATTGATAAGCAACGAAGTTCATAGCAATAAATAGTCTCATTTGAGCCGATGTAGCTCAAATCGATGAGTAAAGTTAAAATTTTCTGAAGGAAGAAACGAGATTTTTTTAATACTGATAGTTTCGGTCCGACCGAATCTTCAGCTGCATTATTTTGGCGAAACTCAGATTTTGGACCGAAAACGAAAACGAATTTTTGGTCAATCTCTAACAATTATCTTTATTTAATTCTTCTGATTTCAAAAAGTATCTGTTTTGTGACTTTTAAATTTCAACTACTATAAGAAAAAATACTGTAAACATAAATATGAAACCAGGATTCGGGTGGGTTCCGTTAGTTATTTCAAAATGTATCTGTTTTGTGTTTTTTAAATTTCAACTTAAGAAAAAATACGATAAACATAAATATGAAACCAGGATTCGGATGAGTCCCGTTATTTTCCAGTTGGTCTCAGTGTCTTTTCATAAAAAATAAATCTGGTTTGTCTTATTTAATAAGAGATTTTATATAAGGAAATACTATTACCGAAGAATTTCCAGATATAGAAATTCCTAGACCTGTAAGAATCCTGGAAATTGCAAAAGTGAGGATTTTTTAAACAGTTTTCACAAAAATTCCCTTATTTTAAAAAATTCGCGCAACGACAAATGTTCAACCCTAATTATAATATACGAACTTAAATAAATTGAAATTTTTTATCTATAAACCTGTAAATTTTCGGCGGAAATAAATAATCATAATGCCTTCTGCACTCTAAGAATGCAGTTTTTTTTTTTTTTTTTTTTGCCTTTCCGCTTGAACGGCTCAATAACTGAGTAGCGTCTTATAAGCAAAGTCATCTCGATTTAAAAGCAATGAAGCGAAAGCGAATGCGAAAACCACCTCATTTGCAGCAAATTAACGATACAAATTTCTTAAAAGAAATAAGTAACATTTTGTATGCGCGTGTGTATGTGTCTAAGAGCGTTAAAATTTCACGGCGGAAAACCGCTTGAATGTCAGCGGAAATGAGAATTTTCAACTAGCTTAGTTTGTGGTGCTATTTTTGTTCTCAAAATGTTAACATGATTTCAAAAGTTAATTTTTTGAATCGCAACATGTGTTACACATTACGTTTTATTTAAATATTTTATTCGCATATTACTAATTTCCGTTCAACTGGAAAACAAGAGGTTACTAAATTTTAATTTTTTATCCAATTTATTGCCATACATTTTGAATAAGATATGGTGCTTTTTTTTTCTTTGAAAGCAAGGGCATAGGAAAGAAAGGAATTCTTCTAACCCTCTAAACTTATCACTGCACATCCCACGATTCCCACGGGCAACATATAAGTAGCAAAATTTTCTTAAAAAATTTCGTAACCACTATTTTCGTGATCTTTTTAGGTAAATTTTGTATGAAATACTACTTATTGCGGTCGCTCCTACGTTGGAATATCTGAAAAATTTTTGCAGATGTACACCGATCATGACCTTTAGACCACAAAACTACCATCATTAAAAACATATATATATATAGCATGGTGTAATTAAAATCGTTATGTCTGTGGGTACGCCAAAGCACAGAAGAATCTAAAGATGACATGTATAAATATGTCAGCTATGGCAAGCGAAATCTACCACAGTTACAAGTCAACCAATTTCGATAAGGATAATCAGCAGGTCGTGTCCTGATGTAACTAAATTCAGATTTTTACATTTTTTATAATTTACCGAGATATTAAGAAAAAACTCATAAACTATTTCCCCCCCACAGAATTGCAAAAGCGAGCACACATCTGGCGTTGATTTCACTGCGGAATATAAAAAACTTTTCACTAATCTGCGAAAATTAAGAAAATTAATTAAGATAGATTTGAAAATTTTAGAGCATAAGTTGAAAAATATTTTATGACAGTGTATATTTTTTCTTTATTCGTTATTCTTATTTAAAAACTAGTAGCGTTCAGATATATTTACTTACAAAATCAATGAAAGCATAATGAAAATGAATAGGGATCAAAAATAAAATTTAAACTAATAATAAATAATTAAATAATTTACTAAATTACATAGTTCAAGATGTTAAATATACATTAGAGTGGTCGCAAGATACATGGGAAAATTTTATTTTAATCTTATCTTTTGGGAGACCCCCTTCCCTCTCTAAAAATTTCCAGTTAGTTACAAAATGTGATTGGCAAAATTTTAGCCTAATTGAATAATATTAATCCGTGCCTGATAGAGGTTAAATTCTTGAAATTTTGCAATTTTAGGTGAAAAATCATAGTTTTTCTTTCATTAAGTGAAAACTATTTGTTTTAGAAATCTGATTCTTGTTTTATTCAATAGAAAATGTTGTTGCTTTGAACTTTTAAGCTCAACGAAACTTATACTTAATGAAATTTAGTACTTTTCAGGTCATTTTGGGAATCTTACTCTCAAGCTATGCATTTAAAAAAAATAACAAAAAATGACAAATGAATAATTTTTATTAATCTTGATATATATATATATATTTGCATTAAAAGGCAAAAAAAGTTGAACAATGTTTGTAATTTTAAAAATCTTTCATGAATTAAATTTAATTTATTGTTATCTTATTCTGTACCTGGAAAGAACGAGCTCCTCGATTTGAATTGCAGTTGAAGCACATTTAAAACTAACAACTGAATTTCTCTTTTTATTACAAAGATGTTTTTTGCACCTGCTATCATTAACTATTTATAGAAGTGGCGAAACATTCCGGCACCTCATTCCCAATTTGGTATAATGGCAGAAATGCAATTGTCAAATTTCAAGAATTTTATATTATAATAATCGCCAAGTGAAAATGAATACGAAAAAAGTTTCTACAGGGTGAGTCATAAATATCGAAACAATAGGCTATCTCCTCAAATATTGCCCCTAGACCCATACTTCCAATTGCAAAAATTCATAAAAAAAGGTGAAATTTCTGATAAGATAAGTTGCAACTCCATGGGGGGTCTATTTGAAAAAATACGAAAATTAAATTTTTATACGACCCCCGTAGGTCAAAATTCCCAATTAGGAAATTATTCCTTATCCATTCCTAAATTGAACAAAACAAATTTCATCTCCGTATCTAAAAATCCCACAGAGATATTAAAGCCCAAAATCCTCAAAAATTCCTGACTTACACCACTTTTCCCTGCCTCTAAACTGTGCTTTCTTCTCTGTGATTCAACGCTTGTTAGGGAACATTCACAAATTGCAAATTGATAAAAATCGGTTTAAGATAGCGCTTTTTCTTTGGACATAAAATAGCAGCGTATAGTTTTTACGCTAAATTGGTATACCAGACGTCTGCCCGGGTCAAAATATCTAGGTCAAGTCTCAAACCGACCTATAGGGTAAAGTTCGGCGTGGCCTGAAAAAATGTCAACATCATAACCCGGACCGGTCTGGAAAATAGTTTAAATCATAGCCCGGTTCAGTCGCAAATTTCTACATAGTTTTTTAATTCGGCGTGGGAAAAAAATGTTTCATATGGAGGAGTTCTGAGCAAAAAATTCTTTTATAGCTTTTCGTTTTTTATATTTATACTTTTTATTATTAAAGAAGCGCCAAAGGCTGTAATATATTTATTTTATCAATGAATCTCCATCTATATGTAAATGTTTCACTTATATTTTAATATCGTTAATCTATATCCCATGCGTTGGAGACTCTGAAAAATGTTATACACTAAAACTTTTTAAGACGGAATCACATAGGAAAGAAAAAGTACGTTATATACAGATGCTCTCCCTAGAAGATGTAATTGGAGCTTATTTTCTTTTCAGTTACTATTTCATTTATTTTGCATGGATCAACATATTTTCCGTTTAAGACAGAATTCCGTCATAGGCAGATTTTTTTCGCTGGTTTTATTGTATTTAATTTTTTTAGCCTTTGATTAATCTATTTTTTAAAAAAAATTAAAGGGTTTTTTTTGTTGTTGTTTTTTTGTTTGTAAAATAAAAGTTTTAAAATCTATATGTTTTTCGTAAAAAAATTCGATTGAGCCGAATTTTATTTATTTTATGTACGTATTAAGTCAGTCAGAGACAGTGATTTTAATACGGGTTTTGTCGAGATCGGGTTTGAAAATTTCATCCAGAGTGCACTTAAGTTGAAGGAAGTAGTCCCCTCCTTTATGAAAAGTACGCTAGGCCCGGCCTGGCAGGTCTTCCGAAAAAAGTAACATCTCGGTCCTGGCCCTACCTGGACCCAGAATACAGATTTTTTAACATCCTCTGGAGGACGATAAAAAACCTGAAGTTGTCAGAGGTAAATTTAAAAAGGAAAAAAAAAGACTTAATCTGCATCTTAGAAAAAGCATTTTTAAAAATAACTGACGGACATTTAAACAATACACTTCGTTTTTCTGCATAATGAATTTTTTATCCTCTATTTCTTGTCTTTAAATTATTAAATGTTAAAAATTTTTAAAAGAAAAAAGATCTTGAAACACGTCATTTTTGATTTTTTTACATTAGTTTTGTTTCGGCAAATTTGAAAAAATGTTTATTTTTGAAAAAATGTTTGTTTTTGAAAATATGATTTTTTTAAAAGTTATATTATTTTTTCAATAAATATTTTTAATAGTTTTAAAATTAATATAAAAAAACCTTGGAAAAAAACTAAAATCAGATTTTTATCTTTAATTAAATGGAAAGAAATTGAAATCCGATAAATAATGTTACGAGTTATAACGATTTTTGATTGTCCCATTTAAACCAGTACTAACCACATGAAACTTTTATAAATTGTATGAGAAATTTTAGAATGTGATTTTCTTAGCAAATTATAATGCTAACCATCACAAAAAAAGAAAAAAATCAAAATTCTAACTCAAGAAATATATTTTTTACGCGTTTTCTAGAACTTTTAAAGTAACATTGTTTTTTGAATTGCGTGCTTTTCAATTTGTGTCTAATCCCTTAAAATCTGATGAATTTTTTAAATGGCTATAACTTTGCGAATTTTGGAGATATGAAGATGCAACTTTTTTTGTCTTATTCAGGACTGAATAAGGAAAGTTTTCCTAATTGGAATTTTTGTCCTACGGGGGCCGTATAAAAATTTAATTTTCGTCACTTTTCAACTAGACCCCCCCATGGAGTCGCAATTTATCTTATCAAAAATTTCACATTTTTTTATGATTTTTTGCAATTGGAAGTATGGGTCTAAGGGCAATATTTAAGGAGATAGCCTATTGTTTCGATATTTATGACTCACCCTGTATACTTACAGTACACTCACCAGTTAACCACTAATTTTAATTTTAAGTAGAAGTATTAAACGACTTCGCAAACAGCTATTTCGAAAAAAAAGTACTGAGATGATCGAAATCTGATTTAAAAATTGCTTCCTCATTTTTTGACAAAGAAAAGGTAAAGAGATAGCAGTTTTAATTATTAGTTAAAAAAAGTTCCTCAAATTGAAAATAGTATCAAACTAATTCAGTCAAAAGCTATATTTTCAGCAGTTGAAGAGTGCGAGGAAGTTGGTAATATTCAGACAATGTGTTTTGATACCACCACAGTAAACTCTGATCGCTTCAGAGTAACCTGCAGGGTCAACCCATTTCAAGTGGTCCAGAAATATTTTTTTGGTCGCTCGACCATTTTTAAAAAATCTGAAATTTTTTGTACAACAACCCTAACATGACGGATGTTCAATATGACCATTATAATATTTTAATACTATCAAAGGTCAGAATTTCAGAATTTTATCTCGTGCTCCACCAGAGATATCAAAGCCTAAAAAGTGCGATTTTTGAAAATTTTGACGAATTTCGGAATTTTTTTCGCAAAGAGAAATCAACTCCCAGATCTGGGACTTGGTGTATGAGTACACGCACCTTTGACCTATTTGTAGAAAAAATTGTGTAAAGTTGACAGTCTTGTTGAACAATTACATAGTAGGTTACAATAGTTTAGCAGTATTGTTTTCACATATTGTCCATGTCATATCTCCGCTTGTAGTCAAATCTCCTTCTTGAAATTTTTTGTACATAACATTACTACACAATACTATCAAAGGCCAGAATTTCAGATTTTTATCTCGTGCCCCCACCAGAGATATCAAAGCCTAAAAAGTGCGATTTTTGAAAATTTTGACGAATTTCGGAATTTTTTATGCAAAGAGAAATCAACTCCCAGATCTAGGACTTGGTGTATGAATACACGCACTTTTGACCTATTTGTAGGAAAAATTGTGTAAGTGTGACAGTTTCCCTTGCATGAAAAATTTCCTCTTGCAAACGGATAGATTTTGGAAAAAATCTTAAATTTTGTGCTAAAATTTCACCTGTAAAATTTTATTTTCCAACATTATTCTACCACCATACATTTAGCCTATTCTATTCTGAACAAAATGCTGCAAACCCCATTTCAATTGGGAAAATAAAAGACGAGATGTTTACAATTTTGTGTATCCTATTATCTGAGAAAATCGCTGCACACGATAAAACAAAGATGGCCGCCATGCACAAACAAAAAATAGTAAAATTAAAATAACTGTCATTTTGAACTTCCATCATGTTAGGGTTGTTGTACAAAAAATTTCAGATTTTTTTAAAAATGGTCGAGCGACCAGTGCTGGACCACTTGAAATGGATTGACCCTGCATTTTGCTATTGCAATTATTAAAGTAAATACTCATTTGTATTTATCATATCACCACCTTAATTTAGAAATTATTATAAAAACTGTTTTTTATTGTAATGTGAGCACAACCACTGCCCCTCATTCAGATATTTTTTTTAATTTTTCAGATGGGTGGTCTAAGTTGGATCAGACTATGTATAAAAATGATATTGAGAATGAAATATTAGATACAAAATATATAAATCAGAGGAAAGTTCAATTTTTCTTACGGAACATTTTAAAAATGTACAGCCCAGGGATGATTAAAAAAAAATTGGTCCAACTTTGTGTAATTTTCATAAGGTGTTTTCCTCCAAAAGACATTTTTTCAGAGCTCCTGGAGTTATTCATCAAAACAGATTGGTGACACAGACTATTTATTCCCTCAAAATAATACCTTTTCAGAGATCAGCTATCATTAACAAATTTAGAAGAAGAAGATATGAGAAACATTTACTTATTTATAATCATTGTTTATTGTTAAAGCATAGTTCTATTCCTATTTTGGCCCCATTCAAGTTACGCAATTATCAAAATGACTTGTTGACTATAGAAAAATTGAAAAATGGGTATCAGGCAAAGCAATTGCTAAAAAGATAAACCAATTTTGGTATATTAACTCGGATCAAATCACATTTTCATCTGTATATGATACTTTTAAAAGAAAAGTATCATAAAATCAATGCCATTTGAAGAAGAAAATGATGATGATGATAGGAATAACAATAGTTTCAATGAAGTGTTTCGTTTATTTATAAACAAAGAAGTCAATGTTTTTGTTTGTCTTAAAATGTAATTTTTTTAAGAAATTTTATATTAATATGCAATTTTTAAATACTAATCCCAATGTATGGTGTGAAAAAACATTATTTCAAAGCAGAAAGAAAAAATAACAAATGGTTTTAAGGTTGTCAGTGACATAGCTTAAAGGGGAATAAAATTAATTCAAATTTTCAATTCCTGTTTAACGAGACGAAAAAGAAATACAGCTTCTGTTCTAAAAGTTATATCTGTAGAAAAACTTTACAAGACTCTTCAAAAGTCACTTTATCTCAGCCATTACTATCTTATTGTGACAATCGTAAGGGATGTTAAATTTTTACTGTATAATGTTCCCTTTCCTGTAACATAACTTTAATAATAAAATACATTTGAACAATTTTTATTCTAATTTTTGTACTTTCTTAGATCTTTATTTCCTTTTAATTCTTTCAGTTTAAATTTCAATTTTTTTAAATTTAATTTGATTTTTTTAAATTAAACTCTTTATTATATATAAAATGAAAACAAAAAGATGAAAATAATATAAAATGGAATGTTACAATTTTTTTTTCGCGTTTTCTTAAAAAGTGAATTTTTAGGATTCAGATCGAGTCTGGTCCTGAAAAACGCTCGTATGCTTAAATTTATAACTTTTTACAAAAATATGGTATGTGGTTCTTCAAAGTGAAAATCTTTTTTTTAAGAAATGAGACCAGCATTGTGTTTCTAGCTTCAGCTATATTCATTTCATAAAGGAAAAACAGCATTTTTTTTTTTCAAAAAATCACATTTCTTTTTTCAAACTTTGACCTAATGAGGCATGCGTTTACATTATCCAAATAAGCTGAAACTTAGCCATTGGCAACTTTTTTTTTTTTTTTTTTTTTCTTTTTTTGAAGGGGGGGGGGGGGGGGTTCTAAAAAATTCAAAAATTGATTTTTTGTGACTACCCTAATGTACATATTTTCGGGCGTTAGAGATTATTAAGCATTTATGATGCGGAAAAAAATGTTTTAAACGTAATATTAACAAAGTTCGGGAAGGAAATGCTTCTATATATTTATGTACCTCGAAGCTCGATTTTGTATTTTTGATAGTTTTAATTTTGCTTTTATGTGATTTTCGCGTATGTTTACACTTTGAAGCATTTCTACATTACTAAAAATAATCCAATATCAATCTTTTAGCCCAATCTTGTAAATGTCCTCTTTTCAATAAAATTCGGAATTTATACAGCATTTTTTTTTATTTTTCGCGATTTTTTAATGCGATTTTTAGTTTTTTGTACACTTAGTGGTGATTTCTTGACATCGGTAAAAGGAATTCGGTTTCAAACTTTCAGTCTAATATAATAAATTTTGTCCACTATGATTTTTGAAGTTTAGTTATTTTTAATAAGATATTCAATGAAATTTTTAGATATTTTTGTGCTGTTCCACTTAATTTTTTGTCACTCATGAAAAAAATCTGATTACAACGATTCACTCCATTATAACAAACTAGTCCCTGAGATTTATGGATTCTTAGCAATCTTTAATATGATTGTTAGCGTTCTTTCGATTTCCGCGATGATTTGGAAAAGAATTTGATTTGAAACGTTTATTCTAATACAGCAAATTTTGTCTTCGGTGATTTTTTATTTTTAGCGATATTTAGGATTTTTGTTGAGTTCTGCGGCAATTGATTGGCATTAGGAAACCGAATACAGTTTGAAACTCTTAGTCAAATATACTAAATTATCCCCCTCCCGTCTGTTTTGGAATTTTTAGCAATTTCTCTGGTATCAAGGCAATTTTTTTGCACTTGTTAAAGGTATTCTGTTTCAAATTGTTAACCAATATGAATTGGATTTCAAAATTTTTTAACCTAATATACTAAATTTTCTCCTCCGCAATTTTTCAATTTTAGAGATTTTTTTATCATTTTTTCCAGTTTCATGATAACTTCCTGACATTCCAAAAAGAAATTTGTTTCAAATTTTTAGCCTTCGAAAATAAAGTTTTTTTTTTTTTTTTTTTCGCGCGGTTTTTTATTTGTTAGCGTTTTTATCGTAATTTTTCGCATTCCACGGAGATTTTTCGTCATTCGTAAAAGGAATTAGACTTTATACTTATATCCTAATGCAGTAAATTTCATCCTTTGTCATTTTTTAAGCTTTTGCTATTTTAGTGGGCTTTTTTTTTTTTCGCGCTCCGTGGCGATTATTTGGAATTCGTGAAAGGAATTCGCGTTTCCAACATTTAACCCCATAAGTTTGGAATTGAGAATCAACAGCATTGAACATTTTGGAATCCACAATTTTCAATGAGATTTTTAACGAACCCCAGTTACAATGTTTTATCCCATTGTACTTAAAAAGATCCTCTGCGACTTTTTAATTTAACGATTTTTTTTCGCGGTATTTTTAATTCGCGACAATTTATTCACATTAGTAAAGGAATCCATTTTTAATCTTTTAGTTCAAAATAGTAGATCCTGTTCTCTTTTTTGAATAAAGTTCAACCGAATTATGTTCATTAAATCTTGAATTTTTCGCGAATATTTATGTGATTTTTAAATTTTTTCGCATTCCTCAGCGGTTTTCCAACATCCATAAAAAGAATCCGGTTTCAGTCTTCTAGCACAATATAGCAGTTTTTTTCCCTTCGTTTACCTCTCTATCCGGAATTTGTGTCGCTATTCTTAAATTTTTCGTGATTTTGTATTGCAATTTTTTGAATTTTTCCCGTTTCGTGTTATTTTTTGATAGCTCCAGGTAACGTCGTGTGGATCAGCCAAGGGCTATATAAAAAAAAAATGGGTGATTTGGAATGCTGTATCACGATTGATGTATTTCGAAATCGCGAAAAAAAATATTAAAGAGAAAAAGAATAATTAAAATTTCATAAAGCACTACTATTTCTTGATGATAAAATTCTTGACCACCCACCGTATCTAAGATCATATAAAAATCGCATTTAAATATTTATTAAGGTGGATTATATTTATAAATATTTATTTATTTATTGTATGATTAAAAAGCTACTTAAAATGGCAGACTTTGAATGTTTTACCACCTTGATGAGTACTGACTGACACACACATTTAAAAAAAGTTCATTAAACATTTCCGTTTGATGATGAGAAAATACCTTACCACCCACCATATCTAAGACCATTGAAAATCTCATTTAAATATTTACCCAATGCACTTACAAAAGATTACTCTTTATTAAAGTGGATTATATTTATAAACATTTATTTATTTGTTATATGATTAAAAAACTACTTAAAATAGAAGGGTTTGAATGCTTTACCACCATATACATTTCCGTTTGTTGATGAGAAAATACCTGACCACCCATTATGTCTGAGACCAACCAATAATCACATTTAAATATGTGCCCGACACAGTGCAAAAGATTAATCTTTACAATTATAAATATACCTTTGCTTTTATTTTTACATTTTTTAAGCATATAATAGAAGATTCGTAATTAATGTGTCCGCCGAAGATCACCTTCAATGTACTTGGGGGAGAATGGGGCAAATTGGAGATTAAAAGTTCACTAAACTCTATGTTTAGGAAAAATAAGCTTTTAATGATTTAAAGAAATAATACATTTTCATAAACTAGAATAATGTTAAGAGTTTATGAAAATATACATTTATCATTAATGAAATGAAAATTTTAAGAATGAAAGGAACCGACGAAATTCAAAATAATTTATTTTTTGTTTAATAAATCTGTACCTTGTAGAAAAAGGGCTAATGTCCGTTTTGAACATAATAAAAAATCTAATTTAATGCTTTTATCTTATTTTTTATATCTCTTTGTATTTTTACTGAAAAATGTTTTTGGAATAAAGTGAATGGAAGTCATTGGCAGTTATTTCTGTTATACCATACCTATGACTATTGCGAAGTAATTGTCACGGCAAAGAAATATATAAAGAATATTTAAGACTATTATTCATTAGAAAATGTATTTAAGCAAATATCTCGACATTTTTTTTCTACTATACGGGTACAGAACGACAGTAATTACAGCGCACTCGATGAAATATTTTTCAGCTTTCCTACCAAAAGAAATTTTCAAGTACTAGCAAACCTCGCGGTTTTACTCGCGTAATAGTTGCAATATGCCAAGTGATATTTGTAAGTCTGATTTTTATTAGAAGTAATAACATGTTTAGGAATAATTCAAAAATTTCTATTTAAGCCACATTTTGAGTAAATTTCCTTATTACACTGCATTATTCCGAAATTAGACTTAAATTAATAAAAAGTAAATCTATTTTTAAATAAATTATAATTAGAAGATTTTTTGAAACTTTTATGCTCAATTCATACGCTCCTTTTAGTATTTATTTGAAGTATTTAATTTTTAAAAACATTCTTCTTAGTATGCATTTACATCTTATATCTTAATCAAAATAATCATATCAAAATCCAAGTTTCTTTTCTAAGGATATACCATCTCTCTAGGGATAGAGGCACTTATATAAAATGTCTATGTTAGAAAAGGGGCTGTTGCCGTTAATTTTGGATTCGGTTTAGTATTTCCTAGTATTCCATAGAAATTTAATTTGGAAAGTTTTTAACCCGGGAGAACGCGCGCTTACCCAGGGTATAAATGGTTTTAACTTTGTCACCAATAAAATCAAATTATAACCGTCATTTTATTTAGATGGAGACAATCCTTACAAATTCTGCGCTAAAATAAGTTGAAGATGAAAAAAATCATACGCATAAAGGCTTTTTTTAGAACATTTGTTGTTCCTGCCTACCTCAACTTTTAGTGGCACCGGCACAGAATACAGACTATATATGATCAGAGAGTGTCACCATTGATTTACAACTATTACTTTTATAATCGGTTTATTACTTCCTAAGCTTGCATAGAAATCGTAATTTAGGAATTTTTTGAACGCTTTTCTCTTCTTTCCTTCGCTTCACAACTTTTAATTTCGAATTTGATTCCGACTGTTCATAGAGGACCTTTATATTTTATAAATAACTACAATGCCATATTTAAAATTTCTAGGCTCTTTAGTACAATAGAAATCGCCATTTGTTTTCCTGCAACCCTTTGTTGATAGTAACAGCGACATAAAATATAACTAATATTTATTATAACTAATATTTCTGTTGCCATCAATTTACTTTTGAAATCAACTTGATATTTGCTGAGATTGCTTACAAATCGCCATTAAGAACGTTTGTGAAACGCTTGTCGCGCATTTTCACTACTTTTAAATTTAGAATTTTTGAGGAAATGTTAACAGAGATCATTTATATATATCTTATTAGTAACTATCATGCTAAATTTCATGTTTCTAGGCCCGTCAGTAACACAAAAATCGCATTTTCAGAGCGTTTTTCGATCTTGCACTCCATTGGGGATAGTGACACTGACATAAAATATAGCCTATGTTGGAGCAAGGATTATCACCATCATTTTGACATCAATATTTTTTAAATCGGTTCGTTATTTCCCGAGATTGCTTAAAAATTTCAGTTTAGAGCGCTTTTATATCGCTTTTTGCACATATTAACCCTTTTTAAATTTCGTATTTTTTAGAAAATGTTCTTAGAAATCATTTTTATCTTATAAATAATTAACATGCCAAATTTTGTTTCTAGGTCTTTCAATAACACCAAAGTCACATTTTTAGAACGTTTTTTGCTTCTGCATCTCTTATGGGGTTGTGACACCGACATAAGATATGAGGACCCCAGAAGCCAAGGGGTACAAGTGACAAAATTTAGATTTCGAGTAAATTGAGTTCCAAGTTAAACATCCATTGTAATTGAATGAATTGAGATATGAAATTTTTGCTTATTTCTTAGTGATCTTTGAACTCTTATTTCAATAACTGCTTGAAAAAAAAGTGGAGTACAATTTGTTTTAAATTTATAATTAAGCAATGTTTAACATCAGTCGACACTTGTACCCTTTGGCTTCCAAGCAGTAATGAAAACTGCTTGAAAGCCAAATTTACAAGTGCCGAATGAATACAAGAAATGAAAAGTTATGGAATAAAAATAATAAATTTATGAAAAAATTAAGAACCATGTTATATAAATAAATCAAAGAACAATTTTTTTAAATAAAAGTTCTAAAAAGGAAAAATTATGAAAAAAAAAATGAATTTTCGAAAAATTTATAAACAATGTTGATATAAATGAATGAAAGAAAAAACTTTTGTTCAAATATAAGTTTTAGAATTTTAAGTTTTGAAACATTGGAATTTTATAATATTTAACACTTTCCAACAAAGTTGAAAAATGAATACAGAGCTGCCAACTTCTACGCCTTTTTAAATCATATAAATGTGTTTGAAACCACAAAATGTTTTTAATAAAATGTATGTTAAATGTATGCGGTGATACGTATTATAATATGTATTGTCACTTATTAGGTAAAATTTCTGTTTTGAATGTATTTATTTGACTTTGAATAGGCGTAGAAGTTGGCAGCCATGTGAATATGATTTTGGTTTGTCTGTCCATCTGTCTGTGCCCTAACTCTCGTAAATATATTCGGATTTCCCTGAAAATTTAGGGAATTGTTCAAGTTCACTTCAACACGAACCTATTGCAAATGACCTTTCTAACACGATTAGTTTATTTACAGGGACAATCAAAAGTTTTCCGTTTCATCACGGGTTATGAAAAAATCGTTTCAAATGAATTTTAAAGAAGTTACATTGTCACATATTAAAATTTATATGCATTTACGAATTGCATTAAAATAAACATTCTATAAAATATGAGGTGAAAAGAATAGTTATTTATTTACAGGGCCACACTAAAGCTTTCCATTATCTAATGATAAAGAGGAAATTGTTTGCGACATATTTTAATTATATTACAATTTTCATGTATAATAAAATTGATATATGTCACTGAGACTTAATATAATTTCGCGCATAGTATGAAGCACACAGTTTTTACTGGGACACACACAAAAAAAATTTCAAATAGTATATTCTATACGAAGAACTGTATATATTATCGATGATGATTGATGGATGGACAAAATGCCTTGTTAGTTATGATTTGTGCTTTTAAGTTTCACTAAATTTATATATATTATATGGTATGCATAAATGCTATAGTTTATATACAGGGCAATATAAAAGATCTCGTAAAGGTTATTGAACATGAGCGTAGTATACTTAATGATTGCTTTTAAATAATTTATGTATTTTTATGCTGAATTGCATTCAGTTTACTAAGAAATGCTTTTAAAATATAGATAAAATGATATACAGGTTCACGCATAAAATTTTACACATGGTCATAAATGGATGATAATTTCTCGAAATGTGATTTCAGTAGTCTTAAAAGTGTTTTAGTTTGAACTAAATTTTAGCTAAATACTGGCGTTTATAAAGGTTCAAAGTAAAGTACAGGAGGAAAAAAATATACAAATATGTTTCCATCTATTAGCATAAACTGCTGAAAGAGAAATTTCAAACTGTTACGCGTTTTTTTTGTTAAACTAAATATCCCTATTATACAGTATATATCAACCAACAGATAAAACATAGGCTGTTTGAAAGTATTAGAATACATATTTGGCTATGGATAGTAATACTTTATTACCCTAAATAGCAAAGATTTTTAAAGATTTCAGGGAGTGTTGGAACGTGTTTAATAATCTATGGTTAACGAAGGATTTTCTTACTTGTTACCAGTTGAAATGCATTTATTTAATGTATAAAAAAGCAAATGGTCTTGTATGTCGTTAGTCACGCTTCTGCTATATAGACGTCAACGTATACAACTGCACTTATTATACCCCTTGGCCTCCAAGCGTTTCACAGTTTTTGAAAAGAGGTTAAGTAACTGACCCCTAAAACGCAACACATAATTAAAAAATCACTCATAACTTTTTAGCTACAAATAAGTAGACTTATTTCCAGATAACCAGTGCACTTAACTCATTTTTTTCAATTTTGTCACTTACACCCCTTGGCTTCTGGGTTCCTCATATAAACTGTGTTGAAGAAAAGATTGTCAGCATCATTTTGAAATCGATTCGTTACTTCACGAGATTGTTTTAAAATCGCTACTTAGAATGTTTCTAGAATGCTTTTCGCCCATTTTCAACCCTTTTAAATTCCTTATTTTTTATCAAATGTTCTTAGTGATCATTCATATCTTACTAGCAGCCTTCGCCCACTACGCTGGTCGCTTTCTTTAAAAGAATTTTGTATTAAACAATATGCATACAGTAAAGATTAAAAATTTAATATCTAATAAAATAGCCTCAATCGTTGTCTTATTCAAATAATCTCACACTTTCAGGTTCAAAATACATATTGACGACATAATAGCTCTAAAATAACTCTGTTTAGTTATTATTTAGTAGATTTGCTATCTTGAATTTTGCGTTTCTACCTATAACTGCTGCGAGCATATCGAAATGTAAAGTATCACCAACCCATTAAACCCTTTTAGGCGGAAACTTCTAAAATAGATAAAATACATACTATTATTTTTAACACAATCAAACTGATTGGTAAATTTATCATACGAATTGAATATTTCCAACTGAGCGAAAATTTGCCCAGATACTTGGCTTACAAGGCCAATGTTTTACTTGTTAAGCCTCAACTGAGCCTAACTGAGCGACAGCCGGCTGGGACTTTTCGCTCAGATAACCTTATTGGTCATAACATCTGGTTTGTCATTTAGAATGCTCGGCAGAATAAACCGCAGGTAATGGGACTTCATATAACGACGGATATCTAGATATACTATTATTTTTTAACACAATCAAACTGATTGGCAAATTTATCATACAAATTTAATATTTCCAACTGAGTGAAAAAATAAATGTTGATTTAAAAAAATACATGGAAGCTATAAACAGAGGTAATTAAAAAACAACAATTCAAAGGGAGGCTGTAAGGAAGCCACATTAGTGGAAACGTCGTTCCTTGGTTGTAAAAAGTAGAAAAGGTGTGAATATGTATAAAAAGATAAAGGAATTTAAGTACCAAAAATTAGAATTTTTTGGCAATTAGTACCAAAATAGCCAAAAAAATAAGAATATACGCTCCCCTCTTGGCAAAAACAGAAACTAAAAGGAAGATGAATGGGATCACTAATTTTTATTGATTTGTTCTACGTTATTCAAGTTCAATTTCATAGTTTTACTATTATTAGAAGATCTTTTGCTTAAATACATTAAACGTATCCACATGATTGGTGTCGGTTAAAGTTGAAAAAGTACATCCCAGGATTCCAACTGTCATTCCCCTAGAAAACATCCCTCTTTCTCTGTCACTTTAAAATTTTCATGAACTATAAATAATATTTATTAGAGGCCTTCACAAAAAAATCCGATTTAAAATGATAAAAATACTGCAATTTCAAAAAAGTTCAAAATTCCCCTCCCCCTTGGGGGTCCAAATTGGGAAGGAGGAATGAAATGTCCATAATCTGAAAGAGTGGTTCAAGTGCCTCATGATGATAAGTCACATGCCGAGTCCATAAAAAGTTTGAAATTTTCGACCCCACTTAGCCCCCCCCCCCCCAGTGGCGGAAAATTTTAAATCATTGAAACATGTTTAATTATTTTTATAATCGATGTATTTTCTGCAATTTCACATTCCTACTTAAAACGATCACTGAGATGTGCCAAATATTCAAAACTTTTCGACCCCCTTTTAATCCTCTTATGGGGGGGGGGGGAACCCACTCATACATCAGTTAGTGATTGAATTTTTAATTAATTTCGTACATTTTGGGGATTTCTGCACAAAAATTTGTCAAAAAAGGGGGGGGGTGGCAATCAGTGGCACCAGATTAAGGGAGACCTGAACCCCATTTTCGGCCAAAAATCATCAAAAGTTAAAAAAAAAAAAAAAAAATTATCTCAGAAAACGACAAAATACATATTTGCGAATATCCATACAAAATTTCAGAACTCTGGGACACTTGGAACAGGTAGCAAATGAGCTTTTTTAATTGTAGTCACTATAGAGTTTAAAGAACTAGCGGCCGTTTAAAATGAGTTTTCCTGAAAATGATTTTTTTCATATTTTGCCTAAGTTCAAAGTACTAAGGCTCAGTGGTAAAATTATTTAGAAACAAAGTGTTTATGTTTTCAGAATCTTAAAAAATTTGCAACAAAAGTAAGGAGAGATATATTTTTTAACTATTTTTGAAAATTTTACATAAATTGATAAACATGAAAATTATAACAAATTCAAGGAAATTTACCATGCATATTTTTATTTTTTTTAGCTGATTAAAATAGAAAATTAAAAATATCTCTCCCTAGGTCTTTTCCATATACTATAATACTATTTAAGAAATTTTAGTAATACCAAAATATTGAAAATTGAATGAGTAGTAGTAATTTTAAAAAGTGTATTTTTCGACCAAAAAAAATCATAAAAATCCCTATAAAAGATACACTTTTTTAAAAAAAAGTGAATTTTTTTGCTAATTATTCCTTACAAAAAGATTCTTAAACAGTACACCAAAATTCATTACTTTAAAATCAATAATAAAAATTTTAGGTTTTTTCTTACAGGTCTCCCTTAACAGAAAAGTACCAAAACAATGTTTTAAAATCAGTTTTCAACTAAAATTTATTTAAACTGACACTTATTAAAAATCAAGGTGTCATGGTGATAGGAAGATGTGCCAGCATTAATCTCAGCCAAATTCCAGAACATTCTCATCAAATGAGCATACAATCAAATTTGCTTCTTATTTCCACAATCCTCTGTCAAAATTATGGATTTTTTCAGCAATTGTTTTACAAATGACTCGATTCCCCCCTCCCTTTCAAGAACTATAAATAATATTATAGGCATGGATTTTCATAGAACTTTATATTTAGTTAGTACTTGATATGACACAGTACTGATTACGTTTTGGTGCAAATCACTCAAGGTGGCGCTGCTGTGGTGCATTATTCGTGATTATCGCAATAGCTCTATCTCAGGAACTAATGCACGAATTTTCATGAAACTTAAGATTCTGTTAGTCTCTTATGTCCGTTAGTATTCTTCAGTTTTTGGAATAAATAGCTCAACAGATGACACAGCTATACGGGATTATTCATGATTATCGCAATAGCTCTATCTCAGAAACTAATGCACGAATTTTCATGAAACGCCACCTATTGGGCAATTTACACCAAAAACTAATCAACACTAATTTATATCAAGGATTTTATTGAATCTGAAGTTTGATGAAAATTTGCGATTATCTTATTCGTGTCATCAAGAATATTTGGGATGAATATTCTTGAGGTATGGCTATTGTGAAAATTGTAAATAATCCAGTATAGCAGCATCACCTGTTGAGCAATATACACTAAAACCTAATCAGATCTAGTTTATATCAAGTCCTTACATAATCTAAAGTTTAGTGAAATTCAAGTGCATTAGTTCTTGAGATAGAACGCCCATAAAATTTTTGTCCCATACACACAGACAGACTCAGTGACAGACATTTTGTAAAAACATGTTTTTTGGGTTTTCTGACCCCTAATATGTGTAAATCAGTCGAAAACTGGCTTTCAAAAATTTTCACGAATCCAATACTTTCTTCTTGTAAAGATAGAAGAACGTAAAAAATGTGACATATAGTGAATAAGTTATAGTCTAATACAGTGATGCACAACCTTTTTACCAGAAAATCGTTTGCCACCAGAATATTTGAAAAGTGTAGTTTCTTTTATTGAATGGCAAATTTTCTGTCATTACTATAAGGAAAATTATTCTGCATAAAAATAGTGGTATCATTTTGGCCCGCGGTCCAGAGGTTGTGCACCCCTGGTCTAGTATATAGTTAATTGTATGTTTTGTTACCATATTTCGCATTTCCAAAATGGCTTGAAATAAGCCGCATGTCATTGCATGGCCCATTAGCCAAATTTCTGTCAAATGTCTGTTATAAAGGTAGGTTTCATGCTATAAAATACAATTATCAAGTTCCACTTTGACCCTCAGTGCACTGAAATACAGGATCACCAAAAAGACTTGTTTCATTAGATACAAAATTAGCTATTTTTCAGCAGCACTGAGGGTGAGCCATGCAATTAATGAGCTAATTCAGTTAATAATTCTGAGTAGTTCTACAAATGTTAAACCCCAAAACTGTGGCTGACCTTCAGTGCATGGGTCCATGAAACCTCAAATATGGCGTTTTTTTCACTTTTAGCGACAAAGTTTGACGATCCATGCCGGGTTGCACTGAAGGTTAACCATGAAATTTACAAAATAATTCAATTTAGCTACTAAATGTTATGTTCTAATCACAAAAATTACTTTGGCTGATGCTCAATGCACTGAGATAATAGAAAACAGAAAGATATTGATTCAAAAAAATACTGGGTCATGACCCGTTTTAGAAATTTTTGTGGGTCACAAAAACTTTTTTTTAGGGAAAAACAAAATATGTATATTTTCTAAAATCATTAGAAGAAACCACCAAAAAAATTTTGGCAAAATCAAAAATGGTGTGTATGATGACATTCCCTTTTCTGCCCGACTCTTATAAAATCTGATCTTAAACAACTTTCAGACGATTATTAGACGATATTAAATGACTCATATCAGTTCCTGGCTTGCACCATTTTTTTAATATCATTATTTTGTAATGTTAAAATTCAATTTAAATAACCTTTTCAGAACTTATTTATAGAATATATATCTGAACTTGAAATTTAATTTCCATCAAGCCATAATTATATTGCAAAAATATTTTTATGTAAAAACAAATATTCTGTTCTTTATTAATTAAAATTTTAATTTTTGTTTTTTAAATCTTCTTCAGTCATTTTATTAAACCCTCAATATGCAGTAACAATCAAAAACTAAAATGTCTATAATCCAAAGCAGCTAAAACAGTTAATCAAAACAAAGTGCATATAAAGAAGAAATACAGCAAATTTTAAAAATTCCATTTTGAAAGCTTAAAAAGAGTAGAAAATTTTAGATCACACATTTTTTTTTTAATCTATTGCAAAGTCAACTGAAAAGCAGATGTAAATTCAAGGATAGAAATTTACTTCTAATTAAACAAGTTGAAAATTGCATGTAAAGCATACAAATGCATACTATAATGAAGTTTTAAAAATATTGAGATCTGGGTGTAATAGTATACAGTAATTCAAACACAGTATATATTAGCAGAAATCTCTTGCGTACTATTTGCTTTCTATTACACAGAAAGTAATAGAACAGATGTAGTATTCACCCAGAGTCTGCCATCTTGTTTCTATGTTGTCACTTATGACCACTTTATACTTCATCTTTGAACAATTAAAAAATTAAACAGAAACAACAACAAATTTTTAATCTGAAAATCAGCACTCCAAACATTATTTGTAAAAAAGAAGAAAAAATAGAGGGAGGGAGAAGGGAATTTATAATAAGCAAACGTAAATACATAAATTTTTAAACAGTTAAATAAAGCAAGTGTATTCATTTAAAAAATATATATATTCTGAAATTACAGTAAAAAATGTTTCAGAGATTATACATTTAAAAAACAACAACAAAAATAAATGAATAAATCCAAATACAATTTAAAATAGGCAAAAAACGGCCGCCATCTCAGGGCGAATACTACATGATAGCTGAAGTAACTTGTACTAAACCTGAGCAACATATATCAATTTCATAAAATAAAAATGTGAAATAGTTTAATATAATTAAAACATGCCATAAACAATGTTTTCTCCCTATACCATTGTGTAATAGAATAGTTTTGTGTGGCACTGTAAATTAACAACAAATGCTCTTTGCACCCCAGATTGTATAGAATGTATATTTCAGTATATACTTCATACATGGATATCAATTTTATTATGTTCGAAAACATGTAACATCATTAAAATGCACTTGAAACTATTTTTTCTCATTGGTTGTAATGTAACCGATTATACTTATGATTGTCCATGTAATTACACATCCAATTTTCATACTAATTGAAACGACTAGACAAAATTATGCAACAATTATATATTTTTAATTTCAATCAATTCAGATGGGTAGTTTTTGCTCTGTTATATGCAGGCGGACTGAATGACAACTATAGGTGCTTTATATTAGGGATGGGACGAATAGTGATTTTACCGAATAGCCGAATACCAAATATTCGGCCAAATCTTAGGCCGAATACCGAATATTCGGCCGGCCGAATAGTAAAATTTTTTTCCAATAAAGAAAATAAATTTTGATTATATATAATTTAAAAAATAGGAGCTCATTAATAATTATTACTCTTAAATGTGCTTTTAAATGTATTTTTTAAATTTGAAAAACTTATTTTAACACAAAAATATTATGAAATTGCATTATATCCTTTATTCTAATGTACATCAAATTGATTTTCAGTAAGTCAAGATGGGAAAATATTTCCATTAAAATATGAAGAATGTACTTCACTTTTACTATCAATTGATACTTCTCGTATCCAAAATCAATAATATTCTTAATCTCTTTCTCTCTCAGAACTCACAAGGACATATTTTCTGAAATAACCTTTAATGAAGTAAATTTGATCATATAGAGTTTGTGTCCGTAGTGATAAGCAAATTTGTAAGAATGAGACTGTTCTGAAATCAGATGCCAAGCATTAAATTACAAATTATGTTAAAGCAAAAGATTATGCTTAAAGTAGAATACATATGTTAACAAAATCTTTGACATTTGAATTGGCACATACAATATTCAACTTCAATATATTCCACTTATTCAACAAGCGTTAAAAGGATAAACAGAAATTGATAACATGAAAGAAGGAAGATTAAATTAAAAATATATACATAATAATGTTACATATTTAAGTCAGTAATTATGCAAATAATTATTTTAAAGGGAAAACTATAGAATGAAAAAATTATTTTATTGAGTATTTAGAATTTATACTAAAATATTTATAAAACCATCTTCATAAAGCAAGTTGTGTCATCTAATGTGTATTGAGTTTGACACCAGTTCTGCTTTCAGATGTACCGTTGTAGTTGGAATGGAGATATATTATATTTAATTTTGAATATGAATCTTCATTAACCCACCTAGTGAATAATTTTTTTCATTTCTTACTTTATAGAAAATAAGTTATGAATTTCATAAGAGCCTTTTTTATAAGTGCATGGAATTTGCAGACATTAAAAAATATTCGAGCATTTTAGAATAAGGCAGTATTTTTATATTTTGAATTGTAATATATCATTCTCTAATGACATTTCCCGTACAATTAAATCTCCAACTTGGGCAGCATTTTCTAGAATATCACTAACTTTTATAGGAAATACAGAAAGGCTGTATATTTTTTAGTATCTGAATAACTCTATATTTTGCAAGTAAGAGTGAGAATGACTTCATAAATGAAGTAGCCAATTTGGATTAGAGGAAAAAAAATTGCAAGAATGAAATTCTTTAAATCCGAAATTTATTTGGCAAGATATCTTTCACTATTCGGCGAGATTTTAGCAATATTCGGCAAGATATCTCTTAATATTCGGCTACAGGTATTCGGTCAACAAGTCTTCAATATTCGGCCAACCGAATATTTGGCAAAAGGGCCGAATAGGCCGAATACCGAATAGTGGCCGAATATTCGTCCCATCCCTACTTTATATTTCAGGGCTTGAAATTCAATTTTTCGAAGGAGGGGAGTCTCCCTACCAACATTTATAAATGGAGGGGAGTTTGGCTGTTTGGGAGGGAGAAAAAATTTTAAAACCCGCCATTATTTTATGTGCTATTTAAAGAATTACCAGAATACAGACATAAAAAAATATCACTGAAGCAATTTTTATCAACAATTCAGAATAATTATGCGAAATGTGTAAAAAAAACTTTTATACTGTCTAGTTTTTACTGGCGGTAAATTCCCTCCCGGTGCTAATTATTTTTGTCACAGGTCTAATTATTGTTTTAATAATAATTAATAAAACTTCTAATTAATTTAATGAATTTATACTTATAATTAATTGTTATAACCAATGTTATTTTTCTGTATATTAAATGTGCAAGATACAAATTTAATCATAAAATAATACTTATTTGAGTGTAGAAAATAAGAAGTATCACTATTGTTTGCTTTTTTAAAAAAGCTTTACTTTTTTAAAAAAGCGGCAAGTCAAATTCATCGAAAGAGACTTTCTTAAAAAATGAATACTTTGTTGAGTAAAGAGATACTTTTTACTTTATGACTGGCTGCTTTCAGGAATTGCACTCACTCAAAGATTTGGAGCTGTCAGAAACTGATTTTAGAGCAGAAAAGAAAAAATATATATATATTGAAGCAGGAAAATTAGTTTGCTGAACAGAAAAATGAGCTCCCCGTAATATTTTTGGGGGGAGGAAGGGAAGAGAGGTTCCCTTTGACAAAAGTTGCATTTTTTTACTATCTTTTGATTAAATCTGTCGTTTTTTACGATCTTTTCACGAAATCTGCCGTTTTTTCGGGATTTTTTGACGAAATTTACCGTTTTTTCGTGAATTTTATGAGGAAATTTGCCGTTTTTTCGCGATCTTTTGATGAAATCTGATGTTTTATCACGATTTTTTTTACAAAAATTGCCGTTTTTCGCGATATTTTCGGGAAATTTGTTGTTTATAGTGAATCTTTTGTCAAAATTTGTCGTTTTTCGCGATTTTTGGACGAAATTCGACGGTTTTTTTCGTGAATTTTCTGAGGAAATTAGCCATTTTTTCGCGATCTTTTAACGAAATCTGATGTTTTATGGCGATTTTTTTTACGAAAATTGCCGTTTTTCGTGATATTTTGGGAGAATTTGTCGTTTATAGTGAATTTTTTGTCGAAATTTGTCGTTTTTCGCGATTTTTGGACGAAATTTGACGTTTTTTCGTGATCTTTTGATGAAATCTGATGTTTTATCACGATTTTTTTTACGAAAATTGCCGTTTGTTGCATATTTTGGACGAAATTTGACGTTTTTTCGCGACCTTTTTGACGAAAACTGCCGTTTTATAGAATTCTGTCACGAAATTAGGCATTCTTTCGAGAATCTTTTGACGAAATTTGCCGGAAATTAGTAGTCTTTTCGCGATCTTTTAACAATATTTGCCGTTTTTTAGCAAACTTTTATGAAATCACGCGTCTTGTGAAATGTGTAGCTGTTTCTTTTGTGTGTCATATCCGATCTTTTGCGTAATTTACGCGCAATAGCGCATCCGCGGCATCACTGTTTCATAATTTTTGGAATTGAATGCGTTATTTTTTTTGTTGAGGGGGGGGGAATTCCGAACAGAATCACCTCTATTTCGCCGCGGAAAATAGAACGAAACTCGTCAATCGATTGCACGAAAAAAATAGCGAAATTTGTCAATCAGTCGCGGAAAAAATCGGGATTTTCAATGATTTTTCGCTGTAAAAATACTCGCAAAATGTGTCGATTACTCGCACGAAAATATAAAATTCGCAAAACGATTGTGGGAGTTGATCATAGTTTCAAAATGCAAAATTGTTTCGGCGGGAGCCTCCCATCCTCGTTATTTTTTTGGGCGGGATTTTAAAATTTTGGGCGCGAATCCCGCCATCCCGCCCTGAAATTCAAGCCCTGTATTTACATAATTACAAACGCATCTAAAAAACAAAAAGGTAGGACATTGAACATAAAGACAATACGTAAAAAAACATTTAAAAATGTATATTAACTGCAATCATGCAAACCTGATCAGAAAGAAGTTTTAACAATTACAAATAGTCTAAGTTTTGGCATATCTGTTGACTTGAAATCAATGACCTGGTTGTATTAGAAAGATTTATCAAAGATAACTTTTTAAAATGATGCAAAAGTAAGAAAAAACAATAATTAGACATACAATATGTATTTTTGCAAATTTTTATTATTGATGTTTCAAATTCAATAACAACGATAATTGCAAAACTTCAATAAGGTACAAGTTTCAAATATAAAAATTAAGTAAATTTGACTTTGCAAAATTACTACAGGGGAAGAAAAAAAAAAAAAAAAGAAAGAAATACTGGAATATTTCAACAGATCTAAAAAGATGCTGACTTTCTTAGCATATAATTAACATCATTGTTTGATATTTTCATGAGCTTAACACAATAACAGTGAGAAAAAGGAACAAAATACTACATTAAATTACACTAAAAACAAATTTCATTTCATTTGCTTATGATATGGCAATTCATTTGCAATTTTAAAAATAAAGTTTTTAAAAATGGTGACGAATAAATATAAATATTTAGTAATTTAGTCAAAATATTTTTAGCAGTAAAATTCATTTATGATGAAAATGAAATATAAATAAACAAATTGACTATCTGATGCTACATACAAATATATATGGCCAAAACTTTAATATTATAAATTTTATCAGCTTCAAACAGTAACAGATAAGGCGAGGGAAAGAGAAAATAAATATGCTACATGTAAATTTCACATTTGTGCGACACTAAGAATTGCATCAATATCTATGAAAGTAACTTTGTTACCACATGTGAGTTTCCCTAATTTCACTGATAATTTGGTTAGCTTTTTGTAAAGCTTTTAGCATCTCAGCAGTTTCTCTGCGTCTTACAGCAATATGCTCAGATTCTTGCAACAAAGAGGAAAACTGGTCATGCTTATACAAATGTGTTACAAGCTCACTTTGTAAATTATCCCTAACATGATTAACAAGAAAGTGCATAATTGCTTTTGGTACTGCATCTTGTATATTTTTGCGAACAATCATGAAGTATGAGTGAATCAAACGTTCAATCACTTCACAATCTTTCTTCTCTTTGGCAGACAGCTTTCTTGTATGGCTGTTAGGTACTTCAGGTAATAAATTTACAGCTTTTACAGGGCTAGCTGTCATGCTAAGATTCTGAGGACTGTGGACATGTGAATTTGATTTTCCATTCAAAGATTCAATACTTTCTTTAGAGGCTTCGAACTTTGATAATGAAAAGTTACCAGGATGATTCATTAATTTACTTACTGGACCCTGGGCTAAATTAGAATCACTTCCACTAAATTTACTTAAATGCAGACTAGCATCTGTTAACTTTGATGTTTTAACAGCAAATTTATTATCAATTCTATCAGACATATCTGAATTCATATCAAATTTTTGCATAGCAAAATTCATATTTGGATTGTCACCTTTTTTCATTATATTTACATCTTTTTCTTCAAACTGCTTTGCTAAAGTATCAACCAAGGCAGCATCATCATGAAAATCAGGATGCTTTGTATTTATATAAGCCAGTTCAATAGCAACTAAATTTTCAACCATTGCATTGGTATAAGGCAAACGACGTCTAAGCAGTTGTGTCACTACGTCAACAATTTTTTCATGCAATTTAGGAAAGCGAAATATTTCTTGCTGAACTTCAGTTCCACAATGCTGAATAATTCTTTGTAATTCTTCATGTACCAATTCTACACATCTTAAACTAGGTTCTTCCAGTCTCCTGATTTGACGTTTGACTAGCAACTCAAATGAGACTTCAGGAACAAAAAGAGCAGGCCTAGTACCAGTGGCATTTCTTATGGCTGTTAGTATATCCCACTGTGTTAGCCCACTTAGTGGATCTAAACTACTTAAGGTACGGCCAAAAGTTTCATGAAATATGAAGCAAATTCTAGCACCACCACACAATTCAGATGTCTCTATGTTTCTGGCAGTTCCTTCAATTGTAGAACAATAAGATGACGCAAATTTTGTAATAATTTGTAACAACGTTTGTCCATGATCGTCAACAGCTTCACCATATGAATGTAACAGAGACTGAAATTGTGATATCATAACATTTACTCGAGTTTTTAAATCAGGTAAGCAATCACGTATATGATGCATTAAAAGTCGGTTTAAAGTTTTAGCAAGAAAGGCTGTCCCATTTCTGGTAGCTAAAGCTGGATATTTTCTTTGAAGAAATAAAGCTTCATCTTTAATAGCTTCATCAATGCTTTTATTATTAATAATATCTTGCTGAGATCTATTAACCACACCAATAATTCCAAGTTTAACAGGTATCACTCTTCCACATAAAACATCAACAGCATCTGTTCCAGCATCCATCAAATCCAATTTAGTTACAACTGCCAAAGTGCGCCTTCCATCAGGATCAACTTCACGAGCTAACTTAAGAGATTCTGAAGTAGCAAAATCAGTATTAGCAGGAGATACAGCTAAAATAATAGCATTTGGATTACTGATGTGCTGTAAAATTAACTGTCTTATTTGAGTCTCAATGTCTTCAGGTTGGTCACCAACAGGAACTTTTGTTATACCAGGTAAATCAACAAGAGTTAGATTTACAACATGAGGAGAATAAATTTTTAAATTTATTGGCTCTGGACAAATGCCTTTATTTGATCCTCCCATTCTCTCAGTTTCAGCTTCAATTTCTCTGCGAATTTCCTGAAAATCAGAAAAAACTGTGTTTTTCTTGTGCAGAAATTTACCCCATTCTTCTAATTGCAGAGTTCCTTCTTCTGCTGAACGAGCTGATGCATCATCTTTTGGAGTATAAACTAACTGTAAAACTAATGGTCGTCTAGTAACGATCCCTGCTCCTCTAGGTAAAAAATCTCTGCCTACAAGACTTTCTAAAACAGAACTTTTCCCAGAGCTTTGGGTACCGACAACAACAATTTGTGGAAGCTGTATGGAATCTGTACCGATCGTATTGAATACATCGTGCAATTTGTTCATTACAGGAATTAATGCTTCCATTGTTATTTTATCGATTCTCTCACTTTAACTTCAATAAACAAAAATTAAAAAATTACCTTTACTTGAAATTTACAATTTTAACTTGACGAACAAATTTCATGTTACAGAGGTCAAAGATCTTTTCGCTGATTTCTTCTTCAATCAAAAATATACGTTTTACGATCACTCACAGATAAAATAAATAAAAAATAAATAGTAAATTCCATACGTTAGACACGAGAATAAATATCCGTATTCAATTTTATAGCGGTTACACAAAAGAATTTATAGCAGTTTGACTTATAAATAACCGCTCCGCAGATTATTGATTTCATTTCAACACAAATCAGTTGTAACTCCTCTCATCTTAAACATGCGAGAATGAGACAATCCGGAAGGAATAAAATTGAAGTTTGCTTTTAAAGAGCTCAAAGGTTTCGTTTAGCAGACAGCTTCGTTATTCAAATAACTTATAGAGGGCGACAATACGCTATTCAAGTGTGACGTCATTCATCTCTTGTCCTCTTCACTGGTCACATGAAACCGATCGCCTATTTGGCGATTCAAGCGGTCGAATACGCCATCTGGTGAAGAAAAGATGTAACTTCTCCATTCAGGATAACGCCGTGTAAGCTCATTGCATTACATGCATTTTAAATTTGTTCAGAATAATTATTCTTTTACACAATTTCTTATTTCCTGTGACATTTGTGTTCTGTCTTATATGATGAAGTAAATATTATACGAATTTGAATATCTAAAACTTTTAAATACATTTATAATAAAGAATTGTTTTAACACTAGAACGCCGGGAAATTTTACTCAACTTTTACAAAATATATTTAAAACCAGAAAAAATATTTAAAATTTTTTATTTTATTTATTTAACTCATTTTATTGCAAATTATACATAATTTATTTCTTGAAGATTTTTCTGGTTTGAATCGACAGTTAGTCCAGTGATCGGTGTCAAATTGACACCTTCCCGGCGCTCTAGTGTTAATGGGACTTTAACATTAATTAAAGGGACAGTTACCCTGTATCGAATGCTGCGAACAGCGCCTCTCTAGGTCGTTTTAGTTCCCAATAGCTTTCGACGCATTTTCGCCTGTTCGCACTGAGAAAGTTAAGTCACTTAACTTGAAGTTTTTTGAATCGGTCGTACCCGGAATCAAGATTCTCACTTAAGCAAATTTCTGAAACTCACTTAACTTTTGAGATGCTCACTTAACTATGAGTTGAGTTGAAATGTGCCTTCTGAATATTTAATTATTATTTCTGAATTTTAGAATATTTAATTCTGATTGTTAAATAACTGGAGTTGAGTCCTTCAAATAATTATAAATTGTTTCAAGTTGTTATTTGTTTGTCCCAGTTGCTTAACACGTGTGTTTGTGGGGTTTTTTTGTAATCAAAGGTCAAAAATGGAAAATGTTTAACCTGTTATTTCCTCCTGCAAAATAAATTAGGAGGATGACAAAATTAATTTTTAATTGAAATATGGCACGATAATTGCTATGTAAACAAAAAACAGTTAGAAGTTGCAGTTACAAATTTCCGAACTTATGCGCATGCCCAGATGTCATTTTGGCCAAGTTAAGTCACTTAAAATATTTAGCAAGTGCGAACAGGTGAAGCCTAATTCCGGGTATCCCGCTTCAAAAAATTTAAGTGACTTAAAGTTAAGTGACTTAACTATCCCAGTGCGAACATATCGCAATATCGCAAAAATAACAAACTGAGCATTCTCTACCGAGGTTGTAATATGTCGTCAAACTGAATTGGCGATTACTGTTTGGAGTTCGAAAATGTGATACAGATAATCTAAATTGGTGATTAACAACATCAACAACAAAATTGTTGTTATTAGATTTACAGAAACGTTTTAAGAAATGACATTTTCTTTTGATATTTAATTTTTCTATGAATCTAGCGACTTAAATCTTAAATATTAATTTATAATGTATTTTAAATCTGTTTCCAGTTTAATCAAATTAAGATATTTAAATGGTTTATTGAAGTATTTTCTATTTTTTTAATCATTATTAACTTATTGTAATTAAATATTATGAAGTTATAATATCGTTGCTGTGTCAATGTAAATAAAAAAGATAATCTATTCATAATAAATATTATCTATTTTAGATAAATAAGTTTATATCCTATTTATAATATTAAAATAGAGAAATATTTAGAGAAATATTTTAAGATATTTTATAATACATACTATAAAATATAATAATAATAATAATTTATGAATTGAATAATAATAATTTATGAATATTATCTTATCTAGTGATTAAATTTTTTATTAATTGTTCAATAAATTTTAAAGTATTTTGTAAAAAATTATAAGCTGATTTACAGTTAAAAAATGTATGCATATTATCAAATATTTTCATTATAAATAAAATAGGTGTAGACAATAGACAATAAATATTATATTCTTTATTGTCTAAATCAGATAATATTTTTAAAATAAATAACAAATATTATAATTTATTTTCAATGAAATATTGATATACACAATTTCATTTATTGAAATATATACATAGTATTACATTACTATTATAATAATAATTTGATAATGATCTAAGTAATGTATTATTATATTTATCAATAATAAATTAGTAAATATGGTAATTTGTTATTATCTGTAGCTATATTATTGTTTATACATACATTATCTATAAATTACTGACGCCTTTAATTTTATAATATAAGAACAACAATTATTTATAATTATTAATTTTAAAATATAATAATTTATCAAATATTTTATTATTTTATATTCAAATATGCTATAATTATTTATGAATTGCATGAAAATTATGTAATATTATGCTATTAATTAATAATTTGATAGTAAAATATTAAATCTAATTAGCTAGGTTGGAGTACTTAGACACTGCTTATTTATTAATTATAAATAATCAATTATCTAACTTAATTTGAGAATAGTATAACTAAAAAATTCTATTTTAAAACTTAAAAAAATTCTTATATCTTTGCAAAGTAATTTTTATTTTTGATAGATGAAAAAAAAATAATCATAATAAGCAAAGAAAGAAAGTTAAAGTAAAAACATAAGAAAAGTTTTTTAAAAGTTAAAATAAATATATTTATCAATAAAAAAGTAAATAAATTTAAAACTGAATTATTTACACCCACAGAGTAAAGCATTTTTTTACTCTCCTTACTCTGTGTTTACACCCATAAAAAGTGAAAAATAAAGGAAGAAAATTTTACTGTGCTGCCTATGTTTAGTTATTTAAACGAATTTATTAAAAGAATTTTATAATTATCTGAATAGGTAGCTTTTAAATTTTAATTGCTTTTAACTGAATTAAAAAAAATAGTTTCAAAAAGCCATATTTTAAAAGGAAAACCATAGTGATAATATTCAATAACAAATGTATAAAATTACATACAAATGTAGAAAAGGATCTACAATGATAATTCATTACTGAATTTATAAAATTCATAAAATCATATCAATCATTTCACCCCTTCAGGACGAACGACCGGTATACGCACCGGCATCGTTTGTACTTACGTCCCGCGCGATTGGTACACGAGACGGGGCTTTTGACACCTAGATCCCGAGCGACTGGTATTCGTGCCACTAGATTGGAACGAATTGTATAACACACAATTTAAATTTTATAACATACGAAATATTTATATTGATCATATTCTAATTTATATTAGAGAAGAACACGTTTTCTTTTAAGTAGGAAGTTAAATGAAATCAATTAAGATTTTTTTTCATCCATGTTAATTTAGTTTAAAAAAATACTTTAATGAAAAGAAAATGTGTTTGTTTAATCTTTAATTTATGTTCTTGATTGATGCTTCTGAAATGTGATAACTTTTCGATCAAAAATCGTTTGCCTGTCTAATAAAACTTTATTTTTTATTTATCACATTTTATTTTCTGCCTTACTTAGCAGGATGAAAATGTGGGTGAGCTGAAACATACAACAAACATGTCAATTAATGCGAGCGCGTATGAGTAAGAGTGCAATTAATGCATGTTTTCAACTACTCTCTCTTTTTACTTTTTTACTTTTATCTGAATTGGAGAAATTTTATTTGTAGATCGACGGCTGAGTAATCTTTATTAGTTTTTTTTTTTTTTATTCCGGCTTGGAATTGATGATTCGTATTATGTCTATCGTTGTGATTACTAAGACTCTGGGATTTGTTAAAAATGAAACACTGACTCCATTTTATACTTTATTTCTTTGTCGAAAATTCTCTTCAGTAATAATTAAAAAAAGAAAAAGAAAAGAAAAAAAGAATAGAAAAGACAGCAAGAAAAGAAAGTTTTTGATTGTGAAATTGTGGACTACATACTACATTAGTTTCTTTTTTTTTCATTTTTATCTTCAATAATGCTATATATCGTTTCAAATTAATTCATTTTGAATTGAATTATCTCCATAGTATCGTGTTTCTCAAACTCCTTGACGTGTCAATAAATGAAAGTAAAATTTCTCAACTTCAGTGATTTTAACACAGTCATTGAATTCTGACTATTTTGATAAATAAGCGATTGCATTAGCAAGCAAATTTCGAATTAGTAATTAATTTTACCTGTTAAAATTCAAAAGATGTTTTCGATGTCTTTAATTATATATATATTTCCAATTTCAAAAATACTTTTAACATTAATGATATTTTTGATCAGTATATTAAAAATTACTATTGAATTTCATTCCTTATTATTTATTATTATTAAATACTTTTAATTTTAAATGTGTTTTAATACATAAGATATAAATAAAGATATTTTAACATCAGCAAATTCTTTGATGAATGTATTCTAAGTTATGATTCACGTTTACTCATTATTATTAAGTAATCCTTATTTAATATTTTGTTTTAGCATACATTACGCTATAAACATATTCAATTCAGGCCCGGACTGGCTCCTTTGGAGGCCCTCGGCAACAGACTGAAAAGAGACCCCTTACCGGGGAATTTTGCGAGAATAGAATATTATGATATTTTATTTTTTAATTTAGACTTACGTGGTTAAAAAAAACACATTAAGGCTATTTTGCCACTTGCAAAACAGTTGAGTAAAATGTAAGTTTTTTCTAATGTTGTTAATTTCATTTACTTAACTAAATTTCACAATAAATATTAATATTATTTTTATACACCGTACCTAAATTAATTTCATGTTAGAAAAAAATAAGAATTATTAATTTTGAGTGGTTAATTACATAAAAGTGAACGTGAGGTATTTTTTTAGTTTAAAGCTACCAAACGACTGTGTTGGAGTCATAACAATCTAAATAGATCCTACTGTAATACCAAGTTAAATATTAAAAGTGACATAACAGTAACAAAAACAAGAGGGTAAGTGTGATCACAGATTGCACAGAGGATTTCATTCAATATATCTTTCAAAACAACTTATTCTTTAGTTAATAAATCCAAATTGTTAATTTATAATTATTAAATTCTTAAATAGATGGTAGCACAAATAAATTTAATCTCAAAATAAAAGGAAGTTATTTATTTTAATCAAATTAAGTATGTTCAAATTAAATTATTTAAATAAAATTCGAAATTCAAAAAATTTTAAAAATCTAAATTAATTTAAATTCAAAATTTTTTGATAAATAAAATTTTAAATTTCTAAAAACAAAAAAAAAAATATTTAAAAGAAATTCAATATACCGAATCACAAGATTTTAATAAATCTAAAATTTTTAACAAGAAAGAAAATTTTAATTCCAAAAAGTACGATGGATATTAGTGATAAAAAATAGTATAAACTCTTAAATTGGCAAAAAATATGAAACTTCTTTTAATTTAATTCATATTAGTATGAACCTTTCAAGTTTCGAGCATCGCAGTTGGAACTGAGAACTGTTTACTAGCGAAACACTCTTTCTCAAAGCTATGATGTCTACACAAAAATTAAGAAAATTTACGCTGAAATTAAGGAACTGTTTTAAAATTTAAATAACAAAATGAACGGATGACATTGATAAAAATTATTTAATTTAAATAATAGACTTTTACAAAATTGTATGATTTATTATGTGACACGAGGTATTCAGCTGTAAATACACAAAATTTGAATTCTCTTACTTAATAGTTGTTTTATATGGACTATGTGACAGACCAAAGACACAGGACTGAGACAAATAGATTTTCGTCAGATGAACGACACCTAAACAAAGGATATTGAAAGAAACAGTGTCCTCTTTAATTTAGATTTAATTGTTACAAATTGTTAAGTAGTTTTTCAAGTAGAAGAAAAAAAGTTCTACAATACCTTAGTACAGATACAGATTACTAAAAAAGTTACGTGATTATAAATGGCTATTTACTAACGTAATAACTTTTTGAACACCTTTTAATCGGTCCTGGCTACATAATCTACAATTACATTTTTATGCAAGTTTTAAAATGTCTCTCTTTCTACATTCATGAAAAAAAATTGTCATGGTCTTGGCTTAAAGTACATTGCTCAAAAAAACTTCCCTTCAATTTTATGCACATTCTTTCATAAGACGAACTTATAAACACGACAGATTCTTCTACCAATCCAAATAAGTTTTCTATTTTGAGAATGTAACTGTTCAATCAGCTATAATGAAATTCAGTAACTTTTCCATGCAGCAAGTATAAATAACATTCCTTTTTGAAATGAGATTGTACACTGCTATAATAGCCTTTCATATTTTTATCAAATGAACAAGCAATAGCATTTGATGCAATGCTACACTTGGCTAATGCTAATTTTACAAGCTCGTATACAAAGCCAACTGACAAAATCATATATTTCTGTTATTCCTAAAAGTCTTTCACATACCTTTCCTTGAGGACATAGCTGGTGCAAATTGCCAACTAGTAACAGGTACATCTTTAGTACTACCTACCATCAGGCTGCACTGTAAAAAAAATTTCCTTGAAAAAACGGAAAACGTACTGGCAGCAAAGTTGCCGTATCTGCTCCATTTTTTCACGTAAAATTTACTTTTGTGTCTTTTCCGTTTTCGAAACTGAAATGTTCCGTTTTTGGAAAATGAAGTGTTCCGTTTTGAAAACTGAAATGTTCTATTTTGGAAATTGAAATGCTACGTTATAGAAACTGAAATGTTCCGTTATGGAATCTGAAATGTTACGTTTTGGAAACTGAAATATACCGTTTTGAAAACCAAATTGTTCTGTTTTGAAAATTGAAATGTTTCGTTTTAGAAACTGAAAGGTTCCATTTTAGAAACTGCTACTTTCAGGTTTAAACCTATGGGTTTTTTTTTTTTTTTCATTTTGGAAACTGGTATCTTCAGTTTTATCCCGGTTATTTTCAGCCATATTCAATTAACCGTTCAAAATTTGTCTCACACTGAGATAGTGAGATCTCAAACTCTAATGTTATACGTATGAGGAGGGGAGAGGATTAATGCCTACATATATTTTTAAAAATAGCAAACTATTATTTTTAATTCATTTTTTCTGTGTACTGTTATATGATTTGTTTTTTAGTTATCAAAATATCAAAATAATTCTAAAATATATACTTAATATAATTTAATTGTTGGTACTTCGCAAAACAAAGTAAGAAATAAAATTAAATGTATATTTAACAAATATTTTCACACAAAAAATTGATGCTTGAAGAACTAACTTTGCACACTGTAAAATATGCATTACCTATGGAGATAAGTACTGCACACGGATATGTTTAACATTGATGAGGGAATTAGAGATGTGATTTACATTCCACTTGATACTGGTTTATCACTTGTTACTGGTAATATTTTTTGCGTTATTATAATTTGATATATTTAGATCTTTCTTATTTACTGAAATTTTAATAATGCTAATTAAATAAACAAATATTTATATTATAATTGCTGCCAATATAATAAAATGATATATATTAAATTGCTTCAATAATTTTCAAGAAAAAAAAAAGATACATTGATATCAGTTTTGTTTTTTCATTTTCAAAAGTGCCGTGCCCTCTTTAACCCCTTAAGGTAAAAATTTGAAAAATGGTTTTTGACTTGCATCCACTGCGAGCAAGACTGTAGAAAAACTATTGGCTCAACCCCCCCCCCTCCAGAAAAAAAATACGTATAATAATAGAAAAAAATATGGATAATAATGTTTAACTAATGTATCTTGAATGTATACATTATTTGTAAGAAATTTATAATATCTTTATTTAAAATTAGTCATTTTTCAATAAAAAGTGAAATTTTATTTTTTTCTATAGTTTAAATTTAAACTTTCAATAGATAAAGAAATAGCTTACAAATAAAATGTATGTTCAAACTACATTACTTTTACATCATTATAAATGTTTTTGGTGGCTCTTAAACAAATAGTTATGCTACCGTCTTACACGCCGTGGATGAAACTGAAAAAAAACAATTTTACATTTACATTAATCAAACTTAAACATAAAAATATAAAATTTCAGTATGGAATGTTAAAAAAATGATTTTACATAGAAAAGAAATTAGGTTGTCTATATTAAAAATTGTATGCATTTATTTTTTATAAAGATCGAGAAAAAAATAAATGTTGCATTATTTCGAAGTTGCACTGCCAAGTAGAAAGTAAGACATTTAATACTCCCTAATAGCTCTGAAAATTAATATATCATCACTTCTGACTATAAATTTACCTTTTTATGCACATATCTTTAAATTTTCAAGTCTTTAATTTAATAATGAATCACTCTATGTTGTAAAAGTTGTACTTCGAAAATGTCTATAGAATTTGTGTATATAAGCTTAACCCGCGAGGACGCGCGCAGGGCCTAAAAGACCCGTAGTACGTATGGTTTTTACAATTGCAACCACTATTTTTTTTAAAGTAATCTTCAACTTATTTTACCGCAAATTTTGTAAGAATTGTCGCCGTATTTATAACGTTATACAAACTTGATGATAATAAAGGCTTTTTGTATATATTTATATGTAGGCTATTGCTTTTGTTCCTTTTATTTAATCTTGGAGGGAAGAATATTTATCGTTGCGATGTCATAATCCGTTTAAATAATTTTTTTAGTATGCGCCATAGTGATATTTTAGACATGCTCTTTGATTCAATGTAATTTAAAACTTCACATAAAAATATCTAGCTGCCAATCTTTTTATTTAAAAAAAATAGATGAAAATAACTTTTATTTAAAAAATGTGAATAATAATATACAAATTAGAAACATTTCATTTAACTCACTTCCACTTTCATTATAGCTTTCATTATAGCTAGGTAACTTGAAAAAGGACAAAAAGATTAGCAACTACATAGTACCTTGAAAATAACATTTATTACTATACAACATTTAACACTTACTATTCTTTTTTGACAAAACCTCTAAAATTAGGAGTATTTTTCTTTACAGGAAATTCAGAAGTTTAACATTTTTCCTAATTATTCACGATTAATAATTCTACCTTTGCGCACTGTAAAACTTCAACAGTAACTCTTGTTACCAATGTTGTTGTTGTTGTATTGGCCAAACTATTGGCCCGGTGAGCAGCTTTACATTTCTATATAGCTGTCTTACTCCGCTAAGCTACTTAAAAAATCAAAGTCCCTAAAATCAATTAATCGCCATACAGAAACCTATACAGAAATTCGCAAAATTAACTCCTTCCAACACCACAAACAGAAAAAACACAGAAAATCCCAAATCCAACCTACTATATTACACCAAACTCCTTACACCAACAATCACACTAAAACGAAAACACAGACTAAATCACAATACAAACACTTCTGCCCTCCAAAGAAAACTCCACCAAACGACCATCTCCTTCATTAAACGAGCACCAGCCTAAACATTACCGACCCACCTAGGGCAATGCATGTATATTTCATCCAGGAATTTAGAAAGCCGCATTAGATATTCTCCCCCTTTTCTACCAGCTATCTCAAAAATATCTGTATATGACGCATTTCCCGAAATATGAAATTTTTTATACAAATTTAAACGAGCATCAGTGAATTTTTTACATCTTAATACTAAGTGATCCTCTCTTTGATCTTCATCTCTACATAGATTGCAATTCGCATCACCACCTTTGAGAATTTTTTTTTTTCGATCCAGAGTAAACACAGTTTTAGTTAAAAACCTGATAAACACTACGCCATACTTCCTGATTAAGTTGTGGTGAGGATAACCTATATCAACATAATTCCAACAACGCCTACTATTGTTCTTTTGATATTGTTCCCACTCCCAATCCATCTCTTTAAATTTATTATGTTTGACCTCCATTATCCAATCTTCAGGAGATATCCAAGGGATCCAAATATTACTGTAAGGCCCATTCCTAGCAAGGTTATCCGCGATTTCATTGATTTCAATCCCTTTATGTCCCGGAACCCAAATAAAGGTTATATCATAGTTTTCTAACTTTTTTTTATTAATTTCCTCCCTCAAGCAGGTAATTATAGCAGCCGATTTACGATGTATATTTTTTAAAGCAACGAGAACACTTTTAGAATCAGTGAAATAAAAATAATTACCCCTTTCTCTGGTATAATATTTTATAGCCACTAGTAAAGCCATGGCTTCGGCAGTAAAAATCGAATTTATAGTAGGAATGCGAAAAGCCAAACGACTACCAGTGTGATGGTTTACCATACTTATAGACGTGAAATGATTATCCTTCGAAGCATCAGTCCCAATGAAAATAGCCTTGTTCTTATAAGTTTGAAAAAAGTGATGAAAAGAATTCTTAATGACCTCGTCAGGGAAGTCTTTATTTTGAAAAGCCCATGTATTGATGCATATTTGAACACCTATGTCCAGTTTATTTCCCCACTTATATATCACCATTTCATTGACATTAGTATTATAACTTTTAAGCCTATTAATTTCTTTGTACAATAAGTCTTTTGACAGGATATCAGTGTACTCTTTATGTTTGTATTCCGATATCGTCCGTTTAATCGCTAGAAATTCCCTACGTAAATCATTCCTCCAAACCCTGCTCTCTTTTAATAAAATTGAAATGGGGCACCATTTGGATAATCCAGTAGCCCACCTGAGTCCCATATTTTGAATAACTTGAACCTGACTACTTTCTTTTTTAGTGCAGTGCATCAATATTCTCGGGTTACCGTCTAAAACAGAGCCAATAATACTCTTAGATATTTGTATTAAGTATTTTGTTTCGGTCCCCCAACTAATGCCAGCTATCGCTTTAAACGTGTTCAGTCTTTTACTTGTTTTTTCTTTTAACATTACTATATGATCTTTTAAATTACCTTGTTTATTAAAATACACTCCTAATATTTTAATTTTTTCCGAAAACCCAACTTCTTGCCCCCTTATCATAAACTTTTCTTCTTCAATTTCATTCCACTTTCCAATTTTCATAATTTGGCATTTGTTAGGGTTTACTTCAAGATTCCACGCCCGAAGCCAAGTAATAACTCTTAATATATTGTCCTGTAAAATCCTTTTTAACCAATTAATATCATCATGAAACCCGTATAAGAAAATATCATCTGCGTAAACTACGCACTGAATCACAGAATCGAAAATTTCAAAAATATCAGCTAAATAAATAGCAAAAAAAAAAAAAAAAAACGGTGACAACGGGCTACCCTGCAGAAGCCCCCTATGATAGTTGAAAAACCTAGAAAAACTTCCCCTCCATTTAACCCGAATCCTCAATTCCTGTATCAGTTTCCGAATTATTATACAAAGATCAGCCCCCAAACCTAATTTTTTCAATTTAAACAGCAATCCATCCCACCACACATTGTCGTAGGCACCTTTGATATCTAAAGCTATGAAGTACCCCTTCATCTTAGATTGCCTGGCCCTCCTAATATCTCTGAAAATTTTGTAAGAAGCTGCTTCACAATCTCTAAAAGGAATAAAGCCATAATGATTAGGGTGGAAAATATTATTCTCTATACTCCAATTAAGTAACATATTTAAAATTAATTTTTCAAAAATTTTTTTGCTAGTGACAGTAAGAGCTATTGGTCTATATCCATTAATATCATTTTTATTTTTCCCAGGTTTTTTAATCGGAAGCATTATGATCTCTTTCCAAATTTCCGGTATAGTTTTTGTTATCAAAATCTGATTGTACATTTCAAGAATCTGATTCAACACCCGTAAATTTAACTTTTTGTAAAAATTCATTTTTATCCCATCAGCTCCCGGAGTAGTAGATTTGCTTTTCTTTAAAATATCTTGTAATTGATCCAAAGTGAACTTTAAATCAATCCCATCCTCCCCAGAAAAATCAATGGGAATGCCCTCCCTCACATACGAGTTCTGAAACACAACAGCAAGCGAGTTAGCTTGGGAAGAAGCATCTGGTGGACAGTTTGGAAAATTAAAATCAATGTTTTCTTCAACGATATGATCACTATTAAAACTTTTAATAATTTTGTAAATTTTAGGCCCTCTACCAGCCTCCCTAGCCATAGTATCCCAAAAGGATTTATTATCCTTCTTTATTTGCTTTTTAAGTTTAGCATTATATTTTTTGAATTTACACCACATATCAACGTGACAAAGACGAATCGCCTTCCGATGATAATACCTTTTAAGTGCTAACAACCTCCGAGTAACGACACTCCACCACGGAGGAAGAGTCCCCCTATTAACAGGAACCATATCCGTACGTCCCCCGATAACATTGATAACCTCTTTAGTCCATAAATCAAAACCATTCTCATAAATCTGACTATTAAAATTATTTACATCTAGTCCCACCCCTTCCCAATTTATATGACTCCAGAAATCACCCCTCCCGATACCCAAACGATGTAACTCCTTAAAACAGACCGGGTAATGATCTGATCCCATCGGATCAGAAACCACCTCAAAGACAAAAAAACAAGCCAAATTTCCCGAAACTATAGATAAATCTAAAAGAGAAAAATCCCCCCCCCAACATTAAATCTAGTCGCCTGATCAGTGTTCATTAATACAACATCATTACTATTGATCCAGTTTATTAAATTGTCCATTTTCTGCTTTTTCGGATTGCTATGCCAGTTTAAAAAATTAATGTTAAAATCACCTATAATAAAATAATAATCACCAATTAAATGTTTAATGTTTTCTAGCCAATTAACAGCAGTAAATCCTTTAGGAGCATAGATATTAATAATGGTAATCCAACGTTTCATATACCAAATTTGAATCGCCTGAAATTCATGTCCATGCTCGATTCTGGAAAGCTTTAACATTTTAACAGGGATTTTATTATGAACAGCCAATAACAGACCTCCTCCATTTCTCAAAGAACCATTCTCTCTGTCCGCCCGAAAAACATTTCTGTTTTTAAAAAAAATAGTAGACTTTTGATTGAGAAACGTCTCTTGAAACGCCCAAATCAAACTATTACGAAATATACCCATTCGAAGCCAGGGAAGATTGGATTTAAACCCTCGGATGTTCCATTGTATCAAAAAATATTCCATACAAACAGAGAAACAAAAGACAAAAATAAAACAACAACTGCAATAACAAACAGACAATTACACAATAAAACACTTACCCCAACTTGAGCAGCAAAATGACAAATTCGATACATCACAGTTCTAAAATCAAAAACGATATCACAACACCAAATAAGCAAACCATCCTTTATATCACAGTCCAAAAATTATGAAATACTTTCGGTGTCCGTTATCATATCCGAAACTTCTGGATTTTCTACATTCTGAGATGCTTCGTTATTTCTATTACTGAGCTTTATTTTTTTTCCTCTAATAGTGTTGCAAAATTCTGCTATGAGGTCTCTGTTATTATGCTTTTTTTTCCAGTTATGCTGTTCTCCTTATCATCTGCTACATTATTTTTGTTAGCTTCTTCTTGTTGACTCAAATTAAGACCCGTGAGCAGCTGTAAAAGGTACTCTGTTAATTGCTGAAATTTTAAATCAATGAAACTGGCCATTTTTTGTAAACAACTCTCGACATTTATTTGTTCTGAATGCTGTTTGACTTTAGCAGCATAAGTTTTAACTTCTTTTGAGTTAAATTGTCTCCTGGCTTCTGCCAATGTTATATGTTTTTCGCTTTTATAGATTAGAATCTCTTGCTCTTTTATTCTTATTTCACATTTTGCGTCATCCGCTTCATGATCTTTTCCGCAATTTGGGCATTTGACTTCAGTTTCGTTACAAGTGAATTCCAGGTGGTTTTTTCCACATCTTTTACATTTTTTCTCGTTATTTGGACATTTATTTGCACCGTGCGTATAACTTTGACAAAGATTACATCTTCGGGGTCTATCTATGAACATTTTGATTTTGTGTCTTACGTAAAACAATTTAATATACTCCGGTAAATTATGTCCATATATTGTGATCATAACTGTCCCTGTAGGAACCATTCTTCCACCTTGATTTCTTAGGAATCTCTTAACATATTGTTCTTTGACATTATTTTCTTCTTCAATTTCTTCACGTATTTCCTCAACAGTTATCTCGTTATCTATTTGAAATAATAAAAATCTAGTGGTGATATTTTCATTCATGAAGCGATGTTTTACATCTCTTTCAAACAGTTTCTTTTTGTTAACTATTTCTTGAGCGCAATCATAGCTTCTTGTTGTAGTAAGCACCTTATTATTTCTAGTAAATCTGAAAACATCTATCTCTTTATATCTTACAAATTCTTTAATAATTTCTCTTTTTACTTGAACGGGTGTTAACTTATGAAAATTTCCATCTTTGCATTCCGTAATAATTACATATTCCGGTAATTCCGGTATAAATTTTATCTGTTCAGCTGCATTTCTTAAATCATGTACGTTATATTTCTTGAAATCTATATTATTAATACCTACACTATCTTTGATTTTTATCTCTGTCCCCGACATGAGTCGAAGTTACCCAGAGACTTATTTCTTTTAAGATAAGCCAATACTTGAAACTGGAAAAACAAATACACCCTACCTTACACAAATACCAATACCAGCTATTTAAAAGAAGAGTCAAACGCTCGCAAACAACTTTATAGAAAACAAACCCGCTATAGAACACCCCACGACTCACACGAAGTATCCTAAACAGCCAGACACAGAAAGCAAGCTAGCTCACCGACCAGCCAACTCTTGTTACCAATCTAAGTAAATATATAAAATAAAGCATTTTATTTACATGTATATTTCAAAACAAAAAAATATCGCTGAAAAATATCTATGTTCATCGAAAATTGCAGTTTTACACCCAGCATTTACGCAATGAAATATCAATCGTATTAAACATGGCAACAATTAATCTGTTACTAAGGATTGTTCTCAGATTTTTAATTAATTGATCTGTTTTCGAAATATCCCAGTAAATGACAAACATTTTGCTGAAAATCAAGAGGATGTCAACCATTCAATAAAAATTTTCCCAGATCTTCAAAATTCTGAAAAAAATTCACAATATGCTCACTCCACCCCCCTCCTATGCTTTTAGGGGGGGGGGATGGAGTGAGCATATTGTATCCTGACAGTAATTCATGTCAATGTCGTCATAAATCCCTCTTTCCTCTCCCTCCCTCTTTTACTGATTAACAATCGCAATTGTGATCAAACTATTGATATTAATTAGCAATCTTGATTACTTAAGTAAATCCGAATTACATATTTTAAAGACAATAGGATTTTTGTTGAAAATATAAAAAAAGTATGAATAAAAAAGCAAAACTAAATGTAATATCAAAAATACTTTATTGATGACTTGCATCATAAATTATAATAGATTTCATAAACTATGTATATTAACTAGATTTATTGGCAGTTTTCAACTGTAGCATTATTTTTCTATTTACCTTGGATATTTTGCCTCCTGTATCTCGATTTATGTCAGCAAAGATTCTGAAAAATGAAAATAAAGAAAGTTTGTAATAAAATAATATGTAACTAGATAAGCACTACAAAATTTACATGCCGTGCAAAAAGTCGTCTTAAAGTATAAGCTCTGAAAAACCCTAATTCTCAACATGTTAACCAGCATCAACGTAAGCCATTCTGATTCTCCATGACATTTATTATTGGCCAAGGAAGAGCACCATCAACTATGTGTTAATCTTCCTGTGTCCCAAACATCATTGGAAGCCATGAAAAGTTATGGATCCTCTAAAACAGTGATTTTATAGAGTAGCAGGGTTTCAATATTTCTGCAATAAACATTTTTATAGATCTCAGAACATTAAAGCCATATAGTGACTAGAAAAAACAGTTCGCTAAACAAAAATACAATCAGTGTTATATATATATATATATATATATTTAGAAACTATTTAAAAATATTTAATTTTAAGTTTATTCAACACTAATTAAAAAGCCACTAGGGAAAATAAATAAATAAATCTAACCGTTTTCTGAAAACTAAGTTAGAAAATTCACTTTTCAGTTCCAATTCATTTAAAATAACGATAACAATAATTTATAAATTTTACTTTCAAGAAATAGCAATTCGAAAATTGCATTTTGATTCGAAATATCCATACAAACATTTGAGAAAATACAACTTAAGAAATTTTACTTCAAAAATATCAACTATTAACTGTTGTGACAAGATTTGTCACATAACTACTGTGAGTGGTCTGTCAGACCGCTTAATTTAAAGATGAATGAAATGTTATATTAATTCTCAGAATACTATTTAGGTATTAAACTTTATGTATCTGACTATTACAAATAAAATTCAGCTATTTAAAAGCCTCTAGAAATAGTAATAAGGCTCCAAACAAAACAAAATTCGACCAGTATCGATAATTAAACTAAAAATTACGAGTTAAACTGTGAAACTTTAAAAACTCTGAAGGTCAGACCGCTAACATTAGTTATGGGTTAAATTTTTATTAGAAAGACTTGAGCAATTGTCAGAAATAAATATATTTTAGCATGTTTAGTTAATAATATAGGGGAGAGTGGGGTGGTATGGAACTTTTTTTATAAAGTAAGATAATAAACTTTGATACAAAAACAAAAATTTCTATTTAAAGAGTGCAAGGTAAAACACTTTTTAAAATCCCTGAACAATATAGAAACATAGCAAGCATAAGCTATTTTATAATTAAAGAAAGTGCACGTTTCAAAATGTGTCCCATTCCTCCCCACATACAGGAAGGTATGGTATAGGAATAAAACAATGCTATAAGGCACAAGTAATATAGTGTCGGCTAGATACACAATCTAACAAAGATTGCAGGTTAATTATGTAGTATGTACCATAATGTAAAATTCCAGTATCTTCATGACTGGAATGAAAATTCATCTTATTAAAAAAGAAAAAAAAAAGAATTTGACATGTCCTATTCCTCACCACTTCCATGTTTTAAGTTACACTTTTTGTATAAACAAAAATGTTGATTTTAGACTTATTTTAAAAAATGGATAATTTACAGTATGATGTTTCATAAATAGGAAAACGAATACATCTATGCATAAATAAGTCATTATATACAAAATGTATAAAAAGTATGTGAAGCAAATTTATTCTTGTTTCTTGAAATATTCTTTTCTTTTAGATAATTGCAAGCTTATACATATCAATGTTTTTTCATCTGAAGATTCGGCTACCATTGTTTCATCTAGTGTGCGATTGATGAAACGCTTAGAATGACAAAATAAAAAGAAAATCCTGCTGTTCAGTGTTAAATTCAAGGTAATAGCTCAGGGGGAACATCCCCCCCCAGAGCAGTGAAATACCTCTTCCCGGAAAAATTGAGATTTTGGGTTTTCAATGGTCCAAAAGGGCAAATCCTCCCCCCCCCCTCCGAAGACACAAAAGTTTCTTCCGGAGAAAAGTGTCTGAATTCAACACTGCTACTGTCAAAGTATCTGCTTCTCTCTGACAAAGTCCACTCCACTATCCAGTTCTTTCAGTTTAACAGAGAATTTGCAGTTAATACATATAAATGAAAAATAAATATACTCCAGTGGGGAATTCAGACACTTTTCTCCGGGAGGGATGTTAGCGGCTTCGGAAGGAGGGGTATTATAGAGATCCTGGGGATTGCACATTTGACATTAAAATCACAAAATCTCAAATCTTCCAAGAGACACATCTTATTGTTCCTCGAGAGAATGCCCCCCCCCCCGGACACCCCCTGAATTCAACATCAATATATCTTAAATTACTCGGAAAGGGACATCTAAATATAATTTTTGATATTTTTTCATGAATATCTCCGAAAAATATTTTCAAAATTTTTGTTAAAATACCTTTACAAGTGACTGAAAAATTAAAATAGTTTTATATTTTGCATTTGGGCATTTCTGTCTACAAATCGACAGAAAATCAGTTTTAACTTCTGAATCTTAGAATTAGTCATCTTAATCCTATTTTACAATAATCGTTTTGATTATATAGTATATGTATTTCAAAATTTCAATAGACCTAACGCGTAATAACCGCATATAAGAATTTTTATTTAAACCAACGTTTATTTAAAATACTTATAATATTCATTATAAAAAGTTATAATTCAATAACTAACCTCTTTTCTGTATAACAAATTCGGTCTTCAAAATAAATATTATAAGTAATGCACGTGTTGCGTTTGTGTTTACAGTTTTCAAGCAAATTTGTTAATGTACTCGGGAACTCGGAGTGATTTTATCTTCGACCTAAGGCGTCGAAGAAAAAACCGAGCTGAGGGTTTTCCGTTCTACTCCCCTAAATGGAAACGTTCAGTTAGTCGACTGCCCTAGAATAAACAATTCCGGTAATTCCAGGAATAGTTGCAGATTTTTTTTTAAACGGAAATTTTAAATTAGACGACTGTCAAGGAATAAAAATTTCCGGTATTTAAAGGAAAAGTTCCAGGTTTTTTCTAAAACGGAAATGTTCAGCTAAATCAAGAAAAATTCACAGAGTAACACCTCTAAAATTCAGGGCATATTTTTACAGTGTGAATATTATGCTATCATGAGGTCTTTTAAAATAACGATTTGGAACCTGTCGAAATTCGACGAAAGAAAATCTTTGAAAAAGAACTGTTTTATTAATTTACAATAAATCTGCAAAATTAGTTACAGTAAAAAATACATCTTATATTGATCAATCTAACTCTCAAGTAAATATTTTTAAGCTAAAATTAACAAAATACTATAAAACTCAATTATTCAAATTATTAAACGAAATAAAACCGAAATTCAGCGGATTTTATAACAAACACATTTTATTTTCTATTTTTTTTTTCAATTTTGAGAGAAAATGGAGTGATTCTGTTTGTACAATTACAAAATTGGTACTAAAAATTAGACAAAAAATTAATGTATCAAAAATAAATAGAGATACAGCTTTGAAACAAATTGCATTTAAAAGTACATTTTTTTCTGTATACGACCGTGTAATATATATGGGTGATTCTCAAAATAGGGGACAATTTATGTCTTTCGGCATAAAAAAAAATTGAGAGGTTTTCTGTCATGTTTTTATATTTAGATATGTTTGTCTTGATATTATTCATTATTTGCACTCAAGAATTACTCACTTTTTAGTTAAAAACACCTTAAAATAACAGAATAAATGTTCAAAATGTCATTAGCATGGATGTCCACAGCAGCTGTGCCTTATATATACTAGCTTTTTCAAGAGTTAATATCATGTTTATAAAATAAAACAAATGTTATTCTTTCTTTAAATTAATCAAGGAAAGGATTTATCCAATAAATTTCTTTTTAAAAATAAAATTATAGTACATAAAAAAAGAATTAAAGTTTGTCCTCCATATTCGATTTTCAAAACAAGGTCATACTAAAACAGCTGGTTATTAATCAAAATTTCATTTTCACATATGACAATAGTTTGAAAATATAAAGTTTCTCCATGGCAAAAAGTAGTCATTTTAAACCAGCCAGAAAATAGAAGCATGTATTGTATTTTAAGAATAGAAGTTGAATATTAGGGGGTTACATCAATTGTATGTCATTAGAATGGATAATAATTTTCATATTTATTTTATAGTTAAAATTTTTATTTTATTTATTTGCATAGAACTTTTGTGTTTTAAAAAGCCACAGAAAGGAATATTGCATTGTGATTATATTATGGCTCATAATCTTATTTAAATTAAAATTTGTCATTAGCATGGGCAGATATCAGTGTCATTAGCATGGTTTTTCTGTCCATGCTAAAGACTCCTATGTACATAAATGTAACCAGTGCTTATATTGTATCCTTTATAAAGTTTAATTTTACGTATAAATTTAGGTATTACATTTATTATCCCTAAAATATGCATTAAATCTGTAGGAAAATCACTGAGACAGCTTCTTACATTGTTAGTGTCAGAATGCTGCTCATGTAACAAAGTTTGCTCTTTGGTAATGTTTTTATTCTCCTTATATGTAAATATGTAAAAATGGAAACCATTTGCTGAAAAAGAAGGCTAATAAATATAGGAAAAAAATATTTAAACAGGAAGAAAATAAAAATTTTATAATATATTTATTCCATGCAATTCGTTTTGTCATTAGCATGACTCAAAAAATACTAATTATTTTTTAAGTTAATTTTTAAATATTTAGCTCTGCTGACTACATGGAAAGTATACCTAATACTATATTAATAACACCTATTTTTTTCTGAAATTTTGCTAACAATATTTTTTTTAAGATTTCATTTTTGAAATCGTCCCCTATTTTGAGAATCACCCATATATATATATATATATATATAATACCATTAAAAGTAGACAAGATTCACTAATGGATTTTATCAATAAAAGAATTAAATTGAATTATAGTAAACAATATTAACCATTTGAAATTAACGATTGAATTTAATAACTTATAGTACATTGAACATGGAAGGAAAAAAGAATAATATGAATACAAATGAAATTTGTAGAACCAAAGCAGAATCTTCAGGTCCCAAATACTTTGGAACTACAAATGGAGTGTGTGGTTTCATCTTCGTATTTGCCATGAAAAAGCAAAACAATACGAATTTGGGACTACCATCACACAAAAACCAAATTATTAAACAAGGAACAAAGATATTTTACAAAAAGGAGTTGAAAGTAAGTAAAAATAATAGTTATCCATAACAAACAAAAAGATAAAGCAGAATGGAAATAGAATTGAACCGGAAAAATAATTAATAATCGATATTAACATAAAATTAAATTAATAAAATGATTAAAATTAGAATTAAGAGATAACATTCATATTAACATATAACTTAAAATACATTATTGTTACTTTAATCAGTAACATTTATTGTGACTTTACATAGTAAAAACTCATTATCTTAATATAGGATAATAAAAATTAAAAAAAATAATAATGGTAATAATATTAATAATAATACCAAAAATTATATCAATAACATTAAAAATAATTTGATAATTAAAATATAGCTATTTAATTATAGATATAACTTGACAAATATCCATATATTGGTGTAAATTAAACAGTTTTAAAATTATGTTAAAATAAATAACCCACTCTCATTTTTTTTTTTTTTTTTTTTTTTTTTTTTTTTTTTTAAATAAATAATTAACTTTTGCGTTTTTATCCAGACAACACCACCCTCCCCCTTACTCTAACATCTACCCACCCAACCAACCTATATATATATTTTTTTATTACTTTTTAACATTTTTAATTTTTTATTATTATTTTTATGTTTTATAATTTTTTATACATTTTTTACGCAAAGAATTAATTATAAGATCATGTAATATCTAATTATAAATTAAAGAATATATGAATTTTTTAGGATAACCATTATTTATAGCATCATATACAAGCTTTTTAATATTAGTATTAATTAAATGGGAAGAACATAGACATTTTATTCTATATAAATGGTTAAGTATTATATTACGATAAACAGAATTATGAAGACATGATTTAAAATTAGTAAAGGTAATATATATATATATATATGATTTTATTACATATATATATGAATCAATAATCATATATATATATATATATATATATATATATATATATATATATATATATATATATATATATATATGATTATTGATTTGATATTTTTTTAAAGAGAAAATGGAGTGACTCTGTTGCCACAGTTCAAAATTGGTACTAAAATCTATAAAAAAAATTAGTATTTCAAAAATAAATTGAGATACAGTTTTCAAACAAATTGCATTTAAAAGTACATTTTTTAGGTGCGTTCGTAATTATGAAAATACGTAGCACCTATAGTTGTCGCTCAGTCCGTCCGTCTGTCCGCATATAACAACGCAAAAACAACCCAATCGAATCGTTTGAAATTTAAAATGCATAATTATTACATAATTTTGTCGAGTCATTTCAAATTTTATGGAAATCGGAAGGATAGATCAATGACAGGGACAATCAAAAGAATTCCGTTACATTACGGTCAATGGGGAAAAAATTTCAAATGCATTTTAATCGTTTGAAATTTAAAACATATAATTTTTACATAATTTTATCGAGTCATTTCAAATGTTATGAAAATCGGAAGCATAGATCAATTACAGGGACAATCACAAGTATTCCGTTACATGACGGTCAATGGGAAAAAAAGTTTGAAATGCATTTTAATGGTGTTACACTTATTCGAACATAATAGAATTGGCATAAATCTGTGAAGTATATACTAAAATATACATTCTGTACAATCTGTGATGCAAAGAATTTTTATTATTAAATTACAGGACCAAGCAAAAGTATTCTACTACATAATGCTCTACGGAGAAACATTGTTTGGGGCGTGTTTTAATTATATTTAACTACTTCACATTTTTTGAATAAGATATCGTTGCTGAGGTGTAATAAAAATTACTTCCTGCATATTTACAGGAATGCAAAGATTTCGACCACGAAGTACGCTCTACTTTATCAGCAAGATCTGAATATTTTTAAAACTTCGTTATCGTACAAACGCACGAAGAAAATGAATTTAGAAATTTTCAGAAACTAACTGCTTTGGATTTGAGAGAAGGTCTAATAAATGGCAGAGAAATATTGACAGAGAAACGAGCCGAAATAATAAAAAAAATTTGAACAAAGAGCCTCGTCCAGTCAGTCTTTTAATTAACTTTACTGTGATATTTTTTTTTTTTTTTTTGTTATTGTCGACTATTTTTATTCTGATCTTTTTTGTTGTCTTCAATGTACTTTTTTACATGATTTTGTAAAACACATCATAATTTATATCTAATATAACAGTTCGAGAAAGATACAATGGTTATCTACAGAGTCAAGCATATAATCTCCAGGGTTCGTACGGGTCCTGGAATTTTATGACCAGTAAAATCTTTGATACCAGTATTTTCTTTTAGAAAATCTATGTTTAATCAAGGCGAAATTTCGTACTTTTGAACTATATTTATTTTTCTTTGAAGAAATGTTGGTATTTCACCTGGAAAATAACGGTATCCGTACGAACCATGATCTCGTTCTTGATTCCCTTTGTACGCAATATCTTGTTTTCAAATAAACAAAACTACACCAGTTAACCATTGAACAACATATCTTCTAGTGCGACTGGGAAGTGCAACTAGCTAACCAACTATTATAAATTCTTTAAAAAATTTCAGCGATTAAAAATTTTCTCATTTTTAATTTCCTTTTTCTACTATCTCTTTGATACCCATGCTTCTTGACACAACTGTGACACTGCCTTAGTTACAACCATTCCGTACGAGATTGTCGAGTGAGTGTCTACGATGTATTTTGAATCTGACTAATGAGCACCGCACAAGGGCGATATGTATGAGTCTGCAGCCCTCTTCCGTCTGACCAACGATTTGACACGACGAAACTACATAAATTACTATGAAAAACTGTCAATTGCTTAAAATTTATTTTAAACGCATATGATTACTGGTAAATACTCAATCTTTTCTTATGTTAGTAGCAATTATAAAATCGTATATTCCTTTTTTGGAGTGCACCTTCGGGGGCCCCTTTGGGCCGGGGCCCTCGGCGATCGCCGACCAGCCGACCTGGCCAGTCCGGGCCTGATTCAATTCATTAACTTTACAAAAATGCATATTTTAAAGTATAGTTTTATTCGCTTTTTACTTATTAATATTCTACACTTTTTATTTGATAAATATTTTATGATCGGTTAAATATTTAAATGAAATTTTTTAATTTTCAAAAATGTTTAATTAAAAACATTTTAAAATTATTTTTTATGTATGTTTGTATAATAAGTACTAAAAAGTAACATGCAGAAGTTGCTTGCAAGTTTTATTTAATTAGTATTATTTGTTAATAAATAAGCTTCGGTAAAACGCTTGTTTTAGGAATGTGTTAAAAATTACTTAGAAACGAAACTATTACTGTTTTAACAAAGATTATTCTTTATTTGAGTAAAATGTTTCATATGTTGCCGTATTAAAGTATGTAAGTATTTTGTAATCATATTGTACTTTTTTTAACCTAAAAAAGTAATTAAAATATGCTTTATATATGTTTTAAAAGTCATTTTTATATAAAAATATCACAGAGAATAACTCAGTTTTTTGCGTGAATATACATAATAACAACTTATTGCATGTATATGCATTTTAAAAGGTTCCAAGTAAAATTGAATTTTAATAATTTTTTAAAGAACATTTTACAAGAATTAGACTTAGCTTCCCAAAATCCTTCGCCCCTGAAGAGGAAATCAAATTTTCCCGCTTCGTCTTCAGATGCGCACTTCAATATCCGCGCGCCGTCGCGAACGGGTTAAATTTATATGTATGACTTAAAATAAATTGTTTCGTTAAAGATATATATATATATTTTTTGGCAGCAGACAAGGTTTAAAATAAGATAATCATTCTTACTATTATCATAAAGGAATAACATATATTTGCATTATAAAAGAAATAATATGCATAAAAAACGAATAATATATATTTGCAGCTACGTTTTTTATTAGTAATTCATTTAACCCCTTGCGGCACAGTGGTTTCATAGATATACCACTTAATTTTAATTCCCAAATGCCCCATTGGCACCGGAATTTTGTTTAAGAAAATTACGGTTTATTGAATGAGTGAAATATAGCGTTTTCTTATTTATAAATAAAGTTGTTTTCAAATTCCGGTGTCAGTCATTAATTTCAACACTTAAGCACTGATTTTGTTCTGCCCCGCAAAGGGTTATCTTATTCATTGATAAGCTCATTTGCAAAATTTAACTCTTTATCTGTTGAGTAGTAAATAATTTTCTAATTGTGTTAGTAATAAATACTTTAAGAAAATTACATGAAGCTGTTTCTAAAGCAATGTTGTTTGTCGTTAAAAATAAAAAAATAATAATAATGTAATATGGGATGAAAATGTCACGTCCGATAAGATAAAAAAAGCAATATGGTAATCCCTGTTCGTACAATTTTTTTAGTAGAGAGAATTTCAAACGCATGCGCAGTTTGTTATTTTTGCGATATCGGTTAGGAACGGCGAAAATGCGCTTTCGACTTTTCATGAAGGTAGAATACAATGACCTAAGATACCTAGACACCACACCGGCAACCTTTTCTTAAGCCGACATCTTTGCCTTCCGTCACGTAACAGAGGACAGATTTAGCGCGCCAAACCGGTTTTTCTTCCGCCGAAACTCATATTGTTATGTTTGTCTTGAGTTGACCGCACTTCTTCTTTTCTCTTTGTGAAATCTGAAAGATGCCAATAAAGCGATCACCCCCAAAAAACTACATCTTTTCGCCAAAGATGTTGGATTCGAAACCATGCCGAGAGAACAATGGGATGTGGCGTTTACGTATATTAGAAAGTCAATGGTCGAATAATAGAAAAAGGATGTAGGCGGCGCCAGATTTACTGTCCTTCATTCATGAATGCCGGAAACGATAGCCATATTAGGGAGGACTTTAGGGTCAAAAGTGAAAGAATCGTCTTTATTCTCCTTCTTCTATTCTACCTATATAGTGTCATATCAGTACTTAGGAAGGACCATGGAAGTATAAAATTCTTTGCTACTTCCATGCTTAGGGCGATACTCACATGGGTGGGTTCGATTCAGAGGTAGCTTGCACTAGTTATACGCTCAATTATTTCATCATCCTATTCTTTTCTTAACATAAAATAAAGTTATTACAACAATGCAATAAGAAACATAGTGCCTACATAGCGTGAATATGCACTAATTTATCTTTCTGCATTAGAGAGAGAAAATATGAGCCCCCTTCTCCTCTATTATTCACTTCTAGCTACGGTCCTGGTTCGATTATAGTTGTAAGACAAATTAAAAAGCATTGGTTTAGAGATAATAGCTAGCCATTCATTATAAACAAGTTCAAGGCTGGGATTACGGTGCTTCATTTAATTCCTTGCGGCGCGGAGGTATATCTATGAAACTACTTAATTTTAATTTCCAAACGCCACATTGGCACCGGAATTTCTTTTTAAAAAAATACGTTTTATTGAATGCGTGAAATATAGCGTTTTCTTATTTATAAATAAATTTGTTTTCAAATTCCGGTGTCAGTCATTAATTTCAATACTTAAGCAAAGAATTTGTCTTGCGCCGCAAAGGGTTAAGGCAGAAGACTTCTCCTTCAAACTAGGAATGGTAATGAAAACATTTTTTTTTAAATCCACGTGAATTTAATTTTTTAAGCAAATACTACAATGGGAAAAAGTATATTTTTTCATCACGTCTTTGTGTTTCATAAGTCTTTTTACGCGTCTAGTAAAACTTTATTTTTCTTTACTGGGAATAATTCTACTGCACTTGGGATGCAAATTTTGCAGTTAAAGGATCATAACTAATAATTCACGTGTGCGATTGAGTAGACAAACATCTGATTCATTCTTTTCTTTTTTAGCTTTTATCTCGATTAGAAATACTTTATTTATTAGTCGACCTCATTAGTGAGGTCATGTTTTCTTTCTTTTAGAAAGAAAGATTCATCAATTTTATACTTTTATTTTATTTCAGCACTAATTCGTAAAAAAAAAAAAAAAAAATAAAAATAAAAATAAATAAAACATATTTTTTGCGAGAGCTAGAATGTTTTGTGCAAAGGATTGTTTTGCAAGTTATCATACTCACAAAGGTTTTTTAAATATAAAACTGTTACATTCTATAATTTGCATATTGCGCATTTCAAATTAATGACCAGCTTTATTTTTCATATTTCATTTGTCTAATATGTTTTATATTACATGCTTGCATATATATACATTTAATTTTGAAAATTACCGGTAACATGAACGAAAACTTTTAAAGTGTGTTTTAACATGTTATTTTGTTTTATTTATTACTATTCAGGTTTTTTTTTTTTTTTTTTTTACTTATGTATTAGATTATATGTTAACATAGATTTTAAAAGATAATTTTAACATCAACAAAAGTTTTGAAAAAAAAATGTTTTAAGACAGAATTAAATTTTATTCATAATTATCAAATAATTTTCATTCGATATACCTTATTATACGATATAACTTATACAAATATATTTTCTATTTCTGAAATAATTTTAACGTAAAAACGTTTTGGAAAGGCATGTTTTTAATTATTACACTGATTTGCACATCATTACTGATTATTATTCAACATTATTTGCTTCATTTTTTAATTGTGTGTGTTTCTATATATTTTTATTTCAAAAATACTTTTAAATTAAACCATTTTTTTACCCTTTGTTATACATATATATATATCTTTAAAAGTGTTATAAAGTAACATTAGCAGGTTGTTTGTAATTTTTATTTAATTATTTTCATTTCAAAATAAATCGTTTTTTGTAAATCATTTATTTTATTTACTGAAAGTGTCAAAAATTATTAAACATCAACCAAGTTACGTTTAATTTTCTATTATAGCAAAATGTATCATATATTTATATTTTACAGACAGGTAAGTATTTTTCTGTCCCGTTATACTATTTTCTAAGCTAAAAACATGGTATTAAGTTTTTATTGTTTATTTTTAAACATTTCTTTTTCAATTAAATTATCACAAAACATACCTCATTTTTAGTATGAATATATAAAATAACATCATATTTTATGTATGCAAGCGCACTTCTGAATGCGCGCGCCGTCGCGAACGAGCTAATACCAAGTTATGATAGATGGCAAAGAACGCTCTCTACGATCCCTCTTACAATCGAACATAAGACTTAAGATGGCGAGGTACCGTAATCCCAGCCAGCCCCGAAAATAATGCTTGGTTTGTGACGCTAGTGCCCCCGTTCTGCGGATCACTTGACCTGTTGTTTGTTAGCTTTGGTTCTTTTATGAAAGTAGCAGGGCCGTACTAATGCAGGGGCATAGTTGTCCCGGGCCTCTCGGCTTGAGCCCCCCCCCCCCCAAGGACAGGTTTAAGTTTATAAGTTTTTCGTTAAAAGAGTGCCAAATGATAAAAATACCAAAAGTGACCAAAATGCTTTTTTTCAGTTTTAAGTGGCTCTCTTCTTCTACCCCTTCTGTTTCCGTGCCCCATACCCACTTAAGGTCTCACATTTATTCTTATATTCCTGTAACTAAAAAAAAATTGCGTTCCATACACTGTAAAAAATATGATTATTTTGCTGCATCGTCACTCCACCGCTTTTATAGAAAACGACTACTTCAGGCTATCATGGAGCATTCTCATTGACCAAAAGAGTGACGTTCTATAAAAGCGGAGGAGTGACGATGCAGCAAAATAGTCATACACTGTAAAAATATGACTATTTTGCTGCATCGTCACTCCCCCGTTTTTATAGAGTATCACTCTTTTGGCCAATGAGAATGCTCCATGATAGCCTGAAGTAGTCGTTTTCTATAAAAGCGGTGGAGTGACGATGCAGCAAAATAGTCATATTTTTTACAGTGTAGTTGTAGTTTCTTAAAGTTATTTTTCTTCTACTATGATATATATCGATGTGAATACTACTTGGTAGTCCAAGAGCCGACCGCACAAAACCCTAAGTCATCGAGCACAAGAAAAATTCCTTTATTTTATGGAAGAGTAGTAATAGGAGAATCTAATTATTCATGTCTGCCGGAAGCGAAGTGGTACATAAGCCAAAAATGAATACCACTTCCGGTTGACTCGTAGACTTAGCATTTTGTTTTCCCGCACCGAGTTTTCCATGGTTTCATACATTTAATTGTACGGCAAACACAATGTCAAACGTACGAGTGAACAACTAGTGATATCAATTTTTGGCTTATGCACCACTTCGCTTCTGGCAGACACGGATGATTATATTCCCCTATTACTACTCCTCCATAAAATAAAGGAATTTTTCTTGTGTTCGATGACTTAAGGTTTTGTGCGGTCGGCTCTTGGACTATAGGCGGTGCCAGATTTACCGTTCTTCATTCATGAACTGCCGGAAATGGTAGCCATATTAGGAAAGACTTTAGGGTCAAAAGTGGAAGCATCGCCTTATTCGCCTTCTACTATTCTATCTTTATAGTGTCAAATAAGTACTTAGGACCATGGAAGTTGAAAATTCTTTTCTACTTCCATGCTTAGGGCAGTACTCACTTGGGTGGGTTCGATTCAGGGCTGTAGCTAAGGAGATGCTAGTGGAGGCTAAGCACTCCCCCCCCTCCCCCTAAAATATTTTGAGCCTCCACTGGAAAAGATGCCAAGGTCACTAAATGAATTTATGTTCCGAAAATCCAAATGAAATTCTGTTCAAAAATCTAATTTAGTTTTGAGGTTCTTTCACCGTTTTGCAGAAATACTAAATTTGAACTAAAATAAATGTTTCAACGCTCGTTCAACAAATTTGCACATATGAAGCTAACATGATGTTTGATATTGCACTAGTTATACGCTCAATTTTTACATCATCCTATTCTTTTCTTAGCATAAAATGAAGTTATTACAATACAATAAGAAACATAGTACTTACATAATGTGAATAGGCACTAATTTCTCTTTCTGTATTAGAGAGAGAAAATATGACCGCTACTATATTCACTTCTAGCTACGACCCTGGTTCGATTATAGCAGTAAGACAAATTAAAAAAGCATTAGCTTAGAGATAATAGTAGGTTAACCATTACTATAAATAAGTCCAAGGCTAAGATTACGGTGCTTCGCTTGATGGAGGAAGAGAATTACAATGTAGGAGGCTGTGGGTTCGAATCCCGCTGACTCCATTGCACGCATTCTTTGTGTGGAACTCCTGGTTGTATTTTTCTTGTGATGTAAAATTTCTTTGTGCTATCTCGTCCCTGTATATTGACGATGATTTATAAGTGGGCTTTCATGTCGAGCACACCAGTCAAATGTCTGTTTTTTCAATAAATAACGAGCTACAATGCAAACAAAGTTTAAACGGTATTGCGTTGCCTCGCAATCAAAAATGTATTTACAGCCTCTGATTGGCTAAGAGCAAGAGAACTTACGCCGAACAGGAGGATTTAAACTGAGGTACCTTAATACCCAGTTACGAAGGATCGCAGGAATGCCCAACCTAGGCTCGAGCGTAAGACTTATGCTCGTATAAGGAAAGGGTATGTTTACAGTTTACAAACAAACGCTTACTTCAACAAATCTACCAGTTACATTTTTGCTTTAGCGATCATAACAGGAATCATCATGGTCCACATTGACCAATCATACAACAGAGCTTTTAATCGCAGACAAATCAGACCAAACGTAAACCAATCAGATCGCCTTGACTTCTTGTGTAAAGTAGGAGTCTTAAAGACGGGCAGGAAATTACTGTGGATCCACAATAATTTTGCCCACAGTGACGTCAGCTGCCTTTCCTTATTCACCATCAGCATCAACCTAGAAAACCTTGGTCGAACGTTCAAATGAAATTCACGATAACATTTGATTGGACATTATCAAAGAGATGTCCAATCATGATTAAAGGGGAAAACGTTTGAGCATTCAGAAATAGGGCAGTTGCAATTGACGTCATACTGGAGGTCACACACTACAAATAGACAGTTCTGATTGGTGGAACTCCCTGACCTCCACTTGAAATACAATGGCTATCAGCTGATTGCAAGTTCCCTATAGTTGGCGAATACAAGCTTAATAATAGCGAGGTACTAATCCCAAACCAAAAAACATGATTTCCTACAGATTTTCGTGATGCAAGAACTTTCCTTCTCTAGATGACAAGTGATAAAAGGCTTTCCGACTTACATAGCACCATTAAAATAAAATAGCAACTATGTCTATGTACGCATGCGCATTTTTATGAAGGGAATGGCACATCTAGGAGCTCGTGATTCATCCACGTTGAATGGATGCCGCGTTGCAACCGCGTGGTAATTGGAATGCTGTAAGATCTGTTGTTTTGTGTTGCGGTGTGCGGAAGTTAGAGTGTTATTTATATTGAAAATTTGTCTGTCAAGTACTTATACGGATCTAAATGTCATCATGATCGAATCTAATTTTTCGTGTTCGAGGTAACGTTTCGTTTTGATGTGTTATTTGTTATAATTTGAATAATTTGTACATATGTCAGTCTTCAAACAGCCGATGTTGTCGATTTAAAGTGTATGTGGTTGAACTCTTGTTTTTATAAATATTTCAAGCATGCTTTCTAATTTCTAAATAAATCTTAAAAGGATCTTATAAAGTTTAAATTGTCTTGGTATATAATTTATTTTGCTGAACATGTCTGAAACTATGTATGCTGTTAGTGTAGTGAAATTTGTCATTTTAACACTTCAGTCGTCATGCGGTGGTTTTCACAAAGTATTACAGAAGTACTTACCTAGTACACATTATGTCATTTTGTATAGTGCCTGAAACACTGTTTTATATGAATAATTAAAAGGCGCGGGAAAAATGTTTTCATGCTCGGAGATACCCTAAACAGAAACTCACGTGTTTGACATTTTCCAAGAATAAGTATGAGTGTTTGCGAATGTAGATCAACTACAGTATCTGCAGTGTATCTAGAATCTAATGAAAGGTGACTAGTGATGGTCAGATTACTTTAAGAGGAACAGTAGTTCGTCATTCATAGACTTGAACAATGTGATCATAAAGTGTGGAACAAAGATCAACCAAAAATCAAAATGCACGTTATTTACCAGAGGAATTACGAATACTTAATTGCACAGCTGTATTTTTACAAACAAAACTTTTGCATTGTTATTGTGTAATTTTATGGGCTAGAGATGACTAGCGTCTGACCAGAATTTCAATAATAAAACCATTACACATGTTAGGAATAACTTCACTGCACAAGTCAAACTTCAATGGCGAAATAAAATACCCATTTTCTCTAGGTCTTTTTTTCAAGTGTACATTTTAGGGTTTTTTTTTAATAATTTGAGATGATTTCTTTCTCAAATCTAGTGTAGTATATTTTAATATTGTTGTTAAATGTGTATGTCCTTGTTTAAGAAAAATATATTTACGATACTACTTGGTTATCCCATCGACCAATTTCGCCTAATTACACAAGTCGTCAAATTATATAAATTTACATATTTTTATTTTAAATATCGGGAAAAAAAATCAGTAAAACATAATCAAAAATAGTAAGTTGAATTAAAAATCACATAATGATGTAACAAACACATCCATTATTAGCATGTAATCTTATAGTATGATGTTAGTTTTTTGGTTGACGGGTAACCAAGTTGTACCATATTTACACATTCTTGAAAAATTAGAGAAAGGTGATTTTTTTTTTTACTCTATATACTATTTGGTAAAAAAAAAATCAGAAGAGGAATATTTTATTTTTTCACCAATCTTTTTCCATCTCCAGTTTGTTATTTAATGCTAATAATTATTAATCATTGGTATCTTTTCTTTAAATTCTGGGTCTAAATCAGGGCTGTAGCTCAGAGGGTTCTGGGGGCGACTCAGCTCCTCCTAAAACATTTTGAGCCCTCCCTGGAAAAGATTCCAAGGTCACTAAATGATTTTCTATTCCAAAAATCCAATTGAAATTCTGTTCAAAAATCTAATTTAGTTTTCAGGGTCTTTCACAGTTTTGAAGAAATGCGAAATTGAAAATAAGTAGTGTTTCAGCACTTGCTCATCCTATTTGTGCATATGAATCTGACATGTTTAATATTTTACCAATTTTACACTCAAATTTTTCATCATATTCTTTGTTTTAGCATAAAATGAAGCTTTTATAACAGCTTAATAAGAAACATAGTACTTTCAATGTGAATATGCTCTAAATTATCTTTCTGCGTCAGAGAAAATATGAGCATCCCCTACAGTGGCGTCAACTTATATGGGCCCGTGGGGCGCAAGCCCACCCAATAATTTGTTTTCTCTGCCTATCCAATTTCAATTGATTTATTGCGTTATTCAGTTATTTGTTTAATCGCAGAAATAAATTTGTTTTGTTTTTTATGTTCTCAAAATAATTTCTCTCGAAAAGGACTAAGAGCATCAATTAGACTTACAGATGTACTGACGTCCCTTTCAGCAAATGTATAATTAAATTTCTGTCAAAAACAAATTCCTGGAATTTTAATTAGAAAAACAATAATTTAGCTTCTAATTAACCTCTTCAGTCATTTGTACCTCCCCCTCCCCTCTCTCCACATGCACAAACTAATATGAAAAAAGTTATGTGTGTTAGTTTACTCAAAGTTTTAAGCACACCCAATATTTTTCGAAAGTTGGCGCTACTGATCCCCTACATTTCCTAGAGCCCCTTCCCCTTATTATTCAATTCTAGGTATGGCCTTGTCAGCAGGGCTAGAAAAATTTGAAAAAAATTACATGCCCAGTCGGGCATGTGGTAGGGAAAAATAGATGCCCGAATAAAAAATTTACATGCCCAACTTTTTTGTACTTCTAAGGGAAAGGAAATCTATGTTTACGTGTGACCGTCGGAAAATCGTGAGTTATATCATTTTATTACAAAAACTGTAGAGAAAAAAATGTCTTTGCACGAAGAAAAAATATTGCAATGCCGATCGCGAAAAATGAAGCGGGGGGGAATGTCGATGTGAAAGAAAAAGTTGCGATGTCATTCATAATAATTGTTACCGATGTTGTGATTATTCATAATTAGTTAAAGTACTTAAAGTTTATTTACGTGTTTTGTTTAACCTTCTCAAATCGTCAATAGCGTACATTATGCGAGCCGCCATTGCTGCGCGGGTAAATATGTTGCTCCATAACTTTTGAAAACCGTTATTAAAGAATCACTGGTACATCGGCGATCACGGCACTTAGTTACGTGAGTGACGTTCTATCCTGGCAGCCAATCCGGTAGCGGCTAGCAGAGAGTCTTTCTCTGCCGTTCCATCGGAGAAAAAGTGTGTACGCGCAACGGATGTGCGCAGCAAAGGCTATGCTCCTCTTCTATTTTCACTTGTTTTGACGAAAGCTCAGGCGTATTCCGGCGCTGACCGATTGTATTGTAAATAAAATGTCTACTTTTCGTAAGGCGTCCATTAATTTACGAAGTTTGATCATTCTTCTTCATGATTTAGCTTATGCCAACCTATTTAAATTTAAATGTGGTACTTTCAAAAATACATGCCCGTTCGGGCATGTTGATAAAAATAATACATGCCCGATCGATAATTTTACATGTCCCGGGCATGTCGGGCAATAGATTTTTCGAGCCCTGCTTGTCAGGGGTGATTCTCGTCCGAAATTTCCGCAAATTTAAGGCATCCTCTTCCGAAAATTTGAAATTGGGTTATCAGTTTCGCATAGCTGCCAACTTGTATGGTTTTACGCGCGGAAAAAACAATAACGTAGAAATGCAAATTTTGTGAAAGGATCGCCGAAATTGCATACATATCGTCAATATTTCATGGAAAAACGACGATTTCGTCAATGTTTTTGTAAATGAACTTTGTCAAAAGATCGATAAAAAACGCGAATTTCCTGTGCGGATTGCGGAAAAAACGGCAATTTCACCAAATATCGCAGATAAAACGCTGATTTCTTCTGAAGACTGCGGGAAAACGCAGATTTCGTCTACAGATTGCAGGTATAACGCCGATTTCGTTAAAATATTGCAGTAAAACGCCGTTTTCGACAAAAGATCGCTTTAAAATATTTTGCCAAAAGAGTATTTGAAAAAATACGCAGATTTCATCAAAAGATCACGGAAAAAGCACCGATTTCGTCAAAAAATCGCGGGAATAAAACGCCGTTTTTGAGAAAAAATTGCATAAAAATGCAAATTTTGTCTAAAGACCGTCGAAAAAACGATTTCACTTTAAAAAAAAATAGGAAAACGCTTATTTCGTCAAAAGATCGCAGAAAAACCACCGATTTCGGCAAAAGATCGCAATAAATTGCCGACTTTGCTAAAATATTGATGATTTCATCTGAAGATAGCAGGAAAACGCCGATTTTGTCCGAAGATCGCTAGAGGGGGAGAAGGCTCATGACCCCCCCCCCCCGCCGTTTTCTGAAAATGCGATGCGAATTTCCGAAAAAAAAATTTCATCCTGAATCACCCCTGGGCCTTGTTCTAAATACAATCGTAAAAACAATTATGATATTTATTACTTTTTTATGGGGTGTCCATTACTGGACTTTTAAGTGTTTTGATATATTTCTATTTGATTCATATTGGGAAATGAGAGTATATTTCTCCCCCCCCCCTTCTGAATTTAAATAAAGAATCTGGCACTAAATTTATTGCATTGTAGATACTCGGCTTAAATAGGGAAGATCATCTATGTATATAAAACAATTTGATACTACCAGGGCAGGGGTGTGTCCATACTTTTCTCACAGGGTCCTGTTTTTGCGAAATTGTGAATTTTTTTCTTATATTTGTGAAAATTCTATCTAGTCAAAATTTTGTGAATTTTAAATTATCGATGTCTTCAGATTCTATTTTTCATACATAAAAAGCTAAGTAATATGCTCCTTCATGAGTTCAACTGTTTATTTACAAGCCAGATTTTATTATTAAATGATTAAATTTGTGAAAAGTTCAATTTGTAGGTGAAAAAATCCTGTGAAAGGTCTGTTTAAGAGGCAAATAATTTTGTGAAGGATCTTGTTTTGGAATAAAATGTTTAGTGAAGGGTCCTGTTTGGGGATAAAAAAAATTTGTGAAGTGTCTTGTTTTAAGATAAATCATTTTATGAAGGGTCCCTTAAAGGACCTAAAAATTTTTTAAACATATCCCTGACTACATATTTTTAATAAATTCTTTTACTGTCCTAAATGGTAAACATGGGTGAATTGAATAATCATTATGATTAATGTTTAAAATATCAAAATAATTCCTTATAAATTATACAGGAATTCTTTATTATGGTAATTTCTGGCGTATAATCAATTTTATTTGGTAATTGAGGCCAACTATTTACCTCAATCTAAAATGTTACATTTTATAAAAAAAAATTCTGGGATGAAAAATTGTTTGAATAACACCAAAACTTACGGTAGTTATTATATATATATATATATTAATTGATTGTAAAATGTAGTTGATGCTTAGAACTACATTTTGTAGCATTAATCTATTTTTAATTTTCAGTTCCTGGGATTTGGAACCTTTTCAAGATATTTCTGAAATTCCATTTTTAGATTACAACGTTGGTAGCTTAGACAGGTAAAACTCCAGTTTTATTTTGTAATTCATTCCAATATATTTCAGGGCAGGCTTTCATGCTGGAAAGAAATTCTTTTTTTATCCTACCAAATTTTGTTTTTATTTTATCAAATATAGTAACTATGGCATTTCTGACCTGTATGGGAGGCCACACACCTGTGAAACATTGAGCGAAAAAACATGAGACATGCGACAATTTCACCCTGATAACAAAGAAAAAACCGGTTTGACTGCGACATGTTGCACGATTTTTGACGCATGTCTCGCTAGTGTGTGGCATGCCTATCTCAATAGTGTGTCCACTTTCATTAGTGGCAAGTGGCTAATTCCTTAACTGTTAGTCATAGATTTATAGTTTGTTACAAAAATGCTTTAAATGAAATAAATATTTTAAAAGAGATTTGGGTTAAATAAAATCTCCTTAAAAAATTAAGAAATTTAACATTTTATACAATCGCCCGGTCCTGTTATACTTAAGTGAAATTTTCCTGTTGCACTAACAAGTAACAAGTAAGTCTCATTCATATTGCACTAAAACTGAACAAGTTAAGATTTATGAAATTTAGAAAATGCAAGACTTATATACTACTTTTCTGCATGTGAACATAAATGAGTTTGGCCTGCATGTGCCAAATACTTAAAGTATTCAAAGAACTTATTTCAAATGCATCTACACTTTGAAAAAAAGTACAAGTTTTTACGATGGAGTGAACTATTTTTAAAAGTTTTTATTTAACTTTAATGATCATATGTTATGTGTATGTTTTTAGTAGCTCAAAATTTGTACTCAAACTTTAATTCACTTTAAATATCCAATTGGGATTAAATTTTACATGCTGATGTAAATTTGATGACAATCTAATAATATTGTTGATTTTTGGTGGTTACTATATTCATTTATACTTATTTTACAGATAAAACAAAACTTGGGGAGTTATTGCCAAAAAGTTTTAGATTGGATAACACAAGACTGTGATGATTGTGTTTTATAACTATTATGTGTTATTTATAACTGAATTTGAAAAATACCTTAATTTTTAACTGTAATGTAACAGGGATGGGAATTTTCCGCTTTTTGGCGGATTTCCGCTTTTTTGTTATTTTAAGAAATTCCGTGGATTTCCGCTTTTTTGTTATTTTGATAAGTTTCAGATTTTCACCCCAAAAATTCCGCTTTTTTCCGCGGATTTCAGAAATATGTAACAGGGATGCCACGGACGCGCTATAGCGCGTAAAATACACAAAAAATCGGCGACGGGAAGATAAAAAATGGAGCTTACGCGCCCCGCGGGACGCGTAATTTTCGTTAAAGAATCTCAAAAAAGGCAACTTTCGTTAAAAAATCGCGAAATAACGAATAATTTCCGGCAAATTCAGTCAAAAAAATTCGCGGAAAAATGGCTAATTTTGTTACAAAATTCCGAAAAAAGTCGGCTTTCCTTGAAAAAATGACAAGTTTTGTCCAAAAATCGTGATAAAACGGAAAATTTTGTCGAAACATTCGCGAAAAACGGTAAATTTTATCAAAAACGGTAATTTTCTTTAAAAGGTTGCGAAAAAACAGAACATTTCGTCAAAAGATCGCGAAAAAACGGTACATTTCGTCAATGAATCGCAAAAAATAAAATTTCACTAAAAAAAATCGTGAAATAACGAATCCCGCGATAACGTTCCCCCAAATTTCGTCAAAAGATTCGCGAAAAAATGGCTAATTTTGTTATAAAATCCCGAAAAAAAGGCAGATTTCCTCAAAAAATCGCGAAAAATGACAAATTTCGTTCAAAAAATCGCGAAAAAATGACAAATTTCGTTCAAAAAATCGCGAAAAAACGACAAATTTCGTCCAAAAAATCGCGAAAAAATGACAAATTTCATCAAAAAATCGTGATAAAACGGTAACTTTCTTCAAAATATCGCAAAAAACCGGCACATTTCATCAAAAGATCGCGAAAACCCGGCACATTTTGTCAAACGATCGCGAAAAAACAGCAAATTTCGCCAATAGATCGCGAAAAAATGGCAAATTTTGTCGAAAAATCGCTTTAAAACGCAATTTTCGTCAAATGGGCAAGAAAAGAAAGTTAATGACTGGTGAATATAGAATTTTTCTCTTCCAAAAACTAACTTTCCTGTTTCCAAATTATTCTTTTTGCTGCTCCAAAACCAGATTTTCCTGCTTCACAATCTTTTTTTTTTATTGTTCCAAATCTTTCTCAGCGAATGTAACTTCTGATAACATCTATTCATCCCCTTACTTGTGGTGCAATTTTTCATTCGCGCGTGTGAATACAATATGGTGCAATTTTTCGTTCACGCGCATTTTCAGTCTTTTTGCTTTTTTGCAGTTCCCATCCCTGAATGTAAGGATTTTTCACATGATAAATTGTCAGAGTCAAAATAACAGATCTTGTATTTTATAACCTCCTTAGACAAATATTAAATGGAACTAAAAAAACCAGTTTAAAATTATAAAAATCTCCAAAGATGCATTCAGTCTATATATCGATAGGTCTAATATGCACACATTTATTAAAGTCTAGATGTAATTTTAACAACTCTAGAATCATTTAATTTAAAGGGTCATTTTTAGTGTCGCTTCCAGGTAATGGGCAAAATAAGCACCAGCCACAGGGGCCAGTAAATGAGAAAAAGTGGCTAGTGAAAAATTAACTATCAGCGGCCACCTCCCAACCACTTTTTCATATGGTGAGAATCAAATTTTCTTGCATTTCATCAAGGATCAGGGTTCGCCAAAGTGGGCCCAGCCCAAAAAAACCCGCCCGGGTTTTTTCGGGCGGGCCCACTTGAAAAAACCCATCAAAAACCCATTTGTGGGTTTTTTCAAATTTTCTGGTGTTTTCACAACTGTATCATTATTTAATCTAAGATATGAGAATGGAAAGATAAATGCCAATTTAAATATATTCCAAACTAACCATATTTAAAAGAATTTCTAAGTATTGATAAAATGACCATAAAATAAATTAGTTTGTAAATAAGGAAGATTTTCATGGCTATATATTTTTAAATGCATCCAAGTGCTTTAAATCTTAATGTATACCTGATGATGGCACTTGAAATGTGATCCCCATCCTGATTGCTTGTATTGTTATAGCTTTTAAGATTAATCGCAACATTTATTATCCTGCTTCAATGTTCAATGAAAGTTTATACAATAATTTTCAACACAAAAATGGTGACAGATTATACAGGGTTCCCAGCATCATGGAAAGTCAGGGAATTTACAAATAATTTCTAAAAAATTCTCGGAAAACATTTGAGTGAAAAAATGAAAAATGACACAAAATTCATTAAACAGTTGGGGGAAAAAAATTGAAGTATGATTGCAGAAAAAAAATTGAAGTATGATTGCAGAAAAAAAATTGCTAATTTTGGCAAAAGATTGTGAAAATAAGTATCAAATTTTGCTGTATGCTCATTTGGTCAGAGAATTTTTCTAGATTTGGTTTGGGAAAGTCAGGGAATTTTTTGAGATTTGGTCATGGAAAGTCAAGGAATTTGCCAGTCATGTTTTGCTGGGAATCCTGTTATAACAAAAAAAAAAAAAAAAAAAAAGAGTGAAAAAGTTTTAGTATAATACTTTAATAATTTCATCGTTAAAATTATTACTAATAATTAATTTTTGTAAAAGCAAATTATAATGTTTATTATTGTCATAACCTTTTAACCTTTAACCTCATAAACTTTTTGTAATCAATTAGTTATTTTAAATTGTATTTAGTAGTATAAGTACCTTGTTTTCAAACATTCTGAACCATATGTCTTTAACATAAATAACCTTGATAATATCCAAAAAACCCTAATAAAATCTAATCTAAAAGTATCCAGATACTTTAAAAGATTGCTTACAGATGGCATACAAAAGCAAAACTAAACTAGTAAAAGTGTATTGCCATTTACGATCTAACTTTATAGATATGACTGACATTGACTTTTAGATAATCCAATTTAATACTATTGCAATATAAATGTTGCTTAAATTGTAGTATATATATATATATATATATATGCACATATATGTGTGAATTCTATTGTTTTCTTCACAAAAATAAAAATATTTACATAAATGTTGCCGCTTTAAACTGATTTCTATTGAAGTAAATGAAAGAAATTGCATAAATTAGTCTTTAATTTAAGATTTATATAAAGAAATCCAGTTGCACTTGATTTAATATATCATTCTCCCAGTAATCTAGTTCTATGAGATACAAAATAATCTTTTTAAATATATTTATATTTTCCTTTTATATATTTATTTTTATTGTTAATCTATACTTAATGCAAAATTATACCTTTGTTTCACTGATAAATGAAATATTTAGGTACTATGCATGTAAAAATTAGAAATGTGAAGAGTTCTCTAAAAAATTTTGATAAAACCCGAAAAAACCCGGGTTTTTTCAAAAAAGCCCGAAAAAACCCGGGTTTTAGACTACTGGGCCCAGTGGGTTGGGCTTTTTCAAAAAAACCCGGGTTTTTTCAAACCCTGTCAAGGATTCTACCTTTTTTTTTTTGTTCCATTAAAGAGCTATTCAGTTTAAGATTAATGCTTATAACATTTTTACTGTTTATTATTTTTAAATAAAAAAGTGGTCACTAATTTGAAGAAAGTGGCCACTTAAAAAAAACTAGGCCTACCGGCCAGTGGCCGCTAATGAAATTTCCCAATTTTGCCCTGTACTTCCAAGCAACATTGGAACTGAGGAGCATAAAAGAGATGGCTGTGTTTAACTTTTGATAATTGATTTTTATGTACTTTTTAGCACTAAATCTGTAAATGACCATAATTTTTAACCATTATATTAAAATTATTTTGCAAATTGTAAAAGGCAAAATTAGCACTAGCCACTGGCCACAGGGCCAGTAAACGAGAAAAAGTGGCCAGTGAAACACTGTCTATCAGCGGCCACCTTGTGGCCACTTTTTTACTAGGAGAGAATACAATTTTCTTACATTTCATCAACAATTCTACTTTTTTAGGTTCCAATATATTTATATTAACATATTCATTTGTGATATTCAGTCTTACATTAATAGTTATAGAAATTTTAACTGTTTAGTATTTTTAAATAAAAAAGTGGCCACTAGTTTAAACATAGTGGCCACTTGAAAAATTAGTCTTACTGGCCAGTGGCCGCTAAAAAAATTTCCCAATTTTGCCCTATAATTTCTGGAGTTATTTGACTGTTTTCAGACACCCTGTGTGTTTATATATATATATTATAGGTGTAAATTAACGGTTGCCACTATAGGGCAAAATTGAGAAATTTCATTAGCGGCCACTGGCCAGTAAGACTAGTTTTTCCAGTGGCCACTTTGTTTAAACCAGTGGCCACTTTTTTATTAAAAAATATTAAGCAGTAAAATTTCTATAAGTATTAATCTAAAACTGAATAGCCCAAATAAATATGTTAATATAAATATATTGAAATCTAAAAAAGTAGAATTTTTGATGAAATGTAAGTAAATTGTATTCTCTTCTTGTAAAAAAGTGGCCACAAAGTGGCCGCTGATAGACAATTTTTCACTGGCCACTTTTTCTCATTTACTGGCCCTGCGGCCGGTGGCTAGTGCTAATTTTGCCCTTTAGTTGCCACTCACCACATGGTAATTAAAGCTGTAAAAGTGGCGATTAAAAATCAGCCATCGATCGCCACTTTAGTTGCCACTCGGCGATTAAAAAAATCTTATTAATTTGCTTTGTGAAATACAGCTTTTTTCATGGATATAGGCATCTCTACTTTGTTTACATCTAATTAGTGAATTGGTTATTTCTTTCTTTCTATCGGATTCAAGCAGATTTAGCAACTTTGTTGTATTTTCTATATTTTGGCTTTTTACCATAAACTTTATTTGGATTATTTATGTTTTCAAGAAATAGTTTTTTCCTACAAAATATAGTCATTCATTTTAATTCCACTTGTATTTCAAATAAATTGTACCATTTTTACCTCTGGATGCAAGGAGATGTTAAGGACATTGCTGTATCTTATAGCTTTCACTCTTGCCATATGCTCACTAATTGTATCAGTAATAGTTAGTACATTTTTTTTTTTTAAATACAGGGTGTCCAGCAAATAACACCCTGATTTCAAAATTAAATTTCTCAAAAACAAAAATCAATAGAATTATGCAGTAAACGGTTTGTTTATCATGTAAGCTGTAAAAATCTTACATAAAAGTTTCGAACGGTAAATATTTTGAAAAGATTGTGTTCTGATTGCAAAGAATGCTTTGATTTGACATTTTTCTTGCTTTAGATTGCTGCCAGAGAATGTGTTTTTTGGCTTAAAGTGCCATATTTCATAGTTTTTTGAAATTTTGAAATTTTAAAAATTTACTTCAAAAAATCTTTAAAATATTGCACTCTAAGCTGAAAAATTATTTCTCTACAGCCAATCTAAAACAAGAAAAATGTCAAATCAAAGCATTCTATGCAATCAGAATGCAATTTTTTCAAAATATTCACTGTTTGAAATTTCTGTAAGATTTTTACAGCTTACCTAATGAAAAAACCATTTACTGCGTATTGCTATCAATCTTTGTTTTCAAGAAATTCAATTTTGAAATCAGGGTGTTATTTACACCTTGTATTTATGATTAAATTTTATGTAGGTGTCAAGAAAGATTAAAACATTATAGCCAATTACTTAAAAAATATAGGACAAAATTAGCACTCGCCACTAGGCGAGTAATTCTGCAAATTTAGCATCTGACTTTACTGCCACCAAGCAGACTTCCTCCACCTCACTAACACGTTGGCACTCTCTGATTGCCTTATAAGACATCCAAAGTTTTGAAATCTCAGCCAAAACAAAGAATATTTATATTTATCTGTACACTCGCCAAACTTAATAGTTACCACTTGTCATTCTTGATATTAGATCCTACTAAGCTTTAAGTAAAAATAAAATATCCAAGAAAGATGTGAAAATATTTTTAAATTTAAAATATTTAGAATTTAAAAATACAATTTCCTTCTTTGTTTTATACAATGCATTAATATATATTTAAATATAGTTTATCACTTATAATTATATGTAATATTAATTAATAATTCATATTTTTCCATTCAGTGGAATGCCAGTTTTATTTTTAACCAAATATTTGTAACTTTGTTACCCACTAGCTGCTAAATAAAGAAAAAAAAATAATTTTGACATAATTTTAAAAATTCGCTATTAACTTTTAAAAAGTGGCCACTAATGAAACTGTCTACTAAACGAATTTCCCAATTTTCACCTATTACATATATCAGACATTTGTTCTGCTGTAACTATCATATTTATGAACCGATTTGAATGAAACTTGGTGTGTGTACATAGTCTTGACCGAGGTTGGTGGCCAGCATCATTCGCCATCTTGTCTGAAATTGGCAGCCATTTAATTTTTTTTTTTTTTTACTTATAATTTAAGTATAAAAAAAATTAGAAAATGAAAGATATTTTTCTTCTGTGTGTTTGTTCTTGATACAAAGATTCCAGAGCATTTTTTTGTTTTGTCTATCTATATCTTAAAAGCTAGCTGAGTTCACTTTGAATTTCTAATGTGGCTGACATTTTGAAACAGTCTGATTTTTGTCACATAACAACTAAAGGGCAAAATTAGTACTAGCCACCGGCCACATGCCATTTATGGCCAGTGAAAAACTCTATCAGTGGCCACCTTGTGGTCGCTTTTTTACAAGGAGATAATACAATTTACTTATATTTCATCAGAGATTCTACTTTTTTAGGTTTCAATATACAGTGAAATCTGTCTAAGGCGGAATCGCTTGGGACTGAAATAAAATTCCGCCTTAGACAGATTTCCGGGTTAGACAGAAAAACTTTACAAATACCCTGTTTGCAGAGTATTAAACATTATTTTGGCTAAAAGTTAAAAACATAGTATGTTCAATTGTTTTAAAAATTAAATGGACGTGAAATCTTTACATATTTTTATATATTTATACTAATAATAACTTACATTACAAATTGAGACACACACGCAATCAAAAATTATCATTCAAAATTACAGATTTTAGTGAAAATAAAATTATATTTACCTTAATAAATGCCTTAAAATGATGTTTTAAACTTATTTAGAAAACAATCGAATATTATTTTCTTAATGGCTACTTTTTCCGTAGCGCATTGCATTTCAGTCAACATTGGTATCATTTCATAATCATTTCGCTCTATGTAAAAACTCTGTAAAAGCTTTATATTCTTAAGAGCTTCTTGATATTACTTAATGCTTGTCACTTCATCTTCGACTTCATATTCATCAGTGCTACTCCCGCTGTTGTCCTCTAGCTTTTGCACAATGAAAAAATCCACTGAATCATTATAATCACTTGTAGTAAGATTTTCCTGATATGGGAAATTTTTTTGTTTTGGCATTGCAAAGCCATTCCCATGCTAGTTTATCAATGTCCTCGTTTTCAACTTGTCTTTTACGTTTGCGAGTGCAATCTCCCCCTTTTTCAAATTCTTTACGAAGTCCATCTTTCTTTTTGATAGCATCAAAGATTTGAGTTTTCCACATTTGAATTTTTCACATAAGCTTTTAACTGGGATATTTTGTTCTTTGAATTGATAATATCAATTTTGTCTTTTAAGGATAAAGTATTCGACGTTTTTGAATTATTATCCATTTAGGAATAATGATTTAAACTATACAACAAATCTGCGAGTTTATACGACAACGATAACACTTACTGACTTAAACACAAACTAAAATAACTTACACTTCATAAAGTACATTCTATTCACGTATTAAAATATCTTGTTAATATTTCTGGAAGTTGTGACAATATTCTTTTTGTCTGAAATTCTAGGAAGAAATAAACTTTCATTGTATTATAGGACAAATAAAAATTAGCAGCTGACGAGGAACAAAGCTATTTCGGAAGACTGTGAAAGGGTGCTGAAAATTTCCATAAATTGTCGATGTTGCAACTCTCCCTTTTTAAACAGATTCCCTTATCTTATTGTAACCTAAGATTATACTTGTCAAAAATCCCGTGATCTATTTGTTCAACAGTTCCCAGTCATATACAATAATAATATAATCCCCAAACTACTGTCAGCAATCAGTGACGCCTTTTCTTAACATCTGGGATTGCGACTAGACAATATATTTCATTATAAAAAGAAAAGCTTTCTTTCCATTTATATTTTCCAGGGAATTTTTCTTCCATCTTAAGCAGTAAATTTGCTACCTTGGACCCAAAATGAATGTCCGGTTCCGCGTTACACAGATTTTTTTCCATCTTAGACAGATTGTTCGGAAATCTCTATCTTAAAAAATGAGGGACTCTGAAATGTTTCCGCCTTAGACAGATTTCACTGTATTTATATTATATTTATTTGGGCTGTTCAGTTTTAGATTAATACTTATAGAAATTTTACTGCTTAATATTTTTAAATAAAAAAGTGGTCACTAGTTTAAACAAAGTGGCCACTTGGAAAACTAGCCTTACTGGCCAGTGGCTGGTAATGAAATTTCCCAATTTTGCCCTATAATAACAACACACATATTTATGAACCAATTTAGATGTAATTTGGTGTGTACATAGTATCAATGTCTTAACAGAGTTCGTTGGCCAGTTTCATCCACCATCTTTTTCCAAAATGGCAACCATTTAATTAAAAAAAAAAATTCTTAATTTAAAATTAAGCTCAAAAAATTTAGAAATTGAAAAATATTTTTCTTCTATGTGTTTGACCTTGATACAAAGATTTCAGAGCATTTTTTGTTTTGTCTATATCTTAAAAAATGGCTGAGTTTTAGCACTTTGTATTTCTAGCGTGGCTGACATTTTGTAACAATCTGATTTTTGTCACATTTATGAACGGATTTGGATTTAACTTGGTGTGTACATAGTATATACAGATGTTTGAACAGAGTTTGTTGGCCATTTAATTAAAAAAAAAAAAAAAAAAAAAAAAGTTAGGTACAAAAAAAATGGAAGTCAAAGATTTTCTTTTATGTGTTTTAGCTTGATATAAAAACTTCAGAGCATTTTTTGTTTTGACTGTATCTTAAAAAATGGCTAAATTATTGAACTTAGAATTTCTAATGTGGCTGACATTTTGAAATGATCTAATTTTTGTCATGTGATAACACATGTATTAATGAACCAATTTAAACGTAACTTAGTGTGTACTTCGTACATACAGATGCCTCAATGGAGTTCGTTGGTCAACTTCATCCACCACCTTGTTTCAAAATGGAGGCCATTTGAATTTTTTTTTTTAAATTTTGAAATGAGGTACAAAAAAATTAGAAATTGAAAAAGACTCTTTTCTGATGTGTTTGACTTGCATACTATGAATTCGGAGAATTTTTTGTGTATGTATCTTAAACATTGGCTGAGTTGCAGCACTTTAATTGGCTGAGTTGCAGACATTTTAAAATCTGATGTTTGTCGTTCGATAATATGCACACAAGTGTGCATATTATTGTATGACAAAAATCAGTTTTTATAAGTTTATAAAATAATACATACCAGAAAATGCATCAGGCAATTCTCAGGGGATTTTTTTCTTGGAAAATGAGTATAAACCTTGGCTGGGTAGATTGCTGGATCTGAATTATGAATTTAAAATTAAAATACAAACTTTTATTTTAGAATTACTGTATTTCTATAACTTATTCCTCTTTTTTTATCTTTCTGCAATAGTTGATCTATTTAATACTATGATTTCTCTCTTTAGGGATTGTTTGCAGTTTGATAGCTTTTCCAGTCAAAATGAATCAAGTAGCCACTCATCAGATTATGATAGTAATAGTAATTTTTTTGATGATATTGATAAACTTCTACCCATAGCCGATTCTTTTATCTCAGAAATTCTTGAAGACAATTACACAGGTAAAGCTTTAATTCATTTTGTAGAATGCATAATGCCTAGTTGTTATTTTCATGCACTAGTTTAATGCAGAAGTTCAGAGAATGACTTTCTAAATTGAATTTTATAGGAAGTATTTATATGAATATTTGAAGATTCTTTAAAAAATTAATCAATAGTACTCTGAATTTTTTTTTTTTTTCGGCAATAAACTTCTAAATTTTATTGTAATTGAATGTGTATCTCTGATAGTGTTTTTGTTATTCTTAACTAAAAATATATTACCTACACTATATAAGATTGATTACACTTTTCTTTTAAAGGTTATGAGTGGTCATTCCTACAAGATGTAGAAAATCATTCATCACCTGTTCAAAGTACCTCAACTACTGTGAGGGATTCACCTATAAAAGCAGAAAAGACGTTAGACAGTTTAAGTAGAAAAACATGGTAATTTCTAATTATGACTATCTTTATTTTATAGCTTTGTTTTCCTAATTTAATTTTGTTTTGAATTTTTGTGCAGTTGATAGAAATTTTTCTATGCTTCACCTGTTTGAATGTGTAGCATACAAGGGAGGAAAAACCATACTTTTTAAATGTCATTGTTTTCACATGGGGACACAAGAAGTTCCGTTTAATTGGCAATTATCTGCTTAATTCTTTTTGAGTAAAGTAACTTTAGGTCGCTGTCCATATTAAAGCATAAACAATTTTTTAATTTTTCATCAATATAACTGGTGTACAATAAATAAGATGTATCCCCCCCCTTCTTTCAAAAGTATAAACAGCACAGTGGCACGTTCACATTACATTTTCCCTTGGCTTATGTAAATTTTGCACGTCATTTCTAAAATTTCTTGGCATGCATGTTCATGTGATAGCTGTAACATAAGTTTTTGGTGTGTATTTTATTCTGAAAACTTGTGTCCTTTCAGTATCAATTAGTCCTGTGCAGGCCATGTTATATCCAACCCAAATTCAAAGATTCCATTTGAAGTCAATTCACAATCCAAACCAAACATGCCAAAAAATTTCCTTAATCCAACCTGAACCCAACAAAATAATTTTGTGACCCCAAACCTGATATATTTCAATTTGCATGTGATCCAAACTTGAAATTCTTCAGCCCACAAATCCAAAATAAAAGGAAAGGAAAAAATCATGTATTTTAATGTAACTATGAAAAGTAATCTAGAATTAAGTCTGTAATACTAATTTATCGTTTATGTAAAAAATGAATCTATCTATGCTTTTTAATATTCAAATATAGTAAAGCCAGTAGTACAGACACTTCAGGATCATTAGACAGGGTTCATACTCATCAGGGGAATATGGGATTCCCAGTGATGCCGCTGGACTTGAAAAATCCTGGGTCCCAGGGACCCAGGACTTCTAAAATTGCGGGTCCCTTTTTTACAAAAGCGGGTCCCCACTAATAAGTCATTTTTAGATGCAAAAATTGAACTTGTTCATTTGCAAAAAAAAATTAAATGCAATAATTATTGTTTTAATAATAATGTATAAATAATTAAAGCCAATATAATTTTTTAAAACTATTAAGAGAAATTTTCTTAAAAAATAAATGTGCAAGATATAAATTAAATTATAAAATAACGCTTATTTGAGTACAGAAGATAACAAATATCACTATTGTTAGCATTTCTTTTAAAAAGTGGTAAAACTGATTTATTGAAAAAGACATTTTTCCTGAAAAAAGAATACTTTTGTTGAGTAAAGGAGTACTTTTTGTTTAATGAATGGGTGATTTCAGAAGTTACATTCACTCAAAAAGATTTGGAACAATCAAAAACAGATTGTGAGGCAGAAAATCTGTTTTTGGAGCAGCAAAAAAAAAATAATTTGGAAGCAGGAGAGTTAGTTTTTTTTAACCGAAAAATTCTATCCTGGCATTAACTTTTTTTAGTGCCCCTTTGACGAAATTTGAGTTTAAAGCAATTTTTCGACAAAAGTTGCCGTTTTTTCGCGATCTTTTGGCGAAATATGCCGATTTTTCGCGCTCTTTTTGCGAAAGTCGCCGCTTTATTACGATTTTTGATGAAAATTGCCTTTTTATAGCGATTTTGGGGCAAAATTTGCCGTTTTATCGCGATTTTTGCACGTAATTTGTTGTTTTTTGCGATTTTTTGGGGAACTTGCCTTTTTTTCGAGATATTGTAACAAAATTAGCCATTTTTTCACGAATCTTGACGAAATTTACAGAAAATTATTTGTTATTTCGCGATTTTTAACGAAATTTGCCTTTTTTGCGAATCTTTGACAAAATGTGCCGTTTTTTCGCGATCTTTTGACGAAAAGTGCCGTTTTTTCGCTTTTTTTTACGAAAGTTACTGTTGTATCGCAATTTTTTGATGAAAATTGCCGTTTTTCACGAATCTTTCGACAAAATTTGCCGTTTTATCACGATTTTTGGACGAAATTTGTCGTTTTTTCGCGATTTTGTAACAAAATTAGCCCTTTTTTTCGCGAATTTTTTGACGATATTTGCTGGAAATTATTCGGTATTTCGCGATTTTTTAACAAAATTTCTTTTTTGCGATTTTTTGACGAAAATTACGCGTTTCACGGGACGCGTAAGCTCCATTTTTTTTTTTTTTTGCGTCCCGTCGCCAATTTTGTGCGTATTTTACGTGCTATAGCGCCTTCGCGGCATCCCTGGATTCCTGGGAAAATCAGGGGATGAATTTTAAATAGTAAAAATCAGGGGAATCTCGGGATAATACAAAAAATTTCCCAAACCTGGGCAGGGTTCGCACGGACCTTAAAAGTCCTTATAAACTCCTTATATTTCGATAGTCCTTAATAAGGATCCTTAAAGTCCTTATTTTTTATTGAAAGTCCTTATTTTTTTAATGTGAGCTTAATATTATCGCGATCCGTAAAATGATTTTTAAAAAATCGCCAAACATTCCAGGTATGATTCTCGTCCGAAAATTTAAGGCATCTTCTACTGAAAATTTGAAATTGGGTTATTAGTTCCACATAGAGTTGCCAACTTGTACGTTTTAGCGCGCAGAAAAAACAATCGCGGAGAAATGCAAATTTCGTGAAAGGATCGCCGAAAAAAGCACACGTTTCGTCAATATTTCGTGGGAAAACGACGATTTCGTCGATGTTTTTGTCAACGAACTTTGTCAAAAGATCGCTGAAAAACGCGAATTTCCTGTGCGGATCTTGTAAAAAACGGCAATCGCTACATAACACAGATGAAACGCTGATTTCGTCTAAAGACCGCCGAAAACGTCGATTTCGTCTATAGATTGCGGGGATAACGCCGATTTCGTTAAAAGTTCGCGGGAAAAAAATGCCGATTTCATCAAAAGACCGCGGGAAAACGCCGATTTCGTCTATAGATTGCGGGGATAACGCCGATTTCGTTAAAAGTTTGCGGAAAAAATGCCGTTTTCGATAAAAGATCGCTTAAAAATATTTTGTCAAAAGATCATTGAAAAAAAAAACCGCCGATTTTATCAAAAGATCACGGAAAAAACGCCGATTTCGTCCAAAGATCGCGGGGATTAAACGCCGTTTTTGAGAAAAGATCGCGTAAAAATGCAAATTTTGCCTAAAGATCGTCAAAGAAAACGCCGATTTTATTTAAAAAAACCCCTCAGGATAACCCCGATTTTGTCAAAAGATCGTGGAAAAACCGCCGATTTCGACAAAAAATCGCGCAAAAACAGCTGATTTCGACAAAAGATCGCAATAAATCGCCGATTTTGTTAAATATCGTAGATAAATCGCCGATTTCGTCTAAAGATCGCGGATAAACCCCCCTTCCAGGCGAGGGGGTGGATTCCCCTCCCCTCCCCCCGCACCGCCGATTTCCGAAAATGCGATGTGAATTTTCGAAAAAAAATTTCACCCAGAATCACCCCTGAAACATTCATAATCTGCCAAATATGGCAGCTGAAAAAAAAATCCAGTTTCTTTGTTATAATTCTTTTATTTCTGATTGGACATTAAAGCTGCCTCTTTCGTTTCCCGATTGCGATGTAGAAACATTGTATCCACAAACACCAATCGTAACCAGTATTCACCATCTAAAATTTCCTTTTCTTTGAAATAGAAAAGTGAATAACAAAGAAAAGATATTTCGCCAAATAATTGTGCCAATCTGTTCTATAATCTGCTGATCTGTGTTTGATCATGGTCTTGTTATTTCACTGGATATGTGTAGCATGGTTAACAGCAACAGTCTTCCTTTGCAGGAAATAAAAGGATATTAATTGAAGATGACTTAGTTTTTATAAAGAAAAAAAATATGGCTTCTTAAAAAAGAAGTATCAGAGTTAGAAAATAAGGTCAATGAATTAGCTGATAAAGCTGAATCAACTAAAAATATTCAATTATTTATAAAAGCGAAAAATTGTAGAAAATCTGCAAAAGAAAAAAGGAAGAAATTTCCTTCCTGACCAAAGAAATAGATGCTAAAAAACATTTTGTTATATAATTACATAATTATGTTTTATGCAAAATTTCAATCTATTACGTTTAAAATTTAATGTAAGTTGTTATATGTACTGTTCTTTTTTAACTTTAGAAAGTCCTTATTTTTCTTTTAACGAAGCCCTTACAAAGTCCTTACAGAGTCCTTATTTTTCATTTAGCCATCTCTGTATGAACCCTGCTGGGGAAAACCTTCCAAAATGACAGTATTCTGGGCAATTGTTACTGTTTGCGTGCTTTATTATCATATGTAATATCAAAATGTTGTTAATTGTTGATATGGAAAAATTGTGCATCCCAGAAAATACATCAGGGGATTCTCAGGTTTCTTCTCAGATTTTTTCTTGGAAAATCAGTATGAACCCTGTTAGTCTTGCATCAGGTCTTGTTGTCTCTTTTTCTTTCTGTAGGTTTGATTAACCTCAGAATAATTTTTGTGTGTCAAATTTAATTTTTTTGAGATTTTCAGAAGAATTTGAGCAGAACTATGTTCTAGGTAAAAAGAAGCATGTACCGTATTTTCATGGAATAACGTCACACTGGGTATAATGGCGCCGCACCGGGCATATCATTGCAACAAACATGTTGCTGTATATAATGTAACATTCATTATGAATAAATTGCAATAACAAATTTAGAGCAATTAAAGTTATTAACTGATCAACATAAAATTAAATATTTTGAACTTAAATAACATACTTTTTAGTTAATTTCACAATTATTAAGATTATTTTAATAAACAGAAAAAAAAATACAGCACTACACAATTAATTACAAAAATCCATCAAAATCTTCATTTTCAGTGTCACTATGAAACAATTTTAAAATTTCAGGGGACAAATTTTGATCAAGTATCCATGGGATCATCAGAATCATTCATGTCGTTATCAAAAAAGCAATCCGGATGGGATGTTAATCGACTGTGCATCATCAACATCACCTAGCATTATTTCTGCTGTTTAAAAGGATGTTTTTACAATTTCTGTAGGAATTTTATTCCACAAGTTAACAATCCATTGGAAAATTTGAGCATACATGGCCTAGTGCATTCAACCACCTTTTGTGAATGTGTGATCTTCACCAGCCTTCCATTTATCCAAAAAATGGCGCATTTGCACTTTGAAGGCTCAGTTTAAGCTTACATCCAAAGGTTGTAATAATTTTGTAAGGCTGCCTGGGATTATTGCAATTTCTATTTTCTGCAAAGTCAGCTTTCTTTTTTTTTTTGTCTTTTTTGTGTCATATGCTCTATGAGTTCATAGAATCCATCATAACAGGGTTGCGACACAACCTGGGAAATCAACCAAATAAATCGGAGAAAAGTCAGGGAATTTAAATATTTTTTCCTAAAACCTGGAAAAGTCAGAGAATATGATAAACTTTCATTGTGATCTCTAAAAGAATTGATCGTTGTGCAGCCAGAAGTGGGAATCTTTCATGATTTGGCGAACTACATATTTAAAATTAGAAGAAAAATCATTTATTTTTTTTTTTCAAATATTTCCTCTTTTATTCTCCACATTTTATATTTTTGATATTCACTGTTCTTACCCACTGATTTTAAAATTTTTTCCAGAAGTTATTTCCATTCAATAATAAATAATTATCATAAGGATCTTCCTCCCATCTCTGTTTCTCCTTCTCTTTTGACTCCTGTTAAAAATAAATTTTAACAAGACAATGATTTTCGGATATAGTTAATGAAATACATTTTTGTGAACTCTGTGCAGAAATATTTTGTAGCAGTAGATTGTACAGTTTGTAAGAAACTTTTTTGAAAGCTTGCAATCATAAATTATTAAAGAAAGTGATTCCATTTGCAAACCTCAAAGCGAGATTGTGATTGATTTGGAAGAGCTTTAGCTGAGAAATGATCAGCAACCATGGGTGCAAGTTTTCCGTCCACAGGACGGAATTCTGTCTTTTACAAGTTCCTGATGATGGAAGAGGGACGGGAAAATCTCCAACGACGAAAAATGACGCGTTTTTCACCTAAAAATTGCGAAAATGACTTTTTTTTTTTTTTTTCTTTTGTCAAAAGATTATGAATAAAATGTGACTTTTTTCAAATGATTGCAGAAAAAGGCATTATTTCTGTCAAAAGATCACAGAAATAAGTGCTATTTCATTCAAAAGATCGCAAAAGGACGTGTTTTCTCTCAAAAAATTGTGGAACAAACGCAATTCCTGTCGAGAGATCTAAAAAAAAACATTATTTCCGTTGAAGAATCGTGAAAATGACGCAGTCTATCAGACTTACGGAGAAACTGCGATTTTTGTCAACAGATCGAGAAAGACTTTTTTTTTTTTTTTTTTTTTTTTTTTTTTTTCAAAAGATTGCAGAAAAAAGCGCTATTTCTGTCAAAAGATCGCAAAAAGACGTGTTTTTCGTCAAACAATAGCAATATAAACGTGATTCCTGTTGAAGGATCGTAAAAATGACGCAGTCTCTTTTAAAGAATTGTGAAAAAGACGCGATTTTCTCCAACGATAGCGGAAAAAAATGTGATTTTTTTGTCAGAGTGCAGAAAAGACGCAAGTTTTGTCGAAAGATCATGGAAAAGATGTGAATTTTGTCAAATGATCATGAAAACTTTGCGAATTTTTGTCAAAGGTTTGTGGGGAAAAAGCGATTTTCGTCAATCGGTCATGGAAAAAAAACGTGAATCATGCACGTGGTTATGTGTTCACTGAGGGGAGGGGGGGGGGGGTGATTCAAAATATTTTCAGTCCTGGCAAAATTTCAAACAAGTCCACTACGTGCTTCACCGCTAGACTAGAATTTTCTTGAAATACACCTGGATAAGTCAGGGAATTTCATTCTCCCATATGAGTAGCAACCCTGTTATGAGCAGATTATTTTGAAAAAAAAATTAGGCTTTTATCGCCAACATTTTCCTGCCCATTTGGTCATAACGTCCTTGTTTATCCAACCTTTTTTGTTGCAGAACACAATTATCCCATTCAGAAAAGTTTGTTTTGGAAGAGTTTTTCTGCTTAAACATTACCATGGGGGGAGGGGATTTTTCACCAAAGGCCATGCAGGAAAATTAATCGTGAAAGAATTTTTTCATTGCCAGTCGTTACCACTGGGACAGATTTTTAATTCCATTAAAATTGGTAGAATGGGAAGTCGGCTTGTCAAAAGATACAGGCACTTCTTCTATGTTTCCAATCTGGTACCGATTTAATGATAACATTTCAACTTTTTCTTTCACAAACTTAAAAAATGATGCTTTCTTCTCTTTCTAATCATCAGGTAGTTTTTGGCCTATTGTTGTACATGTTCAATTTGTTTCTCTTAACAAACCGACTACACTATGTGGGACCACCTATAAAGTTATTGTACCCTTTCTCGTTATCCATCTGTTGCACTTTTATCTGTATTAAAAAAAAACCAAGAACGTCCATTCCTTCATTGGTTCTCTATCCAAGAGTTCTTTTTCTAAGTCTGGCCAATGTGTTTCGGGCCCTCGATGTTCGGTACATTTCTCTTTAGGCATTTTCTTCAGCCTGGATTCTTGCTTTCGCCACTCTCCAATTCTTTTCTTGTCACTTTTAATTCTCTCACAACGCTGCGATTCCCATTAATTTTTACTAATTTTATAGCATTTAACTTGAACTTTATGTCGTATATTGTTTTCCTCTCATATTAGAAAACATCTTTAAAAATATACAGGGCTCAAAAATTAAAAAGAAATTAATTTTCCCAGCTGGGAACTTACATGAAAAATTTAGATTCCCAGATGAGAAGTGTAAGTTCCCGGAAAAATTTGTGTGAGTATTTTAATGAAATTTGCTGTTTTGTCACGATTTTTAACCGAAATTTGCCATTTTTCGTGATGTTTTAACAAAACCTGCCGTTTTATCAGAATATTTTAACGAGATCTATCAATTAAGAAAAAAAAAAAAGAAATTTACTGTTTTTGCGATTTTTTAATGAAAGTTGCGTTGTTTCACGTTATCTGTTAAATTTGCTGTCTTTTAAGTATTTTTGGATGAAATTTCCCCCCTCCCCCTTTTTACGAAATTTGTTATTTTCCATGATTTTTTTTAACGAAATTTGTCATTTTTTTTCTTGATTTTTTAACAAAATTTGCCTTTTTTGTGATTTTTTGACAAAATTTGTCGTTTTATCACAATTTTTTAACAAAACCTGTCATTAAAAAAAAATTACCAATTTTTGCGATTTTTTTAATGAAATTTGCAGTGTTTTGTGCGATCTTTTGAAGAAATCTGCTGTCTTTTAGATATATTTGGCCGAAATTTGCCATTTTTCATGATTTGTTGACGAAATTTGCCTTTTTTCACGATTTCTTAATGAAATTTTCTATTTTTTTTTCATGATTTTTTTTGACAAAATCTGATGTTTTTACGGAACCTGCCATTTTATCGTGATGTTTTAACAAAACCTGTTGTTTTCAAGATTTTTGTCGAAATTTGCCATTTGTTGCGATCTTTTAATGAAATGTGTGTTTCTTCCTGCGATCCTTTGTTGAAATTCGGGCTCTTCCTGTTATATTTTGATGAAATTACGCATACCACGGGCCATTTAAAAGCTATTTTTTTTCATCCCGTCTTTGATTTTTGCTTAATTTATGCATTATAATGCGCACGGCGACAGGTTAGGTTCCCAGTTGGGAATCTGAGTGAAAAAATATACGTTCCCAGAAAAGATTTCTGGGTTCCCCGGGATCCCAGGAACGCTATTTTTTGAGATCTAATATATATATCGGTATGATAAAATTAAATAACATGAATGGCAATTCCACATGCGCTGCACAATATATTGAAAAATTAAGAATAGTATTTTACTTTATTGCTCTTGCATGTTTGTGTAAAATTACTCTTGTTAGATCACTGAATACTTTTTTATTTTTAAATTTAGGTCAAAGATGTCTGCAGAAGAACAGCTTGAAACTTTACACTCACTTTCAAAAATTGTCACTTGTCACATGGGTATAAAAGAACAGATAAAAGTGATAAAAATTATAGATCCTTCAGTAACGATATCACCAAATGACACAGAGTTCCAATTAGGTAAAATCTTTTCCTTAAGTGCTGCTGTATCAATTTGTTCTAAATGTTGGATGTAATTAGAATGTAGTATTTTCTTTACTAAACTTAATTTAAAATAACTTAAATTAATTTTAATTGGAAATGTTGATAATTTTGTGAATTTTTTTAAAAAAAATAATGTACTTAAAACTTCCAAAACTTCATCACCTTTTTACTAGATTTTCAACACAGCTATGCAATATAACAAATATACTGATCTTTTAATATTTATTAAGATTATAGCTAGTATTGTCTGGTCTAGTATTTCAAAAAGCAGGATAGTTAGATTTAAAAGAAAAAAATAGTGTTGCAGACCGACAACCAGTGCAACATTCCTTGTTAAAATGTAAGCTGTGTGTCAAAAACATGCTTTTCATGGAAAAATTACATAATCCTGGCTATAACAGAAGAATAAAATTATGAGCAGGAGTATACATGCTAAGATAAATTGTATAACAGAATTTTTTCAATGTCTTTTGTCATTAAATTTTAGCAGATTGCTGTCGCAATTAGTTTATTTTCATCATATTAGATATGCATATGAATTTATCCATAAGAGATTAGTGTGAAATTATTCAAACTGAGAATTTTGAAATAATTATTTTTATGACAATGCTGACTTTATAATTAGCACATTTTTTTCTTTACCTTGTATTTGTTTGACAGAGAGTGCAATTTATTCAGGTAATTATAAAAGCATAATGTAGCATTCTCTCTCACTTTCTTCAGCTTTAAATTATGTAAAAAAATTCACTGCAGTTTGGCATTTTTTTAGAGAACATATAATACATGCAAATAGATAATGTTTACAATTAGTTCCATTTTATGTTAGTAACTTCATGTTTAAAGTATTTTTTCTTTGTTTCAGACATTTCACGTTTAAATGATGCAAAGCTAAAGAGGATACAAGATTTAGTACGGAAACATAAATATTCCTTATCTAATTCTAAGAAGTTGAAAAACTCTTCAAAACTTTCACAACAGAAAACATCTCATACAAGCAAAATTTTTTCTGGAAGAACAAATCCAAAAACAAAAAGAAAGCAGAGAGTGAGTTATACATTTTTAAAAAGTTCATTAAGCAGCATGTTACAGGATTGCTACACTTCTTTGCAAATAACTCAGAAAAATAGAAAATTGACTAAGAAATTTCAGTGTTTTATAAAATATCTGGAAATTTTCAGAAATTTGGTAAAATTTCATTGCAGTGTGATCTTTGGCCACCAAAAAGGAGAATCTTCCTAATAGTATTTTATATATTTTGAAGTATCAATAAAACTAATCATTACACCTTCTCATTGAAATCTCTGCTTCCTCTTATTATTTGCCTCCTGTTGTAGGTAAAGTTTATCTTAACTACTGATTTTAAGGTACTGTTAATAAAGCGAATCTTGGATCAATATACAAATACAGTATAGCAAGTTTTTTGCAGTTTATGGAGCAACTGTTATTGTAATCGTAGGTGCAAATATTTGGCAAAAGTGTGAAAAAGGGATTTTAATCAATATCTGTATCCAGGAAACTCTTTATTTCATGTTGTACAGTATTTTATTCCTAGGATGTTGAGTATGCACTACATCGCCATACTAAATATTCCATTCTCCTGTATGTGTAGCAACCCTGATGTTAATGCTTAACAGATCAGTTTCAATGGACGTCACTCTAGCAACCAACTAGACAACCTTTGCTTGCTTATTGATTTTTTCTGCTTTGATTTTAGTTGGTCAGTGAAAATTGGTGGGCATGTGAGTGAAACTGATCTGTTTACAAAAAGTGCATGTGTCAATTTTTATGCAATTTAAGTGCATGTGTCAATTTTTATGCAATTATTTAGCTAAATATGGTCTTCATGTTAAAAGCTATGTTGCTTTAATCTTACATATATGATCCTAAAGACTTGTTCAATTGTTGAAAAATGCATGTGAATTTTGCAAGAGAGCTCTTAAACTCACATGGTCAATAAACTGTTCTTAGAAGAAAAATTTCCATAAGGATGCTTTTTTTTTTCAGGGATTACACATTTTTATCTTCCACAATGCTTTATATATTTTATATGCTTTTACATACATTTTTCAACATAGACAGCAGAATTGATTATTTTCACTGAAAGAAAAATAGTTTCTATGCATCTATTACAAAAAGAAATTGTCCTCAACCTTGAATTTGCTTGAAGAAGGCACTAAACAAAAAACAATGCACTTTAAATTAATTTAAATGCTTGTATAATTGTTAAAATTAATTCTTGATCTTTTTAATATTTGTGTGCATAGCATAAGCATTGATTTATCTATGGAGCTGTTTTACCCATTTTAAACTATTTTTTGTGGTTTCATGTAATATTTGTCTCAGGACTTTTGAAGTTATGGAGGCATGAATCCAAGCAATAGGCTGACAGGATGTGTCTGATTATTTTAATTTGATTGATTTAGTATGAATTATGCATTTAATCTATTAAAATTGCTTATTTTAATGCAAAACTTATAAGGAAAGAAAATATTCATTGTAGCTGCTGTGGCATACAACTTTTTAAATTAGCTATTATTAATTTAAATGGTCATTTTATATATTGTTTATTATTTTTTACTTTAGCATTGAAGCACATGATTTGGTCATTTTATATATTGTTTATTATTTTAACATTGAAGCACATGATTCCGTATAGAGAAATTTCATTTTAACAGGCTTAACTCTCTCAATGAAAATTTTTGTGACTTCATTTTGTTATAACACTAGGTCACAGATTTTTTGAAGCAGTTGAAAATTGTTGCTATGGTTACTTAATAAAATAGAACTAAGGTTTTCATATATAAAACTTTTTGTGAGAGAAATTTTTGGTTTTATTATGTTATTATCAAGTTATTCTTAAAATAGCTGGCTAAACATGATGTAAGTAAAATTGAATTGCAGATGTTCAGGTAACTTTTATCTTGTGTAAATGTTTTTTAAATTGCAAAATATAAAACATTTGGTTCTTCTTATTGTAATTTTTTCCTAAATTATAAAATATTTCCTAATTAAATAATTCTTAGGGCTCACATCATTTGAAATCTTTCCTTGAATGGATAAATTTTATTCTGGTAACTAGTAAATAATATTTGATGGTAATCATTATTTAAGTAATCAATAAGATGGTCTTAAAAATAATTAAAAATTTAAAATTAAGCATCTGTAATTTTTAAGCAGATTTTAAAGGTATTTTACTCCTTTTTATACTAATTGGTAATTTGTCTTTAATTTTATATATGTGGATCTGTATACAAATATTCCGGAAAATCTTTAGATGATGAAACATAAAACATTACTTTTGTATGAATCTCATTAATTTTCTGTTTTTTTCCAGAAACAAAAAACCTGCACAGATGAAGATATTCGTCAGAAACGAAAATTAGAATTACATGGTCAAAAAGAAATACAAAGTGGACTTTTTGTATATGAAAAGGTTATCAAATTAAGTAACCCACTAGAAGAAGAAGAAGATGTTGATATATTAGAATGATTCTATTGCTGCTGTATTTTTATTACAAGAAATTTAAAGTCTGCAAATTCTTTTTTACATATGAATTTTTTTGTTTGCAATAAAATACTTCATTTCTATAATAGAATGTCCACTGGATTCTTTTAATTGAAGCATAGCTTCAATTCGTAACTCTTATATAAAATGTTTTTCTTTTCTTTTTTTCCCCACACTATTTTGAATAGTGTTAAGAGCAAAAAAATTGTTTTGTAAGTGATTGATATTTTAAGTTGTGCATTTCTCCCAGGGTTTTTTATTATATAAAGAACATACCCTTACTTCTAACTCTTAAAGTTCTGCTATTCTGAAATTTTCTAGCTTTATTTTTAGTCCAGACTATTCCTAGAAATACACCTACTTTTTATTAAATTTGTTTCTTAGATTTATAAATTATATGTAGTGGTAAGAAGATTTGTCATTTAAAGAAGGTAATCTTTACATTTTTAAACTAACTTATTTATATATCTAATTTCTGTAAAGCAAGATAATTATTTTTTATTTTCTCTTAGTTTGAGAATTTCAGCTCATTAAATGGTTTAATGCTTATGTAGCTTATTTTTTATTCCCTTTAAATGAGTTACAGCCAATTTAAATTTTAAAACATCTTGATTACAGTGTATTAATCTAACACTAAACAAAAATGTATCAGGTTAAGATTAGTGTTATTTCTGTTGTAAAATTAATAGCTTGTTTTTCCTTTTATCAAAGCTACCAATGAAGAAATCTAATGCTTCATAAATGTTGGTTAAATTAGGAAATGAGGATTTTATAATCATTCAGCCAACTTTGGTTATATTGTTATTGAAGGAATAAAGGTTAATTATTCAGATTATTGTTCTTTTATAGTGAAAATGTTAGTCACCTTGCCCAAACTGTTCTATCGAAACTACAAAGTCCAAGCTCCTTGTTTCGTAGTCAGCATGCTTAATCACTGGGCTGAGTTAACCCTGCTGAAGGCATGCCTGTTATTTTATATATAGCTTAGTTTAAACTATCTTATTTGTGTCAAATTTTAAATGCATAGTTTGCTGGTGAAATTAAAATCGATGCAATTCAATTACTTAACATTTATTAATTTTGTATGCTCAGCTCTTGATTATTTAAAATTTGATTTCTTTAATTCTTTAGGGGTGGTGGGATAAATTATATTGCAAGTTTAATTAAGATTTTCACCAGAAAATTTTAATTTTTATAGCTTTGGAGGGAAAATGCACAAAAATTGCTTTGAAGTAAAATTTAAACGAATTTCCAATGGAAATTCAGCATTACACAAACACAATTGCTTGCCCCTCAAAGGATTTAAAAAAATAATCGTGAATGTTTCATAGTTTATGTTCTGTGTTATTTATTTATTTTGTTTAAGTTATGATGAATCCAGTGGGTTTTCTGTTGTAAAAATATAGCTGTGAAAATACTGACTTGTGATTAATGTTGGTTGCTTCAAAAACTTTCATCTCAAATCTTTTCATGATTTGTTATACACATTTTCCAATGTAGATTGAAACTTATAGTTTCCAATTATGTAAATAAATTTATATTTAAGTTTTTTTTGCATTAGTACTTTTTACATGTGTTCATTATGTTAAATTTTCTGAATGTATTCAACATCCGGCTCATAGTTAAGCCCTTCTACTTTAATCAAGTGTGTCCCTCATGTAAAATAATTTTGTCTAGTGGATTAATCAGAAGTTTGACTCAGGATTAATGCACAATATGGTTAAATAATCAATTGAACATATAAAAAAAATTAAATACAACCACAAGTAGTTAAGAAGAAATGATTGAAGTACAGATAGACCGAGAGCCGTCTGCACAAAACCCTAAGTCATCGAGCACAAGAAAAAATCCTTTATATTATGGAAGAGTAGAAATAGGATAATCTAATGATCCATGTCTGTCAGAAGCAAGGTGGTGCATAAGCCAAAAATGAATACCACTAGTGGTTGATTCGTAGACTTAGCATTAAGTTTCCCTGCACCCAGTTTTCTATGTTTTCATACTTTTGCTTGTACGGCAGACACAATGATAGACCTACGAGTGAGCCACTAGTTGTATTAATTTTTGGCTTATGCACTGCTTCACTTCTGGCAGACAATGGATCAAGGATTTTTTCTTGTGCTCAATGACTTAGGGTTTTGTGCGGTCAGCTGTTGGACTGAGAGTGAAGTTTTGTATGTATTGCATTGCATAGCTGTCCTTACAAGTGCTTATTCTTGGTGAGGATTGTGGAGATACAGAATTTAATTGATCTGTTGCTGAAAAAAAGCTTCACGGAATGCAAAGAAAATCATGAAATCTGTCAACCAATCAGATAATGTCAATCGTGATATTTGTCAGTTGGTTACAGAAAGAAAACACCAATTTTGTCTATCCGTCATAAGAAAAAAAAATATAAATTTCATGAAAAGTTGCATATTTGTTAAATGGTAAGAAGAAAAAAAATCATTGATTTTGTCAATCTTTTACAAAATTACGAAATTAGCCAACCAACCAAAAGCAAAATAAATTGCAAATTTTGCCCAAATACTGAACAAAAAGATTGTAAATTTCAATAATATTGTGAAAACAATTGTGAATTTTCTCAATTGGTTGCGGGAAAAAAAAATCTTGGTTGAAAGGGAAAAAATGATTTGTCAGTCACTGGAAAAAGAAAACATATATACTAATTTTATTGACTTGTCATGCAAAAAGACTTATCAACTGATAGTAGAATATGAATTTTGTTGAATTGTTAAAAAACATAAATTGCGAATTTCATAAAACACTGTTTATCATGAATGTTTATAACAAAATTTCTCAAACAATCATGTAAAAAGTTCCAAATTTCAGTGCCAGATTTTAATCATCAGTCACAAAAAAAAAAAAAAAAAAAAAAAGTCAAACAAGCAGAATTAATTTATCTTCATAAAACTATCCTAGAAAAACCCCTCAAATTTTGTCAGTTTCAGGAAATTTTTTTTTTTTTTTTGAAATTTCTTCAAGCACTTTTGGAAATATGAGGTATTCAAAAATTTGGATTCCTGACTACAAAAGTACATGAAGTAAAACCACTTGAAATAAATTCTTTCTTCCCTGCGTAGGTTGATTTAGCCTATGTCATGTGACTGAATGGCATGCACAGCTGTTTTCTTCCAAAGTTAGCTATGTTTGCTTCTTGATGTAAGAAAGACAAGATTGCTGCGCTACATGGAGAACCTGGAAAAGTCAGGGAATTAGGAAAGTGGCCAAATAAGTCAGGGAATTTGATAAAATTTGCCATAAAATTATCACTTTTGAAATACCAGAGAATCTTCCATAGTTTGGCAAATTTTATTAAAAAATCCACCTGTGCCTCTGCTGTCCCCCACTCCCACCATTTATCATAGCAGATAGTTTGCAATTTATAAAACTCATTATTACAGATTTTAACTTTTCCAAGCATTTTTTATTTTCAAGTTATAATAAATATCACAAGGCTCTATCTCTTTACTGAAATATCTGCTTCTTTTCTTGCTTTACCTTCTGCTGAAAATATAGTTTATTTGGACTTTGTGATATAGTTGAAAAAAATGGTAGCTCAGTGTACAAATGTTATGTTGCAAGTTTTTAATAGCTTGTTGAAAACTTAAATGATTATAAATTATTAAAGTGAGCAATTCCATTAGTAGTCTTCAGAGCAATTTGTGTGTGTGTGTGGGGGGGGGGGAGTTAAAAAGAGCTTATTGGTATTGAGAAAATTTGTTTGTGTGATGCAGTATTTGTTTTACCCTCAGCTTCTCCACCATGCATTACACTGCTAAACTAGAATTTTCATGAAATGCACTTGGGAAAGTCAGTGAAATTCATTCTCTTGTGTGGGTAACAATCCTGGAAAGATGGTTTTTTTACTTGAACAGTGCTGCAACATTAAAGTCTGTTAATGCCTCGGTAAAATACCAATGGAGACCTAAGAAAAGTGTATGGTGAATTTATCATGAGATCCAAGGTTTACAAATGGCATCATTTTAAAGCGGGCTGAGAATCCATGAAAGATGAATAACATGTTTGATGACGTTTGACTTCACAGAAGTGAAAATGTCGCATTGGGGTCGGAATGTATTTGAAGAGTTTATCGCCAAACACTTGCAAAAATTGCTGAGGTTACACACTTATTAAGAGCCTGCATCAGTCAAACCTAAATTCAAAATCCTATCACAAACCTATGCGTGTTGCCACCAGGAAGGCGTATCCCGAACCCAAAGATTGACACTTTAAAAGACCAATGATATTTTCCAAGCTTGTAATTAATAAGAAAATGGTCATCTCACGCCACCCTTTACCTCCAGGCGATAAAAAGGGGATAAGATACCCCAGGAAGAAAAAAGTCATTAGTAAATGCTAAAAACTCTAGCACCTTTTCAATACTGATAGCCCGAGGGATATGTGCATTTGGATAGTTTCTTCGAGATAATTTCTGACCAAAACACTGGGATCCGTTTTAAAACAAGTCGACATTGACCTTTTTCGTTAGATAGTTTCAAGTGAAATTGAATCATTTATATGTAATTTTAAAAGACAACATACAGATCGTGATTATTATGTCAGAGATTGCACATTAAACATTTTCCAAAGAATCTCCTCTACATTTTAATATTTTTAAATGATTTTTTTAGCATTGAATAGCTGAGATCATTGAACTGTACAAAGACCATTTTATATTTTTTCGATTTTGTTACGAGTATTTTATAGTGGCTTACATCAATAGAGCGAAATTCCAAGATAGAAATTTTTAAGATATCTCGTTTGTATTTTAATATTTTTAAATGATTTTTTTAGCATTGAACAGGTGAGATTTTTCGGTATAAAGACCGTTTTGTACTTTTTTTGATTTTGTTTACAGGTGTTTTAAAGAGGCTACTTCAGTCAAGTGAAATCCAATGGAAGAAATTTATAAAAATATCTCTTCTACATTTTTATATTTTTAAATTATTTTTTGGCATTCGATATCTCAGATATTTCGGTACAAAGACCGTTTTGTACTTTTTCGACCTTCTTTAGGGGAATTTTAAAAAAGCTACTTCAGTCAAATGAAATCCAATGGAAGAAATTTATAAAAATATCTCTTCTACATTTTAATATTTTTAAATGAATTTTTGTCATTGTATAGCTGAGATCTTTCGGTACAAAGATCGTTTTTTTTTTTTTTTTTTTTTTTTCCCCCCCGAGTTTGTTTAGGGAAATTTTAAAAAATCTACTTCAGTCAAGTGAAATCCAGTGGTAGAAATTTATAAAAATATCTCTTCTGCATTTTAATATTTTAAAATTATTTTTTGGCATTCGATATCACAGATCTATCGGTACAAAGACCGTTTTGTACTTTTTCGACTTTGTTTAGGGGAATTTTAAAAAATCTACTTCAGTCAAGTGAAATCCAGCGGTAGGAATTTATAAAAATATGTCTTCTACATTTTAATATTTTTAAATGATTTTTATGTCATGGGATGGCTGAGGTCTTTCTGTACAAAGACAGTTTTTTATATTTTCGACTTTCTCTAGGGGAATTTTAAAAAAGCTACTTCAGTCAAGTGAAATCCAATGCTAGAAATTTCTAAAAATATCTCTTCTACATTTTAATATTTTTAAATGATTTTTTTGTCATGGGAAAGCTCAGATCTTTCGGTACAAAGACCGTTTTGTACTTTTTAGACTCTGTTTAGGGGAATTTTAAAAAAGCTACTTCAGTGAAGTGAAATCCAATGGTAGAAATTTATAAAAATATCTCTTCTAAATTTTACTATTAGTAAATCATTATTTGGCATTCAATATCTCAGATCTTTTTGTACAAACTCCGTTTTGTACTTTTTTGATTTTGTTTACAGTTGTTTTAAAGATGCTACTTCAGTCAAATGAAATCCAATGGTAGAAATTTATAAAAATATCTCTTCTAAATTTTACTATTAGTAAATCATTATTTGGCATTCGATATCTCAGATCTTTTGGTACAAACTCCGTTTTGTACTTTTTTGATTTTGTTTACAGTTGTTTTAAAGATGCTACTTCAGTCAAATGAAATCCAATGGTAGAAATTTATAAAAATATCTATTCTACATTTTAATATTTTTAAATGATTTTTTTTGTCATTGAATAGCTGAGATCTTTCGGTACAAATACCGTTTTGTACGTTTTTAATTTTGTTTACAGATGTTTTAAAAAAGATACTTCAGGCAAGTGAAATCGAATGGTAGGAATTTATAAAAATATCTCTTCTACATTTTAATATTTTTAAATTATTTTTTGGCATTCGATATCTCAGATCTTTCGGTACAAAGACCGTTTTGTACTTTTTCGACTTTGTTTAAGGGAATTTTAAAAAAGCTACTTCAGTCAAGTGAAATCCAATGGTAGGAATTTATAAAAATATCTCTTCTACATTTTAATTTTTTTAAATGATTTTTTTGGCATTGGATAGCTGTGATCTTTCGGAACAAAGACTGTTTTGTACTTTTTTGATTTTGTTTACAGGTGTTTTAAAGAAGCTACTTCATTCAAGCAAAATCCTATTGTAGAATTTTATAAATATGTCTTTTTTCGTTTAAAGATTTTTAAACCATTTTTTGGCATTCCATGTCTCAGATCTTTCGGTACAAAGACCGTTTTGTACTTTTTCGTCTTTGTTTAGGGGAATTTTAAAAAAGCTATTTCAGTCAAGTGAAATACAATTGTAGAAATTTATAAAAATATCTTTTCTACATTTTTATATTTTAAAATGATTTTTTGTCATGGAATAGCTGATATTTTTCGGTACAAAGATCGTTTTGTACTTTTTCGACTTTGTTCAGGGGAATTTTAAAAAAGCTACTTCAGTTGAGTGAAATCCAATGGTAGAAATTTATAAAAATATCTCTCCTACATTTTAATATTTTTAAATGATTTTTTTTTTATCATTGGAAAGCTGATATCTTTCGGTACAAAGATTGTTTTGTACTTTTTCGACTTTGTTCAGGGAAATTTTAAAAAAGCTACTTCAGTCAAGTGAAATCCAATGGTAGAAATTTATTAAAAAAAAGCTCTTCTACATTTTAATATTTTTAAATGATTTTTTTTTTTTTTTTTTTTTTTTTTTTTTTTTTTGTCATGGAATAGCTGATATCTTTCGGTACAAAGATCGTTTTGTACTTTTTCGACTTAGTTTAGGGAAATTTTAAAAAAGCTACTTCAGTCAAGTGAAATCCAATGGTAGAAATTTATAAAAATATCTCTCCTACATTTTAATATTTTTAAATGATTTTTTTGTCATGGAATAGCTGAGATCTTTCGACACAAAGATCATTTTGTACTTTTTCAACTTTGTTTAGGGAAATTTTAAAAAAGCTACTTCAGTCAAGTGAAATCCAATGGTAGAAATTTATAAAAATATCTCCTCTACATTTTAATATTTTTAAATGATTTTTTTGTAATTCGATAGCTGAGATCTTTCGGTACAAAGACCGTTTTGTTCTTTTTCGACTTTGTTTAGGAAAATTTTAAAAAAGCTACTTCAGTCAAGTGAAATCCATTGGTAGAAATTTATAAAAATATCTCTCCTACATTTTAATATTTTAAATGATTTTTTGGCATTGGATAGCTGATATCTATCGGTGAAAAGACCGTTTTATACTTTTTTTTATTTTTGTTTTACAGGTGTTTTGATGAGGCTACTTCAGTCAAGTGAAATCCATTGCTAGAAATTTATAAAAATATCTCTTCTACATTTCAATATTTTTAAATGGTTTTGTTGTCTTGGGATAGCTGTGATCTTTTGGTACAAAGACCGTTTTGTACTTTATCGACTTTTTTTAGGGGAATTTTAAAAAAGCTACTTCAGTCAAGTGAAATCCATTGGTAGAAATTTATAAAAATATCTCTTCTACATTTTTTTTTTTTTTTTTTTTTTTTTTTTTTTTGTCATACGATAGCTGAGATCTTTTGGTACAAAGACCGTTTTGTACTTTTTCGACTTTATTTAGGGGAATTTTAAAAAAGCTACTTCAGTCAAGTGAAATCCATTGTTAGAAATTTATAAAAATATCTCTCCTGCATTTTAATATTTTTAAATGATTTTTTGGCTTTGGATCGCTGAGATCTTTCGGTGCAAAGACCGTTTTGTACTTTTTTGATTTTGTTTAAATGTGTTTTGATGAGGCTACTTCAGTCAAGTGAAATCCATTGGTAGAAATTTATAAAAATATCTCTTCTACATTTTAATATTTTTAATTTTTTTTTGTCATGGGATAGCTGAGATTTTTTGGTACAAAGACCGTTTTGTACTTTTTCGACTTTGTTTAGGGGAATTTTAAAAAAAGCTACTTCAGTCAAGTGAAATCCAAAAGTAGAAATTTATAAAAATATCTCTTCTACATTTTAATATTTTTAAATGATTTTTTTGTCATGGGATAGCTGAGATCTTTCGGTGCAATTAAAGAATCTTTTTAGAAATTAAACTTCAAATATATGAAAGAAAAATAATAATTGTAAATGTGTTTTTATTCGAAATGAATAATGCTTTTAAAGTACATTTGAGATTGCATGGCTAGTTAAACAAACTTTTTGAAATCAACATCTATTTACATCATTTCTGATCCAATTTCTTGCGTGAAATATCATGAAGGATTTTTTTTATTTTGCTTCTTAGCCTACAAGTAACAAACAGCGTTTTACTAATAGCCAGAGGCAAGAAATTTCGCCCACTTCCCTGCAAGACCCCCCGTGGAGTAAACTCTTATCACCTTACACGCTAATGGGTTTTAGGGTGTTTCCCTTTTGGAGGTGGAGTTTTACGGCCTTTTCAACTTTTTAAATCAAAATATTTCAACTTTTTATACAAATAGCATAGATTAAATGTTCTTAAAAATCAAAATAAAAAACATTTTCTGAAAGCTAAATAATTAAACTCTGCATGCTGTTTTACCAAATTTTAAAATGTCAAACAGATTTTTCGTAATAAGACATTAAAGGTGAATTTTAAAGATTATAAAATAACGTACTTGTATCGCCTTAAAATTGAAAAAAGAAATAAAATTTCAAAATGACGTGCATAGTTTAAACCTACAAATTTTCAAAACAACAAAAATTATTAAATCTGAGTAAAATGCAAAGGAAGGAAAGTGATAAATTTCTTCCATTGAAATAACATTAGCCGTTCTATTCTCGGAGCGTTACTGATGTAGGGCCTTAATAAGTTGCCGGTGCATTCTAACAGATCTCAACACACATCGAGTGTCCGAGCACATTTTTTCTTGATTGTTGATAACTGAACAAAAGAAGAAACTAATGACAATATTGAATGATTTGATCAATAAAGCCAACAAGGACTCTGGTTTTCTAACCAGATCATTGCAGGTTACAAAACATGGTGTTATTTGCTTGACATCCAATCGAAACTTACATCCTCAATATGGAAGTCTCCCGGCTTGCCGCAATCAGAAAAAGATTGAATCTATTCGTTGAAAATGGCTTCAGTTCTAACAGAGTACCGCTGTGCTATTATGTTTACACACTTAGAGTTTCAGGACAATTCCTTATTTATTTTTCTAGATATTTAACAAAATGTCTAAAATCGCTATTGGCCATTCACCTTTGGCCATTAGGGTGGAGCGAAATTTTTTTTTTTTTTTAAATCAAAAACGGGTAGGTGCCAAAAGTTGCCTTTATACTAGTACATCAACTGCGTGAAATTTTACTGCTGAAAAAAAATGGCTTGAGTCTGCACTTTTGCTCCAAAAATCGAAATTTTGGGTAAAATTTATCATTTTTTGACATTTTTTCAAAAAAATTAAAAACTTCCAACAGAGCTGGTTAGTATTTAAAAGTGTTGCTTTGACCTTTATATTTATCTGCTTAACATATTTAAACTATAAAACAATATCTGTAGTCTGTATAATTGGAGCAAATCTGACAACTTTTTGTGAAAAATCAGCGTTAACCTCTCTATTGGAGCATACAACGAAATGTTGTTTTGAATGCATTTCTTACCTAGCTGCTTTCAAAACTACTGTGTATATAACTCATAGAGGTGGTTGCATTATCCCACCTGTTTCAACTACCCAATCATCTAGGCCTAGTGTTTATGTATTGAATTGTTTTTTGTTTTTTTTTTTTTCCCGAAGACGAGTATAAGTTTTCTATATATCAAAGTAATTTATCTCTTCTTTGTATTCACTGACTTTGGATGATTTGGATCATGCTGGTGTGACCTGCTGCACGTATATTTCTATACCATGTATAACAGAAGAGAAACTGAGTAATGTATTGGGTATGCTATTCAGCAGTCTATTATCTTCATTAAAATTTCATGCAATTAGTACATTATGATTGGAAGTTCTGTTATCACAACATTCTTTCAATCAGTTACATTTTATATGCAATGATTTGCCTAATAATTGATTGTATGAATTCAATTTCTAGTATGTCATCATTTATTGAACCTATTACATTGAATATATGCTGAGATGCTAGCTGTTTAATATTATGACGATCGTCACAGAGGATTCCAAACAAAATTTGCGTGTAAAACAACAATATTTCTAAAGAAGTTTTAGCATGCTTTATGTCGTTTCCTGTGCTGTTCCGTTGTCTAGTAATTTCTAATAAGATTTTAGATCTATTATTCAGGTGTGTTGTACATTTGGTATAAAACATCCCGCGGTATAAACTTGGATTATACATTTAGTGAGTGAACATATAGACGCTTATTGCCAATCTGTGCTTATATAAAGCGGAAAATTTTATTAACTTTATGAGCTGTCTTTTGTGTGAGATGTTTTCTAAATTCCTATTCCCCATTCTTTCTGAGAAATAGCTTTCCTTATGAATTAGCTTTGCAATCTCCGACAGAAATTTCTAGTCTGTTCTGAGTATCTTTTTCTCAATTTGAGAAAATAATTTTTCAAAATTATTCTCTATTTTATTTTTTTTAAAAAATTGCAATAGGAAGTGAATAGTACGTAGACAAAGATTTTCCTTATTGATCCAGTGAATCCATGTAGCTTAGAACGTTTTACATCGACTTCTCTAATAATTGACGCAGAGGAAATTCACTGGAGTTGAAGTAGCGAATGATTCAATATTATAAACAATTCTAAGCTTACCCCATGCAAAATGGTTCACAGTGACAAATAAAATTCTCCTAATTTTAAATGAGCACTTATTGTCGATTAGAATCCGTACATTCCCTCATAAAGTACTATGCATTATAAGTTTATGCCCAGGACATTTCACCATCAAATGTTGTCCATTCATAAAAAGGGGATCTAAAAGTTAATAGGAAATTACCTGGATAAGAAAACACTTAGAAAACGGCATAAAACTAATGCAAAAAAAAGAGGTTATTTACAACAGCGGTTGCTTTACACGTGGAGAACAAATTCTCATTGCAATTCTCTCTGACGATCACCATCACATTAAACAGCTCGCTTCTCAACATATAAAAAATGCAAAAGTTGAATAAATGATGGCATACTTATAGTTGAAATATCTGAAATCATCTTTGAAGCAAATCATTACGTAAAAAAAAAAAAAAAATACAATTGACTGAAAAAATATTGTGGTAACAGAACTTCCAATCCCTATACATCAACTGAATGTAAGTTTGATAAATATAATAGATGACCGAATAGATCCCTTTAATAATATTCCTGTACATTACTCTGCTTGTCATTTTTTTGTATAAACTGTAAAAATATACATGAAGATAGATACAGCAGCATGTGGATGCAAAGAACAGATGAACAAGGTGGAAGCATTGAAAACATGCCAAATTTTTATAAAGAAAATCACAAATCAATGTATAAATAAAACACTGTACTAAGATGATCGAATAGTTGGGCCGGGTGGTATAGGAAATATAGCTACCTTCACGACGCATGTCCAAGGTAGTTTTGAAAACAAGAGCTGTATTAAAAACAACATTTCGTTGTATGACCCAATAGAGTGGTAATACTATTTTCTTACTAAAAGTTGTCTGTTTTGCTCCAGCTATAGGGAATAAACATATTGTTTTATAGTTTAAATATGTTAAGCAGATAAATATAAAGGTCTAAGCTACACTTTTAAATACTAACCAGCTCTGTAGGATTTTTTCAATTTTTTTGAAAAAATGTCAAAAAATGACATTTTACCCAAAATTTCGATTTTTGGAGCAAAAGCGCAGACTCAAGCCATTTTTTTTCAGCGGTAAAATTTCACGCAGTTGATGTACTAGTATAAAGGCAACTTTTGGCACCTACCCGTTTTTCATTTTCAAAAAAAAATTTTTTTTTCGCTCCACTCTATTGGCCATATAGTGTCTTAAGAAAAACCAGGCTGGTCGCCAGAAGTACCTACATATTCAAGGAATTGGAATTGTTTTGCAATTTACTTTAAACTGTAAACCGTTGTCTACTCAGTCTATATAGCAAAAACTTGTCGACCATCTGATAAACATCTAATTACGTAGAATTCTGTACACAACTATTAGTGTACAGGTAAAAAATATGTACCAAAAATTGAGTAATTTATGACAACTCATGACCATTCTCCAAAATTTGGGGAAGAAATTCATTTTGAAATTTAAAGGTGATATCCGATGAGTTTTCAAAAAATACTTTTTTTTTGTTTTGGGATGCACTATTAACTCCAGGGGGCAGTGGGGCAAAGCTAAAAATTTTTTAAATAGGTCCGGAAAGGGGTATCCTTAATTTGTATTTTTTTTAATCAAATGATACTATCCACAAGTTCATACGATCATTCATTGCATAATTACTGCAGGCTCTATGAATATGAAGTCGAAAAGTATACTTTAGTGCAAGCAAAATAGGTTTTAACAGCAGCACCTGATGGCCATTCATCAAAATTTGATAAATTTATTTTTAGTCCAGTCAAAATAGACATTTGACCTCGGAAAAATTAGCGAAGAGCTGAAAATTTGCAAAAACGTTTAGAAATATCATTCCAAATGAAATCCCAAAAATCTTAATCAGTCTGGCTGGAGCAAAAAAATTTATTCAAGGTCAAAGGTCAAAGATACAAAAAATTCGTTTTTTCAGATATCTGTTAAACAGTAAGTTTTATCGTAAACATAGTTATTATATAAATATAAGATTATTATAAAAAATGAAATTTTCTACAAAACAGTCTTTACACTTTTAAGAGGCTACTTCATTCAAACGAGAAGACCCGTTCATTAATACTAATCCTATGAAAAAAATGTATAAAGATGTCTTGGTTACACTTTAATATTTTTAAAGGATTTTTTTTAATGGGTAGCTGAAATCGATTTGTATGTAAGCCGTTTTATACTTTTTTGATTTTGTTTACAGGTATTTTTTACGAATACGCTTTCATTTTCGGAACCGGTTTGGAAAGGGAAAGCACTCTCCTAAAAAATATCTGGAACCAAAATCGGAAAAGTAAAAAACGGCCTGAATTCAGATCCATCTCAAGAATCCAATGAAAAAAAAAATCATTAAAAAACCCTGAAATGCAACTGAGATATCTTTATAGATTTCTTCCATAATGTTAGCATTAGCGAACAGATCTTTTAATTTGACTGAAGTAGCCTCTGAATAAATTTATCTTACTTGTTAATTATTCATCTGCGAATTATGTTTCTTGTTTTATTTCCATATTCTTCTTCCTCTGGTTGCTAATTTCCTGTCCATTGCTCTGAAAAATCCGATGAATCTGGTATTTCTTCACTGATGTCAAAAGCATCATCAATTTGTGGCAACATTTGAACAAAACTGGCTGTAGCAATTGTTATAAATTGGTGAACAAAACAAACCAAGTTTTTTTCACCCATAATTTAAATTGCAACCTTTTGTGTAGTTACAAAAAATTTTAGGGAACGATATTTATGGTGCAAACGAGAGCAGAGTTTTAATTGGCTTCAAATCATTATTGTTCAATACCCATCCCCAGTTTTCAGGGTCAAGTTTATTACCTAACCATATTTGGACTTGAAAATAAACTCGGTATAAATTTTGGAGAGCAGCACTAGATGTTAGTGGAAGAAATGAGACCTGAACAACTTTATTGTGGAGTGTTCTCTTCGCAAAACTTACACTGTAAAAAATTTTACCCTTTTGCTGCATCATCACTCCACAGCTTTTATAGAAAACGATTACTTCAGCCTATCATGAAGCATTTGCATGGGTCAAAAGAGAGATATTCTATAAAAGAGGGGGAGTGACGATGCAGCAAAAGGATCAAATTTTTTACAGTGTAGATATCTATAGCTATCTTTAGAATCAATGTTTTTAGGAGCTCCGTACATCGCAAGAAGTAAAAAAATTCCTTTAGCAATAATGATATCCAGAGAAGAATCGATTTTCTTAAATGTTTCAGCATAGCAAATTAAGTTATTACTTTTTTCCAATAACTTGAATATTTGAATTTCACCTTTTCTGAAGAGATCTGACGATGTGTCACAACCATTTATGGCACCTAAAAATAATCTATAATCTCTACACTTTGGATATAATTCCAAACTTTGCGATGAATGCATTTTCGTTTCTATCTGAACTTTTCCCGATTTCAAGAAATAAACTGTTTTATCAGTAGGCGTTCGTGCAGTTTATATGATTAACAAATAACATTTTCCACAACAACAATATTTGTACCTGTACTAGACTGTTCAATAGTTGTTTTAATTATAAGGAAGTCACCCTCGTTATCAGCCTGTTTAACAGAAATACCAGCAGCATTTAACTTTTCGCATAACATTGAAATAAACCGAATCTTTTTATGAGTATTAGAAAGGAATTGTTTTTGGTTTGTCGGAAGAACCATAAATCGATCAAAAAGTACATCAGCAGAAGAAGATATTTAGTAGCGATGTTGTTCTGCCGCTTTTATATTTTTTTATAATCAGCATATCCAGCAAATACTATAATAACGTTGTGACCATAATGATTATGTACATATCAAATGTACATAATATCAAATCAATATTTTCTGAACCTGAGGAGATGGATTATATAAGAAATCCGGACATCCACTTTTATCTCCAGCTGCAGGCTTCAAGAAAGAACGAGAGCAAACAAGATTATACTTAGCTTCAACTGCAACTAAATCGTATTAACATCCTATATATACAAGAAAAGTCTTTTCAAAATTATTCTAATGTTTTTTTTTTTTCTTTTGCTACCTCAACGATAGTATCTTTAAATGAAATTGTTACAACTAGATATATTACCCGCCGACGATCCTTCGGTTTTTTCTTTTCATTTTCTCCATTCGCTTTATTTCTACAAAATAAAAAAAATTTCTTAAAGCAAAAAGTTGGCTCATCTAATCGCGCACTAGTCCAAGGTAGGATGGACATAGAAATACATGCTTCTGCTACATCGCGTTCTCCTTCAGTTACTGCAATATTATTCTTTAGAGTGTACACTTTACGACACTGAACATGAACTGTAATAGATTACTTATTTTCAAAATTCTGACCATTCTCATCATTTCTCTTTATACTACTATCAATTAATGTCTTCATACCACATTCAATGTCAACAATTGGACTTTAAGCTAATAGTTTATTAGAAATGAATTTTTTTCCGACACTTTAATGTTAACACAAACAAATTTCCGACATTTTAATGAGCTTATGCAAATTAATGTTTCGATATTTTTATTTAAAGAAAACAGAATAATCTCCGCACAAACGAACTGGAAGGTAAAAATATGCAATTAATCCCGAAAGAAAATTACGTTTCGAAAAAGGAACCATTTGACCACGGGACAGCGCGCGCTTCTATTGCTCAGTGGGAGGAGAGGGGGGGGGGGGAGATTGATCACAGCTTACCTAGAGTGTATTGGATAAAGTACGCCCGTACCTCACATTATTCTACTTAATTTTAGTATATCTACTTATATCAATCCCATTCAACAGTTAACAACATGAATTACTTTCAAGAAAATGCAAATATGCAAAATATGATAATTTTTGAAATTTTTAATTTTTACAATTTTTGAAACTGCAATATCTTACAAAGGAGGTGACGAAGATGTTTGTAAAGACCATTTTTGTAGAAAATCCTGAAATATTCAATTTTTATGACAATTATTTTTACGATAAAACTCACTGTTTATCAGATAACCGAAAAAAGCTAATTATTTTATCTTAGACCTTTGACCTTGAATAAAATTTTTTGCTCCAGTCAGATTGACTAAGATTTTTGGCATTTCATTTGAAATGATGTTCTAAACGTCTACACAAATTTCCAGCTCTTCGCTAATTTTTCCTAGCTTTCCATTATTTTTTGTCTATTTTGACTGGACTATTTAGCAATAGAAATGAAGATCCGATGAGTCTGCAAAAAATTTGCTTTATTGTATTTTTTTTTTTTTTTTTTTTTTTTTTTTTTTTTTTTTTTTTTTGGTTGGGGAGAGGACTTTATTTTGCCAGGGAAATTTAAACTTATTTTAAATAGGTGAAACGAAGTATTGTTTGTTATGAATTTTCTTATTCTGAATCAAGTGACACTGCACGCGAACCGGTATGACTATTTTTTACAAAGCTATGACAAGATATATTTAGTGGATATTGGTAAATTTAATGACTTTGAAGTAAACTCAAATGATCTTGATTTTGATTATTGCTATTTTGAATCCTTTTAATAACATTGAGGATATCTTAACATGATGTAAAGAACATGTTCTGCATGTAAAATAAATGTGACAAAACTATGCTAAAAAATAAAGCATAAATTTTCACTTTTCAATCATGAAACCTGTTGTAACTTCCTTTCAAATGATTGTATCAACTTGCGGATATATTATTCCATTTCGAGTTAAAAGATGAATATGAAATGATATTCTACTTGACCGATATAAAAAAGTTGAATTTTGCCCTCCTCGAGTTAAAATGCCCACTTTTGCTCCGAAAACATGGTTGAACAATTTTATATTTTTTGGGTTCATCGAATTTTAATTTCTAGTTCCAAACTAAAGCTTTTCTCACGTCTTCATAAATAGCTATCAGTTGTTACTGTAAAAACCTATTTTTTTTTCACAGGTACGATTTTCGAGTTTGTTTTCATAAAATATGCTGTAATTTTGTAAGAAATCATCTTAACGACTTGATTTCATTTGACTCTGAATTATAAAATGCATAATATCCCACTTCTACTAATTAAATTTTTTGAGTCCCCCTCGCCTCTCTGAGCTAAAATGCTTCCTTTTACCCCTCAAACATAATAAAACAACTTTTTTTTTTTTTTTTTTTTTTTTTTTTTTTTTTTTAAGGACTCTTTGGACCTTCATTTCTAGTATCAAAACAAAGTTCTTCAGAAATTTTGGTGAATGGCCACCAGTTTTCTCAAAAATCCTATTTTATTTGTACTACATATAAAATACAGAGGATTGCCAGCATTGCTATGAAAATACTGCATATTTTCAGAGTTCTTGATATGACAAAATTCAGAGTTTGCAGTGCATTTGCAGATATTGTGATATAACAAGATTTCAAGTTTACAATGCATTTTCAGATAGTATGACATGGCAATGTAGTAATTTGCTATAAATTTGAAGAAAGTTAGATTCAACAAGACTGCAATTTGCACAAAAAGTTAGCTGCAAATTTAAAGTATTGTGACTTCAGAGTTTGCGTTATTGTGCTGCAGTCTCTACATAGCAATTTCAGTTTGAAGAAAATTTGAAGCAGTCTATCTTTGAAAACTTGCAATGTTGCAGCAAGTTCAGCATGATAAGTCTAAAAGTTTATAACAAGACAAGATTGGGATGACTGCCTCAAGGAACTCAGCTCAAGTGCAAGTTTTCAAAGCAAGACATCTTCAAATTTTCTGCAAACTAAAATTGCTATGTGGGTCGTTAATGGGCAAAATAGGACCTAGGGGGGTGGAAATAGGGAGAGTTTTTTGGAAAACAGAAAAAACCCATAACTTCTTAATTATAACACATACTGAATCACTTTAAATGTATTATTACTTCTAGGAAAAATGCCACATTTTTTTTATGTTAAAAATGGGCTCAAGGGGCAGTAAAGGGAAAGAAAGAAGAAACAAATTTATAACTTCGTCAATTCACAAAATATCAAACTCACTTGAATTTATTATAAATCTTAATACCGTTTTTTTTTTTAAAAGTTGAAGTAAAATCCTGTAACAAAAGAACCGCTTATCCAAATGACCTGAAATTTAACCAATGTGCTGCCAAAGCAATGTGAATATTTTAAGCACTTTTTTTAAGAAATAAAAAAATTCTTACAATGACTGCCATTGACACTGAAAACGGTAGATAAAATTTCTTGTGTTAGTTGTGCAGTTCCTTACGAATGCTTTACTCCATGTTTTTTTCATTATTTTTCCACAAAGATGGTTGAAGCCCGTTTTCACAAGTACTGCTTTCTGTATGTTTTTGATATGCATAATGAAGAGTTTTTTTTTCTTTTGTAAGTTCCGCCCATTGTTTTCTAAAATGCAATAATTTGGACATTTTACCATGTTAAAAAAAATTCCCATTGCTTTGGCCAGGGCCATCGCTAAGACTTTTTATTGGTGGGGGAAAAGACCTTAAATTGCCAAGTCAAATTTTCATATTTGCCAATTCGTTTCATAATTTTATCAAGTTACCACACTTAGAAAATGTAATACAGTTCTTATTTGTAAAAAGTTTAATAAAATTTCCAATTAGAGTTGTAATTTCTGCAAATTCTATCAAAAATAGAAAATGTATTACAATTTTTATTAAAATTTTAATTAAATTTGCCAAGTGTAACAACATTTGCGAATGTTTGGTGGGGGGGAGGCTCCCTCCCTGTCCCCCTCCCCTTAGCGAGGCCCCTGGCTTTGGCAGCATATTGGTGAAATTTCAGGTCATTTGGACCAGTGATTCTTTTTTTATATGGTTTTATTTTCACGACTTAAAAAGAAAAATATCCTGTATTGTCCACATTTTTTATTTTGGCAAGTTTTTGATAAGACCATTTCAAAAAAAAAAAAAAAAAAAAAAGATGGGATGAAGAAGAAAAAATTCATAAGTTCGTGTATACAGTTTACAAAATATCACATCCGCTCAAATTTGTTATAAATCTTTTTAATATTTACAACTTTTATACTGACAAACTGTTGGCAAGACCAACTCTTACCAAAAAAAAAAAAAAAAAAAAAAAAAAGTAGTTGAAGAAAAGGTTGGGCACTATCATTGCTGATCCTTCGTGGATTGAGATGTGTCGGAGTTTAGTTAGATAAATGAATAAATAAGCAATATTACGAAATATTTTAAGAACAAAATAACTTACATGTTTATTACAACATTATATATATGCCGTGTCATCTGTATGTGACACCCCAATTTAAAAAAAAGGGGGGGGGGGTAGTTTATAATATATATATACATACCGGATGTCCCAAAAATGACTGAGGGATTTTAAAATTCAATAACTTGCAAACGATGACAGCTATTTAAAAATTTTTTGCAGGAGGGTTATGTATAATGTCAGGAGTTTTTTACCGTAATTTTTTATTTTAGTTCGAATTTTAAACAATAGGTGGCGCCGACGGCGATTGAAGTCCAGGTCGACGCTTCACTCAGCGCTGATCACTTGGCCTTCAATCGCCGTCAGCGCCACCTATTGTTTGAAATTCGAACTAAAATCCCAAATTACGGTAAAAAACTCCTGACATTATACATAACCCTCCTGCAAAAATTTTTTAAATAGCTGTCATCGTTTGCAAGTTATTGAATTTTAAAATCCATCAGTCATTTTTGGGACACCCGGTATATTTGTCATAACCAAATGTATATAAGCTATTTTATTTATAGAAAAAAGAAAAATATTTATTCATTTGGATATTGGAATTGAAGGTTAAAATCCTAGTAATAAAGTAACATTCTAAAACAGCAAAATATACATTCAAAATTTATATTTAAAAGTTGCAATTGTTTACGAATAATATAGTTATGAAGAAGTGTAAAAATACAAACTTTGCAAATTTTTTAAATGTGTAACATATGTCACTCGCGCTTCTAACGTAAAGTTAATATATTAAGTTTTCAGAATTTTTTAATCGACTCCAATTGGAATATTAATTAGTGAAAACTGTCAAAAACAAGTTTAACACATAAAAAATATTTTCTGTCCCGTCTGGCGAAGACACTCGCTAATACTAAATCTATGGAAAGGTTATTTTCCAGTATCTCATTTCAATTTCAATAATTTTATTTATTTGTTTATTTTTTCATCGGATAGCTGAATCCAGTCTTTACACCCGCTCTCTTTTACTTTTTCGATTCAGGTTGCTGTTTTTTTCCCTATAAAGTTACTTTCACTTTCGGATAGCTTTGAAAGTCATAATGTCATCTTAAGGCCCCTGTCCTCGCTCGAAGAAACGCTCGCGAGCTAATGCTATTTTATGGGGAAGCATTTTTCTAATAACTCTATCGCATTTTGACATTTTTGAATAATTTTTTTTTGCATTGGATAGCTGAGGTGTATGCCGACAGCGCACCTTTTTTACTTTTTCGATTTTGGGTGCAGATATTTTTTACAAAGTTAGTTTCACTTTCAAAACCGGTTTCAAAACTGAAAGTGCTTTTTAAAAAATGTATCTGAGACCAAAATAGAAAAAGGAAAAAAGGTGCGCTATCGGCATTCACTTCAGCTATCCAATGCAAAAAAAAATATTCAAAAATGTCAAAAGAATGCGATAGAGTTATTAGAAAAATGCTTCCCCATAGGAATAGCATTAGCTCGCGAGCGTTTCCTGGAGCGAGGACAGGGGCCTTAAGAAAGAGAGGGAGAGAGAGAGAGAAAAAAAAAACTAAAGGCAGATGTAGGGATCAAGCTTCAGCTAACAAATAATTAAAAATTGTTACTTATTTATTTTTATAAAAATTATTTATTTTTTATAATAATTAATAAAAATTATTTAAAGCAAAAAAAAATTATCATGAGATATTGGAAAATAACCTTCCTATAGGTTTAGCATGAGGGAGTGTCTTCATCGGACGGGAGAGTAGCCTTAAAATGTGTCTAATTTCCTTTAAAACAAACATGCGTACAGCATACATTATCAAACACTTTCCAACTTATTCTCAATATTATAAATAAACTTCATAGTGTACTAAGGCAAAAAATGATGTCTAAATGAACAATTTTGAAAATGCATAACCATAGCGTATTTGAAAAACCGAATTTTTGCTATTATCATGAATAGTCGAGAAAATATGATTTTTTATTTAGCCCTGTATATGATCTATGGATATGTTATGTATGCATATCACATAGTATGCTATGAGTAGTTCAATTAAACGCATAGCACAGTTGAAATTTTTCATTCAGGAATTTCCTCCAATAAATGGATCTTTTTGAGAAATTTTGCGCGTAGCTGTATATCATCTATAGAATTCTTAAAAAAGTAAAATTTAAATAATAGTTAAATTAAAAAACGCATACCACAACTGAAAACTCACATTCAACAATTATTATTCATAGGTTTCAATTGTTCAATTAAGATTTATTTTCGTCTATAGCCAATTTTTTTGTATACCCCTGAAAAGAACGATAAATTTTATTCTCACCATATTTCATAATAAGAACTTTGTAGTAAAGATCCGTAGAGCCTCAGTTATATATACAGGGTGTATCTCTACCAGACCGACAACCTTTGAGGGGTGATAGTAGACATGCAGACACACATTATTAAATAGGAAACCATGGGGCGCAAACATCTTGTGTAGGAGTTAGGGGCCATTAAAGTTTAAGGTCCAAAAATTCAAACGATGATAAAAAAAAATGGAAAAAAGGGCCGATTCGTTTGCGGTTTTCGCTAAAATCACTTTTTATATCATGAATTTTTTCTAAAAAATTTTTAAAGTTTACGTTCAGAAATTGTCGATAGACTTTAGAGTAAGAGCAGTTAAGTAGGTTTTCATTCTTAACCGAGGCCGTTAATAAAATAAATCAAAAACAAATCTTTTCTCATCCTAAAATCATTTTCTGAGCCTGCATACTTTCGTTTGTTCAAAGAGTACATAGAATGATATTTTTAAAACCATATGCTCTTTTGCAGTTACTCAGTCACTTACTTAATTCCTTTTCAAAATTAATAGACATTACAACTCCTTTTTCGGCTTAAAATCTAACTCTCTGTTTATATTAAAGCGGCGTCTGACATCTGTGTTATGCATATAGAAATATTTTTCCCAGCAATCAGTATTGGCATGCATATTTGTACGCTGATATATTATTCGCCAAATTAACGGTCCGGTTGGCATGTTTTTAATTTAAACTTTCTTTATGAACTATATGTATAGGGTTATTAGAATCTAAGGGTAACCACATTTTAGCTCGACGCATTTTGGCTACTTTATTTGATGTCAGGAACCATTCAATCTCTGACCGTCCGGCTGTCAAGATGTAGTATCCCAGTATTTGTCTGTTTACCGGGGGTCACCCCATAAGAGTGTAATACTCTTTTAAGTTTCATCAATAAATGCCACATACATAGTCAGATCTTGGTCTTGAGTCTCTCCTACTTGTGTTATTGCTGTTTTACGCAAAGTACTTTTTAATAGTCACGGCTGTCTGTTTACACGTCTCAAGCAGTTAACAAACTGTAATTCTCGGTCTCTAAAAATATGAACGAAAAATAATCGTTATAGGGGGGGGATTTAAACGCTCATAAATATTGGGCAAACTAATCGATTTTGTTGCGGTTTGCGTGTAGGTCATTCCCTCGGTAATCATTTCATTAAAAAATGACGTACAGCTTTGGTGTCCTCATTTTTTGATAGAGGGCGCTTCCAACACATCTCCGACATTTCAATGGCATTATTCCTGGGTGTTTTTCTTCCAGCTTGACATACTTTGAGGAAATGTTAGGGATGCAAAGACAACTCGGAATCACATAGGAATTTAATGTTGGATATGCCTTTTTTGCTAGTTACGATTAAAGGAAGCAGAAAAAAAGCAACAGAAACAGAAGAGTAACAACAACACGTTAATTTGACAGGAAAAAAATTATTTAAAGGCTATACCAACAAAAGATGTTCAAAATTACGACCAGTACCATGAGATTCCCGTACCATAAGTTGAAGACCTCGAAGATTTTATTTCTGTAGCTGCCAGAAAGCTACCAGAGATGCCAGGAATCTTTCAAAGTGTGAGGAATTCCATGTGATACCGCTGTCAAGCATGCCGTACTATTTCTGGTCGTAATTTCGAACACTTTTTGTAGTAAAACCTTTAAATAAACTGTTTTTAGTCACATTAATGTGTTGCTGTTTATCTACTGTTTCTGTTGCTTTTTTCTCTGCTTCCTTTAACCGTAACTGGCAAAAAAGGCATTTCGCACATTAAATTCCTATGTGATTCCGAATCGTCTTTACATCCCTAACATTTCCTGGAAGTATGTTAATCTGGAAGAAAAACGCCTAGGAATAATGCAATTGAAATGTCCTAGATGTGTTGGAAGCGCCCTCTATCAAAAATTGAGGACACCAAGTTGTATGTCATTTTTAATGAAATGATTACCGAGGGAATGACCAACACGCCAACCGCAACAAGAAAATCGGTTAGTTTGCCCGATGTTTATGAGCGTTTAAATTTCCTTTCCCCCTCTGTTCACAGCTCGATTTTCGCTAGTTACCCAATCCCACTCTTTTCAATTTTGAGCTTAAAATTTAAGTTAAAGTCTAAACATTAGAATAATTTTAACCCCATACACAAAATAACTGTAAAAAGTAGTTGTTTGTTATTCTAAAGTCTAAAGCGCCCTCTATAGTCAATTTCTGAACGTAACCTTTAAAATTTTTTTAGAAAAAATTCGGGATATAAAGAATGATTTTAGCGAAAACCGCAAACAAATTGACCTTTTTTTCCGTTTTTTATCATCGTTTGAAGTTTTGGACTTTAAACTTTAATGGCCCCTAGCTCCTACACAAGACGTTTGCGCCCCATGGTTTCCTATGTAATAATGTGTATCTGCATGTCTACTAGCATCCCTCAAAGTTTGTCGGTCTGGTAGCGAAACATCCTGTATATAACAAATTCAATTTGTTTAAAATAGTGTTATATCATTAAAATACACTAAATGATTTTAGGCCGCAAGGTAACGGTATTCTTTTGTTTGTCTCTGTAGATGAATCGTAAATGCTACACAGGGCCCTCGCGAAGGCTTTTTATTGGTGGGGGGGAAAGCCTTAAATTGCCATGTCAAAATTCAGTATTTGCCAACTCAGTGAAACGCAAACATAAATAGTTCTCGGTGTTTACCAATTAGTTTTATAATTTTACCAAGTTATCACAATTAGAAAAAGTAATACACTTTTCATTTGTAAAAAGCTTAATAATATTTCTAATTATATTCGTAACTTTCGTCAAATCTATCAGAAATAAAAAATGCATTATAGTTTTGTATTAAAGTTTTGAACTTATTTGACAGTTCAGTTTGTAAATTTGCCAACCGTAACAGCATGTGCAAACGTTTTTTTTTTGGGGGGGGGGAGGATTCCCTCCCCCCCTTAGCGAGGCCCCTGGTGCTACACACTTCCTTTTCAATACCGAGCATGCCATAATAAACTCCAATAACATACTGTATCAATTTCACGGTGATCTATACTATATATTATATATAGATTATATTTACGCCACTTAGAGCACGAAAAGGTAAATAGACGGTCAGACAAACCGAATTCATAAATATTTTCAACCATGTTGGGAAGTGTTAAAAAGGTATAGCGAAATGTGGTGTTTGAAATTTTTGAAACATATTTTTGGCATAGATCTTGCAGTCTAATAAAAATTCTCTAATTACATATAAGGTAGACAGTTTTATCTTGAAAAATTTAGTTTTTGGTACATTTTGATAAAAATGAAGTAAACTCATGTACAAATTTAAGGTGAGAAGCATAGAATCTGTGAAAACTGATGAACTATCTACTTTGTTGTCACAAAATCTGGCACAGTGGTACATTACAATGGGAGAACGAATATAGCAACATAACACTACAGAAAAGATTTGAATTGTGAATTAAGAAACAGAGTATATCATAAATTTTTAAATCATGAATCAGAAATAAAGCGTTTATCTCGGGAAAAAATCCATCTAATATGGAGTAAGACTACAGTGCAGTGCTATGCAAGCCTCTCAATGAGCTGCTATCTTGTTAATCAGAGTGTCAATAAATGTTTGTGGTAACAAAGCCCATTCTTCCAAAAGCACGACTTTAAACTAAAGGTGGGTTCTGGAAGTTGAGTTACGCTAGGCAATGGCTCATCCTAGACCATTCTAAACATGTTAAATAGGCTTGAGGTCCGGAGATCTAGAGAGGCAATTCATACGGCGAATATCCTCTTTTTCAAGAAAATCAACAACAACGTGAGCTCTGTGTGTCTTCGCATTATCATCAATAAACATGAAGTTCGGGCTTACAGCAACCCGGAACAACCTCACATAGGCTTCAAGGACATTTCCCTAACATCCGGCGTCCAGTCGTGTAAATCTCTTTCACTGCATCCAACAGGAGAGTGCTGTTGTTGCGGAGCCGAAGTCATCAGTCTTCGATACAACAAGAATGGAGGTGTGTTCTTTTAAGTGATGAGTCGATATTCACCATGCAGAGTGATTCTTGTTGAATATTTATCTGGAGAGAATGCAGAGCTTGCTCTCATTCTTCCTATATGAAAGAAATCGACAGATTTGGTGGCAAAGAAATCCTTGTCTTTGGTGGCATGATGGTGGGAAGTCGTACACTACTGCTCGTCTTCGATGACGATGATGCTACTGTGAACGCACATCGGTATAGGGATGAGGTCCTTGAAACCGACGTGAGGTAGAGGTTATTCCGGGGTGCGGTTGGCTAGGACTTCATGTTTATGGACAGTGGCGCCAACTTTTGAAAAATATTGGGTGGGCTCAAAAAAATTTTGAACAAATACATAACTATTGGGTGGGCTCAATTAATAATGGGTGGATAGAGATATCAAATTATTGGGTGGGCTCGCGCCCCATGGGCCCATATAAGTTGGCGCCACTGTTTATGGATGATAATGCGAAGCCACACGGAGCTCACATTGTTGATTAATTTCTTGGAGAAGAGGATATTCGCCGTATGAATTAACCCTCGAGCTCTCCGGACCTCAATACTATTGGATATGTTTGGGATGGTCCTGGAAGAGCGACTGTACAGTGTAAACTCCTAACCAGGTCCCTCCAGGAGTCAAAAGCCACGCTTTTGGAAGAATAGGCATTGTTGCCACAACATTTATTGATACCCTCATAAACTGTATGAAAGTTTGTTGTGAGCCTTATATATCACTCACGGTAGTCTTACTTCATATTAGACAGACTTTTTCCGAGATAAATGCTTTATCTCTGATTCATGTTTTAACAATTTTCGATATACGCTGTTTCTCAATTCACAAGTCAAATCTTTTCTATACTGTTATTTTGATATATTCTTTCTCCGATTGTAATGTACCACATTGCCAAATTTCGTGGCAACACAGTAAATAGTTCATCAATTTTCACAAATTTTATGTTTGTGACTTTAATTTTAGGCATGAATATAGTTACAGCATTTGCCATAAAAGTCTTTAAAAAAATTATAGCTATTTAAAAGTGGCCACATCAGAAAAACTATATTACATAAAAAATGTTTATAAACTAAGAAAACTCAGAAGAAAACTTCATTTAAAAACTAGAAAAATTAAAAATGTCGAGCAACACGTTCTTGGTGATTCAAAATGGATTGATTCTTCATAAAGAATAAATTATTGCACGGAATCGTTTGCTAAAACAGTTTTAATTTCAACCTTGTGTTGACAGTTTTAATTTCACCCTTATGTTGTTTGTTTCTTCAGCACTTTAACACTTTCTAACCTAGTTGAAAAGCATTTATGAATTCAGTTTGTCTGAACGTTTGTCTATCGGGAACGTTTATGTAACTCGCGTAAATATATTCGGATTTCCATTGTCAGGTATATATGTTATTAAATTGTTTGGCATTTTCTTATTGAAAATGAAATGCAGCGTTTAGAGTTTGTTTACAAAGGCCATTCAAACGAATTCCGTTACGCGCTGTCAATTTAAAGTACAGTTATAATAATATGATTAATATTAAAATTAATTTTCTCGATCTTAACATTACTCTTTGTGATAATAAAATCCTATTTGATATTTATAATAAACGATTTTCCATTCAAAGTAAATTTATTTACTCATTATAATTCATGCCTTCATAAATCTGTATATGTAAAGATTTTACTTAACTTTGCTCATAGAATTAAAATATTTCTTCAGTTAAATTTAAATTACATAATTTAAAACTAGTTCAGGATCTTGAAATAAAATATGGTCATCCTTCGCATTGGTATTGGAATTGGAATAAAATATAAAGGAATTTGACATTAATTTTGTTTTTTTATTTAAATTTTGGTATGGCTAATACTTGTATTTTGTTTGGAATGATGGGATTAATAATATATAATATTAATATTGAATTTGTTATTTAATTATACAAGTTTTTATTTATTTATTATTAATATTTTACTATGAGTCAGATGAGTTGTTTAGTAGTTGCAGGCTATTTTTATGTTAAGATGCGTGCATGGAGCTGTTGTTACATACTTAAATAGTTTTGCTGATTAAGAATCTATCTGGAAATAAATCTACAGCTAATACTTTAATAAATGATAATTTAGTTCACTTGGTTTTGTTAACTTTTATACTCTCCAATATATTTCAGCACTAAAATAGACTTGCTACTAATTTTGAAGTAGAAGTATGTAATGGTTATAAGCTAATAATTATAATAATATTATTAATAATTATATTAAAAGGTAACAATATAATATGAGTATTGATTATCAATTTTAATTATAACATAATATAAGTGGATTATTGTATTATAAATAATGTATACGTTTCGCGAGCACCAGGGCTCGCTTCCTCAGTGTATAAAATTTAAAATGTTAAAAACAGAAACCCCCCCCAACTGACAGCAAGTCAGAGACCCAAATGATCGCAAACACAATACCAAATACCCACAAGCCTCAGCAACCAATAAGATTAAACCGGAAATGAGGTGTCATGACAAAATAAATCTAACCAGAAAGTTGAGATGTACGGTACACTTGAAAGATCATTAACCAAGGAGTTTTTTGCTTTATGTATATGGAGTGCTTCGAAAAAATCTAAGTCTAGCGGAGTAGTGCATTTTTGAATAATAGTAGCAGAAGTAAAATTAAAATTATGGCCCTCCTCCCAACAATGAGACGCAATAGAGGAATTCTTTAACTCTTCTCTTTTAACATAACCTATATGTTCAGCGATTCTTTTTCTGAGTTTACGTTTTGTTTGTCCAATATAGGACAAACCACACTGACATTGTATATTGTAAATACCCCAATGATCCAGAGGAGAAATTTGATCTTTTAATTGAGAAAAGGTTAATTTATTGACTGGTTTAAATACTACTTTCAAATCATAATGTTTCAAAATATTTGCAACTTTAAAGCTAATGCTTTGATGAAACGGTAAAATAACTAAACTAGAATAAGAAACAGGTGTAACAGAAGAATCTGGATCATCGGGATGTTTATTAAAACTATGAGAAATTAATTTATTGATATATGATAAATTGAAGCCACGATCTATAGCAACAGATCTTATGTAGTTTAACTCATCAGTAAGAGAACTGTTATCTGAACAAATTAAATGAGCTCTATTAATTAAATACAAAAAAGCAGAAGCTTTCTGAGAAGGGGGGTGACATGAATTAAAATGGGGGGGCAGTGTGACAGCAAAGGGTTTACGGTAAACACGGGTGTCAAAAGAGGTTAATTGACGAGTGACTAAAACGTCAAGAAATGGCAGTTTGTTATCGTTTTCGACTTCATAAGTAAATTGAATGACTGGATCTATTTGATTTAAAATAGTCAAAATATTATCAACAGGAGAAACAGAGGGGTCGATGAGTGCAAAAAATCATCGACGTATCTGCAATATAATGGGAAACTGATGAGATTAAACATTTTAACTTCAAAGTAATGCATATAAAGATCAGCTAGGAAAGGGCTAAGGGGGTTACCCATAGCTAAGCCATCAGACATGGAATAAAATTGGTTGGAAAATTTAAAAGTATTTTGTTTTAAACAAATGTTGAATAAATCAACAATATGATTAATTTCGTGATCAGTGTAACGGAATTCTTTTAATCTGAGAGTGAGGCATTGAATAGCACCAAGAACAGGAACATGTGTAAACAGAGATGTGACATCAAATGAAACCATTCTGAAAGAGGGGGAGGGAGTATAGTTCTTAATGAGATTAACAAAAGAGCTTGAATTTTTAACAGTGTAAACATTGGATATTGAGAGAAAAGAAAAACGCTTAACCAGATATTTGGCAAGCGGGTAGCAAGTCAGCCTCCTACCCGCTTGCCAAATATCTGGTTAAGCGTTTTTCTTTTCTCTCAATATCCAATGTTTACACTGTTAAAAATTCAAGCTCTTTTGTTAATCTCATTAAGAACTATACTCCCTTCACCTCTTTGAGAATGGTTTCATTTGATGTCACATCTCTGTTAACACATGTTCCTATTCTTGGTGCTATTCAATGCCTCACTCTCAGATTAAAAGAATTCCGTTACACTGATCACGAAATTAATCATATTGTTGATTTATTCAACATTTGTTTAAAACAAAATACTTTTAAATTTTCCAACCAATTTTATTCCATGTCTGATGGCTTAGCTATGGGTAACCCCCTTAGCCCTTTCCTAGCTGATCTTTATATGCATTACTTTGAAGTTAAAATGTTTAATCTCATCAGTTTCCCATTATATTGCAGATACGTCGATGATTCTTTTGCACTCATCGACCCCTCTGTTTCTCCTGTTGATAATATTTTGACTATTTTAAATCAAATAGATCCAGTCATTCAATTTACTTATGAAGTCGAAAACGATAACAAATTGCCATTTCTTGACGTTTTAGTCACTCGTCAATTAACCTCTTTTGACACCCGTGTTTACCGTAAACCCTTTGCTGTCACACTGCCCCCCCCATTTTAATTCATGTCACCCCCCTTCTCAGAAAGCGTCTGCTTTTTTGTATTTAATTAATAGAGCTCATTTAATTTGTTCAGATAACAGTTCTCTTACTGATGAGTTAAACTACATAAGATCTGTTGCTATAGATCGTGGCTTCAATTTATCATATATCAATAAATTAATTTCTCATAGTTTTAATAAACATCCCGATGATCCAGATTCTTCTGTTACACCTGTTTCTTATTCTAGTTTAGTTATTTTACCGTTTCATCAAAGCATTAGCTTTAAAGTTGCAAATATTTTGAAACATTATGATTTGAAAGTAGTATTTAAACCAGTCAATAAATTAACCTTTTCTCAATTAAAAGATCAAATTTCTCCTCTGGATCATTGGGGTATTTACAATATACAATGTCAGTGTGGTTTGTCCTATATTGGACAAACAAAACGTAAACTCAGAAAAAGAATCGCTGAACATATAGGTTATGTTAAAAGAAAAGAGTTAAAGAATTCCTCTATTGCGTCTCATTGTTGGGAGGAGGGCCATAATTTTAATTTTACCTCTGCTACTATTATTAAAAAATGCACTACTCCGCTAGACTTAGATTTTTTCGAAGCACTTCATATACATAAAGCAAAAAACTCCTTGGTTAATGATCTTTCAAGTGTACCGTACATCTCAACTTTCTGGTTAGATTTATTTTGTCATGACACCTCATTTCCGGTTTAATCTTATTGGTTGCTGAGGCTTGTGGGTATTTGGTATTGTGTTTGCGATCATTTGGGTCTCTGACGTGCTGTCAGTTGGGGGGGGGGGGGGGTTCTGTTTTTAACATTTTAAATTTTATACACTGAGGAAGCGAGCCCTGGTGCTCGCGAAACGTATACGTATGTGGTGTGTGTTTGTGTATTGTGTGTTAAACGTTGATTGTAATTATTGTAATTTCCACACAAGGTTTTAGCTATTAAATAATTTATGTTCTACTAAATATTTTTATTAATTTTTATTTTATTATATACTTCTGTTTTACTAACAGTAACTGATAATCTTTATACTAGTGGTAAATTTACATTATTAAAAATAATATAACATGTGCTACTGATAGATTTTTATTATAATTTTATTCTACAGGATAAATAGGTATAAACTTTTATTATTATTATTCAATATCAATATTTTTCAAGTTTAAAATTTTATTTATTTTTATTTATTTTTATTTTTTTTTGTTTGATGTTGTCAGTAGGGTACATAATGGCTCAAATTTCTCAGCTTATAGCTTGACCTAAAACTGACTGGATTATTGCTCATATTTGTAAATTATGTACCCTTGAAGAGTGGTTTACATTATAAACTCATCTATTGTTTATTCATCCATCTGTTTTTCATATTTCTGTTTATATTTATTCCATAGAACTTCATACTTCAAACGGTGTTCTGTTTTGTTTATTTTAATAGGAGTTTATTTTTTTCCTGTTCATTATGCATACAGAAAGTTTATATATTGTTTTCACTGAATTTTAAATTTTGGTAAATATCTGTGTTGCATTGAATTTATTTACAGTTGGCAAAAAAAGTATTTGTACACTCTAAAATTTTTAATTTTTTACTAAATAAAAACAGATATTTTGTCAAAAATAGTTTTAATACAGTCTGTTTACCGTGCGTTTTAAATTACACAACAGAAAATTTCGATAAAGATGTAAAATAATTTTCTAATGGGAAAAGTTTAAAAATTTCTTGCAAAAAAAGTATTTGTACATTTCTCCATCCTGATATGTACTGTGTTTTATAGTGTTTATGGTTCAAAGGACTACTTTTACAGAAGCTGTTAATAATTTTTAAGTTCATATTATATTTGTCTGACATTTAATTTAATTTGCTCTTGAAGTAATTGAATATAGAACCTAATACTAGAGAGGCACCTCTAGATATATGAAATCCTATGATTGAGCATAATAAAAATTTAAATACGCAACAAGAATTTGTAAAAGCTATTAAATTACCATTTACAACTATTGGATGTATAGTGAGAAACTATGAATAAATTAAAAGAATCGAAATTCAATGAAAACCAGGACTTCTTAGCAAACTAACAATGAGGGAAAAAGAGAGTGTTGTTAAAAAAGCTTTAAAAATTCCTGTGCGTTCGGTTCAAAAATTTGCTGGAGACCTTGCGACATCTTCTCGCATCAGAGTAATACCTCAAACAATAAAAAATATTCTTCTCAATGCAGATTTAAAAGGAAGAACTTCAAGGGAAAATCCATTCATCAACGAAACAAATAGGCGAAAACGCATAGTATTCGCTTTCGCATACAGAAGTAAATCATTGGATTTTTGGAAAACAGTAATTTTTTCTGATGAGGAAAAATTCGGAATTTTCTTACCATCAAGCATTCGAAAAAATTGGCGTAAAAATAAAACTGTTCTAGATCCAAAACGTATACCTCAAACTATCAAGCATGTTGGGGGGAATATTATACTTTTGGGGTGTATAGCTTCTAATGAAGCAGGACATTTAAAATTTTTTGACAATGGAAGGACAGGTTTAACATACAGTGATGTGTCGCGCCATAATTTATTAAACTGTGCCAAGAAATTATGCATAGAGGAAGCTTTTCACTTTCTGCAGGATAATGACCAAAGCATACTGCTGTGATCACCAGCACATGCTTACGACAATACTCGAAGACGACTGGTAATTCCTCTAAAATCTCTAGACTTGAATCCAGTAGAAAATTTGCAGATGCTATTGGATGCAAAAATCCGAAAAAAAAAATATGTATTAGTAAAAAACAGTTTTAAAGAAGCTCTTATTGTGTCATGGAATAACATTAACCAGACCACTACAAAAAAGTTGGTGGAATCTATGTCATACCATCTAGAAGTAGTCATAAACGCTAAATGAATTCGCACAAAATATTAATTTGTATCATTTTACTAAATTTTCCTTAATTATATTACATTAAGATAGTGTACAAATACTTTTTTTGCATTATAATTTTGTATATTTGTTTATTATAATGTAAAAAATCGATTCGTTTAATTTTGTTTCTGCTTCTATAATATTATAATGCATTAAATTAATGTATTACAGTATTTTTTGCTTAAATCTTTTGTTTAATTTCATTATAATTTAAAAAAATGAAGTGTACAAATACTTTTTTTGCCAACTGTATAAAAGTATTTATGTATATGTTGCAGCCAATATCCGAAATTGGCCAATTCTAGAACTGGCCAGATGCAATTGGCCAATTCGCGAACTGGCCAGATGCGATTGGCCAATACGCGAAATAGATATAAGCACTCGGCTTAATCCTTTCTAACATAGTTGAAAGTGTCTATGAATTCAAATAGTCTAGACGTCAGCCTGTCCGTGATCTAACTCGAGTAAAGTTTCCGGTTAACGTGTAATAATTGTCATCGTATTTAGTTTATCAATTAATTTCGATATTGATAGGGAATTGTGTACTATTTTTGGTTAATTTAGTTGGGTACACAAAAATATTTCGTTTCAATATAATCAATGGGAATCTTTTTTACTGTACATTTTAATGTTGCATTATCTTAATTAGAAAAAAATTGGTACGTATGCATCATAGTTCGGATGTTGGCCAAAGCTTCCCGGCCAGTTCGCGAATTGGCCGGCCAAAACCCGAAATACGCTATTCATTTCATGTATTTCGGGTTTTGGCCAGAAAGCTTGGCCAGTTCGGGTATTGGCCGACCAGTTCTAGAATTGGCCAGGCTCCAGGTATTGGCCGCAACATATACATATAATTATAACTTAGATAAGATGCTTTATAAACTTTTTCAATTAGTATACGTTCCTTTTAGTTACTAAATCAGATTTTATATCTGCTTCAAATAACACTTCAAATCATTAAAGAACCCATCAGAAATATCTTTTCACTAAATTAGACATTGATTGACATGTTTTTTTGGAATAAGTACTTAAAACCATCACTCATCAGAAAATTAAGTTAAAAAAACTTTAGATGATTACTTAAGCTCTAAATTGGATTAAGTTTCCTAATATTTGACAGTTATGAGGATTTACAGTTGGCAAAAAAAGTATTTGTACACTTAATTTTTTTTAATTATAATGAAATTAAACAAAACATTTAAGCAAAAAATACTGTAATACATTAATTTAATGCATTATAATATTATAGAAGCAAAAACAAAATTAAACGAATCGACTTTTTACATTATAATAAACAAATATACAAAAATATAATGCAAAAAAAGTATTTGTACACTATATTAGTATAATATAATTAATGAAAATTTAGTAAAATAATACAAATATTACTATATTTTGTGTGAATTCATTTAGCGTTCATGACTACTTCTAGATGGTGTGACATAGATTCCGCCAACTTTTTTGTAGCGGTCTGGTTAATGTTATTCCATGACACAATAAGAGCTTCTTTAAAACTGTTTTTTACTGATACATATTTTTTTTTCGGATTTTTGCATCCAATAACATCCGCAAATTTTCTATTGGATTCAAGTCTAGAAATTTTAGAGGAGTTACCAGTCGTCTTCGAGTATTGTCGTAAGCATGTGCTGGCGATCAAAGCAGTATGCTTTGTTCGTTATCCTGCAGAAAGTGAAAAGCTTCCTCTACGCATAATTTCTTGGCACGATTTAATAAATTATGCCGCGACACATCAATGTATGTTAAACCTGTCCTTCCATTGTCAATAAATTTTAAATGTCCTGCTTCATTAGAAGCTATACACCCCAAAACTGTAATATTCCCCCCAACATGCTTGATAGTTTGAAGTATATGTTTTGGATCTAGAACAGTTTTATTTTTACGCCAACTTTTTCGAATGCTTGGTGGTAAAAAAATTCCGAATTTTCCCTCATCAGAAAAAATTATTTTTTTCCAAAAATCCAATGATTTACTTCTGTATGCGAAAGCGAATACTATGCGTTTTCGCCTGTTTGTTTCGCTGATAAATGAATTTTTCCTTGAGGTTCTTCCTTTTAAATCTACATTGAGAAGAATATTTTTTATTGTTTGAGGTATTACTCTGATGCGAGAAGATGTTGCAAGGTCTCCAGCAAATTTTTGAACCGATAACGCATAGGATTTTTTAAAGCTTTTTTAACAACACTCCCTTTTTCCCTCATTGTTAGCTTGCTGAGAAGTCCTGGTTTTCATTGAATTTCGATGCTTTTAATTTATTCATAGTTTCTCCCTATACATCCAATAGTTGTAAATGGTAATTTAATAGCTTTTACAAATTCTTGTTGCGAATTTAAATTTTTATTATGCTCAATCATAGGATTTCATATATCTAGAGGTGCCTCTTTAGTTTTAGGTTCTATACTCAATTACTTCAAGAACAAATTAGATTAAATGTCAGACAAATATAATATGAAGTTAAAAATTATTAACAGCTTCTGTAAAAGTAGTCCTTTGAACCATAAACACTATAAAACACAGTACATATCAGGATGGAGAAATGTACAAATACTTTTTTTGCAAGAAATTTTTAAACTTTTCCTATTAGAAAATTATTTTACATCTTTATCGAAATTTTCTGTTGTGTAATTTAAAACGCACGGTAAACAGACTGTATTAAAACTATTTTTGACAAAATATCTGCTTTTATTTAATTAAAAATTAAAAATTTTAGAGTGTACAAATACTTTTTTTGCCAACTGTAGTTCATGTAGATCAGTGCAAAGTTTTTTGTTAAAAGATAGATTCTAAACAATGTCAAAATGAGTATTTGATAAATCATAATTTAAAATTTTTTTTAGTAGACCTTCATTAAATCGTAAATATTAATTCTCATAAAACATTAAGATATCTGGCAGTCTTCCACCAGCCGCCGTGCTGTAAGGATTAAAATATAGATTAAATAAAATTAGATAAAATATACATTATAATATTATATATATATATACCGGGTGTCCCAAAAATGACTGATGGATTTTAAAATTCAATAACTTGCAAACGGTGACAGCTATTAAAAAATTTTTTGCAGGAGGGCTATGTATAATGTCAGGAGTTTTTTTTACCGCAATTCTTGATTTTAGTTCGAATTTCAAACAACAGATGGCGCTGATGGCGGTCGGCGGCCAGTCGACGCCGAGACTTACTTCATTCAGCTTTGGCGCAAAAGAAGGAGATTAAGGCTATGGAGTACGTCTCATTCTACAGTACAGTCTTGCTCTCAGGCCCCGATTCTGGACTCATTCGATATGATTTCAATGGAATGCGTTGTTGCCATGGAAATAACAGATTGTTCGATAGTGGAATACAGCGTTCAGAAGTGGGCAGAAATTTCGCAAGCAGAATTTGAGTTTGCAGAAGATTTTCGTTTAGGAAGTTTTATTTTCCTGGATTAATTTACTTTTTTATGGCACGATTTAAAGAATGTTTTATGCATCATATTTTAAAACTAGATAAAGAGATTTCTTTAATTTGATAATTTTTGTTATATTCTAAGAAATTTTAGATCGATTTAGATTGTTATATTCATGCTCAATTTTGAATATTGTATTTTTCTATAGAAGAATTTGTTATTTCCATGACAACAACACATTCCATTGAAATCATATCGAATGAGTTCAGAATCGGGCCCCACAGTGTTAAAAATCTGCTGCATTTTGCTTCGTACGCAGTCCGCCGCTTGTATATAATATCTCTTTTCCGACCAATAACAATGCTTCATAATACAATCAAGTAACCGTTTCTATACAAGCGGTGTGCGTATACAACAAAATGCAGCAGATTTTTATAGTGTAAGAGCAAGATAGTAGCAAGATATCTTCATCTACACTGTTAAAAATTGGAAACTTTTGCTGCATCGTCACTCCACTGCTATTATAGAATATCTCTATTTTGACCAATGAGAATGCTCCATAATATAGTGAAGTAATCTCTTTCTATAAAAGTGGAGGAGTGACGATGCAACAAAGGTTTCAAATTTTTAACAGTGCAGTTTTAAAATACGGTGCCTAAAATACTCCTTTAATCATGCCATAAAAAATAATTTAATCCGGGAAAATAAACTTTAATTAACTCACATTTATTTTATTTTTTTCTATTTTAATGCAACGATAGACTAATCCTATTAAAAAGGGCTAAACAAGGCAACTTATAATATTTCTTTTTGGTAGTTATTTTTCACAACAGTTTTCATGATTATTTTTTGAACATTCATAAAAATCTACTGACGAATTTTCTTAAAAGATCTAAAATTTCTTAAGAATATAACAAAGATCATCAAATTGAAAAAATCTCTTTATCTAGTTTTAAAATATGATGCATAAAATATTCTTTAAATCGTGCCATAAAAAAGTAAATGAATCCGGGAAAATAAAACTTCCTAAACGAAAATCTTCTGCAAACTCAAATACTGCTTGCGAAATTTATGCCCACTTCTGAACGCTGTATTCCATTGTCGAACAATCTGTTATTTCTATGGCAACAACGCATTCCATTGAAATCATATCGAATGAGTCCAGAATCGGGACCTGAGAGCAAGACTGTACTGTAGAATGAGACGTACTCCATAGCTTTAATCTCCTTCTTTTGCGCCAAAGCTGAATGAAGTAAGTCTCGGCGTCGACTGGCCGCCAACCGCCATCAGCGCCATCTGTTGTTTGAAATTCGAACTAAAATCAAGAATTGTGGTAAAAAAACTCCTGACATTATGCATAGCCCTCCTGCAAAAAAATTTTTAATAGCTGTCACCGTTTGCAAGTTATTGAATTTTAAAATCCATCAGTCATTTTTGGGACACCCGGTATATATATATATATATATATATATATATATATATCAATCAATCATCCTTGAAAGGATCAAACAGCTAAAATGGAAATGGCTGGGCACATTGCAAGAAGGCAAGAAAGACAATAAATGGAGCACAAATATACTACAGTGGTATCCCAGAGATATAAAATGACCAAGAAGACGACCACAAGTAAGACGGAGTGACGAAATTAGAAAATTGGCTGGTGTAAATTGGATGACGAAAGCATCAGACAGAAAACATTGGAAATATATATATATATAAAAAATTGAGAGTGGGTTATTTATTTTAACATAATTTTTAAATTGTTTAATTTACACCAATATAGGGATATTTGTCTAGTTATATCTATAGTTAAATAGCTATATTTTAATTATCAAATTATTTTTAATGTTATTGATATAATTTTTGGTATTATTATTAATAATATTATTACTATTATTATTTTTTTTATTTTTCTTTTCTTTTATTTTTTAATTTTTATTATCCTATATTAAGATAATGAGTTTTTACCATGTAAAGTCACAATAAATGTTACTGATTAAAGTAACAATAATGTATTTTAAGTTATATGTTAATATGAATGTTATCTCTTAATTCTAATTTTAATCATTTTATTAATTTAATGTTAATATCGATTATTAATTATTTTTCCGGTTCAATTATATTTCCATTCAGCTTTATCTTTTTTGTTTGTTATGGATAACTATTATTTTTACTTACTTTCAACTCCTTTTTTGTAAAATATCTTTGTTCCTTGTTTAATAATTTGGTTTTTGTGTGATGGTAGTCCCAAATTCGTATTGTTTTGCTTTTTCATGGCAAATACGAAGATGAAACTACACACTCCATTTGTAGTTCCAAAGTATTTGGGACCTGAAGATTCTGCTTTGGTTCTACAAATTTCATTTGTATTCATATCATTCTTTTTTCCTTCCATGTTCAATGTGCTATAAGTTATTAAATTCAATGGTTAATTTCAAATGGTTAATATTGTTTACTATAATTCAATTTAATTCTTCGTTTTGGTTTATTGTTTTGTTGATAAAATCCATTGGTGAATCTTGTCTACTTTTAATGGTATTATATATATATATATATATATATATATATATATATATATATATCGTTGCAAAGGTTAGGAAAAACCCGGTTTAAACCCGGGAATAACCGGGTTTTTATTAATAAACCTGGAAAAAACCCGGGATTTTTTGGAATAATTCGGTTTTTTGGGAATAAACCTGGGAATAAACCTGGTCTATTGGAAATAAACCGACTTTTTGCAACTCTATATATATAATCATATATATATATATAACCATTAGATAATACTACAAATCAACATCAATTTGTGGAAAAACGCGTTAATGACAAATTATATCAAACAGAGGAGTTGTCAAAAATTGGAATATATAAATTAATAGAATAATTAATTTCAAGATATGAAAGTAATATAATACAACATTAATAAATCAGAGTGATGAAAAACAAGTAGCAATCAAATGGAAATTCTTAAAGAAGGGTATCAAATGACTACAAAGTAGAAATCCAAATAATACACAATGATAATGCGCAAAGCAGCATTAGATATTGTGTATAAAATTAAATAATTTGCTAATGATAAACATATAGCTATACGATTATGTATTAATTTAATAATATATAAGATACCCATAATAGAATTGGATTTTCAAAATGAATTTTACTATATATATATATGCAAACTATGTGGGCAAAGGTGGGCGGTCACTTGCGGTTTTAGACATTTTATTAAATATCTAGAAAAATGCATGAGGAATTATCCTGAAACTATAAGTGCATAAACATAATGGTACAGGTCATTCATTTCCGTGAAGATTTTTTTCCCGAAACTTCATAGTGGACCGTCAAAAAATCGAAAAAGAACGAGTATCTTTTGATTAATCCTATCAAAACTAATGTAGCAAAAGCGTTCAAACTGTAGCTTATGATTAAGAGATGTAAATTTTCCAAGTGGGTGAAAAAAAGCTTGGCCCAGGATTCGAACCAGGGATGTACTGGCTGAAGCTGCCAATGGTCTTCCAACTCAGCCCTCCTGGACGGACACTGGAGGACTATTTCACTCACCTGGCCTTAATGATCACACAATCTGGTCTGATGCTATGGATCAGCTCAAAAGAATAAACCAAAAGTCAATATATGGAACTATAGAAAACGCTGCATACGAAACCACATTAGAATAATTTATAACACGATTATTCAATCGGTAAATTAACAGATGTAAATTTTCCAAGTGGGTGAAAAAAGTCCGGGCCAGGATTCGAACCAGGGATGAATTGGTTGAAGCCGCCAATGCCCTTTCAACTGAGCCATACCGGACGAACTTTTTCACCCACTTGGAAAATTAACATCTGTTATAATTAATTTTCCGATTGAATAATCGTGTTATAAATTATTCTAATATGATTAAGAGGTTTATTGTAATAAACTGTGTTCATTTTTATGTGGATAGCAAGCATACTCGTAGAGAAATTAAGGATTTCATATAAAAAATGAGGGGTTGTATCCAAATATAGTAGTACATGCCATATTATGTATTCTACATTGTCACTAATCAATGGATAAATAGATACAGCCTCTCATCTTTTTGATTCCTTTGATTTTTTTACTATTGACTGTATAGTTTATCAATTCATTTTATTAAAATTACCATATATTTCCATTAATTTACATAAACTATGATATATATAATATTTTTCTAATAATATAATATTCTTAATAATAGTTATTTTTAATTATAATAATATGTATTTTTATTTTCCCTTTCGTTTTATATCTCTTAACTGTATACCATCTCTTTAACTGTTAGTAAAATGAGTATGCACATTTGTATTTTTTCAACACGTTTGTGACTTAGTATATTGTAAGTTTTTCTCATTTCAATTTCTGTTTTTAATGGTCAAACAATTTGTGCTAATCGATTTCACTACATGATTCAGATTGTATATGTGGTTTTATATGTCCTGGTTTTTTGACTTACATATTTTGTGGTTACGATTTGTCGGGCAATGTAGAAATTATACATTAAGACTTTTTCCTGATTTCTACCTCAGAAATTAATCTTAATTATTGTGTCTGCTTGGCATTGTCCCTGATAACGAGCTCTGTACCACAATCTCCAATTTTATTTGTAATTGTTCCAATATTGCTAATTCCATTTGATTGTCTTGTCATATTTAAGTTTGTTACATTGGGGGTTGTCTATATTCATTGTAGGTGTTGAATTGTAGTATTATATAATGGTTTTATATATATATATATATATATTGTTATTATGTCATATTGTTTTTATTTTCTTCAATGAATATCTTTTTTCCTAATTTGTAACAGTAAATAACTTCCAACTAGTCGGGAGCATTGTGGGGCAAATTTCTTAGCTTTTAGCTCGTCCCATAACAGAAACTGGTTGGATGCTTTTGCTTTTTCATTAAATTATGCACCCCTGATGAGTAGTTTAATGGAAAAGCCTTCTAATGTCCATTTATCCATTTATCTTTTATTATTTTGGTAATCTGCCTTCTATTTCACTTCAAACTTCAACTGTTTTCAATAAAATTATTGTAAAAATACTGGTTTCATTGGTTTATTGAATGGTATTATCTAAATTACTTTGGTTATATTTATAAAAGTGTATATATATATATATATATATATAATTAAATTAACATTGCGGTCAGAGTTGAAGTTCGAAGGAGTAGGGGGAACTGGGGGACATTGATACAGCTTTTTTCAAAAAAAATTTTTGGTGTCTAGAAAGCAGAAATTTCAAGTTATTTTTCTATGTGATGTCAGCAAATCCTGTGTAGTGTGTTATAAAAATGTACAATCGTTGTTTTATATATTATTTTTGCACGAAATTTTAAAAAAATAAAAAAAAGTAATTTGTATCAATGTGCCCCATCCCCGGGAGTAGGGGAAAAGTGGCGGTCCGGCCTCGGGAGGAGGCGTGAGGCTCGGAGGAGGGAGGAGGGCTCCTCCTCCTCAATCCTCCTCCTCACACCTCCTCCTCACTCCTCCTCCTCATTCCTCCTCCTCCTCAATCCTCCTCTCCAATCCTCCTCCTCAATCCTCCTCTTCAATCCTCAAGGTTGTCTTATAAGAGAAGGGGTTAAAAGGGGGGTTAAATTTTTTTCGTGAAATTTGAATATTTTATGCTATAAGAGAGGGGTGAAAGGCGGATAATTTTTTTTAAGTATACTACAATACGATGGTGTTTTTTAATTTTAATGTGGGGACTTTAAAAATTTTCGGCGTGTTACAGTACGTGGGGTATGTTTTTCGATTGAATTTTGCTGTTGTTCATTTAAAAAGGTAATTAAAAAGTAATTAAAAATTAGGAATGAAGCGACTTTTTTTTTTTTTATCACCGTGTTTTAAATAAGGGGTTAAGCGGATATTTTAAGGACATAGAATATTTTTTTCTGTACTATTGTACGAGTGGTTTTTAATTTTAATGTGGCGACTTAAAAATTTTCAGTTTGGTGTCATTTAAGAGTTTATTTTTTGATTTTAAGTGGAAATTTTGGGTAGATTGATTTTTTTTGTTTTTTCCACTGTGTTCTTACATGATGAGTTAAGCGGGTATTTTGGAGGAAATTATTATTTTAGACTAATCATTCACGAAGGATATTTATTTTTTTTCGGGGGTTGATATTTTAATGAAGAACTAATTAAGGAGGGAGCATTCATGGTGAATTAATGAATTACTTTTTTAGGAGTAATTTTGTTAAGATTGAATTATTTTTTCATTTTTTGGTGTTTTAAGTGGATATTAATGTTTAATAGGGGGACTTTAATTTTTTGCAATGAAATTGACGCGCGCTCGTCAACCTAACCGTACGGAGTTTATAATTTTCTTCTAATCATGTGTGGATATTGCTTGGATTATCTTAGAAAGATCTGAATAACCTTAATCCCTGTCTGCCATCATAAATAACATGTGCTGGTAATGGGAATTAGGGAATAAAAATTTTGAATATTAATTGAATGAAGGAACTTTAAAATTATTTAGAGTACTATTTTTAGTCATCTATGTTATACACTTGATATTTTAGTATAGTTAAAAAATAACTTTAAAATTTGAATGAGAAAATATGTTTCAAAATGGGATTTTACGTACTAACATTTATTTGTGCTCGTCGCCCTAACGGTTTGGAATATGTGGTTTCCTTCGAACCTTGGTGAAAATTTAATTGAAATGATTATTATTATTATTTTGTGTGTGTTGTATGTATGTGTATGTATGTGTGTGTGTGTTGTATGCATGTGCGTGTGTTGTATATATGTGTTATATATATGTGCGTGTATTGTACGTATGTATGTGTGTGTGTTGTATGCATGTATGTGTGTGAATGTATGTTTGTGTGTTGTATGCATGTATGTGTGTGTTGTATGCATGTGCGTGTGTTGTATATATGTACGTATATTGTATGTATGTACGTATGTGTGTTGTATGCATGTGTGTGTATGTATATGCGTGTGTTGTATGTATGTATGTATGTATGTGTGTGTGTGTGTGTTGTATGTATGTGTATGTTGTATGTATGTGTGTGTATGTATGTATGTGTGTGTTGTATGTATGTGCATGTTGAATGTATGTGTGTGTAATTTTTTTTTTGTCGATAGGTGTGATCTTTAGCTGAAAGTGACCTAGGGTCAAAACTTTTACCCAGGAATCGCCACGGGGAGGCAGATCACATGATTCCCGTATTGCACACATTCACATACATTATTTCGAGCGATATTTTTAGTGAAACATAATATGCAATTGAATTTGTAGAATAATTAAAAAATAACTTTAAAATTTAAATGAAAGAATGTTTCAAAATGGAATTTTACGTACTAACATTTAATCGCGCTCGTCGGTTTTTACTGTTTGGAGTCTGTTAATTTTCCTTTAACCTTGGAAAACCTTGCGTCAATAAGGATATTTCAGAAAGACCCCCACTTTGGGCACTTTTTTAAACTAATATTTGTAATGAGATATGTTCGCGCGCGTCGGCCTAAGTGTTTGGAGTATCAACATAAAATCAGCAAATTAATACAAAATATTTCAAATAGTAAGAAAATGATTGATTAAAATCACCAAGTAAGAATAAAAATACTTCAAGCAATGAGAAAATGAATGTTTAAAATCGCCAATTTAACATAAAATATTTCACACAATAAAAAACGAAAGATAAAAATCGCCAACTCAAAATGAAATCTCATGCAATTAGAATAAAAACATTAAAAAAAAATCGCCAAATTAAAAGATTATTCTTATCTCACAATAAATATTCTGAAAGACCTATTCAAAAATTCTAGTTAAAATTTTTATTCAAAATTCAAATAAAACTCCTTAAGTTTTTACATGCCACTAAAAATTTAAAGTAAACATTTTTTCAAAGTGTAATTATCAAAGATTAATTTTTCTAATAATTAACTCGTGTAAAGATAGTTCAAAGTGCAATGATTCACCATTTGCTTTTTAAATCTTAGAACATATTATCTGTGATATAAACATCACGTTATGTAAAAAATATAAATAAATATTAGTAGTTTTAAAATAATTTTTATTCGAATGGGTAGATTGATAAATTAATAACATTAGAATTTTTTGGATTAAAAAAAAAAAATAACGATTGAGAAACTAACCATTTCAAAATATTTTCTTTGCATAAATGAATTTAAAAGTATTAAAACCCTTTTCAAAATATTTTTATAAAACCAACTTTCATGCAATTCAAAAAGTTTTTATATGAAAATTATTTTATTTTATTTTTTTTTTCTGAAGAGAAATATTTTACGTGGATGAAAAAGTGAGAGTCAGTTAATTTATGAATCACTTTAAAATATTACCACGCAATAAATTGTTTTGAAACTATATTCTTAAACATATTAATATTTAAAAGTTAAGTCATTTTATACATTTTATATTCAAATTATACTTACCAACATATGAATTCGCCTTCATTCCGCACCTTCTTGAAGAATAATGTTTGATAAACTCTTATCAACACAGCATGTTGTTGTGTGAATCACTAGCAAGTTAAGACAGGTATGATATGACTAATCGTTGGGATTTCCCCAAAGAGGTGAAGTCATTCTTATCAAATCCTATTTTGAATGAGAAATATTTCAATTGCAATTAACTTCAGATTTTGTTATTTAATAATAATTTTTTTAATTTGACAATTTTAATTAATGTTTTAGTGAAATTACCTTTAAGATTTTAATTTTTTTATTGCTTATACTATTTCAAACATGTACATTCCTATTTGTAAATAGAAAATCATAAAAAACATATTTGAATGATTTTATTACTATTATTATTGTTAGACATTATATTTGAAAATCATTTAAACTTTTAGCTTTTATTATTATTATTATTTAGATATTAAGAAGTGACGAAGACCTGTAGAATTAATCTCATCTTAAAACTGATTAATATTCGAAGAAAAATTTATTCTGTTATTTTTTAATTTACCAAACATATATCTTAATATTCATTAACACACTTCTTATTTAACGAATAATATATTTGATGAATAATATATTTTATAATATATATGAGATTTTAATCTTTTTTTAAAAAATTGTGTTATGTTATTTCATACACATACGTTCTTATTCGAAAATTCAAAACCATAAAAAACATCGTTGGTTGATTTTTTATTTTTAATTAGACATTGTATTGGAAAAGCATTAAAACCTTTCATTTTTATCCCATTTAGACTTCAAAAAGTGTCGAAGATCTAACTGCTTTGCAAAGACTTAAAACTAGTGATTCGATGAGTCATACTTTCTGTGGGTTGTTTACAATTTTGAAATTATCTTTATTAATTACCAAACTTCTCATTTTTTTAAACAGCACACTAATCATTGCTCCCATTACTTAATCACGTAAATATAATTTATATCGTTTTTGATTATCAGTTTTATACTAACATTTGACACTTATACGTATGAGTTGTATTAATTCTGTTAGTTTTTAAATTTGATACTTCAAAAATTAAACTAACTCTTAAGAATATGACTCGATGCAATTTACTTATTTTATACAAGTTAACTTTACTACTTGACAGAAATATATTCAAACGCAAAGCGATTTAACTTTCACATTTTTAAACTTATTTATATAATGTACTAACATTTATTCATAATATGCATAATTTTATTAAAATTACTGAAGAAAATAAAATTTATACTAAGTAAAAATTTAAAACCATCAATTAAATATATTAAACAACAACAATAACAAACTTATAATTAAGAGATGAATAAATATAAATATTTGAATCACACAATAATAAAAAGAAATACTTAATCATTCATAAAAATTCTTCCTTTGATCATTCGCATCTATGTTAGTAAAAATATAACACTAAAGTTTTCAAAAAGATTATAAGCGTTTCCAAATCAACAAAGAAAATTGAGTATTAAATATCAAATGATGGACATGCACTCTTTACACTCACATCTTACAACGTACTTAGTAACCAAATTTAATGATTTTTAAGCATGTCTTCTTAAATTTTTTTCAATGAAAGACTATCACAGTTGAATTTTTAGCTTTCTCTTCATAACTTTATCGAGAAATATGTAATGTATACCACATGATTTCATTAAATGAATCACAATACAATTCAAACTTCTCATTTTCAATGTTTTATATATACTAGTGTTTATCAAATAGGTGGTTATTCTGAACAATCATTACTTAGTATATTGATGAAAAGTTTGTGTTGAACGGTTTTTTACTTAAATGGTGTGAGAGAAGGATATATTAGGACAGAAGTTATTAAATATAGAATCTTTAAAGTTTATATCAGTGTAAGAAATGGCATTTCAAGAAACAAAGTTGTGTCATATTTGAAAGCATTCTTTATATTCGAAACCCACACATGATCACGATCACATCACTGAAGAGTATAGAGAAGCTGTTTATGATGTATATAATTTGAATTTTCATTAACACAATATTATAACCGAAGTTTTTCGACAGTTTGAAAAATTATGATGCACAACGTCTGCACACGTTAACACAGAATAAGATTAGCTTATGCCCTTTCGATGATAAGCGTTATTTGCAGGTAAGATGCATTAACATAACAACATTTTCTTGATAATTTTTCTTGCAGGTTTCGAAACCACAAACATCTGATCATACTTCTCATTTTTAACACGCGACACTAACCATTGGGCCATTAAAGCCCGTAATTTAGTAACTAAAAAGTAAGAAAGATCATCGAAAGTGATTACTTCACACATGCAAAAATAATTTTTATTGTGACTTATCAGTTAAAAATCACGAAGAAAAGAAAAAAATCACATATGTTTTGGATTACTTTGAGATTTTATGAGTCACCTCATCAGTTAAATAGACATATTCACTTCTTATGAAATGTATTATATTTTAGTTTATCAGTCATAGTGTGATTACTTATTAATAATTTTAGTATCATTAAAAAAGTTTAAAAAAAGTTAAATATATCAAAAATACAAGTTCGTGTTAAAGGTTTAAACAAATTGTTAAAATAATTTTACAAAACATTACAAATTATTTAAAAATGATTCACTAATATTTAGTAATCGACAAATTTTAATAGCCATAATCATTTATATGTGATTAAAGTTTTCTGTTTTAACTGTTAAGTTATTAGATTCCCCCTTCAATTACATCTCATTGATAAGTTTTAATCAACCAACCAACCAACCAACCATTCAACTGTTTCCGCAAATAACTAGTATGTCAGTTAGACTTTCAGTTTTAACTGTTAAATTATTACATCCCCTCCCCCTCAATTTCATCTCATTGATAAGTTTTCAACAACCAACCACCCAACTATTTATCAACCCTAACAACCAGGTATTTGTTTGCCCTAGTAACCAAAAAGCTTTTATTGACACATGAACAAAATTTTTAAGATGCAAGATTTGTCATTTTTATTCGAAAAAACAATGACATATGTAATAATTTTCCTTACTTAAATGAAACCTTTGCATGTGCATGGTAAAACTTGGAAAATTCATTTAATACACAAATTTAAAGTCAACAGACAAGGTCTTCATACTTCTTTTAGTATTTTACTAACATTTTACCAAATATCTTAAGAAATCAACAAATTATTTTAATAAAAATTCTCATTTGTAAGTGACGTTACTAACCTAACTTAAAAAAATTAACTTGTCAAAGCAGGTTTTGATTATTCCAACTTAGTAATAATCATAAGTTTCATATGATAATCAACCTGTTTGGTTATTTCCCAGTATGGTTTTATAAAAAAAGTCTCACATGCAAATAACATAACTTAACTAACTTGAAAAAATAACTTGTCAAAGCAGGTTTTCAATGTTTCAGCTTAATAATATTCATAAGTTTTATATGATATTCAACCTATTTGGTTATGTCTCAGCATATCTTTATAAAATTTATCTAAAAAACCTTTAATATCAATGTTTAAAAATATGTGAATAATTCAGTTAGTCTTTTAAAGATGATTATTTTCCCTTCTATTATTTAAAAAACATTTTTAAATAAAATTATTACTGATGCCAGTTTATCCCAGTGTTATGAAATGTGCAAGCGAAACTTTTCATTCTAATTTTCATATTTTATTACTTCAAATTATTGTTTTCAAGTTGTACTAAAATTTGGAAAAAAATATTTAATTTTCATGCATAATTAAATTGAAATACTTTAATAATAAAGACACATTTAACATTGTATAATCACCTAATCCAACACTTTCACAAATACACGTCCTACTCACTCCAAGGTTTAGGAAGAAATGAGAGATTCAAAGTCCTTATCAGCAAATGTTATCAGATAATTTTATCTTAAGATAGGTGACGTCATAGAACATATGTCATCAACTGGTCACGTGATGTATATCATATGACCGGTGCTTTGTTAATTAATTAATCTTATTAATTAATTATTAAGTATTAAAATAATTATCAATTAATTCATTAATTAAATTAATTAATCTTATTAATTAATCTTATTAAAATAATTATTATTTCTAATAACAAAGAATTAATTATTATTTCTAATAAAATTAATTAATTTAATTAATGAATTAATTGATAATTATTTTAATACTTAATAATTAATTAATAAGATTAATTAATTAACAAAGCACCGGTCATATGATATACATCACGTGACCAGTTGATGACATATGTTCTATGACGTCACCTATCTTAAGATAAAATTATCTGATAACATTTTCTGATAAGGACTTTGAATCTCTCATTTCTTCCTAAACCTTGGAGTGAGTAGGACGTGTATTTGTGAAAGTGTTGGATTAGGTGATTATACAATGTTAAAGGTGTCTTTATTATTAAAGTATTTCAATTTAATTATGCATGAAAATTAAATATTTTTTCCAAATTTTAGTACAACTTGAAAACAATAATTTGAAGTAATAAAATATGAAAATTAGAATGAAAAGTTTCGCTTGCACATTTCATAACACTGGGATAAACTGGCATCAGTAATAATTTTATTTAAAAATGTTCTTTAAATAATAGAAGGGAAAATAATCATCTTTAAAAGACTAACTGAATTATTCACATATTTTTAAACATTGATATTAAAGGTTTTTTAGATAAATTTTATAAAGATATGCTGAGACATAACCAAATAGGTTGAATATCATATAAAACTTATGAATATTACTAAGCTGAAACATTGAAAACCTGCTTTGACAAGTTATTTTTTCAAGTTAGTTAAGTTATGTTATTTGCATGTGAGACTTTTTTTATAAAACCATACTGGGAAATAACCAAACAGGTTGATTATCATATGAAACTTATGATTATTACTAAGTTGGAATAATCAAAACCTGCTTTGACAAGTTAATTTTTTCAAGTTAGGTTAGTAACGTCACTTACAAATGAGAATTTTTATTAAAATAATTTGTTGATTTCTTAAGATATTTGGTAAAATGTTAGTAAAATACTAAAAGAAGTATGAAGACCTTGTCTGTTGACTTTAAATTTGTGTATTAAATGAATTTTCCAAGTTTTACCATGCACACGCAAAGGTTTCATTTAAGTAAGGAAAATTATTACATATGTCATTGTTTTTTCGAATAAAAATGACAAATCTTGCATCTTTAAAATTTTGTTCATGTGTCAATAAAAGCTTTTTGGTTACTAGGGCAAACAAATACCTGGTTGTTAGGGTTGATAAATAGTTGGGTGGTTGGTTGTTGAAAACTTATCAATGAGATAAAATTGAGGGGGAGGGGATGTAATAATTTAACAGTTAAAACTGAAAGTCTAACTGACATACTAGTTATTTGCGGAAACAGTTGAATGGTTGGTTGGTTGGTTGGTTGATTAAAACTTATCAATGAGGTGTAACTGAAGGGGGAATCTAATAACTTAACAGTTAAAACAGAAAACGTTAATCACATATAAATGATTATGGCTATTAAAATTTGTCGATTACTAAATATTAGTGAATCATTTTTAAATAATTTGTAAAGTTTTGTAAAATTATTTTAACAATTTGTTTAAACCTTTAACACGAACTTGTATTTTTGATATATTTAACTTTTTTTAAACTTTTTTAATGATACTAAAATTATTAATAATTAATCACACTATGACTGATAAACTAAAATATAATACATTTCATAAGAAGTGAATATGTCTATTTAACTGATGAGGTGACTCATAAAATCTCAAAGTAATCCAAAACATATGTGATTTTTTTCTTTCCTTCGTGATTTTTAACTGATAAGTCACAATAAAAATTATTTTTGCATGTGTGAAGTAATCACTTTCGATGATCTTTCTTACTTTTTAGTTACTAAATTACGGGCTTTAATGGCCCAATGGTTAGTGTCGCGTGTTAAAAATGAGAAGTATGATCAGATGTTTGTGGTTTCGAAACCTGCAAGAAAAATTATCAAGAAAATGTTGTTATGTTAATGCATCTTACCTGCAAATAACGCTTATCATCGAAAGGGCATAAGCTAATCTTATTCTGTGTTAACGTGTGCAGACGTTGTGCATCATAATTTTTCAAACTGTCGAAAAACTTCGGTTATAATATTGTGTTAATGAAAATTCAAATTATATACATCATAAACAGCTTCTCTATACTCTTCAGTGATGTGATCGTGATCATGTGTGCGTTTCGAATATAAAGAATGCTTTCAAATATGACACAACTTTGTTTCTTGAAATGCCATTTCTTACACTGATATAAACTTTAAAGATTCTATATTTAATAACTTCTGTCCTAATATATCCTTCTCTCACACCATTTAAGTAAAAAACCGTTCAACACAAACTTTTCATCAATATACTAAGTAATGATTGTTCAGAATAACCACCTATTTGATAAACACTAGTATATATAAAACATTGAAAATGAGAAGTTTGAATTGTATTGTGATTCATTTAATGAAATCATGTGGTATACATTACATATTTCTCGATAAAGTTATGAAGAGAAAGCTAAAAATTCAACTGTGATAGTCTTTCATTGAAAAAAATTTAAGAAGACATGCTTAAAAATCATTAAATTTGGTTACTAAGTACGTTGTAAGATGTGAGTGTAAAGAGTGCATGTCCATCATTTGATATTTAATACTCAATTTTCTTTGTTGATTTGGAAACGCTTATAATCTTTTTGAAAACTTTAGTGTTATATTTTTACTAACATAGATGCGAATGATCAAAGGAAGAATTTTTATGAATGATTAAGTATTTCTTTTTATTATTGTGTGATTCAAATATTTATATTTATTCATCTCTTAATTATAAGTTTGTTATTGTTGTTGTTTAATATATTTAATTGATGGTTTTAAATTTTTACTTAGTATAAATTTTATTTTCTTCAGTAATTTTAATAAAATTATGCATATTATGAATAAATGTTAGTACATTATATAAATAAGTTTAAAAATGTGAAAGTTAAATCGCTTTGCGTTTGAATATATTTCTGTCAAGTAGTAAAGTTAACTTGTATAAAATAAGTAAATTGCATCGAGTCATATTCTTAAGAGTTAGTTTAATTTTTGAAGTATCAAATTTAAAAACTAACAGAATTAATACAACTCATACGTATAAGTGTCAAATGTTAGTATAAAACTGATAATCAAAAACGATATAAATTATATTTACGTGATTAAGTAATGGGAGCAATGATTAGTGTGCTGTTTAAAAAAATGAGAAGTTTGGTAATTAATAAAGATAATTTCAAAATTGTAAACAACCCACAGAAAGTATGACTCATCGAATCACTAGTTTTAAGTCTTTGCAAAGCAGTTAGATCTTCGACACTTTTTGAAGTCTAAATGGGATAAAAATGAAAGGTTTTAATGCTTTTCCAATACAATGTCTAATTAAAAATAAAAAATCAACCAACGATGTTTTTTATGGTTTTGAATTTTCGAATAAGAACGTATGTGTATGAAATAACATAACACAATTTTTTAAAAAAAGATTAAAATCTCATATATATTATAAAATATATTATTCATCAAATATATTATTCATTAAATAAGAAGTGTGTTAATGAATATTAAGATATATGTTTGGTAAATTAAAAAATAACAGAATAAATTTTTCTTCGAATATTAATCAGTTTTAAGATGAGATTAATTCTACAGGTCTTCGTCACTTCTTAATATCTAAATAATAATAATAATAAAAGCTAAAAGTTTAAATGATTTTCAAATATAATGTCTAACAATAATAATAGTAATAAAATCATTCAAATATGTTTTTTATGATTTTCTATTTACAAATAGGAATGTACATGTTTGAAATAGTATAAGCAATAAAAAAATTAAAATCTTAAAGGTAATTTCACTAAAACATTAATTAAAATTGTCAAATTAAAAAAATTATTATTAAATAACAAAATCTGAAGTTAATTGCAATTGAAATATTTCTCATTCAAAATAGGATTTGATAAGAATGACTTCACCTCTTTGGGGAAATCCCAACGATTAGTCATATCATACCTGTCTTAACTTGCTAGTGATTCACACAACAACATGCTGTGTTGATAAGAGTTTATCAAACATTATTCTTCAAGAAGGTGCGGAATGAAGGCGAATTCATATGTTGGTAAGTATAATTTGAATATAAAATGTATAAAATGACTTAACTTTTAAATATTAATATGTTTAAGAATATAGTTTCAAAACAATTTATTGCGTGGTAATATTTTAAAGTGATTCATAAATTAACTGACTCTCACTTTTTCACCCACGTAAAATATTTCTCTTCAGAAAAAAAAAAAATAAATAAAATAATTTTCATATAAAAACTTTTTGAATTGCATGAAAGTTGGTTTTATAAAAATATTTTGAAAAGGGTTTTAATACTTTTAAATTCATTTATGCCAAGAAAATATTTTGAAATGGTTAGTTTCTCAATCGTTATTATTTTTTTTTAATCCAAAAAATTCTAATGTTATTAATTTATCAAACTACCCATTCGAATAAAAATTATTTTAAAACTACTAATATTTATTTATATTTTTTACATAACGTGATGTTTATATCACAGATAATATGTTCTAAGATTTAAAAAGCAAATGGTGAATCATTGCACTTTGAACTATCTTTACACGAGTTAATTATTAGAAAAATTAATCTTTGATAATTACACTTTGAAAAAATGTTTACTTTAAATTTTTAGTGGCATGTAAAAACTTAAGGAGTTTTATTTGAATTTTGAATAAAAATTTTAACTAGAATTTTTTGAATAGGTCTTTCAGAATATTTATTGTGAGATAAGAATAATCTTTTAATTTGGCGATTTTTTTTAATGTTTTTATTCTAATTGCATGAGATTTCATTTTGAGTTGGCGATTTTTATCTTTCGTTTTTTATTGTGTGAAATATTTTATGTTAAATTGGCGATTTTAAACATTCATTTTCTCATTGCTTGAAGTATTTTTATTCTTACTTGGTGATTTTAATCAATCATTTTCTTACTATTTGAAATATTTTGTATTAATTTGCTGATTTTATGTTGATACTCCAAACACTTAGGCCGACGCGCGCGAACATATCTCATTACAAATATTAGTTTAAAAAAGTGCCCAAAGTGGGGGTCTTTCTGAAATATCCTTATTGACGCAAGGTTTTCCAAGGTTAAAGGAAAATTAACAGACTCCAAACAGTAAAAACCGACGAGCGCGATTAAATGTTAGTACGTAAAATTCCATTTTGAAACATTCTTTCATTTAAATTTTAAAGTTATTTTTTAATTATTCTACAAATTCAATTGCATATTATGTTTCACTAAAAATATCGCTCGAAATAATGTATGTGAATGTGTGCAATACGGGAATCATGTGATCTGCCTCCCCGTGGCGATTCCTGGGTAAAAGTTTTGACCCTAGGTCACTTTCAGCTAAAGATCACACCTATCGACAAAAAAAAATACACACACATACATTCAACATGCACATACATACAACACACACATACATACACACACACACATACATACAACATACACATACATACAACACACACACACACATACATACATACAACACACGCATATACATACACACACATGCATACAACACACATACGTACATACATACAATATACGCACATATATACAACACACGCACATGCATACAACACACACATACATGCATACAACACACAAACATACATTCACACACATACATGCATACAACACACACACATACATACGTACAATACACGCACATACATATAACACATATATACAACACACGCACATGCATACAACACACACACACACATACATACACATACATACAACACACACAAAATAATAATAATAATCATTTCAATTAAATTTTCACCAAGGTTCGAAGGAAACCACATATTCCAAACCGTTAGGGCGACGAGCACAAATAAATGTTAGTACGTAAAATCCCATTTTGAAACATATTTTCTCATTCAAATTTTAAAGTTATTTTTTAACTATACTAAAATATCAAGTGTATAACATAGATGACTAAAAATAGTACTCTAAATAATTTTAAAGTTCCTTCATTCAATTAATATTCAAAATTTTTATTCCCTAATTCCCATTACCAGCACATGTTATTTATGATGGCAGACAGGGATTAAGGTTATTCAGATCTTTCTAAGATAATCCAAGCAATATCCACACATGATTAGAAGAAAATTATAAACTCCGTACGGTTAGGTTGACGAGCGCGCGTCAATTTCATTGCAAAAAATTAAAGTCCCCCTATTAAACATTAATATCCACTTAAAACACCAAAAAATGAAAAAATAATTCAATCTTAACAAAATTACTCCTAAAAAAAATAATTCATTAATTCACCATGAATGCTCCCTCCTTAATTAGTTCTTCATTAAAATATCAACCCCCGAAAAAAAAAATATCCTTCGTGAATGATTAGTCTAAAATAATAATTTCCTCCAAAATACCCGCTTAACTCATCATGTAAGAACACAGTAGAAAAAACAAAAAAAATCAATCTACCCAAAATTTCCACTTAAAATCAAAAAATAAACTCTTAAATGACACCAAACTGAAAATTTTTAAGTCGCCACATTAAAATTAAAAACCACTCGTACAATAGTACAGAAAAAAATATTCTATGTCCTTAAAATATCCGCTTAACCCCTTATTTAAAACACGGTGAAAAAAAAAAAAAAAAAAAAAAAAAAAGTCGCTTCATTCCTAATTTTTAATTACTTTTTAATTACCTTTTTAAATGAACAACAGCAAAATTCAATCGAAAAACATACCCCACGTACTGTAACACGCCAAAAATTTTTAAAGTCCCCACATTAAAATTAAAAAACACCATCGTATTGTAGTATACTTTAAAAAAATTATCCGCCTTTCACCCCTCTCTTATAGCATAAAATATTCAAATTTCACGAAAAAAATTTAACCCCCTTTTTAACCCCTTCTCTTATAAGACAACCTTGAGGATTGAAGAGGAGGATTGAGGAGGAGGATTGGAGAGGAGGATTGAGGAGGAGGAGGAATGAGGAGGAGGTGTGAGGAGGAGGTGTGAGGAGGAGGATTGAGGAGGAGGAGCCCTCCTCCCTCCTCCGAGCCTCACGCCTCCTCCCGAGGCCGGACCGCCACTTTTCCCCTACTCCCGGGGCAGATTGATACACTTTGACACGTCTGGGAAAAATGGAGACAAAATAACACCAATGCATATTTTTCATAGAAAAATAGTTAACAAACCATTTTATATATATTTGTAGACATTAAAATCGCACACAATTTATTTGTAAGCGATATTAAAGCAATCAAAATGAAATGGATAATGACCTGATATTCTGGCTTTTCCTTGTCTGTTTGTTGGCTGTGGTAACTTTGTCATATCTGGCACTTTACCCCAGAATTATCTTCTTTCTTAAGAAAGGTGAAAGAATTACCAGGTTTTCTGTTTATAAATCGGTTTACAAACAGAAAATAAAGGATAATTATATTAAAAATTATGTTTATAATATAATTATCATGTACTGTTCTGCAGCTTGTTTCTCTTACTTAACATTTCTTATGTCGATAATACTTTTTTTCTCTGGAGAATCGATATAAATTTTTGCCAGGCTGCCGTCCATTTCGTTTAATTCTACTAGCACTATATATTGAGTAAGTTTGTACGTCTTCTGTTTGCAAAAATACTATAAAATGTTCTAATATAAAGAAATTAGAGCTATTTCACTTCAATAAAAACTAATAGAAGAAATTTTTGACGAAAAATGGTTGAATTAAGGAGTGTATGGTAAAAAAAATAATAAAAGATAATGAAAAAATGAAATGGAAAAGGATTTAGGTTGTATCAATATACCCCGACAAAGACTGTATCAATGTGCCCCATACAGCCATTTTGAATAAAATGAGTCGCAAATCCAACACTTCATAATTTATCTAACAATGAAGAATGAGGAACTGATAAAGAGCAGCTTTACTTGACAGGGAGGGTATTCTTTTCGGTTGAAAATACTGGAACAGTTGTATAATACCATTTCAATTGTACAACTGAAATTTACTTTTGACCTACAAAAACAATTAATCACCCATTCCATTTCATCAAACTATTGAATCATTCCAAAACTTTCTGTATACTATAGTTAATTTCACTAGTATCACCTTATGGAGCTGTTGTGAAACTTCCTGTAATGACCCTGTGTGCTGTACAGGGGGTGTATCAATGTGCCCCAAGTATCAATGTGCCCCAGTTCCCCTTACGTTTTCTTAATTTGTTATGAATGGAATCAACGATTTCGATTGGGAAACCCCGATCAATGGCAATGGATTTGATATGGTTTAATTCTGCTTTAAGTAAACTATCGGAGGAGCAGATATTTAAGGCCCGGTGTACATAAGTGTTAAAGGCAGCTAATTTCTGGTTGGGGGGGGGGGGGTAAAATGAAAGGCGATGGGGGGGGGTAAAGATACTGCGAATGGTTTACGATAGACGGTTGTGTGAAAATAGTTATTTTCGCGGGAAACCAAAACATCCAGGAGAGGTAATTGATTGTTATTTTCAAATTCGTAGGTAAATTGAATATGGTCATCTATTGAGTTCATAACTGTAAGAATATTAGTAAGATCAAGGATATCAAAGTCTAGCAACGCATAACAGTCATCGACGTAGCGGATGTAAAATGGAAAAGATAGTTTTTTGAATAGTTTTAATCCGAAATAATGTATATAAAAGTCACTAAGGATTGGACTGAGGGGGGAGCCCATGGATAAACCATCAGTCATTCGATAAAAGTTACCATTGAAAATGAATGTGTTTTGCGAGAGACAAATGCTAGTAAGGTGAGTCAGTTCATCAATTTCGAAGTTATTATTGTTTTAATAATAATGTATAAATAATTAAAGCCAATATTATTATTTTTTAAAACTATTAAGAGAAAATTTCTTTACTTTTTATAAAATAAATGTGCAAGATACAAATTAAATTATAAAATAATGTTTATTTGAGTGCACTGTAAAAATATGCCCTGAATTTTAGAGGTGTTACTCTGTGAATTTTTCTTGATTTAGCTGAACATTTCCGTTTTAGAAAAAACCTGGAACTTTTCCTTTAAATACCGGAAATTTTTATTCCTTGACAGTCGTCTAATTTAAAATTTCCGTTTAAAAAAAAATCTGCAACTATTCCTGGAATTACCGGAATTGTTTATTCTAGGGCAGTCGACTAACTGAACGTTTCCATTTAGGGGAGTAGAACGGAAAACCCTCAGCTCGGTTTTTTCTTCGACGCCTTAGGTCGAAGATAAAATCACTCCGAGTTCCCGAGTACATTAACAAATTTGCTTGAAAACTGTAAACACAAACGCAACACGTGCATTACTTATAATATTTATTTTGAAGACCGAATTTGTTATACAGAAAAGAGGTTAGTTATTGAATTATAACTTTTTATAATGAATATTATAAGTATTTTAAATAAACGTTGGTTTAAATAAAAATTCTTATATGCGGTTATTACGCGTTAGGTCTATTGAAATTTTGAAATACATATACTATATAATCAAAACGATTATTGTAAAATAGGATTAAGATGACTAATTCTAAGATTCAGAAGTTAAAACTGATTTTCTGTCGATTTGTAGACAGAAATGCCCAAATGCAAAATATAAAACTATTTTAATTTTTCAGTCACTTGTAAAGGTATTTTAACAAAAATTTTGAAAATATTTTTCGGAGATATTCATGAAAAAATATCAAAAATTATATTTAGATGTCCCTTTCCGAGTAATTTAAGATATATTGATGTTGAATTCAGGGGGTGTCCGGGGGGGGGGCATTCTCTCGAGGAACAATAAGATGTGTCTCTTGGAAGATTTGAGATTTTGTGATTTTAATGTCAAATGTGCAATCCCCAGGATCTCTATAATACCCCTCCTTCCGAAGCCGCTAACATCCCTCCCGGAGAAAAGTGTCTGAATTCCCCACTGGAGTGTATTTATTTTTCATTTATATGTATTAACTGCAAATTCTCTGTTAAACTGAAAGAACTGGATAGTGGAGTGGACTTTGTCAGAGAGAGGCAGATACTTTGACAGTAGCAGTGTTGAATTCAGACACTTTTCTCCGGAAGAAACTTTTGTGTCTTCGGAGGGGGGGGGGGGGAGGATTTGCCCTTTTGGACCATTGAAAACCCAAAATCTCAATTTTTCCGGGGGGAGGTATTTCACTGCTCTGGGGGGGATGTTCCTCCTGAGCTATTACCTTGAATTTAACACTGAACAGCAGGATTTTCTTTTTATTTTGTCATTCTAAGCGTTTCATCAATCGCACACTAGATGAAACAATAGTAGCCGAATCTTCAGATGAAAAAACATTGATATGTATAAGCTTGCAATTATCTAAAAGAAAAGAATATTTCAAGAAACAAGAATAAATTTGCTTCACATACTTTTTATACATTTTGTATATAATGACTTATTTATGCATAGATGTATTCGTTTTCCTATTTATGAAACATCATACTGTAAATTATCCATTTTTTAAAATAAGTCTAAAATCAACATTTTTGTTTATACAAAAAGTGTAACTTAAAACATGGAAGTGGTGAGGAATAGGACATGTCAAATTCTTTTTTTTTTTCTTTTTTAATAAGATGAATTTTCATTCCAGTCATGAAGATACTGGAATTTTACATTATGGTACATACTACATAATTAACCTGCAATCTTTGTTAGATTGTGTATCTAGCCGACACTATATTACTTGTGCCTTATAGCATTGTTTTATTCCTATACCATACCTTCCTGTATGTGGGGAGGAATGGGACACATTTTGAAACGTGCACTTTCTTTAATTATAAAATAGCTTATGCTTGCTATGTTTCTATATTGTTCAGGGATTTTAAAAAGTGTTTTACCTTGCACTCTTTAAATAGAAATTTTTGTTTTTGTATCAAAGTTTATTATCTTACTTTATAAAAAAAGTTCCATACCACCCCACTCTCCCCTATATTATTAACTAAACATGCTAAAATATATTTATTTCTGACAATTGCTCAAGTCTTTCTAATAAAAATTTAACCCATAACTAATGTTAGCGGTCTGACCTTCAGAGTTTTTAAAGTTTCACAGTTTAACTCGTAATTTTTAGTTTAATTATCGATACTGGTCGAATTTTGTTTTGTTTGGAGCCTTATTACTATTTCTAGAGGCTTTTAAATAGCTGAATTTTATTTGTAATAGTCAGATACATAAAGTTTAATACCTAAATAGTATTCTGAGAATTAATATAACATTTCATTCATCTTTAAATTAAGCGGTCTGACAGACCACTCACAGTAGTTATGTGACAAATCTTGTCACAGCAGTTAACAGTTGATATTTTTGAAGTAAAATTTCTTAAGTTGTATTTTCTCAAATGTTTGTATGGATATTTCGAATCAAAATGCAATTTTCGAATTGCTATTTCTTGAAAGTAAAATTTATAAATTATTGTTATCGTTATTTTAAATGAATTGGAACTGAAAAGTGAATTTTCTAACTTAGTTTTCAGAAAACGGTTAGATTTATTTATTTATTTTCCCTAGTGGCTTTTTAATTAGTGTTGAATAAACTTAAAATTAAATATTTTTAAATAGTTTCTAAATATATATATATATATATATATATATATATATATATATATATATAACACTGAATGTATTTTTGTTTAGCGAACTGTTTTTTCTAGTCACTATATGGCTTTAATGTTCTGAGATCTATAAAAATGTTTATTGCAGAAATATTGAAACCCTGCTACTCTATAAAATCACTGTTTTAGAAGATCCATAACTTTTCATGGCTTCCAATGATGTTTGGGACACAGGAAGATTAACAGTTAACACATAGTTGATGGTGCTCTTCCTTGGCCAATAATAAATGTCATGGAGAATCAGAATGGCTTACGTTGATGCTGGCTAACATGTTGAGAATTAGGGTTTTTCAGAGCTTATACTTTAAGACGACTTTCTGCACGGCATGTAAATTTTGTAGTGCTTATCTAGTTACATATTATTTTATTACAAACTTTCTTTATTTTCATTTTTCAGAATCTTTGCTGACATAAATCGAGATACAGGAGGTAAAATATCCAAGGTAAATAGAAAAATAATGCTACAGTTGAAAACTGCCAATAAATCTAGTTAATATACATAGTTTATGAAATCTATTATAATTTATGATGCAAGTCATCAATAAAGTATTTTTGATATTACATTTAGTTTTGCTTTTTTATTCATACTTTTTTTATATTTTCAACAAAAATCCTATTGTCTTTAAAATATGTAATTCGGATTTACTTAAGTAATCAAGATTGCTAATTAATATCAATAGTTTGATCACAATTGCGATTGTTAATCAGTAAAAGAGGGAGGGAGAGGAAAGAGGGATTTATGACGACATTGACATGAATTACTGTCAGGATACAATATGCTCACTCCATCCCCCCCCCCCTAAAAGCATAGGAGGGGGGTGGAGTGAGCATATTGTGAATTTTTTTCAGAATTTTGAAGATCTGGGAAAATTTTTATTGAATGGTTGACATCCTCTTGATTTTCAGCAAAATGTTTGTCATTTACTGGGATATTTCGAAAACAGATCAATTAATTAAAAATCTGAGAACAATCCTTAGTAACAGATTAAGTGTTGCCATGTTTAATACGATTGATATTTCATTGCGAAAAATGGTGGGTGTAAAACTGCAATTTTCGATGAACATAGATATTTTTCAGCGATATTTTTTTGTTTTGAAATATACATGTAAATAAAATGCTTTATTTTATATATTTACTTAGATTGGTAACAAGAGTTGGCTGGTCGGTGAGCAAGCTTGCTTTCTGTGTCTGGCTGTTAGGATACTTCGTGTGAGTCGTGGGGTGTTCTATAACGGGTTTGTTTTCTATAAAGTTGTTTGCGAGCGTTTGACTCTTCTTTTAAATAGCTGGTATTGGTATTTGTGTAAGGTAGGGTGTATTTGTTTTTCCAGTTTCAAGTATTGGCTTATCTTAAAAGAAATAAGTCTCTGGGTAACTTCGACTCATGTCGGGGACAGAGATAAAAATCAAAGATAGTGTAGGTATTAATAATATAGATTTCAAGCAATATAACGTACATGATTTAAGAAATGCAGCTGAACAGATAAAATTTATACCGGAATTACCGGAATATGTAATTATTACGGAATGCAAAGATGGAAATTTTCATAAGTTAACACCCGTTCAAGTAAAAAGAGAAATTATTAAAGAATTTGTAAGATATAAAGAGATAGATGTTTTCAGATTTACTAGAAATAATAAGGTGCTTACTACAACAAGAAGCTATGATTGCGCTCAAGAAATAGTTAACAAAAAGAAACTGTTTGAAAGAGATGTAAAACATCGCTTCATGAATGAAAATATCACCACTAGATTTTTATCATTTCAAATAGATAACGAGATAACTGTTGAGGAAATACGTGAAGAAATTGAAGAAGAAAATAATGTCAAAGTACAATATGTTAAGAGATTCCTAAGAAATCAAGGTGGAAGAATGGTTCCTACAGGGACAGTTATGATCACAATATATGGACATAATTTACCGGAGTATATTAAATTGTTTTACGTAAGACACAAAATCAAAATGTTCATAGATAGACCCCGAAGATGTAATCTTTGTCAAAGTTATACGCACGGTGCAAATAAATGTCCAAATAACGAGAAAAAATGTAAAAGATGTGGAAAAAACCACCTGGAATTCACTTGTAACGAAACTGAAGTCAAATGCCCAAATTGCGGAAAAGATCATGAAGCGGATGACGCAAAATGTGAAATAAGAATAAAAGAGCAAGATATTCTAATCTATAAAAGCGAAAAACATATAACATTGGCAGAAGCCAGGAGACAATTTAACTCAAAAGAAGTTAAAACTTATTCTGCTAAAGTCAAACAGCATTCAGAACAAATAAATGTCGAGAGTTGTTTACAAAAAATGGCCAGTTTCATTGATTTAAAATTTCAGCAATTAACAGAGTACCTTTTACAGCTGCTCACGGGTCTTAATTTGAGTCAACAAGAAGAAGCTAACAAAAATAATGTAGCAGATGATAAGGAGAACAGCATAACTGAAAAAAAAAGCATAATAACAGAGACCTCATAGCAGAATTTTGCAACACTATTAGAGGAAAAAAAATAAAGCTCAGTAATAGAAATAACGAAGCATCTCAGAATGTAGAAAATTCAGAAGTTTCAGATATGATAACGGACACCGAAAGTATTTCATAATTTTTGGACTGTGATATAAAGGATGGTTTGCTTATTTGGTGTTGTGATATCGTTTTTGATTTTAGAACTGTGATGTATCGAATTTGTCATTTTGCTGCTCAAGTTGGGGTAAGTGTTTTATTGTGTAATTGTCTGTTTGTTATTGCAGTTGTTGTTTTATTTTTGTCTTTTGTTTCTCTGTTTGTATGGAATATTTTTTGATACAATGGAACATCCGAGGGTTTAAATCCAATCTTCCCTGGCTTCGAATGGGTATATTTCGTAATAGTTTGATTTGGGCGTTTCAAGAGACGTTTCTCAATCAAAAGTCTACTATTTTTTTAAAAAACAGAAATGTTTTTCGGGCGGACAGAGAGAATGGTTCTTTGAGAAATGGAGGAGGTCTGTTATTGGCTGTTCATAATAAAATCCCTGTTAAAATGTTAAAGCTTTCCAGAATCGAGCATGGACATGAATTTCAGGCGATTCAAATTTGGTATATGAAACGTTGGATTACCATTATTAATATCTATGCTCCTAAAGGATTTACTGCTGTTAATTGGCTAGAAAACATTAAACATTTAATTGGTGATTATTATTTTATTGTAGGTGATTTTAACATTAATTTTTTAAACTGGCATAGCAATCCGAAAAAGCAGAAAATGGAAAATTTAATAAACTGGATCAATAGTAATGATGTTGTATTAATGAACACTGATCAGGCGACTAGATTTAATGTTGGGGGGGATTTTTCTCTTTTAGATTTATCTATAGTTTCGGGAAATTTGGCTTGTTTTTTTGTCTTTGAGGTGGTTTCTGATCCGATGGGATCAGATCATTACCCGGTCTGTTTTAAGGAGTTACATCGTGGGGGTATCGGGAGGGGTGATTTCTGGAGTCATATAAATTGGGAAGGGGTGGGACTAGATGTAAATAATTTTAATAGTCAGATTTATGAGAATGGTTTTGATTTATGGACTAAAGAGGTTATCAATGTTATCGGGGGACGTACGGATATGGTTCCTGTTAATAGGGGGACTCTTCCTCCGTGGTGGAGTGTCGTTACTCGGAGGTTGTTAGCACTTAAAAGGCATTATCATCGGAAGTCGATTCGTCTTTGTCACGTTGATATGTGGTGTAAATTCAAAAAATATAATGCTAAATTTAAAAAGCAAATAAAGAAGGATAATAAATCCTTTTGGGATACTATGGCTAGGGAGGCTGGTAGGGGGCCTAAAATTTACAAAATTATTAAAAGTTTTAATAGGGATCATATCGTTGAAGAAAACATTGATTTTAATTTTCCAAACTGTCCACCAGATGCTTCTTCCCAAGCTAACTCGCTTGCTGTTGTGTTTCAGAACTCGTATGTGAGGGAGGGCATTCCCATTGATTTTTCTGGGGAGGATGGGATTGATTTAAAGTTCACTTTGGATCAATTACAAGATATTTTAAAGAAAAGCAAATCTACTACTCCGGGAGCTGATGGGATAAAAATGAATTTTTACAAAAAGTTAAATTTACGGGTATTGAATCAGATTCTTGAAATGTACAATCAGATTTTGATAACAAAAACTATACCGGAAATTTGGAAAGAGGTCATAATGCTTCCGATTAAAAAACCTGGGAAAAATAAAAATGATATTAATGGATATAGACCAATAGCTCTTACTGTCACTAGCAAAAAAATTTTTGAAAAATTAATTTTAAATATGTTACTTAATTGGAGTATAGAGAATAATATTTTCCACCCTAATCATTATGGCTTTATTCCTTTTAGAGATTGTGAAGCAGCTTCTTACAAAATTTTCAGAGATATTAGGAGGGCCAGGCAATCTAAGATGAAGGGGTACTTCATAGCTTTAGATATCAAAGGTGCCTACGGCAATGTGTGGTGGGATGGATTGCTGTTTAAATTGAAAAAATTAGGTTTGGGGGCTGATCTTTGTATAATAATTCGGAAACTGATACAGGAATTGAGGATTCGGGTTAAATGGAGGGGAAGTTTTTCTAGGTTTTTCAACTATTATAGGGGGCTTCTGCAGGGTAGCCCGTTGTCACCGTTTTTTTTTTTTTTGCTATTTATTTAGCTGAAATTTTTGAAATTTTCGATTCTGTGATTCAGTGCGTAGTTTACGCAGATGATATTTTCTTATACGGGTTTCATGATAATATTAATTGGTTAAAAAGGATTTTACAGGACAATATATTAAGAGTTATTACTTGGCTTCGGGCGTGGAATCTTGAAGTAAACCCTAACAAATGCCAAATTATGAAAATTGGAAAGTGGAATGAAATTGAAGAAGAAAAGTTTATGATAAGGGGGCAAGAAGTTGGGTTTTCGGAAAAAATTAAAATATTAGGAGTGTATTTTAATAAACAAGGTAATTTAAAAGATCATATAGTAATGTTAAAAGAAAAAACAAGTAAAAGACTGAACACGTTTAAAGCGATAGCTGGCATTAGTTGGGGGACCGAAACAAAATACTTAATACAAATATCTAAGAGTATTATTGGCTCTGTTTTAGACGGTAACCCGAGAATATTGATGCACTGCACTAAAAAAGAAAGTAGTCAGGTTCAAGTTATTCGAAATATGGGACTCAGGTGGGCTACTGGATTATCCAAATGGTGCCCCATTTCAATTTTATTAAAAGAGAGCAGGGTTTGGAGGAATGATTTACGTAGGGAATTTCTAGCGATTAAACGGACGATATCGGAATACAAACATAAAGAGTACACTGATATCCTGTCAAAAGACTTATTGTACAAAGAAATTAATAGGCTTAAAAGTTATAATACTAATGTCAATGAAATGGTGATATATAAGTGGGGAAATAAACTGGACATAGGTGTTCAAATATGCATCAATACATGGGCTTTTCAAAATAAAGACTTCCGTGACGAGGTCATTAAGAATTCTTTTCATCACTTTTTTCAAACTTATAAGAACAAGGCTATTTTCATTGGGACTGATGCTTCGAAGGATAATCATTTCACGTCTATAAGTATGGTAAACCATCACACTGGTAGTCGTTTGGCTTTTCGCATTCCTACTATAAATTCGATTTTTACTGCCGAAGCCATGGCTTTACTAGTGGCTATAAAATATTATACCAGAGAAAGGGGTAATTATTTTTATTTCACTGATGCTAAAAGTGTTCTCGTGGCTTTAAAAAATATACATCGTAAATCGGCTGCTATAATTACCTGCTTGAGGGAGGAAATTAATAAAAAAAAGTTAGAAAATTCTGATATAACCTTTATTTGGGTTCCGGGACATAAAGGGATTGAAATCAAAGAAATCGCGGATAACCTTGCTAGGAATGGGCCTTACAGTAATATTTGGATCCCTTGGATATCTCCTGAAGATTGGATAATGGAGGTCAAACATAATAAATTTAAAGAGATGGATTGGGAGTGGGAACAATATCAAAAGAACAATAGTAGGCGTTGTTGGAATTATGTTGATATAGGTTATCCTCACCACAACTTAATCAGGAAGTATGGCGTAGTGTTTATCAGGTTTTTAACTAAAACTGTGTTTACTCTGGATCGAAAAAAAAAATTTCTCAAAGGTGGTGATGCGAATTGCAATCTATGTAGAGATGAAGACAGGGGCGTATTTAAGTAGAATTGATTAGGGGGGCGTAAATGACAAATTTGCCGACTAACTTAAAATATATATGTTTATATCTTTAAAAGTATGTTTCTGTAATCGTATATATGCATCTACCGGATGTCCTAAAATTGACTGACTGATTTTAAAACTCAGTAACTTGCAAATTGTGGTAGCTGTAAAATTAAATTCCTACAAGAGTGATATGTAAGATAGCAGGATTTTTTTTACCGCGATTTTCGATTTAAATTTAAAATAGCGGGGATAGATGGTACTGTTAGCAATGGACGCTAAATCTGAGCCCTTTTGGCCTTTTTTCTCAATATTGGTGTGGAAGAAGGAGATTAAATATATGCAGTGGACTCCTAATAACAAAATTACATTGGCAACTGAGAGTCACTTCATATATTTAATCTCCTTCTATCGCAACAAGACTGAGTGTGAAAAGAAACAAAATATCGGTCTCCAATTTAGCACCCATTGCTAGCAATGTCATGTATTTCTCCTATTTTAAACTAGTCAAGAACCGCTGTAAAAAACACTCCTCACATCTTACCTAACCCTTCTGCAAATATTTTTTAAATAACTGCGACAATTTGTAAGTTATTGAATTTTTAAATCAGTTAATTCATTTTAAGACACCCTGTATGTTCTATATAAAATTCAACATTACTAGTAAATCTGCAGATCAGAAGCCTCAACGTCAGCTTTGCACATCATTTTTTTTTAAACACACTTTGGGTAATATTCAACTACCTGGAAACTGTAATTTAAAATTTTAAAATTACATAATTATTTATAAGAATAAAATAAGAAGTTTTCAGCCATCAAAAGCGTCAAATTAAAAATTTAGTTATGCTAGGATATTCTGAAACTTTCACGATCGATTATTTTTGTTTTTTTATTATAACATAGTAGATTTCTTTAGGGGGTCTCCGTCCCCCTGAACCCCCCGTAGTCTCATTAAATTTAAATTTGTAACTTTTTGTTAATTGTGTTAATGGTTATCGTATATCTTGCATCTCTTTATACATTATGGTTAATAAGGATAAGTAACAGTTTGGACAAGCATTTTCCCTTATCCCCATATTTCTATATGCTTGCCAACCACAAACACCTAAATCTGATGTATCAGGAACTTTTGAAAGTGTGAACTCAGTAATATAGAGTTTTACAATTCGGTTTCCGAAAAAAAAAAAAAAAAAGTTTTTATTGCATTTTGCGGCAGTTATCGCGGAACATACAGACAGACAGAAGGACAGACTGACAGATGGAAAACAATAAATTTCGTTAATTTTTTTGGCAACGATAAAAAAAATTGGTTAAATTTTATCTAAAATATCCCAATTGATTGATTGTATGAAAAAGATGGAAATTTTTAATTATTAAGGAAAATATTTGAATAAAATTAATAAAACATAGCCTATGTTCTTTTCTGTGCTATGTTATATTTATACGCAAAGATACAAAGACATTAACTAATTCATCAGTTTTGATGTTGACTTTATTGAAATTTTCGTACACGCTTTCAAATTTATAACATTATAAGGATAAGGATGAGGATTAATGGTTGCTTAGAAACCATTAAGAGAAAATAAAGAAAGTGAAAGAAATACATTTCAAATAAGTAAATCTCTAAAACAAATTAGTTTATATTATTGGAACACATTTATAAAAAATCTCCAAAATTTACAATAATAATTTAAAAATTCTGACAAATGCATAGACAAAATTTCAAAACAATACGAATAATTTAACTGGTAAATTTCGGTATCCATTTATCATTGAACTCCATTAATCAAATGTGTCATTTTCTCTCAAGAAAAAAAAATTGAAAATCATTGGATTTTCCATAGAAAAAAGCATTACTGCGAAAAATAAAATATTCTATATTTTCCGAACGAATGAATCAAATCTAAAAAAAAACTATACAGCTTAATCCCAGTGCCTCACTAACATACCCACTTAATTTCAAGACAATCGAATGCTTTTTGCGTCAGTTATCGCGGAACAGATTGACAGACAGACAGAAACCAAAAAATTTCGTGTCTCCAAAGTAAGCCTTCACTGACGTTTCGGCAATTTACCCAACGAGGTTAACTCATTAGTTCCTAGCGTCCCTTTTTAGGGACAATTACAAAAAAAAAAAAAAAAAAAAAAAAAAAAAATCACTTTTCACACCAGTAAATAGAAAGATAAATAAGTACTATTTTTTAAGAGACCTCGAAAATTTAAGATCAAAGTTGTACTTCTTTTAAAAGTGGTGGGAAACCCAAAAATTTCATTTTTATTGAAGAAAATAATTTGGGCATTAATGGGTTAAATTTTTCATTTTAAACATCGAAATTTTACACTTATTGAGGAGACTATAAGATAGATTTAAAGATGGATATTCTATACTACCCCTTACGTTATATAAACTATAAATATTCTAGTTAAGTATTTTGATATTAATTAAAATTTGCTTACTTTTTGCTGATAGTGCAGCCGGAAATTTGAATCCAAATTAATTAAACAAGTTGAAATTTTTAGTAAGAAGTTACTTGGAATTTATTTACAGTTAACTTATTTATATTTATATTAAAAAGGATTAAATCAAAATTTATTTTATTACTCTTCCTATTTCTGGTTGGGAAAGGGACTTACTTTTTTCCCTAAAAGATCGGATCCGGCCGAGCCTAATTTATTTTTTCCGTACCGAGCCGGGACTGATTTCATTCTTCTTAGCCTTCACGGGCCAAAATATTTTGTCCCAGTTTTGAGCCAGCCTATATGAAAATCAGTGTCTCGGCGTAGCCGAGACACTGATTTTCGTGTCTCGGCTATGATTAGCGTGTACGCGTCATAGCGTCATAGCGTAGGCTATGACGCTAGGCTATGTCACGCTAGGCTATGTCACGCTAGGCTATGTCACTATAGGCTATGTCACGCGTCATAGCGTAGGCTATGATTAGCGTGTTGAAATAAGGTCAGTAAAATTTGGCCTGACCCAAAAATTTTGCAAAAAAAAGCCTACTGTTTAAAATCGCCTTTATTCTTCAATTAACCCTTTCCGGCGCGGTGTCCCTTAAAAAGGACACCTAATTTTAATTTTACTGGCACCAAGAATATTTAATTAAAATTTTCCTTTGATAAAATGCCTGAAAATAAGCAAGTTCGTATTCTCTAATAAATTCGTTTATAAATTCTGGTGGCGGATAATTATTTCAATTGAACTTACTCCGCGCCGGAAAGGGTTAAATATAAAAAAATTTTCTTTTTAAAGAATCGTAGATTTCTAAGCTCATTAAAATGTAGTAAAATGTATATATATATATATAAAGTATTTGCATATGACGGAATAATGTTTTAGATTGAAAATTGCGTTTCATCCGCACAAAATGAATGCAATAGTATGTGAGAGTAAAATATAATACATTTTTATACCTGCTAAGAAGGAAACATGTCGATAACGATTTTTTTCTTTCCTATGCGATTTCGTTTTAAAAGATTTTACTGTATACCATTTTTTAGATATTTATGTCTCCAATACATGGAATATGGATTAATAGTATTCACAGGTTTTCTGCCGCTCTGCGAAAGCACCAACGTTAAGAGGCCACTCACGCGCCAGCGCGTGATGTGGGGTATTGTCCAATAGCCAGTCACGCGCTGGCGCGGAAAAACCTTTCACTGATTCTTTGTTATAAAAAGTAAATCGGCTTCTGGGAAAAACCCACTTCTACAGTGTGGCGTTAACTATCATCACATCTTCATGTAAGCGGCAGCGAACGTATTAAGGATAACTGAAACATTTACATACAACAAACAGCGGTTCATTTTAAATATAAACTACGTCATTTCTATATAAATGAAGATCATAAACGTTAGAAAAATTCTAAGGTATTTTTTTTTTATCAGAACTTCTCCATACATGTAAAAATCAGTATTTAGTAAAAATTCAATCGGACTGGTTTGGAATTTTACGGACCGGTCTCGGGCGAAATTTCAACTTCTATTTTTGAAGGGCCAATATTTTTTTCAAACGGGTCGAGCCTGAAAATTTTGGCCCTTGCGGATCTCTAGTCTCTAAAAGGGATAAAAAAAATCATTTTATTCAGCAGACTGGTCAATTTTTCAGTAATCGGCTTTAGTCGTAAATAATTGACTAAATGATTCAATTATTCAACTCATTTCATTGAACTTTACCTATGTCACATCAGCTGCGGATATCTAGAAGAAAAACACCATCAGACTGAGAATCAGCTGCACAGATCATCACCTCATCGAGTTGACTGCTGAAATTTCAAGATTAGCATGTTAAAATGCAACTGATCTGCCAAAGTCATTCTTAGTGTCACCTGCAGACCTGATTTTCGTCAATGATCGATAGTTTTATCGAATTTTCCTGTATTAGAGCCAGAATTTCACTACGGGCCAGAATTTTCAGGCTCAGGCCCGGCTCGAATGATAGTTATCTTGGACCGGCCTATCCAAGATAAAAATTTAAAGTTTGATTCGTTTATACTTATAATACACAGCCCCGCCGTGCACGATCTGGCCCAATTCAATTTATATTAAAAAAAATCACAATTTTGTCTTAACAACAATTAAAATTCCTTTAACAATATTGCATGCATATTTATATAATAAATTTACAGTATATCTTACAGTATATACAGTTTATTACGGTGCGTTCACACGACAGAAAGTACATAAAAGCAACATCAATGACTACTTTTCCTTGACGATTCAACATTCAAATAAGGATTCATAATAAATAAATAAATAAAAATAATAATAATGTAGTTTAGAATACTTTTGAAGCTGTCTGATAAAAAGTAGATTTGTGAAAATATTTCTCCTACATTTATTAAGGTTTTCCCAAAACAAAAGGGCTATTTTTTGACACACTTCTGAATTCATTTCTTTTCGGAAATGCATAAGATTGGCATGTGCTCTCATTAGAAACTATTTAATCGAATGATGTTATTTATTTTTTGGTAAAGGCAATGCATCTTAGATAAAATAGTGCTAAAGAAAGCGTTTTGAAACGAATTTCCAGTTGCGACATCATGAAAAAGGAGAAAAAATTCAAAATCGCTTCAATAGTCAGGCTTGTCAGTTTTAAGCCTTTACAGTTAAAAGTAGTTTAAAAATGTGTTTTTTAGCAATACATTACACCACCTTAGGATACATTTCCAAAGATTATTTTAACAGAACATTATCGTTTTTAATATTTTTACAAAACATGTTGCCTGCGCTATACATCCTGAGAACAATTAAGTACAGTTCCAGCCTGTCTCGACTTCATTGAGAAAAAAAGCAAGCTTGATTTCAGCAGCACTGCACGAGTCTGCTAAAGAAAAAAGAAACTCAGCTTAGACATCATGCCTGATGCCGACTTCTATGGTGGACATGCAACATTTCTGTATTTATTTGTCAAACTAGCATCGGTCCATGACGAACATTTACACTTATTCCCGCGAAAATCATATTCATTGAAACTAACCAATATTTTACCGGTTATGCTCACTCTTTTAGATCGGGCCGGCAGTCCCGGTAATTTTTTTTTACCGGCCTAGCTGGTCCGTTTAATTTATTTACTGACACGGCCCGTATATTTCGTTTATCAGCCCGTTGATAAAGATGTCTTAATTCTGCCGACCCGACCCGTTTGAAAATTGTCTTTATTTCGCCTGGCCGGATGTAGGCCTCGGATCAAACCCGGGCCGCCCGTGCAAGTCTCTATCTTGTACCCTAAAGTATGAAAAACATAGACGACTGGGAACAGGAAAACACAGTAATAAACCTTCCAGTTGACCACTAAAATAGAGTTTTTGCAAGTTGGTTCCACCAAGTTATGACTTTGGCAGATTAGTTGCATTTTAATATGATAATCGAGTTCTGTCCAATCCTAAAATTTTAGCCACAAACTCAATGAGGTGATTGCCTGTATAGTGGCTTTCCTGTTCAATAGGAATGAAGAACATTTTTACTCAACTTTCCTTTCGTCCAATAAACAGTCTTTTTCGTACATATTCGCCGAAGTGTGATTGTTGCCACTCCTGGAGTCCATGAACACGAAAAAATATGAATATCTTCACCGAAGTCGTCATCATCTTTAATGCTAGCTGATCTACCTAGAACTCTATTCATCTACTGCAAATCCTCAGAAAAACTAGTCTTTCCCAAAAATTTTTTTCAATTTATTTTCAGCAGTCACGCAAAGTCGAAAAATAGTAAGGCAAACTTCGGATTTTCGGAAGAAATTCTTTAGAAAAAGGCTAAGGATTGGTGTTTTTAGTGTGTTTTAAGTAAAAACGTTTAAAATTGGAAAAAAAAAAAAGATCGGGTGTTTTACAGTTGTATCGATTGATACTGACTACCTAGTATTTGCCGACTATCATCAAAGTTGCCGACATTAGGGGGGCGAGACGCCCCCCTACGCCCTCCCAGTAGCTACGCCCCTAGATGAAGATCAAAGAGAGGATCACTTAGTATTAAGATGTAAAAAATTCACTGATGCTCGTTTAAATTTGTATAAAAAATTTCATATTTCGGGAAATGCGTCATATACAGATATTTTTGAGATAGCTGGTAGAAAAGGGGGAGAATATCTAATGTGGCTTTCTAAATTCCTGGATGAAATATACATGCATTGCCCTAGGTGGGTCGGTAATGTTTAGGCTGGTGCTCGTTTAATGAAGGAGATGGTCGTTTGGTGGAGTTTTCTTTGGAGGGCAGAAGTGTTTGTATTGTGATTTAGTCTGTGTTTTCGTTTTAGTGTGATTGTTGGTGTAAGGAGTTTGGTGTAATATAGTAGGTTGGATTTGGGATTTTCTGTGTTTTTTCTGTTTGTGGTGTTGGAAGGAGTTAATTTTGCGAATTTCTGTATAGGTTTCTGTATGGCGATTAATTGATTTTAGGGACTTTGATTTTTTAAGTAGCTTAGCGGAGTAAGACAGCTATATAGAAATGTAAAGCTGCTCACCGGGCCAATAGTTTGGCCAATACAACAACAACAACATTGGTAACAAGAGTTACTGTTGAAGTTTTACAGTGCGCAAAGGTAGAATTATTAATCGTGAATAATTAGGAAAAATGTTAAACTTCTGAATTTCCTGTAAAGAAAAATACTCCTAATTTTAGAGGTTTTGTCAAAAAAGAATAGTAAGTGTTAAATGTTGTATAGTAATAAATGTTATTTTCAAGGTACTATGTAGTTGCTAATCTTTTTGTCCTTTTTCAAGTTACCTAGCTATAATGAAAGCTATAATGAAAGTGGAAGTGAGTTAAATGAAATGTTTCTAATTTGTATATTATTATTCACATTTTTTAAATAAAAGTTATTTTCATCTATTTTTTTTTAAATAAAAAGATTGGCAGCTAGATATTTTTATGTGAAGTTTTAAATTACATTGAATCAAAGAGCATGTCTAAAATATCACTATGGCGCATACTAAAAAAATTATTTAAACGGATTATGACATCGCAACGATAAATATTCTTCCCTCCAAGATTAAATAAAAGGAACAAAAGCAATAGCCTACATATAAATATATACAAAAAGCCTTTATTATCATCAAGTTTGTATAACGTTATAAATACGGCGACAATTCTTACAAAATTTGCGGTAAAATAAGTTGAAGATTACTTTAAAAAAATTAGTGGTTGCAATTGTAAAAACCATACGTACTACGGGTCTTTTAGGCCCTGCGCGCGTCCTCGCGGGTTAAGCTTATATACACAAATTCTATAGACATTTTCGAAGTACAACTTTTACAACATAGAGTGATTCATTATTAAATTAAAGACTTGAAAATTTAAAGATATGTGCATAAAAAGGTAAATTTATAGTCAGAAGTGATGATATATTAATTTTCAGAGCTATTAGGGAGTATTAAATGTCTTACTTTCTACTTGGCAGTGCAACTTCGAAATAATGCAACATTCATTTTTTTTCTCGATCTTTATAAAAAATAAATGCATACAATTTTTAATATAGACAACCTAATTTCTTTTCTATGTAAAATCATTTTTTTAACATTCCATACTGAAATTTTATATTTTTATGTTTAAGTTTGATTAATGTAAATGTAAAATTGTTTTTTTCAGTTTCATCCACGGCGTGTAAGACGGTAGCATAACTATTTGTTTAAGAGCCACCAAAAACATTTATAATGATGTAAAAGTAATGTAGTTTGAACATACATTTTACTTGTAAGCTATTTCTTTATCTATTGAAAGTTTAAATTTAAACTATAGAAAAAAATAAAATTTCACTTTTTATTGAAAAATGACTAATTTTAAATAAAGATATTATAAATTGCTTACAAATAATGTATACATTCAAGATACATTAGTTAAACATTATTATCCATATTTTTTTCTATTATTATACGTATTTTTTTTCTGGAGGGGGGGGGGGGGGGTTGAGCCAATAGTTTTGCTACAGTCTTGCTCGCAGTGGATGCAAGTCAAAAACCATTTTTCAAATTTTTACCTTAAGGGGTTAAAGAGGGCACGGCACTTTTGAAAATGAAAAAACAAAACTGATATCAATGTATCTTTTTTTTTCTTGAAAATTATTGAAGCAATTTAATATATATCATTTTATTATATTGGCAGCAATTATAACATAAATATTTGTTTATTTAATTAGCATTATTAAAATTTCAGTAAATAAGAAAGATCTAAATATATCAAATTATAATAACGCAAAAAATATTACCAGTAACAAGTGATAAACCAGTATCAAGTGGAATGTAAATCTCATCTCTAATTCCCTCATGAATGTTAAACATATCCGTGTGCAGTACTTATCTCCATAGGTAATGCATATTTTACAGTGTGCAAAGTTAGTTCTTCAAGCATCAATTTTTTGTGTGAAAATATTTGTTAAATATACATTTAATTTTATTTCTTACTTTGTTTTGCGAAGTACCAACAATTAAATTATATTAAGTATATATTTTAGAATTATTTTGATATTTTGATAACTAAAAAACAAATCATATAACAGTACACAGAAAAAATGAATTAAAAATAATAGTTTGCTATTTTTAAAAATATATGTAGGCATTAATCCTCTCCCCTCCTCATACGTATAACATTAGAGTTTGAGATCTCACTATCTCAGTGTGAGACAAATTTTGAACGGTTAATTGAATATGGCTGAAAATAACCGGGATAAAACTGAAGATACCAGTTTCCAAAATGAAAAAAAAAAAAAAAACATAGGTTTAAACCTGAAAGTAGCAGTTTCTAAAATGGAACCTTTCAGTTTCTAAAACGAAACATTTCAATTTTCAAAACAGAACAATTTGGTTTTCAAAACGGTATATTTCAGTTTCCAAAACGTAACATTTCAGATTCCATAACGGAACATTTCAGTTTCTATAACGTAGCATTTCAATTTCCAAAATAGAACATTTCAGTTTTCAAAACGGAACACTTCATTTTCCAAAAACGGAACATTTCAGTTTCGAAAACGGAAAAGACACAAAAGTAAATTTTACGTGAAAAAATGGAGCAGATACGGCAACTTTGCTGCCAGTACGTTTTCCGTTTTTTCAAGGAAATTTTTTTTACAGTGTGTAGAAGGTAACAAGTATCACTATTGTTCGCATTTCTTTTAAAAAGGAGCAAAATTGATTCTTTGAAAAAGACACTTTTCTTGAAAAAATACTTTTGTTGAGTAAAGGGGTACTTTTTGTTTAACGAATCGGTGTTTTCAGAAGTAACATTCACTCAGAAAGATTTGGAAAAATCAAAAACAGATTGTGAAGCAGGAAAATCTCTTTTTGAAGCAGCAGCAAAATAAATAAATAAATAAATAAAATAAATAAATAAATAATAATAATTTGGAAGCAGGAAAGTTAGTTTTTGGAACAGAAAAATTCTATCCTGGCATTAACTTTTTTTTTTGTGCTCCTTCGATGAAAATTGCGTTTTAAAGCGATCTTTTGACGAAATGTGCCGTGTTTTCGCGATCTCTTGACGAAAGTTAACGTTTTATCATGATTTTTTGGATAAAAATTGCAGTTTTTTGCGAATCTTTTGTCAAAATTTGCCATTTTATCGCGATTTTTGGACGAAATTTGTCGTTTTTTCGCGATTTTTTCAGGAAATCTGCCGGAAATTATTCGTTATTTCACGATTTTTTAACGAAATTTGCCCTTTTTTGTGATTTTTTGACAAAGTGTGCTGGTTTTTCGCGTTTTTTAAACAAAAGTTACCGTTTTATCACGATTTTTTGATGAAAATTGCTGTTTTTCTCGAATCTTTTGACAAAATTTGCGGTTTTATCGCGATTTTTGGACGAAATTTGTCATTTTTTTGCGATTTTTTTCTGGAAATCTGCCTTTTTTTCGGAATTTTGTAACAAAATTAGCCATTATTTCGCGAATTTTTTCACGAAATGTCCCGGAAATTACTCATTATTTCGCGATTTTTTTTAACGAAACTTGTCTGCTTTTGCGACTTTTTGGCGAAAATTATGCATCCAAGACGCGTAAGCTCCATTTTTTTTTTTTTTTTTTTTTTTTTTTTTTTGCGTCCCGTCGCCGATTTTTTGCTTATTTTACGCGCTATAGTGCGTCCGCGTCATCCCTGCTAATATATATATATATATATATATATATATATATATATATATATGTACTCTTTAAGCTGACAACGCTTCACAATTGATTTTTCCGTACTTGTTCCAATTATCTGCATGGAACAAAGACTATTGTTTGGACATTTTAGTAGCTTTGGTTGCCACCTATCGGAAAAATTATCAAAATCTTTTAAATTTTAAAACTAAAGGCCGGGTCAAGCCTCCCATATGATCAATCCTCCCCAATCTCTCTCAGATCATATAAATCGTGGCTGCACAAAATCAACCGAAAATTTTCTCGACTATAGATGGTAGTTGCTGAAATAAGATTTCAAAATGTGCTTATGAGGCGATTTTTAAATTGTTTAATTTATTCTTTCACCTTATTATTAAACGGCGAAGTTTTGTTACAGTATTGGGAATGTCTTTAAAAGTATTTCATAATCTGTGCTTGACGCATGATTTTTCTTTCTTTCTTTTTTTTTTTTTTTCCTCCTAAGGTTGGTATTTGAACGGTTTAGTTATTTGCAAGATATGAGTATTTAGAAAGATTTTGATATTTCGACAAGCTTCATTTCAAGTATTTGTTGTATTTAGTTCTTAAATGTTGTATGTGCTGGTATTTACTTAGCACAATAGGTATATATATATATATATATATATATATATATAAATATATATATATATATATATATATATATATAATACAGTGGACTCTTTCTACTCTGAATACACATGGGACCTGCCAAAAATGTTCAGATTATGAGGTGTTCATTATAGAGGGAAATTGGAAATGCATTACTAATATTACCATGTAGAGTGACCGAGCTAGAAGTTGATCATATATAATTGGTGCAATAGGATTTTTCAGTATATTTCTTTTCCTTTTAACACATTCACTGCCGCTCACGTGGCAGCGCGTGATATGGCGCCAACGTTAAGGGGCCACTCACGCGCCAGCGCGTGATGTGGGGTGACATTCAATAGCCAGTCACGCGCTTGCGCGGGAAATTTTTTCACTGGTTCTTTGTTATAAAAAGTAAATTGGTTTCTTTTAAAAGCGCACTTCTACATTGCGGCCTTAACCATCATCACATCTTTACGTAAGCGGCAGCGAACGTGTTAAGATTTAGATGTAGACTAACATAATTGCTCCAACCTTTAATAAATGTCCTATCATGGGCAAAAATGAAATTTGCTGAAATTAAATAGTAACAAAATTATAAGCAAATAGTTTCTTTAATTGACATTTTCCCAGTAGTTAATCAATCGAAGAAATCACTCGAAAATTCCAAAATTAATCTCATATAAACTATTGCTTGGAAAAAGCAAGATGAAAGTGGATTATTTTAACCTATTGTAGTAGTAGCCAACTAATCAAAAACTAAATTTTTACTTTTGCTTAAAAAAGGAAAAAAAAAACAACATAAAATGACTTTTTTTGTTTTATAGCAGGTAGTTGAAAAGAATGTGACAACAAGTGCTCCAATCTTTTAAATGAAGATTTTATCCGAAGTATTAAAAAAATTGCAACTTCAAGTAAATGCTTAAAATCTAGCAGTGATTTTCCCTGTTTAATTTCTTAATAGAGTTCATTGAACTTTTTTATTCTTATGTTACAGTTTCTCTGAATTTTCATGAAGGGAGAATTCGAATTCAGATCGGAAACTTATGTTCAGTTTATAGAGAGGTTGAGTAGAGATAGGCCCCAAAAGTAGCATTCATAATACCGGGGTGTTCAGATTAGAGAGTGTTAAGAATATAGAGAGTTCATCTCTTGTTAAGTTTATGGAATTTCGCCGGGACCGCCTGAATGTGTTCATAATACTAGGGTGTTCACATAGAGAGTCTTCAGATATAGAGAGTCCACTGTATTTCATTTATGCTTCTGTCAATTTATTTATATGGTTGTAACTTTTTAGATAGCATTTTTATTACAATATTGTATAATAATAATTTAAATTCTTTTGTAATTTTTATCAATGGTAATGCAGTAAAAGTTTTTAGAAAGGATCAGCCTGTATGTTTGTAACTGACGGTAGTTTTTAGGACGCAATCCTGTATAAAACGGAGTTCTATTCTACTCTTTTTCCAGTTCCATCTTAGCAGATTTTAGACTGCACTTTCAATAGCAGTATTTGTATTATAAAACATTCAAGAAAAAGAAACACTCGATTTAAAAATATATCTTTATTCTTTGAATAACTTACTGACATACACAATATATTGAATGAAATAGTGATCAATTTAAACATAGTTATTTTATTATAGTTTATTTAAATATTAATTACACTATACAATGTAAATTATACATTTATTCCATATATACATATACCTGTAATCAATAAATAAAAATAATGCAAATAGTGTTTTTCTTTTCCTTTTAATTTGAAGTGTCAAAGGGAATATACAATCGGTAAGTTACCCTAAGAAATGTATGGAGCATATGCGTCATATACTACTAATTATATTTATTTTCAAATGAATAAAATTACCTTGTACTTTATATAGTTAGCTCGAAAAATAAAAAAAATCTAATCGAGATAAGTATATATTTAGTGAATGAATATAGCTTGCTGCTTTTTTTTACTGATCGGAGTAGATTAACTTACAAAGCATTACATAGAATTTGAGGAATATTTATTTTGCTATGAATCCATTGAATTTGTTTAAAAAGTTTAAATAACATTAAAATTTTCATATAGCACAATATACTTTTATTCTTATATTTGAACTGTGGAAGCACTAATGCAGACAGAAAAAAAAGAAAGAAATGAATATGGAATCAAGTCAATCTATTTCAAAAATATGAAAAATTCACAAATGAATGAAAATGTATAAAATTAAATGTGTTACATTTTGAAGAAAAGTAGAAATATGTGTTTTCTCATCTAAAAATTTGCTCACATTTCAGTATTTTGCTATTTTCAGATCATACGCATATTTTTTTAATTGTTGTATTTAAATGAAACATTTTCACATCTTATTCGTGATATTTAAATCTTTTGTTAAAATAAAAAATCTAGTCTTTCTTTATGAGTAAATTGTACTATCATTTTGAACAAAATAGGTCTAGCAAAGAAAATTGACTTAAAATATTATTTTTTGTTTTTATAGTAAATGTCTTCTGTCAAATTTACAAAATATTTTTATCGCATTTAGCAAAAAAATAGTAAAATATACGACGAATTTCAATGTATTGCATTGTTAAAGGAAGTAAAAAGTATTTTAGACTTAGGGAAAACTATTCTACTTAAAAACATAAAGTTGTAGAAAATAATTAAAATTTGTTTTCTTCGGAAAGAATAGAAATTTTCCTTTAGTTGTCGAAAAATCCAGCTATAGACATTCGCTCTATAGAAGTTTAACATATGTACATTTTCAATTACAAGTTTATTGAAAAATTAAATGGAAAATAAAAACATGTGTGACGACCTAAGAAACCAAGGGGTACAAGTGACAAAAATTCGATTTGGAGTAAATTGAGTTTAAAGATAATTGACGTAAAATTTGAACATCAATAATAATTCATTGAAATGAAATTAGAAACTGCCACTTGTTTCATTGTGGGCTTTGAACTCTTATTTCAACAACAGTTAAAAAGTAGAGTAAAACTTTCGTTAAATTTATAATTAATAATACTGTTTATTATTCGGAAAAAGCGGTTGATCTCTAGAACACAGCACATAATTTGAAAATCATTTACATCTCTTTACCTGAAAAGAAAAAAGCATATTTCCAGGTTGTCTGTGTACGTAATTCATTTTTTTTCAATCTTGTCTCTTATACCCCTTGACTTCTAGGGTCCTCATATGTATTTTTTTTCCTTTTACGGGGATACATTGAGAAATAGTTGAAATATTTTTAGTTTTACTTTCACGCAAAAGCCAAGAAAGAGTTAAAGATCTGATACTTATATTTTACTAAGAAAAGAGGAATAAATGTCTAAACTAATTTCATGATGCACAAATTATGAAATATTATTGAAAAATAGTATTTATTAAAATATATTTGTATTTATTTGGAATATTATTGTTATTATTATCATTATTGTTGTTGTTATTGTTATTTATATAGTATGATGATATAGAGAACCAATAAAAATTAAAGGAATCACATGAACCATGTAAACAATGCTCTAAACATAAACACTCTAACACAAGAATAACAATGAGCTCAGTATTACTATTAAATAATGGATGCAAGCTAAGAATTATAAAAAAGGTAAGAGAAAAATTATAGCTCATTTGTAATAAGAAAATAAAGAGTTTTTATTTAGAAAAGAACTTTATTACAATTGTTTAAATATCTGACATACATAAGTTTGAAGATGAAAAAGTTGTTGATTATCAGAGAAGCAACAAGTTTTTAACGAATTGACAATGATGATTTAATTTGCTGAAATTTAATGGTTGAGGAAAATATGCTTTTAATTCAACTATTTATATATATAAAAACCTTCACATAAGCTGCTGATACCTTTATTTATCCTCATGTTTTTCAATTCAATTTTTAGTTATTTTAATTCGACCACCCGTTTAATGCATTTAAACGGGTGGTCAATTTATCAAGCATAATTCATCTCAATAAATGCTGATATATTTTCTCAAATGCTATACGTTGAAAAAATGTGAACCGTATTCACCATCTGGAGCAATAAAATGTATTAAAGGCCTTTAATATGTTCTACTTAATGGCACTACTATGATACATATCATACGCATATTTTGATTTACAAAAACATAGACGTGTGAAACAGGCGTTAATGGAAAAATTCCTTATTTTACTTTTATTTTTTAATTACTAAAAGAACACAGAAAATCAAATATATCCAGGTAAACTTAAGGTATTTTATTAATTATTGTAAGATCTCTATCACATCTATCATATTGCTTAAAATAGGTAAACTGTATTTTGTGTACCAACGATGTTACGGGCTATAAAATTAAAAATTCTGACTGCAAATTGAAATAACATAAAGAAAAAAAATACTTTTTCTGTTTTACAGTGTACTCATATAGTTTAGAGAACTGTTCTTCTTTTTATCACTTTCTTTTTAAAAAGAAAATTAAAGATGGAATTGCAGTTAATGATAATGTATGAATGTTGGATTTCCGTGATTTAATAATTTAAAGTGCTCATAAATAAATCCGTCCAAATGTGTGATGCAAAACAGTTTACATTAGTAAACTAGATTGAAATCTTTGAATATTGTTCATCTATATGGATTTTTAATTGATGTAAATAGAACAAAAAAAATGATTATCCAAGCCTTCAAATTTTGCTTACTATATGAAAGACTTTATCGTTACATCCGTCGGCCCGCCATTTTACCCATTGCCAAGGCCAAACCACTGATATTATCGATTATAAAAAAGAGGAATGGTTTGTCTACTATACTAAGGTGAATAGTTTCTTGACCACTGGAAGGAGCTGTTTGTTGTTGATTCATGCCATTGCCATTCTTTACGTTCACATTTATCTTATGGATCAAATTAGTGATATGAAGCCAACGGAAATCACTCATGCCGTGCAGTTCCGCAAAGCCTGGCGTGAATAGATCTACTAGGCCGCTTCGAAACAGTGCTTGGGTCAGATTCTTTGGGCTGTCTTCAATAGTGATGTGAGGCATCTGAAAGGAAAATAAGGTTAATAAAACTCTGAATTTGTTTATAAAGTTTAATCCTATTCATGAAACGGTGTCAAAAATTTAAAATAAATCTTTAATGTGACTTGTGAATTAATTCGGATTAGAATAAACGTAACCAGGCCGAGGGTTGCTCATTCATTGTGCGTGAACTTGATTTTTTATTTGGCATTCAATTTAAATTTGACGCATCGTATTCTCCTGTTGAGTTTATTAACCATGTAGTAAAAAAAAGTAACAAGATTGATCGATAAGTTAGCGAATTTTTGTAGCATCTACAGCAAAGTTAACAAGATAGAATTTCTTTGCATTGTTTATATTTATTTGTGTATTGAAAGACGCAATAAATTCACCTGATGGCAGTTTTGGCAAGTTTTTGAGAAATGACGTTTTTTTAACGGTTTTAATCATGATTTTTACTGTTACATAAAAATTACCCAAAATGTGTCAAAAACCTGATTAAATTGCCATTTTTGCAGACAAAAATTATTTTCATTACCGTGATATTTTTAAATTCAATAAAAATTTCAAATGAGAATAGGTGATGGTGCTTTCTTTTAGTCTTTATGGTAGTTTAAAATTTTTATAAAAAATATTTCTATATTACATATGTATGGGATTGATATCAAGAAACATATAGTTGCTGAAACGCTTCAAGTCAAAATTTTTGAATATTTGTCGTGAAGGCATTAACAAATAAAATCTATGATAATAAAAATTAAAAATTAATTCTTGTTTAATTTTATTTGAGGGCTATTTTTTCACTTGTTAAATTTTCAATCTAGTTAGGCCCCAACTTTAAATCATGTTCGTCCACACTTAGCACGATTTAAACATCTTTTAAATCTGTATGTTTAAAAGTAAAAATTAACACTTTGTTTATCGAAATATTAACCTGCAATCTCATTGATGTAATAGCATACTATATCATTTAAAAATATATAGTTCAGACAATCTTAATTTGTTTAATGGCTAGTCAATGTTTAAATATTATTCAGTTATGCCGAATAACATTACTTTGTCTCTAAAATAAATTTACTTTATAATCAGTTTGTTTTTATAAACTGTTTTAAACTTGAGAAAAAAAATACTCAGCAGAAATACTTCATTTTTTACTAACTGAGTTAGCAAGTGTTAAATTCACACCTTTTCCCACGGCAATGATTTGTGGAGATCGAGCAATAGAGAGAAGCATTTGTGTGAAATCACTTTGTCCTACCATATCACTCCCTGAATTCTTTATTTGTGGCAATCTTTTACTGATATTTAACATTATATTTATGGTTTGAATTTAAATTCAGAAATTCCTTACTGTTACGATAAGAATTCACACAGATATTTTATAGCAATAAATAGCTCTCTTTAAACACTGTAATTTTAGATTTTTTTTTTTTTTTTTTAGAAAATATTTTTTCCTATGCTAAAGTCACATTTTAATAATTAAAATTGTAAATATTGACACAAAGGAAAATGCCAGTTAGAAATTTATTCTCTGATGCACGATACACTAGAAATGTTACGGTTTTTAACGGATTAAACCGGTGAAAATATCTTTCTTAGCACTGTTTATGTCAAAAACCCAACTCTATATGAAGATAAGTGATCTTTATAACAAATGTGCTGTAGCATTATTTGAAGCATGCACATAATTATAACACAAAGAACTGGGACAAATATTATTTTTTTTAAATCTATTTCTGCAGTCTGAATTAGCATTTAAGAAACAGATTATCTCTGTTTTCTTGATATTTTAAAAGATAATACTTAAACTTTGTTAGTTTGATGAGTTGATAGTAAAATAATGGAAAATATTGTGGTTATGTATGATGAGATTAACGTACGGCTACTGGTCCCCCTTAAGGGTGTTCTTAAATCAAAAAGGGCAACTTTGTGACACATGCATTAATTTATTTTTATTCGAAAATGCATGAAAATAGCAGGTGTTGTTATTCAGAAACTGTCTAATTGCACTCATTCTTTTGTTTTTTTAAAATCACAATAGATTTTTCATAACAAGCCTTCAAAGTTGACACTTTTGAGCATATTTCCCGACAAAAGCAGAAAAACCGGTCGAAAAGGAGGAGAAAAACGGGTGATTGCGTCATCGAAATAGCTTATAACTCGATAAGTAATTTAATGATCATAAAATGGAAAAATAAGTTCAATTCGAAATTGCTTTCATAGTCAGGCATTAAAATTTTATAACTTTCTGTTAAAAAATGAATTTGTAAATGTGTCAAAACTTTTTTCGCTTGTTGAGCGGATCAGTTAAGAACACCCTTAAGAAACTAGTGTTTCCAAACAGTCAACGTCATGATATAGTTCTATTGCAATGCCGTAACAGTGGCAGCAGTCTACCAAGAAGATGATTGTTTGAAAAAAGTGGCATTTAAAAGCTGACCAGTGGGGAGTATAATGAAAGTAGAATATCTCTAGACGATATACGCTCGTTTCTTCTAAGAAACATTGGAAGCATCATATTACTACATTATTCAGAGTTTCTGTATGACAAAAATTGTAGATTGACATAAACATCTCATTGGTGTAAAATAATTTCTGTGCTAGCTTCCAATTATACATGGAAAGCAATTGAATCATGACACAAATGCATTGGCTACAATTAGAATGTTACTTTTTTCGGCACACGGAAGCTACACAGAACTGACCTTCAACTTAAAGTAGATACTGAAATAATGAAAAAATTGTATTGTAGCATTTACTTTTGAAAACACAAGTCTGTTTCTAGATGATATTTTAAGTGTAATTAATGCTACTTTAACAGTTAAAAGTTTCCAATAAGCATATTATGTTATTTGTGATAGAAATCAAAATTGCATTAAAATATTTTAGTTTCTCTAACGGAATTTGTATTTGAACGGCAAAAGAATAACTTTTCCAAAGCTACATACCTACAACACATCTTTAAGAATAAAGAAGGAGATTTTATAAACCAGAGATACGTCTATTCTAAAGCCTAGTAAAGGATATTCAAGCGTTTGAAAACTGAATAGAAAACTGACTTCCTTTTATTTTACAAATGGCCATTCATCTCTTTGATTGATACTTATTATTTTAAATCCTTGTTGGTTGGTTCATTTTTTTTTTTTTTTTTTTTTGTAAATACTTAGTACAGTCAATAAATTTCCGGAACGGTCGCCTACATTCACGCAAGTTTTCGTTGGACTGGGAAAATCCTTTTTGGGGGTTGGCAGCACAGATAAGGCAAACACACAGCTATCTTGAATTAATTTCCGTTATATTCTGTTCGCACTGACAAAGTTAAGTCACTTAATTTGTAGTTTTTTGAAGCGGTGGTACCCGGAATCAAGATTCTTGCTTAAGCAAATTTCTGGAACTCACTTAAGCTTTTGATACTCTCTTAACTATGAGTTGAGTAGAAATGTGCCTTCTGAATATTTAATGATTATTTCTGAATTTTAGAATATTTAATTCTTACTGGAGTTGAGACCTAAAAATAATTATAAATTATTTCAAATTGTTATTTGTTTACCACAATTGCTTAACACGTGTGCTTGTGGGTTTTTTTTTCTTTGTAATCAAAGTTCAAAAATGGAAAATGTTGAACCTGTTATTTCCTCCTGCAAAATAAATTGGGAGGATGACAAAATTAATTTTTAATTGAAATATGGCAGGATAATTGCCATGTAAACAAAAAAACAGTTAGAAGTTGCAGTTGCAAATTTCAGAACTTATGCGCATGCCCAGATGTCATTTTGACAAAGTTAAGTCACTTAAAATATTTAGCAAGTGTGAACAGGTGAAGCCTAATTCCGGGTATCTCGCTTCAAAAAATTTAAGTGACTTAAAGTTAAGGGTGTATTTCGATCCAAAGTGCTTATTTTTCGATTTATTTTTGAATTTATTTTTGCTCTCAAATACATCAAAGTGGCAAATTGTCTTATTTAGAAAGTACACAAGGTGCCGTGATTGGTGATTCTTTGATAAATGCAGAAAATATTGCAAAAAAAAGCAATCAAAAACGGTAATTTGAACCGATTTTTCCGAAGCGGGAGATTTGTGGACGAAAAATAGGGTCATACTAAGAAGGTAATTGTTTATAAATCAAATTCTAATGGATTGAGCATAAAATGACACCACACGGCACCTTATACGTCTCTTCAAAAATCACCTCAGCAAGTTTCATGTTTCTACTTTTAAAAATGTGCCTGAAATTGTATCGGAAAATTTCGAGCTGTTGAAGGTGGAAAAGTGTTTTTTCGAATACACCCTTAAGTGACTTAACTTATCTCAGTGCAAACACAGTAGTACTCTCGGCGTTAGCTGCGGATTATTTGTGGAAAACGGAATTTTTCATGCGTCGGATTTTGAAATGCCGTCTTTAGAGCTGCGTGCAAACATCAAATTCTCCATTTTGCTAGAGAAATCACCTTCTAAGACACTCGAGATGCTGAAGAAAGCATACGAAAACAAAAACACGGAAAAGAAAAGTTATAAAAAAAATGTAATTTAACAAATTACAACAATTATTTGGAAAATAATGTTTTCGATGACTATAATTTTAGACATAAACGATTTTTAAATAAAAAAAACCCCAATAATAATAACATTTTTATGATGATCAAAACGTAGCTTACGTAATAACAGAGTCATATTAATATGCCATATTTAATATGCCTGAACATTTAGAGTCACGTCAATCTTCCTGGACCAGTCATAAACAGATATTAAGTGAAACTTCAATTTAACAATTTTCGATACTATAAATTTTAAAATTTCTAAACATCGCAGATTTTTAATTTTTATACCGTCGTATATAAAAAAAAACCTTTTAAATGAAACTTGTTTGAAACCTATATCTAAATTTGTTATTGAGTTATAAACTTTTTGCAGTTTTTAATACTTTTTTGTCATCGTGACAACATAAGTATTTCACTTCTAGACATTAAGCATGTTCCAATCAGAAAATTAATAAAATAATAAAAAGAATACTGCCCAGTTAAACTGATGGCATTGAGCTCACAGGCTTACGCATACTAATTGCACATTACAGCCTTATATTTTCAAGGGTTATTTCCGATCGGAAAAAAAATCAAAAGAGGGGAAACAGCTCCCCCTTTCCCCCTTTTATACTTAATCATTGAACCCCCTAAATTAATCAGGGACATGCTTTATCATATAAAAAATCTATATCCAAAATTCAGAGAAATCGGAAAATTCTTAATAAAAACCCATTTATGTAATTTAAGAGGAGTTAGTCCCCTCTCTTTTACACTTAATCATTAAACTTCCAAAACTATTCAAAGATTTGAACAAAATCGGATTATTCTGCATGAAAAACACATTTATATCAATTAAGGGGGGGTGCATTAGAACCCCCGTTCCCCCTGTTTATACTTATACAATGAACACCTAATACCAATCACTGAGGCGCCTCATTAGAATGATCTTATACCTAAATTTTGAACGAAAACTGATAATTCCGAATGAAAAACCCATTTATATCAACTAAGGGGAGGGGCATGAGCCCCCCGTTCCTCCTCTTATACTTATCGAATGAACTCCAAAAACTAATCAGGGAAGCGCCTTATCAGGATATACCTGTATACAAAATTTCAAGTGGATAGGCTACTTTTATCATGAGTTATCGCGTTACGCACGTACGAACGTACATACAGAACGGGCGGGCACATAAGCTCTCAGGCTATGATAGCCTGTGAGCTAAAAACTGAAGCATTCCATTTTTGGACATTAAACATAGACCAATCAGAAAACGAATAAAATGGAATAAGTTGTGGAATTCAAACAATGAAAACATCCAGATATATTTCAGATTTCACAATTCTTTACTGAGGGCATCAACTATTTTCAAAATAGTTAAAAAAAAAAAAAAAAAAACAGACAAGCAAACAAACAAAAAATAGACAAACAAACAACAACAACAAAAAAAAACCCCGGCTGTGTATGAGTGGCATAAGCATTTTCATGAAGGTCCCAGAAACATCGAAGATGACCCTTGAATTGGGCGCCCTCTTCTTCCCCCGCAGATGAAAATGTTGGAAATGTTTTTCGATTATGAAGGTGTATTTACTACGAATTTATTCCTGAAGGCCAAACTGTCAATAAAGAATTTAACTGGAGATTCTTAAACGACTACGAGATGCAATCAGACGAAAACGACCTGAAAAATGGACAACAAACAATTGCTTTCTTTTACACGCCAATGCTCCACCATCGCTCTCTGATCGTAAAAAAATTACCCTGCTAGATGCAGTGTTACCACTCTAAAATACCTCATTTATTTTCCAGACCTATCACCATAGGAAATTTTGCCTGTTTCCATGCCTAAAAATGAAATTGAAGGGACACTGTTTTATATGATTCAGATGAGGAGATTGATAATGCGACGAAGCTACTGAAGGACGTATCAAAAAATGGATTCTAGGAGTGTTTTAAAGAGATATACGAACGCTGGAAGAATGTGTGGATGAAGGGTAAAATATTTTTAAGGTCAATAAGATAATATTGTTATTCCATTTTTTAATAATTTCTAATTGACCTATTCAGGGAATATTTTGACCCTACCACGTATATCTCTGGAAATAATGAACTTAATATATGCAAAATATAATACACTTAAAAAAAAAAAAAAAAAAAAAAAAAAAAAAAAAAACTGAATAGAAAGCAGAGATTAAAAAAATAACGTTTAAAGATTTGAAAATTTCAAGTGCAATTTTAGAGGACCATTAAGAAGGATTCACAAGGAAATAACACAGTGATTTCAGTGGATTGGTTTTTATATCTGAGTCTGTATATATGTGTTCGAAAAGAAAGACAAGGCTTTTTTGCTGTAAAAATCTGCGTTAAATTAAGTACTTCTTTCATTGTAAATTTTTAAAGAAAAAATAATATTAAGATGTATTTTGCTGTTAATTTCTAGCAAAAAATTCTGGTACTCTAATTGACAACACATTTTACTATGACTTTCTTCTTTTTTCTTACATTGTATAAGGTTGGGCATGAAGTACTATTGTCAACACTGACAAAAATATTTCTAAAAATTTTCCCGCTCACTATGAGGCTATTTAGATGCTTAAAATTTATATTCGTTTAAAAATCTCAATTTTTTTAAAATTTTGTTTAGAGTTTACCCTTTTCTTTCATTTAATAAACATTCAAAGTTTAATCCTAATAACCCCTTCCCATATTAAGTATATTTTATTTAAAAAATAAATTATTCTTATTGCAAATAAAATGCAATAAGGCGAGACTGGGAAGAATTGATCCATTTTTTACAAAATAATTTTTTATTTTTACTATATTGAACTTAGAATAAAGTTTCGTGTATCATTTTATTCGTTATACAATCAGTTATAAAAATGAAATTGCCATATAAGTGTAATATATGAGAAACTTGAAAAATGATTGATTGTAATCATGAGAAAAAAAAATGAGTCAAGGTTCCCTACTTTATTTTAGACTGAAATATTTGTTAAGGAAAATAAAATAAAATTAAAAAAAGGTAAAATAATTCTATAATACATGGTTTTATCATCATAAAAAATTGTTTGGGAAAATGTGATGCATCGAACATAGACGAAATTCAAGGCACAGGAGAAAATTTCCATTTAAAAAAACCCACTTTCTGTGATACTCTATCTGAAAACACTTGTTGCCGCATACAGGGTGTCTAGCAAATAAGACCCTGATTTCAAAATTAAATCTCTAAAAAACATAGATCGATAGAATTATGTGGTAAACGAATTATTTATTAGGTAAGCTGTAAAAATATTATTCAGAAGTTTCGAAGTTTCGATCACTGAATATTTTGGAAACATGATGTTCTCAGTGCAAAAAATGCTTGATATGACGCGTTTCTTGTTTTAGATTGCTTGCAGAGAACGAGTTTTTCGGCAAATCGTGTCATGTTTTAACGATTTTTGGAACTAAATTTTGGGAATTTCCAAAATTCCAAAAATCATTAAAATATGGTATTGTATGCCAAAAATCTTGTACGATTTTTCTCTTACTATTATCTAACTTGTTTTCTTGTAGATAAACTTTTCTTAATTTTCAAAATTTTTACTTGTTTTTTCCTTTATAAATGGCTGTTTTCTTATTTATTTTGTAACAGGATTATTAAACTGTAAGTGCGTATTAATTGCATCAGATCGGATTTTTTTTTTTTTTTTTTTTTTTTTTTTTTTTTTTTTTTTAAGTATGTTAAATTTGTCCAACGGGGTAGATTTGTGTTAAAGGGAAGTTTTTATTTGTCTATTTTCCCTACAAATCTTTCGGCCATACATTAAATATTCACGGAAAAAGTTACACAACACATTGTCTTTCGTTTTCTTTAGATGACTTGTTTTGGGATAGTCCTTAGGATATCCATTCATTATCTGATCAGGTGTTTTTTACGATCACCAAGTCTTAGGCTGGCATGAGCCCCATGGAATAAGTTTAGAGTAAGTTTTTGGAGTGGTAGTTCAAGTTTTTGGGATTTCGGTAAAAGGCATAGCGTAACCGCTTGTTTGTTTTACTGTATATCTAGATCTTCCCAACAGATAGGGAAGTATTCGCAGAACAGTTCACAGAATCTTGAGGACTTATTTTTGGTACATCCAAATTGCGTGCAACACTTATTGCAGTATGCAATGGATCTGCAGTAATCCTGCATTGCACTTCCGCAACAACTTCAACAAGAACAGAGAATCATCCGCATCGTGGTCGATGACATGTGCATCCAGTTTCTTCAAATTTTTTCATCAAATCACGTACAATTTTTAACGAAAGAAGGACTTGCACCTGAATTGGATTCCCTTTAACTTGCACCTGGCTGACATCACTATCATACCGAAGGAGCACGTTTTCGAAATGCGAGGAACGAAGGAATGGCTACAAGACATATTTTTCCGTAGCTAATATATATTTTTCACTTGTGAACTGAGTAATGTTGTAATATTTGTTGTAAAATGTGTTTTTGAGCTGTGTTTGTACACACAAAGTTAAAATAAAAAAGTAGTAATTTGTTTTAGAGTGCTAAACATTACATTACATAGCACCTGATTACTATTGAGTGCTACGATATTACACCAGCAATTTTAGTCATATGTACACCGTTCCAATGCCATTCATTGTTTTTCAATGCGCTGATGAATTTGCACTGGAAAAAATATGTTGCCATTCGAAAGTAAAAAAAAAAAATTCACTCTAATTGTGCCGCTAGACCTATACTGTTTCAAATCATTAAGTTCTCGAGCGCATACCTCCAAATAACTAAATCTGAATTTTCGTTTCGTTTGGTTGAACGGTTAGGTCACTAAGGGTACAAACATTAGGAAGTTTTTTTTATGACCAACCTGTATATTAAGCGCATAAAATATTTCTCATGAATAGTAATGCTATAATTTTTTTTTTGTTTCGTTGGGAAAGAAAATTATACTTTTGTGTTCTTTAAGTTAAATGTTTAAACGACTAAGCTTTTGACTCCTATTTGCCTATGGTTGCTGAACTTGTCTTTCTTAAGAAATTATCTTAAAGTCTGATAATTGATGTGCCAAATCACACATTTAATAAAATGTAAGCCAAAGTACGAGTTTGTATGAATTGACTTTAGCAAATAACTTTAAAATTATGGCATTTCGAAATTTTTGATTTTATTGCCACAGTTATAGTTGGGAATTTTTAAATTCTTTGCTTCGAATTCTTTATAGCATCCATGTAATATTCAGATATATGGCATATTGGCTCCAAGAGTTACTAACTCTCTCCCAATAGTCAAAGAGAGACACTGAGCAATTAACTTTTATTAAAAAGATTTATCTATGGAGCGTTCTGAAAAGTGTGTATAGTTACCAAATATCAGTAAATGGCATTGAAAATGTAGCTAATAGTTAAAAGCTCCATATTCTTTTATACCGATCTCAAATTCTGTGTTTATTGAATAGTGTTATTAATGCAGTCGAAATAAGCTATGTAAATAAAATGAATGAAAAAAATATTTTTTATTTTATCATTATTTTTTATACTTGAAGGTATGAATTTTAAACCAGCATTTTTATGATAAGCTAGAAAGAAAGAAAAAAAAATCCCTAATGCATTTAAACTACTATGTCATTTACTGATATTTGGTAACTATACACGCTTTTCAGACTATGTGTGTTACCTAGTATATTACTAAAGTCAGTCATGATAATTTCGTAATAGGTCATGTAATTAAAAAAATATATTGGTTTAGTACAAACGTAAAATTCTCTTCATTTTAATTTTGAATACTAATATCCAAATAAGAAAATATTGGTTAATTTTTTTCTTATTTTTGTATGCATTACATGCATAACTTAAGCATAAGTTTAAAGTATTCTCCTGGTTTGTTTTTTTAGACAATGGGAATACTAATACAATAATAATAATAACGATAATAAGTAGAAATTGAAACTTGTGAAATAAACGTCTGCTTTTGCATATTTATTTTAATTCTTTATGCATATTAATATTCAATACTCCATATAAAAATCCTGTAAGTTTCAAAAGAAATCCTATACATTATCAACTTTTTTTTCAATATATTATTGTAGTTATCATAATTTTGTTGCCGATGATAAAGGTAAAAAAAATATTTCGTAATAAGAAATGCTATCGTTGGAGGTCGATGGGATGTCAGTTTTTGACGTACATTGGTGAAATAAACAACAGTAACATGTTGGAAATACAGGTTGTAAGCATTATCTCACTATAACTGGGAAATTACACCATTTCGTCAGGCACCATAATATGTAGCAGTGAAAAAAAACAAGGTTTTTTTAATGCGTATGTGTGAAAATGTTTAGTTTTGACATTTTCCAGAAAAAAAGAAAAAAAAAAAAGAAGAGAAATCTCTCACAATAAAACATTGAATAGCCATTTATAAAAAAATAAAAGATAGAGTAGTGGAAAACAGGACTATTGTTTTAAATAAAGGAAGTATGACCATTATATTTATAATAGATATTGTTTATAGATGAAAATGTACTTGTGTCTTTATGTGTTTACTCTACATACATTTGATGTAAGAAAATAATATGAAAGATATAAATGTTTTACTGCGAGTAAAAAATCTTATTTTTAATTATTGACATTTTACAACGTGATTTAGAATCCATTTCTTAACATTCAAATCTGTAAAAATACCATCGGTTTTCGTTTTTGAATAAATCTGATACACGTTAAGTTATAATCAGCGGTGGGGAATTTTTAGAAAATCGTACCAGTCAAGGATTTATTTTACCAGGCAACAGAATACAACGTACATTTGAAAACTGTTGTGGCAAAATCCACGTAACTGTAAATATAGTTTATTACTACTACTGCATTGTATTTTCATATTTTTTTAATATAAAATTTAAGAATATATACTAGATACAAAATTTTAACATAGAAGATAAATCAGGTACTATGTTTACATTGCAGTAATTTGGAAAATTGCAAAATACAGGTAAATAATAATAATAAAAAAAATAAAGTTTTTGATGTATCTATCTTTTGCGGTTTTCGAAGACAACTAAAACATTTACTCGCCCATTCAGAAAATTCACTCGCCAGTGGCGAGTGAAACGATGTATTTCCCCACCCTTGGATATAATCGATTGTTATTCAATGGCAACCATTCCATCATTGACAAAACCCAAGGATCACTTCAAAACGGCAACATTGACATAATTTTTTAAAAGATTCATTATCTTTATGGGAAACTAGTATGATTAGTATGGGACATTGAGAAAGTCTCATTTTTATATAGGAATTTTTTTTAACCTATGCAGCATTAAGGGAGACCCGTACCCCATTTTCCACCAAAAATCATCAAAAGTTCAAAAAAAAAAAAAAAAAAAAAAAAAAAAAAATTATCTCAGAAAACGGTAAAATACATATTTGCGAATATCCATGCAAAATTTCAGAACTCGGGGACACTTGGAACAGGTAGAAAATGAGCTTTTTTAATTGTACTCACTATAGAGTTTAAAGGACTAGCGGCCATTAAAAACGTGTTTTCCTGAAAATGACTTTTTTTCATATTTCGCCTAAGTTCAAAGTACTAAGGCTCAGTGGTAAAATGATTTAGAAACAAAGTGTTTATGTTTTTAGAATCTTAAAAAAAAATTGCAAGAAAATTAAGGAGAGATATTTTTTTAACTATTTCTGAAAATTTTACATAAATTGGTAAACATGAAAATTATAACGAATTTAAGGAAATTTACCATGCGTATTTTTAAATTTTTTTTTTATTCGATTAAAATAGAAAATTAAAAATATCTCTCCTTAGTTCTTTTCTATATACTATAGCACTATTTAAGAAATTTTAGTAATACCAATATATTGAAAATTGAATGAGGAGTAGTAATTTTAAAAAGTGTATTTTTCGACAAAAAAATATCATAAAAATCCCCATAAAAATACACTTTTTAATAAAAAGTGAATTTTTTTGCTAATTATTCCTTACAAAAAGATTCCTAAGTAGTACACCAAAATTCATTACTTTAAAATCAATAATAAAAATTTTGGGTTTTTTCTTGCGAGTCTCCCTTAAGCCGGTTCGACAGTATACCGATATGAATAATTAAATGAATTTGCTCTTATGTACATTTCATCACTTCATGACACTATTAGTTGTGATTAGTATACGTGTCTTCCACAAAAAATATTCTTAATGGGTACTGTTGTGCTTGGTAAAAAGTGAAGTGAGACTGCAAATAAGACAGGACATCATTTTCATGAAATGAAATTTTAATTCCTTTTCCTATATAAAAGTTTCTTTGAAAATATTTTTATGTTAATCAAATTAAAACTGACTTTATTTCTCTGGCTGTAACAACATTTCAATGCTGTTAGAAGTAGAAGTTAACGAATTCTACTATTTAATTCAATAGCGAAGATATAGATCCGTTACATTCTCAATGGACTATGAGAGAGCCTCATTTTTAAGTATTCTTATATTCAGTGTAATCCCTAGATATAATCATTCTATGTAATATATATTAATATTAATATTATTAATATTATTACTATTATTATTATTTATTTTTTATTTTTTAATTTTTATTATCCTATATTAAGATAATGAGTTTTTACCATGTAAAGTCACAATAAATGTTACTGATTAAAGTAACAATAATGTATTTTAAGTTATATGTTAACATGAATGTTATCTCTTAATTCTAATTTTAATCATTTTATTAATCTAATTTTATGTTAATATCGATTATTAATTATTTTTCCGGTTCAATTATATTTCCATTCTGCTTTATCTTTTTTGTTTGTTGTGGAAAACTATTATTTTTACTTACTTTCAACTCCTTTTTGTAAAATATCTTTGTTCCCTGTTTAATAATTTGGTTTTTGTGTGATGGTAGTCCCAAATTCGTATTGTTTTGCTTTTTCATGGCAAATACGAAGATGAAACCACACACTCCATTTGTAGTTCCAAAGTATTTGGGACCTGAAGATTCTGCTTTGGTTCTACAAATTTCATTTGTATTCATATTATTCTTTTTTCCTTCCATGTTCAATGTACTATAAGTTATTAAATTCAATGGTTAATTTCAAATGGTTAATATTGTTTACTATAATTCAATTTAATTCTTTTATTGATAAAATCCATTGGTGAATCTTGTCTACTTTTAATGGTATTATATATATATATATATATATATATATATATATATATATAAATTATTAATATTTAAAACAGATGATAATGTAATATCTCACAGAAATATTTTACTTTTTTTATATAACAGAAAAACTATGTCCATGGACTATCTGCCTAGAATAATACAATACGCTGTTGGTTTTTCTGTGTGATTTAGGCTTTGAATGAGCTAATTAGAAACTATTAAACATTTCTGGCTTTCGAATTATCACATTGGCGATCATTTCAGATTTTTAAAGGCTACAAATTTCAGAAGTATTAAAATACATTTTTTCTTTATCAGTTTTGTCAGAGATCACAGAAAGAAATGATTCCTTGTTTCCATGTTCTATGTAGTGTGAACAGAAATATCAGTTTTAAATGACTGATTTACTTATTCTTTTGACTCGCTATTGGATTAGGGATTATTTCAAATATGTTTAAAGTTTTAGGTGATTTACATGTTCATAATAAAGAAGAGATTTGCTTTTCATTGTACCAACTTTTCATAAATACACAGTATAATAAGGCGCTTACAGGAGAACTTTTAAATGGTTTCGGGGTAGGGATTAGAATTGCAGACCAATACCAGATGTTAAAGGTGTTATATTTTTAGATAGGTGATATTTAAATAATTATAAGAGTTCTCTGGTGATAAAAATCGGCATATTCTTGCAAGCATGTGCTAAATATCAGGGCGTAATAATTAGAAAATTTTCTTATTGAAAATGGTTAACAATCATGTATTTTTAAAAAGTCAAATTTATGTGTATACCATTTTCTTCAGTTTTCCTCAACTTTCTGTATTTTAGTAGCTGATTTTGATTTAAAAAAAGGAATTTCAATCCAGATAGAATCTCTAAGATTCTCTTACATCATTGCGACATACTTTAATCCATCTGTACACGTTGGAGATTACCTCCAAAACGAGATTTTGTTAAAAACTGGTAACTATCATGTATTTTTTTTTAAATTCAAATTTGTATGCATGCCCTTGTCTGCAGTGTTCCCCAATTGTTCTTATTTCCACTGTTCTACTTGCTACTTCTGATAAGTAAAGGAATTTCATTCCAGATAGAACCTCTAAGATTCTTTTTGATCACTGTAACTGTGCCACACTTTACATTATCTTAGTTCTTGTTAGAGAATTCCTCCAGAAAAGGAATACTTTAAATAGAAAGAAATGCTGTAGTTGATTTGTTAGCATTAATTCATAATCCTAAAGCAAAGTTCCCAAACTTTTACTAATTCACGAACGTAAGGTTTTTTTTCTTATCATTTACTGTTTGTTTTGGCTGTCTTTTTGATAGATAATAAGTACATATATTAAAAGCATACATTTACAAGACTAGGCCATTTAAAACATCAAAATTGAGAGGTTCAAGAATAATATGCTTTTCATTCGTTGAAAATGAAAGCAATACATGTAAGGATCGATCAAATATGAACAGAAATTTGGTTTCTACAGGTGCTAAAGCGCAATTTTTTAATATCTTTCTCAAGAATAGCCATACTTTACGACTGGCATAAAGAATTATCGAATTAAAAGTTATTTAAAACGGCACGTACAATTAAGTCCAATTTTGGCTGTCAAAAAGAAAGATCTATGGTATTTTAAAGAAGTTTTGACAATTAACTTTTTTCACAGTCATTGAACTGTCAAAACACCGTACTAGTAGAGAAGACGAAACTGTCATATCGGCGAAAAAGTGCGGATTTTAGATAATGGATTTTATCCTCCACTATAATAATGCTCAACCCTATATGGCAGCTGCAAGTTAAGTAAAACTTAATAAATTTCACTGGGAAACTTTGTGATACACTGCCTATTGTCCACTATTCTGTTATTAGATAATTGAACCACTAAAAAACATTTTCGAGATCGTTATTTTGATGATCATGCAGCCGTCGAAACTTTGTGCATAGTTAGCAAATGCACCATGTTCCTTCATTTTATGAGATCGAATTAAAAAAACTTACATATCCTCTTACGAAATACGCATTTAAATCGTGAGATGATGTACAAAAAAACGTTATTGTATTATCAGTTTTACATCTTAAGCTAATAATAACAATAATCTTAAAGATTCAATTTATTGATTTCTTATTGACCTTGTAAAAATACCATCATTTGATGATGATGCATGTATAAAAGGGATACTAAGAAGGAAGGTCTCCATACTGGGCATACTCAGAATTTTTTGAAAAAAAAAATACTAATTAAACTACTTATGTGTGTAATAAAGGACCGTTCAAAATTAGCGGCGGAATTGCAGTAGAAACTCTGTAAAAAATAAATTACTTTCGAATATTTGGCGTGAAAAGACGAAAACGTCCCTGGGTTTGGCGAGCAGCACATTTCCTCACTAAAAGCAAACAATTTTAATGTAACTGAAAATTCTTTATCAATAGATTTTAAAAGGCCTGTTAATGGTATTTATGAATTTAAATTTAAACAATTAAGGAGTCTAATGCATAGATTTTCTTTTTGTAGTACATATTTATGTTGCTGCTGTTATTTAATTTTATCACTGTAAAAATAATTTCTTATATAAAAATTGTTTTCATAGATGTAAGCGTATTTCAAAATAAAGACCAGATGAAGAATGCTGCAGTAATACATTCCAATATCGGAGAATTTTTTGTTTCCACAGCAACAAAGTTTAACCGGCAGTGATCATTTCGACTTCATTTTGAGATTGAAACGATTTTATTTTATTATTATTTTTTTTATTCATAATATTTCTCAGTTAACTTTCAGTATAGTGTATATGATAAAGTTACAGATAAAACAAACTAATACTGACAAAACTAAAATTATTTAAATATTCCTTTTAAATACAAGTTCAAAATTAAACATTTTTACCTTAAAAAGTACTTGACATAAAAGAAATTTTATTTCATCGCCAACCGGTGATAAACCGCCAAATAAAGGAAATGGTCATTATTTTTTTACGAACGTTTTAAAGGGATTCCGCCGAATTTTTTTTTATAAACATATATATCTACACGAGAAGAATACTCTGTAATTTTTCTAGAATTTTCTGAGTCTGCCCGTATGGAGACCTTCTTTGTAAATGTATCTTATTCAAGCTACACACTCTAGTCATATTAATGTGACCACCTTCTGATTTTTGACGTTTTGTTAAATATCTGAAAAGATACCTGAGGAGTTATCCTGAAACTCCAGGCGTGTAAATAAAATAGGGCAGGTCATATATTTCCATGAATATTTTTTTCCGAAATCCCATAGGGAACCGTCAACAAATTGAAAAAGAACGAATAACTTTTGGCTAGCCCTGTCAAAACTCATGTAGCAAAAGCGTTCAAACTCGAGATTATGATTAAATGGCTTATTGTAATAAACTGTTTTTAGTTTTATGAGGATAGCATGCATACACGTAGAGAAATTAAGGTTTTTATAAAAACAGTCCCGAATTTTGCCAAGTTTTTTTTTGCGTATAATTTGCAGAAATTTTAATATAAAAAAAAACGTTTTTTCAGAAAACATGACAAACAATATTGTACACAAAACCCCGTAATCAGAATTAAAACAATAAAAATTGTACGAATAATATGAGCAGGTTTACTAAATAATGCTTCATTGCGCATGCGGGAAAGCCATAAAATATAATTTGCACAATGTGTTAGCTACATCTATAGAGCAACTATTGTGGAATCTCAAAAACATAGCTTGAAAATTCTGAAAATTATCATTGATAGAATAAGCTCAAAAATCGTTGATTGCAAAATGAAGCAAAACGATGAGGGCTGTATCCAAATATAGTAATACGTACAATATCATGTATGTTGTAAAGATACTAATCAATGGATATATGGATACAGTAACTCATCTTTTTGCTTCTTTTTGGGACCAACGGATTTTGACCTTATTCTATCGACGATAATTTTTAAAATTTACAAGCTATGTCTTTGAGACTTTCACAAAAGTTGCTTTATATATTTAGTTAACACATTATGCAAATTATATTTTTATTGTTTTCACGCATGCGCAATAAAATGTTATTTAGCAAACCTGCTCATTATTCATACAATTTTATTATTTTTTTTAAATTCTATTTGCAGGGTATTGTGTACAATATTGTTTATCACACTGTTAAAACTACAGGTAACACATTGCATCTTTTAGGGGTGAAAGGCTTGTCTCATTGGTGACACCCCTAACGGGAGGCAGAATGGCGCCCATAATTAGGGTGAAAGAATGGCACCCCTAATCCAGAGTGCCAAAAAATATATAAAGTGATTTTTGGCCCGCGAAGGATTCGAGCCCACAACGTTTGATTGCAAGCTCAACGCTCTAACCGTTCGGCCATCGAACTCCCCTTCAAAGTCTTCCTGAAATGTCCAAATTTCTTGAAATTCAAAGGTTGCTTTACATAAAATGCTCGCCAAAAGTTAGCCATACGAAGTTCTAAACGAAACTGGATTAGTGTACGCGTGGTGATAGTCTTCGTAGGGAGAAATTGCTGTTTTGATCCACCAGTGACGACGAGTTGAACTGGAAGGACACACGTTACAGAGCATGCGCAAATTACTAAGGGATGAAAATCTTCCAACGGTTTGCATCGCGCTGCATCCTAATTAGCGTGAATCACCCAGTGAGAGATCAAACGGCACCCCAAACACATTTTCAAGTCCGCGGGTGTCAAATGGTTACACCTTTTCACCCCTGGACGCCAAATGCAGCTAGTTTGTCACCTTTAATTTAACAGTGCATGTTTTCTAAAAAAAAACTTTTTTTTAATATTAGGAGTTCTGCAAATTATAAGCAAAAAAACTTGGCAAAATTTGGGACTGTTTTTATAAAAACCTTAATTTCTCTACGTGTATGCATTACAATAAGCCACTTACTCATAATCTAGAGTTTGGACGCTTTTGCTACATTACTTTTGACAGGGTTATCCAAAAGATATTCATTCTTTTTTAATTTGTTGACGGTCCCTTATGGGGTTTCGGGAAAAAACTTCGCGAAAATATATCACATATTTATTCTGTTTACACTCCTGGAGTTTCAGGATAATTCTTCGTTAATTTTTCTAGATATTTAACAAAACATCTAAAATCTCAAAGTGGTCACATTAATATGACTGGACTGTATATATAATTCAAAATTTTATTTTATTTACAATGATTTTTTAATTTTCCGGAAATCTGCAATGCTTAAATTATATATAGTGACCTATATCACTCTCAAATCGGACAAATAATGGACGTCAATTAATTCATTTGAACACAATCAATAATTAAACATCAACAAGTGGGTAAGTGTGATCGCAGACCGCACAGAGAGTTTCATTTAATATTTCTTTCAAAACAACTTATTCATTAATTAATAAATCCAAATTGTTGCTTTAGAATTATTAAATTTTTAAGTGGATGGTAGCACCAGTAAATTTAATTTTAAAATAATTATAAAAGGGAGTTATTTATTTTAATCAAATTAAAAATGTTCAAATCAAGCTATTTAAATAAAATCCAAAATCCCAAATTTTTTGAAAATTACTAATTAAAAAAAAATTAACAGTGACATAAAAAAATTCTTAATTTCAAAAAAAGAAAATTTTTTAATTAAATTTAAAATGCTGAATCATTAATAAATAGCAATAATTTTTAAAATAGAAAGAAAATTGAATTCCAAAAAATATTATGAATGTCAGATGAAAGAAACCCTTAAATAGGCAAAAAATACGAATTCTTTTTTAGTTAAATCTATCTTAATATGGAAAATTCAACTTCCAGCATCGGGGATTGTACTGAGAACCTTCTGTCTACTAGCCTTACCTTCAATCTATGTTGTCTACATGCAAAACGTTGAAATTAAAGTTCTTCTTTAAAATTTAAATCGCAAAAAGAAGAGGATGACATTGCAAAAATTTATTTAATTAAAATAATAGGCTTTTTTTATTTTATGATTTGTCGTGACACGAAGTATTCAGTTTTAAGTACACAAAATTTGAAGTCTGACTTGTACATTTTTTGTGTATGGATGCTGTGACAGACACACAGACAGAGAACAGAGACGAATAGGGTTTTACAGATAAATGAAACCTAAAAAATGGAACAAAAACTAATTTAGAAGAAAATAAATGAAAAACAAAAGTAAATTCATATTAATAAAAGTTCAACCAAAGACTTCCAACCGAATTTAAAGGCATTTTAATCTTACAATTCTAGTGACATACAGTATTAATATTAAATATAACATAAAAAAAAAACTGATATTAGTTTAGTCTTCTTGGAAGACTTTTTGAATATTTGTTAGATTTTACTTCTGTTTCTTTACGAATTCCATTGTTATATTAATAACGTTTACCTTCTTATCTAAAAATAAGAATCTCTTTCAGTAATAGATGGTTGAACACATGATAGCCGTACTCGTACATGAAAGTGAAAAAAAAAATTCAGCTCTTGAAAACCCATTGAAGCTTTTAAAATTTAAGACAAATGTTTATACTGAGTGGCACCAGACCAGAAAAAAAAATAATAATTTTTTCAATAATTAATAAAATAGCTATTTAAATTATAAAAGGGCAGATCTTAATATGTCTTTTAAAGATTTGAAAAATAATGTTTTTGGTTGCTAAAAGGAAAGGGAATGGAAATCTGAACCATAGTTCCAAGCTGTAAGATTGATGGAGTGTGTAACTATACGGGGTCAAAATTCATTTATTAGTCCACCCTTTTGGCAGCAGTTTTTTTTTCTAAAATTGTTCTTTTTTTTCTAGGTTGTACATGATTTATTTTTGTTTCAACAACTTAAAAAACTATAAGTTATAATGTAGCTCTATATAATAATATAATTTATAATATTTTTAATATAGCTGTCTGGTTCAAACCGTGGCAGTTTATAATAAATACTAAATATTAGAAACAAATGCACAACTGGAGTAATAACTATTCAGACAAAAATATGAAAACTTTTTACAATAGAATCAAAGAAAATATGACAAAAAGATAATCGTAAATCATTGCTTGAAGAAATGTCTGAGAGGTACAGATAAGTATTCCTAAAAGTGTCTTATTTTTTCTTTATAAATCTTCTTAGATTCTTATTTATGTATCTAATGCTGATATTCTATTCATAAGAACAGGATTTTTATAAATAGGATAGAAATGCCAGTAATGGAAACCCTTCCAGTAATGGCCACCACTCAGTGTTTTTTGTTTATAAAAAAAAATAACCAATAAAATTTCTGTTTTTATCTTTTTTCATAATTCACTCTTGCATATTTTATAATTTTTCATTATTGTTGACAGTCTTAATTAAACCAATCAGGAAGCAGAAAATAATGTTTCGAAGTTTTACTGTTTTTCAGTGAAAATCTAAAGAACAGGCTAAGAGTTCATTTAATAAATTTATATGTTCTTTATTATCTTCCAAAATTTGAAACTTTTTGTTGTGGTATTGGTAGAAAACTTTAAATTTTGTATACTAATATTCATTTATAAAATTTTATTTATTTTTAAGGTTTTAAGAAGATGTACGTTACTGGGATGCTTAAAGTGATTTTTCAGTAAAGTACACTTCATGTAGACATTGTTACAAATACAACTTCAGTTATATTTATAATGCAAAAAATATTTTCACTTAATTGAAAATATAAATAATTAAATTTAATTTTTAAATTACACTTACTAAAATATAATAACACCAAAACTTATATAAATAACTGTTTTTAACTTATTTTAATGTGGTTGATAAAAGTTCAATAATTTATTAATTTTTATATTATTATTTTAATGAATATAACTCTTCCTTGCATATTTTAAAATCTGGCAATCAAACCACTCAGGAAGCCGGAAATATTGTTAAGGACATAGTTAAAGTGGGGCTCATAGGGCTTTATTTCTCCCCATTTCAATAAAAACAATTAAGCTATAGAAGTGGTTAAAAAATTATTTTCTGTTTTAAATGTTTTCTTAAGCATCTCTCACAAAATAATAATAATAATAATAATAAAAGTTATAGTATTCATGAAACTAGTAAATCTGCAGACCAGTAGTCTCAAACATCAGTTCTACAATTTTTTTAAATTATTTTACCTAGCATTTAAAATATCTAACTCATAGTATCACTTCTTTCATATTTGTAATATGAATTATTACAAGTAAATTAATACATCAAGTAGTCCCTAGAAGTTTAATTGTTAAAAATAGTGTGACGAAAATATACACTAATACTCCAAAAAAAGTTTTTAATTATTACTTTTTAAATACCTTGCATTATCAATAATTTGACAGCTGTAATTGCTTGATATTTAGTATTTTAAACTATCCATCAGAATTAACTAAAATATTGATCTTCTGATAATTACAATAACTAACGCAAACAGTGAATGATTACACAAATATTTTATTAATTATTAGTATCCTGATTATTAAATTTATTTGAAACTAAGTATTTTGTTTCATAAGTATGCTTTCATTAAATTGTGATTCTAAATACAGTCATAAAAACAATTATTTATTACTTTTTATGGGGTGTCCATTACTGGAACAAAGAGTGTCTGTACATTACTTTCATTTTACGTGCTTTGATATATTTTAGCTATTTAAAATTAAATATTAATTCATATTAGGAAATGAGACTATGAGAATGGTGGAATATTGTTGATAGATTAATATAATATCGAAAAAAACTGGAATAGAATAATTATAACTATTAATTGAAAAACAATTTTTAAAGAAATTCCTTAAGGGTATCCATTATTGGCACATCTATCGATAATTAATCCAATCCGGAATCGCCATATTTCTGTGATTTTTAATGCGTTATATGTTGCCAGAGGGCAATTCAGTACACAGTGCCGTGAGATGGAGAGGCGGCAATATACATAAAGACGAATAGGAGGATTTCAGTAAGTTTTTATAACGTTCTATTAGGTTAGCAAATATATTGGTGCAGTTAAAAAATAGATAGGTGTAGTCTTTAAAATATGTAGATTCAATACGTAGTATTCTTGATGTTTGTCCATTAAGTTGATGGACGGATTTTTAGAGAACTGTATGCAAATAAGTATGCAAATAAGTTAAGAATTGTTATTGGTTATATCAGTGGTGACCATCCTCCCAAACCCAATGACGCAAATCCCGCCCCCCCCCCCCCCCAAAAAAAAAAATATTCATACTTTAACATTGACCCCCCACTAAACAGAATATCAATTGTAAAATATATTCTACTTATAATCTACTGCAAATCAGTGGTGACCCCCCCCCCCAAACCCAATGACGGCAAATCCCACCCCACCCCCCTGAAAAAAAATCTTCATTCTTTAAAACTGACTCCCCTCCCCCCCAAACAGAATATCAGTTGTAAAATATATTCTACTTATAATCTACTGCACATTCAAAAGATAGCGAGTTGAGCATAGCGGAATGAGTTCTTATTACCGTTATCTAGAAATTAAAGAAAGAAAATACAGGAACATTTCTGAAAATTCAATGTTGAAAAAATTTAAAAGTTATATTAAAAGAACCGAGATTTACAAAAGATAGCGAGTTGAGTATAGCAGAATGAGTTCTTATTGCCCTTATCTAGAATTTAAAGAAAGAAAACACAGGAACATTTCTGAAAATTCAATGTTGAAAAAATTTAAAAGTGATATTAAAGAATCAAGATTTATAAAAGATAGCGAGTTGAGTATAGCAAAATGAGTTCTTATTGCCCTTATCTAGAATTTAAAGAAAGAAAACACAAGAACATTTCTGGAAATTAAATGTTGAAAAAACCTAAAACTGATATTTTAAAAAAAATCAAGATTTTTTTAACAGTAAAAAAAGAAAATATTAAGAATTTAAAAATCCACCCCAAAAATGTACTTTTTCTCAAATTCCCCCCCAAAACTAAATTATATGACGCATTTTGCGTCACCAAACCCCTCTTTGGGCATCCCTGGGTTATATCAATTTTAAGGTGGAAAATTAAAGCAATCCATTTCGATTTCGTTTATTTATTTTATAAAAGGCAAGAATGATAGTACAAAAGAAAAAGAAAATTGCGATACCTTTGCTGGAGGAGCTTTTATATAATAAAACATGCGAGAAAGGGCTTTACCAAATTTTGTTCTCTAATTTTCACAATTAAGGTAATATATATTTAATAAGATTGAGTTACAAGGTGACGGAATAAAATCGTTATTTGAAGCAAACCGCCACTTCATAAAGCGGAACTTTGAAGGAAGTTTAAAAGTATCAAACCAGATATCAAAAATAACTTAAAGATGAAAAGTCATTCAGAGTGAGTTTTTGTGCTATTTACTTAGAAAAACTCAAAGTACACAGCAGTCAAACACTCAGTAGTCAGTACCCAGTAGTTAGTTAGAATGCAATGCAAAATTTGATGTCATTAATTGTTAGTTCTTAATTCATTTGTAGCAAAAATTAAGAATACTAATCCAAAATGTCTATTTAAAGTTATTTTTATGCAGAGTGTTCCACTTTCCGATAATACAGCAATATTTCTTTTATCCCATTCCACTTGAACGAATTTATCAAAAATTTAGAACTCACACAAATGAAAACAAAGTATAGTGGATTTTAAACTGTGTTAGTACATATATGTGGCTCTTTTTAAAATGGTTATTGTTCATTTTGCATGCAATTGAATTACAAATTAGGACAAACTTTTTTTTTTCTTTCATAGCAGGAATTGCATGCTGTCGTTTCCGGAACATCAACACGAAAAATTATTCTGAGATGACACAAAGCTTGTTCATGTCAATTGTGATCGCATAAATGGCGCGGCCGCTGACCTCTGTGTATCTGGATAGCGCAGTGACAACGAGTGATAGATATCAGTTAGATCACTTTATGTCAAATAATTCAATGCGCCATAACAAAAAAGAAATTTTTGGTTAGCTGTGGGGTCGGAAGTTTTGATAGCGTGTGGTCGTGGTAGAATAGGCCTGGAAAGAATTTGATTAGAAAGATTCATTAGTTTTCTCTGGAGTCTGTTAGACTCTAATTAATCACTTAACTGATCAATATTTTTGAAAAAAAACTTTCAAGTAATGCCAATTTTATCTTTGTCTTTTAAAGAATTTTTGATCTTTTAGCACTAGTTTTTCAAAGCAGAAATTTTTGCCTAATTGAATCAGAAAAATGAATAAATAATGCAAATTTTACAATAAAAATTTACTAGTGAGTATAATAAATCGTGATCGGAATTTGGATGACCGTACGTGGTACAGGTAAATCATGATTGCCAAAAACACATTGCCCGTATGACGTACGGGCAAATCAGAGAGGCGATTAAGTAAAAAGGTATATTTTATTGTAATAAATACTATAACTATCAATTATTCTTATAGTTCGACCTTTGAGTCAAAGAAATGCTTTTGGCTCGAAACTTCATAAGAATGTTTTCAGAAAAGACATTTTAATATTGCGAGAAACATATTATTGCGCCTTTGAAATCTAGCCTGAAAATGACTTGAAAATATCCAGAAATTAATTCCTCATTTTTTTCGGTCCTGCTGACTTATTTCTCTAATTCCATTTGATAAAAATGTATACATTTAGTAAGGTATTATAATACATTAATTTGTTACCGTAAATAACCTGTTTTATCACCACAGTAGCATTTATATTTAGCAGAAATTGTTTGTATAACCGTGGGAAAAAAAGTAAATACCCTCTACTAACCCTGCAAATAATTATAACAGAAGAAAGTTACTGGTATCAAAAGATTGGAAATAAAGTCTAATTTTAAACGATGTATATAAAATTTGCTTAGGTGGCCATTTACAAATAAAAATAAGACAAAACTTTATTTTTTTTCAATGGCAAAACCGGATTGTGACAATGTATTTTAAAACTTAGGTTCAAGCTATGCTTAGAAACGAAGTTTCAAGTTTTTTGGAAGATAAATTTTTGAATTATAAACTTTCAAAATTTGGAGCTTCCTATTTTCATATTTTTATTAATATCTCCTGAAATTATAAACCTAATGTGATAATTTTTTTGTGTGGTTGTAATACTAAAAATCCAAAAACATAAATACATTGAATTTGAAATTAAAAAAATATAATGTGATTCATAAATTATAAAATTAACATGCGAGAAAAAATAAATGAAATGCAACCTACATTTTTTGGTAGATTAATATTTTTTATGTCCTGCTTTATGTGAATACTCAACTTCAAAATTTTTTGCCAACTAGTTTTCGATTTAAAAAACGTCAAAATGATGGTTTAAGATACCGTCTATGATATGCATAAAAGCATTGTTAAAAAAAAAAAATGCTTTACTCATTTTATTGAGACAGTTGGTCTGACAATAGCCAAAACTTTATAAGAGAGTGAAATGGTCTTATTGGAGAAAATTATACATTAATATTGGGTCGAACGAAAAGTCATGCCGTGTCGGGGAAATCAATTCGTACCGGAAAATTCTTCCTGTTAATTATTACAGATTAGATATATGAATTAATTTCTAATAATTAACGGGCAGAATCGATTTCTCGACACGACACGACTTTCTGATCGACCCAATAGAAGTGACACAGTCATACTATAGCATTTCAACAATCGAGTACAGCACTTCAGTTAGGTTACAGCCTCTGAAATATGCTCATTTTTAACCCTTTGAGGGGCAAAGCACTTCTACTCTTAAAATGCTGAAATCATTGATTGACACCAGAATTTAAAATCAGAGTTTTTTCAAAATAGATAAAAGCTTTTCTTCACGTACTTGATGAAATTAAAATTTTCATTTCAAAATTCTGGTGTCGATGTGACGTTTCCCAATTAAAATTAAGTGGTATATATTTTATGCCACCGCCATTCAAGGGGTTAAATAATTAGTTTTTCTGAAACTAAATAAGAATTGTACGAATTTTTTGAAAATTTATATTTCGGCTAATTGAAGGGTGTGAAATTTATATATATAGTTTCAAACTTGCGTAAAGCTATTAAAAAAAAGTTTCTGTTCGTTCTGATATATAAATGCGATTCTAAGTAAATTTTATGTACATGATTTAGATTTTATTTCCCATTGTTTAATACTTGCAACTTTCTTCTATAATAATTTGTTGGGGAATTAGTAGATAGTGATAAAAAATTTTTCCTGGTCTGTACTTTGTACCTCTTTCCTCTTGTCTCAGTCAGGGATTCAGTGCTGTATATATGAACGTAAAAAAAAAAAAGATAAATAAAGCATTGTTTATGAAATGGTTAAATTGTTGATTCCTGTTGACGACAAGCTTATTTTTTGAAGTTGTAATACCCGATAGATATCTTTTAAAAATTGAGGAGAAATTTTCCTTGTTTTTTCCTAGCGTTTTGAACCATTTATACTTTAGAAGGTATGCCATTCTTGCATTCAGATAAATAAAGGATTAGATAGGAAAATATTTTAAATATATTTTTCATTACCTTTAACTCTTTCCCTTACACAAATTTTATTAGGTTGGCACCGCTTTTTTTAAACAGTTTTCTTTATTTGAGAGATACAAAAAAAATAGTTAAAAAAGACAAATATTAGATTTATTCATAGGTACCAACCTGACATCGATTATCCGTAATACGTGCGTTAATTTAACCTTGGTTTAATGAGTTTCGAACCAGAATTTTTTCAAAGAAATGAAATTAAGTTTGTTCCACTAACAATCCTGAAAACAAATAAAGAAAGATTCATGAAATATATTTTCTGGTTTGAAATGACGTTAACCTGGATCAGACTAATCCAGGTATTACGGAAGATTAGTTGAATGTTGGCAGCTATGTTTATTTATTAAAGGTGCCAAAAACAAATTCCACATGCAACTTTTGACGATGCACATGTGCATCATCTGTCCCGAAAAGGTTAAGTACAATCAATATATCAAGCAATTTTCTTTCACAAAAGTTCTAGCTTAACAATTTAATTCGTTTAGCTATGGGTTTTTTGACTATCTGGAAAAAATAACACTGTGATGTTAATAACATAAATAATATTAACAATAAAGAATAATTATTTACTATTCTAGAAAAAGTAAACACATGTGATCAAAAACACCTAAAACTTTGGATAGGACTGACTTTATGATATGCTTATTTTTAGAGTAATAAAGGTCAGATGTATTAATAAAAAAAGTAATGAGATTTGAAAAATGTCGTTTAAAAGGCTACTTCATTCAAATGAAAACACCCGTTCACTAATACTAATCCTATGGAAGAAATATATACAGATATCTCGGTTGCATTTTATTATTTTTAAATGATTTTTTTTTTCATTTGATAACAGAGATTGATCCGTATACAGGCTGTTTTTTACTTTTTCGATTTGGTTGCAGATATTTTTTATAAGGATGCTTTCACGTTCCAAACCGGTTCCGAATATGAAAACATCTTCATAAAAATATCTGTAAACAAAATTTAAAAAAGTAAAAAACGGCCTGCATACAGATCGATCTATGTAAACCAATGAAAAAAAACCGAGATATCTTTATAAATTTCTTCCATCGGGTTAGCATTATATAACGGGTCTTTTCATTTGACTGAAGTCGCCCCTTAAAGAAAGGAAAGAATCAGAAATATAGTAGTAATGCACATTTTAACAATATTTATTTTCTCTTAATTCTATGCTAGCAGTAGTTGTATAATGTATGCAAGTTTAAATATATGTCTCTCAAATAGTTTTCATTCTCGACGTGCAATGCTTTTTCATTTTAAGGGTTGATTTAAGGAAAAGATCGTTGAAATCAGGTCCCCCCTTCCATTCCAAGAAAACACCAGAAAGGAAGATACCTTGGTTGTATGTAAGTACACATTAATAGTTAAAAATACGATACTTAATTTCTGTATATATAGGGATAAACTATATTAAAAACTATCAATCCCTTCCCACACACACCCCGACTTCTTTTACAGCTGGAGGATGAACCAACTTTTGTTTCGATCCGAAGAAGAGTTAATATTTTACAAACAAATCTAAAACATTTCACAAGTTTTAAATGCATGTAATTGCTCTATACAGCAAATACAGTATACAGTATACTCTATACAGTAAATTAAAACAAATATGTTAAAACTAACTCACCTCAAGAATAAGATGTTTAGGTTGCAATGTTCCAAGAATATCCGTTATATGCTGTGCATTTAGTCTTGTTTCAAGCATACTCATACTGCTAGTATCGCTAGGAACTAGAAGAACTAAAGACAGCATTTCAGATCGGAAAGGTACTTCAATTGCCGTGCATCCTAGATAATCATATGTACCATGTCGAAGGCCTCCTTGCCTCGTTCTTGTTGGAGCTGTAATGAAATTATGGCTGATGTAAGGAGTTGCTGCAGCATAAGGCAATGTTTGAGCAAAGGAAGGAGCATACATAGAAGCTGGTCCTGACATAGGAGGCAATCTGCTATGAGTTGGCTGGAAAGCGTGATTAAGGCCATGAAAATGGCTATTATAGCTTGGTGAAAACTGGTTAAACAGAGAATGCCGATGAATATCTTCGGTTGCTGAACCAGTTGAAGATCCACTCATGTCTAAAACTCCCTCAAATGACAGGGCATTTAACAATAAAACACTGGTAGTCTTTGGTAGAGCCTGGGACAATATATTCTTGATGTTTCCTTTAGTTTGCTTTTCCACAATTGCATTGATATGTAGTCTACTTTCTTCTCCATACATGCTAAAATCAAGAGGATGAACAGAGGTATTATAGAAGGTGTGAAGGTATTTTTGATAGTGGTAAAGAATGCTATACTCTCTTTGCACATAAATACTGTTGAAAAGAAGGATTTCAAAGTCTTGAACACCATATTCTTGTCTATAACCATTATTATTAGTTAAGTGATCAGCTATATGGTGTCCAGGAGTTACTTGCAGATTATCTCGAAGGTGAATTAGTAAATCATGGAAAGCTAGATGCACATCTTCTTGTCGTACTCCCCACAAATAAAGGGCTTGCTGAAGAGCGCTGGCTGATCGACCTTGCGCACCAAGAAGTATCATAGCCAAAGATGTACTGATACAGAAAGGACAAAATGCTACACCTTCATTCTTAGGTACTTTAAAAGCCCGATATAGGTCAAATCCAAATTGGTTTGTAGCAAATGCAAGTTTTCTCATAGCAAATGTGAGAGGTCGAATTTGTGACTCTGTGGATATATACTGGGATGAGACCAATGAATATGATACAATCAAAACTGAGAAAATGCGAAACATGATTGGGGAAAGGTTCCTGCAAAAAATATAATTTTAAATTAATGGTAATGTTAACAGAAATGGTAATATTAACAGAAATATTGAAACATTTAGTGAAAATAGTCAAAATTAGATCTACACACTATTTCAATATAGTACAATACAAGCAGACATAAATTTCAATAACAAAAAATCCCTGTCGGCTTGGCATATAGGCGGAGGTAGATTTTGAAGAGTGTTCATTTCAACAACAAAAATAAAATATGATTAGGGATAAATCCAACTTAACAACTTTATTTGGCCGCTTTTGAAATTTTTTTAATTTCATTTTTCTGTAAGAACTGCTTTTATCAGGATCACCTTAAGCGAAAATTCGGCTCAAATGCTCGTTTTGAAAACATATTTTGAAATATATTCTGAATTTATTAAAAAATCTGAGCATCCTCAGTTTTTTAATCATGATAGCTTCGGGAAATTTTGTGCGACGTGCCCACTTTGAGAGCTTTTTTTGAAATATATTCAGCCATGATCAAAAAACTGACCAATACGGCACATTATACAGGTCCTAAATAAGTGAACCTTTCAATTGGATGCATTTGAGAGCAAAATTAAATTTAAAAATGAGTCAGAAAAAATGCAATTAGTTATTTGAATTCCTTTAATTTTTTCAATCACGATCGCTTCGGGAAATTCTGTTCAAAATACCCTTTTTGGCAGCCTTTTTTGAAATATATTCTGCTTTTATATATATATTAAAAAAAAAAAAAATGGTAAATACGTTAAATTATATAGTTCTTAAATAAGAGGTTCCTAAATACGGATGCGTTTAAAATTAAAAATAAATTTGAAAATGAGTCAGAATATAAGGAATTTGGATTTGAGGTTTTTTCTTCAACTCCCATTTTTGATAAATTTATTTTTGCTGTAAGAGTTGGTCCTATGAAAATTTGTCAGTATAAAAGCTGTAGATATTATTGAGAAGATGTAAAATAAATTTAATTAAATTTGATAGTTTAAGAATAGAAGAAGTTCTTTTTTGTCTTTTTTCAACCCGCCCCCTTCCCCCTTTTTGTTTTCGTTTTCAATTTTTTTATGAATAAGAAATGGTTCTATTAAAACTTGTAAGTAAAAAAGTTTTAGATAATTTTGAGAACATTTATAAAAAAAAATTAGTTGGATTTGATATCTTGAGAATTGACGAATTTATGATTTTTTTCCTCCAAAAAACCCTGTTTTTTGAGCCCTTTGAGCCTATTTTAACTTTATAAAAAATCTGTTATGCATAAACTTTTGGCCCATTTTTTAGAAGTAATATAAATTTTAAACTGATTCGATATCTATTTTATTTAAGAAATTATGGTGTTTTTTCTGTTTTCAGAAAAACCCTCCCTATTTTTACCCCCTTGGTCCGGTTTTGCCCATGAACGAACTTGACTGAGATTTTATACCACTTGATTTTACTTATCAGTTTGGAATAGATTGGAGCAGAATTATAGAAGTAATCGTGTCCAGAAGAAAGTGATTATATATATATATATATATAAACTGTTTTACTGATGGTAGTTTTTCGGTCTAGAGGTCATAATCGGCGTAGATCTGCAAAAAGTTTTCAGAAATTTCAACATAGGAGCGACCACAATAGATAGTATTTGATTCGATATCTACCTAAACACGTACTCTCGTGAAAAGGGAAGAAAGGAAAAGCAGGTTAAGTTAAACTTTCGCCAATTTAGATATTCATCTGCAAGATTAATTTTCGATGAATATTTGTATGAACACAAAACAAATGAACTCAATATCGGATATTTTTATTTACAAACATTATTTTAAAATTTACTCGTATGAATTTTAAGATTCCTGAGAAATCTAAATAAAAGTAGACGTAAATTAATTAGTTTATTATTTATCGGCTGTCGAAAAGCAATCGTAAAGCACTTTTAAATTATTATAAAGTTGCAAATGAAATATATTATTTCATACTTGGTATTCCATTTCAGGGTTGCTTTTAATATGTATTAGAAATTTGAAAATTCCCAAATAATAATATAATGTAATAGATGCAGATGAACTATATACCTAAAATACAAAGTGTTCTAAAACTATTGAAATGTGTTTTAATGTAATATCTGTTGGAGATATATAGTCAGTGTAAGTTGCCAAAGTGCTACAATAAAATAAGCTTTTTATAAAAAAAAAAAAAAAAAAAAAAAAAAATATCAACCGACTTTAAAAAAAGCGCTAAAAAGAATTAAATAATTCTTTTAAATTATCTAATGACAAAACGTTATCCAATAACCACACATCGGATAACAGGTACCGGCATAAAAACGGTTAAATTTAAAGTATATAATTTAATATCCACCAAACATGGATTTTAGAGAGAATATTTTTTACAAGAGATGAATTTATATGTTTATGATTTATTTTATGAATATTTACATATAAAAAGTAATGAATTACTGTTTGATGTCGGTGCCAAACAATTACAATTGATAATGGTCATCACAATTTAGTTATGGTACTAGGCACAATATATTTACAATTCGTATTTTACTTAAGATAGTTCAATTTAAGTTATGGGTGAACAAGAAATACATACAGGTCGAATTCATAACCTCCTCTTTTGAAGTCGGTTAAAAAAGGTAAGAATTAAGACTATGTGGATTCAAAAATCCTGCCATTAAATAAGAAAAGTTACACTTTTTAAATTTTTATAAGGTCTCTTGGTTCTTTAAGTTACATTTAGAAGGATTTTTTCCATGCTCTAACATGTACAACTGAAATATTTCATACTTACACGAACAAAATTCACTGAGTTCTAAAAAAAGATAAAATTCTTTGGACGATGAATTTTCTGAGATTCAAAGTATCATAACTTAGTGAATTTTGATCGTAGAAGAATAGAATGCATGTTGTTTTACTTGTCAGAACTTGATGTAAAATATCATGGCTATAACTTTCAAGATCCGAGGGTCCTATAAAAAATTTTAAAAACCTAACTTTTTGAAAATTAATGGAAGGTATAATAAAATCATGAATAAAATTTTAATCTCCACCTTATCGTGAAAACTTTTGTACTATACACTGCCTATACATTTCTGTACTATACACGTATGTTCAATAGGTAAAAAATGAAAACAGGTTTTCATTTTTTTAGATGTTTTTTAATAAAATGACAAAAGGCGAGGTATTATTTCCTAATTTTTGCACACTTGAAGATATATATACATAGAAATAGTTTAAAAAAATAATATTCAGATAATTAACTCGATAATTTTAAATTTTGCTTAGTTGTCATTTCGTATAAAGATTAAGAGCTGGATTTTTTAAAAATTCTAAATAACAAATTGTAGGTAACATTGAGTATATAATTGAATAAACTGCCGGTAAAATTCTGTGACCGGACACACTAAACGTGATTTTTTTTCATATTTTTTTTCACACTTTGCGGGTTTTGAATTGGAGCTTGGGTAGCAATACGGAAGAGGTACGATTAGGTCATTCACATCAGAACTGTACACAAATGACTGATGAATTATTACATAAATCATAATCGCATATAACATAAACCGTTGTGCCTCCTTCCGGAGGTGTGAACCTATAGAATAATCTTATTCATATTTTCACGCTTTAGAGTGTATATGTATTGAAAGGAAAATTTGAAGGTTCAGTTTCACCGTAAAGGATTTTCCAGATATTTTCAAAATAAGCGTGAGAAAAATTTAGAATGCCGAAAGCTGAATGATCTAAAATCGATGATATAAAATTATTTTCTATAATTCAAAATTCATGATAACATCATGTATAACTGATGAAGAATAATCTTATTCATATATATTATAAACCTACTGAATAATCTTATTAATATTTTAGCGGTTTAAAATGCATTGAAAGGAACATTTGCAGTTTTAAATTCACTGCAGACTATTTTGCAGCTATTTTCGAAATGAGCATGAGAAGAGCTTTAAAATGCGAAAGGTGGATGATCTCAAATCAATGACACCAAAGAATTTTATGTAACCGAGATTTTATTATGGCACCGTGGATGATATATAGAATAACCTTTTTATTATATACTATGAATCTATAGAATAATCTAATACATATTTTCACGCTAAAGAGTTTACATGTATATTGAAAGGAACATTTGCAACTTTATTTTCATTACAGTTAATTTTCCTGATATTTTCGAAATAAGCATGAGAAGAGTTTTAAAATGCCAAAGCTGAATGATCTCTAATCAATAACACCAAAGAATTTTATATCACCAAAACTTCATTATGGAATCATATATGATATATATAATAACCTTTTTAATATATACAATGGATCTATAGAATAATCTTATACATCTTACCTTATAATCTTACACATATTTCCACGCTTTAGAATTTACATGTATTGAAAGAAACACTTGCTGTTCTAATTTCACTGCAGACAATTTCCCAGATATTTTCAAAATAAGTGTAAGAAGAGTTTTGCAATGGCAAAACCGAATAGATCACAAATAAAAAATATCAATGATTATAAATAAAATTTATTCATATTGGCGATTCAAGCGCTCAAATACGCTATCTGGTAAGGGGAAAAATATGACTTCTTGCCTTAGGAAAATCCCATGGAAGTACATTGAATTGTATGTATTTTTAATTTATTCAAAACGATTATTTTTTGCGCAATTACTAAGGGTATGAAAACATGGCGGAGTGGCAGCAGGAAACACATTGATAAACCTACGAGCCAACCGCTAAAATCGGGTTTTCAGATGCTTTCCACCAAAATAGGACTTGGCAGAACGATTGCATCTTAATATGCAAATCAAGTTTTAACTAATTCTGGAATTTCAGCCGCGAACTCAATGAGGTGATTACCTGTACTGCCGAATGCTGGTCTATTAGTTAAAGGGACAATATTCCTGTTCCCGATGGATGTAACATGCACTTTATACAGTATTTCAAATTCCAATTTGTGAAATGGAAATTTAAGAAGGAAAGATAGGTAAATGGTACAGTATTTTTCCTTTTCATACTTTGGTGATTTGAACGTTCCATTTAGGTATAAAAATTCCTGCTTTAAATTTCGGCTGATATGGATGATAATAAGTTATAGCTGATTAAATTTTTGAGTAATTTAAGGTTTTTATAAGTACGCTATAATTTTTTTTTGTTAATTTTCTCAATGATCATCATCTTTTTTTTTTTTTTTTTCATTTATCATATGACTCTATGTAAATATTCCTTCATTGAAAGCGTTTTTAGTTAATGGTCTTTAGTTAAAATCTCTAAATTCATGTACACTATGTAAGATGTATATACAGTCGCCCATTAAAATGATTGGACACTGAGATAATCGAGAAAATTTCCAATATTAAAAAAGTATTTAAAGATTGTAAAATATTTTCTGCTTTTGTACTAAATCATTAATATCTCCGTCTTTACATGTTATGAATATTTTTAAAAACAAAAAGAGATTTTATTAAAATTACTAATTTTTATGAAACGGATAGAAAATTGTATTAACAAAAGTAATCAGATACTTCTAAGATTAAACAAACTTATTTCTTATGAACAAAAAAATGACATGTAAATTATTCAATTTTTTAATTCCCAGTACCATCTATTGGTGACAGGAGTTTACTATTTTCTTTCTACTACACGGTGACTTTATTTTCAAATTCTATTACAATTGTAGCAAAGCCAACCAGTAAAACTCTCAATTATTTTTTCTGAGAACACTAGCCATACATCGTTTGTCAAATTCACTCGGTTGTTTCGCGCGAAATTGGAGCAGCCCTCCCATGTGACACTAGAAATTGAAGAATTAATAAAATTTAAATTGCATCATTCACATAAACCGAACACCATAATTTCGCCACCTATTTATCACACAATTTGAAGTAAACTGTGTTTCCGTGAGAGGTAGAGAAATTCTGATGTTAAGTTCCAATGAGTCCATACAATTTTACAGATTGCATATATTCTGTAACTCTTTCTCGATTAAAATTTATTCTAGTTTGTTTATTAAGCAATGTTAAAAGTATAATTTGGGGTTTATAAAAAATGTTCCTGATAAGAAGGCATCTTCAACCATGATGCTGCTCCTTCAAAATTAGTAATTTTTAGAATCAAATTTCATTTATTTTATGAGGAAGGAAATGAAGATGTGAATGAATTATTACGACAGTGGAAATCAATTTAAATTCATTTAATGCTTTTTAATTATTCGATAACTCTGAATTTTACCATCATTTTTTTTCGAGCTACAGTGTATTTTTTACACTATACTACTCTCATCATTCTTCAGTAGCTAATTCCTAAACCATTAGTTTTAGAGGGATATTTCTAATTGGATAAAGGATTTATATGTTTTTCTTCGACGTATTAAAAGTAGTCAAAATACAGCCGAGTCTCTCTATAACTAAACTCCATACATCGAATTTCTCTATCTAACGAATTTTTAGTAGGAACGGTCCCCTTTTCGCATAATTGCATTAAAAACAGTCTCTATATAGCGAAATATCTATCTCCATATAACGAATTATTTTATAAATTGGACTTAATTTATTCAGTTTTAAAAAGCTTCGAAATCATATGGAATCAATTTTCCATCATTTATTTTTGATTTACCGTCAGTGCTGAGTTTTTTCTTTATATTACTTCTCTCCTTGTTTTTTAAATTCAACGAATTCACCCCACCTCCCACACATTTTTCCACATCCTACTCAAAACAGAGTCAATTGGATTGATACACATGTAAGAGAGGAATTAATGAGAGGCACATAAGATAGGCCTTCAAATAGAGGAAAATGTTAACTACAAGTTTTCATTCCTTGCTAAAATTTAAGCTCTTTTTGAGAGCGTAACAATTTTAAAATCAAAACAACAAAAAATCACAGATTTCTTCGTCTGAAATTAATGCATGTCTTTCTTGTTTGATTTTCATTAAGCTTTCAAAGAAATGTATGTTTTCTTTTTTGAAACAGCTTAAATAATTAAGAAATAAAATGTTAGTTTTATATTTACTTTTAAACATTTCAAATTCCTAATTCAAAAGATCAGAAATAATATTTGTTCAAATTTCACACATAAAATGCGATTTTTAACATCATTCTCTATACATCGAATTTCTCTATACAACGAATTTTTTACTGGAACGGTGAATTTCGTTATATAGAGACTCGACTGTAGTTGTTTTTATAAAAATTGCGAAATTTAAGTTTTTATATGATTCCTGGGGGACATGAATTTTTATTTTTAAAAAAATCCTGTGTTTTTGCTATTCTGTAACATAACTTGGTAAGTTTGGTCGTACAAAAATATAAATTGTCTTATTTGCTAAAACAAGATGAAAGCTTTTCTAATCATACTTGTAGAATCCAGCGATCGTATAAAAATTTAACTTCGCAAATTTTACAGAAAAAAAAAAAAAAAAAAAAAAAAAAAAACTCTTTTGACGTAAACGAAGGATGAAAAGGAATATTTAAGACATTTTTGCATTTAAAATTATAAGTCACAAAAGCTTATGACTTACAAATTAGTTAATAGATAATGATAAGTACAACACTGTATGGTGTAAAAGATTTCAGATACATCATTAATTAATAGCAGTTAAATAAAATAATGCTTATGTAAAGTCGTGTTGTATATTACAAGGAAAGCGAGAAGATTATTTCAATGAAAAATGATACGAAGAGCGTACGTAATAGCCCCCACCCCTAAAATACTGAAAAATTCAATCTGCTAAAACATTTCTGTTACTGCATATGAGCCCAAATTTCACACGATTTATTTTATATATCTTTAGTTAGGCCTTAAAATTACAAAGTATCGAAAAAATCGGATTGTATCATCTACCTAACTCTCCTTGTAAGATTGGTTTTCTCATTTGTACAAACTAATTTATTAAATTTTGTTCAAATTGAAACAATATTTTAGAAAGATACCAGTAATTTCTTTTTATAGTCTTTGTTCAGTTTCTTTTCAGATTTTAAAGATTTTTTAGATCAGCATGTTTTAAATTAATGTAAAAATCTATGATAAAAACTTCGGTATTTCATTGTTTAATAAAAAATAGTAGTTGTATTTTTAGGTAGATTTCGTAAGAAATACTACCTATTGCAATCGCACCAGTTTATATATCTATCTATCTATCTATATATATATCTCACTTTTTTATGGACACGATAACTTCTATAATTCTTCACCAATCTCCACCAAACTTGTACATAAAATCAATGGGGATAAAATCTTGGCTGAGTTCGTTAATGGGCAAAATCGGACCAAGGAGGTCGGAATAGGGGGCGTTTTTGTGAAAACCGAAAAAACGCCATAACTTCTTAATTAAAGTAGATATCGAATCGGTTTAAAGTTTATATTACTTCTTAAAAATGGGTCAAATGTATATACATGACAGATTTTTGATAAATTTAGAAGTGGGCTCAAGGGGCGAAAAAAACAGAGTTTTTGAGAGAAAAAAATTCATAACTTCGTCAATTTTCAAGATATCAAGTCCAAATAAATTTTTTATAAATGTTCTTAAAATTATCTAAAACTTTTGTATTTACAAGTTTTTGATAGGACCAACTTTTACCGATGAAAAAAATTAAAAACGAAAAGAAAAAGGGCGCTGAAAAAAGAGAAAAATCCATAACTCCGTCAATTTTTAAGATATCAAATCTGATTAAATTTATTTTACATCTTCTCAAAAATATCTACAACTTTTATTTTGACAAGTTTTTCATAGGACCAATTCGTATAGCAAAAAGAAATTAAACAAAAATAGGAGTTGGAGAAAAACCTCAAATCCAAAAGGCTTATATTCTGACTCATTTTTAAATTCATTTTTGATTTTAAACGCATCCAAATGGTAGATCCTCTTATTTAGAAACTGTATAAAGTGACGCATTGGCCAATTTTCTGATAAAGACAGAATATATTTCAAAAAAGGCTACCAAAAAGGGTATTTTGAACAGAATTTCCGAAAGTCATCGGGACTGAAAATTGAAGGAAGTATTCAAATAAGAAATCGCGTTTTTTTCTGACTCGTTTAAAATCCATTTTTGTTCTCAAACGCATCCAATTTACAGATCCTCTTATTTAGGAACTATATAATGTGATGCATTGGTCAGTTTTTCGATAAAGACGGAATATATTTCAAAAAAGGCTATTAACCCCTTGCGGCGCGGTGGTTTCATAGATATACCACTTAATTTTAATTCCCAAACGCCACATTGGCACCGGAATTTTATTTAAAAAAATTACGGTTTATTGAATGCTTGAAATATAGCGTTTTCTTATTTTCAAATAAAGTTGTTTTCAAATTCCGGTGTCAGTCATTAATTTCAATACTTAAGCAATGAATTTTCCTTGCCCCGCAAAGGGTTAAAAAGGGTATTTTGAACAGAATTTTCAGAAATCATCGTGACTGAAAATTTAAGGAAGTGTTCAAATAAGAAATTGCGTTTTTTTCTGACTCGTTTTTAAATCCATTTTTGCTCTCAAATGCATCCAATTTACAGATCCTCTTATTTAGGAACTATATAATGTGATGCATTGATCGGTTTTTTGATAAAGACAGAATATATTTTGAAAAAGGCTATCAAAAATGGGTATTTTGAATAGAATTTCCCGAAGTCTTCGAGATTTGAAAATTTAAGGAAGTTTTCACATAGCAAATTACGTTTTTTTATGACTCGTTTTAAAATCCATTTTCGCTCTCAAATGCATCCAATTTACAGATCCTCTTATTTAGGAACTATATACTGTGACGCATTGGCCAGTTTTTTGATAAAGATAGAATATATTTTTAAAAATGCTGTCAAAGTGAGTATTTCGCACAAAATTTTCCGAGGCAATCATGATTAAAGAATTAAGGATGTATTCAAACAACAAATCGGTTATTTTATGACTCATTTTTAAATTCGATTTTTTTCTCAAATGCTTTCAACTGACAGTTTTTTGTTATTTAGGAACTGTATAATGTACTGTTTTGGTCGATTTTTTAATAAATTTAGAATCTATTTCAAAATATGTTGTCATAATGGGCATTTGAGCTGAATTTTTCTTAAGATGATTCTGATAAAATCAGTTTTTGCAGAAAAATGAAATTAAAATTTTTCATAAACGGCCAAATGAAGTTATTAAACTGGGTTTATTTCTAATCATATATATATATATATATATATATATATATATATATATATATATATATATATATATATATATATATATATATATATATATATATATATATATATATATAATTTTTTTTTTTTTTTTTTTTTTTTTTTTTTTTTTTTTTTTTTTTTGTTGAAATGAGCACTTTTCGAAATCTACCTCCGCCTATAGGCCCAGCCGACAGGGATTTTTTTTTTTTTTCAAAACATAAGTTTTATTACTTTACCATTTAAATTGCTATTTATTTCTTAAAATTCAGAGTTGAAGTACACTGTAAAAAAAAAAAAAAATCAAGAGGTTACTAAAATTTTTTTAGTAAATTTGTATTCCGCAGAATTTTTTAGTAACCATTACAAACTTTTTTTTGCAAGTGAAACAAGCATTTCTTTTGTAAACTGAACAAAAGTATTTTTTGTATAACTAACTTAAAAATTTTTAGTATGAGCCACCAAGCAAATTTTAGTAATAGCTCCAAAATTATATTTAATAACTATTACGTGCGCCCGAAAGGCACGAGGTTCCTTCGAGCTGCATCCAGACTTCTGAAGCGGAAGATTTTCGGCAAAACTGCAATAGATGGCAGCACCAAACATTGCTAACTGCTCCGACAGGATTTTCATAATTCCTTTACTAACGAGTACTTACACTACATACATTCGGGGTGGCCGGTATCGAACCCTGGACCTTTTAGTTTGGAGCCCGTTACTATAACCACTATGCTATCAAGGCCACACCAAGTGAGTTTTAGTAATACTTATTAAAAATATAAAACTTTTAACTCTCTTCGTTGCTAACTTTTTTCTAGTAATTGTTACAGATTTTCTTGTAACCGACTAAGATTACTAAAAATTTTTTAATAATTACAAGGATCACTAAAGTTTTTTTAGTAGATCGACCCTTTTTTTTACAGTGTAGGTGTTTTCCCCTTAAAAATAACAAATAGTATTCTTGTTAATCAATATAGGTTTTCCATTATGGTTTTTTATTAAAAGTAGTTCAGATGAATATTCTATTTGACTTTGTATATTTTCTTTAATTTTTAATTTATGAAAACTGTATGGTTTCACTGAAACGATCAATTTCTAATTCAGAAAAAAAAAAATTAAGGTTCTTTATTATATCTTATCCCACATTTTATTAATATTACTCTAGCTCAGAATTGTGTTTTGTTCATGGATGAGAATCTTTCAAAAAATTTCAATAAAGTAAAAATTTTAAATTTTTCAATAAAGTATCTACTATAGAAAATACTTATGCCTTTTTCTAATGTTTTTCAATTTATTTGATTTTTCTAATAATTACATTTTTTCAATAAACTTTTTTTTTCTTTTTTCTCATAAATGAAAAAAAAAAAATCTGCTTAGTTATTTAAAAGTTTTGAAAATTTTAAGGAAACTGCGGTTCTGCTATTTATTGCTTTGTCATTTTAAAAGAATAAACATTCAAATATGTCTAAGCTTAATAGAAGCCAGCTATGTAGAAGTGAAGTAAAACCTTAAAGAAATCTAACGATTTAACCCCTTAACTACCCCGGACGTATATATACGTCTCGCTCAGCTGATGCGTTAAAGATTCTTGACACCACTAATTTTTTAAAATACAATTTCAAAGGCGGAATTGTTTCGACTAAATGTTACGAATTTTTTAAATAGTGGTGTGTATCCGATATTTTCAATTTATTGTACGTATAAGAAAGAAGCAGTTAAGTGGTTAATTTTTATCAGAAAAAACAATAAATATAAAACTTCAAAATTGAAGAGGTTACTGCAAAGCAAGGGAATTAGAGACAAATTACAACAGCAGCTGTGTTTTCAATTTTATTTGACCACTTAAATGATTCATTAAATTTAGGTTAACACTGTTAGGAATTCAAATCATTTCATTACATTGTCGATCATCGACATTCATAAAGAAAGTCTAGTGAATTTGCTAGAGACTGTATAAGTCTTCAACATATATTTTTTCTTAAAGACACATCTCATAACAGGATAAATAACAATAAAAAATGTATGTAGTTTGGATCCGTGTGGTTAAAATATAAATAAGCAGACAAAATTTATCGGGCTTCTGAAATTGGCTCTCGTATAAATTTAAATATCAATTCTTGTAATGTTCTAAAGATCAATCAATCTGATTTGTTCTCGTTCCTGTCGTCAACTGAAATGCTAAAGTTACCAATCTGATTTCTCTCGTTCATCTCGTTTCAATTAGTAAGGCAACTGAAATGCTAAAGTTACAAATCTGATTTCTCTCGTTCATCTCGTTTCAATTAGTAAGGCAACTGAAATGCTAAAGTTACAAATCTGATTTCTCTCGTTCATCTCGTTTCAATTAGTAAGGCAACTGAAATGCTAAAGTTACCAATCTGATTTCTCTCGTTCATCTCGTTTCAATTAGTAAGGCAACTGAAATGCTAAAGGTACAAATCTGATTTATCTCGTTCATCTCGTTTCAATTAGTAAGGCAACAGAAATGCTAAAGTTACCAATCTGATTTCTCTCGTTCATCTCGTTTCAATTAGTAAAGCAACCGAAATGCTAAAGTTACAAATCTGATTTTTCTCGTTCATCTCGTTTCAATTAGTAAGGCAACTGAAATGCTAAAGTTACCAATCTGATTTCTCTCGTTCATTTCGTTTCAATTAGTAAGGCAACTGAAATGCTATAAATCTGATTTCTCTCGTTCATCTCGTTTCAATTAGTAAGGCAACTGAAATGCTAAAGGTACAAATCTGATTTATCTCGTTCATCTCGTTTCAATTAGTAAGGCAACAGAAATGCTAAAGTTACCAATCTGATTTCTCTCGTTCATCTCGTTTCAATTAGTTAAGCAACCGAAATGCTAAAGTTACAAATCTGATTTTTCTCGTTCATCTCGTTTCAATTAGTAAGGCAACTGAAATGCTAAAGTTACCAATCTGATTTCTCTCGTTCATTTCGTTTCAATTAGTAAGGCAACTGAAATGCTATAAATCTGATTTCTCTCGTTCATCTCGTTTCAATTAGTAAGGTAACTGAAATGCTAAAGTTACAAATCTGATTTCCTTTGTTCATCTCGTTTCAATTAGTAAGGCAACTGAAATGCTATAAATCTGATTTCTCTCGTTCATCCCGTTTCAATTAGTAAGGCAACTGAAATGCTAAAGTTACAAATCTGATTTCCTTTGTTCATCTCGTTTCAATTAGTAAGGCAACTGAAATGCTAAAGTTTTGGGTGTTTAGAGATTCTAATGTTTAATTACATTTTCATATTTTTATCAATATATCCTGAAATTATAACCCTAATGCGATATTTTATTGCGCGGTTTAGTATTACAGGGTTATTAGGGTTAACAGACATATTAATTGATGTTAATATGTTTTAATATTAATTTTAGTGTCAATTTTATCCCATGAGTTTGGAAGCACTAATTCTGAATTTTTTTAAAAAAATCTAATAATTCAGTAGTAGATGAAATTCATAATTATGCATAAGAGTATGAAACTGAAAATTATGTAAAATAACTAAGCATTGATGTCTAAGAAATGGAAATTATCTTTAAAAAATTGTGTGGGAAGCATTATGTTTGAATGCTTACTTAAAATAAATCTGTTACACATCGATGTTAGCTTCAATAAGAAATTAAAATAATAATAATAATAATAATAAACACCTAAAAGTAACCGGAAATAACTCGGGATACATGTCATTCAAATATCTAAATCTCAATGAATGAATTGGGAACCGTAAGGTCAACACAGCATGGAACTATCTTAATGAAGTTTGATTCTCTCTCAGATCTTAATTCATATACAGTAAGATATGACCTTTCATGATATGCTTGAAGAAGTTGAAATAGACTGCAGTTTCATAATTTCGGTAATGTAAAAGTAAATATAGGAGTATAGAGAAAACATTATCTATCTACATTATACATGACAAACGTATGTGTACGTATACGTGATTTTTCTAATGCAACACTATCCCGTGAAATTTCGATTTTGCAATTTTCGCTACTGCAGATTTTTAAACTTCTAAGACATTGCATATTTTCTATTTTTAAATCACCGTATAGGGTAAAAAATGTACTTTTATATGTAATTTGTTTGAAAATATCATCTCAATTTATTTTTGAGAAATTCTTCTTATTTTTTTTTTCTTTATAGCTTTTAATTATTTTTCTATAATGGTGGCAACTTGAGTACTACATGAATTATATGGCCAAAGGTGACCGGCCCCTTGAGATTTTAATCATTTTGTTAAATATCTAGAAATATGCATGAGGATTTATCCTGAAACTCTAAGTGTGTAAATATAAAAGTACAAGTCACGCATTTCCGCGAAGATTTTTTCCCGAAACTCCATAGGGGACCGCCAATAAATTGAAAAATAACGAAAATCTTTTGGATAACCCTGTCAAAACTAATGCAGCAAAGCGTTCAAAATATAGATTATGATTAAGTGACTTATTGTAATAAACTGTGTTCATTTTTATGCGGATAGCATGTATACTCATAGAGAAATTAAAGTTTTTACAAAAAACAGCCCCAAATTTTCCCTAGATTTTTTTTTAATAATTTGCGGAGTTTTTAATATACAATAATGTTCTTTTGCAAAAATATGAAAAACAACATTTTACACAACACCTTGTAATCAAAATTTAAAGAAAATAAAAATCGTATGAAAAATGGGCAGGTTTACTAAATAGTTTTTCATTGCGCATGGGTAAACGCTATTAAAATTCCATTTGAAAATTGTGTTAGCTAAATGTATAGTGCAACATTTGTAAAAAGTCTCAGAAATATAGTTTGAAAATTCAAAATTCTGAAAGTGATTGTCGGTAAGTAAGCTCAAAATCCGTTATTCCCAAAATGAAGCTAACAGATGAGGGCCTGTATCCATTTATCCATTGATTAGTATCATTATAGAATACACAATATGACAACTACTACTATATTTGGATACGAAGCCTCATTTTTTGCTACATTTCGGGAACAGCGGATTTTCAGCTTATTCTACCGTCGATCACTTTCATAAGATCACGATCTTCACGTCGATAAGCTTCGCAATCATTTTCAAGCTATGTTTTTGAGACATTTATAAAAGTTGCTCTATACATTTAGCTAACACAATATGCAAAAGAAATTTTGATAGCGTTTAAGCATGCGCAAGAAAAAAATCATTTAGTAAACCTACTCAAAAATTAGGACTGTTTTTATAAAAACCTTCATTTCTCTTCGAGTATACATGCTATTCGCATAAAAATGATCACAGTTTATTACAATAAGCCACTTAATCATAATCTACAGTTTGGCATTAGCTTTAACAGGGTTATTCAAAAGATAATCGTTCTTTTTCAATTTCTTGACGGTCCCCTGCGGAGTTTGAGGAAAAACTTCTTCACGGAAATGTATGATCTATACTATTATTTTTACACACATGAAATTTCAGGGAATTTCCTCATGAATCTTTCAAGATATTTAACAAAATGTCTAAAATACCAAATGGCCGGTCACCTTTGGCCGTATTGTGTAAATGTGAGAAGGAAAAATAGCCGTGGAGGAAGAGAGTGATGGACGTGCAGTATGCCTCAAAAACGGTTTGCAATATGATGCGCGTGATCACTCAAATTTAAATGCCCTCATTTGACATTAATTATAAATAGAAGTTTTCTAATACGTCCATTAAAAACATTTCAAAAATATGCATTAAAATATTTAATTGCTGTAAAGGACGTCAAGTACTAATAAAAACATTAAAAGATCTTAATAATTTTTACATATTTTTTGTATTTATGATGATATGTGATGATTGAGTAAATTCAATCGAAACATGTAAAAATTATTAAGATCTTTTAATGTTTTTATTAGTATTTGACGTCCTTTATAGCAATTATATATTGTAATGCATATTTTTGAAATGCCCTCATTTGGCCTGAAAAAAAAAAAAAAAATCTTATTTGGAAAAAGGATGAATTCTTTGACATCGGCCTTGCATTTTTTCTCCAAATAAAAGTGATCTGCTTATATTTAAGTATTCTAAAACACAGTGTCTCAAAAACATAGCTTGAAAATTCAAAAATAGTAGTCGAGAGAATAAGTTCAAAATCCGTTATTCCCAAAATAAAGCAAAAAGACGAGGGGTTGTATCCAAACATACGTGCAGGATTGTGTATGCTTTATTGGCACAAATCGAAGGATGTATGGATACATCCCCTCATCTTTTTGCTTTATTTTGGGAATAACGGATTTTTAACTTATTCTCTAGACGATTATTTTCAGAATTTTCAAACTATGTTTTGGAGATTTTTACAAAAGTTGCTCTATACGTTTAGTTAACATAATATGCAAATGGAATTTTGGTAGGCTTCACGTACGCTCAACGAAGAATTATTTAGTAAATCTGCTCATTTTTCACACAATTTGTATTATTTTTTAATTCTGATTACAGGGTAATTGTGTGCAATGTTGTTTGTCATATATTCAAAAAAAGAATATTGTTCTATATTAAGAAATCTGCAAATTATAAGTAAAAAACGTTTTTGTGTTTGTTTTTATAAAAAAAAAACTTTATTTGTTTACGAGTATACATGCTATCCGCATAAAAATGAACAGGGTTTATTACAATAAGCCACTTAATAATAAGCTACAGTTTGAACGCTTTTGATACATTAGTTTTGACAGGGTTATCCAAAAGATATTCGTTCTTTTTCAGTTTGTTGACGGTCTCCTACTGAGTTTTGGGAAAAAATCTTATGGAAGTGTATGATCTGTATTTTTGTGTTTGCATACTTAGAGTTTCAGTATAATTTCTCATATAGTTTTCTAGATATTCAGCAAAATGACAAAAATTGCAAGTGGCTGGTCACCTTTGGCCAAATAATGTATATATATATATATATATATATATATAAATGGATTATTTCTAATAAAACATGGAGTTAATAAAAACAAAAAAAAAAATGAAGGTATATGAATCATTAAATAATCTATTTATCTTGTCGCGTTTCTTAAATGACAACGTCGCTTTTTGCTGGTTTCTGTATTATTTCATAACAGTGACGTCGCGTCCTATACATGTTGTTTGAAAGTACCATTACACATAAATTATTGAATTATATCAAGAAATTGAAACCGGATTCTAGCGCAGGTTAAAAGATGATAATTCTTCTACCATATGCTATATTACTTCTATGAAATCGCATTTCATTGATTCACTTTATTTAATAGTGCAATAATCTGCTTGCACTTTTTTTTTTACTCTGAAAATCTTTTTAAATGTAAAAAATTGCGCGAATGAAAATTATGCGGATAAATACAGTAAGTCTAAGAAATGCGAAAAATTTCAGCTATAGTACATAACAAAATCTTTCGTTATTTTTCCTCTGCAAAAAATATATTACAAATATAAGAAAACAGAACATAAACTGATATAAGCATGAATTAAAAAATAATATAGAAAATAATTTATACTTACTCAGTGCCTATTTCCTAAAGTTACATTTTGTTCCGATTTTTTTTTTCAAGAAATAAAGAAAAAAAACTAGTACTTACTTTCATTTACAGTTTCAATCGGAACCTTTTACGCTTATTTTACTGAATTTAAGGATTATTGAAATACATTACTTACGAAACAGTTCATAGTACATATTTTTAACTATTACCTGCATGGAACAAGTTCAACAAAACTCTTGTTTCTTATTCTGTTAATTGACATTGCTAAATAATGATGGGTCGACCATGGATATTCTAATGGTAACAAAAGAAAATATTTATATATATTTTTTTACTTTTGAATGTTTAATAATCGAATTATTAATTAATATTGCAAAAATTTACACAAAATTCACCTGTGCGTTTTGTAAAGGCTTTTAGAAAGTATCATATGTAACAAAAGTAACGAAATACTAGTATAATATTGTTCGAATTATTCTTAAATTACGGACGTTTATCTTTAACATCTATTGGTTCAATAATTCATATTTCATTAACTTATTCAAAATCAATGCCAATTTGTATTTTCACGTTTTGTGGCATGAGAGTTTAATCAATAAAATTATAGTATTGCTGTTGAACTTTTAAAATTTGAATTAAGTTTTAATATGTAAGATGACTCTTTATGACAAACTAAGTCACGTATAATTATAAAGAAATTTATAAAAATTAAAAACACATTTGTATTTTTTTAAAATCAGTTATAATTGCAGTCATAGCTACTTTCGGATTTTCTTTTCTCTACTGTACTTGGTTAAAGTTTATTGTTTTCGAAATCCACGCATCTAATTGAAAAAAAAAATAATTATTATTATCTAACAAATTTCTGCAATGACTTTTTATATCTGTACAATTATTTATATTAAAAAAATATAAAACAATTAAAAATCTGAAATAAATTAGATTTATGTATCTATTGATAATTGAAAGCTATCATACATGAATTTAGCAAAATTTAAGGCATAGATAAATATATTTATGCAGTTTGACTGTTTAAGAATATCTTATTAAAATAATTTCGTTTCAAAAAACAAAGAAGTGATTTTTCTTAACTTTTACGATGCTGTTAAAATTCATGATTGGCTACTTGAACTTATTAATATTCTTCTTAATCTATTCTTCTTATTCGATTTTAGATATTTGTTCTTAATATTTTTTATGACGATTTAACTAGCCCTGTAAATTTTCCTTCTCTTTCCTCATACACGTTAAGTTTTTTATGCTGATACTTATGAGTTTTGTATTATTTAAGTGTGGTGAATAGGTAATGAAAACGAAAATAATACGTCCATACATACATGTGTACATGCAAATAAACATACACTACACATATATGTGCGTACGTATGCAGACACACACATACATAATACATACTATTGAATCTATTTATTCATTTCCTCTAGTTTTAAGTTTTTATTCTTGATTATGTATTTAATTCGATATCAATGGCTCACATAACTTCATAGTCTTTTATTTTTCAGATACTGTAAGGTTTGTTGCCAATCTACACGAATTTGTTTCTGCACGATTGGTGCGGAGTGAATAGGCAAGTTATACAAAAAATTTTCAATTTAATCAATTTATACTTCTCTTTCGGTTTTAAATTCTTTCTTTTAATTGATTGTTTCATTTAGTGAAGCCATCTATTTTTGATTTTATCAAATGTGCCGTATTTTATTAAGTCTATTCTACTTCATCCAAATGAGGAGTATAGTAAGTTTTCTCCTTTTTATTTTACCTGATACGAGAGTTCGGATTACTAATTCTAAAAAAGTCTTCCTGAGAGAGATATAGCCTTCCCGCACTATTGTAACCAAGAACTATGTATCGCGACATGTTAAAATATATCCAAAATGTGTCCATAATTGATCTATGACAAATTACAAATCATCACCTGTCGTCTTTGATTTTATGAAATCCTTCAATCAGAATTATTTATTATTCAAAACAGTAGTGTTTGATAGTTTTTTTTTTGTTTTATTTATTCTATGTTTTATTTATTCTATTTTCTTGTTCTATTATTTTTCCAAATAAGAGCTGAAGGGTTTGCAGGAGAAAGGGGTTAGTTTCATCTTTAATACTTTTAAACGTGGTTTAAAACATTTATGAGTTCGGATTACCAAGTACTTTTGTATATGTTATTAAAGTTTACTATACAGAAAGATCGGCATTGAAAATTTAGTGTAAAGTGTTCTTAGTTCGTTTAAAGGTACGCACTAAAGAATCCCGTTGCATTATGATCTACGGGGAAAACGTTTGCTTTGCATTGTCATAATGTTATGACACTTCGCGCATTATGAAAATAAAAAAGAATATAACGTGCTTTCTACTGTTCATGGATTGCATACTAGGACTTATCGTTTATTTACAGCGACTTACAAAAGGATTACAGAGGTCCAACAATCAATTTCATTGTATAAAAAAAAAATGAAATTTTTAAGTAATATTCAATTAAAGTTGGAAAATATTTCGTAAATTATGCCTGATGGATGTTTTTTTCATTCTGGCTAAAACTGATTAGAAGTTTACGTTCCTGTTTAAAAAAATTATTTAGAATACGTATTCTTGTGTGAAATAAGTTGCTAACTTTACATAAGTACATGAACTAAAAGTGGAAAAAGTACTTTTGATTAAACACAAAAATTTAAATTTTGAAAGATAGTTTTTTTTATCATTCCTTCAAAATGTGCAAACGGACATAAACCGTTCTTGCTGCAAGCTCTTCAATTATCCATCACGTACATTAAAACATTAGCATGATTTTTTATTACTAAAATTTATATTATTATTACAAATATTCCAGTAGATGTGTAAATTTTCTGGGTTTTATTTCGCCAAAAATCGAGAGTTTGTTTCTTCTAAGAAAGTTTTCCTAAAAAGTAGATTTTCCGGGCTACCGTGCTTCAAACTGATCAATGTCTAATTACATATCATTGATTCTTTACCATTTTTGAATTAATGAAATATATAACAGAAACACAATAAATTCATCAACAAAGGTTACATAATTGATCAATTCAACAGTGTTTAGCAGATTAATTTCAGCTTCATATTTTGACAAAGTTTTGTAACGATGATTTATCTATTAAATGATGTCATCATTAGAACTGATTGTTATATCCAAATGAATTCATATTAATTCATTTTTAATAGCTTTTCTAGTCCATTTGAACGTAGGAACAATATACAGAGTGATAAGCGGTCAGGCTAAAACACAGCCAGAAAAAGAGAAAATTACCAGTATTTTCTTACAGAAAAAAATTGCAATAATATAATGAGATTAAATAAATATATTTTCGCTTTAACAAAATACTGGTATTTAATACCTTTTTTGATTGTATTTTCCTTGACCACTCGCCACCATGATATACATGAGTTCAATCTTTCTTGATTAAAATGGAATGAATTGTAAGTTTCTCGAATTAATTTTATCTGAAAAGAAAGTTTGGATTACTTCTCAGAAGTAGAATTTGTCGCATATTCAAGCAGAATTACACCTTACAAGAAAGCCTTCCAGAGTTGCAGGCCTCTTGTGGCATTATGCCAAAACTGACTGACCAGACGTCTAATTAGATATTTTCTTACAGCTTTTGATTTTCTGAATTATAAAGAAATGAAATATTGGATTAAAAATTCCATCGAAATACAGTTTTATAAAATGTGCAACAAGAATTGATATCATTATATTTTTAAGCTCTAAAATTCTCAAGCTCTTCACTGTTATGGTTGGTTGATTTTTGTCGTCCGATTATCTACGCTAATGGGATATAGGACCAGGGGGAGTGCCCTCCGTGGGGGTCTTTCTAAGGGAACCTAACCCGTATTTACGCAAGGTTCGAAGAAAACCACGGAAAACTCCGAACGGTTAGGCCGACGGTCGCGATTGGGTTCGAACCCAGCACCTACCGTCTACCAGTTTGAGGTCAGAACCTCTCGGCCACTGGTGGGGCTTCTTCACTGTTATGTGTGGCAACAATGGAAACTTGTTTTTATTTTTGTAACGGGAAGAATGTGCTGCCTTGTGAAAGAGTGATGAGCTGGGCATTCTTTGTATTATGAAAATAGAATACCTAAGATAGTTTGCAGGCAATTCAAGTCGTAAATTTTATAAAAATTCCAGAAGGAAAAAAAAAAGAGAGAGAGAAAGTTTTGGCACGTTTTGCTGGAAGAAAGTTACAGATAAGTCTGAAGTGAGCGAAGATGTTTTTGCCATAAGACAAAAGTTTAGTCTCGATTCCGGCATATCCATTCATTATGTTAGCCTTCGGTTATGAAAGATATTCAACAGTACATAAATATATCCATGAAAACGGTGAAAACTCAATGTGATAAACTGCAAATTGTTCATCAGATAAAATGTAGCGACCAAGCAACAAGCAAGCAATGCTGTTCATCTGGAGGAATACGGAAGACTATTCATGATGTACCCATTTCATAAAAAATACTTGAGCTACTAAATAAAACCAAATAAGATATTTTTTCTAGCCATTATTGCACATTTGTTTCTGGAAACCCTTTATCAAGTGGTTATTTTATGGATACTTGAATAACTGAAACAAAGTATATCCTTCAATCAGGATTACTTATTAGCTCAGACTAATAATGTTCAGCCCATTGGTTTCCGTTTCACGTTTAGACAAACCGTGGCAACTAAGAATTATCTATCGTGTTATATTAAAACATTTGCGCTAACTTTTATTCCTAAATGGATTTGTATGCTTTCCTTTTTAACAGCTTTTCCAGTCCATCTGAATGTAGGGACACCACACACTGAGGACAACACTAGATGTCTCTCGTTCGCATAGTTTCCCGGAAATTCAACAAAACATATCCTGTTGAATCGGTCGAAGCGATAGAAAAGTAAACAGATAATGACAAAAAAACTCTCTAGGTTATTGCTCTATTATATGATGGCATCTTGTGTGACGGATGAGAAGACTATTTTGCTAACAAAAAGCTTTTTTTCTGCATAACACGAAATGCGAGTGTTTCAGAGAAGATGGATATCATTGCTCTATGCAAATGTTTACAAAGTATACACAAAGTATTCAGCTAAAATTTATTGCCATCAGTATTTATTATCGTAAATTTTCTAATACACGTGAGCGGTATTTTCTAATCTTTTCAATAAATTTATAAAGTTCCTACAATATAAATAGTTAGGTTCAAGCTAATTTTTTTTAAGATTGAAACAAAATGTGTTTTGTTAAATGTATCGCATGAATTTTTTAGCACGAGGAAAAAGCAATTTCAGTCCTGGAAAAAAGCGATCACCCCTGCTGTTCTTCAAATCTATCTATACATATAAAATAGTTTGCCCTGATTGACTGATATTCAACGCACAGCGCAAACTACTGAACTAGAAGTATGAAAATTCGGGAAATATACTTCTTATGATCTAAGCGTGCGCTATAAAACGGGACTTTTGAAAATTCCCGCCTTAAGGGGGCTAAAAGGGGTTCGAAAATTATAAAACATCTTGTTATATCTCATCAGTCGTTATAGATAGGAGCATCAAATTCCAGACTATAAATCTACGTAAAAATTAACTGAACATGTATTTCAGAAATTTTACAAATTCCTATCTCCCTCTAAGGGGATAAAAGGCGGTCGGGAATTTTAGAACATTTGGCACATCTCAGCAACCGTTTTATGTAGAAGCGTGAAACTACAGAAAGTAAATATACAAAAGAAAAAAAACATATTTCAGCGTTTTTAAAATTACTACCCCTGAGGGAAGCTAAATTAAGGGTCGAAATTTTTTTAACTTCTTTTTGACCCGTCATGTTACATATCACCTTGACGCCCTCGAACCACTCTTCCAGATAATAGATATCTTTCCTCCCCCTCCTCAATTTGGCTCCCTGGTGAGGACAATTTTCGACCTTTTTTGAAATCGCAGTGTTTTTATAATTTTAAATGGGATTTTTTTACGAAGTACTCCGATAAATATTATTTATAAAAAGAGAAAATTTTAAAGAGAGAGAAAGGGAGATGATTTTCGGGTGGCTCGATAGTTGGAACCGTGGGGTGTACTTTTCCAACGCCGCCCCATGTGTAACATATCTTTGGAAAGATCTGTGACCACTATTTCATGTTATACAGCTTCCTTTTCCCTTTCTTAATTTTACCCCGGGTAGGGGCATTTTTCTAAATTTAGCCGACACCCTTCATGTGATATATCGTTGGTAAGCTATGTGATCATTTCTTCATATTATGCACTTCTCTTGCTCCTCCCCGTGTTTTGCACTTCTAGGGAGTACGTTTAACGTATTCCAGCTACATGTATTCTAATAATGGGAAAATTACGGGACTAATTTTAAACAACGTAAAAAAGTCAATAAAAAATATTGTTACTATTCACCATTATTTTAGTTTCTGTTTTTGCTACAAGGGGTGCTTTTAATTCTTATTTTTATGCCTGCTTTGCTATTAATTGCCAAAAAATTCTAATTTATTTTTGATACATAAACTTCCTTATTTTTAATACTTATTTGCGCCTTTTCTATTTTTTGAAACCAGGAGACGCCTTCACATGGCTTTTACACTATTGTAGCTCCCTTAATAAAATAGATTTCGTAAGCATGTAAAAACAACGATCTTCATAAGTGCTTGTAGAACTTGTCGATTGTAGATTCCTGGAAGTAATTGATGACTGTATTGATTGTGTTCTTTACGATGACGATTTTTTTCGATTGGTAAATTTTCGAGAATCTTTCATCACTAGCCATATACCAGCAGCAATTTTAGGTAAATATCGATATTTATGATAACAAAACTTTTTAAAAAATATTAAACATTTATTTCATCGATTTTAGAAATCTCCTCTCCCCTCCAAAAGGATTAACGGGACGTACGAAACTTTTAGATCATTCCACTATACCTCAGCAGCAATTTTAGATAGAGGCATAAATTTAGGATAGCCAATCTATTAAAAAAAAACTTAAACATGTATTTATCTATTTTAGAAATCCCTTCAAGTGGTTCAATTGGGTTGTCGTACTTTTAGGACATTTCGCCATTTTTGCAGCAGTTTTAGATAGAAGTGCGAAATTCAAGATAGAATACTAAAAAATAGTTAAACATAGTTATTTTAGAACTATTTTGTCTACTATGCCGTCAGCCTTAATGACCAAATATATCGACATTATACTTTTAGACTATCTAAGAGGACTGACTGTCTGCTATTATCCCTACATCTGAAAGAAAGAAAATCTTAGCAAGAGAAAAATGTATATGAAATTATATTTTACATAATGGTAGTTTATTTTGTTTTTAGAATTTTCACAAGTTGCAGTTTTGAATTCAATCCGGTAATTTCACTTTCCAGTAATTTTCATTTTGGGATTTTTATTTTATTTTTCTAAATTTAGAGATAAATAACTCACATTTTATTTTATAACTCTAATATAATTTAAGGAAAAAAATGAATAAAGCATATTTCCGGGCTGCTTTGAACCAAGGAACACAATTAAATTGTCAACAAGTGGGTAAGTATGATCGCAGGTCACACAGAAAGTTTGTTTAATATTTCTTTCAAAACAATTTATCCTTTAATTAATAAATCCACATTGTTAATTTATAATTATTAAATTCTTACCTAGATGGTAGCATTGGTAAATTTAATTTAAAAGTAACTATAAAAGTCAACTATTTATTTAACCAAATTGAAAAAGTTCAAATAAAATCCAAAACTCGAATTTTTCGAAAATCCGAAATTAAAAGAAATTAGCGGAGATATAAATAAAAGTTAAAATTTCTAAAAGCGAAAAAATTGCCTAAATCAAATCTAAACTGCTGAATCATTAATAAATCGCAATTTTTTTAAGTAGAAAGAAAATTGAATTAAAAAATATTATGAATGTCAGGTGAACAAAACCTAATAATATAAACCCTCAAATTGACCAAAAATATGAAATTTCTTCTTATTAAATCCATCTTAGGATGAAAATTTCAAGCCCCCGAACAAGGGATCTAACTAAGAACCTTCTGTTTACTAGCGAGATGCTTTTCCCCCCAAACCAAGATGTTTGCATGAAAAATGTTCAAATTAATCTTCTTTTTTATAAATCACAACATTGAAAAAATTAATTAAATTAAAATAACAGATTTTTTCATCGTTTTATGATTTGTCGTGTGACACGACGTATTCAGCTGTAAGTACACAAAATCTGAAGTCTCTGACTTATACAGCTTTTGGTTATGGGCTCTGTAACGGATAGACAGAAGACAGAGACGAATATGGAATCTTCAGATGAACGAAACCTTAAAAATGAAGACGTTTGGATATTAACTTGAAAAATGAACAAATTTTTATGCGTAAACAAAGCCCGAAGTAAAATGAATAAATGACATTTAATGCCTTAAGTAAATTAATACCCATATTTTTTGTATAATTATTTGCCCCAGAATTACTAGAAAGTTATCAACTTTTTTACCATGCCTGTACGTTTTAAATTGGCAATGTTTTGAATTCGCGATTACTTATCTTCATTATTGTCAAATACATTCACAGAAGAAATTTAGAATTTTTTTTTCAGTATAGCACGAAACGCGAGGGAGAAGATGAATGAACATCAGTGTAATCTGCAGGTGATTGCTATGTACATAAATCATTCAGTATTCAAATGTTCAAATGCATAATAATATTTTCTAATTGCTTTCAATAAATTTATAGAGTCATTATCGTATAGCACAAACGTAGATTTCAGCTGTTTTTTTTTTTTTTTCATTTCGAGGAAAATCTTTGTTAATATACAGGAAGCACACTAAAATCCCCCCTCCTTTTCTATACTCCGTTAACTTCAAAAAGTTTACAGTCTTAGTCATGAATGCTGTGTCAAGGTATAGCAAAGTGAGTGTCTACTACGCCCCCCTTACTGAACCTGAGAACTGCGGACCGCATGTGGACTGCCAACCAACATTTAAATTGTGGCAGTGACACATACTTATTAATCTGTATGCATAAAAGTTGAGATGCTCTTAGCGAAATTTAAGTCTTTCAAATATTTTCCCATAAATATTTATTTGAAAACAAAATCTGTCATCTTCCGATGTCTGTTCCTTGATCAAGAAAAAAGATTTTCGAAAATTAAGTGTAATCTGGAAATTGCCCCACCACGCACGCACATTTTTTTTCTTCAGAAACCTTTAACAGAAGTGCAAATCAAAAATCTCTCAGTATTAAAATAAAGAGAGAGAGAGAGAGAGAGAGAAAAGTATTAGTAGAAATTTAACGACAGCAAAGGGGTAATTTTATTTCAGAAAAATTTCTGTAAACCCCAGAAACCTATTTCCGGTTTAAGATTGCACTTCTTCAAAACATTTCTGAAGATAACAAGTCGGAAATTGCACTTCAAGCGCAGCAAATAAGGTGCGTTCGTACTATAGCGAAGATTAAAAATATTCCGATTTGATATAATAGTAAACAGTATTTCGGATACAGTATAGTAGTCGAAATTTTTTGTATGTCCCTGTAAATACTATCTGCTTTCTATTATACAGGAAGTAACTTGTTGAAATCCTCAGTAATGTATATCAATTTCATAAAATGTTAAATAGTTTAATACAATTAAAACGTGTCCCTAGCAATATCCCCCCCCCCATACCGTTATGTAATAGAATACTTTTGTGTGGCCTTTTAAATAAATAACAAATATTCTTTGCACCACACATTGTACAGAATGTATATCAATTTTATTATGTTCGAAAGAGTGTAATACCATTAAAAGGAACTTACAACTTTTTTTCTCTTTGACCATAATATAACGAAATACTTTTGATTGTCCCTGTAATTAAACTATTCATCCGATTTTCATAAAATTTGAAATGACTCCACAAAGGTATGTAATAATTATATATTTTAAATTTCAAAGAATTCGGTTGAGTAGTTTTTGTGTTGTTATATGCGGACAGACGGACGGACGGACTGAACGACAACTATAAGGTGCTATGTATTTACATAATTACGAACGCATCTAATAAAGGTTTTGAGTAACTTTGGGGAGTAGGAGTAGGTTTTTTCGAAGTAAAAATATTCTACAAGCCAATGTGGCTGGTAAATCTGAATTTTTACCAGATAATTGCAATATGCTTATGAGCACATGGAAGAAAAAATGGTCCAAATTCTTGAGTTTTTAATTACCGGTCTAAAAAATAGCGCTAAAAATTATGGTACTAAATGATTATGGATCTAAAAGATTGGAAAAAGGTTCTAGAAGGTTTTAAAAGAATATATTTTAAACACAGTCGGTGTGTACCTATTTTTATTTTACATTTTTTTCGAAGTGTGTTTTTTATGCTTTGGTACTCTCTGAAATTGTATTTTAAGTAAACAGTTGAAACTTTCCAAAACTGTATAACTAACTTGCTTCTTTAAAAATATCTAACATCTTAGGTCAGATTGAAAAATTCTTTAAAATAATGAAAAATAAATCGTTAAAATTTTTTAGGATTTTCAACGTTTTTAGCAAATTATTATTTATCTTAAACCAAAATGAAAATGGCTTCTTATTATTATCAAATAGTATGTTTCCTGGTACCACAACAAATTTTAAAGTGACATTTTCAACAGTTTCTTTGAAAAGTGTACCGAACATGACATGTTATTCAAAACTTATATAAAAAATTAATTAATTCTAGAGAACTAATTTATGCATGAAAATAATTTATTTTGATTTATATATGGTCTATAATGTGTATATTTACAGTTATTTTTTTAATTCCTATTTCTATATTTAAGTAAAATACATGATTGGTATTTCGCAAAATCTGCTTCATTTTATTTCTCGAGATGTTCCATGTGTCCTTAAAGACATCTGCAGTTATTAAAGCCTGCTTATTGTAATATAAAAAATTTGCTTAATCTAGAAATAATCTTTCATTTGTAAAATGCTTAAATATACCATTACTCCTTTTATAGCAATAATTTTGCTGAATTTCTGGTTTAAACTGGTAATTAGAGTCTGCAGTACATTTCATCAGCATAAGATCCTTTGATACCTTTTCCAGCTAAATGTCATTTTTATGTGATTCATAAAAAAACATCCACGTTCACATGAAGATATGCTGATTAAAATTACAATGTTAACTCTGCAATATAATATATTCAACAGATATAAATGACTTGAAATACATATTTGACATACTTTAGCTTGAGAGTTGCGCAAGATTAATTTTGTTTTAAATATTTTAAATATTTGATGAACTTTATGAAGTTATTTAAAAGTATGAAATTATAACCCCTTTTAAATGACATATGTGCACACACACACACACACACGCACGTATATATATATATATATATATATATATATATATATATATATAATTTTAGCAATAAAAATTTATAATGGCATTGAAGAATCTGTTATTACGAAAATTCGATATAAGTACTAAATTTCAGTTTTAAAACCATCTCTGAAATTCGATCTTTTTAAAAATACAGTAAAGATTCCCCGATTATCCGACATTCCAGTAATAGGGGAAAATCGAAATCGCTTGTGAATCCGACGTAAAGGCGAAGGATTAATTAATACATCTTCCAGCAACACAAATGGTAAATTAAAATCAAAATCATTATAAATTAAGTAGTAGGGGGAACTGGGGGACATTGATACAGCTTTTTTCAAAAAAATTTTTTGGTATCTAGAAAGCAGAAATTTCAAGTTTTTTATCTATGTGATGTCAGCAAAACCTGTGTAGTGTGTTATAAAAATGTACAATCGTTGTTTTATATATTATTTTTGCATGTAATTTTAAAAAAATAAAAGAAAAGTAATTTGTATCAATGTGCCCCATCCCCGGGGCAAATTGATACACTTTGAAACGTCTGAGAAAAATGGAGACAAAATAACACCAATGCATATTTTTCATAGAAAAATAGTTAGCAAACCATTTTAGATATATTTATAGACATTAAAATCGCACACAATTTATTTTTAAGCGATATTAAAGCAATCAAAATGAAGTGTATAATGACCTGATGTTCAGGCTGATCCTTGTCTGTTTGTTGGCTGCGGTAACTATGTCATATCTGGCACTTTAACCCCAGAATTATCTTCTTTCTTAGGAAAGGTGAAAGAAGTACCAGGTTTTCTGTTTATAAATCGGTTTACAAACAGAAAATAAAGGATAATTATATTAAAAATTACGTTTATAATATAATTATCCTGTACTGTTCTGCAGCTTGTTTCTCTTACTCAACATTTCTCATGTCGATAATACTTTTTTCTCTGGAGAATCGATATAAATTTGAGATTTGCCAGGCTGCCGTCCATTTTTTTTGTTAATTCTACAAGCACTAGATATTGTGTAAGTTTGTACGTCTTCTGTTTGCAAAAATACTATAAAATGTTCTAATATAAAGAAATTAGAACTATTTCACTTCAATAAAAACTAATAGTAGAAAGTTTTGACGAAAAATGGTTGAATTAAGGAGTGTATGGTAAAAAAAATAAATAAATAAATAAAATAAAAAATAAAAGGTAATGAAAAAATGAACTAGAAAAGGATTTAGGTTGTATCAATGTGCCCCGACAAAGACTGTATCAATGTGCCCCATACAGCCATTTTGAATAAAATGAGTCGCAAATCCAACACTTCATAATTTATCTAACAATAAAGAATGAGGAACTGATAAAGAGTAGCTTTACTTGCCAGGGAGGGTATTCTTTTCGGTTGAAAATACTGAAACAGTTGCATAATACCATTTCAATGATACAACTCAAATTTACTTTTGACTTACAAAAACAATTAATCACCCATCCCATTTCATCAAACTATTGAATCATTCCAGAACTTTCTGTATGTAGTTAATTTCACTAGTATCACCTTTTGGAGCTGTTGTGAAACTTCCTGTAATTACCCTGTGTGCTGTACAGGGGGTGTATCAATGTTCCCCAAGTATCAATGTACCCCAGTTCCCCCTACATTAAAATTAAAATAATTATAAATTAAGTAAATAGCGCTATTATCATTAAAATAAGTAACTGCTACCATAAAAATATATCAATAAAAAAAAAGCAAATTTAAGGCGAGACTTGCGTATTTTTTCATTTTTGACATAGGTAAAAATAAAACAATTATAATACTTTCGGGTCCAATTATTTTTTTTTCAAATTTTTAGAAAAATTACTTTTACGTTAATAATATTAACACTAGCTTCCAAATAGATTAATCAGAGTTTAACGAATATTTAATTGTCTGAAACATAACGTATGTTACGTGTGTTATATGTACGTCTTTTATTTTTAAGCTATTTTTGAATTTCATGGAGAATTAGAATAAGCAGGGGGTGTTTTTTGGTGAAATATCTTTATATTCTTTCCGAATTTCTGAAGTTTTTTGATCGATTTCAAATGATTCTTTTGACAAAATGCCGTACTATTAAGTAAAATTTACAGTGCATTGCAAAATATTTTTGGACTATTTTAATCATTTGTTGGCACTTTTACATGTATAAAACTTTGGTTATAAATGAAAAAAAAAAAAAAAAAACAGTAAAAAATCACCCTGAATTCTCTAATAAAAACCTTCAGACGATTTTTTAGTGCCAGAAAAATTCTAAATTTAATAAAATTCAAAATATCATAAATTTGTGACTTTTGACCGTAAAACAATGGCATTTTTACTGTTTTACTTGTAAGAGCACGGATATTTTTTTTTCTAAATATAACTTATTGGACCCTGGAACCCATAAAAAAATTTAAAAGACGGAACTTTTTGAAAATTAATAATAGGTTTATTTTCAATAACATGACGTTCATTTCTTCCTTATTTGAACATTTTTATAATTTATATTACTTACGGATTTCCAAGAGGTAGATAATTAAATCCCGTTTGAATAATTTTGAAACAACATGAAAAAAAAAAAAAAAAAAAAAAAATCTGGGCAATTGCCGCATGACACGTCTTTCCCCATATATCTATTTAAAACTTTTTTTTGTATTTAATAAAGTTATTAAAAAATATAGAGATTTAAAATGGAACACCTCTTATAAATTAATCTTGACAATTAATAAATAATAAAAATTATCTTGTTATGTTTACTTAAATACTTCGATAAAATAACTTTTTTACATTAGATTTGCAATAAATAGAAGTATTCCTATGTCCATGGAATAAGAGAGTGTGTAGTAGTGCTTATTTTTGCATAGCATTATTTTCGTATAGTAATTTTCACCTTAATTAATAGCAAAATTCTGTGATTAAATAAGGCGGATATTACTGTTCTTCTGAAATAATGATATATAAAAATAAACACATGCCTTGGGTAAACTTCAAATTCTAAGAGTTGAAGATATTACTATTTTTTAATCATAAGTTCAACTTTAAAAGATATCATTTTCTAAAAATAAATAGTAAAACAAAAACTGTAAACTTATTATCATCCGATCTGTAACTTTTAATATTATATATATATATATATATATATGTGTTAGACAATATCTCAAATGACAAAGAAGATAGTTTCGTGCTGAGTTAAATTAGAAGAAGTTACATTTATGGACAATAAGAATCAATGACTAAATCAGTGTTTCAGCGAAAAACGATATGTATTTCCGAAAAGAGATCTGAAACCTTACACTACAAAAAGTAATTTAATATGACAAAAAAAAAAAAAAAAAAAAATAGTAAAATCAAAGTAAAAATAGTGCTGGGTATAATGTAATCTCAGGAATCCAAAATAAATCAGCCTTATAATAACACAATATGTATATTGTTAAAACTACACAAAAGCTGCCTCATACAATAGAAACGTTATCAAAATTTAATGTACCGTAATTTCGGGTGTATAAGCCGCGGATCAAACAATTCTTTTTGGACCCAGAAATCTTATTTAGTGATTGAAGACAAATATTTACGGCGATCTAACTAGTTATATTTGTTTCTTAAAAAGTTCAGGGTCGAAAAAGAATTGTTTGATCTGCGGCTTATACACCCGAAATTACGGTAATCCCATAATCCAGCTTATTGAATGACACTCTCATAATGGCGAATAGAAAATTATATAGGTTTGGTAACATTTTAACTTTATCAGTCATCGTGGCGAGTGACTCGTTTGATGAAAAGCTATATCAAAATATCCAAAAGTAACAAAACTGAAAACTTTATTTAGAGATTAACTGGCATTTACCTTTGAGAAAAATACAAAGTTCCACTTCTGTGCGGTGGACAAATGTAAGGATTAATATATTGGGTCAGCAACTAAGTTCCCACCTTTTTAAATAATCTTTTCCTACCGGAATTTTTTTTTTTTTTTATCAAATTGATTTATAAACTAAGCTGATCGGGAAAAAAATAAAATAAATAAATTCCGGCAGAAAAAAAGTATTTAAACCGGCGGGAACTTAGTTATCGACCCAATATTTAAGATTTATAAGATAAGTGACATATAATCTTCTTGTGTGATTTAGCTGAGTTTTTTTTTTTTTTCAGAATCATCACGAAGGAAAAATATCTAGAATGCTTAAAAGATTATAAAATTAGTTAAAAGGCTATAAAAATAAATTTATTCACAATATTAATTTATCATTTTAATTATACCTTAAATTATTTAAAGGCAATGAAAATGCTTCGAATGTAACATTATTCTAATTTTGAAAAATACACCTATGCATATATATTATTTCCCAGTGTTCTAATTTCACACTTTTTGCTCTTAGTGGATAGTTTTTAGGATATCATCAATATTCACTCTAAAACATAGAATATTTTAATATACAGTCTCTAATGGAATAATTTATTAAAATTTTAAGTGACTTTAATTTTTCAGTTTTTTTCGTATGTGTATGATATAAATTCAAATACATCGGAATTTTCATGGAAAATATAATATTAAAACGGATTTTTAATACTACTTCACATATGACATACAAAAGAAAATTAATAATTTTAGCAAATTAAATAAAATTTTTAAAAAAGGCTTCAAATTAGGTTAACAAGTTCAGAAAATTACATACAAAATGTTTATGAATAAGCAATATAAAGAAATATTTTTCTAATATTAACACCTATTTATTAACCCTTTGAGCTCTGGGGTGTAAATTTCTTCAAAATTCCAAATATCACATTGGCACCAGGCAAAGAAAAAAAAAAAACCATTTAACGATAAACACAAAAAATGCATTAAACCTTTCTCAAATGAATCTGGTCGAATTTTGTGGTACCATTGTGACGTTTCGGAATTAAAATTAAGTGGTAGAAAATTCTACCATCAGAACTCAAGGGGTTAAAAGACAGTAAAAATTATTTGGAAATTTATTGTATTATTAAATCGTATTGCGTATTCAGTAATTATTTTCTCCTTATTTAAACGACAGTTTGTTTCTTCCTAATAATTCAAAACCGCCAAAAATATTTATTACATTAAAAGTAATAAACTTATTGTAAATAAAAAATATTGAAGTCACGGGTATTGCTTTCAAAGTTTTTTTCTACATTTTCCTTCGTTTCAAAAATTCTATCTCATAACAAAAAAGTTTTGTCAATCAAAAAAGAAAAAAAAAATATATTATACTCATAAGAAAGACGAACTTTTCCTATTCATTATTTTTAATAATGATATATATATGGAGAAAAGTTTGAAATTTTATTTTTCAATTTTAATCCTTAACAAGTAATGTGATTTTATTTTGTTTTGTATCAATTTGTTTGAAAATGAAATTGACAACAACAGATTCAATTTCATAAAAGAAATCTGCTTGGATAAATAATAATAATAAAAAAAAAATTAAATTTAATTAACTTATATCTTAAAAAGTAAAGTAATTCTGAGATTGAAAGGTTTATTTTTTATTTGATTCATAAATTTATCTCTTAGCATATATTATTTAAAATGTTTTGCTTCATTTTCTTTAATTATACATTAATAACATATATTAAATATAACTTTTTATTCCAGCTTAATATATATCTATTTAAACGAACGCATTACAAAACTAACAGTATAAATAACTTATTTTCAGAAAAAGTATATTCTGATGCATTTAATACTAAATAAAAATAATTGCAGTAATGTAAAAAAAAAATATTTTCCATTACCAATAATTTTAGTTAGAAAAAGATCAGAAAATTGCTATTTATTGATAAATTTAATTTTAAAATAATGAAATAAGTAAATTTTATTTTAAAATAAAGTTGAAACTCACCAATATAAATCTATCCCACAAGATGTAATAACACCACGAGATAGCTCCAAAATATACTCTGAATGTAAATAACAGCAAAAAATCACTGAGTATTTAAAAGCGGATTATTGTACAGATCGGATATCAGACTTTTCTGACAGGTTCATCTCATAACCTCATCTTTTTAATGCTCGGAAAGCGCGCCATGGGCGGTGACATAACAGGTATACAATACAATTTTTTTTTCTTTTTTTGCACATGAGGTAACATCATCGTAAACGGCGCCATCTAGTGCTGATGCATATATTTTCGGAATTAAATAAACTCCGGTGTTTGTTGAAAGGAAAATGTTTGAATCAATATTAGAGGTTGATGCCGTCGATTTACTTGGAATATTACAGAGGAAAATAAAATAGCGCATACGGTGTGGTGGAATTTAAAAAGATTTCCGCACTGTGGGATGTGTTTTTCGTATAGTCATTCAAAGGCCCCAGATCATCTATATTTTTTTCTGGGGGGGGGGGGGGGGAGGGTATGTTTTTTATTAGTTTCTTCTACCTTTAAAAGAAGAAAGTATTTGATTCGTGAAAATATTCAAATTCCGGTTTTCGATGGATTTACACGTTTTAAGGGTGAGATATAAAGAAAAACACGTTTTTACAAAACGTCCGTCTGTATGTGACACAGTTTTTGTGAGAGCTTTATCTGAAGAACTAATAAACGGAATTCAATAAAACTTTACAATAACTTAGTCCCTGATATAAATTGGCACTAACTTACGTTTTGTTGTAAATCGCCCCAAAGGTGGCGCTGGTGTGCTGCACTAATCATGATCATCGCAATTGCTGTATCTCAAGAATTAATGCATGAATTTCCACCAAACTTCAGATTCAATTGATCCTTATTATAAATTGGCCCTGATTAGATTTTGGATGTAAGTTCCCTAACAGAAGGCATTATTATGCAATTTTTTTACGATTTTCGTAATAGCTCTACCTCAAAAACTAATGCTCGTAATTTCATCAAACTTCAGATTCAGTTAGAAGTTGAAATATGTTGTTAGTGATTAGATTTTAGTGTAAATCACCAAACCGGTGGCGTTCAGGAAGTATTAATATGTATGAGTTAGAAGAAATTTTTGGGATTCCGACAAGTTATATAAGTGTAATTAATGATCATTTGTTATACATTTTTTAAATATTTGTGTTTAAATGCTGGTTCAAATTTCACATTTGTTTTTTATTCAGATTGAAGATGAATGTAAAATACAACGATTTAGGCTAACAGACGCTTAATTTAAACACTAAGAATTGTATTTTGTATCAAAATTATATACTTCATCATATTAGAATAAAGGATTACTTAGTCAATTATATTCAGTTTGGTGTGTGCTGGAAGTACGGTGTACAATCAGTTTATTTGAAAATTGAAAATTATTAAAATACATGGTATTTAAAAAAGAATGACCTGATTACAAAGATTCACAGTTTCATTGTAAAAAAAAAACGATGGAACGAAACATTCTAAACACAATGCAGAAGAAAGGTCAAAGATTTGTTTGCGTGTTTCATAGCTGTTTTAAGAGGTTCCTATTAGTTATATAGAAAACAACCAATCCTTTCCTCTCCATATTTGGTTAATGCATAATGAATTACTCTTTGTTACAGCTTTTTATGGCCTATTCCTTCTTTATATATGATAGTAAACGAACGGAAAATTCGCATATACAGGGTGAGTCATAAATATCGAAACAATAGGCTATCTCCTTAAATATTGCCGTAGATCCCTACTTCCAATTGCAAAAATTCATAAAAAAGGGTGAAATTTCTGAAAAGATAAGTTGCAACTCCATGGGGGGTCTATTTGAAAAAATTAAATTTTTATAAGGCCACCCATAGGACAAAATTCCCAATTAGGAAATTATTCCTTACTCTCTTAAAAAGTCAGCCACAAAATAGCTCAAGTTGAGCTGAAATCCACTCATCTCAATGTTGAAAGTCAGCTTCTTAAAAAAGAGTTGAAACAACTCGAGTTTTAACCAATTTAAATGAAGTTGAGCTATTTAAATATCCAATTTAGATGAAGAAGATTTAATCGTTTGAAAAACAACTCTTTTATGATCGAAAAAATTACAGCTCTTTCATGATAAGCCAAATCAGCTCTTTCGTTTTAAGAGTGTGCGCATTCCTAAATTGAACCCCCCCCCCCCCAAAAAAAAAAAAAAAAAAAAAAAAATTCATCTCGCTATCTTAAAACCTGACAGAGATATTAAAATCCAAAACTCTCCAAAATTAGTGACTTACACCACTTAACCATCCCGAAAACAAAGTGTTTTTCACTCATTTCGAAAGCAAATGAGGGATCGTCCATAAATTGTTCATTATTAAATGTCGGTTTGAGACAGTACCTCTTTTTTGGATATAATAAAGCAGCGTATTGATTTAAATCTAAACTTGTTTTCAAAATATATTGGTAGTCTGCACTGGAGGTCTGCATGGATCGAAATATCTAGATCCGGTCCCAAACCGACCCATAAGAAGAAAAGTTCGGACCGGCCTGGAAAAATGTTAAAATCATGATTCAGACCGGCCTGGAAAAAAGTTTAAATTATATCCCGGCTCAGTCGTGAATTTCTATATAGTTTTTTACTTCGGTGAGGTTAAAAATTGTTTCGTATGGACGAGTTCTGACCAAAATACTTATTATAGCTTTTCGTTTTTTTATATTTATACATTTATTATTAAAGAAGCGTCAAAGGCTGTGATATATTTGTTTTATTAATGAATCTCTATTTATATGTAAATGTTTCACTTATATTTTAATATCGTTAATTCATATCCCATGCGTTGGAGACTTTGAAAAATGTTATACAGTAAAACCTTATAAGACGGAATCACATAGGAAAGAAATAATCGTTATAGACAAATGCATTTTCTAGGAGGTGCAAATGGAGTTTATTGTTTTCTCATGTATTATTGTATTTATTTTGTATGAATAAACACATTTTCCGTTTAAGACAGAATTCCGTCATAGGCAGATGTTTTTCACTGATTTTATTGTATTTAATATTTTAGCCTTTAACATACTACTCTTTAAAAAAATGAATTTAAGGTTTTTTTTTTTTTTCCTTGTAAAATAAATGCGATTTTGTAATCTATGTTTTTCTTAAAAATTTTGATTGAGCCAAATTTTACTTATTTTATGGTCATTAGGTCAGTCAGAGACAGTGATTTTAATAAGGGTTGTATCGAGACCGGGATTGAAAATTTCGTCCAGTGCAGACTTAGGAAGAAGAAAGCAGTCCCCTCTGGGATGAAAAATACGTTAGGCTCTGTCAACCAAGTCTTCAGAAAAAAGTAACATTTTAGTCCTGGCCCCGCTTGGGCCCAGAATACAGATTTTTAACAGCCTCTCCAGGACGAAAGACTGAAGTTGTGAGAGCTAAATTTTTAAAAAAGACTTAATGTACATCTTAGAAAAAGCATTCTTTTAAATAACTAACGGACTTTTAAACAGTACCCTTCGTTTTTCTGCATAATGAATTTTCCCCCCACTATTTCTTGTCTTTAAATTATTAAAAGTTAAGCATGGTTAAAGATAAAAAGTACAAACTTAAAACATGTCGTTTTTGATTATTTTACATTAGTTTTGTTTCGGCAAATTTAAAAAACATTTACTTTTGAAAATATGATTTTTTTTTAAATTATATTATTTTTTAAATAAATATTTTTAATACTTTTAAAATTAATATTGAAAAATGAAAACCCTGGAATAAAACTAAAATCAGATTTTCATCTTTAATTAAATAGAAAAACATTGAAATCCGATAAATAATGTTTCGAGTTATTACGGTTTTTAATTATCCGATTTAAACTAGTACTAACCATATAGAATTTTTATAAAATTTATAAGAAATTTTAGGATGTGATTTTCTTAGCAAATTAAATGGCTAACCATCACAAAAAATGAAAAAAAATCAAAATTCTAACTCAAAGGGTAGATTTTTTTAGACGTTTCCTAGAACTGTTTAACATTGTTTTTTGAATTGCGCGCATTTCAATTTATGTCTAATCCCTTAAAACCTGATGAATTGTTTAAACGGCTATAACTCTGCGAGTTTTGAAGGTATGAAGATACAACTTTTCGTGTCTTATTCAAGACTAGATAAGGAAAGTTTTCCTAATTGGAATTTTTATCCTACGGGGACCGTATAAAAATTTAATTTTCGTGTTTTTTTCAAATAGACTCCCCATGGAGTTGCAACTTATCTTATAAAAAAATTCACCTTTTCTTTTTATGAATTTTTGCATTTGGAAGTATGGGTCTAGAGACAATATTTAAGGAGATAGCCTATTGTTTCGATATTTATTACTCACCATGTAAAAGTCTCTAACATCACTGTCTATGCTAGCTATATATTTAATTTACCGACTGCGGGTATACATGTGGCCCACTGATCTATTTTGTGCGGCCCGAGGTACACTAACATAAATTGTAATATTAACATAATTTAATTAATTACTAAAATTAATTATACTATTAACATAATTTATACTATTTATATTATTTAGAAATAATACAATTTATAAACTTTTCGGTTGCGCATAAAAGATAGTTTCAATTTTTACTATTACTCTATATATTTTTATCGAAATAAAAGTGCTATTTATAATGCGGCTATTTATAATTAATTTAAAATTATATTAAAACATCCTGATTACCATTTGTTTTGTCAAAAGTTTACGTTACATTTAGTACTATTTTCATTACAGTAATTTATATAATAATCAATAGTTATCAAATATTACTTAAAATTAATTATATTTGCATTACATATTTTTACATTTTAAAACGATAAAAAAAATGCACCGAGCAAAAGTCTTATTAAAGTCTGATTTTTAAATCTCCTGATTTTTAGGAAGTTTTCTTTACAAAAAGTTACCTACCAATCGTCCGGAGGAAAGCATTTCCGGATTCCCCCCCCCCCTTCCCAAAATGGTGATATATAATGTACATATGGCCATTATAAACCAATACAAGTAATTAAAGAATTTATTTAAATTAAAAATGATGCATAGATCATTATAAACATTTTCTAAGTCTGTTTTGATATAGTCCAGGGGAAATGTATCAGGAAAAGGTAATTAATTACCTTGCAAAAGGACAGGTAGAAGATTTTTTTCTGATTTGCTTATAATGATGCCAACATGGAAAAAACAAGTTTTTCAACAAAACCTCTTAAAGCTAAATTTTCTATGGCAAAAAAAGGGGACTTTTTTATTTATTTTTTAATTTTTTGAGACCCATTGCCTTTTTGTAGTAGTTGTCAGTTGCAATCTTAAGGGTGTATTCGAAAAAACGCTTTTCCACCTTCAACAGCTCGAAATTCTCCGATACAATTTCAGATACATTTTTTATTTTAGAAACATCAAACTTGCTGAGGAGATTTTTGAAGAGACGTACAAGGTGCCGTGTGATATCATTTTACGCTCCATTCATTAGAATTTGATTTATGAACAATTATCCTCTCAATATGACACTTTTTTCGTTCCCAAATCTCCCGCTTCGGAAAAATCTGTTCAAAATGCCGTTTTTGATTGCTTTTTTTTTTTTTTTTTTTTTTTTGCAATATTTTCTGCATTTATCAAAGAATCGACAGTCACGGCACCTTGTGTACTTTCTATATAAGGCAATTTGCCAGTTTGATGCATATGAGAGCAAAAATGAATTTAAAAATAAATCGGAAAGTAAGCAGTTTGAATCAATATACACCCTTAAAGAAGGCAAAATTCTTTACAGCTTTCATATTTTCAACTTTTATATGCATTCAAAAGCAAGCGCAGTGCTTCATTTCAAAAATAGGACATTTTTTTTAATTTTCTTAAAAACCGTGAAAAACGTAGTTCTGTTAAGATTATTCAAATGTTTCCCATTTATTTAATCGTGTATGTCAACATCTACACATTGATAGCAGTAAATTAGGTGTTTCAAGGCCAAAACTAGTGTTTTTCGCACCCGTGACAAACAGGGATTTTGCCCCCCCCCCTTCCCCTGAAAGAAAATTTACCTCGAGAATTTTAATAAATCTCTAATAGCCGGATTTTAAAATTTTTAAGTGTGCAATCATTAAATACGTAATGCTGAACTACATAATCAACTTTGTCAAATATTTATTCCATTAATACCTTGAAAACTGAACCAAAAGAAACCAAAATATATTCCGCCTTAAAGAGGTTTCCATCTTAGCAGGTATAATTATTCATATTCTTTCTCTTAAAAATGCATAATCTTTTCTTTAAACTTATACACGGATCGCATTTTCAAAGATTTTACGGTTTTTGTAGTAATGAGACGTTTTAAATATTTTTAAGAAAGTAGTGATGTCAAATGTTTTATTTACAGAATTTTTAAATTTTACTGGCGATCAATACATAACATTATAGTTAATGAAATAATCTGTTGTCATTTTTATTGAAGCAATTTTATAAGGTGAAAGTATTTCTTAGATAAAATATATTTATTTTTTAAGTACCCCTCTTTTATGTTAACTACAATCCAAAGTTCACTATCTTTAAAATAGTAAGATATTAAAACATATGTTATCAATAATTAGTAAATAAAATATACGAATGTAATGTGGAATAAAATATATTTTTAACGCAAATTTTCATGCCTGTATAAATTGATCCCTGGAAAAAATACTATGCATTATAAAAATTATAAAACTATTGAAATTATTGAAATTATAAGATTATCAAAATTAAACAAGATTTTTTTTTCTTAATTGAAACTATCGTGCCAATAAAATGCTAAATATTGAAGTATTCTTTTAGTCATTGCTTTGAAATTAACATTGTATATACTTAGAATTACTTCTAAATATGAAAATGTCTTGTTCATCTATACTCAGGTCCACTTTTAAAATTATGTAAATTTATTGGAATATAAAAAGTCTGTTGCGATGAAAATAAAGACGAATGTGGGCAAATAACAGATAATTTATGGATACTAATTTTTAGAAGTCATGTTGACTTTTAAAAATTTATCTGACTTCTTAAATCACAATTAAATCCTGGCGGAACATTTGAATAATCGAGGCAAAGTTACATTTTTCGCGGTTTTATGAAAATTAAAAAAAAAAAAAAAAAAAAAAAAAAATTGAAGTACTGCGCTTTCTATTGAGTATATAAAAAAATTGAAAAAATGAAAGTTGTAGAGAATTTTATCCTCTTTAATTTTGTAACTGAAAAATGGTTTGCTACGGCAACGGATCTCGAGATAGTTAAAAGAAAATAAAGAAAGTCCCAAAATTTTGTTGTTTTTTGGCCACAGAAAATTTAGCCTTAAGGCATTCTGTTAGAAAACTTGATTTTTCCATGCTGGTCTCAGTATAAACAAAAAAATTTTTTTTTCTACCTGACCTTTTTCAAGGTAAAATGTACATTTCCCTTGGACTAATATATTTACGTACCTTTTCATTCTGAGGGTTATATATATATATATATATATTACCCTAATAATAGCCCGAGTAATAGCTGTTTAAAGTTGAAGCATCTTTTTTGCTGCAAATTAGGCGTCAGTCACAAATTTACTGGAAATAAAAATAAATGCAAGATATAAAATTTAAAATTAACACTAGAACTCCCGGATGGAGTCGATTTGACTCCAACTATGCGATTAAATTTCAGTTCGAACCAGAAAAAATTTCTTGAAATAATTTAAACTTGATCCATGCATATTTACATTAAACAAATAAATTAAATAATTTTGAATAAAAATTCCGGTGAGAAATATTATTGTCAAACTTGAGTACAATTTCCGGGCGTTCTAGTGTTAAACACTGAGAGTAAAATGATTTTTACAATATTATTCTTAAATTTATGCTGATGCTTACATATTAAAGCAAAATTTGTACAAAAAATGTAAGTAAAAAAAATAACAGAAAGTTTGTTAATTTAAATTATGAAAAGCCACAGTCGCAATTAGTTACAAAATGACGTATATTTAAAATTCTATTAGATTACTTAACCTAACAGAATTTTGTGCAATCCTACATAATAAATAAATGGTACGCACCTAAAATTGTATTAATATTATATTGTCATTGGATTTAAGTAAGTGTGCAAATTGAACCTCGATTGGATATTTGGAAGTGAGTTAAAATTTGAATAGAAATTTTGAACTAGGGAAACATAAGTACGAATGTTTTAAGCAAAATAAAAGTTTTTCAAAATAACACACCTTTTTAACACTAGAACTCCCGGATAGAGTCTATTTGACTCCAACTTTGCGATTAAATTTCAATTCGAACCAGAAAAAATTTCTTGAAATAATTTAAACTTGATCCATGCATATTTACGTTAAACAAATAAATTAAATAATTTTGAATAAAAATTCCGGTGAGAAATATTATTGTCAAACTTGAGTACAATTTCCGGGCGTTCTAGTGTTAAAATGAAATCGCGATTTCCCAAAATTTGATTTTCTCGATAAAAAGAATTTTAAAACTCACGTCTTCAACTATTTTAACCAATCTAGAAGTTAATTAATAAAAATTAACACTTGTGTAAAACTTATACGGTGGTAGCACCTCCAGTTAAATTACTTTTATAATATTTCTTTATCTCATTTAAAACATTTTTGTAATTGGAACTATATGTCTGTAGCAAATGGTTTAGGAATAAGCTGTTGGACAGCGTTGGAAATGGACGCCCTTTATAATAATTTAACCACTTAGTATACGTTCCCTGAAAACTTAGTCCAACTCATTCGTTTTCAGCAACAGAAAAGTGGTTCACGTCATGAAATTTAAAGCTTCATAACTCAGTCAATTTTAATGTTAGATGAATGGGACCTTTTTTGTATTGCATCATAGGGTGACGAAAAATTTTTACTAAATATCACTAATAGGACCGAGGGACCGTATAAAAATTAATTTTCGTAATTTTTTAATAAAATTTTCTGTTGACCTAAATCGCTTGAAAAACAATTCTTTACCTTTTTTAAATAATTTTTGCAATTGGAACTATATGCCTATGACTAACGGTTTAGAAATTAGCAATTGGAAAACGTTGAGAGTGGACACCCTGTATATTTTTTAATGGTTCTAAATATATTTCGCAACCTTATAAATAAATAAATATATATACACTATATGGCCAAAGGTGACCCCCCACTTGCGATTTTAGACATTTAGTTAAATATCTAGAAAAATATATAAGGAATTATCCTGAAACTCTAGTGTGTAAACATAATAGTGTAGGTCACACTTTTCTGTGAAGATTTTTTTTCCCGAATCGCTATCCCCGAGGGGATCGTCAACGAATTGAAAAAGAACGAATATCTTTTGGATAACCCTGTCAAAACTAATGTTGCAAAAGCGCTCAAACTGTAGATTATGATTAAGTGGCTTATTGTAAGATACTGTGTTAATTTTTATGCGGATAGCATGTATACTGGTAGAGAAATTATGGTTTTTATAAAAACAATCCCAAAAATTTTCAGGTTTTTTTGGTTTATAATTTACAGAGTTCTTAATATAAAATAATATTCTTTTCTGAAAATATGAAAAACAGTATTGTACACAATATCTTGTAATCAAAGTTAAAAAATAATAATAATTGAATGAAAAATGAGCAGGTTTATTAAATAATTTTTCGTTGCGCATGCGTGATTGCTATCAAAATTTCATTTACATATTGTGTTGCTAAATGTATAGAGTAACTTTCGCGAAAGTGTCAAAATCATAGCTTGAAATTTCCGAAAGTAATCTTTAATAGAATAAGCTCAGCTCCGTTATTCCCAAAATGAAGCAAAAACATGAGTGGCTGCATCTATTTATCTATTTATTAGTATCAATATAGAATATACAATATTTTACGTACTACAGTAAAGCCTATATAACGGACACTCCCGAATAGCGGACACCTCTATTTAACGGGCAGTTTCCCAATCTCCACTCCCAAAACCTAAATTATTGTATGCTTAACCTCTGAATAACGGACGCTCCAAATAGCGGACACTATTTTCGGCGATAAAGGATGAAAAAGTATTTTTTAACACGAAAAAAATGAAAAAAAGTAAAAAGGTCTCTTAATTTATCAGGGCAATCTGTCACAAATTTTGTGACCACAGATAAATGTAGAGGGTGGGCTAAGGAAATTTTTCCTTCATGTTCATTGTTGAATTTATGGAGTTGTCTGGGAGGGACAGCCCCCAAAGCATTCAAATATCTTTGTTCCCCCGGAAGATTTTATGATTTTATGTTTTTAATGATCAAAAAGTGTAATCCCTATCTCCGCTCGGAACTCTATAATGACCATTAACATCACGTTGAAAAACAAATTATACGTAATCACAAGCAAAAGTAAACTTTTGCTTGTGACAGATTTTTTTTAAATAAAATTGTAATAAACAGCAGTTAAAGGTCTGCACAGTTTTATTTCAGTTTTATTGCTTAAAAAATAATTTTAATTTCTCATTAATCATATAATAGAGTTTTCAGAATGTATAAATGTCAATTAATGAAATATTTAAGCATTTCTTAACAATTTTTGTATTTCTGAGGTTTTCCCAATAGCGGACATCTCCAAATAGCGGACAATTTCTGCGTTCCCGAGGTGTCCGTTATTTAGATGTTTTACTGTATTATATTTGGATATAATTTCTCATTTTTTTGTTTCATTTTGGGAAAAATTGATTTTCAGCTTATTCTTTTGACAATCACATTCAAAATTTCCAAGCTATGTTTTTGAGACTTTGTCAAAAGTTGCTCTATACATTTAACTAGAACAATAATAAAATGAAATTTTAATAGTGTTAACGCATGCGCAATGAAAAATTATTTAGTAAACATGCTCATTTTTTTACACAATTTTTATTGTTTTTTTATTCTGATTACAGGGTATTAAGTACAATGTAGTTTATCATATTTTCGGAAAAGAACATTCTTTTATATTGAGAAATCTGCAAATTTATCCAAATGTATTAGTACGTCCCATATTGTGTATTCTATATTGACACTAATCAATAGATATATGGATACAACCCCTCATCTTTTTGCTTCATTTTGTGAATAACGGATTTTCAGCGTATTCCATTCACGATTATTTTGAGAATTTTGAAGCTATTATTTTTAGACTTTCACAATAGTTGCTCTATACATTTAGCTAACACAATATGCAAATGAAATTTTGATATCGTTGACGCATGCACAGTGAAAAATTATTTAGTAAGCCTACTCATTTTTCTTATAATTTTTCTTATTTTTTAATTGTGATTATAGGGTATTGTGTGCTATGTTGTTTGTCATATTTTCAGAAAAGAATATTATTTTATATTAAGAACTCTGCAAATTATAAGCAAAAAGTCCTTCCGGCAATGCCGGGAGGAAGAGGTAGCTTTCATATACTTATATATATATTTATTTATTTTAAAGTAAGTTACATTGTTCAAAAATACTAAGCTCAAATTAGTGGAAATAATCTTATAAAATTAGTGATTTTATAAGATTGAATACTAGTTTTTGTCAAGACTGAATATTAATAGGAATTTTTAGAAATTAGTCATCTTTTATTCAACGTGGTTTTATTTTAAGCGATTTAGAGAGTCACCAAATTCCACGATATCATAAAGTGTATGCCATTTTAAAGCAACATTGTGGATCATTCAGATCAGACCGTTTCAAAATGTCAGCCATAAGCAAAATTCAAAGTGCTATAACTCAATCATTTTTTAAGATATAGACAAAATAAAAAGTGTTCTGGAATCGTTGTTTTAAGTTCTAACACGTAAAAGAAAAATATTTTTCAAATTTTGATTTTTTCGCATTTAATTTTAAATTTTAAATTTTTAAAAAAAATTAAAATGGCCACCATTTTGAAGTGAAATGACGGATGATGCTGGCCAACGAACTCGGTCGAGACATTTGTATGTACTATGCACATACCAAGTTTCATTGAAATCGGTTCATAAATACGCGTGTTATCACGTGACAAAAATCAGATCGTTTCAAAATGTCAGCCATAAGAAAAATTCAAAGTGCTATAACTCAATCATTTTTTAAGATATAGACAAAATAAAAAGTGTTCTGGAATCTTTGTTTTAAGTTCTAATACGTAAAAGAAAAATATTTTTCAACTTTTAATTTTTTCGCATTTAATTTTAAATTTAAAATTTTTTAAAAAATTTAAAATGACCGCCATTTTGAAACAAAATGACGGATGATGCTGACCAACGAACTCGGTCGAGACATTTGTATGTACTATATGCATACCAAATTTCATTCAAATCGGTTCATAAATACGTTAGTTATCGCATGACAAAAATCAGATATATATATATATATATGTCAACACTTGAACGGAGGGTGGTTTTGGGGTCTGGGGTTCATGATCGGCGAAAATATACCAAAATTTTCCGGAAGTGCTTTCCTCCGGACGGCTGCAATAGGTAGCTTTTTACTTTTTGTAATGAAAGCTACCTAAAAACTTGGAAAAATTTGGGCCTGTTTTTATAAAAGCCTCAATTGCTCTACGAGTATACATGCTATCGGCATAAAAATAAACATAGTTTATTACAATAAGTCACTTAATCATAATCTTTAGTTTGAGCACTATTGCTACAATAGTTTTGACAGGGTTATCCTAAAGATATTAATTATTTTTTATTTTGTTGACAGTCCCCTATGGAGTTTCGGGAAAAAATCTCCACAGAAATGTATGAATTGTACTATTACGTTTACGCTCCTAGAGTTTCTGGATTTGTGTATTTTCCTCATGTATTTTTCTAGATATTTAACAAAACGTCTAAAATTGCAAGTGGACGGTCATCTTTGGCCAGGTAGTGTATTTCGAAAAATGGTACGGTTGCCTTAATTGGACCAATTTGAACTGTTTAAATCGGACCAGATTTACGATCATAAACTTGAAAAGAAAGTAATGAATTTCGAGAGCTGCACGCTTTGGACACTATTTTTGTATTTTTTAATATTTTATAATTAATTACTATCAGCATATGAGTTTTTGAAAACATTATTATTTTTTTATTTATTTATTTATTTTTTATATCCGAATAAATTTCCTTACGCAGTTTAGGCCGATATAAAACATAAAATGTACCTTTTGCATGTTTATGCAATGCATTTTATTTGCTATTTCTTTTATTTTGTATGTATTAGTATTTATTTTCTTATTATTTATTCTTACACAGTATTTTATTTACAGTGTTGAATTCAGACATTTTCTTCCAGGGGAGGGGGGGGGGGACTTTGCGGTTTCGTGCGGGGAAGAAATTTCACTTTCTCCTATTTTTTATACGAGAAAGTTTGAAGCATGAAATCTCAAACTTTCTGGAGGAGGGAATTTCAAAGCTCTGAGCGGGTATTTGTGTGTCGTTGGGGGGGGGGGGGGGGATCTCCTGAATTCAGCAGTTCTTGATTATGCATAGAAAATTTAACCTAATTTTTTTTTTAAACAGAAATCGATTTGGAGAAGCTTCAAATATGCAAATATAAAATTACAGCACATACCATCAAGTAGTTTTAAGATATGTTAAAAAAATTAAGGCTGTGTGAGATGGCAAGATTAACCCTATATAACCCTAGCATATCTTACACAAATTTTATAGAGTTAGCACCACTTTTTTTTTGGCCATCACTTTCACTTGTGCTTTGACATTATTTTCAAAATAAATGTACTAAAATATTATTTTAAATGTATAGTAATACGAAAATAGTATAAAAAATTCGTCAGTGGCAATCCTTTAGCGTTCGATAAGGGTTAAGAAAAAGTTTGATCTTATATTTGAAGTCTTCGATAAACCTTATTTTAAGATATTAGACAGAAAATTATTCGGTGAAGTAATTTGGATATACACAGATGCAATATTTGAAACTCCTACACTGTAAAAAAAATTCTTTAAATTTACAATAAAAATTGCAAATTACATCTAATTTTATTGCAATTTTTACGGAAAAAACTGCTGGCAACATTGCTGCCTGCAGTTTTTGCCGTAAATTTAACGCATTTTTTTTCTTTTCTTTTTTTTTTTCTTTTACAGCGTAATAAAATGAAGTCTTTTGAACATTGTTACAAAACAAACTGCAATGCGGGAGATTTTTTAAACATAACTTAAAAACTACTTGACGGAATGAATTGTAATTTTAGATTCACATGTTTGAAGCTTTTAGAAATCGATTTCTTTATAAATAATAATTATAAGTTACTTTTCATATATATTTTTAAATATTAATTTTAAAATACCTATTTTTTATTTATTTATTTATTTATTTATTTATTTATTTATTTTTTTTTTTTTTGAAAAAAAAAATCTTAATTTTGTGCATTTGCATTTCTAAAAAATAGCTAATGAAGATTTTTCATAGTGATATCCGTGCACTGTAAAACATTTGAGTAACGGTACCCCATAAAAATGGTGGTATAGCCGATGTAACCGGTTTAACAGGTGTAATATTACACTAATATGTAATGTTACACGAGTAACTTATGTTTAAATTACACCATTATATAAGTGAAAAAAAATCACTCCATAAAATTGGAGGCTACAAAGCTGCCACCAATTTTATGGAGTAACGTTACAAAAATGTTTTACAGTGTGTTAACACTAGAACCGCCGGGAATTTTATTGAAGGTTCATAAAAAGAGTTTCTCACCAGAAATTTAATTTTAAACTATTTAACTTACTTAATTAGTCTATTTTTCTGCTGCACACATTTAACATATCTTATGAAGAAAATTCTGGTTCGAATCAATTATTATCAATCTGGTATGGGTCATTTTGACCCCTAATGGCGGTTCTAGTGTTAATTTAATACAGAATTGCGCATTTTCACTTCAAAGACAATTTCACTGTTGAACAATGTTATTCAGAATCGTCATTAAGATTTTCTTAATTTAAAGAAAAGTGTTATAAATTGGTTTTCTTTCTGTGCTGTCGTATTGTTTCTAATTGTTATTTTTTGAAACTGTCGCTTCACTAGGACATTTACAGGTGGAAATTCTTCCATATAATTTTTTCAATCCCCCTTACTTCATGTTAAACTAAAGGGAAATGTCTCAATATCTGCAACAATAACTGCAATGTCTTAATGTTGTCTTTAATAAAGTTTAATATACTAAATCACAAAACAGGTTTATTTTAATGTGTTGGAAAAGTTGATAGATTATTTTAAAAAGTTTAAACACAAAGAAATAAATTTTTGTTCAAAACTTTATTTATATTATTCATGATTGTGATAGTTTACTTGTGTGTAATTCTAAGAAACCTTTTTTTGCCCACTCAACAACGCTAAACATTCTGACACGTTCACATTTCAAAATGTAGAAGTACAAAATTTGCAGGCAGGGCTATTAAAGTGATTTAAAGTAGAATAGATTTTTTTTGACAAATGTGTCACATCTTTGGTCATACACTGTAAAAAAAAAAAAAATCTGTAAAGGTACTACATTTTATCTAGGAAACTGGGATTCCAAGAACTTTTTTTGTAACGGTAACAACAAATCTCAAGTTTTAGAATCGGTTACATGGATTTTTCCTGTTATCGTTACATGAAAAGTTCTTGGAATCCCAGTTTCCTAGAAAATGTTTAATACCTTTTACAGATATTTTTTTTTTTTTTTTTTTTTTTTTTTTTTTTTTTTTTTTTTTTTTTACAGTGTAATCGATTGCCGTTTCATGACGACTGCTTTTGAGCTCTCCCTCCATGAAAAAATCGGGTATGCTAAAGGGCTAAAGTTGACGTAATTTTTAGAAAGAACCTTTGCCTTTATCGAAAAATAAGAAACTCTATTCCATTTAAAACACTTTCCAACATAGTTGAAAAGTGTTTATGCATTCGGTTTGTCTGTCCCACGCCCCGATTCTGATTTATTGGATGGAATGTTATTCGAATATATCTGATGGTCACTCATATGTGTATGTGTAATACATAAATATATTGTCACTCTTTGTATTCTTAGCTCTGTCAATTCCAAATTAAATACCTTAATAAAAGTACACCTTTCCCCCCCCCCCTTTAGTACAGAACAAAACTCTTTTATATAACTTTAGCAATCTGTTATATTACTTTAAAATGAATTTAATAACTTCAACATATGGAAGAGTTGGAATTGGAAAAGAAAATAAATATTTTATATTTAATGTATGGGTTTGGGAGGCCCTTAAGATCCGGGGCCCATGAACAAAGTCCCCATTTTCCCATGCGGTAATAAGGGCCTGATCTGTCCGTCTGACCATCTGGCCGAGCTCTAACTCTTATAAATACTCGGATTGCCATGAAAATTTTGGACGTTATTGAAGTTTACTCTAGCACGAACCCTATTGAAAATGAAGCTTCTAGCATGATTAGTTTATTTACAGGGATAGTCAAAAGATTTCCATTACATTACGGCCTATGGGAGAAAAATCGTTTGAAATGAATTTTAAAGATGTTACACCCTGTCAAACGTATTCAAATTTATATGCATCTACGAAGTGCATTAAAATATGCATTTCGTGAAGTATGCGATGAAAAGAATCGTTTTTATTCATTTACAGGGAACAACACAACACAAAAGAATTTCATTACATAATAATAAAGCGGGGAATTGTTTGCGACATATTTTAATTATGGTAAACGATTTCATGTATACTCCAATTAATGTACGTCGCTGAGGTTTAATATGAGTTATTTCATGCATAATACGAAGTGCATAGCATTTACAGGGACACACAAAAGATTTCAAATAATATATTCTATTCGAAGCACTGTATATTATGGATGATGGCTGTTGGATGTATGAAATGCAATTACGATAGGTGCTTTTAAGTTTCATGAAATGTATGCATATCATATAGTGAGTATAAATGCTAATAGTTATACAAATGATATATACACATACAGGGTTACACAAAAGATCTCGGAAAGGTTATTGAATTACAGCGTAATTTACTTAAAGGTGGTTAAAAAAAAAGTTATGCAATTTTTACTTTGAATTCCATTTATTTTATTAAAAAATGTTAGTAAAATGTAGATAAAAGGATATACAGGGTCACACAAAGCACTGGATACATTGTTGGCTTTGGGTTACAATTTCTGAAAATGGGATTTGAGTATTTTAAAAGTATATTCGTTTGAACTAAATTTTAGCAAAATATAATACCTTAGTAATACCTTATTTTCCTGGATAGCGAAGTTTTGTTAAAGGTTTCAAGAAGTGTTGGAAAGTGTTTCATAATCTAAGCTTAACGCATGATTTTTCTTACTTGTTCAATTTCTGAATAAGAACACTGGCTAATTAATTTTATGCGTTTAAGAGTAAAAGTGATTTCGTTAATGTGTCAGAAAGTAAACTCACTGGATTTGAAAACAGCCTTGTCGGGTTTTTTCCTGGCATTTCCGTTCTGGGTTTCTCATCCTAATTTTACTGGGATCCTTTTTAATATCGAAGATTTAGAGGGTAAAGTCTCTGACATTACGAACGGAACTGCATTCGAAACTTGTAAAATATTACTCCAGTCGGAGGAAAAAAGGCTTTCGATCGACTGTCCCCTGTATTAATTTCCCGCTTTCCAACCGAGTGACACAATTAGTCTTCATAAACTAAATTCGTCGCTTCAAAAGCATGAACGCAATTGTGTTTATCGCATGATTTAACTGCTTTCGTGTAGAATGTTTTGTATTGTTCCCATATGCGGATGACTTTGTTCCGATTCAGACGCTCTAAATTTTGGAATCTGTTATTTATTCGCCGCAATCGTACTGAAGCAAAAATTGATTCACGAGACAGTGCGTTTCAATAGAATTAGGCTAAATTTTTACATGACAGCGTGCTTGAACTTTATTTCAGTTAGACTGACCTTATGAATTTTGCTTACTGGGGAATATACAAGCTAAAGTCACAAATCCAAGCTTACAGAAACTGAATTATTTAAGCTATTAGAATATGTTGTAAAATCTAAAGATTATTAAAGCGCCAGTTACAGATAGTGCGAGATGAGAGAAAGACAATAGACATGGCAAATTATTTTTCTATAAATTAAATCTGGAGTTTGTTTTGAAATACATATTTATTTTTCGCAATTTTTTGTTATACAGTGTTTGCAAAAAATAAGTTAGCCATTTCTGAGGGCTATGGATGGGCTGTTCAGATTCAGATAATATTTAAACATTCGATAAATCAAATGATGTTAATGTTACATAAAAATGTTATAATACAAGACAATAATTAATAAAGGTATCTGTGTGAAAAAAAGGACATTCGTCTCCATCATTTGAGTATCTTTCAGTCTCACTGCCCTTAGCGACTCCGAATGTGTTTTTACTATTGCAGCATTTTATTGTGACAATAAAAACAAACATACTGAGGATTTGTTGTAAATATTAGCTAACCCACACTGTAAAAAAAATCTGTAAAGGTACTAAACATTTTCAAGGAAACTGGGATTCCAAGAACTTTTCATGTAACGATAACAGGAAAAATTCATGTAATCGATTCTGAAACTTGAATTTTTGCTGTTACCGTTACAGGAAAAGTTCTTGGAATCCCAGTTTCCTAGAAAAGGTTTAGTACCTTTGCAGATTTTTTTTTTTTTTTTTTTTTTTTTTTTTACAGTGCAGCCCAGCATTACCCGGGTCCGGGATAATAACCTTACATAAAAGGTTTTAAGCGAAAAAACTTTCCAAACGGACCAAATGTTGGGGTCTCCGGTGCCTATGAAAAAGTATAACCTCAAATTTGTATGTTTTTATATCTGAAAATAAAAATTTATCCAAACAAACTTATAGAGTTGTAGCCCCCACTTTCTACATGAGAGCGTACATCTCAGGTACTACGTATATTTCCGTCTGTTTTGCAAACGAATCTCTAATTTGTATGATTAAAAAAATTTTTAACGAAAATATTTGTAAAAGAACTAAGATGTCGATTTAATATCTGACATTTAGGTATGCAGAACTTTCAATTTCGACGGAAATTTCCTGAGAAATTTTAAACTGACATCGCCCATTACTTTTTTGAAAAGCGGAATGATAACTTCTTGTGCATAAGCAGTCTGTGTTGAAAATGTAGAAGTTTCTCCGCACACGCACAGAAACGAAAAACATCCCGAAATGTTCTAACGCACTATTTAAACAGGAAACGATATCTTCAAAGGCACTGGGTGAGAAAAAAAAATCTTACTGAATTTGTGAATAAATTTTTTATGGTAAATATTCATAATTTTTTAAACAAAGAAATCGTTAAAACTGGACATTTATAAAGACAAGTAGTTATTTTATTTATTTCTTTACTTGTATTTTCATTGGAAAAAAGGAAATGGCATTTTAAAACTGAAAAAAACGAGAAAACATGAAAACAGAATATAAATAATAGACTAAATAATATAAAGCGAGACTTTAATAAGCGAGATGTAGCTGTCGTCGTTCGGTAGCTTCATCGCCCCGAGAACATAAAGAACATAATTTGAAAGGTTTTTATATCTAGTCTTAAAAAAAACTTTATTGGCATTATAAATAATTATTTAATAATTATTAATTTTAATCATTGTTAAAAAATTGATCTTCAATGCAGTTATGAATAATTTTAGCAAATGTTGTATATAGTTTAGTCTTAAACAACTAAGGTTTTTTGACTCCTTGCTCGACAATCTTCATTTAGACACCGCAGACTCTTAAACCACGCTAATTTGATCTACTTTGTAACGATTACGGAAGACTAAATCGTAATTAAACGACTTGTGGCGATCTCTTGTAATCAAGTTTTCATTCATTCCCTTTGACTGGGGATTTTAAGACCGAAATAATTTATGTTGCGACAGCTAATGGCTATTTTACTGATTGGTTAAATAAGATCAACCCAACAATTTAAAATTAGCTTATATAAAATGGCCAAGTGAACAAATTTATAAAAACACTATGAGAAATTTATTTTAGAATTAGACATTTTAAATGTTTCGTTTTAAATATGAAGCAATTTTCACTAAACTTTCGTTTCTCCTTTTAATATTCATATAATTCATATAATATTCATATAATTCATATTATATTAATATAATATTCATATGTAATTTTAAAAGTCTATAAGAGTCAAACTAAATCGGTGTGACACTCTAGCAATTGCGAATTTCCAGGTGTCTCAATCCTTTTATAAAGGTATTTGATAAGAAGCCAAAGGCTAGAAAAAGAGAATCTTCTTAGACGATGATATGGATTGTGATTAAATTCCCTACCAAGATTCAGAGGATGGGGATTTTTTTTAATTCAATGTGAATGAATATTCAGAGTATCTAGCAGAGTGCAATAAAATCTTGGAAAAATGTGATTGGATCAAGTCTGCATTCGGGAAACTGTTGATTACATAAAAGTTACTCAAAGTTCCCAAATAATCAGTTCATGACAGATCTGAGTTACTGCTGCAAAGAATAAAGGGACATATGAAAAACTAGCTGACCCGCCCGGCGTTGCCCGGGTGCGTGATAATAATATCAAACGAACCTGAAATTTGTGATTTTATCTCTAATTCGAAATACGTGGCCACTGACTGTGAGAAAAATCGGTTTAAAAAAATAAACAGCTGAATTTAGAGTAACAAATATTTAAAACGACTTCAATGGGAAACGGAGGAGGAAATATGTGTTCAACAATTGCGCAATTTTCGCGTTAAAATGCTGATTTTATTCGTAAATATCACTGTTCAGTCACGTAACTTTTTTTTTCACCTCGAAATCCTAAGTGTAACATTTTGATTTTCAAACAAATTATATCTCTCCTAGATCCGACTATACCTTAATTAAAATCGATAATCAATGATTAGGTAAAAGGTTAATATATAGTAATGTAGTTTCAGAACCATAGAACAAAATTAAGTATATTTCAATTAAAACGTGTGTAATATTCAATCAGTGGATAAAATCCTAACCCTAACTTAATTGTAATGTAATCGCAACCTATCTGTAACCTAACTGCAACTTAACCTGAGCCAAACTTAAATGTATCATAAATGTAACCTAGTCGTCACCTTATCATAACTTATCAATTTCCTGACCGTAACCTAACTACAATTTACCTTAAACTAACTGTAACTTAATCATAACCTAACTATAACGTAACCGGAATTTAAATATAACGTAAGACTAACCGAAATATAATTGCAACCTATCTATAACCCAAATGTAACCTAACTGTTACCCACTGCTGCTGCATGCTCTGTAAAATATGTTAGTTCTACTTTTCACCTCCAGGAGCTCACTAATTCCTTCATAAACCTATATCCGAAGGAAACTCCAGTATTAAGCGAATTCGTACATATATCAGTCGAGAGGGCGGTAAAATCCAATAAGAATTTAAGAAATTTAATGAAATTATTGTTCGGAAATAACCACTACTTATAAATTAAGGATGAAATATGGTCTGTGCAAATATCCTACATTCCCACTACCTGCAGCACTCTATGACAGGTGTGCGTTAAACTCGAAACAATTTTTAGTATTTAAAAGCGAAAAAAAAAAAAGAACAATGAAAAAACGTGTTTAAAAATAAAAAGTCATGCATCAAGTACAGATTATGAAACACTATCCAACACATTCAGAATAATGTAAAAAACTGTACCGTTTAAAAATTTAAGATATTGCGTCTCATTTTACCATGTGAAAATATATTAAGCATTTCAAAACCAAATTTCAGCTGTTTCCATCTGCATTCGGAAAATGATCCGAAAATTTTAGAAGCCCTGTATATGATACATCGATAGGTACATATTAACAACATGCATTCCAAAATTTAATTCATTTAAGAGATACACATATTTCAATTGAAAATTCCCCTTCAGCAATATCCTCTAATGAGGAGAATGGTAGGCAAATACTTTTGTGCTGCCCTGTATATGATGTATAGAATTTATATGTAAAGTGTAATGTGGAAAAAAAGTATTTACATTTAAAAGCGTACACCGAATTTTAAAACGTACTCTCCAGCAATTATTAAGCAAAGACAGTATTGTAACCATTTCTTTTGTGTGTCCCTGTAAATTTATTGTAAAATGCTGTAAATGCTCTGTTTTAACGTTACCGTAGTTAAATTAATTGATTTATATTAGTTTGAATGCATTAGAAATAGCGGAATGTCATTAAAGTACGCTCCAAACGATTTTTACCCATATATCATAATGTAATCGAACTCTTTTGAATGTCCCTGTAAATGAATCAATATTCGTACATATTTCATATGCAATACCAAATATGCTTTAGTGATCCTAAATAAGCTTTATCTATTGAGTATATTTACGGGATTTACAGTATGGACAGACGGACAGACAAACCGAATGCATAAGTACTTTTCAACTTTGTGATAAAAACACTTCTGAGATTAAATATATATATATATATATATATATATCATTAATATTATCTATCGAAAATGAGAATTTAAATTATATTTAAAATGTTTTCAATAACTTATTTAATTTCAATATGAAATTTAATTATTTCTAATTTTCGAATTTCTTTATTTTAAAAGCGAACATTTATTTTAATAAATAATAATAGAACAAAGACAATTTTAAAAATTTGCTATTTCTTCTTAAAATATGCTTTAGTTGTAAATCATTTCTTTCAATTCGTCTTATAATACAAAATTCCATGGAGGATTGAGATAGGTGGAGGTGAAGTAAGGATCAAAAAAGGTTTGCAATATTAATCCATTTATCGCTCAAATTTTAATGTTCCAAACAAAAGGACGTGGAAGGAATTTTGTATTATAATATGAATTGAAAGAAATGAATTACAACTGAAGCATATTTTAAGAAGAAATAGCAAATTTTTTGATTGGTCTTTGCTCTATTATTATTTATTAAAATAAATGTTCGCTTTTAAAATAAAAGAAATTGGAAAATTAGCAATAATTAAATCTCAAATTGAAATTAAATAAGTATTGAAAACATTTGATGCTAACTAAAAATTGTATAACTAAAAGTTTCCTAATTTAATGTAATTTTAAATACTTTATAACGTAGATGAAAAATGTTTATGACTTAATAATTGCATGTAAATAAATATTTAAAATATAATGATGAAAACATTCTTTTAAAATCATGTATGAAAACTTAAGTAATAAATATTAATCTAATGTATAGATTTCTTACTGCAGACGATTTTAAGATATTAACAGAAGAATGTTATATTTTCAAGCAAAACTTTAAAATGATATTCTATATTGATATTTAAAACACATATGATAAAATAATTAATAAATTCTTATCAGTGAAGCGATAGATTAGTTCTTTTTAAAAAATAATGGCAAAAATATACGGGTTTAAACCTGTTTCAATTGATAGGCGTGTCAAAGCGCGTGGTTTTATTTGGACTTAATGTTACTTAATGTAGGGTTACATTTTTAGCATCACCCCCCGAGATAATACTCCCCCTCCCCACCTATCTCATTCCTCCATGAGAAAATCTCTTCCATGTCCTTTTGTTTGGAATATTAAAATTTGAGCAATAAATGGTTTCACATTCAAACCTTTTTTCAGACTTACTTCACCTCCACCTACCTTATTCCTCTATAGTCATCGTCTTGAAACATCAAATACTCCAATGTCATTGTTACACTTACACCGGCTTATCTGATTACTTCTGCGAAAATTTTTACACAACCAACCAACCGTAAAAGAATGAAAGTGAAAAAAATGCAAAAAAGATGATTTTTTATGAGAGTGACCTCTCGATTTTAATTAATTACTCAGTTAATAATTGGAATTTCGAAATTCTGAGCGTCAGGTGCATCAGGAGAGATATTGGGCTACTCTCAGAAAAATTTTGAGCTTCGTACGTACCGTAGTTTTCGCTAACTATCGCAGACACACACACACACACACACACACACAGACAGAGCGATTTGTTATTTTATTAATATAGACAACAACAACAACAAAAAAAAAACTGGACTCAAATGCACTTTATAAAATATTTTACCGTATTTAAACTTTTTACACCCAGAAAAAGGAATTGATTAAAACTATAAAACATGTTTTGTTGAATACATTTTGGTTGTTTTAAGCGAATTTTTTAGTTAAAGTAAAAAATCGTTTTGTTGCTCGGACAAAAAAAAAATATGATTAACACTTTTTAAAAAAATTAACAAAATTTCATAAATTTTATTTGAGTCTTATAATTTTATTTGAGTGTTGTTTATTTGCCTTGTATTTTCAATTTGTAATTCCAACAAAATTTTGTTGTTTTTGCAAAATTTAAATTGGTGTGCAGTAGCCATAACTCTCTCATGTAATTTTGTATAATTGACTTATATAAAGGATTATCATAATTTTTGGATAGTAAAAACTTTTTAAATTGAGACGGATTAATGGTGTTATTATTACATTATTATGCATTTCGAATGAAAATTATAGACGGAAAATTGAAAAAAAAATCAACAATATTTATTGTTGTTGTTGTTGTTGTTGTTTATTGAGGCAAAATTTCCATTGACCCATATTTAAACGAAAAGGTTTGTTGGACCGAAAAAATGTTTGTTGATTCAACAAAACTTTTTCTGGGTGTATAATTTTTTCAGAATTTTGAAGCGATACGAAGTCTAGTTTAACAGTTACTTTCCATTTTTGATAAATAAACTACTTATAAAAGTTTTAAGCGATTTTAAGCGAAGATGGGTCTTTCTCGTTTCTCCTGCTTTCGTGCCTGTATATGCTATTTTCTGAGCTCTTTAGTATTTTCTGAGAGATCTTTTTCCTTTACAAGAAAAGAAAAGATGACGCCATTAGATTACTCATTTCTAAATAAGAACACCTGCATTTTTTCTGCGTATTCGAACAAAAATGAATTCATAAATGTGCCAAAAAGTAACTACTATGGATTTGGTGTTATTTATGACGGCCGATTATCTGCGCGAGGGATATAGTCCCTTGGGGATATAGAAGGAGTGTCTTCCGTGGACGTCTTTCTAAGGGAACCTAACCCGTATTTACGCAAGGTTACACAAGATTCGAAGAAAACCACGGAAAACTCCGAATGATTAAGCCGTCGAGAGCGATTGGGTTCGAATTCAACATCTTCCGTCTACCAGCTTCGTGAGCACAACCTCTCAACAACTGGTGGAGCCTACTATGGATTTGAATTTTTTTTTTTTTAATTAATGCAAATAGCTCTTTCCCGAATAATTATAGATAAACTTGTTTGTATTTTGATTTCTGTGATCCAAAAACTTTTCTCAGAGAAAAAATTCCTTTCAACAACGTGAATTTGTCTGACACATTGACAGAGAAATTTCTATGCGTAAGAGTAGGAATATGCAGGCATTTCTGTCAAAGTGATTGGAATAAAAATAGAATTTTTTGTTTTTTGATAAGAACAACTGCACACTTTCTGCATTTAAGAATTTTTTTTTTTAAATGTGAATGTATCCACTTCTGGATTTGAGAACATGTCATTTACTCGTTTTTAATATGAAGATTGCACTGCAAAGCTAATAAAGTTCCCAAAAACTTATTCTTCAGTTATTCATATTTTTGAGTAGATTATGTTTTACACTGTAAGTTTAGAATTTTTTATAGAAGAGCCACAGTCAATGCACACACGAAAAAGTAGAAAGTAATTCATTTAAAGCTCATTTCAAATCCAAACTAGTTAATTTCTGGCACATTTTTTAATTCCTTTTCGTTCGCAAACGCATCAAATTGGTTGGCGCTCTTATTCAGTAAATATATAATATAACAAATTTATCCTTTTTTAGGAGCGTTCGTAATTATGCAAATACGTAGCACCTATAGTTGTCGTTCAGTCCGTCTGTCCGGCCGCATATAACAACGCAAAAACTACCCAACCAAATCGTTTGAAATTTGAAATGCATAATTATTACATAATTTTGCCGAGTTATTTGAAATTTTATCAAATCGGATGCATAATTTAACTACAGGGACAATCAAAAGTATTCCGTTACTTTACGGTCATTGGGGAAAAATGTTTTAAATGCATTTTAATGTGGTGTTACACTCATTCGAACATAATAAAATTGATAAGCATCTATAAAGTGCATATTATAACATACATTTTGTATAATTTGTGGTGCAAAGAACATTTGTTATTGATTTACAAGGCCGCACAAAAGCATTCCATTACATAATGGTATAGGGAGAACATTGTTTGGTGCACATTTTAATTGCAATTAACTATTTACAATTTTATGAGATTGATATATCAGAGTGATATTTTTAAAACTTTGTTATCGTTACGAACGCACCTCATTTGCTACGCTTCGCGTACAATTTCCAATTTTTCTTCTTTTTTTTCTTTTTTTATAAAGAATGATGATTTTTCAGAAAATGCTGTAAAACTTGACTTTTTGGATGCGACAGTGTGGGAAAGGAAAAAAAAAATAGGTCATGCGACAATAATTATAAATTCATTTTTGTTTTAAGGCGCGTTCTCTTACTTAGGAACTGTATAATGTGCCGTATTGGTCAATTTGTTGATAAAGGTAGAATATAAGGTACCCTGGGGTAATAACGCCACGTTAAGGTTCTACCAATTTTCACGGCTCAGTTTTAGATTGTATTTTTCAAACAAATATATGATTTGATACAGCAACTCATTGAGTATCTATATAAAAAAATAATTTAACAGATATGTATTCATAAAATGTAATGGCGTGATTTCTTGAACAATGCTATTTGGCGTTATTACCCACCTATATAGGTAATAACGTCATGCATACAAAACTATGAAATAAGATGTAATAATTGCATGTAGATTGCCCAATTCTAAAAATACAAACTTAGAAGTTGACAAATTGCATTCTAAGCTGTTGAAAATGTTCAATTTTTTGTGAAAGTGTAAGAAAAATAAAGGTGTGGTGTGTGTGTGTGGGGGGGGGGGGGATGAGGCAAAAGAATGTCAGACCGTGAGCTTCTTTTTGCTTAAAAAGGACCGCTTAAATAGAATTATTAGAAACATTGAACAGTTTTAACTGTGTTTATTTGAATCAGTATTTAGGACGTAACTGGGCCACTATATGGAATCAACCGGGGTATTAATGCCAAGGATTGGCGTTATTACCCCGTTATAGTTATTGCGATTTATATGACTCAAAACCCTTCTGAGCAGAGCACATGGGTGTCATTTACCAGATTATTTCATAATTATGCATAATATTAGCACTTGGCGTTATTACCCCGCCTGGCGTTATTACACCAGACCACCTTATTTGAAAAAATGATGTAAAATCAAGCATTTTGTACAGCGTTTCCCAAAGCAATCGTGATTGAAAAATTGAGGGCGTATTCAAACAATTTTTTATTTTCTGACTTATTTTTTAATTCATTTTTACTCTCAAAGGCATGCAGTTGGCAGTTTATCTTACTTAAAAACAATGTAATGTACTTTATTAATTGATTTTTTGATATTGGCAGAATATGTTACAAAAAATGCAGTAAAAATTAGCATTTTGAGCCGAATTTCCCGAAGCGATAGTGCAGGAGGACTTAAGCAAGTACGCAAATTTTAACTTGTTATTTTCCTGACTCTTTTTTAAATTCATTTTTTGCTCTCAAACGCATTTAATTGGCAGATTTTCTTATTTATAAACTATATAATGTGTTGTACTGGCAAATTTTTCGATAAAGCTATAATATATTTTTTAAAAATGCTGTCAAATGGGGTCTTTTTGAACCGAGTTTCCCAAAGCGATTGGGCTGAAAATAAAAAATGTCATCGAGAAAATAGTTGTTTATAATTCAAGTTCTAATTAATAGAATGAAATTTAAAACACTTGGTCGCTTATAAATGCCTTCAAAAGTTACATCAGAAACTGTTATATTTTTCTTTTAAAAATGGGCTTGAAACAGTTTTAGAAAATTTTAAGTGGTTGAGCGCGGAAAAAAAAACTATTTTGAATATTGCTTTAAGATGATTCTGATAAAACTACCTCTTATAGAAAAATAAAAATAGAAACTCTTCAAAAGCGTCGAAATAAAGTTGTTAAACTGGGTTTATCTTTAATCATATTTTGCGTTTTGTTGGTGGAATCAGCACTTAACTTCGAAATCTACCTGTGCTGTTGACCGAGCCAACAGGAATGTTTTGATAAAGGGAAATGGTCTTTCAGAAAATGCTGTCAAACATGACTTTTTGAAACGGATTTTCGGACACGTAAGATCATATCTATACACATATATACAGGGTGCTGCCGAATTTGACCTACAAATTCAGAGGAATGATAGTAGCCATCAAGAGAAGGAAAAGTTACCAAAGGACTAAATATTTAAGAAGCTACTTCATTCAAATGAAAAGATCCCTTCACTAATATTAATCTTGTGGAAGAAATTTATAACGATATCTCTGTTGCATTTTAATATTTTTTAAATGATTTTTTTGGCATTGGATAGCTGAAATCGATCTGTATATACAGGTCGTATTTACACTGTAAAAAAAAAAAAAATTCAAGAGGTTACTAAAAATTTCTTAGTAAATTTGTATTCCACAGAATTTTTTAGTAACCAATACAAACTTTTTTTTTGCAAGTGAAACAAGCATTTCTTTCGTAAACTGAACAAAAGAATTTTTTGTATAACTAACTTAAAAATTTTTAGTATGAGCCACCAAGCAAATTTTAGTAATAGCTCCAAAATTTTTTTAATAACCATTACGTGCGCCCGAAGGGCAAAAGCTTCCTTCGAGCTGCATCCAGACTTCTGAAGCGGAAGATTTTCGGCAAAACCGCAATAGATGGCAGCGCCAAACATTCCTACCTGCTCCGAAAGGATTTTCATAATCCCTTTATTAAGGAGACACTACATATATTCGGGGCGTATTTGGCGGATGCACGTTTCGAACCCGGGACCTTTTAGCCTGGAGTCCGTTACTATAACCACTATGCTACCAAGGCCACACCAACTGAGTTTTAGTAAGAGCTATTAAAAATATAAAACTATTAATTCTATTCGTTGCTAACTTTTTTCTAGTAATTCTTACAGATTTTTTTGTAACCGACTAAGATTACTAAAATTTTTTTAGTAATTACAAGGATCACTAAAGTTTTTTTAGTAGATCGACCCTTTTTTTTTTTACAGTGTACTTCTTTGATTTTGTTTACGAATATCTTTTATGAGGACGTTTTCATTTTCGGAACTGTTTTGAAAAGCAACCAAAATCGAAAAAGTAAAAAACAGCCTGCATTCAGATCAATCCCAGCAAAAAAAAAAAAAAAAAAAAAAAAAAAAAAAACATTTAAAAATATTGAAATGCAAACCGAGACATCTTTATAAATTTCTTCTATAGGATTAGCATTAGCGAATGGGTCTTTTCATTTGAAGGAAGTAGCCCCTTAAACAAAAATGCATGTTTTTCTCCCATAGCTCAAGTTAGTTGACAATAATAACTTTCAGAAAACTGAAGTATATTATAATAAAGTTTTTAACAGACATTCTCACCGTGTAATCGTGATAATAATAAAAAAAAAATGTTTCCATTTGCGCCAGCAGTGTGCACTTTACTCTCCACATTTTTGGCAGCGATTACTAATCCATACGATGTCATCTTGAACACCCTCTTTCGAGTTTTAAAATCACTTTTCATAATTTTATAACATTTTATATAAAACATTGTACATATCGTTGTATTTTTACGGCAATTTTTTATATTTTTCTCAAAATTACTACTGTGAACAGAAGTTCAGTTAGGATGAAACACCCTGTATATACATTATAAATTAAGAATCCAAAACAAAACAAAACTTTAATATATAAACTGACAAAATTGCAAATTTTTAGTTTCACGTACTTTTTTTATTATTTCTAAAATGTTTTCAGGATTTATGCCACACCTGTAACACGTACTTGCCCCATAATCTAATTTTTGTATGAAATTGCACCATTAAAAATTTTTGATAGCAATAGTCTACTAAAGAATATTGTTTATTTCCTCCACTTATTTTATCACTATAAAGACAATATCCGCTTTTTAAACGATTCTACACCCATCACCTAACGATCGATGTTTTCATGTGCCATACTTTTAAATGCAAATGCACTGCCGAATCCGGTTTGCTGACAAAAAACAGGTGAAATATATAGTGAAACAACTATTAAAATATGAAAACATTCATGAAATCTATAACCTGTCGTCGTTAAAAAATACAAATATTTTCAGACACTACCCATTTCATTTTATTTTTTCAAAATGCCGCAATATGATTGAAATAAAATTCATATTACTGTGTTGCCGTTCCGCTGACTGACATGTTCCGGGTTTTCGACATTTGTAACGTCAGAAAACGAACAAATGATGACATTGATTCTCTTACACAAATTTGATAGAAATGGTTATTGTAGTGATACTTTCTTGTTTCTTTTTTAAGGCGGTTCTAAAAAAATATTCTTCCCTCGCTCAGCAATATGGAACTTTCTGACACATTTATATGCTAATATTTCAACGTAAATGCATATGGTACTTGCTGGCATGAAAGATTATCCCACTTTGTCGAAAAAGTTAAAACTATTCAATTATATTTTTCCTGAATAAGAAGCACCAGCCAATTTGATTGACAATGGTTACTGCAGTTATGCTTTCTTGTTTCATTTTTAAGGCGATTCTAAATAAGATATTTTTTTGTAGCTCAGCAATATGAATTTTTCTGACACAGTTATAGGCTAATATTTTAAAGTAAATGTATGTACTTGCTAGCATGATTGTTGGAGAAACTTGATATCAAACAAGATTTTTTTTTCATTTTTCGATAATTGAATTATATCTTGTGTCATAAATAATTTTTGTCGTATGACCTTTTTTTTTTTTTTTTTTTTTTTTTTTTTTTGTCAAAAGAGTAAGATTATCTGTTTTGAGTTGATATCATACGTTTGTCGTTCATATCGACCTAAAGGTGTTACGCCATCCAAAACTTCAATAGTTTTTCTCATTAAACATTACTCGATGCAAAATGATACCATTTTTAAAAGGCGTTTTCAACAGTCAGTGTGACATTTAAAAATTCTATGCAAACCTAACAAGAAATTCACCGCGGACTTTATCCTAGTCAGTTCCTGATGTCTCCTGGAGGTGACGCTAAAGAACACCCTTTGCATTAATTTAAATCCTTCTAGAATTTTTAAAATTACTTTTAAACTTTTTAAATAAACGCGTGCAAATCATAAGCATCCATATATTGACTGATACACTTCGGAGATTATTTTATAGTAATTTTAATCTGGTTTTAGTGATTCCGCGTAACATTTGTCTCAGCACTGAAGACTGGGGAGGTTATATGTTTATGAGGGTATTTTACTAATTAGCAATTTTTCTTGGTCTTTCTGAATTAATAGATAACAATAATTAATACAGACTATTAGTATTTTATCTTGGTAAACAAAGTGTCTCATATTATTTATCATTTTACTGAAAATTAAGTTTTTTTTTTTTCATTTGAAGATTGTTCTTCAGCACGTCAGCGACACAACAAATTTCATCCTAAGCATTTTCTCGATTTTCTTTGTCAAATTTTATAAATTGGGACATTCCGTACAAATTGATCCTTTCTAATATAATTGTATAAGTGAAATATATTTCTGAATAATTCCATTATTATTCGATGATTTATTTTGTTAAATTGTCAAATAAAAGAAAAAATAATTAGTTATTTCTAGCATTATACTAAATTTCTCACGCATCACTAAAAAAGATTGAAATTCTTTCATAATTACATGCGTTACTACTCCTTCAATGCCACTGATAAGGGTAAAACTCAAAGACCGACACAGTGTTGAAAAGATAGATTTCGAAGGACACATCTGCGAATCTGTCTCAAAAAGTCTGATTCAAACTGAGCCATCTTTCAACAGGAATAAACATTGATTTTGTTCCTTCTCTGCTTCAAAGAATTCACTGAAAAAAAAATGAAGGAAATACATTCTAATTATATCACTTTCATATTTATTTATTTTTTATTGAAATATTCATGGTCATTTTTATATGCAAGAGAATGAAACTTGCTGGCACGACCAGTGAAATGATTCGGTATCTAATATTTTACATTTTCCAATAAATATATTAACCTTTTAAGCTCTGGTTGGAAAAATTCTTCAAAATTCCAACTGTCACTTTGGCACCAGTATTTTGCTAAGAAAAATAACGGTTAACGATATACACGAAAAAAATGCATTAAACATTTTTCAAATAAATTTGGTTGAATTTTCTGGTGCCGTTGTGACATTTCGGAATTAAAATTTTGTGGTAGAAAATTCTACCATCAGAGCTCAAAGGGTTAAATATCAGGTTATAATGAATTGCTCTCCGAAAATGAAGTTTTCTAATTATCGTAATTCGAAAACTGGTTCGGAACAACACTTTGATTCAATTTTCTAAAACATACTTTGTCTTTTCGCAAAAATACGGATTTGTTAAACGCTATTTCATTTGTCAGTGACAAAAATAACGAAAAATGTGGTACGTTTTAGTTTTTAGAGCAAAAATAACTATGGAAATGTGTCAGAATGCAACCATTTCAAACTTAAAATTAATTTTGTTTTTCAGTTCTTGCATGAATGGAAATGAGTTTATTGGAAAACTAGCACTATTAATGAAATAAAATTATATATGTAATTTTCAAAATGCTCGTGCCTAAAATTTCCATCCTAATTTAAGATTGCTATTGTAATGAGAGAAAAAAAATTGTATTTAAAAAAAAACTACTTCAGTGAGCCTTAATTTACTTCAAATTTTGTTTTTATAAAATTTGAAATTAATATGTCAAATTTTCAAATTTATATGTCAATAATCATTCGGCTCATATAAACAAAATTGCTGGTGTTAAATCAACGAAATAAAACATTTTTCAAAATGATCGTGTCTAAAATTCACATCTTTATAAATATTCTATTAAATTAAGAGGGGCTGTATTGTTATTTTCTGAAAAGATAATTAATTTTATTTTGAATAGCTAAACACACAATTAAATTATATATATTTATATGTATATAGGGTGATTCTAAATCAATGGTACAAACATTAAGGGGTAATAGCACACATCAAGACAAACAGTGTTAAATTGGAAACTAAGGATCCCAAATGTCTATCGAAGGATATAGGCGCCATTAAAGTTTAGGGTCCAAAATTTCAAATGATTATAAAAAACGGAAAGAATCGTTGGCGGCTTTCTCTAAAACTATTCTTTATATCGGTAATTTCTTGAAAATAAATTTTAAAGTTCAAAAAATTAAAATTCAGTAAAGCTAAAAAAATACCGATAGGGGGCGGTTTAGACTTTGAAGTAATGAACAACTATTTTTTACCGTTATTTTTGTATGTCATTAAATGTTTTCAAAAGCTTAGACTTAAACTTGAATTTTGAGCTCAAAATCTGAATAGCTGGGAGTGGTTAAGTTGTGCAAACTGAATTGTGTTCAGGAGTAGAAATTTGAACCCCTCCACCTCCTGAACACAGTTCAGTTTGCGCTATTTAACCACACTCAACGATTTAGATTTTGAGCTCAAAATTTAGGCTTAAGTCTAAGCTTTTGAAGGCATTTAAGGGTGTTTTCAACTGCTCCACTCAACAAGCGCAAAACGTTTTGATATCTTTACAAATTCATTTTTTAACCGAAAGATATAAAATTAGAATGCCTGACTATGGAAGCGATTTTGAATCGAACTTGGTTTTCCATTTTATGATAGTTAAATTACCTATCCAGTTCTAAGCTATTTCAATTTTGTGATCACCCGTTTTTCTCCTGCTTTTCAACCGGTTTTTCTGCTTTCGTCGGGAAATGTGCTAAAAAACGTAAACTTTGAAGGCCTTTTTATGTAAAATCTATTGTATTAAAAAAAAAAAAAAAAAAAAAAAAAAAAAAAAAAAAAAACAGAAAATTGAGTGCAATTAGACAGTTTCTGAATAACAACACCTGCTATTTTCATGCATTTCCGGACAAAAATAAATTAAAGCATGTATCACAAAGTTGCCCATTTTGATTTAAGAACACCCTTAATGAGATAAAAAAAAAAAAAAATAGCGGTGAAAAATAGTTATTCGTTACCCCAAAGTCTAAAGTGCCCTTTATCTTTTTTTTTTTTTTTTTTTTTTTTTTTTTTACTTTATCTTTAAATTTATTTCCAAGAAAATACAGACATAAATAACAGTTTTAGCGAAAACCGCAAACGAATCGTCCGAATTTTCTTATTTATAATCATTTGAAATTTTGGGCCTTAAAATTTAATGGCGTCTATCTCCTCTGGAAGACGTTTGAAGCCCACAGTATCCTGTTTAATACATGTTATTTGTCTTGATCTATCACCACTTAAAGTTTGTACCATTAATTTAGAATTACCCTGTATATATGTATTTAACATTACGGGGAAAGGGGTCCGTAATTTACGATTTTCATAAAAACATTTCTTATTCAATATATTCTATTCAAGTTTAGATACAATTGTCAATTGTGCTATAATAATGATATATACAGAGTGATTCATAAATATCGAAAAAATAGGCTATCTTCTTCAATGTTGCCCTTAGCCATATACTTCCAATTGCAAAGTTTCATATAAAAAGGTTCACAATTAAATGAGATAAATTGCAACTCCGTGGGAGGGGGGGGGGGGTTGAGAAAATCATAGGGATCATCCACAAACTGTCCGTTATTAAAAGTCGATTTAAGACGGTGATAAATAAAATAGCAGTGTATAGATTTTATGTTAAAACTGCTTTGAAAATATGCTGGTGGTCTCTACTGGAGGTCTGCACGGGTCGAAATATCTTGCTCCGGTCTCGAACCGACCCATAGAAAAGAGTTTCAGCCTGGCCTGAAAAAAGTTAAATAATATATCCCGGCCCGGCCTAAACTGATATAAGACTCCTCAGATATAAGACTTGATTCTGAACGTTAAAAACAGAGCTTCCATGAAAAACAACAACAACAACATAAACCCATAAGTTATCGACATAAAAGATAACCCCATGAATGTGAGTCTAGTAATTTTATTTAGATGCAGAATTCATCATCAGGTCATCACTAAACGAGACAGCTTGGCTATGATAACTAGTTTGCAGCTACTTTCTGCCCAAAATAGAAAGATTATCATAAGTCAGTGGCGTAGAAAAAAAAAATCTGATTAAAATTTCTAAAAAAGAAAAAATGGAAAGTGCGCCTTTTCTTATTTTTTAAACTTATAAATAATAATTTCAGTTGGATTTTTTATCTGTAGTTTTTTTTCAATTTTTTTTTTGTTTAATCTGTGATAGATTCTATTTATTATGCAATAAAAAGGTCTCCTTTTTTTCTGGCTTAGCACAGCCATTATACGCATTATAAAAATTTAGAACTTCTACTGTCTGTGAAATTCAATGAGAAAAATTTCGTAATCTGATCAATGTAGATAGCTTTCATGATTGCCAAATTTCATGGACAGAATTAGGAGCTATATATACAAATATTCCTTTCTTATAGTTGACCTACAGCTAAAGCTGAGCAGTATCGGACATAAATGAATTTGAATTAGATTTTCAAAATATTTTTGTATTTTGTATTTTAAACCGATAAGATGAAGGTATTTTTGTAATGTATTTTCTAATAGTTTTACAAAGTATTTTGTATTTTGAAAATACTCAAAATGCATTTTCTCCAGATTTCAAATAGCTATGTTTAAACCGAAAATAAAAGTTGCAATCGCGATAAGCTAAAAGGAAATACATGCCTGTCTGTTTTGACTAGTGTTTTGGAAGCTTATATAAATCTGTTCTGGAAGTTAATATAAACACACTTTTCGTCTAGATTGATGGATATGATGAAATCTCTTAGCTTCAGAAAACGTTTCTTGCTGATTATTTACAAAAATAAATTTTATATATCTTCATGTTGTTTTGGGAATTACAGGGAAAAAAACATGTATTGTAATTGTAATAGACTGCCCAGAAGTCAGTATTGTATAGATCCAGCGCTCAGAGTCTGATTACTATACAACACAACCCAACTAAGCCGTGGTTTTAGGCCCACTGCTGCTAGGGATTCTAAATTGAATAAAATGCTTTAGAAGAAGAAGTCTTAAAATTGCAATTTCCGCAATTATTTTCTCAAAAACCAAAATATATTTTGATTAATTTTGATATCGTATCGTTATGTCTAATAAATTCCCCTCTTTCAAAAAATAAGCAACTACTTCACTGGGAGGTCCCCCCCGAAAATGTGCTGGGTCTTGTGTGCTGCGCAACCTTAATCGGGCTTTGGCAGCGCTCTATTACCGACAGTGCCTATTGACCACAGATATAAAGAACAACTTTATCTTATCAAAGGCTATTTTAGTTGAAATAGTATTTTTGTAAAAGGTATCGAAATTAAATTTTATACGGTTCCTGTATCTTTAAGTTCTATAATTTTTATTCAGATAAATTTACTTCATGCTCTAAAATGTAAAACAATAAAATCCCATTTTTATGCGACCAAAACTTACCCTTTGAATTTTATGATTTTTTAGCAATTTCTCGAATTAAAAAATCCGTTAAAAAATGAATTTTTATTTTTTAAAAAATTTCTGTACAATAAATACACTATTCGAAAGTTAATATAATGAATATAGTAAAAATAATGAGCATATGGAATTATAATAAACATTGTATTCACTAAAGAGAAGTGATAAAAATGTCCACGATTTATGAACCCTTAGCGGCCTAACTATTCAACCAACCAAAAGAAATTTTAGATAAACTTATTTGAAGATATGCGCTCGAGATCTTGATGATTTGAAACAATAGAGCTCTCGCGGTTACGGTTATAGTGAAAAATGTTTCGAAATTTTTGAATGGCAACACCCATTTTTTCCATGCGCAAATTCATCAGGGCATTAAAAATCCATAGATGACGTTGGAACGATACACGTATGACTACAATTTCCGATGTAATATTGTGGCGCTCACTTTTATTAAGTTCCTATGTAAAGAAATCTTCAGCACTCTAAAACAAATGATTAGATTTTTATTTTTCCTATGTGTACACAAACATAACTCAAACACATTTTAAAACAAATCTTATAATATTATTTAGTTCTCAAGTGAAAAAAAAATCGGCTACTGAAAAAAATGTCTTGTAGCCATCCCTTTATTCGTTATATATCGAAAATGTTCTCCTTTGATAGGTAGTAAAGTCAGCCAGACGAAGTTAAAGGATTTCCAATTCAGGAGCAAGTCCAGCTTTCGTATTTCATGTTGTACGCAGAGTTTATCTGAGGTTTCGCATCTTACGATAAAACAGGCATTCCAAATTATATTTACGTTCTTTACACGGCATAAAACATTTGAAAAAAAGAGCAATGCAAAGGACCAATGACAATTTAAAGATACTTTTCATAAATCAAGGAATCGATAGTAAAAGAACGAATGACAGAAAACAATATGCAAATAATTGTGTGTAGAAATTTTTTAATAAACTGCGTGTGAAAATTGTTTCTTGAATTCGTAAGTGTGTCAACAAGATGACACTCACAATAAAACACCCACACTGTTAAAAATCTGCTGCATTTTGCTGCAACGCACTCCACTGCTAGTATATAATATCTCTATTCCAACCAATGAGAAAGCTCCGTTTCATGGCCAAGTAACCGTTTTCTATACAAGCAGGGGAGTGCGTTGCAGCAAAATGCAGCAGATTTTTAACAGTGCAGGTAAATAGATAAAGTTGTTTTTATCTGAATGGGAAAAATGCATCTGAAGAGGTACCAGTTTATCTCCGAAATTACAAGTTGCGACGAGGCCCATGTTCCTTAAAAGCTATTTGTGATTTGGTGGGAAAATTTGAAGAAACTGCATGCACGTCATCATGGTCAATAATTGACCATGTTCCATTATTGTTGAAGTTACTGCAGAAGTGCATAACAGGATTACTACAGATCCTTTGCATGCTGCAAAAAGTGTTGCATACAGTTGCGCACTATTCTGCGGATGTTTCCCTATCTATTTTAGTGCGCGTCCAGAGACGAGCAACCTGGAGACGAGGAACAGAGTTTAGACTTAGCAAATTATTTTCTCTGAAAATTATTCAGATATGATGAGGATATCAGATGTCCATTGAAAAAGTTATGGACGGATGAGGAGCATTTCTCTTTAACTGGGAACGTAAACTCTAAGAGCTTCGTTCACTTATGAGATGGTGAAAATCCTCAGGATGTAACACCAACTCCCCGACACGAAGCTAAAGTGACTGTGTTGTGTTGTACGACATCGTAAATACATTCGTTCTCGGTCGGTACTTCTTCGAGGGAGTCACTTCCACAGGTATGAGAACGTGCTCCATCACAAGTGCTCTGTATATAAAATTGTTGTAGAATTGCATAATTCGAGAATTGTAGCTATGAAATGTCTTTAATGATATTGTATGTATGCAAGATGTCCTCTTCCATACGTCGCCACAACCGTTCGACAAGTAATGCAACAACACTTTGATGATAGAATCTTCTTTCATAACTTTGCAAGTTTCATGGCTACCACGATTCCTCGACCTCACTCCAATGGATTTCTAGCTCTGCAGTTTCCTGAAATCAAAGGTGTACACATCAAATCCAAAAAAATGGTCAGAATTGAAAGATACCATAAAATGTGAAAATGTATAGATTCCTTCTGCGATGTTACGTTCGGCATCGTTGTCAACAGTTTTACACATGGAAAACTATATATTTACAATTCTTCTTATATTTATAAAAACAAAAAACGCAGGGCACTACGTCAACAAATTGAACGAATAGCTTTGGATAACCCTGTTAGAACTAATGAAGTAAAAGCGTTCTAACTATAAATTATGATTAAGTGAATTATTATAATAATTTGAGTTTATTTTCTCTTCGAGTACGTATACTCGAAGAAAAATTTAGGTTTTCATAAAAACAGTTCAAAATTTTGTCATTTTTTGCTTATAATTTGCGAAGATTTTAATATGAAAAAAAAAGCTCTTTTCAGTAAATATGACAAACAGTATTGTACACGATAAGACTCTGCAACCAGAATTCTAAAATATTAAAAATTGCATGAAAAATGAGCAGGTTTACTAAATAATGTTTCACTGCGCATGTCCGAATGCAATCCAAATAAAATGTGTAGCTAAATAAAGTGTGTAGTTAAATGTATAGAGTAACTATGGTAAGTATTGATGGGGATAAAGCAGAGTTATAAAACGCAGTATTCAAGGTCTGTGGTGTGACGTGAAGACTATGGCACATTGATAAAACAGTTCAAATTTATGATCAAACACCCAATATGTTGACTTCACGATTTTTCATGTCTCGTCATCAAAGACACATTTTTATCTCATTTTCTTGTTTTCACTGATATTTGTTAGAAGGGTTTCAAAGGTTTTTTACATGTCTTACATTTTATGATATAAATGTATATAAATATCTAAGGTGTATATATATATGTTTAAATGTGATTTTCTGTTTACATGTGATTAGTTAACTATCCCATGTGTATGGATCTTTGTATGACTATCTATTAATCAATTTTAAAAAAGTTTAGTAAATTAAAAAAAAAGTTTTAACGTATTTTGAAAAGTTTAAATGAATTTAAAAAAGTTTAAACGAATTTTAAAAAATATTTAAGTGAGTTTAAAAAAGTTTCAACAAATTTTAAAAATGTTTTAAGAAATTAGAATATATATACATAAAATCTTAAAAATGCTTAAAAAAATTCTTAAAGTTTTAAAATGTATTTAAAAATCAATTGTAAGTGAATAAAAGTATTAACACATGTATTATATAAGTGTGTACGCGAATGAACATGTTTACATATATGTATACTACGTATTAAACAATATGTAAGAAGATATTGTGTGACTATCTATTTGTGAATTTAAAAAAGTTTTAGTAAATTTTAAAAAGATTTACAAAATTTATATCAAGAAAGTATCAACGATTTTAACGAATTAGAAAGTGTTTTACCAAAATTTAAAAAGTTTTACCTAAAGAAAAAAAAGTTTTACCTAAAGAAAAAAAAGTTTTACTTAATTTAAATAAAAGTTTTAAGAAATTAAAAAAAAATTCAACAAATAAAATATGTATACATATCAAATTTAAAATAAGTTTAAACAATTAAAAAAATGATTTAAAAGATTAAAGAAGTTTAAACAAATTAAATAAATATAAATAATTTTTAAGACGTTTCAAAAATTTATATATATATATATTTAAAAATTTAAGAAAAAGTAAAAAAGAATTGTAAGTGACATAACTACTAATACAATTATTGTAAATATGATGTGCTTGCTTCTATATACATCGACATGAAAAAGAATAAATATACATTTGATCAATTTACTAGAAAGATATATGTAAATTTGAAAACATACTTATAAATAAAATTAAGAATTTTAACATTACAAAAATATAAATTTTTATTGAATATAAAAGGAAAGTCGTTAAAAAAATTTTAATAAAATAAATATTCCTAAGAATTTTTAAACACCTAATTAAAAAAAGAATTACACATGGGTTAAATTAAATATATACTTAATAAATTATAGTTGATATTTAATGACTAAACATAACTTCTAAAAAAAATAATATTGTTGCACATTAGATACAAACTAAATCCTGAAAACTTTAAATGTTATAAAATACTCTTCCCCACGAATATTACTAACAGACTCTAATAAGAATCTAAAGTAAAACAAACTCTATTAAGGAATTTATCTATCAATCACTCATGCACATTTACAATTCATGAAAATTTAAAGGTTTTAAAGACACAAATTTTATATCCTTTAAAAAAGCTAAGTCAAAATATTCACCATTAAAATAAACTAGATGATTCACAAGAAAGAAAAAGCATTCCCGCTAAAATAAATATATATATATTTTTTAACTTAACACAAAAATTATTTTAATTTAAATCAAAAAACCATTGCTAGAAATATATTTCACATGTGTCATCAATTAAATTTTACAAATTCATGAAAGTAACCTTATTAGTTTAAAACTTTATTAACCTTATTAGTTTAAAATCATATAAACACTTGAAAAAAGTTTACCGATTAAACAAAATTAACAAAATATTTTTTCAAAACACTATTCTCACATGTGAAGAAGTAAGCTTATAAGTGTTTCACAACCGTTTTAAAAATATCATATCCTCCCAAAATTGCAAATAAATTTTTTAAAAGATCTGTTTAAAGCTACACATAAAAACTTTGAAAGACATTTTGTTAAGCCAACAATTCACTTAAATGAAAAAAAAATAATAATAACACGTTTAATTTAATTAATTTAGTAACACATAAACTAGTTATACTTAATGTTTAATCATTTTTCTATCTTGGATATTTAAACTAACCACACTTGAAATTAAAACACCATCATTATTTTAAAAGTAAATGCAAGTCATCTATCTAAAAGTATGTTATGAAATAAAAAGATGAACAGTTCCTGTCAAAAAGATTTGATTTCAAAACAACTCACACATGCATAAAAATTTAAATAAATAGTATAGAAAGAGTAAAATTAATGTACATCATTCACTCCACTTTTAAAAGATGTGATTTCATAACTGATCATAGAATCATCAAAAATAATTTATATCATTCACTTCTTTCCAAAAAACTCACACATAACTATTCTAAGTTAATCAACTAAATAAAGATGCATTTCATAAAAAAAAAATAATAACGACTTAATAAAAACTTATTTAATATAATATAAATAGTAACTTGACTTTATAAAACTATGTTTCATCGAATATGAAAAGGCATTTGACTTAATAAAGATATATGTTTCATACAATATAAATATAATTTTCATTTTATAAACATATAAATATCGCATAAATATAAATATTAATTTAACTTTATAAAGATATATTTCATAAAAAATAAATAATAACGACTTAATAAAAACCTACTTAATATAATATAAATAGTAACTTGACTTTATAAAACTATGTTTCATCAAATATCAAAAGGCATTTGACTTATTAAAGATATATGTTTCATACAATATAAACATGATTTTCATTTTATAAACATATAAATATCGCATAATATAAATATTAATTTAACTTTATAAAGATATATTTCATAAAAAATAAATAATAACTACTTAATAAAAACCTACTTAATATAATATAAATAGTAACTTGACTTTATAAAACTATGTTTCATCAAATATCAAAAGGCATTTGACTTATTAAAGATATATGTTTCATACAATATAAATATGATTTTCATTTTATAAACATATAAATATCGCATAATATAAATATTAATTAAACTTTATAAAGATATATTTCATAAAAAATAAATAATAACTACTTAATAAAAACCTACTTAATATAATATAAATAGTAACTTGACTTTATAAAACTATGTTTCATCAAATATCAGAAGGAATTTGATTTAATAAAGATATACATTTCACACAAAAAAAATATGATTTTCATTTAAAAACATATAAATATCACATAATATAAATATTAATTAAACTTTATAAAGATATATTTCATAAAATATAAATAATAAAGACTTAATAAAAATCCATTTCAAATAATATAAAAAGGAATTTGGCTAAATAAAAAAAAAAAAATATTTTAATTAAAAGAATTAAGAATTTAACTTAGAAAATTTATAATATTCACTTCTTTTAAAAAAGGGCTTCAAAAGCATACACAAAGCTATTTTATGTTAGTTTAATAATGTATCAAAATATAGATAAGAATCTAACTTATAAAATTTATGTCAAAAATATAATATTACAAAGCATCTCACCAACTATTTAAAGGTAATTAAATAATATATAAATATTCAATGATATTACATTTAATATAAAGAGGAATTTCAATTTACGAATGATAAATTATAAAAACACTTAATAAAATCTACTTATCATTTACATTTACATGAGTCATCACCTAACTACATAAGAAATATATATATATATCACCTGACTACCATGGGTTTCAAACTCTACATTCTCTTGTAAATCATTAGGGTTAAAAAATATACCACGTGGGACAAATAAAATCCTTATAAACACAGATGAAATTTATAATATTTAATGAAATGTGTACAACCACACAGGAGATCGATATAGCACGATCTTATCAGATAAGATAATCTTGGGTTTTTACAGATAAGATAATCATGGGGTTTTCCAATGGATGTGTAATCATATAGTTTCCCAAGGAAATTAAATGTGCGGGTAAGACTCACATCGATGCATGTAATTTTAAATAATTATTAAATTAAAACTTCTAGTTCTTAAATTATGTTAATAAAGCTTAACTTTCAATCATGAAAACTTCTTCCACAATATACACCTGCAGTGATCCATCAAAGAGATACACATTAATTAGTTTTATTAAATAGAATTTTTAAGTAAGGATATAAAATTAATTTTAAAACAGTTAAAAGCATGCTTTTAAATGATAATAAAATATCATTTATCCAACACACACGAAATTAGGTAGAAAAGAAACTAACCTCTTATTAAATGCCAAAAGGAAATGCAACTAAGACAATTTTCAAAATACTACTACTTAAAAGAAGTATACTTCACAATATTCAAATACAAAAGATTACCTAATATATATATATAAATATATATTTATACAATCATATATTTTTGAAATCCTTTAAATGGTAAATTAAACACTGATTTTAATTATGTGATATGTTTACTATTACACACAAATAAAAAATCCACTTCGATAAAAGTAATTAATTCAAGTTAGGAAAACAAATTCGGACCTAAGGAACTTCAAATTTTTCAAAAATTATTTAATTGAAAGCTAGTTTTCAAAATGTTTAAAAGTTAGACTAAAAATTTTATCCCTAGAAATAAATACATTCTAATGTATGAGTAAATTACAAAATTTAATGAAAAAAAATCAATTAAGTTCTAACAACAAAGAAATAGTCGAAAGATTGATTAACGTCTATTTTATTATTTCACATGAACATATATGTTTAAATCTAAAGTCAGAATTACACGATAAAAATACAATCATGAAACTAAATTGTAAAACTTTTTTAATGTTAAATAATCAACAAACATAAAAAATCAGAATCTAAAGAATTCGAATATTACATATAAAACTTAAAATGCCGAATTTTTCAAAGTATAATTATCAAAGATTAGTTTTTCTGATGAATTTTATAAAGCTTTTCTAATAAATAACTTGTTAAAAGAAAGTTCATCTAACAATGATTCATCATTGCCAGATAAATCTTAGATCATGTTATCTATGATAAGATAAGACTCACCTCGGAAATAGATGAAGTCCCCAAAATTACTTTTAACATTTGAATACAGTCTAACATTGATCTCCCAAAGTTTTATATAAAAATTAACATATAATCGAAAATACTTATGAATCTAAAATAATAATAATAATAATAATGATAATAATAAGTTATAAATGATAATGGTAATAATATGTGATAATAATAGTAAGTGAATAATAATAATAAGTGATTAAATATAAACAATAAGAATGTTTCAAACAATTTTTTTAATTACAAATAACAAAGATTAAATAATTTAAACACTTCGCACCATTTTCAGGTATTAAAATAATAATAATAATAATTATAATAATGATGATGATAGCAATAATAATTCTAACACACATGAAATGTATAAGTAATGAAGACATAATAAAAAGTCTATGAAAACACTCATTAATAAAAAAGTCTATGAAAACATACATTAATAAAATCAAAACAACTATTAAAAAATTTTATTAAATTTACTTTATAATTAAATTTCAATTTCAAATTCTAAAATATTAAAAAGATTAAGTATCATTGCTTAATCACAACTAATTATTATTTCTTAAATTATTTTTCAAATAAAATATTATTAATTAAAATTTATTTTAAATTTAAATATTATTAATTAAATTATTTTTTTAAAATTAAATATCATTAATTAAATTATTTTTCAAATAAAATATTATTAATTAAAATTTATTTTAAATTTAAATATTATTAATTAAATTATTTTTAAAATTAAATATTATTAATTAAATTATTTTTCAAATAAAATGTTATTAATTAAATTATTTTTCAAATGAAATAGTATTCATGAAATTATTTTACAAAAATATATTACGAATCGAATTAATTTCCCCAAACCAAATATATAAATTAAATAAAAAAATAAATATCTAATTAACTTATAACAGAAAACAAACATTGATAATAATAAATTATTTATATATTTATTACTAAACATTTTTTAAATAGACAATAAAATTCAACAATACCCATTCGAAAACTAAATTCATTTCTCAAAATTAATTGCAAAATTATTAATTAAAATTAAAAATAATAAGACATTCATTACGCTAATCCAAATAATAAATTATATTCACAATACATTCATTAAACAATCAATTCAAAATTAATTGTAAAGTTATTAATTAAAATCAAAAGATAATACTAATAAAACATTCATTACACTAATTCAAATAATAAATTATAAGCATTAAACAATCAAACTTCTAAGATTCAATCTCAAGACGCAAAGTCATATCTTGAGAACCCCCTATAACTTCAATCCAATCCTACTCTAACACAACCAACTGATAGCCTAATGGATAAACCGTCGGCCTCCTAAGCCAACGACCTGGGTTCGAATCCCAGTCAGGGAGAAAAAATATTCTTTTTCCAATATTCTCAAAAATGCTTCAACATTAGTTCACATAAGTCCACTAGATGGCGACACTGAAAAAAATCAAACTTGTAAAAAATTATCCAATGTCCACATCAAGTAGGGGAAAAATGAGAGTCCGACCCCGGGAGGAGGATTGAGGATCGGTGGTGGTGGTGAGCTCCTCCTCCTCAATCCTCCTCCTCAAGCCTCCTCAATCCTCCTCCTCCTCCTCAATCCTCCTCCTGACATCGTCTTGTAAGAGAAGGTGCCTCCCCCCATTTTTCCCCTACTTGATGTGGACATTGGATAATTTTTTACAAGTTTGATTTTTTTCAGTGTCGCCATCTAGTGGACTTATGTGAACTAATGTTGAAGCATTTTTGAGAATATTGGAAAAAGAATATTTTTTCTCCCTGACTGGGATTCGAACCCAGGTCGTTGGCTTAGGAGGCCGACGGTTTATCCATTAGGCTATCAGTTGGTTGTGTTAGAGTAGGATTGGATTGAAGTTATAGGGGGTTCTCAAGATATGACTTTGCGTCTTGAGATTGAATCTTAGAAGTTTGATTGTTTAATGCTTATAATTTATTATTTGAATTAGTGTAATGAATGTTTTATTAGTATTATCTTTTGATTTTAATTAATAACTTTACAATTAATTTTGAATTGATTGTTTAATGAATGTATTGTGAATATAATTTATTATTTGGATTAGCGTAATGAATGTCTTATTATTTTTAATTTTAATTAATAATTTTGCAATTAATTTTGAGAAATGAATTTAGTTTTCGAATGGGTATTGTTGAATTTTATTGTCTATTTAAAAAATGTTTAGTAATAAATATATAAATAATTTATTATTATCAATGTTTGTTTTCTGTTATAAGTTAATTAGATATTTATTTTTTTATTTAATTTATATATTTGGTTTGGGGAAATTAATTCGATTCGTAATATATTTTTGTAAAATAATTTCATGAATACTATTTCATTTGAAAAATAATTTAATTAATAACATTTTATTTGAAAAATAATTTAATTAATAATATTTAATTTTAAAAATAATTTAATTAATAATATTTAAATTTAAAATAAATTTTAATTAATAATATTTTATTTGAAAAATAATTTAATTAATGATATTTAATTTTAAAAAAATAATTTAATTAATAATATTTAAATTTAAAATAAATTTTAATTAATAATATTTTATTTGAAAAATAATTTAAGAAATAATAATTAGTTGTGATTAAGCAATGATACTTAATCTTTTTAATATTTTAGAATTTGAAATTGAAATTTAATTATAAAGTAAATTTAATAAAATTTTTTAATAGTTGTTTTGATTTTATTAATGTATGTTTTCATAGACTTTTTTATTAATGAGTGTTTTCATAGACTTTTTATTATGTCTTCATTACTTATACATTTCATGTGTGTTAGAATTATTATTGCTATCATCATCATTATTATAATTATTATTATTATTATTTTAATACCTGAAAATGGTGCGAAGTGTTTAAATTATTTAATCTTTGTTATTTGTAATTAAAAAAATTGTTTGAAACATTCTTATTGTTTATATTTAATCACTTATTATTATTATTCACTTACTATTATTATCACATATTATTACCATTATCATTTATAACTTATTATTATCATTATTATTATTATTATTATTTTAGATTCATAAGTATTTTCGATTATATGTTAATTTTTATATAAAACTTTGGGAGATCAATGTTAGACTGTATTCAAATGTTAAAAGTAATTTTGGGGACTTCATCTATTTCCGAGGTGAGTCTTATCTTATCATAGATAACATGATCTAAGATTTATCTGGCAATGATGAATCATTGTTAGATGAACTTTCTTTTAACAAGTTATTTATTAGAAAAGCTTTATAAAATTCATCAGAAAAACTAATCTTTGATAATTATACTTTGAAAAATTCGGCATTTTAAGTTTTATATGTAATATTCGAATTCTTTAGATTCTGATTTTTTATGTTTGTTGATTATTTAACATTAAAAAAGTTTTACAATTTAGTTTCATGATTGTATTTTTATCGTGTAATTCTGACTTTAGATTTAAACATATATGTTCATGTGAAATAATAAAATAGACGTTAATCAATCTTTCGACTATTTCTTTGTTGTTAGAACTTAATTGATTTTTTTTCATTAAATTTTGTAATTTACTCATACATTAGAATGTATTTATTTCTAGGGATAAAATTTTTAGTCTAACTTTTAAACATTTTGAAAACTAGCTTTCAATTAAATAATTTTTGAAAAATTTGAAGTTCCTTAGGTCCGAATTTGTTTTCCTAACTTGAATTAATTACTTTTATCGAAGTGGATTTTTTATTTGTGTGTAATAGTAAACATATCACATAATTAAAATCAGTGTTTAATTTACCATTTAAAGGATTTCAAAAATATATGATTGTATAAATATATATTTATATATATATATTAGGTAATCTTTTGTATTTGAATATTGTGAAGTATACTTCTTTTAAGTAGTAGTATTTTGAAAATTGTCTTAGTTGCATTTCCTTTTGGCATTTAATAAGAGGTTAGTTTCTTTTCTACCTAATTTCGTGTGTGTTGGATAAATGATATTTTATTATCATTTAAAAGCATGCTTTTAACTGTTTTAAAATTAATTTTATATCCTTACTTAAAAATTCTATTTAATAAAACTAATTAATGTGTATCTCTTTGATGGATCACTGCAGGTGTATATTGTGGAAGAAGTTTTCATGATTGAAAGTTAAGCTTTATTAACATAATTTAAGAACTAGAAGTTTTAATTTAATAATTATTTAAAATTACATGCATCGATGTGAGTCTTACCCGCACATTTAATTTCCTTGGGAAACTATATGATTACACATCCATTGGAAAACCCCATGATTATCTTATCTGTAAAAACCCAAGATTATCTTATCTGATAAGATCGTGCTATATCGATCTCCTGTGTGGTTGTACACATTTCATTAAATATTATAAATTTCATCTGTGTTTATAAGGATTTTATTTGTCCCACGTGGTATATTTTTTAACCCTAATGATTTACAAGAGAATGTAGAGTTTGAAACCCATGGTAGTCAGGTGATATATATATATATTTCTTATGTAGTTAGGTGATGACTCATGTAAATGTAAATGATAAGTAGATTTTATTAAGTGTTTTTATAATTTATCATTCGTAAATTGAAATTCCTCTTTATATTAAATGTAATATCATTGAATATTTATATATTATTTAATTACCTTTAAATAGTTGGTGAGATGCTTTGTAATATTATATTTTTGACATAAATTTTATAAGTTAGATTCTTATCTATATTTTGATACATTATTAAACTAACATAAAATAGCTTTGTGTATGCTTTTGAAGCCCTTTTTTAAAAGAAGTGAATATTATAAATTTTCTAAGTTAAATTCTTAATTCTTTTAATTAAAATATTTTTTTTTTTTTATTTAGCCAAATTCCTTTTTATATTATTTGAAATGGATTTTTATTAAGTCTTTATTATTTATATTTTATGAAATATATCTTTATAAAGTTTAATTAATATTTATATTATGTGATATTTATATGTTTTTAAATGAAAATCATATTTTTTTTGTGTGAAATGTATATCTTTATTAAATCAAATTCCTTCTGATATTTGATGAAACATAGTTTTATAAAGTCAAGTTACTATTTATATTATATTAAGTAGGTTTTTATTAAGTAGTTATTATTTATTTTTTATGAAATATATCTTTATAAAGTTTAATTAATATTTATATTATGCGATATTTATATGTTTATAAAATGAAAATCATATTTATATTGTATGAAACATATATCTTTAATAAGTCAAATGCCTTTTGATATTTGATGAAACATAGTTTTATAAAGTCAAGTTACTATTTATATTATATTAAGTAGGTTTTTATTAAGTAGTTATTATTTATTTTTTATGAAATATATCTTTATAAAGTTAAATTAATATTTATATTATGCGATATTTATATGTTTATAAAATGAAAATCATGTTTATATTGTATGAAACATATATCTTTAATAAGTCAAATGCCTTTTGATATTTGATGAAACATAGTTTTATAAAGTCAAGTTACTATTTATATTATATTAAGTAGGTTTTTATTAAGTCGTTATTATTTATTTTTTATGAAATATATCTTTATAAAGTTAAATTAATATTTATATTTATGCGATATTTATATGTTTATAAAATGAAAATTATATTTATATTGTATGAAACATATATCTTTATTAAGTCAAATGCCTTTTCATATTCGATGAAACATAGTTTTATAAAGTCAAGTTACTATTTATATTATATTAAATAAGTTTTTATTAAGTCGTTATTATTTTTTTTTTATGAAATGCATCTTTATTTAGTTGATTAACTTAGAATAGTTATGTGTGAGTTTTTTGGAAAGAAGTGAATGATATAAATTATTTTTGATGATTCTATGATCAGTTATGAAATCACATCTTTTAAAAGTGGAGTGAATGATGTACATTAATTTTACTCTTTCTATACTATTTATTTAAATTTTTATGCATGTGTGAGTTGTTTTGAAATCAAATCTTTTTGACAGGAACTGTTCATCTTTTTATTTCATAACATACTTTTAGATAGATGACTTGCATTTACTTTTAAAATAATGATGGTGTTTTAATTTCAAGTGTGGTTAGTTTAAATATCCAAGATAGAAAAATGATTAAACATTAAGTATAACTAGTTTATGTGTTACTAAATTAATTAAATTAAACGTGTTATTATTATTTTTTTTTCATTTAAGTGAATTGTTGGCTTAACAAAATGTCTTTCAAAGTTTTTATGTGTAGCTTTAAACAGATCTTTTAAAAAATTTATTTGCAATTTTGGGAGGATATGATATTTTTAAAACGGTTGTGAAACACTTATAAGCTTACTTCTTCACATGTGAGAATAGTGTTTTGAAAAAATATTTTGTTAATTTTGTTTAATCGGTAAACTTTTTTCAAGTGTTTATATGATTTTAAACTAATAAGGTTAATAAAGTTTTAAACTAATAAGGTTACTTTCATGAATTTGTAAAATTTAATTGATGACACATGTGAAATATATTTCTAGCAATGGTTTTTTGATTTAAATTAAAATAATTTTTGTGTTAAGTTAAAAAATATATATATATTTATTTTAGCGGGAATGCTTTTTCTTTCTTGTGAATCATCTAGTTTATTTTAATGGTGAATATTTTGACTTAGCTTTTTTAAAGGATATAAAATTTGTGTCTTTAAAACCTTTAAATTTTCATGAATTGTAAATGTGCATGAGTGATTGATAGATAAATTCCTTAATAGAGTTTGTTTTACTTTAGATTCTTATTAGAGTCTGTTAGTAATATTCGTGGGGAAGAGTATTTTATAACATTTAAAGTTTTCAGGATTTAGTTTGTATCTAATGTGCAACAATATTATTTTTTTTAGAAGTTATGTTTAGTCATTAAATATCAACTATAATTTATTAAGTATATATTTAATTTAACCCATGTGTAATTCTTTTTTTAATTAGGTGTTTAAAAATTCTTAGGAATATTTATTTTATTAAAATTTTTTTAACGACTTTCCTTTTATATTCAATAAAAATTTATATTTTTGTAATGTTAAAATTCTTAATTTTATTTATAAGTATGTTTTCAAATTTACATATATCTTTCTAGTAAATTGATCAAATGTATATTTATTCTTTTTCATGTCGATGTATATAGAAGCAAGCACATCATATTTACAATAATTGTATTAGTAGTTATGTCACTTACAATTCTTTTTTACTTTTTCTTAAATTTTTAAATATATATATATATAAATTTTTGAAACGTCTTAAAAATTATTTATATTTATTTAATTTGTTTAAACTTCTTTAATCTTTTAAATCATTTTTTTAATTGTTTAAACTTATTTTAAATTTGATATGTATACATATTTTATTTGTTGAATTTTTTTTTAATTTCTTAAAACTTTTATTTAAATTAAGTAAAACTTTTTTTTCTTTAGGTAAAACTTTTTTTTCTTTAGGTAAAACTTTTTAAATTTTGGTAAAACACTTTCTAATTCGTTAAAATCGTTGATACTTTCTTGATATAAATTTTGTAAATCTTTTTAAAATTTACTAAAACTTTTTTAAATTCACAAATAGATAGTCACACAATATCTTCTTACATATTGTTTAATACGTAGTATACATATATGTAAACATGTTCATTCGCGTACACACTTATATAATACATGTGTTAATACTTTTATTCACTTACAATTGATTTTTAAATACATTTTAAAACTTTAAGAATTTTTTTAAGCATTTTTAAGATTTTATGTATATATATTCTAATTTCTTAAAACATTTTTAAAATTTGTTGAAACTTTTTTAAACTCACTTAAATATTTTTTAAAATTCGTTTAAACTTTTTTAAATTCATTTAAACTTTTCAAAATACGTTAAAACTTTTTTTTTAATTTACTAAACTTTTTTAAAATTGATTAATAGATAGTCATACAAAGATCCATACACATGGGATAGTTAACTAATCACATGTAAACAGAAAATCACATTTAAACATATATATATACACCTTAGATATTTATATACATTTATATCATAAAATGTAAGACATGTAAAAAACCTTTGAAACCCTTCTAACAAATATCAGTGAAAACAAGAAAATGAGATAAAAATGTGTCTTTGATGACGAGACATGAAAAATCGTGAAGTCAACATATTGGGTGTTTGATCATATAAACATCGCTTGTGGGGGTTGAATGCTGTGGATTGATTGCCCATTAGCCTCATGATTGATTGCCCATTGCCCCTCTCCTCTCCTCCTGTGGCCGCAGAAACGGCCTTTATCCACTACTTACGTCAACAAATTGAACGAATAGCTTTGGATAACCCTGTTAGAACTAATGAAGTAAAAGCGTTCTAACTATAAATTATGATTAAGTGAATTATTATAATAATTTGAGTTTATTTTCTCTTCGAGTACGTATACTCGAAGAAAAATTTAGGTTTTCATAAAAACAGTTCAAAATTTTGTCATTTTTTGCTTATAATTTGCGAAGATTTTAATATGAAAAAAAAAGCTCTTTTCAGTAAATATGACAAACAGTATTGTACACGATAAGACTCTGCAACCAGAATTCTAAAATATTAAAAATTGCATGAAAAATGAGCAGGTTTACTAAATAATGTTTCACTGCGCATGTCCGAATGCAATCCAAATAAAATGTGTAGCTAAATAAAGTGTGTAGTTAAATGTATAGAGTAACTATGGTAAGTATTGATGGGGATAAAGCAGAGTTATAAAACGCAGTATTCAAGGTCTGTGGTGTGACGTGAAGACTATGGCACATTGATAAAACAGTTCAAATTAGAAATAACATGTCCATTTATTTCATTCATCTCGAATGTTAAACTTAAACAAAACTATTTACACAAAACTCCAGCATTTGCAGGGTACTTCGTTGTCGTTTAACACATATCGATGGCAAAACTGTTTCTAAACTGCAGAGAACAAGAACTAAACCCATCGGTTAGATCATCTGTCCATCACAGCACACATGGAAATGTTTCACACTCTAGATTACATATACTGGAAATAAAACTATGCATACTGTTACAGGTAAAAAAGAAAGTGCCTTTACGACCGAAATGCAAAAAGAAAAACCGGATCGGAACGATCACTGCTGAACAAATTTAGAGGGACAAGATTTTGTCCAGATTTCCAACAAGTCTCAAAAACATAGCTCTAAAATTCTGAAAATTATCGTCGATAGAATAAGCTAAAAATCCGTTGTTCCCAAAATAAAGCAAAAAGGTGAGAGGGTGTATCCATACATCCATTGATTAGTGCCAATATAGCATACACAATATTGCACTTACTGTATTTGGATACAGCCTTTCATCTCTTTACTTCCTAATGGGAATAACGAATTTTAAGCTCATTATATCAACGATAATTTTCAGAATTTGCAATCTATGTTTTTGAGGCTTTCACAAATGTTTCTCTATATATTTAGCTAACACATTATTCAAGTTATATTTCAATTACATTCGAGCATGTGCATGATTCATTTTTTAGTAAACCTGCTAATTTTCATACAACTTTTACTATTTTTTAATTTTGATTATGTACAATGTTGTTTATTATATTTCCTGTTTTTTTTTTTTTTTTTTTTTTTTTGAAGAACACTACAATTTATAAGCAAAAAACTTGGAAAATTTTGGGACTTTTTTTAGAAAAACTTTAATTTTTGTATTTCTGTATGATATTTGCTATTTTCATATAAATGAGCACCATATATTACATTAAGGGGCAGCTGCAGTGAAACTTTCCGTTCACGAAATCCCTTGTTAATTTATGGGAAAACTTTCAAGATCAACTTTTTTGATCATAAAAAGAATAAAGTGTATATTCAATCTGTTCCCTTTTCACTTATCTCTCAAAAATTAATTTTTTCTTCTCATTTCTAGTTTTTTTATTTTTCAATCAGTGAAATTTCTGTAAAACTATGATATACTAGTAAATCTGCAGATCAGGAGCCTCAACGTCAGCTTTGCACATCATTTTTTTAAACACACTGTTAGTAATATTCAACTTCCTGGAAACTGTAATTTAAAATTTTCAAATTACGTAATTATTTATCAGAATAAAATAATAATAAGAAGTTCTCAGCCAACAAAAGCGTTAAATTAAAAATTTTGTTATGTTAGGATAGTCTGAAAATTTCATGATTCATTATTTTTGTTTTTTTATTATAACATAGTAGATTTTTTCAAGGGGGATCCGCCCCCCTGAACCCCCCGTAGTCTCATAAAATTTAAATTTGTAACTTTCTATTAATTGTGCTAATGGTTATCGTATATCTTGCATCTCTTTATACATTTTGATTTATAAGGATAGGTAACAGTTTGGACAAGCATTTTTCATTATCCTCATACTTCTATATGCCTGCCAACTACAAACACCTAAATCTGATGTATCAGGAACTTTTGTAAGTGTGAACTCAGTAATCTAGAGTTTTACAATTTTGTTTCCCGGAAAAAAAAGTTTTGATTGCATTTTGAGGCAGTTATCGCGGAACAGACAGACAGAAGAACAGACTGACAGATGAAAAACAATAAATTTCGTGTCTCCAAAGTAAGCCTTCACTGAAGTTTCGGCAATGATGTCATTATTCATGAGTTATTGATATCCATGTTTCTTGTATTTTTAACGACTACTATAAAATACCTGTTTTATTTCAATTATGATGCCATATTTTACCAAATGAAATATTATGAAATATTTGTTAAAAATATAATTCTTTTTTATTTCTTTTACTTCTAATTATGTCCCCATTTTGTCAGAAAAATTCTTATTAACGAAACAAATAAAATATCCGTGTTTAATATTTAACAAAAAGTACTATATCTATTTTTATTTTAATTCTGACGTCATATTATTTATTTTTTCTTAGTTTAATTTTTCGAATGGAAATTGCTCAACTGAAACTTATTGCTGTTGAAAAATTATTCCAGATTTAAATATTTTTGGGAACGATAAAGAAAACTGGTTAAAATTAAACTAAAAAATCCCCATTGATTCTGTATGAAAAAGATGGAAATTTTGAATTATTAAAGAAAATATTTGAATAAAATTAATAAAACATAGTCTGTGTCCTTTTCTGGACTATGTTATATTTATACGCAAAGATACAAAGCCATTAATTGATTCATCAGTTTTGATATTGACTTTATTTAAATTTCCGTACACGCTTCCAAATTTATAACATTATAAAGATAAGGATGAGGATGAATGGTTGCTTAGCAACCGTTAAGAGAAAATAAAGAAAATGAAATAAATATATTTGAAATAAGTAAATCTCTAAAACAAATTAGTTTATATTATTGGAACACATTTATAAAAAATCTCCAAAATTTACAGTAATAATTTAAAAAAATCTGACAAATGCATAGACAAAATTTCAAAACAATACGAATAATTTAACCGGTAAATTTCAGTATCTATTTATCATTGAATTCCATTAATCAAATGTGTCATTTTGTCTCGAAGAAAAAAAAATTGAAAATCATTGGATTTGCCATAGAAAAGCATTATTGCGGAAAATAAAATATTCTATATTTTCCGAACGAATAAATCAAATCTAACAAAAAACTATACAGCTTAATCCCAGTGTCTGACTAACATACCCACTTAATTTCAAGTCAATCGAATGCTTTTTGCGTCAGTTATCGCGGAACAGACAGACAGACAGAAACCAAAAAATTTCGTGTCTCCAAAGTAGGCCTTCACTGACGTTTTGGCAATTATGTATAGATGTGGAATTTATTATACCTAATGTAATTATTAAAATACTGTTTTCACCCTCAGAAAGTAGACGTCAAATTTCAATGATGTGCATTTTAAAAAATTATCTACCGAAATATTAAGTATTTTAAAGAAGATGATGAAATTTAATCAAACGGGAATTTCAAAGTTTTTAGGGGTTTTTTAACCATTTAAAATTTACACAACTTTAAAAACGCACATCATCGACATCGACATCCACTTTCTAACTATGAAAACGGTGTTTTAATAATTATTTTAGGTAATGGGTAATCGCGTTTCAAAGTTTTCCCGTAGGCTAGCATGGGATTTCGCGATCGGGGAGTTTCACCTCAGCGGAGCTGATGCTAATCCTATGGGGAGGGATTTTTCTAATATCTCGTGTGCCTTTCGACATTTTTTATTTTTTCATTGGATAGCCGAGGTCCGTCTCTACATCGCACTTTTTTTTTCTTTTTTACTTTTTCGATTTTGGTTGCAGATATTTTTTAGAATGACACTTTCAATTTCGGAACCGGTTTCGAAAGTGAAATAACGCAAAAAAAAAAAAAATATCTGAGACTAAAATTGATAAAGTAAAAAAGGTGCGGTATAAAAACGGACCTCGGTTATCCAACGCAAAAAAAAAAAAAAAAAAAAAAAATTTAAAATGTCAAAATGCAAACGAGATAGTAGAAAAATCCCTCTCCATAGGATTAGCATTAGCGCGTGAGTACCTTCTCCGGTAGGGACAGGAGTGTATAACAATCCAAATTCTTTACTTTGGGATTTATTTTTAAATTCCTGTTTGCTCTCAAGCTCACCAAATTCGCAAATTCTCTTATTCATTAACTCACAATGTGCCGCGTTCCTCATTTTTTTTTTTTTTTTTTTTTTTTTTTTTTAATAAATGCAGTAAGTATCGCAAAAATTGCTCTTAAAACTGGTTTTTTGATCCGAATTATCCAAAGCGGGAGATCTGGGAACGCAAAATAATGATCATGCTAAGAAAATAATAGTTTATAAATCAAATTCCAACGAATTGAGTGAAAAAGAAATCGCACGGCATCTCTTCAAAAATCATGTCAGCAAGTTTCATGTTTTTACTTTTAAAAATGAGTCTGAAAAATCATCTTTTAGAAAATTTCGAGTTGTTGTGGGTGGAGAAATATTTTTTCGAATACATCCTTAAGCCACTTAATCATAAGCTTTAGTTTGCATGCTTTTGCTACATTAGTTTTTACAGGGTTATCCAAAAGATATTTGTTGTTTTCAATTTGTTGACTGTCCCCTTGGCGTTTCGGGAAAAATCTTTGAGGAAATATATGACCAATACTATTCTGTTCACACGCCTGGAGTTTCAGGATAATTCATCAAGTATTTTCCTAAATATTTACCAAAACGTCTAAAACCGTAAATGGCCGGTCATCATTGGCAAGTATAGTGTAATATCAAAAAACTTTCACGCTACTAAGCCTCCCACCCACTCCCCGCAGAAAAATGAAGTCGCTTAAATTTGTATGGTGCTGCCCTCTGTGTTCAATATAAGAGGAAAAAAGTAGTCTTCAGTATTTACGAATTTTCTTTTACGTTGCATTATATTTATATAACAATTTAAAAGTTGAACTGTATTTTTTAAAAATAACTCTTAATGTTGTTTCTAAAGTTGTTAAAGATAATAACGGACACAGTTAAATGCTACGTCCATTCACACAGTATGTCATCAATGTTAACATACCGAGCGGATTTTTCATTCAAAGATTCGAAATTTTCATCAAAAGTTTAAATAGCTGCTGAAGTAATAATTCTATTTCTTTTCTCCGTGTAATGATAGGAATTCCGTGAATAAAATGAAGTAAAATTACATATCAAAATTATCTGGTATGAATTTGGAATTCCTGAATAAGAAATCCGTCATATACTGGGTTTCATAAAATGTAGGTGGTGCTGCCATCTATGGACAACAGAATTAACAAAACTTTTTTGACTTCTTTACTCTTGACTTTCTTCTCTCTTGACTTTTTTGACACAACATTAAATAAGATTTCAAATCTTCTATTTAATTTGAAATCCTGAATAAGAATCAGTGGCGCAGCCAAAATTCGGTTCTAGAGGGGGTTTTGAATTTCTGACAAAGGTGATTGCCAGATATTTGATTCGCCGGTTAATAGAATCAGTACTAATTAGAATATTCACTGTGTAATACTTAAACTCAGAGAGCATCTGTGTGGCAGGAAATCATCATTATTTTAGCATAATGCGTCTCAGAAAAGTGATTTAGTTCAAATAGCCAATTTTTACTTTACTAATCCATGTAATATACATTTTCACAATTTGAAGTAGATTTTTTCGCCATTTACTTGTATCACTATGTTAAATGAAATCTGATTCAATAAAGCGGTGGATTCCGAAATGTTGCAAAATATTTAAATATTAAGTTTGGTTTTGATTCATATAAGCGGCAATTATAGCGATCTTTCTTAGCTCTGGGAGGGGTTTTAACCCCAAACCGCCCCCTTGGCTGCGCCACTGATAAGAATGCCTAGTATATTGTACAGATACAGGTAATTTTGTATTAATACAGAAAAGTGTTTATACTGATATTCTTGAAAAGATTTTTGAAAGAAAAAGATGAGAGGCATCAATTTAATCCATAAAATATCCTTCATGAATGTTCTATTAATTATTAGTAATATTAAAAAAGAAACATATTCATAATACTGTTTTTTCATTTAAAAAAATATAAAACTGTAAAGAAAATTTCAAACTATTTGGAGAAAGCTTTTCTATCTTATTTTATATATGAATACATTATTAGTTTTAATTTAGGTAAAGAATAAAAATTAATCTTTTACATTTTCTTAAATAAATAAATGTACCGCTTAAAGACAGATTTATGTCTTTAAGCGGTACATTTGCTTAAAATGCTTTTTTTTTTTTTTTTTTTGCATTTTATTATAATTCTAAAAGAATTTCCAGTGATACTCAGAAGATGGCAGCACCAACTCTGTAATCATGTAAAAGGAAAATTGCACTTGAAATTGCAACCAAAAAATTATTCATCTGTTAAAATTCAACAATAACTTAATTTTTCCAACAAAAACGGATAAAAACATTTCATCATTAATAACTTGAATGACTTCTTTTCAAAGGGATAATAATCTTCTAAGTCTGTTCTCAAAAAGTTATTATTCTTTCTCCGCTGCCGCCTATGAACTTTCTGACACATTTTATGGCTCATTTTTAAATATAAAAGCATGATGATACTTCCAAGCACGATTATTAAAGTAATTTGTTATTACTTTAATAATCTTCCTTAACTTATTTAAATAATAAACTAATAAATAAATTATTACTTTAATAATGAAAGTTTTTTTTTTTTTTTTTTTTTTCAAAAAATCAATTAAAATCATGAGTAATAAGCGATTGTTGTTTAAGGATGGCAGTTTATTTTCTGCCTGTCGCGCCCATAAATTAATTTCAAAACACCAAAAAATTGTCTGATTTTTTTTTTTTTTGTTTTGTTTTGTTTTTACCAAAAAAAGTGAGAAATTAGTTCAATAGAAAGCCTTATTGTTTTATGTTAAAAAACAGAAAAAATTCCTATTGAAATTTTTAAAATAGCTCGAGCGTAAAAGTTTTAAACAATGCAAATAATCTCCCATTTATCCATCTCACATCACTGGTTACAGCACGGTTCGACAAATTGAAGTCCTAAAAATTGTTTCAACTGTATTGGAAAAGTATTAAAAAAGAAGAAAATCTATAGTACTAAAAGAAAAAAGTTTATCTCTATCTATCTCTCTCTGTTTATCCTGGTACTTTAAAATATTCTTTTTTTTCTGGGGGGTGGGGGTAGAGGGGGGTTCATTTTGAATTCAGCTAAATATTGCGTGTAAATGGTTATTTTGTTTGATGGTCTTCACTATATGAATTACATTTTTTAATGTGTAATTGACTGGCATTTTAAAATTACTAAATATAGTAAATGGAAAATATTCGCAAGACCGTTTGTTCGGACGACATGCATAGGTACTTTTCTTCAATTAAACTTAAAGCCGCTATTATATTCGAAGCATTCTTATCTATGATTTCAAGTATTTTTTCAAGATTATGATACTTTACAGCAAAAAATTAAACTATCTTTTTTTTTTTTTTTTTTAAATTACCTCAGTCTCATACCCGGGTACTTGGATAAATAACTGGGTACACACCCAAAAACTAAATAACAATACCTGCGTGATATTTATCCCTCTTACATCACTGGTTACAGCACGGTTAACAAATTGAAGTCATAAAAAAATATTTCAGCTGTATTGGAAAGTATTAAAAAAGAAGAAAATCTATAGTACTAAAAGAAAAAAGTTTATATATCTCTCCGTGATGATTATAAAAGCAGAAAAATGTACAGCAAGTAATAGTCTGAAAACTTGGATTAAGATAATCCAAGGCAGATTTTAATGCACCAAAGGCTCAGATATTTCTTTCCTTTTTTTATAATTAGCCAAGGTATTAATTAAAACCCCAATTAAAAATGGTTACCGAGAAACACGTGAAAAATTGCGTCCTGACAAACTGTTCGGTAGAGGTCTGCACGGGCTGGAATTTCCAGGCCTGGCCCTGCCAGGTTCGTACGGAGGCTATTTTGGTCCGGTCCGTTCTGGCCCGTCACAATTTCTGCAATTTCTAAAAAACATCAGATTTTTATCATGTAATTAAGATTCTTTTAAAGAATACTGCATATATATCTATGAAATGATTTTACGGTATATTTTACAGAAAATACAAATTAGCAACATTAATGATTACTTAGATTCTTAGCATTTCAACATTCAAATAAAGATTCATTAAAAAGTTGATATGGTTTAGAATTAAATAGTAAAAAGAAAGTTAAAAACATTATAATTTTTGAAGTTGTATAATAAAAGTAGATTTATGCAAATATTTCGGTAACATTTTATTAAAGATTCCGAATTTAAATTAAATTCTTAAACCCAAAGCAGCGCCTTCTGATACATTTCTGAATTCATTTTTAGGTAGATTTCGTATGAAATACTACCTAAAGAAAAATGTTCTATGTTGGAATTTCTGAAAAAAATTTGCAGATTTACGTAGATCCTGGCCCCTACATCCCAAAACTATGATCAGTAAAAAAGTTTATATACATCTATATCTATATCTATATCTATATCTATATCTATATCTATCTATTTATCTATCTATCTATCTATCTATCTATCTATCTATATATATATATATATATGACTTTTTTATGGACTCGATAACTTCTATATTTCTGCTCCAATCTCCTCCAAACTAATACATATAATCAAGGGGTATAAAATCTCGGTCAAGTTCGTTAATGGCCAAAATCGGTGGGAATAGGGAGGGTTTTTAGGAAAACCGAAAAAACGCCATAACTTCTTAATTAAAATATATATCGAATCAGTTTGAAGTTTATATTACTTCTAAAAAATGGGCCAAAAGTTTATGCATGAAAGAATTTTGATAAATTTAAAAATGGCCTCAAGGGACGAAAAAATAGCGTTTTGGGGAGAAAAAAAATAGTAACTTCGTTAATTCTTAAGATATCAAATCCAAATAATTTTTTTTATAAATGTTCTCAAAATTATTTAAACCTTTTGTATTTACAAGTTTCTGATAGGACCGACTTTTACCGATAAAAAAAATTAAAAACGAAAACAAAAAAAGTGGGGGGGAAGGGGGTGGAGAAAAAGAAAAAATCAAAACTTCGTCAATTCTTAAAATATCAAATCCGATTAAATTCATTTTACATATTCTCAACATTATCTACAAATTTTATGTTGACAAGTTTTTTATAGGACCAATTCTAATATCAAGAATAAGTAAAACAAAAAAGTAGTTTAAGGAAAAAAAAAAACCTCAAATGAAAACTGCTTATATTCTGAAACATTTTTAAATTCATTTTTGATTTTAAACGGATCTAAATAGCAGGTCCTCTTTTATAGGAACTATGAAATGTAAAGTATTGGTCTTTTTTTTTTTTTTTTTTTTTTTTTTTTTTTTTTTTTTTTATAAAGGCAGAATATATTACAAAAAAGCTGCCAAATGAGTATTTTGAGCAGAATTTCCCGAAGCGTGTATTCAAATAACAAATTGCTTATTTTATAACTCATTTTTATATTCAATTTTGCTCTCAAACGCATTCAATCAGGTTCTCTTAGTTTGCATAATGTGCCGTATTGGTCAGTTTTTTGATGCACGCTGAATGTATTTCACAAAAAGCTGTAAAAGTGGGCATTTCGCACAAAATTTCCTACGCGATCGTGATTTAAGAATTGAGGATGTATTCAAATAACAAATTACTTATTTTATGACTCATTTTTAAATTCAATTTTGCTCTTAAGCGCATTCAATTGACAGTTTTCTCTTATTTAGGAACTATATAATGTACCTCGATTTTTTAATGAAGTCAAAATATGCTGTCAAAATGGGCATTTGAGCCGAGTTTTGCTGATTCTGAGAAAAAAAATAGTTCTTACAGAAAAAATTAAATTAAATTAAATTAACAAAATAAAATTAAAAAAATTTCAAAAGCAGACAAATAAAGTTGTTAAAATGGGTTTATCTCTAATCATATTTTATCTTTTGTTGTTGAAATGAGCACTTTTCGCCTATAAGCAGATTATTGATCTGCTTATAGACGATGAATATGACTGATTGCTTATATCAATATTGATATCTACCTCCGCCTATAGGCCAAGCCGACAGGGATTTTTTTTTTTTCGGAAACGCATAATATTAACACGTGTTTTTATTCAGAAACTATATAATAGAATTGCGTTATCCAATTTTTGATACAAGCAATTTAAGAAAATGCTTTCAAAGTTGAATAGAATTTCCGGATGCGACAGCATGGAAAGGGAGAAAAATTTCTAAACATTGGACAAGAATCTCTTATATCTCAACAAGGTTATACAAGTATCTTATTTACCAAAAATGAAAAACGCTACTCGATTCCAAATATCTTCAAATGTCAGGCTTGTCAAATTTATACTTTTGCAGTTAAAAATTAGTCAGAAAATATCTCAAACTTTCGCGTTATTGAGAAGTGAATTTAAGAACCCCCAAGAAGTATATATCAAAAGAATACGTTAACATATGTTCTTTATGGCTATTAATAATTCTACAAATCACATTGTCTGCCCTACACATCTTGAGAAAAATTAAGTCTTGTTCCGGCTCGACACGTCTATATATAGAAGAGCAATACAAGCCTGATCTCGGCCCGCACGAGTCTGCTAAAAAAAAAATATTAACCACAGGTTACACATAATGTAACCACATAATATTACGGTAAACGGAAAAAAAGTGATCGGAAAAAAAGTTATCGGAAAAAAAATGACATAAACTACAAAAGCGGAAAAAAAGTGACACGGAAAAAAGTGACGCGGAAAAAAAGTGACAAAGAAAAAAAGTTACCGGAAAAAAAGTGACAAGGAATTGATTTTGGGGATTCATTGGTTAAGTATGAAAGGGGGATCGGGGGGGGGGGGGCTCATAGTTTAGGTAAATGGGTTTTTCATGCTGAATTAACAGTTTTGATTCAACTTTTGGATATACGTTCATCCTGAAAAGACGCTTGCCTGATTAATTTTGGGAAGGGACGATTACTCCCCCCCCCCATCCGTCCTCAATTAGATGAATGGGTTTTTACGCAGAATTATCCAACGTGTGTCAAATTTGCATATAGGATCTTTTCGATAAGGCTTATGTATAGTATAAAATGCCTGAAGAGATTCTAGGAGTTTAAGGGTTAAGTATAGAGGGGGAACGGGGGATAACCTTTCTTAAATTAAATTAATGGCTCTTTACGCATAATTATCCGATTTGCTTAAAATTTTGGATATAAGTTCATTATGATAAGACGTTTCTTAGATTAGTTATGGGTTCTTCTGCTTATTATGAAGGGAGGGAATGAGCAATTCTCCCCCTCAAACTAGATAAATATGTTTTTTTGCAGAATTATCCCATGTATTTCAATTTCAAATATAGGTTCTTTCTGGAAAGGTGAATTTCGGAATATTTTTAAGGATTTAATGGCTAAGTATAAAGGGGAGATGGAGGAAACCCCTCTTAAATTAAATAAATGGCTTTTTATGCAGAATTATCCGATTTGCTTCGAATTTTACGCATGGGTTCATTATGATAAGACGTATTTCTGATTAGTTATGGGGTTCTATTGGTAATTAAAAAGGAGGGCGGGTGATTACTATACCCCCCTTAAATTAGATTTAAAAAAAAATTATGCACACTTATCCGATGTATTTCAAATTTTGGATATAGGATCTTTCTCATAAAGTGATTTTCTGAACAGTTTTATGGGTTTAATGGCTATGTATAGAGAGGGAACGGGGGATAAACCCCCTTAAATTAAATAAATCGCTTTTTACGCGGAATCATCCGATTTGCTTCAAATTTTGGATGTATATTCATTATAAGAAGGCGAATCTCTGATTAATAATGGGGTTCTTTTGATAATTAAATAGGGGAAGCGGGCGATTAATCCTCCACTCTTTAAATAAAATAATTTGTTTTTTTTTCTTTCACAACTATTCAACGTATTTCAAATTTTGGATATAGGTTCTTCCTGATAAAGTGAATCCCTAAATAGTTTTAAGGGTTTAATGGCTAAGTATAGAGCGATGAACGGGGGATAACCCACAATTAATCAGGACTTCGCCTTATCATAATGAACGCCCAATCAAAATTTGAATCAAATCAGATAATTCTTCGTAAAAAGCCATTTATTAATTTAAGGAGGGGGGGTGGTCATCCGTTCCCCCAGTGTTTACTTAGCCATTAAACCTTTGAAATTATTCCGGGATTCACTTTATGAGAAAGAACATATATCCAAAATATGAAATATATCGGATAAGTGAGCATAAAAAACAATTCATCTAATTTAAGGGGGGGGGGATAATCACCCGCCCCAATTTTTAATTGGCAAAATAACCCCATATGTAATCAGGGATACGCCTTATCATAATGGTTCTATAATCCAAAATTTGAAGCAAATCTGATAATTCTGCATGAAAAGTAATTTAATTTAAGGTGAGTTATATTCTATTCCCCTTCTATACTTAGATATTAAATTCTTAAAACTATTCAGAGATCCACCTTATCAGAAAGAACCTATATTTAAAATTTGAAATACATGGGATAATTCTGCATAAAAACCTATTTTTCTAGTTTAAGGGGGATATAATTGCTCGCCCCCCTTTATAATAAGCAGACGAACCCCATAACTAATCAGAGATACGTCTTATCATAATGAAACTATGTCCAAAATTCTAAGCAAATCGGATAATTATGCGTAAAAAGTTATTAATTTAATTTTAGAAAGGTTATCCCCCGTTCCCTCTCTATACTTAACTATTAGAACTCCTAAATCTCTTCAGGCATTATATACTATATATAAGCCTTATCGAAAAGAACCTATATGCAAATTTGACACACGTTGGACAATTCTGCATAAAAACCCATTCATCTAATTGAGGACGGATGGGGGGGGGGGGTAATCGTACCTTCCCAAAACTAATCAGGCAAGCGTCTTTTCAGGATGAACGTATATCCAAAAATTGAACCAAAACAGTTAATTCAGCATGAAAAAACCATTTACCTAAACTATGAGCCCCCCTCCCCGATCCCCCTTTCATACTTAAGCAATGAATCCCCAAAATCAATAATAAATCCAAAAATCAATTCTTTGTCACTTTTTTTCCGGTAACTTTTTTCCTTGTCACTTTTTTTCCGCGTCACTTTTTTTCCGTGTCACTTTTTTCCGCTTTCGTAGTTTATGTCACTTTTTTCCCAATAACTTTTTTCCGGTCACTTTTTTTCCTAGATTCAATATTACACATAATGTGGTCGATGCCGATCTCTACACTGTACAAGTTGCATTTCTGCATTGATGTTGTCAAATTAGTATCGGTTCGTGATGTATACTTATATTCTCGTTAAAGCCATATTCATTGAAAATAGCTCATATTTTAAAATTTCTGCATAAACATTTATAACGGGCCGGTAGGCCCACTATTTTTTTTTTTTTTTTTTTTTTTTTTTTTTGGCTCAGCCAGGCCCGTATGGCCCGTTCAACTTTTTTGCCGGCCCGCAGAAAAAATATTCTAATTCCGCCGGTCCGGCTTTGAAAATTCAGAACCATTCCACCGGCCCGGGCCCGTGCAGACCTCTGCTGCCCGGTATTTCCGAAGCAAAGGACATTAGGGCTTTTTTTTCACAGTTTTTTGAAACGCAGAGCAGCCGAACCATTCAAAATTCGAAAAAAAATCACACTAAATTAAAAATCTCACTTTTATGTTCAAAATGCCGCAATACGTTCCACAAAATATTAATATTAACTCTTAAAAAAAATCTGAAAATTTCGATTTCGCGGGATTTTATCTTGCTTTTATCAGCCACGTAGGTCTCGATTTCAGAGATACAGACGAACAAACAAACAATAGCAATACAATAACAAACAGTTAAAACTGTCACTTTCCTGTCTACGACAGTACATTTTTTTTTTTTTAAATTTTGAATTGATTTTTTAAATATATAATGTACGACGACCTTACGCCCTCCCATATTTCGGTATGGTTCAAAATTACGCTTTGCCTTGGGAAATCTTAATGATAAGAAAAGAAACAAGTTGGAAATTGCACGTCAAGCGTAGCAAATGAGGTTCGTTCGTACTGTAACAAAGTTTTAAAAATCTTCAGACGTTAGTATAACAGTATGCAGTACTTCGGAAACAGTATAGTGGCCGAAAATGTTTGTGTGTTCCTGTAAATACTATCTGCTTTGTATTATACAGGAAGTATCTTGTAGTAAACCAACTATATTAATTTCATAAAATATGAAATAGTTTAATTGTATTAAAACGCACCCCAAACAGTGCTCCCCCTCATACTATTATGTAATAGAATAGCTTTGTGTGGCCCTGTAAATTAATAACAAACTAGCTGTTTAACAAATTTCTTTAAAATATCTAAATAAGAAATAAGAATTTCCCTGTCATAGTGTTGAGTTGTTCAATGACTATTCGATTTAGGAAACATTTTTCTACTGCTGTGCATATCTTTTAATTTTCATGTTGCTATGGCAGCAGACGATAAAACGATATGTTTGGAATAAGGGAAATAATAGAATAAAAAGTTCTGTCAGGTTTAAGATACAATGTTTTTTTTTTTTTTTTTTTTTTTTTTTTTTTTTTTTTAAATGAAAGAAAAGGTAACAAATAAGCGAAATTAAATAATCTCTAATAATTTGCATGCGAGGTGGAAGAATTATCGTATACAGCTTCTTAGTAACACAGCGTGGCGTTTGTAATGTGTATATTTTACATTGCAGTAACTATTTCAAGCTGGTTTTCGGATTGAAGGAAAACTGCATCTATATCAAGCGTTCCAAGACAATGCTAGAATCTGTCGTAAATTAACATAGCTGCGCCAGCTGGTGGCAGGGGGCTTTTTCTAAATACACAGATTTTTTTTATTGAAAATATAATTTTTAATATTAAATTGCTAGATATGCACTTGTCGAAATTCAGACATTACTCTAGTTTTCATACGCATGAGCTTTTCGGCTCATTTCGCAGAGTCGAATCTCTGTCAACATTTTGAACTGACTCTTCACTCACCTACAAAAATAGATTTTGTTGGTTGGAAAGAGATTTAAAATAATATTTATGACTAAATAATGTCTATTATACTTAATAAAACACAACAAAACATACTTTTTAATAAGCATTGACTTTTCGCACATTTACCATAAGTAAATTATATTAAAAAAAATGTTTTTGTAACCGTTAACTCATTTCCTTTTTAAGTACAATAAATTGAAAATGTGGCATAAACACGGTTCTTTTATGTTAAAAATTTTAATATTTAATCTAAACATTTCTTCCATTAAATAGTATGAAATTGTATTTAAAAAATTTAGTGATGTCAAAAATCTTTAAAGAATAGATCAAGCAAACTCTTCTTGCTTGTATGTCGTATAGTGAAATCAGAAGTTAAAACAATGGTACGCAAATAGTGGTGGCAAGTTTCATGTCTAAAATAAAAACGGGGCAGTGACTTATAAATCGGCACATAAAAATATATTAAACATTAGAATAAAAGTTCGTCTATATTTCGTCTATAACAAATCCTTTGCTAAACATAAAAAAATATATATATTGATCACGATGGTGAAAGTAACATAAAAAACTATCTGCTAAGTCGGAAATATTTTTCATTTTTCCACAAACCGTATTCATCTCTACATCTGTTATATTCGCATTTTAATTATTAACATATCTGAAAATATTATTACGAAAACCACGACAAAAAAATCTAAAATGCTTTTTACACACAACCCTTCCTTTTTCTTCCCCTGACTGCAAACACATCTACCTAAAATGGAAAAATGCTAAAAAAAAGCGACTTACCTGTTTTTATATCCTGCGTGTCACCCCTTTTCAATATTTCATTACAGAAAGCATAATAGACCCTGAATCACCATAGAATAATTATAGTTCTACTTATTATAGTTAAATTTTATAAATATAAATATTACCAAATTTCTGCAACATTAGTGTTTTTCATATATAACTTTTAAAAAGTTAATAGATTCATTAAAAAAATAATAATAATTTTCCTTATTTCAAACCACGTGCAAGAAAAATTTTCAGAATTCTCCTTCCCTTCTTTTCCTCAGGAAGAATAATTAAGGAAATGGGGGGGGGGGGGAGGACGAAAAATATATTTCATGATCTATGATGCTCTTTGTAATGAAATTTCGAAAAGGGGTTACTCGCAGGATATAAAACAAGTAGGATGTTTTTTTTCTTTTTAAACATCCCTCCATTTCAGCGTAGATGTGTTTTCATTTGCGGGGGAGGGGCAAGGGAGAGGTGTGTGTAAAAAACATCTTAAAATCTCACGTGGCTTTCGTAATAAAATTTTCAGATGTGTTAAATGTCAAAATATGTAGGGATGATTTTGGTTTTCGGAAAAATGTACAATGTTTCGTTTTAGGCAGGTTTCCGTATTAGCAGCTGGTTATGTATGTTACTTCCTCCGTCGAAATCAATATTTTTTTACGTTTAATACAGGATTTGTTATAAACGGTTTTCTTCGTTCTCAGGTTTTTTATATTTTTATGTGCCGATTTATAAGTCACTGGCAGGCTTTTTTTTAGAGAGAGAACTTGCGAACACTATTTCCGAACCACTGTTTCAACCACTTAACTGATTTCACTGCACGACATAGGCAAGAGAAGTTTGCTGGATCCATCACTTAAAGCTTTTTCACACCACTACATTTTAAAAAATATATAATTTCATTCTATTTATTGGAAGAAATGTTTAGATTAGATATTATTATTTTTTAACTTAAAAAAAAACTGTGCTTATCCCATATTTTCAATTTATTGTACGAAAACAGAGGTTCAGTTAACCGGTTACAAAAACATTTTTTGAATACAATTTATTTATGGTAAATGTGTGAAAAGTCAATGCTTATAAAAAGTAAGTTTTGTTGGTTTTTATTAAGTATAATAGACATTATTCAATTATAAATATTCTTATAAATCTCTTTCAATCCAACAAACTCTATTTCTGCAGGGGAGTGGAGAGTCGATTTAATATGTCGACTGAGATTCGACTCTGCGAAATGAGCCAAAAAGCTCATGCGTATGAAAATAGGGTAATATCTGAATTTTGATAGCCTGGTGCCGTCACCAGCATCATCTGTTGGTCGAAATTCGAACTATTTTAAGAAAGTGTATAATATTTAAGACAGTGCAACAAACCGCATATTTTTATCTCTAACCTTTTTTTTTTTTTTTTGTTATTTGCATTCAATATGGGTCAGTCATTTACTCGACACCCTGTATATATACGTGATAAATGCATAACAATCCTATTATGTTCTAAAGAGTAACATTACATCATTAAAATCCATGAAATCCCGAAATGATCCATTATTTTTTCCCATTGACCGTAATGTAACTGTATCCTTTTGATTGCCCCTGTAATAAAACTATACATACGATTTTCATAAATTTTGAAATGACACGACAAAATTTTGCATCAATTGTATATTTTAAATTTCAAACGATTCGGTTGGGTAGTTTTTCTCTCTTATATGCGGACAGACGGACGGACAGAACGACGACTGTAAGTGCTACGTATTTATATAATTACAAACGCACCTAAAATCTGAACCACGTGTATATTAATTTTTCTTTCCAATGATGAATTCCATTTCAAGGGATACGAATATTAACCTTTTGAAACAATTCATTTTTGAAACAATTCATTTTATTTTTGTCAAATTTCTTTTTTATCCTTTAAAATTTCAATGTTAAAAAGATTTGCAAAGAAAAGCACTGTTTTTTACAACTAAATATCAATCATTTTTACCTGAATTATACACTAAAGGCTTCTCAAACACTGTATTTATTACTCATAAAAATTTCAAGGGATTTTGACATTAAGAAATATTCTTTATTTTAACCCAGGAGAACGTGTGCATGCCCAGGGTAGAAATGATTTTCTCTGAAATCGCTTGATCGAGTATGAATGGAAGGTTCGATTTACATCCTAGAATATTGTTTCTGTACTAAATTTTATCTAAATGAAATTGTGATTAAAATTCACCTATTCAGAAGTGTTTAATCGATATTACTATACTCCATAGAAACAAAATTCCCCTGGTCATTTAGAGTTCAGCTGAAAATTACAAATCTATACATATATAAAATAGTTTGTCCTACTGATTGATAATCAACGCACAGCCCAAATCGCTAAACATGAAACTTAGGGAAAATATACTTCTTATTATATGTAAGCGGGCACTAAGACGGGATTTTTAAAAATTCCCCACCTAAGGGGGGGGGGGAAATGGGGGGGTCGACAAATTTAGACCATCTTCCTATATCTCAGCAACCGTTTAAGATAAGCAGCGTGAAATTCCAGAAAATAAATCTACTAAAAAATGATTAAACACGTATTTCAGCAATTTTAGAGAAATTGTCCCCTCTGAGTGTATTAAAAGGGGTGTCGAACATTTTATAACATTTGGCACACCTCAGCAGTCGTTTTAAGTAGAACCATGAAACGACAGAAATTAAATCAATTAAAAAAATATATTAAAGACATGTTTCAGCGATTTTAAAATTTCCACCCTCGAAGAGGTTAAATGGGGGTCGAAAAATTCCAAACTTTTTCTAAACTTCCATATTTTACGGGGCCCTCGGATAAATATTACTTATAATATAAGAAAATGTAAAGATAGAGTAAGGGTTTATACCGCGGAAGCGTGATAGTTGCAACACTGGGGGGGGGGGGGGGGGAGGGGATTTTCTCATTTTGGCTTACACACCTCATGTGATATATCACTGAGAAGGTCTCTGATTTTTCTTTCAAATTATACGCCTCCAGTGCCTCTCCCCTCAATTTACCCTCGTGGGGGGACATTTTTCTAAATTTGGCCGAGACCCCACATGTGATACATTATTGGAAAACCCTGTGAATACTTTTTCATGTTATGCATTTTCCGTGCCCTTCCTCCCAATTTACCCCTCTTGGGGGGGGGGGGCAGTTATCATATTTCATCAAGAGGTTTTCTAATAATGGGAAAATTATCGAACTGATCTCAGAGACGTAGAAAAATGAAGAAAAAATGTTGATCTCATTTACTATCCATTTTTTGTTACCAGGTGTACCTTTTTTTTATACATTTGATTGCTAAATGTCAAAAAATTCTAGTTTTTGATACTCAAATTTCCCTATTCTATTATACTTTCTCGCGCCTTTTCAACTTTTTGTAACCTGGGGATACCGTCACATGACTTTTCGACTATTGTGGCTCCCTTCTAGACTTTTTTTGGAAGCGTTGTTTTTTAATTCCATCCGTTTTTGGTGGCCATGTATTTACTAAAATCATTTATATGCATGTAAAAACAATTACTTTAATGATCGATTGTAGGACACCATAATTGTAGATTCTCGGAAATAGTCGTTCAGTATGTCGATTATGTTTTTTACGATGATGATTTTTTTTCGATTGGTAAATTTCAGAGAATAGTCCATCACTAGCCAAATCCATATATTAGCAGTTTTAGGTAGTAGTGTAACGTTCAAGATAACAAACCTAATAAAAATTCATTAAACATTTATTCCAGCGATTTTAGAAATTCTCCCCGTCCAAAAGGATTAATAAGAGGTACGAAAATGTGTAGAAATACCTCAGCAGCAGTTTTAGATAGAGATGTGAATTTGAGATTACGTAATCTGCAAAAATAAACTTGTATTTTATCCGTTTTAGAAATTCACACTTAAGCGGGTTTAGTGGAATGGCCGCACATTTAGGATATTTCACCATATCTCTGCAGCAGGTTTAGGTAGAAGCGGGAAATTCAAGATTACACATCTGCTAAAAAAATAGTTAAACACAGGTACTTCAGTCATTTTAGAGTTATTTTGTCTATTATGTAGTCAACATCGACTTTGAACAGGATAATGTTAGATCTTATGAGTAAGATAACAATTATGGATGTTTGATTGGGTATTTTTTTTTATTTTATTTCTTTGTTTTAGATGTGTTTCGTTTGATTCAAGATTCCTGTAGAGAAACCGACCAGCGTAGCGTGCGAAGACTGCTAGTTACACTATAAAAACTGAATAAGGCTTCGGTCTGTCAGACCACCAACCCAGTTAAGGGGATGCAGTACCTTGAAATTGGTCAAAATGTCGGTTTTCTTTTTTTAATATTATCTTAAAGCTTCTTTAATTGTGAATATTTTGACATCTTATTTTTACCTAACACGACAATTGTATCAAAAGAAATTGTAAACTTTGTTAATAGATCCAATGCAATTATTCATTCAAATGAAAATTTTAAACTTTTTTTCCTCCCTGTTCTTATTTTTATAATTTGCTTGTTCGAAAAATGCGAAGGTTTTTTTTCCTAATTTAAATAGAGATTTGAAAAATTTTTTACTTGTTCTCTATGGTGTATTTAATATTTTTCTGCATGGATTTAACATTCAAAATTATATATTTTTTTAAATATTTAAATTGAAAGTTTGATGAATTATTTTCACTTTGAACAGGATATTTTTTTCGTTTAAATATACACGACAGAAGAAAAAAAATCATATTAAATGTAAAATCCCATACATCAAAAAAATCAATGCACAGTTTTATGTAGTAAGGTATTTGTACCCTATATGGACAGGGCTCTCAATATGGACACCCCTAATATTTTTAAAGGTAATAATTTTGATCGAGAGATGGCTAAGCATTTTCGCGAAGAAAAGCAGTTGAAAAGATAATTAAGTCTGGAAAGTGTAAAAAAGCGCGCTGTTTGCCATTTAGGAGGAAACTTGTTATTTCGAGATGTGCTGATCTTAATTACTTGTAAGCTTAAATTCTTATTAGATATGGTAAAATTACACTAAATGTTGAAAAGTGGAGTATTTTAGAAAACTAATAAAACACATTTTCGATTGCTATTGCATATTTTGCTTAAAATAATTTTCCTTATTCATTTGGTACACGATTTAGTAAAACTACGCCCGGCTCCCAATATGAACAGCTTATTTCCCCATCGACTAAAACTGTAAGAAAGAAGAAAATTCAACATTGCCATCAATAACTTGGAAAGTCATCAAAGTGGTAAAATCTTTGTTCAACAAGATACTATTTGAACAATTCCCCCAAAACCTTCCTCCAAAAAACCCTTGTAAAAAATTAAAAAAGACCCCCCCCCCCCCCCAGTAGGATATCTGTTGGCGAAATCGTAGGTACCAATGGTATGACTTCCTCAACAAAGGAGAGCTGGTACTGCTTCTTTTGCAGTATTGATGCTTTTTCAAATATGTGGCCATGCATCACATGTGGCATATATGTTCATGAGGATTATGTGGGACTTATTGCCCATGGTGAAAAAGTTTCTATTTGTCCATGCTGTGAGGACTGAGATAACAGATGTAAATTCGCAGACAGACGCAATAAAGCTAAGCAAAACCAACAATATTACCTCATAATATTTACTAGTAACTAATAGGCTATGCTTGGGTCTTCTAAGGGTAAAAACCGAGAATCCCCCCCCCCTTTCTAAAATGCATGTTCTGAAGATATTTACTATCCCCCTTCTCTTCGGAATAATTTAAGATACATTTTTTTTATTCCCTTTCCTCTAAAATCCCTTGGAAAAATGGCTCTTCCATACACACTGTGTAGAAAGTCAATAAGGAAACACCTGTCCATAATAGGGACAAATTAAACATTTTTTTTGTTTTTATCATTTAAATTAAACCAGAATAATTACAAGGTCTCTAATTTTAATAATGATAGTCAATAGTCCAAGGATAGTGGTCACATATTTTTGGAGTCCTATGACTTGTACATGGGGGTGAAAAAAATACATTTTCCTTAGGGTGTCCATATTGGATACAGGTACCTTATATTCTAAAAAATTTGGAAAAAATGAAGCAAAAATATTCATATTTAAAACAGTAGTAAGGATTTTAAAATGTTAATTAAAAAAAAATTAAATTTTAATAAAATAATTTGTTCTAAAAGATTTTTTTAAACTTTATTTAATTTTTAGTATTATGCACATAGTATTATTATTTAGTATATAATTAAGTATTGTGCCACGAAACATTTTACAGTATTTTTCAAACTTGAAGCGATGGTTCCAAAAGTACAATGTCCCTTTAAAGGGTGAGATACCTTTGTTACACAAGTTTGCTAATTAATACATCTGCTACAATAATTCTTATTTTAATTGTGTTCTCATGGAAATGAAGTACGCTGATTTTTTTTCTTCCACTTTCTTTCTTACTCCCCTCTCTCCAGCGTTATTATTATTATTATTATTATTATTATTATTATTATTATTATTATTATTATTATTACTATTATTATTATTATTATTATTATTATTATTATTATTATTATTTTTACCTTGACATATATGCTTTAAACAATGGTATAGAAATTAGTCACAATATTATACATAACAAATTTGAATGATTGACAACATAATTTGATTTATAAAAAAGCGTCATTTACGTATCGTTTGAGAATCTATTGATAATTTCTTTTGATATAAACATCCGTCTATTAGCAGCATAAAATCCACTGATAATGACTTGTGAATGATTTGACTAGTTGTTTATTTTCATAACCAAATTTTTATTGCAGTTCGAAATAGCGGATGTTTGAATCACCGATAACTGGTTAAAAATGTCGAAGAGATAAAACTCATTTCTCAGATGAGCAAGAAGGGAGCTTTTGTATAAAAAATTGAGATAATCAGTTTTCTTTGAAATCCGCCATATCCTGGAATTTAAAAGAGTTTTGCCCTTGCAATTAACCCCAACTCATCGCCTTGATACTTTATCAAATGAAAACAGAAGCTATAAAATCAATGCACAGGAAAAAAAAAAAAAAAAAAAAAAAAGCTGATGATAAGATGATAAAGTAAAATTTAAAATAGGACACATATTTTTATCGATTAAATCTATGTAACTTCGATTTATGAAATATTCATTAATTATATGAAATTAAAATTATGGTTTGAAGGCTGTTTTAGAGGTCTGCACGGGCTCGGGATTAGACTGAGGCCCAAACGGACCGGGCCGACAGAAATGGGAAAATTTATTCAACGGACAGGGCAGACAAAAAATTAAACGAGATTGGCGAAAGATAAAATAATGAAAATGGGCTTGCCGGTCCGATATAAAAATTTAAACGAAACCCTATAAAATATGAATCATTTTCGATGTATATGACTTTAGCGAGAATAATTATAAATGTGCGTCAGGAAGGAGCCAATGAGAGTTTGACAACATCGATACATAAATGTAATATTTTCCAGCGTAGAAATCAGCGGCGGACAATTGCATCATATCTGAGCCTAAACTTAATTTTTCCAGCAGACTCGTGCCGAGCCCAGACTAGACTTTTATTTTATCCTCTACACAGTAGAGACAAGCAAAACTGGACTTCAGGATGTGTCGAGGATGAAAACAAGATGATTAAATTTGTGACCAATTTGGGGGATTAAAGATGTGCGAAATTAATTGAAACAGCTGCTTTCCCCCAGGTACTTAAAAAGGCCCTTACCCAGTTAGGCATGGAGTAGAACTAGGCTTAGATGACAGAAAAGGGCAACTCATTCCATGCTGCTTCAAACCAATGCGACACTTCATCAACCATATTACTTGGAGAGGGGTTGCGGGTCAGTCTTTGAGCAATACATGACCAGATGTTTTCAATGGATGGCAGATCTGGAGACCATACAGGCCAGGGCAGCAATTGAATACTCTGTATACCGAGGAAGATCAGTACACGACGAGCAACATGTGGTCTTGTGTTTACTTGTTGGAACATGACGTTTGGCTGGCCTCAAAGACAAGGCACAACCACTGAGGTGTCAGAAATGTACCTATCTGTGTTCAAACTACCATCAATCCGAACGAGAAATGTGCGTTTTCCTAAATCATTATACCAGGTGCAAGGGCCCAATGCAAACAGGAGACAAGCAAGCGTTCTCCTCGGAGACTTCAGACACGTATACAGCCATCAGAATACTACACGCAGAACAGGTATCGTCTGAAAAGACGACATGGTGACGTGTCTGTATCCAGCTTTGTCGTTCGGCGCATCAGAGTCGCCATCTTCGTCTATTCTGCTTTATCAAGGAAAACCGCAGTAATGGTCGCCGTGCGGGAAAATACTGGGCGCGCTGCAAACATGCCCGTTACCTGACAATTGAACCGTATTGTGGTTGTACGGTTTTGCTGGGACGACCTCACATTATGTTTGCGGTTCTGGCGTTAGTCAAGGGAGGGCTTTGAGATCCTAAAAGCCGTTCAGTGTGATCCTCAGCAATCCAATGATTTCATATTTTCAAGACAGTGGTTGATTTTCGACAGTGCGACGGGCGATATCACGGAACGATAGTCCACACTCTCGATTGGCAACTATCCTGTATCTATCGAATTCTGACACTTGCTGATCAGCATTTCCTCTTATCATTCGAGACATAAAACGATATTCTGAGCAAATACCGACTTTACAAAGCTCTTTCCGAATGAGAAATTCCAGTACGTAACTTTTATTTTATGCAGTGCTTCAGATTCGATTTTACTGCCTACTTCGTGTGTGAATGTGCTGAAATACTAATCATTTGCACATTCGAGCCTTTTCTACTTTTCATGTGATTTTGACGTTTGCCAGATCATTTCTTCCTGGTGTAATTCAATGGCTGGCAGCGATAATGAACTTGTCAGCGGAATTTTTTGGAATTTGAAACTTTGGAAATATAAGATGCTTTACAAATTCCGTATTCAATAACGCGAACGTTTCTGACACATTTTATGACTAATTTTTAACTATAAGGACATAAAAAATGACAGGCTTAATTATTGAAGTGATTTATAATCGAATAACGTTTTCCATTTTTTATTAATTAAACTACTTATCAATAAATTATATGAGATTCCTGTCATGTGACCGCAGGTTTTTCTCCTTTCCTGTGCTATGGCTTCCGGAAATTCGATTCAAAACTCTAACTTTAACAGTACGGTGCCAGCAAAAGAAATCTTGTCGCTAAAGACAGAATCTCAATGTTCGAATGTTTTATTTATTTTCCATTTTTAAATAAAAGAAGTGGGTGAAATTTTCTATCATGCTTTGGTAACGTGGAGTATAGTGGCTAAAATAACATAGAATTATTTTAGTTCTGGTAGTGTTTTAAAATGAGGTATTTTTTTAATTATTTTCTCTCTAATTTTTTTTTCTGGTGTACATAATCGACATAAAAAGCTTACAACTGTTGAAGAACCAAGTGATCTGATTTTATTACAACGATATATTCCTGTAAGTCGGAAAGCATTAGATTTACAAATATTAGGGCAATCTGTCCTATGTCATAAAAAAAGGCAAGGATAATTTACACATGGCAGTACACCAAAACGAAAAACTCGATTCATAAAGACCGAGAAAGACTTCAACTAGGTGTGATAACTTATTTAAATGTGACGTACAGTTAATACCAACTATAACAACTGCAAACATAAATAAAAAGAATATTGCCCAGTTAAACTGATGGCATTGAGCTCACAGGCTGCGCATACTAATTGTACATTACAGCCTTATATTTTTAAGGGTTAATTCCGCTCGAAAAAAAATTAAGGAGGGGATACAGCTCCCCCCATTCCCCTTTTTATACTTAATCATTGAACCCCCTAAACTAATCTGGGACATGCTTTATCATATAAAAAATCTATATCCAAAATTCAGATCAAATCGGAAAATTCATAATAAAAACCCATTTATATAATTTAAGAGGAGTCATTCCTCTCTTTTATACTTAACCATTAAACTTCCAAAACTATTCAGAGATTTGAACGAAATCTGATAATTCTGCATGAAAAATCCATTTATATAAATTGAGACTTAATTTTAACTTATCCAATGAACACCTAATACCAATCACGGAGGCACCTCATCAGAATCATCCTATATCTAAATTTTAAATGAAAACTGACAATTCTGCATGAACAAACCCATTTATACCTATTAAGGGGAGGGGCATGAGCCCCCCGTTTTTCCTCTTATTCATATCGAATGAACTCCAGAAACTAATCATGGAAGTGCCTTATCAGGATATACCTATATACAAAATTTCAAGTGGATCGGATACTTTTATCATGAGTTATCGTGTTACGCACGTACGCACGAAGGAACGTACGTACATACATACAGAACGGGCGGGCACATAAGCTCTCAGGCTGTGATAGCCTGTGAGCTAAAAAGAAACTAAGAAGAGTGAGCTAAGGAACATCAGTAAGGACCATCTGCCATAAACTCCACATTTTTCAATGAGTGTCAATTTTTTTTTTTTTCTGGCACTGATATTTTTTAAAGATCTATTATTTTATCAAAAATGGATAACGCCATTCGAATACATTGTTTCTGAATAAGAATATCTGCCAATCTTAGTTGTTTCCGAAAAGAAATGAAATAAGAAATGTATCAGAAAATAGATCATTTGGATTTGACAACAAACAGCCGTAATACATTATGGAGAAATATTTTCACAAACCAACTTTGCATTATACAGCTTCAAAAATTATGATATTTTAAATCCTTTTTCTTTCTCTTATTCTAAAGTACATTATTTTTTTAATGAATCCTTACTTGAATGTTGAAAGGTCTAAGAGTGTAAGTAATCATTAATGTTCCTATTGTATATTTTCTGTCTGGTATACACATAGTAATACAGTGCTCAGCAAACGTTTAGACACTGGTGTTTTTTAACCTTTAAGTAAAAAATACGAACACGTGAGTTTTACAAATGGCTATACTTATTTTCAAATATATTTTATACAATGTAGAATAAAAATAATGCATCAGTTGGTGAAGATGCCGCGATCTAAAAATATTCAATTAGATGAGGTAATTGAAGTAGCAAAGCTGAAATGGAAAGGGAAGACTGCTGCAGAAATTTCAGCAGCATTGAATCGTCCAAAGTGGTCTGTCTATGAAGTATAGTCTAAGGATGACTCCTTCAAAACAAAACATAATCTGGAAGACCTTGTGTGACGAGAAAATGAGATGACAAAAGGATCCATAAACTCACATTTACACAAGTAATTATTGCTAATCACATTAAAAGTAAGTCAGAACTTTCTGTGTCGACGGAAATGATTCGCAGATGAATTAAAGAAACAGGTAAATCAATTTACATGAAAATGATAAAACACTCAGCTTTAAAATATCGCTATAAATTAGCGAGAATGCAAATAGCTTGCAAACATACGTCATATGGACCCAAATGGTACGCTATGATATTCAGTAACGAAAAAACAGTGGAATTTGAACGGCTCAATCAAGTGGGCACACTATTAGAATGACTTAAGGTAAAGATCCTGGGACTTTATTAAGTCGACAAAAAGAAGGTGACTTTAAAATAATTTGGGCCTCACTTTGCTTTAATGCTCGTGTATCTATGGAGTTATTCATTGGTTTCCAAGCAACACAAGACTACGTACATACGTTGGAGATGAATTTTTAGTCATTTGAGGAACTTTTGCTGATCTAAAGTATTGAGTTTAGCATCTGTTCATGTTGCATACAAAAGAAGAACTTCGTTTAACTCTGAAAATACTATTGATCTCAACTGGCCGGCGTGTAGTTCTGATCCGGACCCAATCAAAAACTTCTGTAACATCATATGTCGTAATGTTTATGAAAATTTTTGCTATAATTTTCCTTTAATGAGGTTCGAGCTGCTGTTTAATATGTTTGGTACGAAATAGACCCCTAAGTGACGCAGCATTTAGTTTTTTCGATGAAAAGTCACATTCTTGCACTAATTGCAAACAATGCGGGTGCAACTCGATTTTAATTTGTAGTTATTTTTCTATAAATACACAAATTGTCTATACTTTTGCCACAATGTTAAATTTTTTTTGTCATTATATTTTATGTAAAAGGTAAAATTCAAAATTTATTGTGTGTGAATAAAGGATAAGTCACAATAATATATGACAGATGAATTACAAACATTCGGTACATACTTTTGAAAATAGAAGTGTAATCGATCATTGTCTAAACTTTTGCTGAGCACTGCATTAAAATACACTGTTAAATTATTAAATAAATGTGTAGGGGAGACTGGGGTACAATGGTCCACTTTTGTAAATTTTGACTGTATACTCTTAAAGTATTGATTTTTTTTCTTTTGATCAAGTACATGCATGTTACTTATACATTAAAGTTTATAATGCATCAACTCAAAAATAATAATTATGCATACTTTTTTTTAAATATTTTTTTAAATAGCAAGTGACAAAGTGGACCATTGTACCCCAATGCCGGGGTACAATGGTCCACAGCATGGGGCTCTATGGACCACTTGTAATTTGAATAAAAAATATCAGTGTAGTTCATTTTTTAACAATAAGAAAGATAAACTATATCATAATTTGTTTATTCACATTTTATTATTCATTTTTATTTGTTTATTCACATTTCATTATTCATTTTTGTTTGTTTATTCACTCTTTTAGCTCTAACTAAAGTAATATTTTTTTTCTTCAATTTTGTTTTATCATTAAGTCATTATACCGGTCGCAGATTGAACAATTAGGTTTATTATCATCCACAATACATTTTACAGCCTGTTCCATAACTTCATGTGGCACAGAACCTCTATTGGTTTTCCTAAGCTTGTTTCTTGGAATTGCTAAAAGAAATATGAAAAATAATATATATCTTTTTTGTACAATGATGCCACTTAAAGTTAAATATAAAGCATTATAATAAGAAATATATATATATATATATATATGACTAAGGAAAAAATATAATAAATTTTTCCTGTCTACTGTACATCATCTGTCTTTTTTTAATGAATTTTACCTTATTTAATTATTATATCCAGATACAAACTAATAGGAAGATATAATTTTTGTTTTTCTCATTCTACTATTTTATTTAAATCTAACTTATTATGGATGCAAGTATGCATAAGTGCAGGAATATGGAATTAACAAATTATATGAAATTAAAAAAAAAACCCTCAAATGCACAAAATATTTTGTTTACTAATATTTGGTGTTCAATTTGGGTTAATTTTTATATTTGAAAGCTTATATTATATAGACAAATATTTCAGAGATGCATTTCACAACATGAATCATTAATTAATTCACACACAGAAATAAAATAATTTATTAATTCTTAATTTGGGCTAATTTTTATGTTTGAAAGCATATATTATACAGATAAATATTTCAAAAATGCATTACACAACATGAATCATTAATTAATCTACACACATAAGTAAAATAATTTATTAATTCTGAATTTCACATATAATATTTAACTTTTAAAAACATGGGATACAAAACTGGCGTACAATGGACCATGGTCCATTGTACCCCACTTTCTTATGGTCCATTGTACCTCATATGGAAGTTTGACAAAAACTTGATGATAAAAAAAGAAATTTAGAATTCTATTATTTTAGCTATAATAAATATAATAATGTATTGTCTTACCTTTTTATTTTGCCACACAATGTCTTTCAAATTACAAATCTGTAATAAATAAATTAAGATATGTTTCACTGAAAATATTTACTTTTGCCTTACTCCCCCTGTGTCAAATCAATTATCAAGCATAAAATGGCTAAAATGTCAGCTATGCACATGGTTTCAAACTTCTTTTTACTACTTCATGACTGCCATCTATATATTAAAATATGAAGCTTTCAAAAACAGAATTAATATCAAAAATAGGGGGTGGACCATTGTACCCCGTGGTCCATTGTACCCCAATCTCCCCTAAGCAATATTCTTCAAAATAATCTTAATTGTATGTGAAATTTTGTAAAGTGAATTTTTTGTGGATATTAAGTCGGGACAGATCGGGCCTGATTTAATTTATTATTTCACTGACCGCGACTGGCCTGTTTGCCTTATTTTTGTAGAAAACGGCCCTGGCCCAACTTTTAACTTTTACACAGGATCGGACCTGAAAATTCTGACCTGAGGAGGCATCTAAGCTGTTCTCAAATCAAAATTTGTTACCTTTTGATCCATTTGAGAAGTAATTTCGTGCAGTTTTCATTCGTAAATGCGTAAATGAATATTCCACTTTTCTGTAGGAAATCCGCCCAGATCTTAGTTTGACTTATTTTTTATGTCATTGGATAGTACAATAGTAGTGCAGCAAAAATCCTTTACTCTAAAATAACAGAAATTTGGGTATAGGGAAAGAAAAACACAGTTCACTGAAGATCATTATCACGGAGTTATATTTCTCTGCTTAGGGTACTCATACACGAAATCCATACGTTTCTCATTAACATTAAATAGTCCATATTATTATTATTTGTGTTTCACAACTATCTGTTCAAAATTGTTTAACCCTTTCCGTCACACTGTGCCCGATCTGGGATACCTAATTTTAATGCCAAACTTGCAAACGGCACCAAAAATATTTTAATAAAATTTTGCTTTTACAATAAAAGCTTAAATTAAAGATTTCAAAATATTTAAAAAATTTGTTTGTGAATTCCGGTGTCGGTCGATAATTTTTCATTTTACTAACAGATTTTGCCCGTGCTGGAAAGGGTTAATCAAAGAATTTAATAAAAGTTTTCATTATTGTTCTTATAAAGTAATGAACGAACATAAAACATATGTTTTATTACCAATGGCTTTTTGGGGGGAAGGGGGGAGGTATCGTTTATAATGTATTTGTAAGGTTCCATGCTTAAAAAGTAAAAACTGAACTATTATAAGATCACCTTTATGAATGTCTATATGTCTGTCATAGCCATTTTTCTCATAAACTATAGGAATGAGGAGAATCCAACTTGGAGGAAATAATAAAGACTATTAACCCACATATTTACAGATTATTAAACATTCATAAATATATTTAGGAAAAATGTGAAGGGACTGATTAAATTGCTTGAAAAAAAAAATACTCTTTTCTTTTGTGTATCATGTGGAGTATGGCATGAAAGCTTTCGAAATGCTGACCTCAAAATAAATTTATTTTAAGTATTATATTGTCAGAGATATCGCTGAAAATGTACAGCAAAAATATCCCCCCCCCCAACCTTTATTTCCAAATCTTATTGAAACTAAAATTATGTAAAAATTAGAGGTAGTAGATGTTAGCTTAAAACTTGCAAGAAAAGCATTAGCGATTACCCTAGGTCATATAGTTTATGATATACACAGGGGTCGCAGCATCCCTAAAAATTTCGCACGTTTCTACCAGTATTTTAAATCAAAAATCTTTATCTAAGATTCCTTTAACACCTACAATGAAATTTTACGATAAATATTGTCGTTTTAAAATTGTGGTAGGAAAGTGCGAAAATTTTAGGGACGCTGCGACCCCTGTATTACATAGTTTAAGATGCTGCACTGTCATGCTCGGTGATTCATTTGGAAACGTGCTAACTTGGCCGCAGTTTTTGAAAGATTTGTTTTTACCAAAAAAGGAAAAAAAAAACCCGTTGAATTAGAAAGTGTTTCAATGCAAGTATCTGTAAATTTCATATGTTTGTGAACAAAAAAGGATTCAAAAATTTGTCAGAGAGTAGGCAATTCGGATTTGAGAACATCCTTATGGAGCGATAAAAAAGCGAAAATGTTAATTTCTGATTTTTTTTCAACATTTATTTTAATGACAGATGCAAATCGTTAATTTTCATACAACGTTTATAGACGTTTTTATTATCTCTTACACACACAAAACCTATAAAAGTTTCATAGTAACAGATGTTAGAGATATTGTAATAATATCAAATATTTGAAACTGTTTCGTAATTTATACCTGATACCCGATGTCTGTTTTCTGCTTTCTTTCTTTTTCTTTATATTCTTTGCACCAGATACAGGTACAAGATTTTGTAGGTGGATCTCTGATTAGACATTCCTTCATATTTTGATCATATATCCTTCATTCCATCTCACACACATCTAAAGGAAATGTATCTAGGGTTAAAGAATGCGGATTCTGACACAAGACATTAATTACATTGGATGTTTTGAACTACCAAAGCTTGATTTTTGAATTATAAATTAACAAATAATATATAAAAGTTATTTCCTCTAAAGAATGCATGAAATTTAACTCTATGCTTTTAAACATACTATGTTAAATGAAAAACACGGAAGTTATCTTCCCTATTTTAGTTTTTGTTATAAACTAAATCCTGTTTTTCGCAATTTTATGAAGTTACGTACTTGTATATATATATTTTTCCTTTTGGTCAATGGCCTATTTTTCTTTACTCACTAAAAGCTACAGAATCTTTCATTACTATTTTTAATCAAGCAATGTATAAATAAGTAAACACTTTGATTATCTAGAACATGCTAAAAGTATGATTCAGTTTCAATAAAAAGGTTATATTTCGTAATAAAAAAAAATAATTAGGCTAGCAATTATTTTATAAATTTAAAAATAACGTTAAAAACTGCAGAATAAGTGAACTTTGATGGGACTAGTTTCGGTAGCTTTTAGTTTACCGTTCCCAATATCCACTTAGGACGATATATGCTAAAAGCTACCGAAATTAGTCTACTCAAAGTTTACTCATTCTGGTATTTTTAACGCTGTTTTTAAATTTATACACTACCTGGCCATTGATGACCGTCCACTTGCGATTTTAGACATTTTGATAGATATCTATAAAAATACATGAGGAATTATTCTGAAACTCCCAGTGTATAAACATAATAGTATCGGTCATATATTTCCGTGAAGAATTTTTCCGAAACTTTATAGGGGACTGTCAACAAATTAAAAAATAATGGATATCTTTTGTCACCCTATTCTATAACCCTGTCAAAATAAATGTAGCAAAAGCGCTCAAACTGTAGATTATGATTAAGTGGCTTATTTTAATAAACTGTGTTCATTTTTATGCGAATAGCATGCATACTCGTAGAGAAATTAAGATTTTTATAAAAACGGTCCCAAATTTTGTCAAGTTTTTTTGCTTATAATTTGCAGAGTTCTTAATATAAAGTAACATTCTTTTCTTAGAATATAACAAATAATATTGTACACGATATCCTGTAATCATAATTAAAAAATAATAAAAGTTGTGTGATAAATGAGTAGGTTACTAAATAATTTTTTTTATTGCGCATGTGTCAACGATATCAAAATTTTATTTGCATATTGTGTTAGCTAAATGTATAGAGCAACTTTTGTGAAAGTCTCAAAATCATAGCTTAAAAATTCTGAAAGTAATCGTCTATAGAATAAACATAAACTCCGTTGTTCCCAAAATGAAGCAAAAAAATGAGGGATTTTATCCAAATGTTGAAGTACGTCCCATATTGTGTATTCTATATTAACACTAATCAATGAATATATGGATACAACCCCTCTTGTTTTTGCTTCATTTTGAGAATAACGGATTTTCAACTTATTCTAAATGTATTGACGATTATTTTCAGAATTTTAAAGCTATGATTTTTCGACAGTCACAAAAGTTGCAACTTTCACAAAAGTATTTCACACTATACATTTAGCTAACATAATATGCAAATGAAATTTTTATATCGTTGACGCATGCGCAGTGAAAAATTATTTAGCAAACCTACTCATTTTTTATACAATTTTTATTATTTTTTAATTCTGATTACAGGGTATGTGCAATATTTTTCGTCACATTTTTAGAAAAAAAATATTATTTTATATTAAGAACTCTGCAAATTATAAACAAACATCTTTTAAAAATTTGGGACTGTTTTTATAAAAATCTTAATTTTTCTACGAGTATACATGCTAACGACATAAAAATGAACACAGTTTATTACAATAAGCCAGTTAATCACAATCTACAGTTTGAGCGCTTTTGCGATATTAGTTTTGACAGGGTTATCCAAATGATATTCATTCTTTTTTAATTTGTTGACGGTTCCCTATAAATTTTCGGGAAAAAATCTTCACGGAAATATATGACCTGTACTATTATGTTTATACACTGAGAGTTTCAGGATAATTCCTCGTGTATTTTTCTAGATATTTAACAAAATGTCTAAAATCACAAGTGGACGTTCATCAATGGCTAGGTAGTGTATTATACTGCACCAAGTATCATCTCAATAATTAGCAAATATGCACTTTTTTCGTTTCGTATTTTATAAAAATATAAAACATAAAAACGGTTGGCCGAAGAAAATCCTCCTCATTCACACGAAGACAGTCTAAATCAGGTGAACTACCTAAAAGGAAAACTATTTTCTACCTTCAATAAAAGCTGCAGCAAAAGCGATATTTATTTCTTTATCGTGGCCACCATTGGCTTACTCTTGGACATTTTTTAGTACTTTCCAACAAAGTTAAAAAGTGCTTATGCTTTCTTTTTGTCTGGCCGTCTGTCTGCGCTCTAACTCTCATAAATAGGCTCGGATTGTCATGAAATTTTTGGACGTTATTGACGTTTTCCCTAGTACGAACCCTATTGAAAATGAAGTTCTACCATGATTAGTTTATTTACAGGGTCAGTCAAAAGTTTTCCGTTACATTACTGCCCATGAGGAAAAATCATTTCAAATGAGTTTTAAAGATGTTACACCCGATCAAACATATTCAAATTGATATGCATCAACAAAATGTACTAAATTATGTATTCTGTAAAATATGCAGTGAAAAGAATAGTTATTATTCATTTACAGGGCCACACAAAAGAATTCCATTACATAATAATAAAGGGGAAAATTGTTTGCGAAATATTTTAATTATGATAAACAATTTCATATGTATTTAAATTGATATACGTCACTGAGGCTTAATATGAGTTATTTCACGCATAATACGAAGTGCATAGTATTTACAGGGACACACAAAATATTTCAAGCAGTGTATTGTATCCAAAGTACTGTATATTATTCATGTTGGCTGTTGGATGGATGAAATGCGTTTTCAATTAATGATGAGAGCTTAAGTTTCACTAAGTATATGCTGTGTATAAATGCTAATAGTAACATAATTCAGATATACAGGGTTACACAAAAGAGCTGGGAATGGTTACTGAATATAAGCGTAATTTACTTAAATGTGGTTTTTAAATAAGTGATGCATTTTGATGTTGAAATGCATACTGTTTACTAAGAAATGTTTGTAGGATATATACAAAATGTTATACAGGGTCACGCAAAGAACTGGATACAGAGTCGTCTGTGGATGGTAACTCCTGCAAATGTGATTTAAGTAGTTTAAAGAGTATTTTTATATGAAGTAAATTTTAGCAAAATACTGCCGGGTCATTCCATTTCAAGTGGTACAGAAAAAAATTTTTTGGTCGCTCGACCATTTTTTAAAAATCTTAAATTTTTTGTACAACAACCCTAACATGATGAAAGTTCAAAATGACCGTTATTTTAATTTTACTATTTTTTGTTTGTGCATGGCGGCCATCTTTGTTTCATCGTGTGCAGTGATTTTCTCAGATACTAGGATACACAAAATTGTAAATATCTCGTCTTTTATTTTCCCAATTGAAATGGGGTTTGCAGCATTTTCTTCAGAATAAAATGGGCAAAACGTACAGTGGTAGAATAATTTTGAAAAACAAATTTTTAGAGGTGAAATTTTAGCACAAAATTTAAGATTTTTACCAAAATCTCTCCGTTTGCAATAGGAAATTTTTCAAGGGAAACTGTCAACATTACACAATTTTTTCTACAAATAGGTCAAAAGTGCATGTACTCATACACCAAGTCCCAGATCTGGGAGTTGATTTTCTTTACGAAAATAATTCCGAAAATCGTCAAAAATGTCAAAAATCGCACTTTTTAGGCTTTGATTTTGATCTGGTGGGGCACAAGATAAAAATCTGAAATTCCGGCCTTTGATAGTATTGTGTAGTAGTGTTATGCACAAAAAATTTCAAGAAGGAGATTTGACTACAAGCTGAGATATGGCATGGTCAATATGTAAAAACAATACTTCTAAACTATTGTAACCTACTATGTGTTTGTTCATACCTACAAAATGTTAAACTAATGGTTAATGATGCAAAGTTACAAAGATCATCTTCAAATTCTGTTTAAATCGTGATTTAAATAATTCAGATTGTATGCTAAGCCAATGCACTATTTGTCTAGATGAACAAAACCTACAAGAAATGCTATTCGTCCATTTTAATGGCCCCGAAAATATTTTGGTACATTGACCTTTTTAAAAAATCTGAAATTTTTTTGTACAACAGCCCTAATATGAGTTAAGTTCAAAATGACTATTATTTTAATTTTAATATTTTTCGTTTGAGCATGGTGGCCATGTTTGTTTCATCGTGTGCAGCTATTTCCTCACATTGAAGTTTGATATCTCTTGTGTGGCGCGAGATAAAAATCTGGAATTTTGGCTTTTGATAGTATTTTACAGTAGTGTTATGCACAAAAAATTTCAAGAAGGAGATTTGACTATAAGCTGAGATACGGTGATTAAAAATGTTAAGAAATGCTATTACGAGTACATTAGAAGAAATGAGATGTCTCTTTTATTACAATATTTACACAGAAAATATCGTTTGTTGAAAACAGTTTAATAATAAATGTTTAATTGTGTGACCAGTTACTGTTGTCAGTCCATCAGGCTGTTCTTTCTCAAAATGTTATTTGAAGCCACCCAAGTCTTGTCATTTCTTATTAACTTGAATGAAATTCTCTAGGTTTAATAATTGAAACCACGTCAACTCGATCAGTTGCAACCCATTGTCTGTAATTTTCTTTTTCTAAAATGTATTCCGAGTAAAATTGTTGCAATAGCATTTCTAGTAGGTTTGTTCATCTGGACAAATAGTGTATTGGAGTATCATACATTCTGAATTGTTTAAATCACACAGAAGCATTTGAAGAAGATATTTGTACCGTAATTTCGGGTGTATAAGCCGCAGATCAAACAATTCTTTTTCGACCCAGAATTTTTTAAGAAACAAATATAACTAGTTAGATCGCCGTAAATATTTGTCTTCAATCACTGAATAAGATTTCTGGGTCCAAAAAGAGTTGTTTGATCCGCGGCTTATACACCCGAAATTACGGTAATTAACATTTAACTTTGTACCGTAAATCATTAAATAAAAATTTTGGTGGTATGAACTATTACACAGTAGGTTAGAGTAGTTTGGCAGTATTGTTTTCACATATTGTCCATGTCATATCTCAGCTTGTAGTCAAATCTCCTACTAGAAATGCTATTGCAACAATTTTACTCGGAACACATTTCAGAAAAAGTAAATTACAGACAATGGGTTGCAACTGATCGAGTTGACGTGGTTTCAATTATTAAACCTGGAGAATTTCATTCAAGTTAACAAGGGTTGACAATGGCTTCAAATAAAATTTTGAGAAAGAACAACCTGATGGAGTGACAACAGTAACTGGTCGAACTCATAACATCTCTCGTAAATAGTGTTAAGCTCTTTCTTGAGCCTATATAGTATCTTTCTAAATTAAACATTTATTATTAAACTGTTTTCAACAAACGATATTTTCTGTGTAAATATTGTAATAAAAGAAACTAATCTCATTTCTTCTAATATACTCGTAATAGCATTTCTTAACATTTTTAACCACCGTATCTCAGCTTATAGTCAAATCTCCTTCTTGAAATTTTTTGTGCATAACACTACCATAAAATACTATGAAAAGCCAGAATGCCAGATTTTTATCTCGCGCCACACAAGAGATATCAAACTTCAATGTGAGGAAATAGCTGCACACGAGGAAACAAACATGGCCACCATGCTCAAACGAAAAATATTAAAATTAAAATAATAGTCATTTTGAACTTCCCTCATATTAAGGTTGTTGTACAAAAAAATTTCTGATTTTTTAAAAACGGTCAATGAACCAAAATATTTTCAGGGCCATTAAAATGGACGAATAGCATTTCTTGTAGGTTTTGTTCATCTGGACAAATAGTGCATTGGCTTAGCATACAATCTGAATTATTTAAATCACGATTTAAACAGAATTTGAAGATGATCTTTGTAACTTTGCATCATCAACCATTAGTTTAACATTTTGTAGGTATGAACAAACACATAGTAGGTTACAATAGTTTAGAAATATTGTTTTTACATACTGACCATACCATATCTCAACTTGTAGTCAAATCTCCTTCCTGAAATGTTTTGTGCATAATACTACTACACAATACTACTACACAATACTATCAAACGCCAGAATTTCAGATTTTTATCTCGTGCCCCACCAGAGATATCAAAACCTAAAAAGTGCGATTTTTGAAATTTTTGACGATTTTCGGAATTATTTTCGCAAAGAAAAATCAACTCCCAGATCTGGGACTTGGTGTATGAGTACATGCACTTTTGACCTATTTGTAGAAAAAATTGTGTAATGTTGACAGTTTCCCTTGCATGAAAAATTTCCTCTTGCAAACGGAGAGATTTTGGTAAAAATCTTAAATTTTGTGCTAAAATTTCACCTCTAAAAATTTTTTTTTCAAAATTATTCTACCACCGTACATTTAATCCATTTTATTCTGAACAAAATGCTGCAAACCCCATTTCAATTGGGAAAATAAAAGACGAGATATTTACAATTTTGTGTATCCTAGTATCTGAGAAAATCGCTGCACACGATGAAACAAAGATGGCCGCCATGCACAAACAAAAAATAGTAAAATTAAAATAACGGTCATTTCGAACTTCCATCATGTTAGGGTTATTGTACAAAAATTTTCAGATTTTTTTAAAAATAGTCGAGTGACCCGTGCTGGACCACTTGAAATGGATTGACCCTGCCATGTAATAAAGGTACTAGATATACTACATGGCTGAACAAAAGTATTCAAGTATGTTTCCATCTATTAGTATAAATTGCTGAAAGAAAATTTTCAATTAGATAGGTGTTTTCTTGCAAGACAAAATTTAGTCATTATATATTATATATTATATATATATATATATATATCAACCGACATATCAAATACATGGATGTTCTAAAGTATTGGAATGCATATTTGGCTATGCACAGTAACACATTATTTCTCTAGATAACGAAGTTTCGTTAATGATTTCAAGAAGTGTTCGAAAGTGCTTCATAATCTATGTTTAAGGCATGATATTTCTTACTTGCTTACTTTATTATATAGATTTGAAATATCTCAAACCATAGATTCATTTGTTTCTTATTAGTATTACCAACTCGTTTCAGCAGTCTAACTGATAACTTGTTAAAAACTCTTGCGTATTCTAAAGCTAAATACGATTAAATGAGCTGATACTGCAAGATTATTTATTTCTGTTAAAACTTTTTATTATTCAAGGATGCGCTGAATCCCCCTAAATATTTTTATCAACACACTGTAACATACCCAAAAGTCAATGTTAATTATACAGTGGGCTTTACCGGCTTCCTTCATTTTCCCGTGTTATCTCGGTGTCGTGTATGATACAATTAATCACTATCCCGAAAAAAATCGGGAGTGGCATAATTTGTCACTACGATTTGTTTTATTACATTTTTACCCTGCCTGAAGCTTAAAAAGAAATAATACATTATATAGTATAATAAATTATATACTATAATAAATTATTTATAATATTTGATTGTCAATTTTGAAGTTTTGTGATGCGAAATACAATGTATTCCATACAAATAAAGCCACCATGATTTTGTGCCCTAATCGGAGACGAAAGGAAGTCACGAGAACGAAACAAATATATTAAGAAAGACTATATAGAAATGCATATTTACAAGGAATGACTCACTCATTGCCCCACTTGATTGGTTTAAAAAAATGAATTTATAAAAAAAGAGGGGGGAAAATTGTCCCGCCGAAATAAAGCCACTACTGTTAATAGCAGTTATATTCATCATGCTTACATATGACTTGGAACATACTATGTTTCATACCATTTACCATTCCCTAGAAGACATTTGCATCAATATTATGCTAGGCCACAATGATGGCGGCCTTCAGTTCTGCCACAGACTTGAATTGTCATTGGAATTTAAATTTCCACTGACGATACTCCACGCACTGACGGGGACTGAGATGAAGGTACAGAGCAGGCCATTCCATAACATGTCCCCAATTATCCAAAAAACACTCCTAGGAGGATTTTGCCAAGATTATGGGGCGTTTTTATGCTGAAAAATCGAACTTAGTCCACCAATTCTCTCTTCACTTGGCAATAAATGGGTTTCGAGCTATTCTTGGTAATTGTAGCCTACATGCCGTCTGAGGGAAGAGTCAGGTTAAGTTTACCACCATAGTCATAACCTCCAAACACCATTAATAAGTCTCCATCTACCCATGTTGAGCCTGGCCATGTGAAAAGCTATCCCCAAGCAAAGCAAGGACGATGGGGCCAAATGTCATCTAACCTGGAAGAACCAGCGGCATCTTGTTTTAACCCCAGATAAGAAAAAATTATTTTGGATGGCTCAAGCTCTCTTGCTTTCTATTGGTATGACATGAGGAAAGGAGAGGAAATTTTCTCCAAAAGACAGCACGATAGAAATTTATTAATAGTGTTGGGAGGCTTCAGTTATATTGGTATACTTCACCTGGCTCTTCCCTCAGACAGCATATAGGCTACCAACTACGGAGATTGCCAGAAATCCATTTATTGCCAACTGAAGAGATAATTGATGAACTAAGTTGGATTTTCCTGCAGGAAGATGCCTTTTCCTGCAGGACACTTTTCCCCTCTCTTTTTTTATACATTCATTATTTTCCTGATCAAGTGAGGTAGGGAATGAATTATTCCTTGTAAAAATGCATTTCTATACAGTCTTTCTTAGTATATTTGTTTCGTTTTAGTGGTTTTGTTTCGTCTCCATTGCGGCGCAAAATCATGGTGGCTTTATTTGTGTTGGTCACACTGTATAATGATGAAATGCAATAATATATCTGCACAAAATATGATTTTTTGCAATTTTTTTTCAAAAAATTGGTTTGGAAAGCAGTTAAGTAAGAATTTTGTTTATTGCTGCTATGTTGCTCCATCAGTGGCTGAGATGTTATGCTCTCGAAGTTGGAAAAGACGGGAGTTGCTGAGTCCGTATCTATAATCGCACCCTAACCGTTCGTAATTTTCCGTAGTTTTTTCTAACCTTGTATTACCTTACGTAAATACGGGTTAGAATTAATTAAAAAGACCAGGAGGTCTCCACGGGCCGGAATTTCTCGGCCCAGGTCCGGTCCGTATAGAAATCAGTGAAAAGAGGCCCGGGCCGTTCTGGCATACAATTTCTACTACAGTTGGCCGAAAAATTATTTGTACACGCTAAAATGTTTAATTTTTAACTAAATAAAAACAGATATTTTGTCAAAAATAGTTTTAATATAGTCTGTTTACCGTGCGTTTTAAATTACACAACAGAAAATTTCGATAAGGATGTAAAATAATTTTCTAATAGGAAAAGTTAAAAAATTTCTTGCAAAAAAAGTATTTGTACATTTCACCATCCTGATATGTACTGTGTTTTATAATGTTTATGGTTCAAAGGACTACTTATACAGAAGCTGTTAATAATTTTTAACTTCATATTATATTTGTCTGACATTTAATCTAATTTGCTCTTGAAGTAATTGAGAATAGAACCTAAAACTAGAGAGGTACCTCTAAATATATGAAATCCTATTATTGAGCATAATAAAAATTGAAACTCGCAACAAGAATTTGTAAAAGCTATTAAAATACCATTTACAACTATTGGATGCATAGTGAGAAACTATGAATAGATTAGATGCATCGAAATTCAATGAAAACCAGGACTTCTCAGCAAACTAACAATGAGGGAAAAGGGAGTGTTGTTAATAAAGCTTTAAAAAATCCTATGCGTTCGGCTCAAAAATTTGTTGGAGACCTTTGCAACATCTTCTCGCATCAAAGTAATACCTCAAACAATAAGAAATATTCTTCTCAATGCAGATTTAAAAGGAAGAACCTCAAGGAAAAATCCATTCATCAGTGAAACAAATAGGCGAAAACGCATAGTATTCGCTTTCGCATACAGAAGTAAATCATTGGATTTTTGGAAAAAAATAATTTTTTCTGATGAGGGAAAATTCGGAATTTTCTTACCACCAAGCATTTGAAAAAATTGGCGTAAAAATAAAACTGTTCTAGATCTAAAACGTATACTTCAAACTATCAAGCATGGTGGGGGGATTATTATGGTTTTGGGGTGTATAGCTTCTAATGGAGCAGGACATTTAAAATTTATTGACAGTGGAAGGACAGGTTTAACATACATTGATGTGTCTCGGCATAATTCATTAAACCGTGCTAAGAAATTATGCGTAGAGGAAGCTTTTCACTTTCTGCAGGATAACGACCAAAGCATACTGCTGTGATCACCAGCACATGGTTACTACAATACTCGAATACGACTGGTAACTCCTCTAAAATCTCTAGACTTGAATCCAATAGAAAATTTGTGGATGCTATTGGATGCAAAAATCCGGAAAAAAAATATGTATCAGTAAAAAACAGTTATAAAGCTCTTATTGCGTCATGGAATAACATTAACCAGACCGCTACAAAAACGTTGGTGGAATCTATGTCACACCATCTAGAAGTAGTCATAAACGCTAAATGAATTCGAACAAAATATTAATTTGTATCATTTTACTAAATTTTTAATAATTATTATTATATTAATATAGTGTACAAATACTTTTTTGCATTATATTTTTGTATATTTGTTTATTATAATGTAAAAAATCGATTCGTTTAATTTTGTTTTCGCTTTTATAATATTATAATGCATTAAATTAATGTATTACAGTATTTTTTGCTTAAATCTTTTGTTTAATTTTATTATAACTTAAAAAAAAATGAAGTGTACAAATACTTTTTTTGCCAACTGTATATCTAAAAAATCCAAATATTTATCATGTAATCAAGATTTTTTAAAAGAATATTGCATACATATTTATGAGATGGTTTTACAGTATATTTTACAGAAAATACACTATAGCAATATTAATGATTGCTTAAATTCTTAGACTTTTAATAATCAAATAAAGTTTCATTAAAAAATTAATGATTCAGAAAAAAGAAAAAAGAAAGTTGAAAACATAATAACTTTTGCAGCCGTATAATAAAAAGACTTATGAAAATATTTCCATGTTTTTATTCATGATTTTCTCATATCCAAAGGAGATACTTTCTAATACATTTCTGAATTCTGTTTTTTTTTTTTTTTTTGAAAAGCATAAGATTAGCAGTTGTTTTCATTCAGAAACTATTTAATCGAATGGCGTTATCCATTTTTTGATACAAGCAGTTTAAGAAAATGCTGTCGAAGTTAACGTTTTGAATCAAATTGAAGTGTGAAAAGTCTGCAGTCACGTGTCAAGAATCTCTTATATCTCAACAAGTATATACAAGCATCTTATTTACCAAAAATGGAATACGCTATTCGATTCCAAAATCTCTTCAATAGTTAGGCTTGTCAGATTTATACCTTTATAGTTAAAACTTAGTCAGAAAATGTGTCATACTTTCGCGTTGTTGAGTAGTGAATTCAAGAACGACCTATAAGAACCCCCAAGAAGTATATTTCAAAGATTACGTTAAGGGGCGCTGCAGTGAAACTCCCCCAAAATTCAATATTAACCTTTGGCAAAACTTTGAAGAACGATGGCTTATATAGATAATCTAATGATTAAAATATTGTTTACACCATCAGAAAGTAGATGTCAGATGTCGATGATGTGCGTTTTTAAAAAATGTCTATGTAAATTTTAAGTGTCTTTTAGATGATGATGCAATTTAATCATATGGAAATTTCAAAGTTTACACAAACTTTTTATCTACTTAAAATTTACGAGAACAATTTTTAAAAACGTATATCATCGGCATCTGACATCTACTTTCTGATGGTGAAAACGGTATTTTAATAACTATATTAGGTAATGAGTCATCGCGCTTCAAAGTTTTCTCATAGGTTAACATGAGATTACGCAAACGGGGCGTTTCACTGCAACGGAGTCTTAAGAGAACTTCTTTATCGCTATCAATACTTTTACAAATCATATTGTCTGACATCTTGAGAACAGTCTAGTTCCGGCCCGCTCAACTATAAGTAGAAAAACAATGCAAGCCTAATTTCAGCGCGGCATGAGTTTGTTAAAAATAAAATAAGCCCGGGCTAGACACAATGTAACTGTCCGATGCCGATGTCCACACTGTACAAGTTACATTTCTGTGTTGATGTTGTCAAACTATTTTCATCTCGTGACGCACATTTATACTTATTCTCGTTAAAGCCATATTCAATGAAAATAGCTCATATTTTATCGTTTTTGCTTAAATTTTTGTAGCGGGCTGGTAGGCCCGCTAAATTTTTTTATTGGCCTGGCCCATTTATTTTGTTTGTCGGCCCGGCCTGTTGAAAAAATTACTTTAATTCTGCCGGTCAGGCCCGGTTCCTTGCAGACCTCTATTAAGACCCCTGCGGAGGGCACTCCCCCTCGGGCATATATCCCTGGTGCAAATAATCGACCCTCATAAATAAAACACACATATTGCTCCTACCTTTTAACCCAGCAGTTAATATAAATTGTTCATAAGCCTTCTCAACAGATGGTAATATTAAATTATTTTTTAATACCAAAGTTTTATTTAATATTGAAGCAGTTTCACAGCGTTATTGATAAAAAGAAAATTACAAGGGAAGTCTCCATACTGGGCATGCTCGAATTTTTAGAAAAAAAAAATACTCATTAAATTACTGATGTATATAATAAAGTATTTGTCAAAATTAACGACGGAAATACAGTAGAAAGTTTGTAAATATATATATATATATATATATATATACACTATATTGCCATTGATTATGGGACACTTGCGATTTGAGACATTTTACTAAATATCTAGAAAAATACATGACTAATCATCTCGAAACTCTTAGTGTATAAATATAATAGTATACGTCATGCATCTCCGTGAAGATTTTTTCCCGAAACTCCAAAGGGGACCGTCAACAAATTAAAAAAGAATGAATATCTTTTGAATAACCCTGTCTAAACTAATGTAGCAAAAACGCTCAAACTCTAGATTGTGATTGAATGCCTTATTCTAATAAGCCTTGTTCATTTTTATGCAAATAGCATGCATACTCGCAGAGTAATTAAGGTTTTTATAAAAATGATCCCAAATTTTTCCAAGTTTTTTCCTTATAATTTTCAGAGTTCTTAATATAAAATATTATTTTTTTCAGAAAATATGACAAACAACATTGCACACAGTATTCTGTAATCAGAATTAAAACATAATGAAAATTGTATAAAAAATGAGTTGGTTTACTAAATAATTGTTTACTGCGCATGCGTCAACAATATCAAAATTTCATTTGTATATTATGTTAGCTAAATGTATAGAGCAACTTTTGTGAAAGTCACAAAATCCTAACTTGAAAATTCTGACAATAATCGTCAATTGAATAAGTCGAAAATCCGTTATTCTCAAAATGAAGCAAAAACAAGAGGGGTTGTATCCATATATTCATTGATTAGTGTCAATATAGAATACACAATATGGGATGTACTACTGCGTTTGGATAAAATCCCTCATTTTTTTGCTTCATTTTGGAAACAACGGATTTTGTTCTTTTTCTATAGACGATTAGTTTCAGAATTATTAAGCTATGATTTTGAGACTTTTACAAAAGTTGCTCTATACATTTAGCTAACATAATATGCAAATGAAATTTTGATATCTTTGACGCATGCGCAGTAAAAAATTATATAGTAAACCTACTCATTTTTCATACAATTTTTATTATTTTTTAATTCTGATTACAGGGTACTATGTGCAATGTTGTTTGTCATATTTTCTGAAAAAAATATTATTTTATATTAAGAACTCTGAAAATAATAATGGAAAAACTTGGAAAAATTTGGGACCATTTTTATAAAAACCTTAATTACTCTGCGAATGTGCATGCTATTTGCATAAAAATGAACACAGTGTATTACAATAAGGCATTCAATCATAATCTAGAGTTTGAGCGCTTTTGCTACATTAGTTTTGACAGGGTTATTAAAAAGATATTCATTTTTTTTAATTTGTTGACGGTCCCCTATGGCGTTTCGGTAAAAAATCTTCACGGAGATGTATGACGTATAGTATTATATTTATACACTAAAAGTTTCGAGATGATTCCTCATGTATTTTTCTAGGTATTTAGTAAAATGTCTAAAATCGCAAGTGTCCCATAATCAATGGCAATATAGTGTATATATATATATATATATATATATATACTTTCGAATATTTGGCGTGAAAAGACGAAAGCTTCACTAGATTTGGCGAGCAGCAGTCTTCCTAGCAAAATCTAACGATTTTAATGCAACTGAAAACTGTTGGATTTTTAGAATGCATGTAAATGGTATTTTATGAATTTAAACATAAACAATGAGAGTTTTATTTATTATATACAAACATATATATATATATATATATATATATATATATATATATATATATATATATATATATATATATATATATATATATATATATATATATTATTATTACATATATATATTTCTTGTTACTGTAGTTATTTAGCTTATCACTGGAAAAAATATTTTCATACATAAAAACTCATATCGATAAAAAATATTTTCATACATTTAAGCGTATTCAAAAATAAAAGCCAGATATTTTCATAGCAACAAAATTGAATCGACAATGCTCAATTGGACATTAAGCTTGAAACAAATTTATTTAATTTAAATTATGAATTTCGTTTTAAATCTCAAATTTTGATGGTTAAATTTGAATATGAATACATATAAATATCGATAAAAGAAAATTATACTTAAAAGAAAATAAAACTGACAAAACAAAAGTTATTTAACCCTTTGACGGTTAAAGCACTTCTATTCATAAAATACTAAAATGATTGAATGACACCGGAATTTAAAAACAAATTTATTTCATAATATATAAATATTATTTTTACGTTCTTTGTAAAATTAAAATTTTCATTTAAAAATTCCGGTGTCAGTATGGCATTTCGCAATTCAAATTAAGTGGTATTCTGGGCGCGTATACGCGCTTATAACCACGAAAGGGTTAAATAAAATTTGTCTAAACAAGTTCAACATGACACTTTTTTTCCTTAAAGCGTATTTGACATGAAAACGTACTCTTTGAAATTGCATTCCATTGCCAACCAATGAAAAATCGCCAAATAATAGAATTTTCATTATTTTTTAAGGACGCTGTATGGAAATTCCGCCGATTTTTTTTTTTTTTTTTTTTTTTAAATAAACATATATATCTTCATGAGAAGAAATTTTATAATTTTTTCAGATTGTTTGGAGTATGCCCGTATGGAGACATTCCTTGTTAGTAAATTTTGTCAATTTGAAAAGTCTTGTATGTTAGTATACTTTACAATTTTGTACTAGATAATTGACAATATTTATAAGAAGTATACAAATGTCTGTTTATTGCAGATTTGAAAATGTTATTGTTCAATATTATGTTCTATTATTGAATATTCAATTCGGTTATTCAATAATTTTTCATGTTTAAGTTTTGAATTTTTTTCATTATTTTTTTACATGCCTAAAAGGATGTATTCTAGCATTTGAATAAATATTTTTTTTTCCCAAGTTCTGAATAACAAACATTTGATCTTCTTTATTCTCAATAAATTGATTGTCTCAGCTTTCTAGAATTTGGTATCTTAAATCTCCCCTTTAAAATGACTAAATCGTTGATTTTAAACCTTCTTCTACCTTTATAAAAAGAAAGTACTGGTTTCGTGAACAAATTCGACTTCCGGTTTTCGATTAATTTATACATTTTTGAAAGGTCTGAACACGACTTGATGTTTTTTCGAATGTCTGTTTGTCTGTGAGCCTGTAATCTGTCTGCATGTAAAAGAAAAAAAGAAAAAAAAATGTAGGTGTTCTATTTTAAGAACTAATGCACAAAATTTCGCAAAATTTTAAATTAGTGTATATTTTTATAAAAGTCGGTTATGGTTTCATTATAAATCGACCAACGGGTGACGCTGCTATGTTGCTTTTTTCATAGATCTATATAAAAAACTAATGCACGGATTTTCATCAATTTTCAGATCCAATTAGAATTGACATAAATTGTTGCTGATTTGGTTTTGATGCAAATCATCCAACATTAGTTGCTACTATGCTGCATTTTGCAATATTTAGATGATTTTAGCGATAGTCGTATCTAAAGAACTAATGCGCGGAATTTTATCTTCATGATGGGCGTAAGGGCTATTTAATTTTGGCACTGTGCTAGTGAATTTTGAAGTATTAAGATGTATGAGATGAGATAGAAAAATGTTAAAAGATATTGGCACATTCGACTATTTTGATAAGGACGTTAATAATTAAGGAAAGATTAACTATTCTCATGCATATTTATTAATTCTTGATTATCGCATTTTTCTAGTTTATCTAAAGTGGTGCTAGTCAAATCACTCAGCAGCCGAATTCTCCTCGGTATTGTTAAGTCTATGGGTGTTTGATACATTTTTATATTCAAAATATCTCCTCGGTCAATTACCGTAATTTCGGGTGTATAAGCCGAGGATCAAACAATTCTTTTTGGACCCAGAAATCTTATTTAGTGATTGAAGACAAATATTTACGGCGATCTAACTAGTTATATTTGTTTCTTAAAAAATTCTGGGTCGAAAAAGAATTGTTTGATCTGCGGCTTATACACCCGAAATTACGGTAATATTTTTAACATCTTTTTTCAAGAGTTCTCTTTTTAAAGGATAACTTTTCTTCTTAGTTTCAAAAATATTTCTAAAATCTATGCATAATGAATGAAGTGTTAAAATTTTATTTCCAGTTCGTCAGTTTTTAAAACACAAAACATTAAATTGAGTATAAATTTTAGAAATATTTTCGCAACTAAGAAAAAAGTAACATCCTTTAAGAAGAGAACACTGAAAAAAGAACTTTAAAATATTAATTTCTTGAGGTAATATTTTGAATATAAGAATGCATCTAAAGCACATCGACTCAAATTTACCGAGGTAAATTTGGCCGCTGTAAGCCTCTCTCACATAATTTTGGAATTGCTGAGCCACTGACAGGTTGTATTTTTGACTCTTTCATTGCACCTAGTACGAATACTTTTACTGCCTATTTTTAGCACACAAATGTTAAAGAAAAAAACCACTTTTAAGGATGTTCTCAATTTTTGTGCTAATTGTCTCAATAACATAGTGACTTATTTCATTTCCTGATCTCCCCATGATCCCTCTCATTTCCCTCATCTCCAGAACATCCGTACAATCCGTTGCTTGGAAAAGATTCTTGAAAAGATCTTTTCGAGCATAAGTTGCTTATGCAATAATTTGTGACAAGCAATAGTATCCGTGTCATTTTTTAAAGAAATATTTTAATTCCAATTTTTTATTTACATATTTTAAATTTATTTGATTTAAAATATTAAATAATATTTTGATTAAAGGCACTATTTAAAAAATTGATTGATTAAACTATTTATAATCTAATTAATTAAAGCTTTGAATAATTATAGTAATATTTTGTTTAAAGATACTTTTAAAAATATGATTGATGCATAAGTTGCTTATGCAATAAATTGTGACAAGCAATAGTATCCGTATCATTTTTTAAAGAAATACTTTAATTCCAATTTTTTATTTACATATTTTAAATTTATTTGATTTAAAATATTAAATAATATTTTGATTAAAGGCACTATTTAAAAAATTGATTGATTAAACTATTTATAATCTAATTAATTAAAGCTTTGAATAATTATAGTAATATTTTGTTTAAAGATACCTTTAAAAATATGATTGATTTTGCTATTTGATAATCTGGTTATTTAAAAGGATTAAAAGTAAAAAAATATTAAATTATCTTTTATTGGTGATATTTTGAATATTCTTTAATCGTATTTTTTATGTAAATGCTAAAAGTAAAAAAGAGTAGACGGAGAAAAAAAAAAAATAAAGCTTAGCGTCCCCTATTTTTAATATATTCGTCCCACTGTTTTAAATATATGATCTTAGTAGATTCTTGCAAATCTTAGTAGATTCTTGCAATATTAATAAACATGCCCCGTTGATAATAACTTGGGAAATAATTTAAAAAAAAATACGTAAAAAAAAAAAAAAAAAAAGCCGCTACGACTTTTGTTTAAGTAATAGTAGAACATGAATTATGATTTAAATTAAAATAGCTATGCATATAGTCTTTTATGTAAAAAGTAGTGGGAGAGGAAATTGTTTTTGAACAATAAGAGTTTCCAGATGTAATAGTACTAAATTTGTTGAGAATAATGCATTTATAGATAATTAAAGGATATCATCATTTAATAGAATGAAGTATAATGTTTAACGATATGAACATAACAGGAGTGGATAATTAAGGATAACTTGCAGAAAAGACGCTCATTCTTATACAACACATAATCGAAAATTCTAGAATTGGAGATCATCGAAAAATAGATGCAGATGAACCACTCTGTCAGATCGCACAATTGTGATTTTCTGTTTTTATTATTTTGAATAAAAAATATGCAACTGATGATGATTATTGAAACTACTTCAACAAAATGTTGAAATTTAGGAACTATAGAACAACTTTTTGGCAAATTTAAGGAGGTACAAACATATATAAAAAAGAAAGGCTATTAGCGCAGGTCTTAGTGATAATTGCAAAATAGATCTAGATGAAATAATATATATATATATATATATATATATATATATATATATAATACATTAATAATATTTGTTAGTAAAATTAAGAAATCTTCTCTTGCTATATAACTGCAAAGATTGAAAGAAATTATGTTTGCAGCATCGTATCACATTGATAATCACAGAAAAAAAAAGCTGAGAAGTATTATCACCAATCCTTCAGATAAATAATAAATTCCCTTCCCTTTTTTTTAAATGAAAAAGTCACTTTGTGAGGAAATTACTCTACGACATATTACATTAAAGATCACAGAAACTACAAACAAACAATCAAAAAAGAAAAAAAATCATGTTTACAGATAGATTGTCACCAGCCCGAAAAGAACCTTTTCCAGCTTTTTAAATAATAATATCCGCAAATGATTATGAAGAGATATAGAATCCTAGATCTGAAGTTCCTTTTGACCAGGCCACTTGTCAAAAGCAGCCTTGACTTCTTCAGAAGTCACAATACATAGTCGCAAGCGTGTCGAGCACTCCGAGTAATGACCCCTACACTTCTCCCCCAACGGAAAAGGATGAAAAAATTATGAGCATCCACAAACTCAACGAGCCGTAAAAATTGGAGCTATAGAAAATTATATAGGTTAGAAAATTTACAAAAAACTTGATGTTTAATAATTTGTAGGGTTGATTATGAAATCTAGATATTAAATGACGATTTCATTTATATATTACAGAGTACAAATCGCGCAGTTCATAGATTCCCACTTTGTGTCATCAGTTACAGAAGTACTAAGGGTTCTCCCCCTCCCCCCCCCTCTTTTAAAAATTAAAACTAAAAAAATGAACAGGAATAAACAAACTGTTCATCAGGTAGTAGCTTCTTCATTGCGTGATATTCATATGCGCTTCTTCATTGCGCCGATGCTTTAGATTGCCCTTTAAACCACAAAGGCTACTTTTTGACGCATTTTTTAATTCCATTTTTGTTCAGAAAAAATGAAATGGGCAGGTGTTATGATTTAGAAGATGTTTTCTTTTTTTTAATCATAAACGTAAAAGAAAATAATGTGTATAAAATAACATCAGAAAATAACATAAAGGTGTGTGTTTTTGGACGTAAAAGCGCAACAAAGAAGTAAAACATATCGTCACGAGACAAAAATCGCTTATTACTCGATAAGTAATTTATTTATCAAACAATGAAAAACACAACTGGATTTTAAATCGCTTCAATCTGCTAATTTTGTGTCTTTACGTTATAAAATGAGTCAGAAAACGTATGGGAAAGTTCCGCGTTTGTTGAGCAGGGCATTTGAAAACATATTAAATAAAATCCACACATTCATTTCCGGCACACTGGTACGTTAAAACACTCTGCTAATGTACAAATAAATATTTTTATATTATCGATCTATTTCAAGGGAGTGAATTCTTTTTCAGAGTAAATATGCTATCCTTTAAATAAAATGATGTAAAAAAAGGGTATCAGTAGGTGTGGAACCATATTTTCCCCTGAATTAAATATATGGTGAGTAATTACGGGTTTAGAGTTATTTAGACTGAATGCAAGAACGTAAAAATTTGAGATTCAGGGGTGTAAATGTTAGAATCGCGTGTAAGATCATTATTTCCCAACCTTTCAATCTTATGACGAGTCAATAGGTTTTATCTTAAGAAAATGAAAAGTAATTTTCGGGAGAAAAATATAGGGAAGATGTAATATCTAATGTTTTTTTAACTCTGCAAAATTTGCCCGAAGTTAAATCGAATTACAATAATTTTATAGGATGTGAGACATGCCTCTGTATTTTCTTGTGTGACTTTTTTTTGTGTTTGTTTGTTTATTAGTTTATTTGGATGAAGCAGATACCTAGATTTTTAGGGATGTTGTTTTCAAATTCAAAACGACTACATTCTGAAATAGTCACAAAGTCAATTTTATCCTTAAATGGACAATATCTGCAATATTCTTATTTGGAAACTGAAAAATCGAATAGTTTTCAATTATCTTAAAAAGTAAAATGGTCTTTCAGGTTTCAGAATTCACAAATTTAAATGATTTCTAGAACGTGACAACAGTGTTGCCAGTGGGCTACTTTTTTTTAAATTCAAATTTCTTGACTGGCACCACTTTTTTGAAACGGTGAAATTCTCTTTGTTCTCGCCTTAAATAATGTAGCATTAAGCAAGGCGCATTTTATCGTTTCAAAAAGTGGTGCCAGACAAGAATTTGAATTTAAAAAAAAATAGCCCATCTGGCAACACTGCGTGACAATGCAGAAAAGGTCGTAGTAAGACAGCAACCGTTTGTAATTCAAGATGTTCCAGGGTGGATAAATAAGTAAAGCCTCATGTGTCTTAATAACTTTATTAATGAACCTATAATAGCAGCAGTTATTATATATCATAATATGAATATCTTCTACACCCAACATAATCAATAAGTATTCGAACACATTTGGGTGATTCTCCAATAAGCGGGTAATTTCACTCATTGATTTGGTGAAAAATAAAAATCAAATTTTAAGCAATATTTTTTAATAATTAGATATAGCATATGCTACTGAGTAATAAACAACACTCCGGCATAAACTTTAGCTTTATATATTTTTGTAAAAATTATTTTATAAATTATTGGATTGTTCGGAATGTCCTTTCCGTTTGGGAGATTCAATTCGCACCGGAAAATTCTGTTAGTTATTTATTAGATATTGTTTCCGATATCTAATACTTGGGTGTAATGAACAAAATTGTCCGGTGCGAATTGATTTTCCCAAACGGAAACGACTTTCCGAACGACCCAGTAATTTGGTAATCAATGTCACTATACTGTCCCCAAGATAGTTGTTTACTTTATAAACCAGGATTTTAGTAAAGTTTAGATTAATAGATTTGGAATAGATGGTATCACTGTATCCATTGTCTTCAAGTCATATGTGGCATTAATATCTGCTTCGGAACAGTGCTGCCAGATGGGCTACTTTTTTTAAATTCAAATTCTTGTCTGGCACTACTTTTTGAAACGGTAAAATGCGCCTTACTTAATGCTACATTATTTAAGGCGAGAACAAAGAGAATTTCACCGTTTCAAAAAAGTGGTGCCAGTCAAGAAATTTGAATTAAAAAAAAGTAGCCCACTGGCAACACTGCTTCGGAGATTGAATATTCCTCAAATAAATAATTTGAAAGGGGACAGAAGTGACATGGACAGTAGTGACAAAATTAAGAAAATTGCTTCTGTGTACAATAGTAAGTTAGGCTTAGTAAGACTGCAATATGATATTTTGTACTATGCAAAAGTATGTTATATCACGACAAAATAATAAATAAATAAAAACAATAACAAGGATAGTTTAAGTAAGGGACAGTAGTGACAAGTAATAAACATATTTTTATCTTTCTATCCATTTTGTAGCTTGTAACTATTGTCGAAGTTCTTAGAATTGTGCCATGTGCTTTTCTGGGCAATTAAGATGGCTCCTTCTACTAAATGCACCTTCACCAAATTTTATCTGGCGACCTGGTGGTCATTTTCGATGTTTTATACAAAGGGAAGTAGTGACACTAAAACTAGGGGACAGCGTTTCTCTGACTCAGAACAAATGTAAAACTATTTTTAATTTACAATAAAAATACTTTATTATGTACTTTAGAGTATAGATTTTTATTTTTGGCGGTAAAATTGTTAAAAATAGTCTGTCATTACACTTAAAATTGTTCCAGAAGATCAGTACATGAGAAGAGGGACAAGGGACAGAAGTGACAATTTGAATGTTTAAATTAATATTGTGTAAAAATTACAGTTATTTTCTCGATATTGCTTTTTGAAATTGTAGAAATACATTACACAATACATTTTATGCTAATAAACAACTATATGAATGACAAAAAACAGCATGTAACCCAAGGGACAGAAATTACCCACTTATCGGAGAATCACCCATTTACGTTACCGGTTAACCCAGTCATCAAAACCATTTTTGAAAAATTCAGGTTTTTACTTTTTAACCTATGATTTTAAAGTTGTTTTAATGCTATCCTAGTCATTGAATCTGAAACTAGGTAGGTTTTCTTTTATAGGTTCAAACAGGTAAACGTTAAAGCAGTTAAATCAGAGCTGTACAGTGGGTTAGTCACAACTGACCAACACATTTTAGCAGTCGCTTGGGAACTTACAAACTTTGTGATACCTTTAGTCAGTGTTGCCAGATGGGCTACTTTTTTTAAATTCAAATTCTTGTCTAGCACCACTTTTTTGAAACAGTAAAATGCGCCTTACTTAATGCTGCATTATTTAAGGCGAGAACAAAGAGAATTTCACCATTTCAAAAAAGTGGTGCCAGTCAAGAAATTTGAATTTAAAAAAGTAGCCCACTGGCAACACTGCCTTTAGTAAGAAATTCTTCCTTGAACAGAGCCAAATGAGATGCTCAATGCATTAGCAACATTCTAAACTGTAATGCTTTGTCTTCTCGAATCAATTTATCTGCATGTTCTCAATTTGCATCTGCAACTGATGTTGTTATCTGGCTGTTTCACGGTTTATAAGTAATTTCGTTTCTCCATTTACGAAGTTCTTCATCCAACGCTGCACGTTGCTGATGTCTATGAGAAAGTCCAAATAAACATTCTTCAAGTTATTATGGATTTCTTTAGGTGGAAGCCTTGTTTTGTCAGAAATTCAGTGACGACTCTTTCTTTTTACTTCAGATCCATGTTTCTAATCAGTCGATCTGAAAAGGAAGGTATTATATAAGTAGAGTAAGATTACTTCTATAATATCATGCATAGATAGTCCAGCAGCTGTGAAATAAATAAAATTTAGAGCAATGGAGGCGTTAGATTTTGATTCCCCCTCGTACTACATTTATGCAAAGATGAAAAATTATTTTCGATTATAAATCACTTTAATATTCAACAAATTTGATACTTTTATTTATGTCACAATCTGTCGCGTTGACGGAAGGGGAACAATAACGTTTGAAAAAGCCCCAAATAAAGAAAAAAAAAAGAGATATTTATTTAAAATGCTACGCATTGTGTTTATTTTTTTTATATATAAAAACGACTGGAACTTAAAATTGTGTCTCATCTTTTAATTTTATTTTCATATTTCTGATATAATTTCCTGAAAACATTTACCAAATGAAAATATTGTTTCTGTCATAACATCCAGTGAGTGTTTCTATTTAGGAACATTCAACTTTCCTTACTTTGCTACTTGAAGAGCTCAATCATTTTCGCTTTTATCGTTCCGGATGGCTACCTGAGCAGAAAGAATCTCGCAAACACAGACGGAGTCAATTCATTTAAAATGTATTCCGCAGATAGGTAGGTTTATAGCAATTCTGCTATTCTATGAAAGTGGCAGGCTTAATTTATAAAAGAGCTGCATTGTAGTCTGTAATTAGGAAAATGATATATATGAGCTAGTATGGTATGTTAAAATGCTATTCTCCTCAAACTGCTTATGAGTATTTTTGCTTGTTATAAAAATAGATCGGAATCAATAAAAATATTCTTAAACACATGACGATATACTTTTAATAATATTGGAGTAAAATAAATAATTTTAAAAAGCATTATTTTATTGCAATTAGCTGGATTAATACTATTTACGTAATATTTTGTCATGAGCTATATTTAATGTTAATATTCTCCGCAACAATTTCTTATGATGGATCTTTTAGTTCGTGAAAATAGCTTGGAAACAACTAACTGTGATTAAGCATTTGCATTTCCGAGGTGACTTTTACCCGTCGGCAAGTGAGACTCACCTCTCGAGTGCAAAGGGTTAAATATAGATCTACTTATGCTTTTATGTATATTCTAATCCTCTTAATTATATTAAAAGAGTAGAGAAGAAGAAATGTTAACTGTGTCTTTTAACCATCGTTTTGGTTATATTTAGTAACAGTATTACTAATTATATTATTTACTGCCATGCGCTTTGCAAAATTAAAATGCTATTCTCATTCAAATATTCATAAGCAATTTTACTGTAACTATAAAAATAGCTTGGAAATACAAAATTGGGATTAAATATAAATATTCCTAGATACATTTCCATCTTATTTTAACCACTTAACTGATTCTTTTTTTTTTTTTTTTTTTTTTTTTTTTTTTTTTTACATACATAAATTGGAAATATGGAACAAACACCATTTTTTAAAGCTAAAATATTCTTAATATTTAGTATAAACATTTCTTCCATTAAATAGTATGAAATTGTATTTAAAAATTTTAGTGGTGTCAAAAAGCTTTAAGTCATGGATCAATCTTCTTGCCCGTGCGACGTACGGGAAAATCAGTTAAGCGATTAATGATGCTGAATCACACACATGAAACACACATACAATACATAAATATATATATACACTATATGGCCAAAGGTGACCGGCCACCTGTGATTTTAGACATTTTGTTAAATATCTACAAAAAACTACGAGGAATTATCCTGAAACTCTAAGTGTGTAAACATAAGAGTAAGTGTGTAAACATACACTTTTTCCCCAAAATTCTCTAGGAGACCGTCTAACTGAAAAAGTAAGAATATCTTTTGGATAACCCTGCCAAAACTAATGTAGCAAAGTCGTTCAAACTGTAGATTTTGATAGTAGTACGTGCCACATTGTGGATTCTATATTGACACTAATCAATGGATATATTGATACAGCCCCTCATCTTTTTGCTTCATTTTGGGAATAACGAATTTTGAGCTTATTCTACCGATTATCACTATCAGAATAGTCAAGCTATGTTAGCGAAAGCAGCTCACATGATAATTAATCTTATGAGCTAATCTCTCATTAAATTTAGGTATATTTGCTGTACATTAATGAGTATTAATAGAAATTTTAATATAGCTCTACGGAATAAAAATGATGTATGGTTATTTAAAAATTAAATTTAGTTATTTTTAGTCCATTGATAGCCTAGAAGTTTTGAACAAATGACATTTTACTCCTCAGACAATGCAAGTATTTGATTTTGAAAATGTCTTCACCAGTATGAATATTGATAGTCTTTTAAACATTTTAGATACTATTTTTGTTTTGTTTATGCATTAAATATCATCAGAGAATTATTTTTAAGTCCATGTCATTTTTGTTTTCATAACATTTATATAATTTTCAATAATCATATTTTAATCAGTTGGGTGGTATATTGGCTTCGGAACAAATTATTCTACTATACAGCTCATATTCAAAATATTAGAATAATTACCTTTTTTTAGAAATTGAAAATATCGTTTGGTAATTTAATGTCTTTTAATGAAAATATGCAAACGATATTTTTATTAAGAACTTATTGTTTATTAAACTTACTTGTTATCTTAAATTTAATATCATTTTTGAAAAGATTAATTGCAAAAAAAATTATTTTGAAAAGTCAAAATATTAGAATATTTATTCAAGTGGTTCAAAATATTAGAATATTTCACATTAATTCTCCTTTAATTATTACCAATTCTTAACTGGTGGCATCATTGATTAAATTCAGACTATTTTATTTAAAATCAGTATTCTTTTTTGCAGTTTGTTTCTTTTTCGTCTTAAAATGGGCCGTGTGAGTGATATTCCTGAATCTACTAAACTTCGTATGGTTGATTTGTATCGGCACGGTAAAAATCAATGTTTTATAGCAAATTATTTACATTGTTCGCAATCGAGCATTAGTAAAATACTAACACAATATTCAAAAATTGGAAAATTTCAAAATAATCGCCGAAATGGTGGCCGACAACCAAAAACATCTGCTAGAGATGACAGGAAACTGAAGCGTATGGTTAAGAAAAACCGTTTTGAAAGTGTGCGATTCTTGCACCGAAAAGGGAAAGAAGAAGGAGTTGAAGTTTCTACATCGACAACATTAAGACGTCTCCATAAATTTAAATTTGAATCTCGTGTACCGAAAACAAAACCTCTCATGACTGCAAGACAAAAGCGTATAAGATTGAATTGGTGTAAATCAAGACGTTTATGGAGTAATGAAGATTGGAAAAATATATTATTTAGTGATGAAAGTATGTTTTGTGTTTCATATGGTAATCAAGGTATTCGAGTTTGGAGAATGAAGCAAGAAGCATTTGATAAAGAATGCCTTAAACGTTCCGCAAAATTTGCTGCTAATGTCATGGTTTGGGGTTGTATGAGTGCAGAAGGACCTGGAAAGTTATGCATCGTCTACGAAAAGGTTAACTCTCTGATATATCAAGAAATTTTAGAATATTACATGATTCCATCATCAGAAGATTTATTTGAAGATGATTTCATCTTTCAACAAGATTTAGCGTCCCCGCATACCTCGGTGTCAACTAAGAATTGGTTCCGCCAACGCAACATGAGGGTACTTCTTTGGCCACCAAATTCACCAGATCTTAATCCCATCGAAAACTTATGGTGTATAATGAAGAAAAAACTTCAAGAAAATCCTCCTTCAAGTAAAACTGAGTTAGTGGCACGTCTAAAGTCTATTTGGGCTAATAATGATAGAAATGTTTGTAAACACCTTGTATATAGTATGCAAGATCGATTGTACGCTGTTATGAAAGCTAAAGGGGATGCTACAAAATATTAACTACCATTTACTTCATATTCATAAGGTAATATTGTTGCGTAAAATAAAATATTCTAATATTTTGAACCAATCTAAATTTTATTCTAATATTCTGGTGTGTTTAAGGAAGCTGTATACCTAATTTATTGTGCTGTATTTTATATTTTATAAATGTTAAAATCTTATCTAAACATTCCAGATTTAATTTATAAGAAATTTAATTGCATTTACTTAGTATAAAAAATAAATAAATGACAAATAATTTTTTCTTATTACTTTTTCTCAATTATTCTAATATTTTGAATATGAGCTGTAGATGCTAATTTATTTTTTTATGAATCTAAATATACTGTTAATTATAATAAAACTTTAAAAAATCCCTGTCGGCTTGGCCTATAGGCGGAGGTAGATTTCGAAGAGTTTTCATTTCAACAACAAAAAATGAAATATTATTAACGATAAACCCAGTTTAACTACTTTATTTATCCGCTTTTGAAAAATGTTTACTTTCATTTTTCTGTAAGAAGTGATTTTATCAAAATCCTCTTAAACGAAATTCGGCTCAAATGCCCATTTTGAAAACATTTTTTGAATATATATTCTGACTTTATTAAAAAATCGACCAATACGCACATTATATAATTCCTAAATAACAAAAAAACTGTCAATTGAATGCGATTGAGAGTAAAATTGAATTGAAAAGTGAGTCATAAAATAACCAATTTGTCATTTGAATACATCCACAATTCTTTGATCAAGATCGCTTTGGGAAATTTTGTGCGAAGTGCCCAATTTAACAGCTTTTTTAAAATATATATTTAGCCTTTATCAAAAAAACTGACCAATACGGCCCATTACACAGTTCCTAAATAACAAATAACTGTCAATTGAATGCGTTTGAGAGCAAAATTGAATTTAAAAATGAGTCATAAAATAACCAATTCTTATTTGAATACATCCTCAATTCTTTAATCATCATCGCTTTGGGAAATTTTTTTTGCGAAGGGTCCACTTTGACAGCTTTTTAAAAAAATATATTTAGCCATTATCAAAAAATTGATGAATACGTCCATTATAAAGTTTCTAAATAACAAAGAATTGTCAATTGAATGCGTTTGAGAGCAAAACTGGATTTAAAAATGAGTCATAAAATAACCAATTTCTTTTTTGAATACATCCTCAATTCTTAAATCATTATCGCTTTGGGAAATTTTGTGCGAAGTGCCCATTTTGGCAGCCTTTTTTGAAAGATATTCTGCCTTTATCAAAAAACTGGCCAATTCGTCTCTCAGTATAGAGTCCTAAATAAGAGAACCTTTAAATTGGATGCGTTTGAGAACAAAAATGGATTTAAAAATGACTCAGAAAAAGCGCAATTTGTTATACTTCCTCAATTTTTCAATCACTGGGAAATTCTTTTCAAAATAACCTTTTTGTCATCCTTTTTCGAAATATATTCTGCCTTTATCAAAACACTGGTCAATACGTCACATTATATAATTCCTAAATAAGAGAATCTGCCATTTGGATTCGTTGAAAATCAAAAATGAATTTAAAAATGAATCAGAATATAAGCAGTTTGGATTTGAGGTTTTTTCTCCAACTCCTACTTCTTTTTTAATTTATTTTTGATATAAGAATTGGTCTTATGAAAAACCTGTTAATATAAAAGTTGTAGATATTATTGAGAAGATGTAAAATAAATTTAATTAGATTTCATTGCTTAAGAATTGAGTAAGTTATGGATTTTTTTTCTTTTTCCTCCCTCCTTTTTCTTTTAGTTTTTGATTTTTTCATCGGTAAAAATTGGTCCTATCAAAAACTTGTAAATACAAAAGTTTTAGATAATGTTGAGTACATTTATAAAAAATTTAGTTGGATTTGATATCTTGAGATTTGACGAAGTTACGATTTTTTTTTCTCCCAAAAACCCTGTTTTTTTCGCTCCTTGAGCGCATTTTTAACTTTATCAAAAATCTGTCATGCATAAACTTTTAGCCCAATTTTTAGAAGTAATATAAAATTTAAACTGATTCGATATCTATTTTCATTAAGAAGTTATCGCGTTTTTTCTGTTTTCACAAAAACCCTCCCTATTTCCATCCGCTTGGTCCGATTTTGCCCATTAACGAACTCGACCGAGATTTTATGCCCCTTGATTTTATGTAAAAGTTTGAAGAACATCTGAGCATAATTGTGGAAGTTATCGTGTCCAGAAGAAAGTGATATACATTGACAGATCGATAGATAGATAGATAGATAAACTTTTTTACTGATGGTAGTTTTGGGGTCTAGGAGTCATGACCGGTGTAGATCTGCAAAAAAATTTCAGAAATTCCAACATGGGAGAGAATGCAATAGGTAGTATTTCACACGAAATTTACCTAAAATAGATATATTTATGACGGTTTAATTTTAAATTTTGATATTTCATTATAGATGTTAAATAGTAGTATTGCATAATGGTTCTATATATATATATATATATATATATATATATATATATATATACCGGGTGTCCCAAAAATGACTGATGAATTTTAAAATTCAATAACTTGCAAACGGTGACAGCTATTTAAAAAATTTTTGCAGGAGGGTTATATACAATATCAAGAGTTTTTTTTTAGCGTATTTTTTATTTTAGTTCGAATTTCAAACAATAGGTGGCGCTGACGGCGATTGAAGACCAGGTCGACGCTTCACTCAGCACTGATCACCTGGCCTTCAATCGCCGTCAGCGCCACCTATTGTTTGAAATTCGAACTAAAATAAAAAATTACGGTAAAAAAAAACTCCTGACATTATACATAACCCTCCTGAATTTTTTTTTTTAAATAGCTGTCACCGTTTGCAAAATATTGAATTTTAAAATCCATCAGTCATTTATGGGACACCCGGTATATATATATATATATGTATATATATATAGTCTACATTAGTCGCATGAAGAAACAAGGCTGCTAATGTTAAACCTATGGGAGTGTTATTTTTAAATTTTCTCACCTGCATATTAATAGTTTTCTATGATTTTTCTTTTTTCTTGCTTAGAGTAGTTGGGATTGAATTTTAACCTGGTTAGTAATATATACTATAATATAAACTTGAACAGGGGAAACGATTATGACTATATCAGTACAAATTTTGTGGATATTTCTCTTCACATTTTTGAAAATAATTTAAATTTATATTTATTTGATTCATTTTATAAAAGAAATTTTTTACCAGAAGCATGCCACATTATTTTTACAACTTGTATAAAAAGATTTATATCAAGATAGTTAGAAAAATTTTTAGTTTTGCTAAATATAATTTTAGAATATTAAATAATACACATTGTATAATGTTATTTGTGTTTGTATCATGTATTGTTCTTGTCTCTCTAACTTTTATAATAAATATCAACTTCTTATTGATTCCCGTATTGCTTAGAGAAGCTTTTCCTGTGTGCGTGTGAATTGTAACACGTTACTCGGATATATCATATATTTTTTTCTCCGAATTTAGTATAAAAAATGCTGAGTAAACATTCCGGAACTTGTATGAAAGATTTCATTTTACAGACGGAATAAAAAAAAATCTTGAGATATAATATATTAAAGTATGCTCCAAAATAACATTGAACTATAACCGATTTTTTTAAAAATAGGTCAATAAGAAGGGAAAAAAAGATGATTGTTATATCATATAAATAAAGTATTATAGTCACTTTATAAGTTTGATGAAAAATATAAAAGAGAATAGAATAAAGTATTGGCTCCACCCAAGAATATACCGGGTGATCCAGAAGTTCCGGGAGTTTTCAAATGCTAATAATTAACAAACTATAAACAATAGAAGTATGCAGTTTTCACAGAAATGCTTAGAAACTTATGGGATTTCTATTTTTGATGAAACAAACAAATTATGTTAGTTACACTTTTTGCCAACAGGTGGCGCTAAAATTGACAGTATTATTTTTATGGTATGATATAGCTCTCTAAAAAGAAAGAATTAGTGTCCAAGAGTTACAAATTTTCATTATCACGCCCCGAGCTTATAATTATTGCTGTGAGCCGACGCAAAACAACGTGCACAGTATCCTCAAAAGACAAAGAAATTCCAGATGAAATTTCAAATTTATCGTGATATTACAAGTGTACTAATTTTTATGAGCTGGTGATTTCCACCGAGTATTGGCATCGAATTCTACCTCATTTACGATTGCAACAGACATTTCGGATCTCCTGCTTCTATTACGATCTTTCAATTAGCCTTTTTCTCAAACCTTTCTTACCATGTCATTTCACATTTCTAATGGCCATTAAATCTTTTTCTATTTTAACTTCTGTATTGTACGATAAGAACACAGCTCGACATGCAAAGAAAGCATGTCTAAACATAGCAGTTACTCATCAAATTTTGTATCGAAATTCCCTTTCAATGCATTTTCAATCACTTTAAAAAAAGTGATTGAACATAAACCACCTTTAAAACGAAATCTCATTAATAGCCTACAAAAGATGTTTTGCAATGAACTCATACTCATGTGTCTATAAAGCATATTTTATAGTTACATCCAGTGTTGTACAACAGCGCCACCTGTTGCTAAAAATTGTAACTATATACATGTAAAAAAAAATCATGCTAAACAAAATCCCACGTGTTTCTGAGCATATATCTGAAAACCGAACCTTTGTATTGTACATAGTTTCCAAATTATTAACATTTCAAAACTCCCGAAACTTTTGGATCACCCGGTATATGCAAAAAAGAAAAAGGACATCAAATGGGTATTGGCTGAAAAATGCATTATAAACCACAAACCACAGAATAAGGTATTAATTTTAAAACGTTTCGTGCAGTCCAGAATATTTTGTGATATAATTTGTGTGCCTATACCTGGAGTGTATCTTCTCTGTCTCTATAGTTTAAACAATATATATCAGCTTATTGATTTCAATAGTGCTTACAGAAGCTTTTCTTGTGCGTGTATGCATGTTGGAGGCTTATGTTATCCAGATATGTTGCATACTTACTTTCCTAGAGCTTAGTATAAAAACTGCTGACTTAACTTTCTAAAATGCGCATGAAAAATTTTATTTTGCAAAAAGAGTAAAAAAAAAAAAAAAAAAAAAAAAAAATACAATAAATTATATTAAAGGAAGTTGTAAAATGCGATTAGAACTGGTTCCCAGTATCTTTAAAAATATGTCAAGAAAAACAGAAAAGACAAAAATAAAATAAAGTCAATTAAATAATACAGTAGACTCCCTTAAATCCGCACAGCTTGGGACCAGAGGTTTTGCGGATTTTAGAATTTTGCGGATTTCTGGTCATTGCTTTGTTTAAATTTTTTTTTAAAATAATTTGATTGTAATTAATAATGAAATCAAAAGTACAATGAATGCATACAATATACTAAAATATTAAAATAAGCAATAAACTAAAATAATAAAAAATTAGATATTTTTAAAAATGATTAAAATGCTAAAAAGAAATATCAAGTTAATAATCAATAATGTACAATTAAATATTCATTATAAAAGAGGAAATGTGTTTTTCCTAAATTATTCAATGAAACTTGCCTCATAAAGGTAAATATCTAATTCACATCAGGATCATAAAATAATGAAACTTTATTTCCCGTTTAGCCAGACTTAATAACCATAAAAGCTTGATTAATACATAAATATGTTTTGTAAGATTGTGATTACCAATGATATCAGCAATATCTTTATTTTTTCAGAAATAAATTATTCTTTCTTCATAAAAAAACATGAATTCAATAACCTTAACAAAAATTATAAATTAAAAAATGTATAGAATCGATATAAAACTGAAAAAATCAATTTTTGCACCTACATCTGAATTGAATGTTTCATTGTTTACACCCGTAAAATGTGCGGATTTTAGAGAGTTGCGGATTTTAGGAGTGCGGATTTGAGGGAGTCTACTGTATCTCTAAAAGAATTGAAATCGCTATATGCAAATTTGAGATAGAGAGATAGATAGATATGAGAGTGCGATGATTTGAATGCATTGTTGGGAGGGATATTGGATTTATAGATATAGCAAAAAAGTTTTTAGTTCAGCAATTCGTCGATTCGGATTCGAATGTATCGTCTGGGAATATGTAAATAAGAATAATTTCAAAAGAACTGACTAGTGACTAATCGGTTGAGCCCCTATTAGCTTTAATGATCAATCTAAGGAACATCAGAAACTGCTGAGAGAATATTACCTATGAATTTCTTAAACGGAGAAACGGTAACAGAAATCTTTCTTATGCTAAAAAGTCTATGAAAATGGGATCTAACTTTTTCCATGTTAACCATGATTCCGAAAAGTGTTCTTTTACCTCAGAAACCATTGATCTCAGAAGTTTAAACAAGCATTTTATAAGAAAATTATTTTGCTGCCCGTAATTTTCCGAAATCTTCCGAGTATTTTTGCAGTGTATTAATAAATTATCCCCAACTCGGCTTCAAACCGAAGTCGATTTTGGGGGTGCTATCGGTTCCTAAGTAGACATTTTCAGCTGCTTACTAGAATTTGTACATGCAAGAACAACAAAAGTCACAACACTGGCCAATGCATCACATTATACAGTTCCTAAATCAGAGAACCCGCCAATTGGATGTGTTTGAGAGCAAAATGAATTTAAAAATGAGTCAGAATATATGCAGTTTGGATTTGAGATTGTTTTCTTCAACTACTATTTTCATTTACTTTATTTTTGCTATAAGAATCGGACCAATCAAGAACTTGTCAGTATAAAAGTTGTAGATATTGTTGAGAAGATGTATCATAAATTTTATCGGATTTGATATCTTAAGAATTGACGAACTTATGGATTTTTTACTTCTTCCACCCCCGTTTTTGTTTGTTTTTTATTTAAAAAAAAAAGAATTGCGCATAAAAAAACTTTGTAAATACAAAAGTTTTAGATAATATTAAAAACATTTATAAAAACATTAGTTTGATTTGGCATCTTGAGAATTTACAAAGATATGAATATTTAACTCCCAAAACCCCTGTTTTTTTCGCCCCTTGAACCCAGTTTTAAATTTATCAAAAATCTGTAACGCATAAACTTTTGGCTCATTTTTTAGAAGTAATGTGAACTTTAAACTGGATCGATATCTATTTTAATTAAGAAGTCATGAGGGTTTTTCGGTTTTCACAAAACCCCTCCCTATTTCAACCTTGGTTCTCCCTTGATAAGATTTTGCCCATTAACGAACTTGGCCGAGATTTTATGCTCCTTGATTTTATGTATCAGTTTGGAAGCGATTTCAGCAGAATTTTAGAAATTATAGTGTCCATAAAAAAGTTATATATATATATTAGATAGATCTCTCTCTCTCTATATATATATAGTCATAAACTATTTTACTGATGGTAGTTTTGGGATCTAGGGATCATGATCGGCATAGAGCTGCAAAAAAATTTCAGAAATTCCATATTTTCCATTTATTCCAATATAGACGAAAATAATTTAAATTGTTTTGCTCCATAAAATCACTGAGAATGGAAACTTACAATAACATAAATTCCGAAATTATAAAAACTTGCACAAAATAATAATAATAATAATAATAATAATAATAATTAAAAAAACGTTCATTTATCTTGAATTTGGTGAAAGGTGATAAAAATGAAAATAAAAAATAATGAATAAAACACTTAATTGTTTAGCCGCATACTAAGTTGGAATTTTGTAAAAGGTGATGTTGAATAGGAACAGAAAATATTGAAGGAAATTATTTAAATTATTTTGTTCCACAAAATCACTGGGAATGAAAAACTTACAATAACATAAATTCCGAAATTATAAAAAAATGTACAAAAAAAAAAAAAAAAAAAAAAAAAAAAAAAAAAATGTTTATTTATCTTGAATTTTGTAAAAGTGATAAAAATGAAAATAAAAAACAATGAATAAAACCACTTAACTATTTAGCCGCATACTAACACTGAGTGTGAAGAATATGTAATACTGTGAATGCAACCTTTAAAAACGAGTAATTAAAATAAATAAACGAAATTTTAATTTATCTAAAACAATGTTGGAATTTCCCCAAAAGTGATACTCATGGCAACATAAAATATTGAATAAAATCATTTAAATTGTTTTGCCTCATGAAAAACAGTGAGCATGAAGATTATGTAACGCCTCAGTACCTTTTGTGGCTTAGTAGCCTCTTACCCTCTACTGATCTACCTCATTTATGCAAGAGCCTCTTCGATTCAGATGACTGAAAAGGAAACCTCTGAAGTAGTGCAGTAGAGTGCGAACTGTGCAATGAAAGAAAAAGTAAGTTATGAATTCGTGAATTTACGGATTTTGACCGTAACAAGTGCGGATGCAGTTAGATACCATCAGTGAAACTAAATTAGAAAGTTTATCAGCCTAAAGATTTTCACAGAAATGCTTTGCTTTTCACTGAATTTCAAAATGATTGGAAGTTATTAGAGGAAATTTCTGACAGGTTGAAGAAAGGATATATATGTTGCATCTTCGCTAATTAATATGATCGAAAGGTAAATCCACAAATTTACCTTACATATTTAATTAAGTAAATTTATTTATTTATTTTGGATAATACTGAAATTCATAGAAAGTTTTGGGTATTATTTTTATTCATTACATTTTGATAAAATTGACTTTTTCAAGTCCTTGAAATTTTGGGCTAGCTGCCATTTCAGATCCGTCACATTTGGAATAGTATGATATACTGTTTGTATAGTATAGTAATATTGGTATTATATCGGTAACAAAAGTTTAATATTGTCAAACCTTGGTATAAGGGAGCATTTCCACAAATATATCACCGCTTTTTAATTCCCTTATGTGACACTTGTGCTGAGTTTTGACTGTGCAGGTTGTTTAAGAACAATCAGAAAAAAAAATTCAGGTTTATAATAAAAGGTCATGACAAAATAATAATAATAATAATAATAACAAATAATAATAATAATGATGATGATAATAATAATAATACGGGGTTCCAATTTAGTCAAAAATGTAAAATATAGCTCAAGATGAACTGGTTTCCTTTTCACTAGAGGCTCAGAAAATGGTCATCATTCGTATCCGAAAGCAGTGAGTTAAAGGTTCCACAATTCGAACATAGCTAGCTGACAGTAAAAACGTTACAAGGGACAAAATTACTTTGCACTTCTAAAACTTGACCTGATGCCATTAAATTTCGAGTAAAGCAAAATTGATATGCTGACGATCTGGCTAAACTGTCTCCATTATAGTTAAAGTTATGAGCTGAAATTCAGTTTTCACTTGGAAGCACCCTGTGTTTTGAATGAATAAGTGGAGCGTAACCCTGGTTTCCTATACAAAATTGTTTACCGTGAAATTTATTATAATTTCTGAAAATATATTCGATTAGTTTAGAAATACTTTGTATAGATGTAATGAAAGAAAATTTGCAAATTACAGTGCGATTTAAGAACTACGTTTAATTAATGAAACGATAAGAAAAATGGCGATAAATTACAATTTGAAACATACAGTTGGCAAAAAAAGTATTTGTACACCCTAATTTTTTTTTTATTTTTAACTAAATAAAAACAGATATTTTGTCAAAAATAGTTTTAATACAGTCTGTTTACCGTGTGTTTTAAATTACACAGCAGGAAATTTCGATAAAGATGTAAAATAATTTTTTAATAGGAAAAGTTTAAAAATTTCTTGCAAAAAAAGTATTTGTACATTTCTCCATTCTGATATGTACTGTGTTTTATAGTGTTTATCGTTCAAAGAACTACTTTTACAGAAGCTGTTAATAATTTTTAACTTCATATTATATTTGTCTGACATCCAATTTGCTCTTGAAGTAATTGAGTATAGAACCTAAAACTAGAGAGGCACCTCTAGATATATGAAATCCTATGATTGAGCATAATAAAAATTTAAATTCGCAACAAGAACTTGTAAAAGCTATTAAATTACCATTTACAACTATTGGATGTATAGTGAGAAACTATGAATAAATTAAAAGCATCGAAATTCAATGAAAACCAGGACTTCTCAGCAAACTAGCAATGAGGGAAAAAGGGAGTGTTGTTAAAAAAGCTTTAAAAAATTCCTATGCGTTCGGTTCAAAAATTTGATAGAGATCTTGCAACATCTTCTCGCATCAGAGTAATACCTCAAACAATAAAAAATATTCTTCTCAATGCAGATTTAAAAGGAAGAACCTCAAGGAAAAATCCATTCATCAACGAAATAAATAGGCGAAAACGCATAGTATTCGCTTTCGCATACAGAAGTAAATCATTGGGTTTTTGGAAAACAGTAATTTTTTTCTGATGAGGGAAAATTCGGAATTTTCTTACCACCAAGTATTCGAAAAAATTGGCAAAAAAATAAAACTGTTCTAGATCCAAAACGTTTACATCAAACTATCAAGCATGTTGGGGGGAATATTATAGTTTTGGGGTGTATAGCTTCTAATGGAGCAGTACATTTAAAATTTATTGACAATGGAAGGACAGGTTTAACATACATTGATGTGTCGCGGCATAATTTATTAAACCGTGCCCAGAAATTATGCGTAGAGAAAGCTTTTCACTTTCTGCAGTATAACTACCAAAGCATACTGCTGTGATCACCAGCACATGGTTACGACAATACTCGAAGACGACTGTTAACTCCTCTAAAATCTCTAGACTTGAATCCAATAGAAAATTTGCAAATGCTATTGGATGCAAAAATCCGAAAAAAAAATATGTATCAGCAAAAAACTGTTTTAAAGAAGCTCTTATTGTGTCATGGAATAACATTAACCAGACCGCTACAAAAAAGTTGGTGGAATCTATGTCACACCATCTAGAAGTAATCATAAACGCTAAATGAATTCACACAAAATATTAATTTGTATCATTTTACTAAATTTTCCTTAATTATATTACATTAATATAGTGTACAAATACTTTTTTTGCATTATATTTTTGTATATTTGTTTATTATAATATAAAAAATCGATTCGTTTAATTTTGTTTTTGCTTCTATAATATTATAATGCATTAAATTAATGTATTACAGTATTTTTTGCTTCAATCTTTTATTTAATTTCTTTATAATTTAAAAAAAAGGAAGTGTACAAATACTTTTTTTGCCAGCTGTAAATATTGTTAAAATCACCATAAAATACAAAAATGCACACAAGACGGGACGGAAACAGCTTTACACTTTTAACTCGAATCTTTTAATAACTCGGTCTGTTGAAATTTTTAGCCCAAAACGTTTTATTTTGTATTTTATGGTGATTTTAATAAATAAAAAATTCTAATTACTTTTCATATCTGCGAAAAATACTAAAATTCTGGAACAGAATAAGAAATGTTCCTAAGAATTAAATATCTATTTCTTTTATTTTTTAATTTTTGCTAAAAATGTATATTAACGACAATATATACCATCAATTGAACATATTAATTAAAAATTATCACTCAGATATAAGTTGCAAAATATTTGACTCCTGCATTTATATTTTAATTTGTAACAAAAAAATTGTGCATCAAAAGATCCCCCAAAAAATCCATTTTGCAAATTAAAATTTAAATTTAAGATGATTTTAAATACGACACAATACACATAGATAGTTTTTTAATTATTGTTACGAATATTCGGTATGATTAAGGGCTCAGATTTAAATACAAGTAATAAGTAATGTCAGCGCGAATCTGGAGTCAAATTTCTGTGGTTTACGAATGTATAATCCAAGCCCCCCCCCCCCCCTCTCTCTCCTCAAAAAAAGGAAAAGAAAAGAAAGAAAAAAAGAAAAAATCGAAAGAAAAAAAGGAAAGAAAAGAAAGAAAGAAACTAAAGAAGATAAAAGTGGATCATATTACTTTTAATCACAAAATTTATTATTTATATTTTTGATTGTTTCATATGCTTTTTCCTGATATGGAAAAAATAGTAAGGAAAAGTCGTTTTTTGGCGCAAAAAATTGAAGAAATTTTAGTAAGTTTTACTTGTTCAGGGCATGCAAGGTTTTAACCAAATTTTACGCCACTTTCAAGAACTTGGCAAAGTGCAATATAAACATTATACTACTTTTAAAATATAAATACCATAACGTCCGGAGTATAATCCACTGATAAAACAATTCTTTTTCGTCCCAGAAATTTTACTTAGTGATTCTAACCAAATATTTACCGCGATCTAAAATGTTGCATTTTACTTAAAAAAATTCCTGGGTCGAAAAATGATTATTTCATCATTTCAAATAATTATTTCATATAAAAAAATTAATGAAATAAAATCATTAGTATAAAAATTATTAAATGCGCATGCACTAATGATAACTTTTTCTCTTTTTTTGAATAATTCTGCAGTCAACTGTAGTATATAGAGCACTTCATATAAAAAGAGCCATTCGAATATCGTGAAAATTTAAAAAGATGTCGGTGATACACTGAGCTGAACTTTGATTGCTTTCTAAAAGCAGGTGGATGATAAGGGATTTTCTACAAATTGCCATTTTTAATTTAATATTTTTTAATGTTAACTTTTTATATGTGGATTGGTTTTTCTCGGAAAACGATCAGAACAAGTGCACACATATACACAAACAGACTAAAAAGAAAAAAAAACTATAAAAATCAAAATATTTCTAAGCTACGCATTGATTTTAATTAAGTACTAACTCTTTTGTTAGAGTATAACTTCTACGGCGTATAATAAATTTTGCCTACCCGTAATATAGTTTTTATAAAATGCTATGAATTCTCAAATAAAGATTTTCATGTCCAATAAACATGTTCAATAGAGAAACATGATAAATTAACAGCATTAACATTGACATCCTTTTGTTACTCTTGCATTGCATAAATTCTGTTATGCAACTGGTAATGTTAACTTGAGGACTCATAGCGGGCAAAACATAGCTGGCAATATTGCATGTTGAGAAAACTGATTAATACACTGTAAAAAATTACCCAGAAATATTTCTGAAAATCACGGGCTTCAAAAGAAACTTTTGCTTTAGAAATGCTTTTTTAAACTTCAGAAATCTATTGGTTTCCGAGGTTTCGAAAGAAAGAGGACCGTTTTCGGAATTGTTGATAGCTCGGAATAAGTTATATTATGTTTTCGTAATCATTCTTACTAGAATCGAGGGGTAATTTTGACCAATGCCGAATTGATAATAGTCGATTTGAATAAGAAATTTAAATAATTATAAATAAACATTCTGGTGTGAAATACATTTCATAAAACTTTAGTAAAAGTTCGGAGATTCTAGTGTTAAGAAACTATTGAATTTTCGTACGGTGTGGGAATGATGACTGGGGAAACAAATACAGATATTTATAAAATGAAAATGATCTTTAAAAAATGTAAAAGTTCGCTGTTAAGTATGCATTCATGAAATTTTTTTTAACAAGCTGTCAAACAGGCCAACTAAAATTTTGAATTGATTATGCGAAAAGCTTGATAACGGTGGATAAAATAAATAAAATAAGTTAATCACGTGATTCAATACAATCAATGGTCTTTATACCATCTGTTAAATTACTATTTGAAAAAAAACGAAGACTCTCAGAGATTTTAATTAATAAAAGAGGCATTTGACAGTAAATGCAAACAAATATTTTGCATATGGCCCATTTTCTTAAGATGATGACTGTTTCGTCCGTGCCTTACATCCGTGCTCTTCATATGAGGATGCGAGTTTCAATATTCGCCCTATCCAGAAAATCAAATTTTGAGAAATAACCTTCAGACTGCGTCCATTGGTTTTCATTGTAAATCAATATTTCACGATGACAAAAGTACAGAATAAAACTTTTTTGTTTTTAGATTACTGTGTTTTTCGGTACAAGTTTACCAACGGAATAGATTAATAGCGAAAACGCGATTTTTCAAATTTTGAATAGGGCGAATTTTTAAACTTACGTCTTCATATATTTAATAATAATAATAATAAATAAATAAATAAAAATTACGTAACATGTCTTGAGTGCAAAAAATAGTTAATTGACCCATGCATATTTGACAAAATTCGAAATATCACATGAGACATTTCCTATTATATTGCATCAGTAAAATTTTATTTCTCATAGTGAAGTAATCTAATTTTGAAAATGCTTCTCACGAGGTAAATGTCCTAGCCGGAAATCCATTCCAGGCGACTCAGATCATAAGTAAAAGCAGATTCAACCGAAATATCTAAAGTATTCAGCAGTTTAAATTGAAAAAGGAAACAGTCCCAGAAGAAAAAGTAAAATTAGTGGCAACCACTACCTATCTTTCTATATTCTATCGTCTAAGTTCAAGATGGTGAAATAGTAAAATATTTAAAGGGTCAGATACCTTTGAAATATCAAAAGTTAGCGAACGTTTTGCCGTTCTCAGGCTTGAACTATTTTGTAATTTCTGAAAAATATTTTGTATTTAGTTTGAATTTAACCATGATTGTAAAAAACAACTAATATTGAATTTTAAATAGCTTTCATTTATTACACAATTACAAAACGAATAATATGAAGACTTGTATTTTAACACTAGAACCGCGGAGACGGGTCATTTTGATCCGTACTCAGTGAAAAGATGTCGATTCGAACTAGAGAAGTCTTCTTAAAATAATTTAACTTAATTCTGTCTCACATCAAACAACTTAATAAATATTTTTGAACTCTTAATTGTAATTTTTATTTATCCAAAGGTCTCTTCTGAAAATTCACTTAGAGATTAAAGGGACAATTTACAGGAAGAGATATGGATTGACTATCATTTAAAAAATCCCTGTCGGATGGGCCTATAGGCGGAGGTAGATTTCAAAGAGTGCTCATTTCAAGATATATATATATAGGATTACATATAAACCCAGTTTAATAACTTCATTTGGCCGTTTATGAAAAATTTTTAATTTCATTTTTCTAGAAAAAACTGATTTTATCAGAATCGTCTTAAGAAAAATTCAGTTCAAATGCCCATTTTGATAACATATTTTGAAATAAATTCTGATTTTATTAAAAAATCGACCAAAACAGTACATTATACAATTCCTAAATAACAAAAAACTGTCAGTTGAATGCATTTGAGAAAAAAATTGAATTTAAAAATGAGTCATAAAATAACCGATTTGTTGTTTGAATACATCCTTAATTCTTTAATCATGATTGCTTCGGAAAATTTTGTGCGAAATACTCGCTTTGACAGCATTTTTAAAAATATATTCTATCTTTATCAAAAAACTGGCCAATGCGTCACAGTATATAGTTCCTAAATAAGAGGATCTGTGAATTGGATGCGTTTGAGAGCGAAAATGGATTTTAAAACGAGTCATAAAAAACGCAATTTACTATGTGAAAACTTCCTTAAATTTTCAAATCACGAAGACTTCGGGAAATTCTGTTCAAAATACCCTTTTTTGGTAGCCTTTTTTGAAATATATTACGTCTTTATCAAAAAACTGACCAATGCATCACATTATATAGTTCCTAAATAAGAGGATCTGTAAATTGGATGCGTTTGAGAGCAAAAATGGATTTTAAAACGAGTCATAAAAAACGCAATTTGCTGTGTGAAAACTTCCTTAAATTTTCAGTCCCGATGACTATGGGAAATTCTGTTCAAAATACACTTTTTTGAACTAGCCTTTTTTGAAATATATTCTGCCTTTATCAGAAATTGACCAGTGCCTCACTTTATACAGTTTCTAAATAAGAGGATCTATCATTTGGATGCGTTTAAAATCAAAAATGAATTTAAAAATGAATCAGAATTTAAGCAGTTTGGATTTGAGGTTTTTTCTCCAACTCCTATTTTTATTTAATTTCTTTTTGCTATACGAATTGGTCTTACGAAAAACTTGGCAATATAAAAATTGTAGATATTTTTGAGAAGATGTAAAATAAATTTAATCAGATTTTATATAGTAAAAATTGACGGAGTTATGGATTTTTCTCTTTTTTCACCGCCCTTTTTCTTTTCGTTTTTAATATTTTTCATGGGTAAAAGTTGATCCTATCAAAAACTTGTAAATACAAAAGATTTAGATAATTTTAAGAGCATTTACAAAAAATTTATTTGGACTTGATATCTTGAAAATTGACGAAGTTATGAATTTTTTTCTCTCAAAACCCCTGTTTTTTTCGTCTCTTGAGCCCACTTCTAAATTTATCAAAAATCTTTCATGCATAAACTTTTGGCCCATTTTTAAGAAGTAATATAAACTTTAAACCGATTCGATATCTGCTTTAATAAAGAAGTTATGGCGTTTTTTCGGTTTTCACAAAAACGCGCCCTATTCCGACCCCCTTGGTCCGATTTTGCCCATTCACGAACTTAGCCGAGATTTTATCCCCTTTGATTTTATGTACCAGTTTGGTGGAGATTGGTGAGGAATTATAGAAGTTATCGTGTCCATAAAAAAGTGAGATATATAGATAGATAGATAGATAGATAGATATATAAACTGGTGCGATTGCAATAGGTAGTATTTCATACGAAATCTACCTAAAAAAGAATGTATGTCATCTACATAGCTAAAGAACAAAATATTATTGTTATTAAATTTCTTTCTTAGAAATATAAATATAATAATAAAATATAATATAAATCAGAAATCATACTGGAGGCGGAATTCCTTGTATTTGTTTAAAAATAGCATTATTTTGGGAAAATATAATTATGATAGAGTAGAAAATTAGTTAATGTACATATGCACACTATATGGCCAAAGGTGACCGGTCACATGCGATTTTTGACATTTTGTTAAATATTTAGAAAAATACGCGAGGAATTATCTTGAAACTCGTGTGCAAACATAATAGTAAAAGTTATACATTTCCATGACGATTTTTTCCGAAACTCCATAGGGGACCGTCAACAAATTTAAAAATAAAGAATAACTTTCGGATTAACACTGTCAAAACTATTGTAGCAAAAGCGTTCAGACTGTAGATTATGATTAAGTGGCTTATTGAACAGGTCATACATTTCCGTGAAGATTTTTTGCCAAAACTGTATAGGGGATCGACAAAAAATTGAAAAAGAACGAATATCTTTTGGATAACCTTGTCAAAATTAATATAGTAAAAGTGCTCAAACTGTAGATTATGATTAAGTGGCTTATTTTAATAAGCTGTGTTCATTTTTATACGGACAGCATGCATACTCGTAGAGAAATTAAAGTTTTAATTAAAACAGTCCCAAATTTTTCGCAGTTTTTTTGCTTATAATTAACAGAGTTCTTAATATAAAACAATGTTCTTTTCCAAAAATATGGCAAACAACATTGCACACAATACCCTGTAATCAAAATTTAAAGATAATAAAAATTGTATGAAAAATGAGCAGGTTTACTAAATAATTTTTCATTGTATATGAGTGAACGCTATCAAAATTTCATTTGCATATTGTGTTAGCTAAATGCATAGAGAAACTTTTGTGAAAGTCTGAAAAATATAGCTTAAAAATTCTGAAAGTGATCGTCGATAGAATACGCTCAAAATCCGTTGTTCCCAAAATGAAGCACAAAAATGAGGGGTTGTATCCAATTATAGTAGTACGTGCCATCCTGTGTATTTTATATTGACGCTAATCAATGAATAAATGGATACAGTCCCTCATCTTTTTGCTTCCTTTTGTGAATAACGGATTTTGAGCTTATTCTATCGCGATCTTTTCAGAATTTTCAAGCTATGTTTTTGAGAATATCACAAAAATTGCTCTATACAATTAGCTAACACAATATGCAAATGATATTTTGATAACGTTCACGCTTGCGCTTTGCGCAATGAAAAATTATTAAGTTAACCTGCTCATTTTTCATAGAATTATCATTATGTTTTAATTCTGATTACAGGGTATTGTGTGCAATGTTCTTTATCATATTTTCAGAAAAGAACATTATTTTACATTAAGAACTCTTCAAATTATTAGCAAAAAATTTGGAAGAATTTGAGACTATTTTTTATAAAAAACCTTAATTTCTCTATAAGTATGCATGCTGCCAGCATAAAAATGAACACAGTTTATTACAATAAGCCACTTAATCATAATCTACAGTTTGAACGCTTTTGCTACATTAGTTTTGACAGTGTTATCTAAAAGATAGTCGTTCTTTTTCAGCCCCTTATGGAGTTTCGGGATGAAATTGGTGAAGAAATGTATGACCTGTACTATTATGTTTACACATTTAAAGTTTCAGAATAATTGGTCATATATTTTTTATACATGTTTCACAATATGTCGAAAATCGCAAGTGGCCGGTCACCTTTGTTCATATAGTGTATATATGCATAGCCATGGAGAAAATTGAAAGGACAGACGAAAAGTCGTTAAATGTAGGACAGCTTGGCTAGAAAGAATCATGCAAATAATTAGATAATAAAAATGCTTAAATAGAACATTTCCAGATAAAATTTAAGTTAAAGTTTGAAAAATCATTAAAAGACAGGAATTTAAAAAAGTTTTAATAGATTGCTACTCAGAAAAAATTATAAAAACACGCATTTTTATTTATAGCGCAAATAAAATTTTGCTTACTTGGTAATATCGTAGGATTGAATGATCTATAAATCAGTTGTGCAATAAGACTGTCCAGTTTCTCTGCTTCTTCATCATGCATAAAATCACACAACAATCTGAATTAGAAAATTGGAAAAGTTTTTCCTTATGGAAAATGTAGAATGTGTGGACATGAAATTGCAAGGATTATAAACAGTTCTAAACAGTAATTTATGATTTGTTGAAGAATCTAAAAGAGTAAGGGAAAAAAGAAGTATACAGGTAGGCTAGTTTCTCTGACTATGCGTCAAAAACGCGAAACTGCGCATCAAGCTTCCTTTAAAAAAGAGTTTAACTCAAATTAAGACAGAAATGAATGTACCATGCATTTTCAAAACAGTACGTAATGTTCTTCAAAAGAATACGAAGGTTAGTTATGTTAAACTATGGTAACGTCCACTCCTTACAAAACTACTTAAGAAGCCTAGATTAGAAGTCGCTTATAAACACGTTTCTTTTGGATTTCGCTGGAAAGATGTCGTATTTTCAAACAAAAAAAGTTTACTTTGGACGAACCGGAGGATATTCTCCATTATTGGTTGGACATGCAAAAAGATAAATCTCTTTTTTCGAAAAGCCAATTCTGAGGAGGTTCTGTTACTGCACTGGCAACTTTTGCAACCAATGAAACAACACCAATCTTGTCCATTCGAGGTCCCATGAATTCTAAATCATATGTGGATATGTTACCTGATAAATTATTGCCCCTTACCACAGGTAGTAATTATTTGTTTTGAAAAGGATACGAAATTTTAAATGTGTCTCGTGCATCATGTACATGGTTCGGGTCCTCTTCTGTCTAATTTTTGGATTGGCCACCGAAAAGGCATAATTTAAACCCATTAGTGGAGTGTGAGACTTTTTAGCTTAGAGAAGAATGTAAGTATACTACACAATAGGTAAATATACACAATTTAACTTCATTTATATAACTAGCATTGAAAAACATTTCTAAACAAAATTTAATTGAGCTTTTTGAGTCAATGACTGCACAATTAATAAGAATCGTTGGGAAAAAAGGTGATTTTGAAGAATATTAATTTATTTTTAGAAATATTTCATCAAGTTCTTATAATGTTTTCGATTTTTTATGTTATATATTTCTATTCATCTGTGTTTTATGAATTTTATTGTAATTTGATTTCATACTAATAGGTGCCTAATGTTTGCTAATTACGAGAAATAAATAATGTTTGATTGTGTTTTCAGTTAATGATTACTTTAATACATATTACTCAATTTTTAATGTCTTTGTAATTTTTTCCATTGTTGTAGATTGAATTTGATCAGAAAATGACATAATTTAAAAAAAACAGGCATTTCCAAAATAAATCTGTTACGTTTTGGTGTATATATATATATATATATACATATTTCATTCTACTTATACTGAGTTTGTCAATCTTAGACTGAGTTGAAATGATTTTGAGCATAAAAATGACGTCATATTTTAAAGCAAATGACATTGTTTTTGGTTAAACTAAATATTTCTCCACAAATGTGTCTAAAACACAAATTTCAAGAACTTTTTACTCTCGGGTACTGAGATTTGAACCTTAAGTAAAGAGTGCGAATGTTCACATGCAAAGTTGTAACTGGCAAATATGACGGCGACAGTTTAAAAATATAGTTTGTAAATATAGAACCTATTGCGGGTAAAAATATTTTTTAAATATGAATAAGTTTAGTAAGCATCTAAATTTTGTGGCGATAAAATTAGCGTTATGCTTAGATTTCATTGAAAAAATAAATTAAGATTTAAGTCAAAATGACGTGATTTTGCTGATTTTTCAGTCAGAAATACAGAAAATCAAGACCGTTAATTGATAAATTCAGCATAATTATTCGATTACTCATGTGAACAAAGTTTAATTTTTTTATGATTTGAAGAATTGAAGCTAATGGAAATAATATTTTTAAACTCAGATTAAATGTAATATCAGATTAAATGAAATTTATTTTAAGAGACTGGCCAATTAATTTTAAGACTAGCCAATGTAAGATTATTTTTTATTGCAAATATTTTTGTAGGTTTATTACAAATTTGATAAATAATTTTTTTTTAATATTTTTTCGTCGAATTTCAACGGGTTCCAACTCGTACATATAAAATGATAAACATCCTTTTATTTGTATACCGCACATTCTTTATTTAAAAAAAAAAAAAAAGAAAAAAAAAAAAGAAAAGAAAAAAAAAATCACACCGCAGGTAACATTAGACTAGGTGTAATGTTTTCTTAAAAAAAATGCAATTTTCGAAATATAAAAAAATATTCCAACATTGTTTTTGGAAAAGGTAAGGCCTGTTCTGGACGCGATATTTACGTTTCTTGGATTGAAGTAACTCCCCATCCTCCCTACCCCCGGCACATAGAAATTTAACCACTTTTAAAACTTATTTTGAAATTACTTTTAGTTTTTTTTTTTTTTTTTTTTTTTTTTTTTTTTTTTTTTTTTTATGAGTTATTAAAAGAATACTTCTCATGCGAAAACACATGTATGCTAATGTTAATCCCATAGAAGAAATATTTTAGGATATTTGATTTTCATTTATATATTTCATATTCATATTTATGTATTTTGCATTGACTAAGCCGAGATCAACCTGCAAAAACCTTTTTTTTCTTTACTTTTTCGATTTTGTTTACAGTTTTTTTTCTATTTTTCGATACTTTTACTTTCTGATCTAATTTCGAAAATGAAAGTATTCTCATCGATTATACCTGCAACGAAAATTGAAAAGAAAAAAAAAAAGGTCTATGTGCCCTTAGTTATTCAATGCGAAGGAAAAAAATCCATTTAAAAATATTTTAATGCAAGCGAGCTATCTTAAAAAATGTCTTCCGCAGAGTTAATATTAGCGAAAGGATGTTTTCGCGTGAGTGATGTAGCCCTTTAACACTAGCAAAAATGAAATCGTGCATGTATTAGACAGTTTGGCTTTGTTCATTGAGTTATTATATTTTTAGAACACCCTTAATTGCAGTATACCATTTCATCTATTTAGACAAAACTAAGTAAATTCGAAACCCAATAATCTCATCGAGTAGTCTTTTAACAGTGATATCTTACATCTTCCAGTTTTGCCAACAGAATTTTTGTTTCGGACTCTTTATAAAGAATGCTTGAAAGTAACCTGATACATTTCATCTCCCTACAAAGTGTCAACACTTATGGATAACTGATCCTGACAGGGTAAAAAAGTCAAATGTTGGCGCCCTTTGATGGCAACAGCCCCCACCGTTCCCAAAACAAGAAAGTAAATGTAGCGTTTAAAACGTCTTCCCAGAAGTTGGTTAAAGCTAATGATTTTTATTTATCTCCTTGTTATGGTGAGCAGTGGCGTATTGAGTTGGTGGGCTGATGGGGCCCCTCCGAAATTTGTAGAAAGAATAAAGTTTAATTACGAAATGTAATGAAATCTGCTAAGGTGGAATTTAAAAGGGACCAAAAAACTATTCCGTTTTAGGCAGGTTTTCACTAAGAAAGTGTTATTTCACAGAGACTACAAGTCAGAGACCAATAACCAAGTTTCTGATATATACAGGATTTCTTTATACGCCATAAAAATTATACTAGTTAAGACAAAAACTTGCTTAAAATGAAAATTTTTCCTCTCCGAATGCTATTGAAGCTTAGCAGGTTCAATTTTTAATGTATTCATTACCTTCCATGATAAAAAGCCTGTTGTAAGTGAAAATGTTAACGTTTCTTATGATGCCCTCTAAGAAATTTATGCTGTATGTCAGCCCCCTCAGAAATGTTTAGTCAAGATCTGCCACTGGTACTGAAATTAGAGCAATTCAGTAGAAAATTGTTTTCAAACTACATGATTATAATAAAAATATATTGCAGTCTTATTTCTAAAGTATAGCTTCCAACTGGTACGATTTTTTTACATTAGTGTTTCGTAATGCTAACCTTTGAACGCTATTCTTAATATTTGGGAATAGATCGCTATTGTTTAAAAAAGATTCATGAATAGATAGTATATAACCTTTGCCTTATTTAATCGTACATTTTTTTCATTCAAAAATATGAAGACTGCTATTAATAAATAGAGATGATATATGTATATCATAAAGGACTAACATATCCTACACTACAGTGCATAACGCTGAGGTCATTTTGACGATGTCAACACCAAAGGATTAAATTTAACTTTTACTGCTTTTTTTTTTTTTTTTCCCTTCGAAACATCGAATTTTTTAAAATTTGACACTGTCGAATAGCGGAGAAAATATATTTTCAAATAACATTTGTTTGAAAACTGTATCGCTATTTGTTTAAAAAATTTATCGCTATTTACTTTTTTTACTTTCTTCTATCTTTACAAGAAAAAATATTGTGTAGTAATATTGTAAGTATTGGTTTCGTGTAAATTTTTCAAATTCCTGTTTTTCGACAATTTTACACGTTTGGTCAGAGAACCCCCAAAACATGTTTTTACAAAATATCTGTCTGTGAGTCACTCTGTCACTCTGCATGAGACAAAATTTTTGTGGGCGCTCTATCTCAAGAACTAATGCACGGAATTTCACAAAACTTTAGATTCAGTTAGACCTTGATATAAACTAGAACTGATTCGTTTTTGATGTACATCGCCCAACAGGAGGCGCTGCTATGCTGCACAATAGTTGTATCTCAAGAACTAACGGAAAGATTTTCATAAAGCTTCAGCTTCCATTAGTCCTTGATGTAATATAGTTCTGATTGCGTTTTGGTGTAAATCACTCAAAAGGTGGCGCTGCTATCTGGCATTATTTATGATTATCGCAATAGCTCTTACGATTTCTGCAATGATTCTATCTCAAATACTAACACATTGATTTTCATCAAATTTCAGATTCAGTTAGAACTTGAAATAAATCATTGCAGATTAGATTTTGGTGTAAATTACTTAACCGGTGACGCTGCTATGCTTCATTTTTCTGGAAGTGTTAACATGAGTGACATAGAAGAAAGCTTTGGGATTGCCACATCCGATTAGTTTAAAATAATTTTTGAAAAATATATGTCTATCGCGTGCAGAAGATTACGTAAGATAAATCCATTTGTATTTAAATTAATATAAATTGATGAACATTTTTTCTGGCTTATATGAAACAAATAAATTAAAACATTTATCATCATAAAGAAATCAACAAAACGTAAAAAAAAAAATTGCAAATTTAAGACATGGGATAAAACTATACACTTAATTCACTAAAATGATTAGAATAAAAAAATGGAAGATTTTGAATAGTGATCTTTGGCGATTTCTTCTATTGTTAATTCCTGACGCGAGGTCAATACAAAAATATCGTTTTTAATACATTTTAAAACTCTATTTAAACTAATTACTATTTTTTATCTAAATATGATTTTTTTTTTTGTGTTTTTCATACATTTTCTTAAAAAAAATATTAAATATAAAGAATCTAATACAGTTATCAATTAAATAAATAGAAAGCTGTGTTTATCCACTTATAAATAATAATAGAGAAATTAATGTGATGGTAATATGTTTATAAATAAGGTTTTATGAGTAATTTCGTAAATTGGGGAGCTGTCAGCTATGTCTAAATTGAGATAAATCTAAAAGAATAAAAATAAATAAATTAATTAATAATGGTAAATTCTATCTACGTGCCTTTGATGATTAGGGTTATTTTAAGCAAAGAAAGCCGCCTGACAGACAAATTATTTCAGAAATAAATTTACAAAAAGAAAAATTCCAAATATTGTACTTGGATCTATTATTTTTAAGATGACATATTTTTTAAAATTTTCGTTACATTTTTTGATGTAAGAGAAATTAAAACGTTTTTACATAAAGTAAGTGTGAACTAATCATAGCAATAATGAAGATGACTGAATATTGCAAAAAGATAATTTTTAAAATTCTATCCACTTCAAAAAGTAATTTGAGCATACTTACAATATTATGATCACTAAAAGAACCTCATTGTTGCTTTATTGAGAAAAGTGATACCAATTTTACAAAGCACTTTACTTTAAGTATAAATCCTATAAAAATAAATTACAGTAAGATTATTGATTTTTTTTTCTTTTTTTGTGTAAACCCACTTCTTCATGATGTCAGAAAAGAGATACTTAGTTTTCTTTTTTATTATTATATTAACTATGTTCCCTTTTTATCATTATATTGAAAAAAAAATGGTTCAAATTATGAAAAATAATACAAAGGCTTTTTATTTTTGGAAAAGCCTCTTGAAACGGGTGGCTAGAAAATAACTTTTCAAAGCGATTTAACACCGTTGTACGAGTGCTTTGCAGAACTGTTCCTCGCAAACACAAGTGACACTGTCTTTTTTGAAGAGGTTGGGGAAATATATGGTGGGAAAATCGTGATGTATTGATGAAAGATAACAATTTGATATGAAGTACACTAGAACAACAGACATGTCAGATTCAGTAGTTACCTTTGAGTCATTTAAATGCTGGCACGATTATGATTCAGGTGGACCCAATGGATTTGGATCGATTAAACTATAAAATTCCTTTCATTTATTTCTATTTTTTATATATTTATTTTTTTTATTGGTGAAAATAAATAAAATAGAATTTTATTATATATTTTTCATTTTTTTATTATGTCAATTCAATATTTTATTAAAATTAGGTTTACTATATTAAAACTATTGTTAGCTTTCGTTTTTTCAAAACTAAAAACTAAAACAAAATCACTTCACCTTTTTCATTCACGTATAAAAACATTTCATATTTATTTACTTAGAACAGGTGTCACAAATAAAAATTAAATTAAAAAGTACTTTTTAATTTAATTTTTATTTGTGACACCTGTTCTAAGTAAATAAATATGAAATGTTTTTATAGGTTTACTATAGTTTATACTTATATATATATATATATATACAGTGTTCTCGCTGTCGCTCGCCAATGCGCCAAATTGCGACTAAATTCTTCATTTGGCGAGTAAACAAGCGATCAGATTCGCCAAATTGCTAGTGCTCAATTTTTGCTTTATTTCCGTTTTTTATACATATGCATATATACATATATTTAATATATACATATTTTTTTTATTTGTAGCGAATAGTTGAAATTAGATTAATAACAATCGCTGTCACAGTTATAAAAACTATATTGAAAAAAGGGGGGTACATTAAAATAAAGATATATATATATATATATATATATATATATATATATATATATATATATATATATATATATATATATATATATATATATATATATTATATATATATATTGTGCTACACGGCGAATCTATTTTGCTAATAATTTTTTCATTTGGCGAATGTTTTTTATTTTTAATTAGCTAAATTACTAACGTTGGTCAAAAGTCAGCGAGAACACTGTATATATATATATATATATATTTTCATTGGTGAAAATAAAATTTTCCTCTAAATAATTTTATTATCGTGTTTTTATTTTTATATTATGTCTATTCAATATTTTATTAAAATTATTTTTACTGTAGTTTATAGTTTTTTTTTTTTTTTTTTTTTTTTTTTTTTTTTGGACAAACTTGGCTGGATTTATGTAATATAATTTTATTCAAATAATTATATTTATGTAATTTTATTTGCATTTTTTTCTGTTCATTCAATGCAAAGTAAATGAAGATACTGTTTTGATTTTGATATATGTTTATGTTCAGAGAATAAGGATTCACAAAATACTAAAATAAAACTGATACTTAATTTTACTCAGATTTGAAAAACTTTACAAGATCAATAAATTTTATTATATCATATTTTCAAGTATTCATTTTATATATTTAGATGTAACTATATTTCTGAAATATGAATAAATGTAGTTCCATAGTGTGAATATATAAATTATGTTACTGTAGTAGTATGAATTTATATACAATAATTTTTAATGCCCATCATATGTTTTATACTTTTTTTCTAATTTTAATGCTATATTTTTAGTCACAATAGTTCTATTTCTTTTCATTTATATGAACATCATACGGATTTTTTATATGTTTACTAGCTAACCCGCCCGGCGTTGCCCGGGTTGCTACATTACAATCCAGAAAGACTTGAGACCCTTTGGCAGCTTGGAGTTGGCAGCTTTTGGCACTTTCGTTGGTAGCGAAAAACCAGTTTTTAGGGAGGAGAAATGAATTGCAGCTCTTTGTATCGTGTAAACAGGGTACTGTGTAAATCTATAGTTAAACGCTTTGAAAATAGAAAATGACTCCTCCATTCCCAAAACAAATGATAATTTTTGTTATTTTAAAAAAATAACTTATAATTCTGATTTTTATAATGCAAATAAATTATTTCATTTATTTAGATTTTTCAAATCTTTACAACTTTTAATGATTTTATTACGCATTGTTGCTATTTTTTTTACTATACCTGCAACATTTTTTTTATTGTTTTGTTTATACAGTTTCTTAGTTTTTGTAAAATCGTAAAACTCTTCAAACAGAAATGTAAATTTAGAATTTTATAAAGAAATTCTAAATTTGGTTTGAGTGATAAAGCAGATAGAAAATAATAATAATAATAATAATAATAATAATAATAATAATAATAATAATAATAATAATAATAATAATAATAATAATAATAATAAAATGACTATTCAGAAGATAAACGTTGATTGTTTGAACTGCTGTTAAAAGTCAAATTGCCTCCGAAAAGATGTTTTAAACCTTATAAGTTTAATCCTTATACCAAAAGAAAAAAAATCTATTAACTGTGTTAGAAGAATTACAAACGCAAAAAAAAGTTTTTGTACGTAATATACAATCAGAAGGGGCGGAAAACCGCTGCCAATAATATATATGTATATTAGCCATATGTATATTATATTATTTAAAAAATACCAGATTTACAACTTGAAAAAGGAAAAAAAAATATTTTGTATTTGAATTTTATCATATAAACAATTTTTTAGGTGCAATATTTTTTGTTTATAAGATTTAAGATTTATTCTAAATTAAAATACATAGCAAAATTATGTATTTGGTGTAACTATCAAATTTCTAAACATCGTGGATTAGCAATTTTATTATTATATTAAGACCTATGAATAAGTGTTTCCTTTCAGAAAATAAATTTTATAGTGAAATAATCTAAACAATAATGATTAATATAATTGCAAGTTAATAATGAAATATCGCTACAAAAACAAAGATCAACATTTGAGATAATCTGATAGAGTAGGGACAATATAACTTTTTATAGATAAAAAACATTATTTTTGCACAGATATTTTTCACAAAAAAAGCAGCTTTTTTTAAATCTTTCTTTCACTTTAAAAATGAAATTTGTAAATTTGACAACTTGTGGTACAAAGAAAAAAAAATCTATGATGAACATATTTAATATCGCTGCGTTTAAATTTTAATATTTCATGACATAGAACGATTAACATTTAAAGAAAATGTTATTGAAGCGTTGCTGTCATTATGTTTTCTAATATATACACATAGGGTAGATGTGCCAGTAATGGGCCACCTTCCAGTAATGGGCCACCTCGCACTTTTTGGTTTATAAAAAAATAATAAATAATTGTTAAGCTTTTATTATTTTTTTCTGAACTCTACCTTGCGTGCTTTATAAGCTGGATTAATTTTTTACACTTTTCGTCAAAACAATTAGGAAGCAGAAAATAAAGTTTCACAGTTTCGCTGTTTTTCACTGAAAATCTTAATGAACATGCTAAGAGCAGACTTTACTTACTTAGTTTTATATCTTTTTTATTTTTCCGTAAAAATTGAATGTTTTTGTTTGGTTAACAATATAAAACATTGAATTTAATATACCAATGGCCATTTACAAAATTTTATTTATTTTTAAGATTTTAGGAGGGGTGGTCCATTACTGGATTGCTTATTTCGTGATTTGCCAGTAATGGGCCACCCAAGTGACCAATACTAAAAGTGTAATTTCAGTAGTGATAAAATATTTTGATTTAACTGAAAACTAAATAAACAAATTTAATACTTAAATTTTACTTACTAGAATTTAATAAAGACAATTTCTTTATAAATACAGTCAAGTCTCTCTATAACGAAACTCCATACATCGAATTTCTCTATATAACGAATTTTTAGTAGGAATGTTCCCCTTTTCCCATGATAACATTAAAAACAGTCTCCATATAGCGAAATATCTATCTCCATATAACGAATATTTTCATAAAATGTTCTTTATTCAGTTGTAAAAAAAATACTTCGAAATCACATGAAATCAAATTTCCATCTCTTATTCCTAATTTATCGTTCAGTGCTGAGTTTTTTTATATTACTCCTCTGCTTGAATTTTCTTGTTCCTTAAGTCCAACAAATTCATCAACCCCCTCCTTTCACACACCTTTTAACATCCTTCTCAAAACAGTGTTAATTGAATAGTTATACATATAAGAACGGGATCAATGGGGGTAATTGAAGAAAAAACAATTTACAATTGCTTCAAAAAGGCCGAATTTTGTATACAAGAGGATAATGTGGATTCTGAGGAAGAAGAAGATAATGTGGATTCTGAGGAAGAAGAAGATGCGACTTACGCAGACATAAAAAGAACAAGTTGGAAATTGCACGTGAACGTAGCAAATGAGGTGCGTTCGTACGATAACGAAGTTTTAAAAATATTCAGATCTTGCTTTTATAGTAAATAGTACTTCGGATACAGTATATTGGTTGAAATTCTGTAAATATACAGGAATAGTAATTCTTATTACACCTCAGCAACGTATATCTTATTCATAAAATGTGAAATAGTTGAATATAATTAAAACACGTACCAAACCATGTTTCCCCGTATAGCATTATATAGTGGAATACTTTTGTGTAGCCCTGTAATTTAATAAAAATTCTTTGCGTCACAGATTGTACAGAATGCATATTTTAGTATATATTTCATAGATTCATGCCAATTCTATTATGTTCGAATGAGTGTAACATCATTAAAATGCATTTGAAACTTCTTACCCATTGACCGTAATGTAACGGAATCCTTTTGATTGTCCCTGTAATTGATCTATGCATCCGATTTTCATAACATTTGAAATGACTCGACAAAATTACGCAATAATTATATGTTTTAAATTTCAAACGATTAAAATGCATTTAAAACTTTTTTCCCTATTGACCGTAATGTAACGGAATCCTTTTGAATGTCCCTGTAATTGGTCTATCCATCCGATTTTCATAAAATTTGAAATGACTCGACAAAATTATGTAATAATTATGTATTTTAAATTTCAAACGATTCGGTTGGATAGTTTTCCGTTGTTATATGCGGACAGACAAACGGACAGATAGACAGACTATCAGACAAACGGACAGATAGATGGACAGACAGACGGGCTGAACGACAATTATAGGTGCTACCTATTTACATAATTACGAACGCACCTAAAAATAATTATCTGTTATTTTTTGTAGGGTGGCCCATTACTGGAACATAGGCGGTCCATTACTGGAACATAGGTGGCCCATTACTGGGCATTTGGGTGTTTAGACATAGTTCTATTATTTAAAATGAAATTTTTATTTCTATTGGGAAATGTAACTGTGGGATTAGTTAAATATTGTTGAAAGATTAATCTAATATGAAAAAAATTGGAATACAATAATTATAACTATTAATAAAAAATTATTTTTTAGAGAAATTCCTTAAGGTGGCCCATTATTGGCACATCTACCCTATATACAGTTGGCAAAAAAAGTATTTGTACACTCTAAAATTTTTAATTTTTAACTAAATAAAAACAGATATTTTGTCAAAAATAGTTTTAATACAGTCTGTTTACCGCGCGTTTTAAATTACACAACAGAAAATTTCGATAAAGATGTAAAATAATTTTCTAATAGGAAAAGTTTAAAAATTTCATGCAAAAAAAGTATTTGTACATTTCTCCATCCTGATATGTACTGTGTTTTATTGTGTTTATGGTTCAAAGGACTACTTTTACAAAAGCTGTTAATAATTTTCAAGTTCATATTATATTTTTCTGACATTTAATCTAATTTCTTTTGAAGTAATTGAGTATAGAACCTAAAACTAGAGAGGCACCTCTAGATGTATGAAATCCTATGATTGAGCGTAATAAAAATTTAAATTCGCAACAAGAATTTGTGAAAGCTATTAAATTACCATTTACAACTATTGGATGTATAGTAAGAAACTATGAATAAATTAAAAGCAGCGAAATTCAATGAAAACCAGGACTTCTTAGCAAACTAACAATGAGGGAAAAAGGGAGCGTTGTTAAAAAAGCTTTAAAAAATCCTATGCGTTCGGTTCAAAAATTTGCTGGACACCTTGCAACATCTTCTCGCGTCAGTGTAATACCTCACACAATAAAAAATATTCTTCTCAATGCAGATTTAAAAGGAAGAACCCCAAGGAAAAATCCATTCATCAGCGAAACAAATAGGCAAAAACACATAGTATTCGCTTTCGCATACAGAAGTAAATCATTGGATTTTTGGAAAACAGTAATTTTTTCTGATGAGGGAAAATTCGGAATTTTCTTACCACCAAGCATTCGAAAAAATTGGCGTAAAAATAAAACTTTTCTAGATCCAAAACGTATACTTCAAACTATCAAGCATGTTGGGGGGAATATTATAGTTTTGGGGTGTATAGCTTCTAATGGAGCAGGACATTTAAAATTTATTGACAATGGAAGGACAGGTTTAACATACATTGATGTGTCGCGCCATAATTTATTAAACTGTGCCAAGAAATTATGCATAGAGGAAGCTTTTCACTTTCTGCAGGATAACGACCAAAGCATACTGCTGTGATCACCAGCACATGCTTACGACAATACTCTAAGACGACTGATAACTCCTCTAAAATCTCTAAACTTGAATCCAATAGAAAATTTGCAGATGCTATTGGATGGAAAAATCCGAAAAAAAAAAAAATATGTTTCAGTAAAAAACAGTTTTAAAAAAGCTCTTATTGTGTCATGGAATAACATTAACCAAACCGCTAAAAAAGTTGGTGGAATCTATGTCACACCATCTAGAAGTAGTCATAAACGCTAAATGAATTCGCACAAAATAATAATTTGTATCATTTTACTAAATTTTCATTAATTATATTACATTAATATAGTGTACAAATACTTTTTTTGCATTATAGTTTTGTATATTTGTTTATTATAATGTAAAAAATCGATTAGTTTAATTTTGTTTTTGCTTCTATAATATTATAATGCATCAAATTAATGTATTACAGTATTTTTTGCTTAAATATTTTGTTTAATTTCATTATAATTAAAAAAAATGAAGTGTACAAATACTTTTTTTGCCAACTGTATACAGTAAAACTTTTCTAAAGCGACCAAATTCCGTTAAAATAAAAAGTGCTCGCTCTAAGAAGTGGTCTCTTAATGGAGGTCATGTTTAAATCTAGATTTTAATTATTGGAAAAAGATAACAATTAACGTTACTAAAATTTATTTTTACATCAGAAAAAAAAATTAATTTAATTATCAAAACAAAAGTTAATTACAGCCGATTAAAAAAATTAATTTATTTGACGCTTGTTTTGTGGTTACGCTTTTATCTTTTATAACTTTTATTTTAAGGTCCTTTCAAAGTTCAGTAAATAAATGCATTTTTTATGGGCGGCAACAAATAATGATGATTTCATTACTTTATCTATTTCTTCGGGAGTTTCCTGACAAAAGAGGACAGCGGAGTTTATTGACAAACATTTTTAATTCGCCCTCAGAGTTAAATACATTGAATATAAAGAGAAAAAGAGATTTAAACATTTAAAAGTGACCTGAATAAAAAAAAATTCTAAACTTAGTTTAGAATTTTGATGAATAATGCACTCTTCGTAATTCTTTTTCTAATAAAACCTTCTTCAAGCGACAGAAAGAAAAAAAAAAAAAAAAAAGCGGAATTTGTTTAAATTTTTTCAAAGAAATGGGTCGCCCATGGAGTTAGTTCAACTGGGATGATGACTGAATGGAGGTAAAATTTGTATTGAGCCTATGGGAATAAATTTTGTTCCACGAAAAAATGGTTGTTCAGGGGGGTTTCACTGTATTTAATTTAATTTTTATGATAACAGACATCATTTTATTAAAATATTATGATTTTTTAAAATGCAAATGTTCTAATGATTAACCACATACACTCTTTTTTAAACTCATTTCACGTATGAGTCAATAAATAAAAGCAAATTAAAAAAAAGTCCCATTATTGATTACAAATTTAAAAAAGAACTTTGAATATTTAGCAATTGAAGCTTTTAACAGTAATTTAAATGTTGTTTGTGTTATGTGTCATAGATCTAGTTGATAAATGAAGTTAAGAATAATAGTAACAACATGTAAGATAATGTTTAATTTTACTTTTAGATGCTTTCTAAATGTTATTATTTCTTTTTAAAAATAACTTTGAAAAATTGCCGTTTTAACATACATATTACGGTTATTTTTCTCATTTTCATTTTACTTAATAAACGAACAAATGTATTTTTCTATTCAACCCATTAATGCCTGCATTATTGTCTTCGTTAAAATTTAGATTTTGCATTTCCTACCATTTTTTAAATATGAGCAACTTTTATCTTAACTTATCCAGGAATTTGTCTCGCGAAAGAAAGTATTTATTTATCTTTCTTTTTACGGGTGTGAAAAGCGTTTACTTGTCATTTTTAAAACCGTCCCAAAAACGGGATGCCAGGCACTAATGGGTTAAATAAAATTAGCAAACATTTTATTAAATAACCATGTATATGTATATATATATATATATATATATATATATATTTTAATGCAACATATCTTATACTATAATGCGAGCAAAAATTGTGTGTGTGTGTGTGGGTAAATTTTATTTCTAAAACGGCTCTAACGATTTTCGCAAGAATTTGGATTTTACCATTTTCGGGCACGAGAAGACCATTGGGCTAGGTCCCATGTTCGGGAAAATTCGATTACTGGGTCATTTTGGGTCATAATGGGTCAGGATAAAGCTATTTATATCTATAGAACGGCTGGATCGATTTTAAGGAAATTTTGTACCCAATCGTTTTTTGGTACGAGAAAACTATTGGGCTGGGTCACATGTTCGAAAAATTTCGATTAGTGGGTCATTTTTGGGTCATTATGGGTCAAGCCATTTTTATCTAAAAAACGGCTCTAACGATTTTGACCAAATTTTACATTTTATCGTTTTGGATTACAAGAAGACCATTGGGTTAGGTAACATGTTCGAGAAAATTCGGTTAGTGGGTCATTTTTGGGGTCATTAAGGGTCATGCTATTTTTATCTAGAGATTTTCTCACGCAATTTTGATTAAAAATTGCATTCTATGGTTTTCGGGCACAAGAAAAACATTGGGCTAGGTTACATGTTCGAGAAAAAATTTTAATGGGTCATATTGGGTCATTAAGGGTCTGGGTCAAGCTATTTATATTTAAAGAACGGCGAGATCGATTTTAACGAAATTTTGTATGTAACAGTTTTTTGACATGGGAAAACTAATGGGCTAAATCACATGTTTGAGAGATTTCGACTATAAGGGTCATTTGTGGGTCATGATGGGTCATAATGGATCACGTCAAGCTAAATCTAAAGAACAGGTGGATTGATTTTAACAAAATTTTGTATATAACATTTTTTTGGCACGAGAAAATCATTGGCCTAGATCGCACGTTCAAGAAATTTTGATTAATGAGTCATAAAGGGTCTGGGTCAAGCTATTTATATTTAAAGAGCGGCAGGATCGAGATTAACGAAATTTTGTGTGTAACAATATTTATACACGAGAAAACTAATGGGCTAAGTCACATGTTCGAGAGATTTCGATTATAAGGGTCATTTGTGGGTCATGATGGGTCATGGTCAAGCTATATCTAAAAAAAGGGTTAATCGATTTTAACAAAATTTTGTATACAGCATATTTTTGGCACGAGAAAATTTTTTTGAGAGAATTTTTCACGAGAGAGTTTTGGTCACTTTTGGATTATTCTAATTTTATCGAGACAATGTTTCGCGCAATTTTGATTAAATTTTATGTTCTATCGTTTTCGGACACAAGAAAATCATTGGGTTAGGTCAGGTGTTTGAGAAAATTCGATTAATAAGTCATTTTGGGTCATAATGAATCAAGTTCAAACTATTTATACCTAAAAATTGGCTCACCATTTTGAGTATACTTTCTATTATATCGTTTTCGGTTAAGAGAAAACCAGTGAACTAGGACACATGCTCGTAACAATTCAATTAGTGGGTCGTTTTAGGTCTTAATGGGTTCGGGTCATTCTAATTACATATAACAACGACTCAATCAATATTATATAAATTTTGCAACGAAACGTTTTTTGTCACGAGAAGACTATTGGGCTGAGTTGCATATTAAACAAAATTATATTAGTGGGTCATATCACTTCATTGCTGAATGCCGTCAAGCTAATTTTACTTAAGAAATGGCTTAAAAATTTTGATTCATTTTATACTCTGCTGTTTTTGATTACCTGAAGACCAATGAGCTAAGTCACATGTTTGATCACATTTGATTAGTGGATCATTTGAGTAATAAGGGTCAGGATCACGAGAATATGGTAAATGCCAATAAGTTGGCGATATTTGATAAAATACTGGCAAAATTTGGCCAAAAAATCGACTATTAAGATTACGAAATCAAAACACGTATTTCGCATCAAATGAAAGAATGTGTCCAAATTTGGCTATATCTGGCAAAAAAAAAAAAAAAAAAAAAAAAAAAAAAAAATGTATTTCAGAATGTGAAGAAATTTCTTATATATTCGAGATGCATAGTTAAACTAATCAGAGTCGAGTTAAAAAAGTTATTTGGATTGATGTCATTTCGTTCTAAACTTTAAAATAAAGTAAAATTTATGATCATGTGCATACAAACATACAGTTTTCTTATTGATTGTTTTTGTAAATAATACTATTATTAATAACATGTTTTACAGTAATAATACAGAGTGAATGATACAGGGAAAATACTATATCGAGTTGAACACAAAGTTAATTTTGACCGAGCTGAGCTCGGTCACCCCTGCTAGTATAGATATAATGTAAGACATCTACAAGTTATGTACACAGAACATGCACTTAAAAACCAATAACAAACAGATCTCTAGCTCTTAGATAGTGCATAATCAGCGGTTCCCAAGCTGGAGTATCCGAAAATAGTATTTATAATGACGGAATCACAAGAGGATTAGTAAAGTCACTAAAATAATATAAATGACAATGTAATTTGTATCAATTTATTATATGATTGAAATAAGAAGATTGCTAATAAACAAAAGCATTTTTACGTTATCTTGGTGAGTGGAAAAGGGGGGGGGCATTTATGAGAAATGGGGTTATTTCGAAATGAAATGGCTAATAAAAGATAGCAGAAAAAAAAGGTTGGGATTTGGAAAGCGCTGATGCAGAAGATTTTCATAAACCTTGAAAATAACATTTTAATAACATTTTTCACAAGAGTTGTGATTTCTAATTAAGATAGTAATCACATGTTAGACGCAGAACTTAATTGTTTTAGTACATACCCCCCCCCCCCCTCCGAAAGTTAATCGTGTTTCTTCTTTCATACCCTCTTCCACGCACATGAATTGAAACTCCACTTCCCCTTGTAAACAAATGGGTTACTGGAGAAAGGGTAGAAAGATTTTAGCGCTCTTGGCTCATTGCGTTTTATCGCGCCAAAGGTCTCAAGTCTTTCTGGATTGTAATGTAGCGCCCGGGTTCGTATTAACAATATTAAACGAACTTGAAATTTGTATGATTTTATCATTAACTCGAAACATGAAGAAATGCATTGTCTGAAATACGTGGCAGCTGACTGTGTGAAAAATCGGTTTAAAAAACAACAACTAATATTAAGCTCTAAAAACACTTAAAATGATCAATCAGAAACTCGGGAGGGAACATGTATCCAACGATTGCGTTATTTTCGTGTTAAAGTGTCGATATTTACCCGTGAAAATCACTGTTAACTCACGTAACTAATTATTTTTTTCACATAGAAATCCCAAGTGTAATATTTTGAATTTCAAACTAATTATATCACTCTTAAATCCGACTATACCGTGAATAAAATTGATACTCGATGATAAAAGGTTGGTATATAGTATTATAATTTCAGAGCTATTTAACAAAAGTAAGTGTATATTTTTAATCAAAGCATGCGTAATGCACTCTGTGGACAAATTCCTAACTGTAAACTTTTGTACCGTAACCATAACCTGTCTGCAACCTAACTGCGACTTATCAGTGCCCTTACCTTAACTTAAATGACATAAATGCAATCCAGCCGTCACTTTATTGTAACCCATCCTTATTCTAATCATAACATAAATGCAATTTAACTTTAACCCTAACTTTAAATTAACCGTGATCTAACTGTAACCTAACGTGAAATTAAATAAAATCAAAGACTTAAGATAATGTAATTGCAACCTAATCGCAACGCAAATGTTACCTAACCATATATTTTGTTCATGTCCATGGAAATTATTTTGTCTTGTTCGTATCTTGGTTATGATTCATTAGAATATTTTCTTCGGGTTCAGATTTGGTTCGATTCAGATTTCAGGTATTTTTTGAAATTCGATTTAAATGTTCGGGTCGGATTCAGGTCCATGGAAATTATTTTGCCTTGCTCGTATCGGATTATAGTTCTTTGGAATATTTTTATCAGGTTCAGATTTGCTTCAATTTAGATTTCGGATTTTTCTTCAAATAGAACTTTTGGGTTCAGGTTTTTCTGCGTGTCCACGGAAATTTCTCTGTCTGATTCGAATAAAGACATGCTATGCTAGAATATTTTTGTCAAGTTCAGACTTGGTTTAATTCAGATTTCGGCTTTTTCTACAAATGTAATTTTTGAGTTCGGGTTTTCTTGCGTGTTCACAAAAATTATTCTGCCTTGTTCGAATAAGAACATGCTTCACTGGAATATTTTTGTCAAGTTCAGATTTGGTTCATTTCAGATTTCGAGATTTTTTCAAAGATTTTTTTTAGATTCAGATTCGGTTCATGTGTATGGAAATTTTTTGTCTTATTCGGATCCGGTTACGATTTTTTGGAATATTTTTGTCAGGTTCAGATTTGGTTCGATTCAAATTTCAGGTATTTTTTACAAATAGAATTTTTAGGTTCGGATCTCTTTCATGTCCACGGAAATTATTTTATCATACTCGAGTCCGGTTATGATTCTTTCGAATATTTTGGTCAGATTCAGATGTGGTTTAGGTCAAATTTAAGGTTTTTCAAATCGGATTTTTTAGGTTCGAGTCGGGTTTATGTCCATGGAAATTATTTCGTTTTGCTCGGATCGGGTTATAGTTCTTTGGAATATTTTTATCGGGTTCAGATTTGGTTCAATTTAGATTTCGGGTTTTTCTTCAAATAGAACTTTTGGGTTCGGGTCTTTTTGCGTGTTCACTAAAATTATTCTGTCTTATTCGAATAAGGACATGCTTCACTGGAATATTTTTGCCAAGTTCAGATTTGGTTCAGTTCAGATTTCGCGATTTTTTCAAAGAAATTTTTTGGGTTCATGTGCATGGAAATATTTTGTCTTGTTCGGATTCGGTTGCGGTTCTTTGAAATAGTTTTGTCAGATTATTTGGTTCGATTCAAATTTTAGGTATTTTTTCGAATGGAAGTTTTAGGTTCGTATCGAGTTCATGTCCACGGAAATTATTTTGTCTTACTCGAATTCAGTTATGGTTCTTTCCAATATTTTGGTCGGATTTAGATAGATGTGGTTTGGGTCAAATTTCATGATTTTTCAAATGGAATTTTTTAGGTTTGAGTCTGGTCTATGACCACGGAAAGTATTTTGTCTTGCTGGGATCAGGTTATAGTTCTCTGGAATATTTTAATCTGTTTCAGATTTTGTTCGGGTGATATTTCGAGTTTTGTTTTTAAAGAAAATATTTAGGTTCGGATCAGGTTTCATGCCCACTAAAATTATTTTTCCTTGTTTGGATCGGGTTATGCTTCATTTGAACATTTTAACGGGATTGAGATTTGGTTCGGGTCAGTTATCAAATCCATAGTTTTCTTTCAAACCGAATTTTTAGGTTCGGGTCGGGTTTATACTCACGGAAATTTTGTCTATCACGGATCGGAGTGTGGTCTGTTTTTTTTTTCTAGTTGGGATTGGGTTATGTGTTAATTAGTCTAAACATTAAGGTTATAATCAGTTTTGATACTATTCTTTTTATGGCTATTTCTGATAAATAATTTACTTTACTGTTTGATAATTTATTATGGTGTATGAATCGTTTGCGGATTCGAACAATAGTACGCCAAACAGCTATTTTATTTTTGTTTCAAAAACAAATTAAAGGCATAATACAATTTTAAATTGAATAGAATACATTTAAATTTTATCAATGATAAAAAAATAAACTCCTAGAAAACTGTTGTGTGATTTTGTTACTACAACACAGCTAATGACTCATACATTCTAATGTTCGAAAAGCGAAAAATCTGCGTACAACCATACAGTAAAAAGAAATTAATTGAGTGGAATAATGTCTTGGAGTGACGCCAAAAATCTGCTACATTAAGTCCAAATAAGCACCAACAAAACCATGTGCTTTGACTCGCCAATCAATTCAAACTGGTTTAAACACGTATTTCTTTATTTTTATTTTTTAACTTTTAAACTGTTATTGAATAGATGACTAAAATTTCGTTTAAAAAATAACGTTTTGTGCCATTATTGGCTGTAATACACGATCGGAATGCATAAAAGATACAAATATATCAATTATAGCCAAGAATTATTTGTTTATTTTTATCATATGACTTTGAAATATCAATATAGAAGCATCATTTAAGATTTTGCTTGAAAAGTCAACATTCTTTCGTTAATGTCTTAAAATCGTCTGCACTTTGAAATCCAGATTTTAGATAAATATTTGTTATTTAAGTTTTCATGCATGATTTTAAAAGAATGTTTTCATCAATATATTTTATATATTGACATTGAATTATTAATATGTTGTTGAATCATGGACATTTTTCATCTACGTTATAAAGTATTAAAAAGTTCTGAAAAAAAAGAAAACTTTTAGTAATACAATTTTTAGTTCGAATCAAATGTTTTCAATATTTTATTTTATTTTATTTTGACATTTAATTATTTCTAATTTTCCAATTTCAATTATTTTAAATGCAAACCTTTTTTAAAATAAATAATATAATAGAAAAAACACCATTTTAAAAAATTACTATTTCTTCGTAAAATATGCTTCAGCTGTAATTCATTTCTTTCAATTCGTCTTATTAATACAAAATCCTTTCTACATGCTTTTGTTCGGGACATTAAAATTTGTGCGATAAATGGTTTCATATTGCAAACCTTTTTTGCGGTTTACTTCACATCCACCTATCTTTTTCCTCCATGGCATACAACAGCTGTGATAAAAAATCATCATTTAAACTGACAATTTGCCACTCTATGAATTTTAAAGGTCTGTCCCAGCTTTTTTAATTATTTCTGCGAAAATTTTATGCAACCAACCAACCATAAGCAAATGAGGGGGAAAAAAGAAGAAGGCAATTTTTTATGAGAGTGAGCTTTGGAATTTAATTAATTACTCAGTTAATAAATAGAATTTCGAAATTCTGAAGCTCATGTACATCAGGAGAGATTTGGGGCTACTCTAAAAAAAATTTTGAGCCTCGTACATGCTGTAGATTTTGCTAGCCATCGCAGACACACACACACACACAGACAGAGCGTTTTGTTCTTTTATTAGTATAGATAGACTATATTACTCTACATGGGCTATTCATGTCCACAACTTTACAATTTTTTTTTGCACTTATATAATCGGAATAACATATTTATGCGGGGGCAGGGAGTGATAATTATTTAATTTAAACAAATATTCTCGCCAATGTCTTTTTTATCGGATTCTTTTGAAAATGTAAGAAATTTGATCACTTTTGGACAATTTTAATCAACTGGCACCCTTTTAACGAAAATCGTGATTATGCATAAGCCCCGTGCAGTTGCCCCTCACACCCCAGCATTTATTCTTGCACAGTCCCTTCTTATAATGAATAAATTGTACTATAATCTCAAAACTCCCTTTATCGAGAGCCTCCCTTTGGCTGTAATGCAAAAATGTACACCGAAATGAATTCTAGTAATACATTACGCCCTTTGTATACGATTCCTCGAAGCATGGATCAAGTCACGTGCGTTATGTCACGTAATTCAATGTAATATAACTCGGTTAATATTAGTGTTATGTGGATGGAACATTTTTGTCTTATTTGGATATTTACTTAATTGGTAATAGGAAATTTTTATAACTTATGTCAGTTATAGGGCCGGGGAACCGTATAAATATTTAAAAGTTTTTAAATGTTTACATTGATCAAAACGACTTTTAAAATAATTTTTTGCCTTATTTAAAATATTTTTCTAAATGGATCGATAAGTTTATAACTACAGTTTAGAAAATAGCTATCGGGCACTGTTGAGAGTAGACACCCTGCATAAAACGTGATTTCTTTTCCATAACACATATTGGGTCATCCAGAAAGTCCTGCGATTTTTCAAAGAGAAGTTCGATTTCATCCAGTTATTTTGCTACTACTAATAAGGCTTGAATTACCCAAAGATATATATTCAATCTTTTATGCTTGAGTTGCATGATTTTAGATTCTATTGTCGCATAATTTTTGCTTCAGTATAGTGTTAAGAGTGCAAAAGCAATTAGTTAATTTGTGTCATGTAATTCTCTTTTATTTATTTATTTTTTTTTTTTTAAATGGTTAAAAGCTAGTCCGACTGCTCACAAATTTTTTTCTGTATAAAGTGCTGTTTCAAATAACTCAGTTTGAAGATGATTTGAGAAATTAATGTCCGGACATTTCAGTCTCGAATAGGATGCTTGTTCTAAAGGAACTTGATCTGTAAAGAAAAAACTCTGAAAATAGCCTGTACCTAAAAATCCACATTGTACAATACAAGAGCTATCACATAGATTAAATATTCCAAAAAGTACAGGATAGGAAGACTGGGTGCGTAAACCGTTATTATGCGTGAGTATCTCATACTTTAACACCACAGAAAATGCATTCTCGAATTTCGGCTTGTGAATATTTGCTTAAGGGTGTTTTTAAATCAAAAAGGGCCACTTTGTGACACATGCATTAATTTATTTTTGTTCGGAATGCATGAAAATAGCAGGTGTTGTTATTCAAAAACTATCTAATTGCACTCAATTTTCTGTTTTGTTTTTTGTTTTGTTTTGTTTTGTTTTTGAAATACAATAGATTTTTCATAGCAAGCCTTCAAAGTTGACGTTTTTGAGCACTTTTCCCGACGAAAGCAGAAAAACTGGTCGAAAAGCAGAAGAAAAACGGGTGATCACGGGATCGAAATAGTTTAGACTGGATAGGTAATTCAACTATCATAAAATGGAAAATTAAGTTCGATTCGAAATCGCTGCCATAGTCAGGCATTCCAATTTTATATCTTTTCGTTAAAAAATGAATTTGTAAATGTGTCAATTCATTTTGCGCTTGTTGAGCGGAGCAGTTGACAACACCCTTAAACAAAATAGAAATAACTTTTTTTTTTTTTTTTTTGAAATAGCTCTTCATTGGAGCTCTTGAAATAGCTCTTCATACTCTACAATAATGTTATTATGAAAATATCATGGGGTAAGTAAAATGAACCTTTCCAAGTGATATCGAGATGAAAGCTGCGTCCCAAAAATATAATGCTTTGTGTATGGTAAGACTACGAAGGAAATATTTAGTAAATTTTTTTACCGAAAAATCAAACTATAAATTCAGAAATATACTGCTTTTAAATGGCAATTTTGAAAGCAAAAATTGAAAAGAAGTGGCAAGAATTGACGAATCGTTACGATATTGCGTTCCAACATGACAATGCTATGCACCTCATTGCGAATTATGAAGGCAACACTTTAATGAGTATGACTGGCATGTTTTGTGTTAATCCCCATATTCATCAGATCTGGTCCTTTCAGATTTTTACCTGTTCACGTCACTTCAAATTTCTCTGAACGGTTAGGAATTCATTTTTTTTGACACAGTTAGATACCACATTGGTAATTTCTTTAAGAATAAATCTGATGACATTTTTAATTGAATTTTCCATCCACCAAAACGATGGCAAAAAGATCACACAACAAAATGGTGCTTATGTGATTCAATATTTTTTTATCTTTCTGTACGCCTTTGCTGAATTTTATCATGAAAAAAACCGCAGAACTTCCCGGGTGACCCAATATCATAATGCGTTCTGAAGATTTATTTCTATGTTAATACATCCTGAAGTGGCATAACAGGTGCTCTGAAAAAACTAACAATTTGAAATTTTGTTGAAATCTATAGAGAAATACCAGAACTACTTGTATTTAATCAATGTGAATTCTTTAAACAATGAACTCAAATTTAATTTTGAACACGGATGCATGATTCAAAAACATATATTTAACTATTAATTATAAGTGACCTGCATCGATATAAGATAGCATTCGAGTTCATTCCTCCTTTTGTTCCACTTAAGTCAACGTTCCTTTTTAAAATGCTACATATACCAAAGTTCGACCCGCTTGCAATTCCTACATTCATTAATATTTTAAATGAAAAATAGCCATTTTCCTGAATATTAATTTTCTATATGTTGCAAAGTTATGAATGTTTTTGTATTATGACACATCCTGTTTTGTGGCTTCCGTAGTAGGATCTATTGATCTATATAAAAGCGATTAAAGTGATATAAAAATGATTATGAAGTGCTTGGATTAATGAAATATGCAATTTTATGTTTGGGTTAATTACACAAATGTAATTTATTTTCGCAGATGTAGAAATATTTATCTAATCAGTAAATATAAGAGAGAAAAATGAATTTTTGTTTTCAATATAAAATAAAGTTCCGCATTTGGTTTGGACATCCGGGTAGTTAAAGTTGTTGTTAGAAAAATATCTTCTCCGCTTTGTAAAGCAAAATTTCTGACATATTTCATGATTTATTTTTAAACTTAAAAGAATGATAGCCGTTACGTTGCATTCCAGAAGATGTCACCGGGAAATGTTTTAAGTTAAATTCCACAGGTTTAATGTATGGGCCAACGGGTAAGGTCGGGGCGTTTCGGACAAACGCTGAGTCTTCGATATTCTGATTGCATGTTTGATTAGTGGAGTATTTTGTAATTAAACTGATTTATTCATTTTCTGATAAATGAATTACATTTTCAGATACAAGCATTTGTTGTCCTTAATCCTTAACTACTGTTAGCCATCTTACAGACTGCTGAGTTTTTAAAGTCTCAGAGTTATAACTCATAATTTTAGTTTAACTATAGATAATGGTCAAACTTTGTTTCGTATGGAGCCCTATTACTAACTTTAGAGACTTTTAAATAACTGAATTTTATTTACAATAGTCCTGTATATAAAGTTTAATACAAAAATAGTATTCTGAGAGTTAATCTAACATTTTATTCATCTTTAGATTAAGCGGTCTGACAGACCGCTCACAGAAGTTATGCGACAATATTTGTCTCAGCAGTTAACGGTTTAAACAGCAGCTTTTTTAATTTCTCGTTATCTCGCGTATTGAAATTCCGCTCAAAACGTAAACTTTTATGGCACTATTTTAAAAAATCTTCTGTTTTTGTCAAAAATAACAAAGAATTCAATTACGTAATTTCTGAATAAGAGCACTTTTCAATTTGATACGATTGCAAACAAAAACTAGTCGTTGGGCCACTGTAATACTTACCCATCATGGCTATGCATGATATGAAATATGAAAGTAAAACATATGTAAACTATTTATAAAATGCATTGCAATTCCAAAATAAAATTTAAACGTATATTTAAATATTTTTAATGCATAGTAATGCTCTATAACGGAATTGTGCGTAAACCGCGATTATCCCGTCGACCCATTTCTACAAATTATATAAATCGCCAAACTACGTGAAATATACACATTGACATAAATTTTATATTAAACAACGAAAAAACAAATAAATTAGCAAAAGATTCACAAAAATACAAATAAAATATCGAATTAAAAAATCCCTTGATGATGTAATAAACGCGTGTAACGTGTTTAATGTCAAGTGAATGTGACATTTACGACAAGCCATTATTGGTATTTAATCTTACAGTTTGGCAATGGATTTTTGGTAAATGAGATAATCAATTACTACCAAATTGCGCAAAAGAAAGGTCCTATAACTTTAAAATTGTTTGCATATTAACGAACAGTTTACTACATTGGATTAAGCATATCCTTTCTAATTAAAATATATATTTGAATTGAATTCTGAATGACATACACGGTCATGAAAAATTGAAGATATTAGAAAATAGGATTACAAATATCTCGGCAACGAATTATTCGATCGACTTCATTCTTCATGCAAAAGTTATGTTTTTTATTGTCTTTTATATTATCTCCTTAAAATAGGCAGTTTAAAATTCTTATTTATCTTTTATGAGAACGAGTAATCCGAGAGTCCGAAAAAATAGCTCCGGATAATCAAGGTTACTGATATTCATTAGGCCTCCTTCAATTATTACATACTACAAATTTCAAGTCTCTATCTCAATTTGTTTGGGAGATAAAGCATTTACAGACACACAGACGGACGTACAGACAGACAGACGGCAAATTTTTTTCCCTAAAAATGTGTTTTCCGGAATCTTCTATGTCTAAAACGTATAAATCTGTCAAAAATTTTTTTTTTCAATTTTCAAAACGATTACAAGACTTACTCCGTGTATGATAGGTAAGTAATAAATCAAATCCTATCTCAGGAAGAAGCCAGTTAGGATTTCAGAAGCATCCTTAATGAAAAAGGTGTTTATTTTTTGTTTTATTTTAGCAAGCATATTAAATAGATTTGTGAACATTATGATCTTTCCCACCTTCCCTCCAACAATTTTTTCTATTACCGATTTACGTCATCAATAAATTTTGTAGTACAAACCCTCTTTAAGGGTGTATTTCAATCAAAACTACTTATTTCCTGATTTATTTTTAAATTCATTTTTACTCTCTAAAGCATCAAACTGGCAAATTCTCTTATTTAGAAACAACACAACACTGTGCTTGTCGATTTTTTGATAGATTTAGAAAATATTGCAAAAACATTCTGTCAAAGTTGTCGTTTTACGATGAATTTTCCGAAGCGGGAGATCGAGGAACGAAAAAAAGGGTCATATGGAGAAAGTAACTGTTTATAAATTGAATTCTAATGAATGGAGCGAAAACTGAAATCACGCGGCATCTTATACATCTATTCAGAAATCACCTCAGCAAGTTTCATATTTCTACTTTCAAAAATGAGTCTGAAAATGTATCGGAAAACTTCTAGCTGTAAGAATGGAAAAGTATTTTTTCGAATACACCCTTAACACTCTATTGGAGGGGTTGAATATGCCAGTCAGCTCTTTCTGGTTGTATTATAACAGACTTAAAGAATATTAAAAGAATTTTCTTCTTCTTTTTCTGTTCTTTATCTAATTTATTTCCTTATTTTTAATATGGCACCCGATCAGATTGACAATATAAACTAGGAAATGTATGTAAAAATTTGAAGAAGAGGACTGAAAAATGACCTGGCGTACTCCATACGCCGCCCCTCCAAAATTGCACTGTACGCATACCCCTCCAACTAAGGGTTCAATAAATAAACGGTCAAATGCGAGTATTACTTTTGCTCATACGGTTAAGTACAATAAATATATGAATTATCAACTGTATTATTAAAAAAATATTTTCTAAATGAATAATATATAATTGTCGGCCGGTAAAGAAGTTGGCCGTTACTTCGTTGATAGGTGCATTTGAAACTTAACGAAGTTAATCGAATCAGGAATGTGATGCACATGAAAAATGCGTGATTACGAGTGCCTTGCTTAATTTGCATTTCTGGTGCCGCAGCCATTAAAAATAAACACGAGTTTTTAAAAATTAAGACTTGAATATTCTGGATGTCTGAGCTATTATAAAACGAGTGAGTACTAAAGCAATGCTTCTCCCAAAAATGTAAACCTAGTTCTAATATAAAAGTTACCGAAATTACGGATCTTAAACTTTACGAACTTTATCTTATGAATAATATCTTACTATTTGATTTGGGTCTCAGTATGTCTCATTTTATTTGCATTTTTTCTGGCGAAGTGATTTACCATGAATTCATTAGTATAAGTAAAGCTGTAAAGCAGAGAAATTACATAAAAGCGAAGTACTCCCCATCCACTCAAAAATGAGTACGTGATGGTTTTCACGATTAAGACTTAAATACCAGGTGTTATTAAGAGCCTAGAAAATACTAAAATATTAGTACATTTCATTTATTTTAAAAAATAAGCTCTAACAGCGAAGTAAAATTACTATCACTTTAATTTTTGGGAGTCATATTAAAGGGCGCAAATAAAATTCCAATTTTATATTACTTTTCATTTCATATTTATATTAAGAAGTATACAAAGGTAGCTTTATATGTTCATTCAAGCAGTATATTTTCCCTAAAAAACAACGCAGTATGAAATAGGATAGGATTTTGTGGGTTTATATGGCTATCTAAAAGAAAATCTAAACTTCAAAAGATATCAAAACTTTTCTAAATGTCCAGGAATGAAACAGTACTTCAGAAAATTGAAATCGTTCGCGAATATTTTTTTTTTCTAAAACAAAATATACCTGACAAATGTTTTGCAGGTGACAGCAGATAAGAAATAGAACAAATTTGTGTATTTTTTTAAATATAGATAAACTATAATGATTTGTACAAAATATTAGAATATTTGTATACTACAGTTCTTTTTTTTTTTCTTTCTTTCGGTAAAATTGATGGGATTTTTCAGTGTTTGTAGGCTTTAAAATTAGAAATGGTGGAAAGAGAAATATTTCTTCTTTAAGGGTGTATTTCGATTCAAACTGCTTATTTTCCGATTTATTTTTAAATTCATTTTTGCTCTCATATGCATCAAATTGGCAAATTGTCTTATTTAAAAAGTATACAAAGTGCCGTGATAGCCGATTTTTTGATAAATGCAAAAAATATTGAAAAAAAAATAAAAAATGGCAGTTTGAACCATTTTTTCCGAAGCGGGAGATCTAGGAACGAAAAAAAGGATCATACTGAGAAGATAATTGTTTATAAATCAAATTCTAATGAATAGAGGGTAAAATGACATCACACGGCACCTTATACATCAGTTCAAAAATCTCCTCAGGAAGTTTCATGTTACTACTTTCAAAAATATGTCTGAAATTGTATCAGAAAATTTCGAGCTGTTGAAAATGGAAAAGCGTTTTTTCGAATACACCCTTAAATGTGCCTTCAGTAGAAAATTGTATCGCCTAAATAAAGGTCATAAACATTTTCAGTGTCCTGAATGCATTTGAATTTTTTAACCAGCTTCTTATATGCATATTTCTAACTCACATATTAAATTTTATATCCATGGTTATAGTGCATAGCCAGTAAATACACACATTTCCACAAATTGATTGATAAAGTTCCAAATTTGAAACTAATCGAATGGAGCAATAACAAAACTTTCTTTTATTTCACACATGTTAATACTTCAAAATACGTTATCACAGTGCCAGAATTAAATGGCAATCTGTCATCTGTGTCCATCGTGATGTGTGTAAAAGTATGAAATTACGTACACTTGAGAGATAGACTTGAGATAGGATTATCACTAAAATCGTGTAAATTCTTCCACATGCAGCATAACAACTCCACCTGTTGGGTAATTAACATTAAAACCTAATCAGCAACAATTTTTGTCAACTTCTAAATGAATACTACGTTAGATAAAATTCGTGCACTAATTCTTGAGATAGGGCTTTTGCGGAAAAAATGCAGCATAGCAGCATAACCACTTGGACGATTTATACCAAAACGTAAACAGAACCAATATATATCAAGAATTAACTGAAACTGGAGTTTAAAGAAAATCCGGGTATTAATTCTTCAGATACAGTTATTGTGAGAATCAGCAAAAATGCAGCACGGCAGCAACAACTGTTGGGCGATTTACACCAAAATGTTAACAGAACCAACTTATATCAAGGGTACATTAAATCTGAAGTTTGATGAAAATTTGTAGATTAACTCTTCAGATAGATTGCGGAAATCGTGAAAAATGCAGCATATTGGAGCCACCTGTTGACCACATCAAAATGCAAGAAACATCTAATCGTGCCAAGGACTAACCTAATCTGAAGTTTGATAGAAATCCTAGAGATAGAGCTATTGCGGAAATCTTGAAAAACGCAACATAGTACCTTTGAGAGATTTACACCAAAACTAATCAGTATAAATTTATATCAGGGACTAACAATATTTTAAACCTTAATCCACTTATCCTGATTGTCATAAAAAAATTATGTTTATATTAAAAAAAGACTAGTATATATTTAATTTATCCCTGTATAACTACAAATTTCCCATTCATGGATATTAAATTTTTGTTTTAATTGAAAAAGAATAAATATTTATCTTACTGTATAGTGTTTTGTTACGATGTCTGCTAAACTAAACTAACCAAAAGGCTAATTTGCAATCAAAAAGATAAAAATTTTAAAGTTTGGTTCTCCTTTTGATTTGTAGATGCACCCCCTAAGCAAATTTTATGTATATCATTTAAAAGTAGACTTTACTTCCAATCGTTTGGTACCAGTAACTTTCTTCTAGTATAGTTTAATGCAGAGTTAGTAAGGGGTGTTCATTGTTTTTTTCGTTTCACGACTGTACAATTTGGAAATAACATCCTTTTGAGATCTCAAACATGCAGGAAGCAGAAGTTGCACAAAAATGGCCGTAAATATGGTAATAGGTGAAACAAAGTGATCCGATATAGAATGGCGCACAGAAGGTGAAGCTATTCTACTCAAGCAAAAACTGACAAAATTATCTTTTTTTTCTTCTTTTTTTTATGAAATATTATGCGTCATTTTTCTTTACGAGCAAAAACACCACCACCACACTTTAATAACTATCTAGCAACTCATTGTATAAACGTATAAGTGATACCATAATCGATCAGTAACAACGTCTATTAATTGATGTTATAAACTTAAATTTTGCTTTGGGGATTTTCTACATATCCAATTTGTAACAAAATTTAAAATGAGCAAGAAATTTTCGTGTTTTGAGCGTTGGGGAAATATTTTTTAAGAATCGCTTTTTAAGGGTGTATTTCGATTCAAACTGCTCTTTTTCCGATTTATTTCTAAATTCATTTTTGTTCTCAAATGCATCGAACTGGCAAATTGCCTTATTTAAAAGGTACACAAGGTGCTGTGATTGACGATTCTTTGATAAATGTAGAAAATATTGCGAATAAGGCAATCGAAAAGAGCATTTTGAACTGACTTTTCCGGAGCAGGAGATCCGTGAACGAAAATATGGGTCATACTGAGAAGATAATTGTTTATAAATCAAGTTCTAATGATTTGAGTGTAAAAAGACATCACACGGCACCTTATACGTCTCTTCAAAAATCCCCTCAGCAAGTTTCATGTTTCTACTTTTAAAAATATATCTGAAATTGTATTGGAAAATTTCGTGTTCTTGAAGGTAGAAAAGCGTTAAAATATTCTATATAATTGCATAAGTACGTTAATTTTACGAGATTACAATTAAGTAGCGTATAGAGTGTCATTACAACGAACGTCAATGTACCAATTATTTTTCGCTTTAACGAGTACATTTGGATTGTTAAAATAAACCCTATTATGCAATTTCATTATAAAAATATTTATTTTATCGAATTTTTAGTATAGTGTATTTAACCATTGCTCCTAAGCCATTCGTTGGAAGAAAATTTTACATAGTAAATTAGTATATACTAAAAAAATAATAATAAGGAAATAATACTTAAAATTTAACAGTTAAATTAGTTTTAAACACTAACAGGATACAGTGGGTCAAAGAATAGAATAAATTTAAGTAATGAAATTTTTAGGGAAAGAGGGAACATAATGATCAACGGTATCTATTTCATCTAATCAACATTAGACAAAAATATTTTTAAAATTGTCAATAGTTGATTGCATTCATATCATACTATTGACAATATTTGAAAGATGTTTAAGTGATGTCAATTACCTAAAATTCACATTACTTAAAAAATCTTCTCACCTTGTCCTTGAAATAAACCTTGTTGATTTGTCCCCCAATTTTTCCTTTACAATATAAACGAAAGTATTATAAAAAAAAAGAACATACGTTGTTTTGCAAATGCAGAGCTGTCAAGTCTCTATTTATTTTATTTTAACATCAATATTTGTGCACGGAAGTTTTTCTCTAATTAATCACAGAAAGATGCTATTAAAAAAGCAATATTTCCTTGACTAGCGTTAGAGTTCTCAGAAATTGAACCACATTATTTATTAGAAATATGTCGCATTATCAGCTGATTCATCATTATCTACTTTATATAAGAGAAAAAGTGCTTTTCCATGGCCAGTGTGTAGGCGATATTTTTTATTTTTCAAAAAACTATTTATTTATTTTATGTAGAATCTTTTTTTCGTTCTCTTATTGAATATGCATATTTGTATACCCGATTCACTGATTATGGATACTTTTTTCAATTTTCTCTTTCTGATTTCTTTAAAAAATTGTGATTTATGGAAATGAATGATGAGCGTTATCGCCTTCATAGTGACAGTTATATTTATGGATTGCATATTGCAATTAATGAATGTTTATACCATCAGATAACCAGTTTTCGCAAATGGGAAATTTTAACTAACCCTTTATGACCCAATCATATTTTTAAATATCATTAAGGTCATTGTGCCTAAATGCGATATTGCTATTTTACTTTAAAAGCTTAATCCAAGAATCATATGTAAATACTGAATAAAGAAGCACCCGATCTTAAAAAACAAAACCCGAAACATATTTCTACATTTAAAACCTTTTGTTTAAAAGAAATTGCCAATCAAATACACATCGCCCATTTTACATCGCCCCCGTGTTTTGTAAATGCAACAAAAATTCTCACTGTGCTCACTGTTTTTAGTTTTTAACTTTTTTCGTATAGAAGGTTGGTGGTTATGACGACCATTACCAACAATTTGAATTCGGACTTACTGATACACATTAATGGCTGTAAATAAAGTATATTGGTTTCCAGCGGTGCAACCCACTTTAAAAAATCATATAGTTTCACTGTGTTGAAGAGGGAACATATGAACAGTGGCGGATACAAGGACCATGCATGACCCACCTCTGAAAGAAGAAAAATTTTGCAGGAAATTTAAAAAATGAAATATATATGGAATTTTTTCAAATTTATCCCTTGCTTAATAATCAGAATCTTTCTGACTCTTTTAAAGCTGTACTTAAACCCAAAGTAGGTAATTTCTGACATATCCATGAAGTATATTTTAATCTTAGATACAAGATGCATTTATTCAAAGCAAATGTGATTGATTAACGTTTTCCATTTTTCAATAAAGGCAAAGAATCTAACGCAAAATCATCGTAAACTGTAGAATTGTAAACTGAATTTCACACCGTGGCAGCCAATTGCTCCCTCATGACGGCTTTTTGTAATTGTCAATTAGTAAAAATTTGCATAAAATGCTCAATTTCTTGAATGATTGTTTGATTTTGTATAAAAATAGAAAAAGCTTCAATCTCTTGGCATCTGAATGAAATTATATAATATCAAATTTACATATTATCAAATATATGAAATATACATTTATATTTTTACGAATATTTATGCAACTTTTTTGTTACGAATTAAAATAACTTCTCAAAATTATCAGAAATTTAGCTATTTTGGATGTGAGGACAATCTTCAATATTAAAATTGTTTATTAAGAGACGTTACCTCCCCTCCCCCTCCTCTAAAAATAGCCATGACCCCCCCTCTAAAAGGAAAGCTGGATCTGCCCTTGCATGTGAACCTGTTGTTTTTATCCATAGAACTGTGTAACAGTCAATTAATGATTTACATACAGCAACTTAAACATGATCTGAATTTAAAAAAAAATACTCTCACAATGCCAAGGAATTACTATGGATAGCTTAATGTGAAATGATTTTTACAAGAAAATTATAAAAATGTCATACTATTTAAGGCATGTCTTGGTCTGCAATGAACAGTAATATTACAGCATAAAGTTGTGGTTGTGCAATATATGCGCAGAATGTAAATGTATGTAAATTATCTAATATAAAACTAAAGCGAAGTCATAGAGAAATTTTAAACCATTTAATTTTTGCGTTAAATGATTCAATTATTAAATTTATGAATTTAGAATATTTACCATGCCTAATTATACAAAAGTACAGTGCTGTCACTAGATCTTCAAAAAATGGAAATTGGAAATGACTCAATTAATAATGTGGATTGATTATGATTGGATAAGCCTGCTTAAACGAATATTTCAATGTGAAGGATGTCGAATTTATGAAATTAAACCTACCAATCACGTGTGTATAATTTTTACCAACCGTGAAAACTATCAATTGTTAAATGGCACATAGTATTAATGCTAACAAACATATACGAGGCATCCTCATATAACTTTAAAGAATAAAAATCTGGTGAAATTAAACTTAATAAAATAAAATTTTAAACTTATAAAAAATGCCTTAATGACTCAAAAGAAAAGAAAAAAAAAACGAAAAAAGGGTCTACAGTGATGATTTTTAATAATATTTTACTTAACTGAAGAACAAAGATGAACTTGCGAGTTTAATTTTCTTTACTATCTCTTTGGCATTTTACCACTCTAACTATATATTTATTTCTAAATTTTTACATATAATGAATTCCCATAGTATCAGTGAAATATTTAAATATTTAATAATAACAATGTAGCATTTATAGTACAAAATATATGTGTAACATTGTCTTTGATGCTGATATTTACCAATTATATTACTTTACACTGACTCGTTTTATTTTATTAAAATTTACTTGTAACGCACATGTTCCAGACATGCTAAGCTAATTTGTTGTACATACCTACCAGGTCCCCCCCCCCCAAAAAAAAAAAAATGTTCCGTTATTTAAAGTCTTTTACTAAGAATATCATAGATGTAAACAGAAATAAAAGAGTGGGGACGTAGTAAGTAATTACAATTAAATATTTAGAACGTTGTTCTCCAACTGGTGGTCGTGAACACATAATGGGGAAATGTTTATATACAAGAAAATCTGTTTTTAAATACTAATAATCAAATACTACACAATTGCTATTGATGACAATGTAGTTTGATTAGTTTATTAATATACGGCTGGATTTATTTATTACTTGAAAACTTTACTACATGTGGATTTACATTTGAAAAACGCAGAAGTAAATTATTCTCAATCTAATTTAGTTTTTGATGCAAGTTTTGAAGAAAATGTTTTCCACACAAGCAAGTATATATATATACACTATATGGCCAAAGATGACCGGCCATTTGCGATTTTCGACATTTTATAGAATATCTAGAATACTACATGAAGAATTGTCCTGAATCTTTAATTGTATGAACATAATAGTAATGGTCATACAATTCCGTGAAATTATTTTTTCCGAAACACTATAAGGGATCGTCCAAAAATTTTAAAAGAACAAACATCTTTTGATAACCTTGTCAAAACTAATGTAGTAAAAGTGTTCAAACAACAGATTATGGTTAAGTAGCTTATTGTAATGAATTGTGTTCATTTTTATGCGAAAAGTATGTATACTCGTAGAAAAATTAACATTTTTTCTATAAAAACAGTCCCAAATTTTTCCAAGTTTTTTGCTTATAATTTTAATTAATTTTTCTTATAATTTTAATAATTTTTAATATAAAATAATGTTCTTTTCAGAGAATATGACAAACAACATTGTACACAATAATCTGAAATCAGAATAAAAAAATAATTATATGAAGGAGGAGCAAGTTTACTACGGAATTTTTTATTGTGCATGCGTGAAATCTAAAGGTCTATCAGGTTTACTAAATAATTTTTCATTGCGTATGAGTAAACGCTATCAAAATTTCATTTGCATATTGTGTTAGATAAATGCATAGAGCAACTTTTGTGAAAGTTTCAAAAACATAGCATGAAAGTTCTGAAAGTGATCGTCTATGGAATAACCTTAAAATACATTATACACAAAATTAAGCAAAAAGATGAGGAACTGTATCCACTCATCTATTGATTAGTGTCAATATAGAATGCACAATATGGCATGAATTACTATATTTGGATACAACCCCACATTTTTTTTTTTTTTTTTTTTTTTTTTTGGCTTTATTTTGGGAATGACGGATTTTGAGCTTATTCTATAGATGATCACTTTCATAATTTTCAAGCTGTATTTTTGACACATTCGCAAAAGTTCCTCTATACATTTAGCTAATGCAATATGCAAATTACATTTTGATTGCAGTGACGCATGCGCAGTGAAACATTATTTAGTAATCCTGCTCATTTTTCATACAATTTTTATTATTTATAATTCTGATTACAGAGTATTATGTACAATGTTATTTGTCACATTTTTGGAATTGAACATTATTTTATATTAAGAATCCGCAAATTATAGCAAAAAAGCTTGGAAAAATTTGGAACTGTTTTTATAAAAACCTTAATTTCTCTACGAGTATACATGTTATCCAAATAAAAATGAACACTGTTCATTAAGTCACTTAATCACAATCTACAGTTTGAACGTTTTTTTCGACATTACTTTTGACAGGGTTTTCCAAGAAATATTAGTTTTTATTTAATTTGTTGACGGTCCCCTAAGACGTCTAGAAAAAAAATCTTTACATAAATGTATGTACTGTACTATTATGTTTACACACTTAGAAGTCAAGATAATTCCTCATGTATTTTTCTAGATACTTAACAACATGTCAAAAATCGCAAGTGGCCGGTAGCCTTTGGCCATATAATGTATAAGAACATAATTTTAGAAGAATCCGTTACGAAAATTTCATTAAAACAGTAAAACAAAACAAAGTGTTTACTTTTTTTTACGAATGTTTACAGTGCCTCAATACTTAAAAGTTTTAAAAACGATATTTTATAACAAAATACATGTGAGCCATTCTCCGATAACTTTAATTTTCATGAATAAGAAACATGTAAAAGCACTTTAAAATAAATAAATAAATAAATAAGCATTTTTAAACTTCCAATTTTAAAGTTTCATATTCTTGTAGCTATAATTAGAAAATTGCTCTTATTCAGCATTAATGTTTAATATTGTGTTGCCCCAGTGAGACCCGTGCCGTCCATTTAAGGGTCCTGTCCCTGCCCGCGAAGACACTCGCGAGCTAATGCTATTCCTATGGGGAGGTATTTTTGTAATAACTCTTCTGCATTTTGACATTTTTATTTTTATTTATTTATTTATTTATTTTTATTATTTATTTATTTATTTTTCTTTCTTTCTTTCTTTCTTTATTTTATTATTATTATTATTATTATTATTATTTTGCATTGGATAGCTGAGGTCCCTCTCATGATCGCTCCTTGATTACTTTTTCGATTTTGGTCGCGAGTATTTTTTATAAAGTTACTTTCACTTTCTGAACTGGTTCTGAAAGTGAAAGTAACTTTATAAAAAAAATCTGCAACCAAAATGGAAAAAGTAATCAAGGCGCGATCTTGAGAGGAAACTCAGCTGTCCAATGCAAAAAATAAATAAATAAATAAATAAATAAAAAAAATAAATAAAAATAAAACAAAATAAAATGCCAAAATGCGAAAGAGTTATTAGAAAAATGTCTCTCCATTATTAATAGTATTAGCTCGCGAGTGTCTTCTCGAGTAGGGACAGGACCCTTAATAATGAAATCGAACGGGGATGGTAAAGATGGAAAGGAAAATTACTACCTATTTTTAGGCTAATCATGTTAAGATTAAGTGACGACAGCCACAAACAGGTATTTACATTAGATTAAACAATAATCATAAAAAAAATACTTACTTTGGAAAGTACATTTATAAACGTTTGAGACGGTAAGACTACCAATAAAGCCACAATGCTTGAAATTGATATTTAAATGCTGGTTTAAATTCTACAGGTAAATTTCCTGTAAAGAATTACATTCATTTTTTCTGTGGAATGCTTCTGCGTGAGAAAAATTAACTGCGGCTGCATCTGGAGTGATTTTCTGTATAATTTTAGCAAAAGGGACGATAAGTAATCTAAAATTCAGGAACCAGAACTAAAAAAAAAATAATAACAACCGTAAAAATGTGTGGAGGTTAATTTTTTGCTTCATATTTACATAAAACAATAGTCCAGTTTCCGGAAAACAATTACGCCGAATAAATTTCATTGTAACAATTTTATAAAAACAGCTCCAAACTAAAAAATCGGCACCAGGGACACAAAACGGAAAGGACATGGTACATTTTCCACAAGGCTTATTTATCCACTGCCTACTACATATTAGTATGGGTAAACGGAAAAAAAGTGACCGGAAAAAAAGTTATCGGAAAAAAAGTGGCATAAACTACAAAAGCGGAAAAAAGTGACATGGAAAAAAAGTGACGAGGAAAAAAGTGACAAGGAAAAAATTTACCCGAAAAAAAGTGACAAGGAATTGATTTTGGGGATTCATTGGTTAAATATGAAAGGGGGATCGGGGGGGGGGGCTCATAGTTTAGGTAAATGGGTTTTTCATGCTGAATTAACTGTTTTCTTTCAATTTTTGGATATACGTTCATCCTGAAAAGACGCTTGCCTGATTAGTTTTGGAAGGTACGATTACTTCCCCTTCCCCATCCGTCCTCAATTAGATGAATGGGTTTTTATGCAGAATTGTCCAACGTGTGTCAAATTTGCATATAGAATCTTTTCGATAAGGCTTATGTATAGTATAAAATGCCTGAAGAGATTCTAGGCGTTTAAGGATTAAGTATAGAGGGGGAACGGGGGATAACCTTTCTTAAATTAAATTAATGGCTTTTTACGCATAATTATCCGATTTGCTTAAAATTTTGGACATAAGTTCATTATGATAAGACGTATCTTAGATTAGTTATGGGTTCGTCTGCTTATTATAAAGGGGGGAAAGAGCAATTCTTCCCCTCAAACTAGATAAATATGTTTTTATGCAGAATTATCCCATGTATTTCAAATTTAAATATAGGTTCTTTCTGGTAAGGTGAATTCCGGAATAGTTTTAAGGATTTAATGGCTAAGTATAAAGGGGAGATGGAGGAAACCCCTCTTAAATTAAATAAATGGCTTTTTATGCAGAATTATCCGATTTGTTTCGAATTTTGGAAATGGGTTAATTATGATAAGACGTATTTCTGATTAGTTATGGGGTTCTGTTGGTAATTAAAAGGAGGGCGGGTGATTACTATACGCACCTTAAATTAGATTAAAAATATTATGCGCACTTATCCGATGTATTTCAAATTTTGGATATAGGATCTTTCTCATAAAGTGAATTCCTGAATAGTTTTATATGGGTTTAATGGCTATGTATAGAGAGGGAACGGGGGATAAACCCCCTTAAATTAAATAAATGGCTTTTTACACAGAATCATCCGATTTGCTTCAAATTTTGGATGTATATTCATTATAAGAAGGCGAATCTCTGATTAATTATGGGATTCTTTTGATAATTAAATAGGGGAAGCGGGCGATTAATCCTCCACTCTTTAAATAAAATAAATTGTTTTTTTTCTTTCACAACTATTCAACGTATTTCAAATTTTGGATATAGGTTCTTCCTGATAAAGTGAATCCCTGAATAGTTTTAAGGGTTTAATGGCTAAGTATAGAACGATGAACGGGGGATAACCCACAATTGATCAGGACTTTGCCTTATCATAATGAAGGCCCAATCAAAATTTGAATCAAATCAGATTATGCGTAAAAAGCCATTTATTAATTTTAGGGGGGGGGGGGGTATCATCCGTTCCCCCAATGTTTACTTTAACCTTTAAAATTATTCCGGAATTCACTTTATGAGAAAGAATATATATCCAAAATATGATATATATCGGATAAGTGAGCATAAAAAAAATTTATCTAATTTAAGGGAGGAGGGGGAATAATCACCCGCCCCAATTTTTAATTGGCAAAATAACCCCATATGTAATCAGGGATACGCCTTATCATAATGGTTCTATAATCCAAAATTTGAAGCAAATCTGATAATTCTGCGTAAAAAGTAATTTAATTTAAGGTGGGTTATATTCTATTCCCCTTCTATACTTAGATATTAAATCCTTAAAACTATTCAGAGATCCACCTTATCAAAAAGAACCTATATTTAAAAGTTGAAATACATGGGATAATTCTGCATAAAAACTAGGGATGGGCATTATTTATCGTATTAGGATAAATAACAGTGTTACTACGCTAGAACCTAATATTGCATTAATATGTTACTGAAAAGTCCCTGTTAAATAAATAACACATGGTTCTTAATGACAGCATCTTCCTTCACTTGTTTTAATCAAGATTTCATTTTTTGTACCTCTAAAATAATAATAATATTCATAAAAATCCAGGGTTTGAAAAAACCCGGGTTTTTTTTAAAAAGCCCAACCCACTGGGCCCAGTAAATTCCTTGACTTTTCCTGTATATTTTGAGATTTTCCTGACTTTCCATGATGCTGGGAACCCTGTATAATCTGTCACCGTTTTTGTGTTGAAAATTACTGTATAAACTTTCATTGAACATTGAAGCAGGATAATAAATGTGCTTAAAAGCTATAACAATCAAGCAATCAGGATGGGGATCACATTTCAAGCGCCATCATTAGGTATACATTAAGATTTAAAGCACTTGGTTGCATTTTAAAATATATAGCCATGAAAATCTTCCTTATTTACAAATTAATTTATTTTATGGTCATTTTATCAATACTTAGAAATTCTTTTAAATATGGTTAGTTTGAAATATATTTAAATTGGCATTTATCTTTCCATTCTCATATCTTAGATTAAATAATGGTACAGTTGTGAAAACATGAGAAAATTTGAAAAAACCCACAAGTGGGTTTTTGATGGGTTTTTTCAAGTGGGCCCGCCCGAAAAAACCCGGGCGGGTTTTTTCGGACTGGGCCCACTTCGGCGATCCCTGTTAAAAACGTCCTTAATCTTTTCTTTTGAGACGTTTGCAGAACAATATTGAATGTCCGGGCTAGCCCGGACAGCGCCCCCCCCCCCCTCTGCTTGCGCAGACCCATTCACACTTATTTAAAAAATTTACGCCCCCCCCCCCTTATTAAAACATCCTTAAAAACCCTTATTAAAAAAATCTCACAATTATACACTCTAAGATAAAAAACCTGTCTAAAACGGAATTTAAAACTGTTTTATAGGCTTCCGTTTTAGAAGGTTTTACTATATAAAATAAGATATTGTTTGTATCCAGGAAGTACAGCCCGGACAGCCCCCCCCCCTGCTTGCGCAGACCCATTCACAATTATTTAAAAAAATTGCGTCCCCCCCTTATTAAAACACCCTTAAAAACCCTTATTTAAAAAAAAAATCTCACAATTATACACTCTAAGATTTAAAAAAACTGTCTAAAACGGAATTTAAAACTGTTTATAGGCTTCCGTTTAAGAAGGTTTTACTATATAAAATAAGATATTGTTTGTATCCAGCAAGTTCAGGTTAAAAATTCTGGGCACCCACCCGTCCAAAAAGCTGGTTACGCCTATGCAACCACAGAAGAAATAACTCCTTAATATTCGCAAATTCAATAACTGTTAGATTTTTCACCAGTTTTTCAATTCAGTTCAGTTATGTAGTTCTTTTCTGTTAGATTTTCCACCCGTTTTTGAAAAAATGTAGTTTTTTACATTACAAAAGAAGATTTTATCGCTTCGTAACTGTTGTTTATTTTCAAACGTTTTGTCTGAGGATAATGTTGTTATCGTTAACGACTTTTGATTTAAAATTTCTTTTCCTGTTTGGTTTTCATTCGCGGTTGTTGAAGAAAGGATAAATAAAAAATGATTTCGTCTCTTTTTTATTAAATATCAGAAAGACTGAATTTGAGATTTGTGGATTTGATTTCTAAAGGGCTCTTCTGGGGGGGGGGGGGGGAGGTTCACCCCCCAAACATACACCTTCAAATTTCGCTTATTTAGTTCTCTACCATTTTTAACATGACACCGCCCCCCCTTTCGGTGACTCACCTAATTTTGCTCATTTCTTCACTTCATTTCAATCTTTAAAAGGCTATAACTTTGCTTCTATGGGAGCTAAAGCGGAGAAAAAAAATTCTAGCATAGCTAAATTTTACTCGCCATTCTTTTTGCTATTTCAATTTTCCGGTTTTTCCCTATAGGACCATTTTTTGGGAGGGGGGGGGCTGTGGGGGGGGGACGTTTCTTATTTTTTGATGTAATATGTCTATCGAAAGCTTATGCTTCATACATTACAAATCTAGCATAAAAAATTTTCTCCCGTTATTCTGGGTCACGTTACGGACCCATAATGGGTTGAAATTTAAATTTCTTAAACTTTTTCGAGGTTTTTTGCCAAATCGGTATCAAGAAAATTGTGCCAACGTGATGTGTGTATGACATCTGCGCCATATAAATATTATTCAGTCTTTTTATTGCGATTTTTTTATGTAAAACAATATGCATTATTTTTCATGCACAATTGCGCATTAAATGAAAATTGTAATGCAATTTTTGTAGTAGTACTTTATAATAATGAATAAAAAAAACACATTATTTAAAAGTATTTCCTGCACAATAAAATGTTTCCTGACGATTACAAAAAAATATGTCCTGACAATTCAAAAAATAAAAGCGGAACTGTCCAAGTTTTCACTTCTGTCGGCACTCCAAAAATGTAACTTTTTTTAGGGGGGGGAGGGTGAAAATTTTGTGGAAATAAGTCTTATTTTTTATTTATGTATGGATCCATATAAAAAAAGTATGAGCTAGTGAACTTTGGAACCATTTTAATACAACTCATATTCCAAATATTAAAATAATTGAGAAAAATTATTTTCAATTTAATCATTTTTATACTAAGTAAATGCAATTAAATTTCTTATAAATTGAATCTGGAATGCTTAGATAAGATTTTAATATTTACAAAATATAAAATACAGTACAATATATTAGGTTTACAGCTTTCTGACAGACATAAAAATAGTAGGATAAAATTTAGATGAGTTCAAAGTATTAGAATATTTTATTTTGCGCAACAATATTACCTTATTAATATGAAGTAAATGGTAGTTAATTTTTTGTAGCACCCTCTTTTGCTTTCATAATAGCGTACAATCGATCTTGCATACTATACATATCTGCTATTAAGAAACTAGTAAAAAAAAACTGAGTCTGGAAAAAATTTCATTCTCTACCATCTGTCCTATCTCGTAAGTTTCTTTGTCCTATCAGTTAATATTTGTTTTATGTTTTGCAGCCGCTCTAGTAGTGGCAGCACGCATTGATTTACTGTACGAAAATCCAGTAATGCATTTCATCTCAGATTTTAAAACATCAACAGTGCTGATTGAGAAAACGCGGTATACGGAAAATGGATTTTTGAAAAATTCGTTTTCCTCTGTATGTTAAAGAAAGTTTTCTTAATATGTTTTCTTGTACTTTCTAATTTTCCTGCTTTTCGTATTTTCTATTGGATACATTATTTTATATTCAAAAATACATGTGCCTATAGATATTTTCTTAAATGTTGTTGCCCCACCAGTGGCTGAGAGATTCTGCCTTCAAAACTGGTAGACATAGCAGGTGCTGGATTAGAACAAAACCCAATCGCGGTCGTCAGCCCAATCATTCGGAGTTTTCCGTGGTTTTCTTCGAACTTTGGATTTCCTTGCATAAATACGGGTTGGGTTTCCTTAGAAAGACCCCCCCCCCCTCCCTCCACGGAGGGCACTACCTTGGGGGCCCATATCCCATGTGTTGTCCGTTTGGGAGCATATTTAGCAATTGTTTATAAATTGTTTATTGTATCCTGTTACAAAAATAACAGGATGTTGGAACCTGTTACCAGCGCTACTGTGGAATGATGTAACCTGTTAACCAAAAATAACCATATTTCCCATCTCTAATAAAAACCTATTTTTCTAGTTCAAGGGGAATATAATTGCTCGCCCCCTTTTATAATAAGCAGAAGAACCCCATAACTAATCAGAGATATGTCTTATCATAATGAACCTATGTCAAAAAATCTAAGCAAATTGGATAATTATGCGTAAAAAGTTATTAATTTAATTTTAGAAAGGTTATCCCCCGTTCCCTCTCTATACTTAACCATTAGAACTCCTAAATCTTTTTAGGCATTATATACTATATATAAGCCTTATCGAAAAGAACCTATATGCAAATTTGACACATGTTGGACAATTCTGCATAAAAACCCATTCATCTAATTGAGGACGGATGGGGGGGGGGGAGTAATCGTACCTTCCCAAAACTAATCAGGTAAGCGTCTTTTCAGGATGAACGTATATCCAAAAATTGAACCAAAACAGTTGATTCAGCATGAAAAACCCATTTACCTAAACTATGAGCCCCCCTCCCCGATCCCCCTTTCATACTTAAGCAATGAATCCCCAAAATCAATAATAAATCCCCAAAACCAATTCTTTGTCACTTTTTTTCCGGTAACTTTTTTCCCTTGTCACTTTTTTTCCGCGTCACTTTTTTTCCGTGTCACTTTTTTCCGCTTTTGTATTTTATGTCACTTTTTTCCGATAACTTTTTTCCGGTCACTTTTTTTCCTAGATTCATTAGTATGTAGCATGTAGTGATTTGTCTCATTAATATTGTCATACAATCGTTTTGTTATAACAATATTTTTAGTATAATAAAAAATAAATAACCCCAAGAATATGTACTAAAATAAGAACTACTATTCAGGGACTTAAAAGTCAAAAATTTTTTTAAATGCCTCATATACTGTTGGATGAATCGCCACCGTATAAGCGCCTGTATGATAACCCGCATTGATTGCATTTTAAAGTGTAACTGTGCACATTTTTTTTTCTTCTTGAGGAAAGTAATTACCAAATTTGATAAGTAATAGAGAGTAAATTTTAAAACTTAATCTATTTACAGAAACAATACTGAGAAAGAAAAAAAAATAAAGATTTGTTAAGTTATTAGAAAATATGCTATTGTTTGTGGCGAATATATTTATTTTTAAATTAATGTTCTATAATTAATTCTATAATTAGCCTATATATATATATATATATATATATATATAAAAGTGTATTTTTAATAGACTAATTTTAATTGCAATTTTATTTTGAACACTTTTAAAATTTGCGTTACCTATTTATTTCTAACAAGCGAAAAGTTAAAGGTTGAATAATAAAAGCTACTGGAAGGACTTATTTATCCAAAACTTATAAAAGTATCTTACAATCTTTTTTTGGACATCCTGTATAGATGTAAAAAAATAATAAATACAGATTTGTTTTGAAGTGATAGGAAAAAATTTTCAATCCACGAAATGTCTTCAGTCCTTCGATATTTAAGATGTTTAGTTTAGACTTGTCCGAAAATGTTTTAGTTACAGGAAATGGATCCCTCTCATGCTGAGGGAGTTATTGGAAAAGTAAACTACTTCCGCTGATGCCACCGAAAGAAAATAAACTGTTACTTATGGTGACAGATTAATTTGCTTATCTATCTCCTCTTTTTGCGGTATGTTTATGAACACAAGTAAATGAAATGAATAAGCTGATTTTGCTAACTGAAAATCTTTCAATTTTTGCTAATGTTGAGATGAATATAAGCATTTCTATTTTTGAATGATTTAAAGAAATATAGTATGGTTGTAATTTACAAGTACTGAAATACTTATTTATGTTTAAAATAAACCAATGAATCAACTGATACTCAGCAATTGACCACTAGCACGGGACGGAGTTCCCAATGTTTCCCACAACCGTTGCGGTATTTGATTGGCTTTTGGTTAACGCTTGTGGGATAAATAAAGAGGCTGATTAGCTGTAATCTGTTGTGACGTTCTTTGACGTCAGAAATGCTAGTGGTCCATTCGAATTATGTTACATGAAAAATACAATGAAAGGTGATTTTAAAACAATTTTCACTTTCAAGCTCTCTCTCTTGCACAAAAATTTAATGAAAAGTAAAATTAGTAAAATATTTGCACTTAATTTTGCCTTTGAAATATTTCTAATGTTAAAATGTATTTTTAAATGGTTGTTGGGCAATATAAGTACGTAAAAGTTTTAAAAAATGGGGGGGGAGTTAGTAAACGCACGATAAATGACAAACATAAACCAATATTTTATGTTTTATGCCACTGACTGTTAATAATTTACTATAGAGGTTATATTCTGAAAAAAATTTCTAGCCGTTTCCAACCAACTTTGATTTTCGACTAACGCATAAATTTTCGTTCATGTTGAACGAATATTTATGCGTTAGTCTAAAATCATTTAATACATTGTAAACTGACTTTTCCCCTCTGACCAGATACGCATATAATCATACATTGATTCGATTCATTTACTGTAAGACAACTGGAATAAGCAACAATGATTCTTTAAATTCGAAAACTTATTTTAATTGTATTTGCACGCATTTATTAAATTTCTTCTCAAATCTATAAGTAAAATTAAGATATATATGTAATTATAATTATAATTTATCGATAACATTGCTTTTAAAGACGGGTGGTTTCTGATATTCAAGCATGTTATACATTCGTCTAGGATACTACTTTTTAAAAAAAGAAAGAAAAAGAGAGTGGATTAATGTTCAAATTTTTGAACAGATTAATATGCCATATCAATCTTTTTCTCATAAAAAAATTAATGAATCGTTGAAAATAATTTAATGTTAAATAAATAAATCATGTAGGATTCATGATCATCATCATTTTTTTATTAATTTGTGTAATTTTAAATAAAGTTTAAATATCGCTGATATTAGTCTATGTGAATTAAAAAGATACCATTCAAATCAATTTGTAAATAATTACTTATTAAATTTTTTATAAACCATTTACGTTAAGAATTATTCGCAGTTTTCATTATACACGAAATAGTTTACTACATCTGCTTTTCACGGTAGTTAAAAGTTTGACAACAGTAAAATAAATTTTAATGAAAAAATATTTATATTTTACGTTACAGATTGAAAGAAGAATGATTTCAATTGAAATGAAATTTAATAAACGATGTAGAAAAAAAATCTACCAAAATTAAAAAACTTCAGTATAGGAAAAAAAAAATTGCATGAAAGCATACCTTTTCGGTAAATCTGTCCCGTTGTTTGGCCACCTGCCTAGCCGTATAGACCGGGAAGCGGCAGCAGAGACAATCGCGTCATTGAGTTCACGGATGAAAATATAGAATTAATTCAATCTCGATTAGTATATTAAAACGCAATCGGTCTGCTAGTTCATATCGTGGAAAACACCTAAAAACTGGATTTTAGCGGTTGACTCATAGGTATAGTTATGTTTTCTTGCTCCCAATCATTCATGTTTTCATAATTTTGGATGCAGGATAGCAGAATGGTGAACCTACGAATCAATTGTTAAAATCCAGTTTTTACGTATTTTCTACCAAGATATGACGGACTGCGTTTTAATATGCGAATCGAGATTTAACTAATCCTAGACTTTCCTCCGTGAAGTTGATGAGGTGATTGTGTGTGCTACTGCCTCCCGATCTAGTACTTTAATTAGCGTAAAATATGCTTGCATTACCAGAAAAAGGATCTGCGTTGAAAGTAATTGTTGTTTGGTTGTTTGCATGTTTGCTGTATGAAACTAAGTAACTGAATAATAATAATAATAATAATAATAATAATAATAATAATAATAATAATAATAATAATAATAATAATAATAATAATAATAAAATCATTAACATTTTATAAATCATTATTATATTCGAAAACTAAATTTCCACCATTTAAATATAATTACTTTCCATAACTGATGAGATAACGGTACAAGAAATAAAAGATGAAAAATATGCCATAGTCTGACTAATGCAAAAACTGACCAATGGCAATGAGAAACTTTCTTTTTTTTGCATCTGGAATTTACCTCCTTTAAATTGGAGCATTATTCTAATCCTAATCATCATTTGCTTTAATTAAATATGGGTAAGGTTCTCATAGAAATAACTCCACGGAGGGCACTCCCCACCCCCTTAGGGTCTATCCTTCGAGTTGATAATTGGCCATCACACAAACACATATTTGCCGCGATTTTAACATGTGTTCACAAACGTCTGATCTACATGATTGTTTGTAAAGAATGAGATCAATAAATCAGTTATCGGATATGCCCTAATATATGTTGCTATTGGGAAAACTAACGTAAAGGAATCTTGTTACAAACATCTGGCCTGATATGGTCATTAAGTAGGAGTAGGATGCCAGGACTTATAGAAAGTGTCCCCTGGATATCCAACTGGGAGAAGTAATTTATGTTTCTACACAGGTGTTTATCTTACGGCTTGTTATCTTACGACGGAGTTCTTTTTTTCTCTGTAAAATAAGTCATGTTTCATAAAATATAAAATCTCAAAATAATAATAGTAAAATTAATAATAAATAGAAAAAATATGTTATGAATATAATGATTTACTATTAATTAAATGTTTTTAAAAATGTATTGTATTTGTATTAATGAATGTAAAATCATGAAAGTTACATGCACATACATATGGACAATTGTATAAATGATGACATCAGTTTCAAAAATCGCCTTGTCTTATCAAAAACATCAAATTTTACGGGAAAAAAAACTCTAGCTGCGTTTATTAATTTCCATTGTAAACCAACATTTTACAATGTCAGAAACTAGTTTTTTGAAGACCGTAAAATTTCTTCGGTATAGGTTTACTCATGGTCGTAGGTTTACCAACAGAATTCATTAATAAAAAAATACGATAAAAGAAAAAAAAAAGAAGAGAAAAAGAAAGAAAATGGATAAGGCGAATTTTCAAACTCGTAGCCGCAAATATATCCTAATAAGCAAGTATTTACGAAAAACTTAAAAAGTACATCACTTGTCGCAAAAGACTTGTGCGATTTTCTATCGCTAAAATATTCGCTTTAAATATAATATTTTGTTAGAAACGCTATTACTATGAAAACATATTCCCCTATAACGTCTATTGTTATTATTTCTCTTTTAAAACGTCCTTACCAACTTCAGAAATTACTATACAGAAACAAAAGTGAATCAATGCTTCTAACAACTTACATTACTATTATTCTCTTTAAAATATTATTCTTGCCACATAAAAAAAAAAAAAAAAAAAAGTGTTGGGGAAATGTAAAATCTCGACAATTGTTGCTATAACTTCTATTGTCTTCATTTCTCTCAGCTTTGTAATTTATAGTCCTTTTAATTAGCCCCGTTAATGTAAAATGCAGAGGGTCGGAACCTTTGAACAGAGGGATGCCTAAAATATATGCTTCGGAGATAAAATCTTATCTGTCGACTGTCTTTCGCCGATCTACGCCTTCCGTTTCATAGCTATCACCCTTTCTGTTAGGAAATTTATTTTTCTTGAGCTGGAAACGTAGCGATTTCCGGTGAAAACAAGCTATTCAGAAATAAACGTCTGTGATTTTTATTTTCGCTACACCTATTATACAAATTTATAGCATTTTTATTTAAGGTACCCTGGGGTAATAACGCCACGTTAAGGTTCTACCAATTTTCACGGCTTAGTTTTAGATTGTATTTTTTAAACAAATATAGGATCTGATACAGCAACTCATTGACTATCTATATAAAATAAAATAATTTAACAGATATGAATTCATAAAATGTAATTGCGTTTTTTCTTGACCCATGCTATTTGGCGTTATTACCCACCTATATGGGTAATAACGCCATGCAAACAAAACTATGAAATAAGATGAAATAATTGCATGTAGATAGCCCAATCCTAAAAATACAAACTCTACAAACTTAGAAATTGACAAATTGCATTCTAAGATATTGAAAATGTTCAATTTTTGTGAAAGTGTAAGAAATATAAAGGTGTGGTGTGGGAGGGGGGGATGAGGCAAATGAATATCAGACAGTGAGTTTCTTTTTGCTTAAAAAGGACCGTTTAAATAGAAATATGAGAAACATTGCACAGTTTTAACTGTGTTTATTTGAATCAGTATTTAGGATGTAGCTCGGCCACTGTAGGCAATCAAACGGGGTATTAATGTCAAGGATTGGCGTTATTACCCCGGTATAGTTATTGCGCAGAACATTTTAAATTACAAATTATCTCGAGAAGATATACAAAATCTTCAACTACATTTTAAAAGTACATGAAATGCACTACAAATTTATGTAATTAACAAAGTATTTCCGGATAAAAAGATAGTCTTCACATATGGAAAACGTATCTCGCAAATTTTAGATCAAGCGTTAATTTTAGTTGTTTGTAAAAACAATAAGACCTAAAAATGAAACAAATTAACTTGAAGCTGTTTTTTGCGATTTATATGACTCAAAACCCTTCTGCGCAGAGCACATGGGTGTCATTTACCTGATTATTTCATAGTTATGCAAAATATAAGCACTTGGCGTTATTACCCCGCCTGGCGTTATTACCCCAGGGTACCTTATATACTTTTTTGTGGGACTGATTCTTAAAAATCTGTTTTAAAAAATCTGCTTTATTAATAGATTTTATTTATGTAAGACTAATAAATACTATTAAATTTTAAATAATAAATGTTATAAGTAATATTTGTGTTAAAAAATCTAAGGAATTCCATATCTACATAATTAAATGCAACAAATTTCAATACATAAAATAAATATAGCAACCTTTTTTAAAAAAAAATAAATGAATGTAATTAGTAACCAATGAAGAATCTCTCCCAACCTCGACTCAATTAAAATTTAAGAAATTTATTATGTTGATGCAAAAGTTTAAATTGTTTATTTTATTTGATTTTTGTTTGTTTGTTTGATTTCAGATAAAGAACATTTAAAAATCAATCTGTAATGGGTTTTTCTCCATACAGCATAACAACCTCTACAACAAAATAATTTCTTTTCTTGATCGGTGTATTTTTTATGAGAAATGACCTGACTTTTTCTTTTGTTTTTTTAATATTGAAACTAAACAGCCATTCTTATGTTTAAAAAATATATTTAAAAACTAAATTTAATATATTTACACAATGCTTTATGAAATGCTAAATATGGCCATGTGAGTAAAATTCTAATGATATTGTTTAATATTTTTTTTTATCTATCAAATTTTAATTAACTTTAAAATAAATTTTAAAATAATTTAAAAGAGCAATTTATCAATGGGCTATTTCACTCACACGAAAACACCCGCTTGTTAATGTTAATCCTACGGAAGAATTTTTAAAAAGATATCTCGTTTTTTTTTGTTGTTGTTTTTTTTTCTTTTTTTTTTCTTTTTATCTTATTATTATTTTTATTTCTTTCTTTCGGGCATTGACTTGGCAGAAGTCGGTTCATATAAAGGTCGGTTTTAATTTTAAATTTCTTTGCTTTTTTTTTTAATGGGGATACTTTTATTTTCGAAACCAGTTCCAAAAATAAAAATATCCTAAAAGAAAACTAAACAAAGTCGAAAAAATAAAAATGACTTAGAGATCAATCTCAATTAACCAATGAAAAAAAGAAAAACATATATTTTTTAAATAATTGAAATGCAAACAAGGTGTCTTAAAAAGTCTTCCATGTGATAACATTAAAGATTAGCAAGCAGACATTTTCGTGTGAGTAAAGTAGCCTCTTAATGATTTACATATAAGGCAAAACTTCACAAAATGTATCTAGTCAATTATTAAAATTCTTAATTATGTGTACATATTGTGATTAAGCTTCCTGTCCCCAATAGACGAAGTGCTCACGAGCTAATGCTATTCCTATGGGGAGATTATTTTTTAATGTCAGGTTTGCGTATCGACATTTTTATTTATTTATTTATTTTATTATTATTATTATTATTACTTTTTGCACTGGATAGCTGAGATTCATCTCTACATCGCTCCTTTTTAACCTTTTTTTTTTTTTTTTTTCATTTTGGCTGCAGATGTTTTTTATAAGAACAATTTCACTTTCAAAACCAATTTTGAATTTTTATAAGGACACTTTCACTTTCGAAACCGATTTTGAAAGCGAATGTAACTTCATAAAAAATATCTGCAACCAAAATTGAAAAAGTAAAACAGGAGAGATGTAGAGTAGATGCACCTCACCAATCCAATGCGAAAAAAGTCAAAATTCGAACTAGATATTAGAAATTAACCTCCTTATAGGAATAGCATTAGCTCGCGAGAGCTTTGCCTGACAGGGACAGAAACCTTTACAAAATAATTATTTTTTAGAAAATATATATATATAATATACTGGTAGAGAACGAACCATTTAACACGATACACAGTTAAGTAGAAAGTACTGAGTGTTATAAAATATTTTTCTGAAAATAATCTTTCTCTCTATTAATTTTTATGCATTCATACATGATTTTTTAATTGTATCTTCTTTAAGTCGCCTAATAATCTATCAGTTTATATCTATAGGTTTTCTTATAATTAGAGTGCATCTTTTTTTTTACAATAAACATGCAACATATGACCAAAAGTATGTAATTTTCAGATCATGAAAAGACATCTTTAACAATAATTCTTGAAAGACGCTTAACTTTTATCGGGGATTAAAGTTTATACTTTGAATTCTGAATGTTAAGGGAGCTCAGGGGTTGAAAACTTTTCAAAAAATCGATTTTTTTATGATCTTGTTTGATTATACAATTAATTCTTAACTCAATGCAAAAAACCGCATAAAAATATTAGCATTTTTAACGGAGTTATAAGCATTTATGTATCAATACTTACATAGCCGCATCCATATAATTTCAACTTTAAGTCGCGTTTTCTCAAAACTTGATTTTTGACGACTAACGCCAAGATTTAAAAAACTATTAGATAAAATGGCTTTTTTTTTTTTTTTTTTTTTTTTTTTTTTTTTTTTTTTTTGCATGCATATAACATTATTATCTAGATTATGAATTAAGGATATAACTATCACTTAATAAAAACATTATTAAAAAATCTCTCAAAGTTGAAAATTTAAAAAAACCCTAAAAAATACAACTTTTTTTCCATTAAAAATGCTCAAAATATTAAACTATCTAAACTATATTAATTCATAATCTAGATATTGATGTTATATGCATGAAAAAAAAAAAAATAAGCCATTCCATCAAATAGTTTTTTTTTAATCTTGGTGTTAGTCATCAAAAATCAAGTTTTGAGAAAACGCGACTTAAAGTTGAAATTACATGGACGCGGCTTTGAAAGTGTTGATACATAAATGCTTATAACTCCGTTAAAAATGCAAATATTTTTATGAGATTTTTTGCATTGAGTTAAGAATTAAATGAAAAATCAAATTAGATCATTAAAAAAAAAAATCGATTTTTTGAAAAGTTTTCAACCTCTGAGCCCCCTTAATATGTGAAAATCCTATGCATATGTAGAAATGAAAATGTTTTTGTTATTGTAGAAAAGTTAAAACTTAAAAGTAAGTCCTTTCAATGGTGAAAATAAAAGTTCTTTCAAAACATTTTTTATAATAGTATTATTTTTTTTTTTTTTTCGTTTATGAGTATATCTATTCATCGTTGTGCAAAATTTAGAAGTATAATATTTAGAACTGTAACTATTAAACCGATATTGCTTGGTGCCTATTTTTTACATCGTTAAATTTTCTATCCCATTTTACCCCTTTTTTTCAGACAGAAAGAAAAAAAGAACTATTTTAACTTTGTTATACATTTAAGTTAGAGATATAAGGATTTATAAATTATTAACATGCTTGAAAATGTTTTTACGTTTAAAAGTTAAATAAAATTTATCGTATAATATTTATTTTATATATAATTACATTTATGCAAACATCAAATGAATTACATTTCTGTAGTATCTATAAATGAATTATTTTACTATATTATTAATTCAAATCCTTTTTAATAATTATTGTTTATGATATACTTAGTGTTTTTTAAATAATTTTTATTGCGTATTGCTAGTTAATAATTGCTCTGCGTACTTCGAAATTAACGGGCGTGTCACAGTAGCAAATTTTATATCGACCCTAGTTCTTCCTTACTGTCAAACCGCTTTATATTGTCTTAAAAAGCATTTTCTTTGATTGGGGTTGCGTTATTAAAAACATTTTACTATCACAAAGTTAGTAATGTTTTTTACTTTTCCATCAAAACTTTTTCTCCGAAAGCGGCGCGCGAGCATTTAGTCAGCTGAGGATGTCATATTTCTATCTTTACGTTGTCATGGTGATCAGCGTCTGAGTAGAGGGCGGTTTCGGCATCCACAGAAAGAGTCATGGCAGGTTGTCGTGGGGTTGCTCGATACTTTGCTTTATCGCTTTATTTGGCTAAAACATTCAGAGTTGAACTGGGCTGATATTATTCTGTATGATCATTTTGAATATTCAAAGAATAAACGTAAAAGCTGTTCCTAAATGAATTACTACCCCGTAAAGCATGGTGACGTCACTGCAACGTCGTTGTAGAGTCACACTGTGACTTTGTGACCATCGTATGTCGATGTGACGTCACGTCGATGTGAAGTCACAGTGACTAAAATGTGAAGTCGTTATGGCCGTTTTAGAGCTCTTTTGTGACGTTTCACAAAGTGGTCACAATGTGACAAATTTGTGAAAAATGTGTCATTTGTGACTAATTTGACATTAACATTGTGACGAAACTGTGACAAAAGCGACGATATATAAATTGCCAGAAACATGTTTTTTAAAGTAAATAACATGTTTTGAAGGATATTTATAAATTTCTAAAGATTTTTAAGAAAGTTAAATCTCAGTCACAATGTGACGTCACTAAAAGGTGGCATTTTGGTCACAGATATGATGTGACCAAAGTGACTCAGTGACGTCACTGTGACCATGCATGCTATTAGGGTACTTTAAATAATATAGATAATACAATATAGATTGTTTGCCATTGTCTGTAACCGTTGAGGTTAAATCATAGACAGGCTCAATAATAATAATAATAATAATAATAATAATAATAATAATAATAATAATAATAATAATAATAATAATAATAAACGCGTGAAAGGTATAAAAAACCACTTTAAAAATGGTAAAATTTTTGAAAAATAATTTAATAAATACAAAATTAAAATACTAGTTCATTTTGGGACAACTTTTACGAAACAGAAATGTATTGATTTTATAAAAGCTGTTAGGCTGTTACCAAAGTTTAATGCTTTCTGTAACTAATTTTATAATATTAGTATTATTATACTGCATTTTATATAATGTACTTGCAAAAATGTTATTGATTTAGTTTATTTATACATTTTTGAATTCACATTTCAAATGAGGAAAGCAGTTTCTGAAGAAAAAAAAAGTGAATACATTATCGTTTAATACAAAGATTTTTTTTTAAATAATATTACAAGCATTAGTAATTATAACATATTTTATTAAAATATCAATGTAATCATAATAGCTAATATTAATATATTGGACTTTTATCGACACAGTACATTTAGCACTTTTGGGATGAAGTTGATGTAATTTAATACTTGGCCATATTTTTCTTACATCGAATTTATCTTATGATTTAATAGCCAGTTTGTATATGAAAAGTTTTATCATATTAAACATTCTAGAATAAATTGCTATGTACGCATTTATTGCGGGAATGTATTATTTTGATTTATATAAAAACATCATGCCATGATACACTCATGATATACATTTGCCATTAAAATAAGGTCTTATACAGGCAATATAATTTTATTTTATTGAGTTTTTAAAATACACGATTTCATTGCTGTAATTCGGAAAAATTTTGTGTATTTAAATTGCATTATTTTTATTATTTCAAATTTATATTTTCATGTATAATTCTACTTCCCTTCCACGCCCCGCTTACTTTTTCTGGTGTGTTTATTCTATTGAAACAAATATTTGAACGTTCATTATTAAGTCTATTGCCTTACATTGTTAAATAGTTTATTCTTCTGAGTTTCTCATTGCGATTTGGGTTATTTATATTCCCTTCGTAATTATATTTAGGATATAATGTATTTTAAAAAAGATATACTCCCATTTAGAAGAAGCATAAAATCTTTTTTATTCACTCTCACAACGAAACTATTCTCTAAACCAATGCCGTAAATGAAAAAGTATGTGAAAACAAGCTTGGTTTACGGTGGGAGTAGGTAAAACACTACCTTCTACACTGTTAAAAATTTTGCTCTAGCCTGTGCACTTTTTTTTTCTTTATAGCGGAGCATATTCAGAACACATTTCAGTACACATTAAGGTAACCGGAATATTTTTTTTTTAATCAAAGTGTTTCAAATATGTTCTCATTGTTTGCTGGGAATTTGATGTATATAAATTGATAATCTCTGGAATTATGATTTCACTAGATTTAAGCGTGTTTTAGTTTTAATTAAATTTTATATAAATAGTGGCATATATATAAAGATAAGTATGCAAAGTACAGGGCTGTACAAAAGTGTTCAAGTATGCTACCGTCTATTGGTATAAATTTCTGAAAGTCAAATTTCAATCTATTACGCGTTTTAACGCTTTACAACATAGTTGAAATTGTTTAAGAATCCGATTTGTCTGTCTGTCTGTCCGAACTCTTAATTGCATTAATATCATATGCTCGATGATAATGCTAATTGATATATGTTATTGAAACTTGCTATGTCATGCTCGGTATCGAAAATAAAGCACGTAACATTCATAGTTTATTTACAGAGCAACTCAAAAGTATTCATTAAATTATGGTCTATGGAAAAATGTCGTATTTAAGTAACTATGTTGCACTTATATTCGTCATCTGGTCTGTCCGTCTGTCCGTATCAAACAGCGCAAATCTATCCAACCGAATTATTTGAAATTTAATACATATAATCGTTAGAAAATTTTGTCGACTCATTTCAAACTTTATAAAAATCGCACGATAAAACCTAAAATTATACTAATAAAAGTCATTCTATTCAGTCTTTCTTCATTTTATTTAATCCTATCATACGTAATTAATTCAAAGATATCCCATGACAGGTAATGATTCTAGGTTTGTTATATTGATCACGTCTTATTTAAGATGGAGTGTATTTTCATATTACTGAATTTAAGATATGTAATCCAATCAAATTTTGTATTCCTGCATTTTGCATAAGAGTTTACCTACTATTGTGTCAAAATCTGAATACTTATAAAACTAGTTATTGTACGAACGCACCTCATTTGCCACGTTTGACGAGCAATTATCAATTTGTTTATGAGTGCACCCGGCTTCTTTTGCTTGTTATACAAGAATTATAATGGCTTTTAAATGTTTAAATAAATATTCTCTTCACTTAATTTTTTTTAATATGCCGCATTCATTTGCCTTGTGAATTTTGGTATCTTTGAACATTCAAACTTCGCAAACTCAATCTTCTGTAACCTGGCAGTATAGACCAATACTGTATACCCAACGAAAACGAAACATCACGCACACCTGGAAAATATCATAGCGCACAATTTATGGTCATGGCAGGGGTCAATTTAGGCCATCTAGGGACCAAGAGCGAGCACCATTCAGGTCCCCCTATCTATGTATCCACAGAAATAGTTCGCGAAAAATGTGGAAGTTGCTAGTATTAAACTTCATAGTTTGTATGCATAAATATTACGTCAGCTGTTATTTAGATCTACATTCAGGGCATCTCAAAAAGATATTTACAACTTTAAGGAAAAATGCTAGTAGGATAATAGATTAAAAAATAAATCGATTGATTGACACGCGTTCTTGTTTGCTAGCTTTTACTAAGCTGTGTAAAAGATGCCCGACATTTGTCAAAATTCAAGGTTATAACTTCCCTCGTTACAAGGCAAATGGCAATAAAAAATTTATTTTCAAAACAATAGAATACTAATTTGTTATAATAATATTTTTATCATTAGTTTTCTAATTTATATAGTTCTTTTTTTTTGCTTGAGTGGAGGGAGTATGATAAGCCGAGAAAGGAAGAAATGTAGCACTCCCTTCCTAAATGTTTGAAAATATGTGAATTTTAGCTATTTAGCACTTTTTAATAAAAAAATATGATTATTCCGATGGCATTCATAAAAAGCGGACCCGGGGTGACTGCCCCACCTGCATTAGCCAGGTCCTGAGTTACTTGAGCTGTCTTAAATGAAATAATTCCTATAGACCACTAAAAGAATGAGTGAGATATATAATATCCATTCAGAAATCACTTCTCGATCTCTTGGCTATGACAAATTAGATAGTGATACAAAATCAAATAATAAAATATCCCTGTCGACTTGGCCTATAGGCAGTGATAGATTTTGTTAAGTGCTCATTTCAACAAATAAATAAATAAATAAATAAATAAATAAATAAATAAAATGTAATTAGAGAAAAACCCAGTTTAACAATTTTATTTGGCCGCTTTTGTAGAAATTTTAATTTCATTTTTCTGTAAGAGCTGGTTTTATGACAATCATCGAAAGTGAAATTCGGCTCAAAATGCCCACTTTGACAGAATTTTTTGAAATATATTCAGCCTTTATAAAAAAAATCACGGCGCTTTATATAGTTTCTAAATAAGTAAAACTGTCAACTGAATGCGTTTGGGAGCAAAATTGAATGTAAAAATGAGTCAGAAAATAAGCAGTCTCTTATTTGAATACTTCCTCAATTTTTCAATCACGTTCGCTTTGAGAAATTCTATTCAAAATACCTATTTTGACTGAATTTTTAAAAATATATTCTGCTTTCATCAAAAAACTGTCCAATACGTCACATTATATAGTTCAAAAATAAGAGAACCTGCGTTTAAAATCAAAAATGAATTTAAAAATGAGTCAGAATGTAAGCAGTACATTTAAAAGAATTTTTATTTGAATAGGAAATCGAAATGTCATTGTTAATAAAGAAGAAAGCAGAGGTCTGCACAGGCCGAAATTTCCAGGCCCGGTCCCGGTCCATTGTAAAACTCAAAAATTCGGCCCGAGTCCGGCCCGGCCCGTTTATATTTTTACATTTCGACGCTCGGGCCAGCCCGTACAGAAATCAATGACAACAGGCCCGATCCGGCTCGTTCTGGCCCGACACAGCTCTACTATTTCTAAAAAATTCAGATTTTTATCTTATAATTAAGATTATTTTAAAGAATACTGCATGCATATCTATGGAATGATTTTACAGTATATTTTACAGAAAATACACATTAGCAACACTAATGATTATACTTAGATTCTAAGACTTTCAACATTCAAATAAAAATTCTTTAAAAATTTAACTTAGTTTAGAACAAAAGAAAAAAAAAAAAGAAAGCTAAAACATCGTAACTTTTGATGCTGTATTATGTATAATAAAAGTAGATATATGAAAATATTTCTACATCATTTTATAAAAGATTCCAAATCCATTTTCATTCTCAACTCCATTGTAAAAAGAAATCCGTCAAATTTACGGTGAAGCAATGTTACCAGCAGTTTTTGCTGCAATAATTGCAGTAAATTAGATGCAATAAAAAATTACTTCAAATTTTACTGCAATTTTTAAGGCAAAAATTGCTGGCAACATTGCTGCCAGCAGTTTTTGCCGTAAATTTAACGGATTTTCTTTTTTTTTTGCTGTGTCCAAAGGAGCTAAATTTCTGATGCATTTCTAAATTAATTTTTTTTTCCGGAAACGCACAAGATTAGCAGGTGTTTTTATGCAGAAGACAAGCAAATTAAGAAAATACTGTCAAAGTTAGCGTTTTGAATGTAATTTCCAGAAGCGACAGCAAGGGAAGGGAGAAAAATCTGCAACCATTTAAGAATCTCATATCTCAACAAGGTTATTCAAGTATCTTATTTATCAACAATGAAAAATGCTATTCGATACCAAATCCCTTCAATAGTTAGGCTTGTCAGTTTTACACTTTTACAGTTGAAAATTAGTCAGAAAATGTGTCAAACTTTCGCGTTATTGAGAAGTGAATTTCAGAACCACCAATAAATATATATCCAACGATTTACGTTAACTTAAGTTCTTTACCGGTAGTAATAATTTTACAAATCATGTTGTCTGCCCTACACATCTTGAGAACAATTAAGTCTAGTTCCGGTCCGGCTCGTCTATATGTAGAAAAACAGTGCAAGCCTGATCTTGGACTCAGACCGGCACGAGTCTGCTAAAAAAGTATTAAACCCGGATTACACGGCTCGTGACGCATATTTATACTTATTCTCGTTAAAGTTATATTCACTGAAAATAGCTCATATTTTACTGTTTCTGCCTAAATCTTTATAACGGGCTTGTAGGCCCACTAATTTTTTTTTTTTTTTTTTTTTTTTTTTTTTTTTTTTTTATTGGCCCGGCTCGGCCCAGCCCGTTGAAAAAGTTATTCTAATTCTAGCGGGCTACGGGCCAGGCCCGGGACCGTGCAGACCTTTAGAAAAAAGTAAAAAAAAGTACAAAATGGGTAGACTCAAAGTATCAGATATAAAAAAAAATAAATAAATAAATAAATAAATAAACGAATGCACAGAAAGACGTAACATGAAAAATCGTCTTTTAAAACCAAAAAACTATGTCTGCGATGATCATGAAAAAGGAAACAATGCAATGTTAAACCAATTTATCTAAAAAGAACATGTTTATTTTATTTTATTTTATTTTATTTATTTATTTTTAATATAGAATTTATAAATGTTTTAAAATGTAGTCTTTAAAAAATAATTTTTCAAATTGTTGCTGTAATCTGTTAAATTATTATTATTATTATTACTTTACTTGCATGTTATATTTAACGTATAGGGATAAAAAATATATATTTGCCCTCCCGTCTAATTTTTAGGTTAAGAGCCTAGATTAACCCTAGGTTATCGAAGTGAAAATTTTATATAATGTGTAAAATTATATGTTTTTTTTTCTTTCTATATAAGTAATAATGAATCCAAATCTCATTCGGACAAAAATCCCGGCTGTGACTCAATATGTCTATTTTTTACGCATTATACAGTTTAATCACACATATAAATAAAAATATAGGTCTATGTATGTGTGTACAGAGGAAAGGCTCTTGAAAACCTTAGAAACACCTGAATACAAAGGTACCTCCATCTGTTATTAAAAAAATGTCGATTACTCAAATCAAGTGAAAAGAAATAGCGTACGTCCGCGTGGCCTAACGGATAAGGCGTCTGACTTCGAATCAGAAGATTGCAGGTTCGAATCCTGTCGCGGACGGTTTTTTTTTTACATATGTAAATTTTTATTGAAAAAAAATTGCTACATAAGGTGAACATATATATTTTTTGTTTTTTGCTTAAATAGAGAGAGTATTTATGAAATGGAAGATGCCGATCAACAAATTTCATTGCATAATGCAAAGAATTTTGGAATTTTTGTTACAAATATGACAAAAAAAACAACAACAAAAAAAAACAATTTTTTCAATTCTTATCATGACAATCTCCTTTTTTTTTTCTTTTTAAGAACAAAGTATGATTCAGTAGAAAATATCGAACTATAATGGTTGTTTCTTTTCTTTATATTCTCATAATGTAATTTAATTATTATTCATCTAAATTTTTACTAGGTAGTACTTTTATCTTTGAGTTTTGTAAACGAAATTTACGCCAGATAGGAAATTACATACTATAGCATTTTTCACATTTTAAAATAGTGATTTTTGTTCCTAAATTTTATTGCGATACTTTAACAATTTTTCCTTTTTTACATCTGCTTTGGCATTTTTAGTAATGATTTTGTATAGCTTTATTAACTGTTAAAATTTACAACTTCTGATTACTAGCTTCTATTTTTAAATTAATAATTTGAATGGAAATATTCTAAAATAAAATAAATGTTTACTTACGAGCAATGCATTGTAAAACATATCCAAGTAAAATAACAAAGAAATCTTGGTAGCAGAAATTTCAGCCGAAACCCGTAAAAAAGGCACATTTCCTATTTTTGTTAACATGGTGATTTTATTAATTAAAAAAAAAAAATATCGACTATAGTTTATAGAAAATATAGTTTATAGATAAATTGAAATATTGACTGGGCATTGTTTGCATTGCTTTTATTTTATGGTGATATTTTACAAAGTTTACTATTTTAACTATACCAACGTAAAACTTCAATATTTCACATTTTTAATGTATTTTTCTTAAACCAGATTTTTAAACATAATTTGCTGTCCTTAAACTGACAATTTGAAATATTATCACAGTACTTTATGACACTTTGTGGGTTTAATTTTTCCCTCTGATAAAGATTAAATTTATTTATTTTTCTCTTTATTTTTTAATCGTTCAAATATTTTCCATATTTGTATCGTTATTTCTAATGTTGAGGTTGTTTTTGAGAAGCTCTTAAACTTTTAATATTCAATAAGCAACGGCAATGAAAATTTCCTATATAGAAAGAAATGACAGATATTTTTAAAACAATAAAAAATAAACAAGACCTAAAGTTTCGGAAATTCAGATAGTCTTGCCAGAGGAAATACAAAATGAAATTTTCCTACTCAGAATAGAAAAACTTTTTCTTTAAGGATGTTAGCAAAGCAGCTTAATTTCAGACACATTTTTCTTTTTCTTTTTTTTTTCCCATACGAATGAAAGTAGCAGATTCTTTCATTCAGAAGTTTACAACAAAACTATATGTCATTTATTTTTGGTAAAGACTGGAGATTTTTCAGAAAATGCTGTCAGAGTTGGCGTTTTGTTCCGAATATCCGGACGCGAGAACAGAGAGGGTGGAGGAGAAAAAACTACGGTTATAAAATTATAATTTCTTATCATTCAAATTTAAGATATGATTAATCCATCATAAAATGAAATACTGACCGATGGAAAATCGTTAAAATAATCATGCCCGCGAGTGTCATGTTTTTACCTTTATAAACGAGTCAGAATTTTTTTTCAAACGTTTCACGTTGTTGATTGGGGAATTATATGCATTTTTTTCGTCAACAAAAATGGATAAATGGGAAACTGGGCGTTATTAATTCGCGTTATTAAATTTGTATAGAAGGAATAGTGTAATCATTATAGTTTTTATTTTATAAAGAAAATTACGCAGCAAGTTCATAATATTCAGGGTGATAAAAGGAAGCAATCTGTAATGTTAAAAAAAAATAATAAATATGCTGTACTCTAAATTATAAACTGAATTAAAAAGAATATTCGAAATATGCAGAACCATAGTAGTTTCATCAGATCCCATCATCATCATCATCATCATCATCATCATCATCATCATCATCATCATCATCATCATCATCATCATCATCATCATCATCATCATCATCATCATCATCAACCGTTTTCGATCCACTGCTGGATATAGTTCTCCCCCAGATTTTTCCAATGTTTTCTGTCTAGTGCTTTCGTCATCCAAGTTACACCAGCCATTTTTCTAATTTCGTCACTCCATCTTATTTGTGGTCGTCTTCCTGGTCGTTTTACATCTCTGGGCTACCACTGTAGCATGTTTGTGCTCATCTATTGTCTTGTCTTCTTGAAATGTGCCCAGCTATTTCCATTTTAGCTGTTTGATTCTTTCAAGGATGTCAAAAATTTTTGTCTGATTTCTTATCCTGGTTATCCTCTTTCTGTCTCTTCTAGTTATGCCTACGATACATCTTTCCATACTTCTCTGTGTTGTTTGTAGCCTCTGTATCATCCGTTTTGTTAGTGTCCATGTTTCTGCTCCGTAAGTTAATGCAGGTAAAACACATTGATTAAACACTTTTCTTTTTAAACAAAGAGGCATATTACTCTTCAGAATAATATATATATATAAATACTTTTATAAATATAACCAAAGTAATTCAGATATTACCATACAATAAACCAATGAAACCAGTATTTTTAAAATCATCCTATTAAAATCATTTGAAGTTTGAAGTGAAATAGAAGGCAGATTACCAAAATTATGAAAGGTAAATGGATAAATGGACAGTAGAATGTTTTTTTATTAAAATACTCATCAGGGGTGCATGGTTTAATAAAAAAGCAAAAACATCCAATCAGTTTCTGTTATAGGTCGCGCTAAAAGCTAAGAAATTCGACCCATAATGCACCCGACTGGTCGGACTTTATTTACTGTTACAAATTAGGAAAAAAGGAATTAATTGAGGAAAACAAAAACAATATTAAATAATAACAATAATAAAATATTTATTAAAAATGTATATATACACTAAAATATTTACCAAACCTATATCTAGAATGATCTATAGTTCAAGTGAATTATTTCAGTTAAGAGCTAAAGTAGATTCAAATTACATGTGACTCTGTAACAGGTTAAAGGTTACAGTTATGATAAGTAATGTATTTAATAAAATTAAAATTATAACAATTACTATATTAAAAATTAGTAGATCATATGTTATATAATAATATTCATTCTACATTTAGAAAAAATAATTGCTACTGTTAAAGGTGTTATATTTTTGAACAATTATTAATATTACTGTATTAATTTTTTAACTAAAAAATAAAATGTTACTTCTACTTCAAATACACACAAAAAAAGTTTTAGTGCTGCCATCTATTAGAATATTATATTCACTATTTTTTATAATGATGGTGCTGCCATCTATTATTGAATAAGAGAAATATTATTTGAATAAAATAAATATTATTTAAAAGCTAAGCGATTTCTAAGAATAATTTCTATTCCAATATTTTACAAATAAATTCTTTAAAACAAATGCAATTGACAACCATATCTTATCGCAATATCTTGAACACTTTTAAGTTATGCATTTTAATTTTAGGTTAACATATAAATTTTATTTCTATGTGTAAAGTTAAATAAAATATTTATATATAATAATTAACCATTGCGTATTATCCAGACAACACCGCCCTCCTCCGTAATCTAACATCTACCCACCCATCCATCCTATTATACATATTTTTTAATTTTTTTACATTTTTTTTTATTTTATTTTTATTTTACTTTTTTTGTATTATTTTTATTTTTTTAATAATTTTTTAAACATCTTTTTACGCAATGTGTTAATTATTTTTTAAATCATGTAATAAATTATTATATATTAAAGAATACAGGAGTTCTTAACAATAACATCATTTGGTGCTGCATAAATTAGCATTTTAATGTTTGCAATATATATATATATATATACAATGTGTAATACATATATATATATATTTATATTACATTATTTTATATTACTTATATGCATATTGTATAATATATATATGTATATAATATATAATATATATATATATATATTTATATATAACATTAAATTTAATACAAATTACCAGATTGAAACTTGGAAAAAATAAATTAAAATGAATATAAAAGAAGTTTGTACTGAACTGTTTGTTTGTAAGAACTAAAGTAGAATCTTCTGGCCTCTGGCCCACAAATACTTTGAAACTACAAATAAATAAAGTGTGTGGCTTCATTTATATATCTTTCTTAACTTAATAGTCATCTTTTAGGATAACTGAGATTAATTTTAGGTAAAAAGTAACTTTTTATTGTAAAAAAGTCTTCTTTGGCCTAGGTTCAGATTTTATTATTATTTTTTTCAACAATGAATGTTGTGTAAGTTATATTCCCTGGATATTCATAAAAGAGTTTTCTTATAAAAAATACATAAATATAACTGTCTTAAAATTAATCTAACAGTGGGGGTAATTCTTAGAAATGCATGGATAAATGATTTGGCACGGGGTTTTTTTATGCTATGACTACAAAATAAGATTCTTATAAAGGGTAATAATTATTCCATATCTGATTGTATTCTTTTATGCAAATGAGGCAAATAATTTTTTATCCTTTCTAACACTAAAAAGAAGTAAAAAGTTTTCAACAAAATGGTTCTTTTAAAAAAATATTTTGCTAGAGGTTGAGAAAAAAAAAAAAAAAAAAAAAAAGAACTTTTGTAAGATTTAAAATACAAATTATTTTAATTGAAGAATCAATATAATTTTTAATTTGTTGAATATGTGTTTGTAACTTAACTAATACTGCACTGTTAAAAATATAAAAGAACGGACTCTTTTATTGTGTTTTTTCTAACATTTATTACGAAAATCAAATAAATTTTAAAACATATATAATCTTTTAAATCTTTTAAAAGTTAACGATTTAAGTCAAAAATTATTTGAACGGTAGAATACAATTATTGTTTAAAGTGCTAAATTTGTTCAATATGTGATTGTAAATTAGTAAATAATGACAAAGAAATGGTTTTCTTCTTCCATTTCTCTTTCTCTTTTTATCACTAAAAAATAGTTAAAAATGCTTTTTAAACACCAAACACTATAAACTTCTCAAATGATTCTTTCAAACAATATTCTTCTCCGAAAGAAGAAGGAGAAAAAAACTTCTTGTAAATGTTCATGATTTAAATCTCAAGTTACTTGAATGGAAGACTAATCCCAGCAAGTTTCGCCAAGCATCTCGCCAACACTTGGCACTCCCACCGCCACCGGCGAAATCACCTAACCTCACGTGGTAATCGTCCGTTCAACATAAAAGTTGGATTTCAGAGTTCTTCTTCTCTATTCTCTTGTTGATCATCTTGGACAGTGGCGGTGTTACGAAAGTGATAAGATTTGTGTTTGAACGCATCCTTTTCTATAATTTGTGGTTAAGAATAAGGACAATTTTCCCGAGTTTTCCAAAAGAAGTTTTGCTAATTTTTATTTTGTGAAATTGGTATTTGTGTTGACCGACCATGTATTTATACAAGCTGCTTATCTTTTTTCTGTTCTGCTCTGGATTAAAAGGTATTTATGAATCTTATTAAAATTTTCTGAATACTCTTATAATTAAACTTTACAATAATTAAACAGATTATTTTAGACGATAGTATTTTAATGAGCATAATTTAATTAAAATTTATGTATTATTTTACTAAGCTATCTGTGTTTTTAAAATACAATGTACTCAAGTATTTCATGGTGAATATAATTTATAACTTCTGATTACTTCACGTATCTAGAAAAAGAGAGTCTTTTAATTCTTTATTCTGGATTATGTCTAGAATATAAAAATATATTTCTGATAGATATACTATAATGTTCTGCTCTAAAAATGAGGTATTAGAAAACACTAATTAACTGTTTCGTACTTACTTCTTTAATGCTTTTTTTTTTTTTTGGTCCGAGTTAAGTTTAAGAATACTCATTGATTTTTAATTAGAAATTTATTTCGTAAATATTTCTTTTTATTCCATACTTTTACTTTTTTTTTTTTTTTTTTTTTTTTAAAGAAAGATTTCCCTATTAAAAAGTGTTGAACTTTCTCTTTGAAATGCAAATTTTCTTGATTTTGTTGTTACAATACAATCTTTCGTTTCGTTTTATATCCCCCCCCCCCCGCCCTCTGTCATATTAAATTCATGAAATAAACATATTTTCTCTTTCTTTCCTCCTTTTTTTCTTTTTTTTCTTTTTTCTTTCCTTTTTTTGTAAGTAAATTATTTGAAATTTGAAGTAGAAAGAAATGTTTATTTTAATTTCAAGGATATTCATGATTAATTTGGAATTCTCATAAAACTGTAATTTATTATTACGATTATTTAAAGTATCTAAAAACTTTATTTTTGAATTAAATCTCTTTCTCTCTCTCTTTTTTTAAATGCACATTATGTTCTTTACTTCGAATGCACCTTATATAAGGTATTCGATGTACTTAAATATCATGATTTTTAGCACGTAATTTTCAAACTTTTTTAAAGAATTTTCTTTATTTTTCATTCGCTTAGATGCCCTTCTTTTGCGCATATGTGCACAGAAAAAATTATGGCGGCTTTCATGATTAACTCTTTAAATGTTAGGCATTTCCCCCCTATTTTTCACGTTAAGGTTTAATGTTTTTCTCCGTGGTAAATTTGAAATTACTTTTATGACAACTAACTTTTCTCATTTAAAATAACGAACACATCTTTCTTTCATATTTTTTTAAGAACTTTACTTGTGAAATTTTTACTTGTCTTGTTTCCTTTCAGTACTTTTATTATTTTTTAGAGGTGGTCTATTTTATTTTATTATTATTATTTTTTAATTACAAATATTTTTTTCACTTCTTGTTTTGTATGTATTTATATTTACTTTATTTTTTTAAATGAAATTATTAAAAATAATATTTTAAAATTTTCGCCAAATTTAAAACTTGGTATACCTAACTTCTTGAATAACTCTTATTACTTTCTTTCTGTATGACGAATTTTCAAAAATATTTTTTCAAACAAACTAATACTTTTATAAGAAATAATGAATACTTTTATAAGCACTTCTTACTTAGGAATCATGCTTTCAAAAATTACTTTCAAAACAAGAAATTCCAAAGAAACTTTTAGATTCTATAACAGAAAAGCATCGAAAGAAATGTTATAATATTATCTTTTATAGAAATTTTGATTTATCAAATTAAATATAATATATTTTGAGAAAAAAAATTAGATTATAATAACTGTAAGTGGAAGAAAGTTCGGCATCCACAAACAATGCAGCACAAAAAAAAAAAAAAAAAAAAAAAAAAAAAAATTGATACAATTGCAATTTTTACACATGGCTTGTGTCTTATGTTAAAATGTCCCAAAATCAATAATGCGTTATTATATAAGTTAAAATATCTCAAATATCATAAAAATATCCCAAATAAATTAACATGTTACTTTTTCTCTCTCTTTGACCACCTCAACTCAATTCAAAATGGTGTACTTAAAAATATTCGGAGTGAGGAAAATGAATAGAAAGTTAGACATGTTTCTACATTTTACAATTTAAGTAAATTTCTTGATTTGGTTGGTTATTTTAAACCTTTAGTTCCTTTGCAATATTTCCCTTTTATTTGCAAATGCAATATCTTTTATTAAAGTCTTTCTGGATATTTTTATCCTTATATATGGAAAAGCTAAATTTACTTTTAATTAAGGTTTTAGCTGTCCATTTCAGTTAAAATATTCTTAATTTACTTTTCAAAAATGCTTTTGAATAGCATTTTTTATTGTGTAATGTTAGTTAATTTGTCTAAATATTTCATATCATTGAAGTATTTACATTTAGATAAGGTGGTTTTGAGCATAATTACTGTAAAAATTATAATTAATGGTTAATGTTACTCTAGTATTTCCAATAAAATTAATTATTTAATAATTTTCAACCAAGTAAAATTAGGATAAAACCTTTGTCCTTTCAGTTATATTTGCAATATTAATAAAAATTTCTTTAATAAAATCTTATTTTTATCTAAAAATATTGTTTAGATCTCCCGTCTCCTACACATAAAAGCTTAATTTCTCAGTGAATCTTCGCGAATATCATTTATTTCGATTTTTAGTCTGTATTTGTTTTGCCTTGAAATATTTGGGGGCATTATATTGTCAATGATTTAATTTTTTTATTAATCAATTTTAAATGCTTTTTCCTTAGTTTGTCAAAATATTTTTTCTTCTCACAAACTAATCAATGTCTGTCTTTGGCAAATAATTTCTTTCGAAAGTATTTGTTGTAGATTGTTTTTTTTTTCCTTCATTGTTAAAAGATAGATTAAAACTATTTCCTTTAAATAGAGATATTTGAACTCAAAAATTATTTTTCATATCTTCCTTTTATTTTAAATTTTAAATGTGCAGTTCCAGTCCAAATTCCAAAAAAATATTTGTCACACAGAATTATAGGTAGGACAAAATAGTTTCTTTGACAATTAAGTCATTGTTCTCGTTGTTTTCTACAAACAACACTTTATAAATTCTTTATACTGGTAAGTACAAAAAAACTTAATTTTCAATAAACTTATAAATAAGTATTGTGGTTATAATGGATAACATTTATAATTAGGTAAGTTAATTTTATACATAATCTGGTCAGTACATCTTTAACATAATGGTACCTGAAAAAGTAATACGTCTATAGTAACAAATGAAGAGATATTTTATAAACATATACTGTCACATTAAAAAAGTGTTCATGTATTATGTTAATAATATCTGAAAAATTTACAAATTTATGAGTAAGTATTGGCATTGTATGTTCGGGATTAATATAATTCATAATATTTTATCTTAATATTGTATTTCTTTTGTTATGCTGTTTATACAACTATATTATCCGTTTTGAATTCAAGGTCAGTTTTCTCTTCAAGAAAATTTTGCTTTTTTGGGACGGAAGTGGGGTTAGTGAGACTGATGGGAGGTTTGCACTTAGAAAAATCTCAACTTTTCGGGGGGGGGGGGATTTAAATGTTCTCAAGTTCTGTCTCTGCCTTCTCGAGACACAAGGCTCCTTTCCCTGCAACCGACGACACTAGCGAGCTAATGCTATTCCTATGGGGAGGTTATTTTTTGATAACTCGTTTGCATTTTAACATTTTTTTTTCTTTTTCATTGGATAGCTGAGATCATTCTCCGCATAACTTCTTTTTTTTCATTTTCGATTTTGGAAGCAGATATCTTTTGGAACAACACCTTCATTTCCGGTACCGGTTTTGAAAATGAAAGTAACTTTATAAGAAATATGTGCAACCGAAATCGAAAAAGTAAAAAAGGAACGATGCAGAGAGGGACCTCAGCTATCCAATGCAAAAACTAATATTTAAAAATGTAGAAATGCAAACGAGTTATTAGAAAATAACCTCCCCATAGGAATAGCATAAACTCGCGAGTGTCTTCGCTTGTAGGGACAGGAGCCTTCATTAATATTCATTACTATGATTTTTGCATTTGATACTTCTTTATACTCCATTTACACTAAAGTGTCGGAAGAAAGTCAATTTCCAAATTTTTCCTCGATTAATATATATATATATATATATATATATATTAGAAGAGATTGTTAACATAATGAAATATCTGAATCCAAAATACATATTTATGCCGTATAGTATCTTTTTCTTTCATTCTCACAAATCTGAAAACTACTGATAAAGTATGCAGATAATTAGTTTGAATGCTTATTATAAACTTAAAAAAAAAAAATTATATCGAGCAAAAATAAATCTGATAGAATCCTATACAAAGATGATTTAATTCATCGTAATTCCTGTTGTCTTTTGTCGCAACTGTTTGAAAAAAAAGTTAAATATTTAAAGTTATCCATAATCAATAGTTCAAATTATTATGGATAATTTCGTTTCTGAAGCATTTCTTACGAAATTTCTTTTCCAGATAATATTAACAAATGAGCAAAAAATTCAAAGAATGATAAAGAAAGTTATAAAATAGGTATAGTTAAGAAAAATTTATTATTATTAAACATAAGGTATTAATCATAATAGTATTCCGATGCACAGCCAGAAAATAAAAAACACAATATTATTTAAAACGCATAAAAATGGATTTGATTCGCAGTTCTAAACTTTAATGTCATAATTCCTAAGGTTCTTGACTCAGTGACTCTCCGTTTAGTATTCTACAGTTAAATTTTTGGAAAAGAGCATGATATCAAAATTAAGTATTTTCATTGAAAATTGGAACTCAGTGCATTTTCAATGTGAACCCGACTCCTAAGTTTATCATTATGTTTTTAATTAATAAATTGAAATATTATTTAGTTTTTAGTCAGATGGCTATATCCGTTTTTATTTGTGATAAATTGAAGATTAAAATATTTGGGGTGTTCTTTTGATTTTTTGCTCTACTATGCATGTGAATAAATAATGTTTCGTATGGAGAAGACCGACTTTCTCAAAGTCTCCATGCTTATAGTGTCCCTATACTAGACCAAAGAACTTTTTTAAAAACTTATGAGAAAAAAAATGCACCTGAGTATGCACCTGGCTTTCAAAGGAGAGGGGGCATATAGGGGGGCCCTCTAGGAGATTCAGAGACATTTTCTTTTATTTTGTAAAGAAAAATTAAAGGGCCTCAAAATGTTTCTTCAACTCAGGTTCATTTGTTAGATAGTGAAGAACAATGATCACTTATTTTTTAAATTAAAAGTCAGTTGATATGCTGTAGTAGTCCAAATTTATAAAATTAATATATAGGTAGGAAATATCGTTATCACAAATAACATTTAGTTGCACGCAGCTTTTAAAAGTTCTTTCCGTTCTTGTTTTCTCCGTGATGAATTGAAAAGTCGTCTTTTAAAAAAATATCTAAAGCAAATGAAGTAACATAGCTATGTCATATTTCTGAATTTTCATTCTTAAAGAAAAAACTGGATAATCATTAATATATATATATATATATATTAAAGGCAACTAAAGAGCTTTATATGAAGTTTTATTTTTTTAGAACGGATCATTCAACCTCCATTGTATCAAAGCAATCAAAATGTTATGCTATATAAAATGCAAGCTATGTGAAATGTTTTCTTTTTTTTAATTCTAAATTCACCCTTTTTAAGGAAATAGTCAAGATTAAAAATACTCTAACAAACAATAGTTATCGTTTAAGGCTTTAATTAATTTTTGTTTAATATCTTCGGAATGCTCATATTTCTCTCTTTTTAAAAGTCACGAGAAGATACCAATAGGTGCAATGAACTTGAATTCCAACTTTATAGAGTTCATCAACAAAGTTGAATGAATTTTTATTTTAATTGTAAATAGATAATACAGAGCAAAGAGACAAAACTAATCTACTATATTAAAAATAATAAAAATGACATCCATTTGCAATTCTCACGGTTTTTAATGAAATATTTTCCAGATTAAAAATAGTCTGAGTATCTAAAGTATCACTTATTGTTAAATCTGTAATGAGTAATTTTTTGTTTAATCTCTTTCTTTTGAAAGTTTATATTTTTCTATTTTTCAAAGCCGCAATTGGGGGGGGGGGGAGTGCTGTAGTTATAACGAACTCGGGTCAAAAGTTTCCAAAGTTCATGAACATGGTTAAAAGGAATTTTGAAAATTAAAAATAAATAATATAAGACATATAGATGGAACTGAGGTGAATGAATTAAATATTTGAAGTGTATTAAATAAATAAAATTTTTATAAAAGTCATTGTTTTGGAGGCCTGAAAGTTTATTCACCTGATAGTAAGGATCAAATAATTATTTACAAATTGACCTAAGATTACAGAAAAATCAAACTGATTGAAAATAAGGTGAATGAATCTTTAAATATTTAGAGACCAAAAGTTTTCACATATTTTATTTAAGAGAGAAGTATGTGTTTATGGAGAAGGGGGGGGGGGGCATTGTGTTCAAAATTAATATTCACCTCCTGAAAAAAAAAAAGCCTCCATTTGTGGTGATGGTTGGGGGGGGGGGAGGGGCTGCAGTAGAGTAGGTATAACGAACGCGGGGCAAAAGTTCACAGAGTTCATGGACAAAATTAAAAGACAATTTAAAAATAAAAATTAGAAAATATGAGACATATAGACGAAACTGATATGAATGAATTAAATATTTAAAATGTATTAAATAAAATTTTTTTTTATAAAAGTCATTGTTTTGGAGAACAGAAAGTTTATTCACCTGATAGTAAGCATCAAATAAGTAATTATAAATTTACCTACGGTTAAAGAAAAAAGATCAAACTGATTTGAAAATAAGGTGAATGAATCCTTGAATATTTAGCGAACAAAAAATTTCGCTTATTTTCTCTACGAGACAAGTGTGTGTGTGTGTGTGTGGGGGGGGGGGGGGGGCGTTATTGTGTCCAAAATTAACATTCGTCGGAAAAAAGCCGCAAATGGGGGGGGGGGGTGCAGTAGGTATAATGAACTCCGGTCAAAAATTTACAGAGTTCACGGATAAAGTGAAAAGATATTTATAAAGTTCAAAACAAATAACATAAGGCAAATAGATGAAACTGAAGTGAATGAATTATATATTTGGAATGTATTAAATAAATAAAAATCTCATAAAAGTCATTTTTTAGAAGACAGAAAGTTTATTCACCTGAAAATAAGGATCAAATAATTAATTAGAAATTGACCTAAGATTTAAAAATAAAATAAAATCAAACTGATTTAAAATAGGGTGAATGAATCTTTTAATATTTAACAAACAAATTATATTTTCGTCTATTTTCTTTTAGTGGGGAGTGGGGGGGGGGGGTGAGATTCATTGTGATCAAAATTAATACCAACCTAAAAATAAAAATGTATTTGAAAATTTAAAAACGTGAGCGTGAAAATAATTATGTTGCTGTGATGTTGAAAACTCACCAGATTTTTCTTAACAATTTCAATTTAAAATATGATTAAATACAGATAAAATAAATTTCACGTTAATTATAAGCACAAGAGTTAATTTAAATATTTTGTTATAAATTGTAATTAATATTAAGTGGCTTAAATAACATCCACTGTCCTTTAAAGGGTTAAAAAATTAATTTTCTAGAATGCGAATATTTCATCATATTCATTTATTACCCTTTCCTTTATAGGTGCCTTCGTAATTATGTAAATACGTAGCACCTATAGTCCTCCTTCAATCCGTCCCTCCACCTGTTTGTCCATCCGCATAAAACAGAGCAAAAACTGCTCAACTGAATCGTTTGAAATTTAAAATATATAACTGTTGTACAATTTTGTCGAGTCATTTCAAATTTTAAGAAAATAGGATGTATAGATAAATTACAGGGACAGTCAAAAGTATTCCGTTACATTACGGTCAATGGAAAGAAAATAGTTTTAAGTGCATTTTAATGATGTTACACACTTTCGAACATAATAAAATTGATATGCATATATGAAGTATATACTAAAATACACATTCTGTACAATCTGTGGTGCATAGAACATTTGTTATTAATTTACAGGGCCACACAAAAGTATTCTATTGCATAATGGTATAGAGAGAAACATTGTTTAGGGTTTTCTTAAATCAAAAAGGGCAACTTTGTGACACAAGTTTTAATTTATTTTTATTCAGAAATACATGAAACAGCAGGTGTTGTTGTCGAAAAACTATCGAATTGCACTCATTTTTCAATTTTTCCTTAAACGCAATACATATTTCAGAACAAGCCGTCAAAATTGACGTTTTTTACGTATTTTCAAACGGAAAAAAAAAAAAAAAAAAAAAAAAAAAAAAAAAAATTCAACGAAAGGGAAAAAATTGCGTGATCACGTGATCAAAATAATTCGCAACTCGGTACGTAATTTAACTATCATAAAATGGGAAACTCAGTTCGATTCGAAAGCGCTTCCCAAGTCAGGCTTTCAAATTTTACTTCTTTCCGTTAAAAAATGAATTTGTAAATGTGTCAAAAAGTTTTGCGCTTATTGAGCGGAGCAGTTCAGAATACCCTTAAATGAATATTTAAATTATATTAAACTGTTTCAGATTTTATGAAATTGGTGTACGCTGCTGAGGTTTACTAGAAGTTACATCCTGTATAATAGAAAGCCGATAGTATTTTCAGGAACACAAAAGATTTTGGATATTGTACTGTATCCGAAGTACTGCATACTATTATACCAAGATTTGAATATTTTAAAAACTTCGTTATAGTACGAACGCACCTCATTTGCTACGTTTGACGTGCAATTCCCACTTGTTTTAGTTTTTATGCAAATATACCTATTATATACATTTTTATTAAAAGATTTGATGAAAGATGACAACAAAATAGAAAAAACAAGTAAAAACATAATCTTACTTTTTTATTTCACAACAATATTCTATGAATCAAATTTGTGCTCATTGAATGAAAAATTTAAATATCCATTCTTAAAATATGGATGGTTTTTTAATAATACTAATAGCATAGTAGCAATATGTGATGATATATTTGCTGTTTTAATTATAGAAAATCAGCCAAGATACACAAGAAATAAGCCTTTTGTTTATTTAGATTTGCAATTTTTGCAAGCGAAAAAGTTTTTTTCTTTATTTATCTGAATACGATAAATATTGCAATTAAAAATGAATTTCTAGCTTTTGAATAACGAATATGAGTAATTTAAACATATAAAGTTATTCATTATTACGCGTGGAAATGTAAAATTATTTCAATGTTTTGATATTCTACTAAAAATTTTGAGTTGTATAACTGCATTCATTTCTTTTATTTAATTTGACATAGAGATTTTATTTCTAGAGATACAAGTGTTTAATATAGATAAAATAGTAAGATGACACATTTGAGATTTAGAGTCATTCGAAAATTAGCAGGCATTTTAATAGTTAATATTTTTTATTGTTTTTTCTCCTTTCAAATTAAGAATTTTATCAAGCAGCGGTACACGGTTGTGCAAAAATATAGAACTTTGCTCAATTATTGCCTCTCAAATAATGAAGGATATTTTCCCCAAAGATAAAAATTAAAATAGGCAATTTAAGGTGGTCTGCGGCACAAAAATTTACTTTTCTTACTTAAAAAATATCTTGCTACATAACTATATTTATCTATGTAATTATTTTCAAACTCAAATTCTTTAATAAACTAATTTTAAATTTTTTTAAATTCTAGGCAATTTGAAATTTACTACTGAGTTTTCAATATAAGGAATAGGGAGAATCGGGCACATAGATACAAATAACTTTTTTACATTTTTTTAAAAATTACATGCAAAAATTCTATATAAAACAACGATTGTACATTTTAATAACACACTACATAAGCTTTGTTAACACCACATGCAAAAATATCTTTACATTTCTATTTTCTGGACACCAAAAAAATTCTTAGAATAAAACCGTTTCAATGTGCTCCAGTTCCCCCTAAATTTTAATTTTTCTTTGGAATTTATGTAAATATTAATTTTTAAAAAGTTAATAAATTTTGAAAGATAAGATACATTTTTTTTTTTTAGTTTTGAGCATGTCTCTGATTTTTTGAGAGAGAGATTTTCAAAAAATTCTTTGAACATTAAAAAGCCTAGAAATAATTCAAAGATTATACAACTGAAAATCACTGCAGAAAGTGTCAGACTCGTAATTTTATCTTTCATACAAATTAATATATACCTTTTAAAATATAATAATTCATATATAAATATTACAAAATATCCTTATTCCATATTTTAAAAAATATCTATTTAAATATGAAACGTCTGGAAAAAATGAGTTGAAAGAACATATGGTAAAACATAAAATTTGTAATATTTTTAAATTTAAATACCATATTTACATACGTTTACGTCATTTAATTCTAAAAGCAGTAAAGTAGAGTTTCCAAAATTGTATTAAGCGCGCCACTTGAATATGTGTCATGAGCAATGTTGAATTCAGGAGATAGTTCGGAGGGACATTCCTCCCCTGGCATAATGATATATTCCCCCGGAAAATTTTAGATTTTGTGTTTTCAATGATCAAAAACCCTACCCCACCCCCAGAACTCTACACTATCTCTATCGGAGCCACAGAATTCCCTCACGGAGAAAAATATCTAAATTCAACACTGGTCAAGAACCAAAATACCACACAAGTGCAACTAAATAAGACAGTGGAAAGTTTTTCATCTCTTTGACTGAAATATAACAACACGCTAGAGTTAGACGTTAAATGTGAATTATGATTCTTACACCAGTAAATTAATATCTAAATTTAAATAATCTTCGTGTAAACAGACGCAACAATTCATATTAAAGCAAATTTGCTACATGCAGTGTTGCCAAGTTTCGGGCTTATTTGAACATTACTATAATCCTAGAGAAAGTATTGCTCTTTTAAATTGTCCAAATGTTCTTATTAAATAAAACAATATTTTTTGGATTAAAGTACTATTTTAACACTAGAACCGCGGGAAAATTCATTTAAGTTTTATAAAAATATTTCTCACCGGAATTTTTATTTTAAACTGTTTAAGTTATTTATTGAAACTATTTTTGCTCAGCTTATATTTAGCTTTTTTTATTAAGAGTTTTTTGGTTCGAATCACCATCTCTCAATATGATACGGGTCAAAATGACCCGTCGTCGCGGTTCTAGTGTTAAAAAGCCGGAGATTTAGCAGCTCAATACATGTAAAGCTGCAATAAATATAAAAACATGTTATATTTATTTGTATCCATTCATTACAAATTTTCTTTCTATTTTTCTATTTTTGACTATCAGAAATTAGACAAATAGGGAGTACGCTAGGTATTTCTTAATAGGATACGCGCGATATAAAATTGGGGAATAACTACTCTAGAATTTTTTTTAGGCCGAACAAGAATTTTTTTTCTTTAAACAATTTTTTTCTTGAACCACCTTCGGTTCATGTTTTTGGCAAGGCTCTGTTAAAGGACTTACATCGTAAATGTAGATGGAGCTTTAGTGTTGCATATTAGATTACTAAGAGGAGAGCGTAGATTTCGAAAAATTGATCGGTCATTGGATTTTGTTCAATGTTGTATGTTTGTCTGCTAAATTGACAGTGTCGAACAGGGAAAATTAAAGAAATAATTCAGCTGAATTAAAAAAATAATGCCCCCCCCCCCTCCCAGTGTCAATATTCAGTTTCATAAAAATTTAAAATGCATATATATAAATGCATATAAAATAAAGCGTTGGAAATCATAATTTGTATTTTCGGAATTATATACATGAGGCCACCTTGCATACTGTAAAGCACATACAATACCATAGACGCGGCGCTATAAAAAGCGATGAGGCACTCGGAAAATGGCACCATACTGCTAAGTACGAATATATATGCAGAATAATCATTAACAGCTGAATTTAAAAAAAAAAAAAAATTAAGTAATTTCTTCTGAATTATAAAACTGAAAGAAAAAAAATCATCTTAATAATCAATGTGGTTTCACAGTATTATGTTCATATGAGTGAAATAAATTACTTTTGAATAAAATAAAGCTTTGAAATTCATCATTTGTATTTTATGAATTATTTAAGGATATCCGCTTCACATTAATAGGACAGATTCATCCGCTTAACATGCGAAGAAGTTCGAAAGTAACTAGACTTTCACTTTTAATTCCTCTCTTCCCGCGAAAGAAAGGAAACAAAGATCATCCCACTTTCTCTACGTGCCAACTAGACCTGAACTGCAGTAATAATCGTGAATCACATCCTCGAGAAGCAGAAGAAAGCTCTGATTGTATTATCAAATAACCGCTGGATCCTGAAATCTGATATATGGACGCGGGCCGAATGGACAGGCGGCAGCCGTACCAAAGAGATAGTAAATAAGCCCGAAAAAAGTTTTTTTTTTTTTTTTTTTTTACAACTGGTATCATTTTAGAAATGGTTCTAAACATTAATTGCTTTATTCTTGATACTGTCATTGAATGCCAATTGACAAATGGATGCGGTTGTTCGACTCCCTCTTTTCTATAGTAAGGTTTCCCTTTGTGGGTTTGGTTTTCACCGAGAAATTTTAGCGGCTAACGTTTTCATCTGTAGCTTTTAATTGAAACCGTCGTCACATTTGTATTGTTCTCACACCCGTTTTCTCGAAGTATTTATTATTTAACACAGTAATATCAGTTTATCGTCATATTTATGCGTCACACAGTCAAATCTGGACAAACAAAAGTCAAAAAAAAAAAAAAAAAAAAAAAAAAAAAAAACACCTTTAAATTTTTTTTTTTTTTTTTTTTTTTTCAAAAATCAATTATTGAAAAAATTATTGTTTAGAATTTATTTCAAACATATATATGTATATATATATATATATTATACTATAATAAAATTCTGATCGATAAATGGTTGAGGTTGTTCAACTCATGCATTTTGTATAATAACGTTCCATTTTGGGGGGTTAATTTTTAGCTAGAAGTGATAGTGGCAAAGTTTTTGCCTGTAGCTGTTAATAAAACTTGCCAGATTTGTAATGTTCTCACACCCGTTTTCCATTCAAAGTGATGGCATCAGTTTGTCGTTCATTATTTGTAAGATCAATCATGCTGTCAGATCCGGATGAATAGAATGGCAAAGCAATCTTATAAAAGAGATAGTATATTTTGTTTCGAAGTGTATTTATAATATTCATGCACAAATTTACTGAGTAAAATTTTTACATGGTATTTTTTTTTCAATTTACGAGTAAACTTTCTTATGCAATATATTTACTTACGAAAACATTGTAAAAATCTGTTTTTAATGCCAAAATTTTGTCAATATATTTAACATTATTGGAATGCAGTTTTCAGTTTTCATGCGTAAATTTTCGAAAATATCATTTCATGTGTAATTACATCTTTTATGTTGTTTTCTGAGAAATATTCCGATACAAATGTAGAAAAAAAAGTCCTTCCGGCAATGCCGGGAGGAAGAGGTAGCTTTCATATACTTATACATTTATTTATTTATTTTAAAGTAAGTTACGTTGTTCAAAAATACTAAGCTCAAATTAGTGGAAATAATCTTATAAAATTAGTGATTTTATAAGATTGAATAGTAGTTTTTGTCAAGACTGAATATTAATAGGAATTTTTAGAAAATAGTCATCTTTTATTCAACCTGGTTTTATTTTAAGCGATTTAGAGAGTCACCAAGTTCCACGATATCACAAAGTGTATGTCATTTTAAAGCAACATGATGGATCGTTCAGATCAGACTGTTTCAAAATGTCAGCCATAAGCAAAATTCAAAGTGCTATAACTCAATCATTTTTTAAGATATAGACAAAACAAAAAGTGTTCTGGAATCATTGTTTTAAGTTTTAATACTTAAAAGAAAAATATTTTTCAACTTTTAATTTTTTCGCATTTAATTTTAAATTTTAAATTTTTTTAAAAATTTAAAATGGCCACCATTTTGAAACAAAATGGTGGATGATGCTGGCCAACGAACTCGGTCGAGACATTTGTATGTGCTATGTACATACCAAGTTCCATTGAAATCGGTTCATAAATACGCGTGTTATCACGTGACAAAATCAGATCGTTTCAAAATGTCAGCCATAAGAAAAATTCAAAGTGCTATAATTCAATCATTTTGTAAGATATAGACAAAATAAAAAAGTGTTCTGGAATCGTTGTTTTAAGTTCTAACACGTAAAAGAAAAATATTTTTCAAATTGTGATTTTTTCGCATTTAATTTTAAATTTTAAATTTTTAAAAAAATTTAAAATGTCCACCATTTTGAAACAAAATGGCGGATGATGCTGGCCAACGAACTCGGTCGAGACATTTGTATGTACTATGTTCATACCAAGTTTCATTGAAATCGGTTCATAAATGCGCGTGTTATTACGTGACAAAAATCAGATCGTTTCAAAATGTCAGCCATAAGAAAAATTCAAAGTGCTATAACTCAATCATTTTTTAAGATATAGACAAAATAAAAAGTGTTCTAGAATCTTTGTTTTAAGTTCTAACACGTAAAAGAAAAATATTTTTCAACTGTTATTTTTTTCGCATTTAATTTTAAATTTTAAATTTTTTAAAAAATTTAAAATGGCGGATGATGCTGGCCAACGAACTCGGTCGAGACATTTGTATGTACTATGTATATACCAAGTTTCATTCAAATCGGTTCATAAATACGTTAGTTATCGCATGACAAAAATCAGATATATATATATATATATATATATATATATATATATATATATATATATATATATCAACATTTGAACGGAGGGTGGTTTTGGGGTCTGGGGGTCATGATCGGTGAAAATATACCAAAATTTTCCGGAAGTGCTTTCCTCCGGACGGCTGCAATAGGTAGCTTTTTACTTTTTGTAATGAAAGCTACCTAAAAAGGTTAGCTATACTAATAATACTGCTTAGCAAAGAAAAATGCCCGTAGAAACTGTATCTGCCCATACAATGCATACCGCGAGTTAGGGCTCCAGATAGATGCTTCTGTGTCGGTGCACCACCTGTACCTCTTTTGCTTGATCTGATTGTTACTTTTGTAAAGTTTGTTTATCGTACATTTATGCCTTCTGGGACTTCTTTGTAGATCTAAATTTTATAATTCGCTCATCTCCATATTTTTTTTTTTTTTTTTTTAAGATTTTTTTTTTTTTTTTTTTTTTTTTTTTTTTACAGCAGCATAGAAACTAAGATAAATGAAAAAATATTCATTTCTTAAAAAAGTTATGCTATGCTTTAACAAAAATTTCATGGCGTTATCATGACTTTCAATCGTTTTCTTTTGTTTTTTTTTCTTTTGTTTTGTTTTCTTTCTTTGTTTTCTTTTTTTTCCCTCTCAACATTCAAAGCAAAGTTAGGTTGTACCTTATTAAATCTGCATAACATTAGAGACTATTTTTGAAATGCGATTTTAGAAATATTACTTTCGTCTATAATAGATTCATGCTTGCCATCATAAGGTAGAGTACAGTCTGCTCCTATTTATATTCTGTTTATTAATGGCGAATAGTGTCCGTAAATATATAATAATTTTCCTTTTTTAATGCGTGCATATTTTACTATAATAATATAAGTGTTTAGACATTTAAAAATAAATTTTTCATTTACCAACCAGTTTCCACTGCTTTTATATTTTTGAACGTAATTATACATAATTGATTCTTTAAAAGCTGGTAAGAGTAATTAATTTTCTTAATCACTAAACACGCACAAATGCAAAATCATAACAACTCTATTTGTCACCTGGTGCAGAGATATTTGTTTGTATATCTGCTTGTGCATCACATGCGATAACTAGTGAACCTGGATCTTACGGAAGGTTGTAGATTCTCTAGTGATAACTAGTGCCATCAATACATTAAAATTGTATATTTGGCTGAGTGCCTGGTGCTGGGGTACTGCTTGCCGAATTCCGTCGCAGCCCAGCACAAACAAACTAATTTTAAATAATTAAACATGCTTAAGGGTGTTCTTAACAGATCCGCTCAACAAGCGCAAAACGTTTTGCCACATTTACATATTCATTTTTTAACTAAAATATATAAAATTGGAATGCGTGACTATGGAAGCGATTTCGAATCGAACTCATTTTTCCATTTTCTGTTAATTAAATTACCTGTCCAGTTCTAAGCTATTTCGATCAAAAGATCATCCGTTTTTCTCCTTCTTTTCGACCGGTTTTTCTGCTTTCGTCGGGAAATGTGCTCAAAAGTGTCAGCTTTGAAGGCTTGTTATGGAAAATCTATTGCGTCTCTATCTCTATCTTGCGTCATCTGGAAAATCTATTACAGAAAATTGAGTGCAATTAGACAGTTTCTGAATAATAATACCTGCTATTTTCATCCATTTCCGAACAAAAATAAAGCATGTGTCACAAAGTTGCCCTTTTTGATTTAAGAACAGCCTTAACTCACAAACATTAACACAGGTTATTTATCATTCGAAATGATTTACAAATATTTTAAAACTTGATACATTATGCTTACTAAATAATTTCATGCTTAATAATCTTGCGCTGTGCTTAATAAATAATCTGTGTCTGTGTTACAGTAACTTTTTTCTATCCATTGAGTGGATAGAAGAGGGAGAAAGGGGGGGGGGGGTAAAGGGGCGGGAAAGTTGTTATCTGTTAAATCTGATCTGACACATTCGTGAAGTCATTTACAACCGTAAACTTCGTAAAAAATCGACGGTATTCTTATTGAAATACCAGTGAACTGAATAGCGTTTTCCCTTTATCGGTAATGGCAAAAGATTTTTCACATAACTTTGTTATATTTGGCTATTTAAGCCAATTTTTCGGGCCCGACATTCACGGAAAGATTATTCTCTGGGACCCACCTTTTTAAATACAAACAAGAAACAAGAAGCAGTGGCCGTATTCATAAGAAAATGAAAGCTTTTACGATTCTTTGACGATTCCGTAAGCTTATGTTATTATATATTTCATATATTTACAGATAAAAATGACTTCGTAAATGTTGTCGAAATAGTCTCGTTGTTGAGTAATGAGAAAAAAAAAAAAATCAGAGCACTTTAGTTTCACATAGGCACCAGCAAATTTCAGACAGAAGTTTATTAAATTTCCGTCCTGTTTTTTATTTTAAATTAAGATATTTAAATTTTCTATTGAAGAAGATTCCAAGTGCACGCTTTCTTTTTTATAAATGATATAAGAAATCTCTTTAACAATTAAATTAGCATGTTCATATTGACATATTTTTCCTCTGTCCCCAGTAATCCAATGCCAGCGGCTGATATAAGCCATTAGGAAGTACACTCAGTGACTCAGGAGGTCAATTTAATGTCAACATATTCATGTATGTTTCTTCTTGCACATCTTCCAAGTTTCGGTATCTGTTTTGGAGGCTAATCTGAAATCTGCCAGGAGGTCTATGCCCTGCGATAACCCTACTTCCACTGAATTGCAGGGGCTCATTATCCTCGCATGAGTTGTCCCCTTCTCTCAGTGCTAGACCAGGCCGATTTTCGTAGGAATTTTAACAGAAAGGACGAAAGCCTAATTTTATGGTATTGCTTCGTTAAAATGACATTCTTGCAAAGACGGTATTGTCTTATGTCACCAGACAAACTTTCGTTATTCATGTACTTTCCATATTGGCAGGAGACGGTGCGAGGAAAATCTGATGTGAAACATTTGTAATACGTTTGCATTTTCAAGCAAATAAATATACGATTTTAAATTTAACTATTAAACAACATGGTAGAATTAATATATTTTTTAAAAAAGAATATTAAGAGGAACGCGGATCTTTATTTGAACAAAAATCGACCCAAAAAACAAAAAATAATTTTGTCTGTATTATTATTCTCCTGTTTATTCAGAGACATTTTCTAAAAACCGCAGGCAGATTCGATTTCTTTTTTCAAAGTTTCAAGCATTTGAATTTTGTACACAAACAATTCTCGGTCCTTTACTATACTTTAAATCTGATTTTCTCAAAATTAGTTTTTCAATGTTTTTAAATTATCAAAATGATAAAAAAATCAAACGATCAAATTATTGATCAAAATTCATCAAATTAATGCAAAAACATTCCTGATACTGCTCACAAAGAAACTGTGTATTCATTCGACTTCATGAGTATAGTTAAATTTGATTTTTAACTGATTAAAAATTAAAGTTTTGATGGATTTGAGAAAAATATGTTTAAAAAATTAACTATTCGAGGGATTAAAAAATTGATAGACAGATATTTATTTATAATAGAGTTTCAAATTATTAAAATGCAAAATCGGGGAAATAGCTCAAACATTAAGACACGTGGAGCATTTTAAAATACTGTTTTAAAATTTTAGCATATTTTTTTTAAGATTGAAAATTGTTTTTTAAGGTGTTTATATATTTATGGTGAAATATATATTTGCTCAAAATTTCATATCCCTATAATGAAAATAATAATAATAATAATAATAATAAAATTAGCATTCACCATTTAGTTAACTTTTAAATGTTCCATGCCGGAGAGTGCAAAGAAGGAAACGAAATTTTAGTAGAACGTGGAAGGCGTGTGTGTGGGGGAAGGGGGGATGAAATTTGAAAATAGTGGATATTCGCGCTTTAAAAGTAACGTGTTATGCGTGAAAATTTATAGCCTCTTCGCTCCCTGGGTCTCCAAATGGGGACCTCCGTTTTGTCTCATTTTATTAATGGTATTCAAACATAATTACAATTTTTATATCAAAATGATATGTTTCGAAGTGTAAGATTTGAAATAATGCAAATAAAATAAAAATTTTGCTCTCAACTCAAATGGGAAAAGAAAAAAAAATAGTTGTAATCAGTAATACCGCATTAATACTCTGTAGGAAAGAGGTTAAAAATGATGAAATGCGACTATACACGTCTCTCTCCTCACGCATATAAAATTGAAAATTGCCGATGTGAATCTTTTATTTATTTTTTTTTTTTTTACAAAAAATACATGTATGTTTCATAAAATGTTGGTAATTAAAAGCAGAAAGAACATATTAATGGGCTATTAACTTCGATGCGTGCATAAACCGATTTGAAGAAATACTTTTAAATAATATTATTAAAGAAATTTAAGACCCAAATAGATGTAAAATGCAATTGTCTTAAAATGTTGGGCGTTTAAAGCACTTGAAGTATCATTCTGCATGATGAAAGTTGTCCCTTCAAATCCATCTCCACCATTTTCCATTGTTGAATCTCCCCAATCTTTTGTTATTAACCACAAATGGTTGGACAAGAAAGGGTGAGAAATGAACTTGAAGAAGAGCGAACAAATCGTCTAAACTGAGGGAGGTTCTCCCTCAGTCAGCGAAAGAAACATGCAGTGATATTTTTAAATGATTTGTATCCAGCGGCTTTTTTCATCTTTCAATAAATGAATAGCATCTTTAGTTATAAGCAATTATTGTTTCATGGAGTCAGTTTTTTTCCCTTTCCCATGCTGCTACGTTCTGAAATGTGGTTCAAAATGTTTTTGTACTTTGAAAATATTTTCTAAAGGATCTACCTTTACGGGAAAAAAAAAAATTACAAAATTACTGAATAAGAGCATCTGCCATTGTATTTCCAATGTGTTTTATGCGTTCGCGACTAAAAATGAATTTAAAAATGTGTCGGCAACTACTCAGTTTGGATTTGAGAAACATTAATAACCATATGGAAATATTTTTTCGTCTTAATTTTAATCATATGTCCCAAAATATTCTAACATCTCCATTTTTATTTTATACGGTATCGTAAGATATAATTCATAATCCAAATAAGGCCACGTGAATTTATGAGACTCAAAATATAACTTTTAAAATTGAGTATAGAATATTTCTACCTAAAATTTCTACCACAGCTGTGCTTCACATTCGCACATTTTTAACAATGCCTTTAAAAAAACCAGAAACAAGAAAAAAAAAAAAACACTTCCATTTAACTACAGTTACCTACAACATACTTAAAGAGAAAACAACATTACAATATTACCTTTTGGCTGGGCAGTCAGGGGGTTAATTGTAAATTTTATAGATACAGGGATGAGATTCTTCCGCGGATCCGTGGTTTTCAGCTTCTTTGTCATTTTTTAATTTCTGCTTTTATCCGATTTTTTTGAAATTTTTGCTTTTTTACCATTTTTTTAAATTTTTACTTTCTGAGTTTTCAAGAATTTATTTCGTGCAGACTTCCGTTTTTTATTCATTTAAATAAAAAAAAGAATTGTAAAATAATTTTAAACCGCATCAAAATATGCCTCTATTTCAACACTTCAACTACGAGAGGTCCTTTATCGCATGCGGTGGTTATCTTATTTCATTCCGATCGCCGAATGCTCATTGAAAAACATATCGGAATTGTCTTAAAACAGAAGACTTCAACATGGGCAATTGTGTTCCGTGTATACCTCGGATTTCTGGATTTTTCGATCGATTTTTCCGGGTTTATGAGATTATTATATTTAATGGAAAATTCGAATTTAAAAATATCACAAATTTCGACACATGGCCGCCGAAAAAAATCAATTTGTCAATTGTTCGCAGAAAGAAATTGACAATTCGAAATTGTCAATTTCTTTCTTTCTTTTTTTCGCAAAACGATTGCAAGAAAAAAAAAAAAAAAAAAAAAACCGTAAATTTCACAAAGGATCGTGGAAAAAATTCTTTATATGTTAAATGTGATTTTTGTTCAAAAATCGCCAGAAAACGGATATTTTGACAAAAGATCACGGGTAAAATGGAAATATCTTTAAACAGTAAAGGAGAAACGTAAATTTGTTAATGTGTCACGCAAAAAAAAAAAAAAAAAAAAAAAAAAAAAAAAAAAAAAAAAACATGAATTTAATTAAAGAATCGCGCAAAAAACTAATTTCTTTATATAATCGCGGGATAAAAATGCAAATTTCGTAATAAAAAGATTTAAATTTCCTTAAAAAAATGGTCAAAAAACGATCAAATTAGTAAAAAAATTACAAGAAAACGATCAATTTCATCACAAGAATCTCAGAAAAATGATCAATTTTGTCTAAAAATATCGCAAAGAAACGATTAATTTTGTCTAAAAATCGCGAAAAAACAATCAATTTTGTCAAAAAAATAGCGATAAAACGATTAATTTCATTAAATAAACTCGAAAAAACTACAAATTTCGTGATATATGTGCGGAAAAATGTCAAATTTCGTGAAAAAACTTCAAATTTCATTTAAAAAATCGCATAAAAACAATAACTTTCAAATAAGTGCGAAAAAACGGCCAATTTTGTAAAAAAATCGTGAAAAAGCCGCAAATTTCGTTAAAAGATTGCGAAAAAAAGAAAAAAGGTTATTACTGGATTGGAACTTTCTGTTCCAAAAACTGTTTTTGCTGCTTTAAAAACTAATTTTGTTGTCACAGTTTTTTTTTTAATCTTTTGGTTTTCTTAAAAACTGTTTTTTCTGCTCCAAATCTTTTTGATTGAATGGACCTTTGAAATTGGTATACATTGCATTTGATAATTTTCTGGGTTTTCTACCTGGTACCACTTAGTTTTCAGGATTTTTCATTCTGAGTCACAATCACTCCTGTTATTAGTAAAATAAATTTTCATTATTGTAATCAAATACTTTCTGCCTATTTCATGTTAATAATTCCTTTTTAATTTATGCAAAGCTAAATTGTATGTAATTTATATTTATTAATAGCAATTATATTTGTTGCAGTTGAAATTCCTGTCATTGCTCAAACGTCGTTCGCACATTTTTCAGCTTTTTTGCTTTTTGGTCAATCTCATCACTGTAGATATTAAGTAAAAATATTCTGATCATTAATACAGTTTTCTACTATTACAGTTTACTTTTCATAAAAATTTTCCCTTTTCCCCCATAAGATATCGTTTTGGAGAATAAATAAATGCCATAAAAAGTTATACAATATAAATATACCCAAGAATGAATTTCGGACATGAAATTTTAGAGGAAAGCATAAAAAGGTTATGAGTTTGCATATATTGTATAAAGGAAATATTTTATCATTATAACAAATGGGAATGAACTGGTTTGTAACGCATGAAGGAAAAAATAAATAAAAATAAAAATAAAAAGACATTGAATAGACCTATAAACGATACTCTATTGTCTACTGTACCAAAATATTCGATTAAAGTTAAAGTAAAAATGAACAATAACACTTCTTTGAATCTAGTTTTCTTAACCTATTTTATTAATTTTCCTGTTTAATTAATTTTGCGAAACATATTTACTATGTATGTAGAATGTTACACCCTATATCTGCATTATGAGGAAATTGCAGTAATCGAGAAATTAAAACTGTGCTACCTTTGATAAAAGAGAAATTACTTATCTTGTTTCCACAAATGCAAACAATTCACTATTTAAATTATTTTGTGTTCTGTTAAGGAAATTGTTGTATACTTTTAAAATTCATTTTATATGACAACTGAAAATACAAATAGGATAAGGTGTTATGTAACGAAAATTAAATTTCTTCAAATCGAAGGGAAATGCATTTTATTGTAATTATAGGGTTTCGTAATTAAAAAATAAAAAACGGGACCATCATATGTTTACACTCGTGTTTGTCTGTCCGTCTGTTGCAAACCGTTTTTCTCGTGAACTATGAAACGAGGAAATTTCAAATTTGGCAGAATTAATATAGGTTATTGACCCACATATTTGCATGTAATTAATTATTGACAAACACGTTTAGGGAAAATATAGGGAAAAAGACTAGTTTAGTTACTTGAAAAAAAGTTTCTTTTTCCTTTGTATATCGTGTGAAAACTCTCGTAATGCCGAACTCAAAAATAAATTTGTTTTAATTTTATGCATTATGTTTTCAGAGATTGTAGAAACTGCAATGCAAAAATATGTCTTCCTCCCCTCACTAATCTACGAAAACTAAAATTATGAGAAAAAATAAAGGTAGTAGAAGCTTATTTAAACCTTGCAAGTAAAACTATAGCGATTAGTCTGGGTTGCATACTTTTGGGGAAAATCACATTTTTCCGTTACATAGGAATGGGGAGTTGGGGGCACTCGAGATACTTATCGTCGCGGAAATATAAAATGATAATGATTTTCGAAAGAAAAATGTCGGTAATTAGCCGAAATATTAACCTTTAAATACATAAATGGTTTGGACATTACAAAAAAAAAAAAAAAAAAAAAAAGAGGATGGCGTATTGCATGCGTCATCGGCTTTTAAAGCCTCGATAAAAACCTATTATTCTTTTAGAAACGATTTTTTTGTTTTTGTAATATTATAATTACTAATTAATATATTTTTTACACGGAACCCCCTGTTCGAGAGTAATATTCGATATTATTTTATTTATTTTCTTTTTAATAGCACGCTTTATATGTGGCTAAATACAGATGGTATCCAATTCTCTCAAAAATTCATAAAATTCAATAATTATATATTAAAAATTACTATGCTTAAACATTAAACATAAACGTTTAAATATAAAAAAAACACTTATTATATTTGCAAAAATATTTTAAATCTCACTATTTCAATTTTACTACATGATAGATTACCTCATGACACTTTCTTCCATACCTGCCTTTAATTTTTATGTGAATAAATTTTATAAAAAGAAGTAGTTTATATAGAATGATTTTTAGTGATTGTTTTGAATCAAAATAAAGGAGAAAAATCTAGAATTAGCTCCTGAGTTTATGATAAAGCATGGATTTATAAAACTGCAAAGGAGTTAAAATTGAGGCATAAAGTGACGGCACATCTGGGATTCATTATTTCACTTTCTTCCCTGCACCCGAATGAGCAGGGTCACTTTCAGGCTGATATAGAAAGATAAATCTCCAGGGATAGTATTTCATTCTTCTTCCGGAGACAGTGATTCATTGGTCACCCCTGGAAGTGATTGTTTATTTAACCAGACACTTTCCTCAATTAGAATAATTGGAAGTTAAGGAGAATTTAAGGATGTTCTCAACTGCTCCGCTCAACAAGCACAAAACGTTTTCACACATTTACAAATTTATTTTTTAACAGAAAGATATAAATTTGTAAAACCTGACTTTGGAAGCGATTTGGAATCTAACTTAGTTTTCCATTTTTTGGTCAATCAATTAACTATCAAGTTGTAAGCACTTTCGATCACGTGATCACGCCTTTTTCTCCCTTTCGTCGGCTGGTTTTCCTGCTGTTGTTGGAAATGCGATTCAAAACACGAACTTTGACAGCTTGTTCTAAAAAATCTAACGTATGCCCCCCCCCCCCCCAAAAAAAAAAAAAAAAAAAAAAAAAAAAAAAAAAAAAAAAACGGGAAAATGACTGCGATTAGACAGTTTCTGAACAACAACATCCACTAGTTTCAGGCATTTCCGAACCTAAATAAACTAAAACTTATGTCACAAAGTTGCCCCTTTTATATTTTTAGAGTGTAAAGATTACTTTCCTAAAGCAGTTTTATGACATTTATTTTCTTACAGAATTTTTTATCCATTGAATATAATGCCGCTCGTGGAATATACGTTATGTTATTGTAAAAATTCAAACAAAGAGACCATTTTTTTCAAGAACTATTAAACCGATTCTCTTCATTTTTATCTTCTTTTTTTATGTACATCATTTTAAAAAACACAAACGTGTGTGGATCACAGATTCTCCTGGTCTAGTTGTCCCATTTTTATGGGGCAACTGAACTCACAAAGAAAGAAAAGGTTAACACACATATTTTTTTATTATTAGACATTAAAATTTAATTTTTTTAACATCCGCCTGATAGAGTGAACCTAACTGAAAGCATTTACAGCGGTCCAAACTTCAATTCAAATTAGCATTAACATTTGGAAGCTGAACTGCCAGAATCTCCATGGTCGAATTCTAAAATTACGGTCCAGCTGCGACACGTAACCCTATACAAATTTAAACTTAGCATCATATGCACAAAACTAATTATTTAAATATTCATAGCTTTTAATATGATCAAGAACAAAACTTAAAAGCATTTTGCAATTGAAATTGTACTTCTAAAACAAAAGGTTTAAGATTTAGCTATTGGACAACAATAAGGAAGGATTGCTGTGTACACATTGGAAATTTGGTAGCATTTTAAACGCGTTTTTTACTAAGATATTTATTATTATCAATTCGACTATAGTATTTAAATTTTATTTTTCGGTAAATCGTAAAAAAATAAAATAAAAATAAAAAATAAATAAAAGAAAACAATTCTAGTTTTAATAATTTAGTCATGATAGTTTGTTGTAGAAAACTTACTTATGATTAAAAATTTTAATCCTGAAATTTAAATGTTTTGATGTTATACATTTTTTCAATAAAAGTAAATGTGAAATATTCTTGACTAAATTTATTTAACTTTAAATCTTTAACTAAGATTTTTTTAAAGAATGTACAATTAATTAATTAATAATACATAATTCTTATCAGCCTTTTGGTGCATCTGTGGCCAGACCAAAAGACAATTCCTTTGAAAATTCCCAATAAAAAATATACACAGTATGAAGAGATGGATTCAATTGAAAAAAAAAAAAAAAAAAGATAAGCAGCCACTAAAAATTCTGGATTGCTATTTGCATCAAAATGAATTAAAAGTATAGGTCTTTGATGTCGATAGGTACATAGTATTTTGCTCTTGCCCTCTCTCTCGTTTTAAATACATAACCATACAGAGGGAGAAAGGATTCATCCACTCCGAGAAAAATTTAGAGATCGTATACTCCCAAAAATTTTTGTGCTTCGCAACAACAAAAAATGACAGTTTTAGTAAATATAAAAAAGCTTGGATCTATGCAGTATTAATATACAGTACAGTAATAATATTCTTGGAAATGATGGATAGCAAAGCGCCCTCTTCTCATTTAAAAATAAATAAAATAACACAAATAACATAAGTACGAGTATTACTCATGCTCGGAGGGTTCCGTGCAATAAATATATTAATTATTAGAATGTTAGAATTTTTTTCCTCTTTTTCTTACGCGCAATTTTATTTCCAAGTACAGCTGAAATGTTTTTCTCAGCTATTCTTGTTCGAATATTAATAGTTTATATTTTCCAATTCATATTTTATTAAAATTTTAATACTACTTATTTTATTTGTGCCTTCTGACCCATTAATATTTAAATCACAATTCCTATAAAATTCATAAAATGTCTTTCGATTCGTAATGAAAAATAATTTAGCAATGTTCGATTTGCCTTCTTGCTAATGCAAGCGGGTACGCAGCTGGTCGACTCTCAAGGGCTCATTGTCACTTATTCATTTTTTTTCTTTGTTATGTCCGAAACATTTGGATTTCTAGGTTGACGTTGAAAATGAAGTGAAGGGCAATATCTTCATTTTTAAGCTACCGCTTTTTCGTCAGATAATAAACATTTCATCATTACATTAGCGTACAGATCGAATTTCAATTTCGAAGGATACTAAGGATATTTTGATATACTTCATTAGATGTATGTTTGAGCCGTTAAATGAAGATGTTGCGAAAGGTTTTGTTGTCGGAATTTCGGATATCCGGAAATTTTACTTGATGTGTTTTGTGATTTCCGGGAAATTTTAAATCACCCCAGTTTTATTTTAGATAGTTTTCAAACCTTTAATGTATTTAGTTGTGTTTGTTGATTGTAATTTAAGGGTGCTCTCAAATCAAAAACAGCAACTTTATGAGGTATATTTTAATTTATTTTTGTTCGGAATGCATGAAATTTCAAGTGTAGGTGATCAGAAACTATATGGAATCGTAGTGTTTTTCCGTTTTTTTTCCAAACCCGATAGATTTTTTATAAAATAGTGTAAAAATGGGCGTTTTGAACTGAATTTTCGCGTGAAAGAAAAACCACTCATGAAAGGGTGAAAACGTATTTCTCATGTGATCAAAATCGCTTATAACGCTAGGTAATAAAAAAAAAAAAAAAAAAAGTGGAAAATACAGTTCAATTCCAAATCGTTTCCATAGTCATCTCTTTCCGTTAAAAAAGGAATTTGCAAATACGTCAAAACGTTTAGTGCTTGTTGAGCACAGCCATTGAGAACAGCTTTAAATTAAATAGGTAAATATATAATCGACAAAACACCTTTTGATATAAATTTCCAAACAATCTTATCTCCATTTTAATAAGAGAACTGATAATTAATATAGTGAAATGTAACTAATCCCTAACAGCTATATTATCTTTTTATTTCTTTTTTTAACCATTTGGTAAATGGTTGTTGTTCTCGGTCGAGATTCGGGAATAGATATATCTGAGACATATCTGAATTCTTGTGGTACTTGCATTTTTGCTATACTTCTGTTGCCACGATGGCAAAAAAAGTATTAAAAATTTTCAAAAAAATTAATAACTAAAAAAGAAATTAAGATTTAGCTTTCAAACAAATTGCATTTTAAAGTACATTTTTCCCTATATGCCAGTGTAAAAATTCAAATTGTGCGATGTTTAGATGTTTAAAAATTTGCAGTACCGAAAATTGCAAAATTGAAATTTCATTTAAAATTTGAAAGTGTTGCCATTCGCAGGAGGACGTATGCGTTACGCACTGATATGTTTGTGTTTTATAATATAGATAGGGCAGATATAACTATATAAGTAATTGAACGAATTATGAAGGAAGAAACACTATCACCACTTTATTTTGTATTTAACAAAATTATAAAACCTTTAGGAGGAAAATAACTTCATAAATGATAATTTCTTCGAGATGTTGCCCTTTATCTCACTTTAAAATAAACATGTATTGTTTACAAAAAAATGAGGAAAAAATATGAAAAGATTTAAATATAGAATTTATAAGTCTTGAATTTTAGCCTTTGAAAAAATAATTTTCTAAATATTTGTTGTAATTTGTTAAATTTTTGTTGCTATCATATACATAGGGAATACACATCTTTTTTTCTATTTAACAATTTCGTGCCTAAACCACCATATTAAATTAATCTAGTCATTGATCAATGATTTTTTGAAATTTCGCATTGTTAACAAAAAGGCGGATTATCAAATTTGATGTATTTGAACAATAAGTTGGATTTTGTTTTCTTCATATGTGAGAAACAAATTAAAGTTGTCAATTGTATATTAACTAGTTTCTGGCTCATTCTTTAATTCAATTCTGTTAGAAACGTTGTAGATTGATTGTTGCTCTCATTCAAAAACTTTATTATCCGTTTTTTTTTTTTTTTTTTGAGAGAGATGGGGGGTAAGGTTGGGTATATTTAAAAGATGCTGTCAAAATTAGCGTTTTGAACCGAATTTCCCGACGTGACAGCATGGGAAACACAAAAAATTGATGTACGGCAATAATTGTCTAAAACTCAGGATGTGATTCGTTTATCAAAAAATGAAAAAAAAAAAAAAAAAAAAAAAAAAAAAAAAACTGTTCCATTAAACCCCCCCTCCCCCCCTCAACAATAAGTCTTCAAATCTTGTGCTTTTGCGTTTAAAAAGAATTCGACAAAATATGCCAGAAAGTTTCGTGTCTTTGAGCAGTGGAAAAATCTTCTTCGGATAACTGCAGCTCTGGGAGTGGTCATTTTCTTGCCACCACTAATTTTTAAAATTATTATACAGATTAGTACGAGAATGACAACGAAAAGGTCAGGTCGTTATGAAGAGTGTTCCTTTTACATGTCCAAGAATCTTGAACATGTCGTAGGATATTGAAGATAAATCTTAATTGAAAAAAAGTGTCAGGAAATAGTGGTAGTAAAAGTTTTTATTTTGTCTCTATAAAAAAAGATCGCTTCGAGGCCTATATCTGTCTTCGAATGAAAGAAAAATAAAAAATAAAATACGTCAATGAGTGGGGAAATTATTTAATATTTAATTTTAAAAAAGTAATCCATTCATCTGCCGCTAAGATATTTCTGGTACAGTTTAAAAATGTATTGTTCGAGAAAATCATCTTTAAAGTTTAACAACAAATACTGCTCATTCACGCACCATGCGGAAAGAAAAGCATCTTCTCCATGTGTTCAAATGCAAGACATTCAGAAAATGAAAAGAAAAAGATTCATTATGTGTAGCCCCCAAACTTCCATCCTCCATGCTATCTTAAAATATGCATAAAGTACGAGCAGATAAAATGGATCATATTGCACTTCTTGCTGTTACAGAAATGAAAAAATAAAGTTATTTTCAAGTGATCCTCTTCTTCAGATATTATTCTGAAACTCATATTAAAAGTACAATTCATTTACACGCAAATAGATATAATGCCAAAGTGAAGAGATAAATGCGTTAAAAAATGCTTAAATAACCACTGTATGAAGCCGAAAACTTGACAAGAACCTTTTTCAGTATCTACATTTTTTCAAAAACTGAAAATGACTATAGAAATATTTATTTAATTAATTAAACTGATTAAGATCTATAATTAATTAAACTGATTAAGATCTAAAATCTGCAAAAAATCTCAAAGAAATCTGTGTTATTTCTAACTGCGATGCAGCATGTATTGAAAGCATGCGACTTTGTTAAATGGTTATAGGCTTGATGAGAGGCGTGTGCCGCAATATTATCTTAAGCAACTGCAAAACTTGACATAAGTTGCATCTCATAAATATTCAAACATAAGCTGCTGGTAGCAATAGTGTATTAAAGCACTGAAGATTGGAGGATGTTGGTTTATCCAAAATGTAGGCGATCTTGCATATCATGCTCTTTTTCGCTTTTTGATAAGCAATCGCGTGTTTTGTCACTGCGTTGCATATTTAATGAAGCGATCTTAAATATGTGTCTTATATGTGTCTTGTTTAATTATGAAAGATTATCCGTAGATGATGAGTATTTTTATTTTTAAATATTCATACTTTTCTTCCATTTGAAAAGTATGAGATTTGTCAGCCTACAGTATGGTATACGCCGCTTTAAGTGGGATACTAGATTCTGGTTTTTAAATCCTTTATTTAATATTTTTTATAAGGAAGTACTTAAACTCGGAATGGGACAAAATCCAGCAGACAAAAGACCTATCAGTTAGAAACTCCATCAGAAAAAACACCCAGAGAAAAAACTGCACATAATCTTTATTTTGGAAAAAAAAAAAATGTTTTTATGGGCATTTCAAACTTAAAATTCTGGAGCGCTTAAGAAAGAATAGAAAATACTTAAAACACACGCACACACACACACACACACACACATATATATATATATATATATATATATATATATATATATAATACAGTAAACGTTAATTGTATTACAATATATGAACCATTGAATTTAATAATTTATATCACATTGAACATGGAGGGAAAAAATAAATAATTAAAATGAATACAAATGGAATTTGTAGAACTAAAGCAGAATCTCCAGGCTCCAAATACTTTGGAACTACAAATGATGTGTGTGATTTCATCTTCGTATTTGACATGCTAAAGCAAAATTAGACGAATTTGGAGCCACAAACACACATTAAAACCAAAATTAAAACCAAAATTAAATGAAGAAAAAACATCAAAAACAAGGCGCATCAAAATTACTAAATTGGATAGAAAAATGAAAAGGGAGAAAAATAAAAATAATTATCGACGACATGATAATAATAAATAAATTAATTAACGGAGTAATGTGATATAGAGAAAATAAACCATACACCACAGTTTACCTTATTAAGATTTAAAACAAAATCATTTAAATTGACTATGCTAAGCTTAACTCAATATCTTAATAATATAAAATGATTTAAGATTTTAAATAGCGAATTAATATATTTACCCTATATACTCAGAAATAGTATTATAGATCTCCAATTTATTAAAAGTTAAGTACATTTTAATCATGTAAATTAATTAAATTATATTAATAGAATTAATTTATGTAACTATACAATTATCTATACATTAGTCTCAATTAGACATCCATTGTAATATGTTTTTCAATTTCACAAATGCATTTCCCATTCTCAATTTTTTAAAATTAACCACTGCGTATTATCCAGACAACACCGCCCTCTGTCGTATATAAAACCATTAATTAATGGTTTCATATTAGCATTCAAATTATTATGCTGCGTTTAACGCAAGTAATTATGAATATATGTACATTTCGGTATTTGATTATGTGGTAAGCTTTTCATTTTGAATAAAATATTCACTATGATGTCTTTCCTTTTTATGCTGTCTTACATTTTAATACATAACAAAGATAGCTAAATTTTTTTAGTATTTTATATATATATATATATATATATATATATATATATATATATAACCAGGGGTGCAAAAATACCGGGCGCCAGGTCGCCCAGGCGACTAAATTTTCGACACTGGCGCCTAGATATTTCTGAAGGAAAAAAAAAATCGTATCTATAATCTTAAATAGTTATGTTTTTTCCCATGTGGAAAGGGAAAAAAACGAAGTTCTCTTTTACTGAATTGGACCGATATTTACAGAAATGTTGGGAAAATTAAAACATTGCAAATCGCTGTCGGGAGGATTGCATAACATTATTTACCAACAACACGGCTTCCGCCATGATTGGTCGGATTGAGGCTTGCATCGTTCTGCCGATAGTTTTGCCGGGGAAATAAGTTGAAGCTGTGCGCTGTTCGTATGTTGAACGTAGTAATGCGCATGCGCAACTGCATTCGGGCGTTTTTCTCCGAAACACAGGCATGTTTGGATGCTTAGCGAACCATGTGCTGCATGTTTCGTATTATTGATAGAAAATGAAGCGTTCAAGAGAATCAACAAGTAATGCAGCTAAAATTGTTAAAAAAATGCGTTTAACCAATTTTTTTTCAAGTGATAGATTTGATAAAAAACTGATTCTGTTCCAGAAAAGATAATATCGGAAAATAGTGATACGCTGCAAAAAAATGAAGTGCCGACCAGGGCTCGAAAAATAGCGATCCCGGGGAACCCAGAAATCCTTTTCTGGGAACGTATATTTTTACAATCAGGTTCCCGGCCAGGAACCTAACTTTTCGGCGTGTCTGCCAGCGACGCCGCGGACGCATTATAATGCATAAATTACGCAAAAAAATAGCTCTTAAGCGGCCCATGTGATGCGTAATGTCGTCAAAATATTACCGGAAAAGATCGCAAAAACTGGCAAATTTCGTTAAAAAAATCTTGAAAAACGACAGGTTTCGTTAAAACATCATAATAAAACGACAGATTATGTTAAAACATCGCATAAAACGGCAGGCTTCGTTAAAACATCGCAATAAAACGACAGGTTTTTTTAACATCGCGATAAAACGGCAGGTTTCGTTAAAACATCGAGATAATACGTCAGATTTCGTCAAAAATTTGCAAAAAAATGACAAATTTCGTTGAGAAAAAAAAACAGATTTCGTCAAAAAAAAGCGCAGAAAACGCAAAATCTATTTTAAAAAATCGCAAAAACGGCAAATTCATATTTTTTAAAAAAAGGACAGGTTTCGTTAAAATATCACGATAAAACGTCAGATTTCCTCAAAAAATCATGAAAAAACGGCAAATTTCGTTAAAAACCATGAAAAACAACAAATTTTGTCAAAAAAAATCTCAAAAATAGTCTAAAACTCGTCAAAAGATTGCGCAAAACAATGCAAACTTCATTAAAAAATCACAAAAAAAGGCAAATTTCTTTTTTTTTTTTTTTTGTATGAAAAATGACAGGTTTTGTTAAAATATTGTGATAAAACAGCAAGTTTCGTTAAAATATCGTGATAAAACAGCAAGTTTCGTTAAAACATCGCGGTGAAACGGCAGGTTTCGCCAAAAAATCATGAAAATAAAACGGCAAATTTTGTTAAAATACTCACACAAAATTTCCGAGAACTTGCACTTTTCGCCTGGGTTTCATGTAGGTTCCCAGCTGGGAACCTTATAATTTTTAGAATTTTCAAGCCCTGGTGCCGAAAAATGGTGAGCTTGTACTTTTAATCAAAAACAACAAGGCATCTGAGCGCTTATAAATCTCATAAAAATTTAGCTGCAAATGAGAACAAACAATAAGCTACATCACATTGATTTATAGGTTAGATGTGCCAGTAATTGACACACTTAGGAAATTTCTTTTTAAATTATTTTTTATTATTAATGATAATTATTAAATTCCAGTTTTTTTTATCAGCACTTCCAATTTTTTTATATCTGTATTTTGTATAATTTTACAGTTTTATGCAAGAAAAATTTATATCATCTGTCAAATAAATTTAATTAAAAGGAGTAATTTGTGTTTACCATTATTAACTTATACCGAATTCTGTTTTATAAATTTGTTATTGACCCAGTAGCAGAAAGTTTTGCAAGTATCTGCGACAGATACTTCAGGGGCATAAAATAATCTGCAGATAAACTATTTTACAATTAAAGCATTAATTAATCAAAGATCTTATCTCTAGCATTTTTATTAATAATCTGAAGTTTTTGTATTAAGTAATGAACTGGGCCTGATTACTAACGGGGCACTCTCCCACCAGGAAAAAGAAATAAAGAATTTTTCCTTATTCATGACAGTAATCTTGTATGAAAAGGGCGTTTAAAGAAGACGAAAATTTCTATAAATTTTTTCTGGTGAGAGAGTGCCCCGTTAGTAATCAGGCTCTGGTAATGAAGGGCTAAACATAATGTAAAGCAAAATAAAGGTGCAATGGAAAAATAATCTGTAAAAGAGAAATGAAAATCTGCGACGTCCGTCTCCCGTGTCGAACTTTCTGCTACCGGGGTTATCGATAGTAACTGGCTCCTAAATTTTTGAGCTGGCTCCTAGATTTTCAAGAAATTTTTGCACCCCTGTATATAACCCAAAAAAGTCGGTAGTTATTGCTTACTAAATCTGGCTTTCAAATCGATAGTGAGGGGGAGAGGAAGCGGGTTACCGTCAAAATATTTTAATACAAAACTCATATTAGCAAATTATTAGACGTATATCTACAAATATGAATGAACTATAATTTTGCGTTTAAAAAATCTGACTAATACAAGATTCTCAAAATTCTTCACTTGAACTAATTGGAAATTTCGTAAAATATCAAGCATGCAACTACAATAATTTAAATATTATTGCTGCTGTAAAAACACATGGGGGCACTTTTCTTATAAACGGGCTTTATTTTTATATGCAGGCACTTTTCTCGTTGGGGTTATTGGGAGAATACCAGCAATTTTTAGAAATTTGTTCTCTAATCCAAACTAATTTCTGAAACATTTTAAAAAAATTCCTTTTTGTTCTCAAACTTGTGAAATTGACAAATGCTGTTCTTGAAAAAATATGTAATCGAACAGTTTTTTTTTTTCGTTTTTCAGTAACGGTAATGTCAAATTTAGATTTTCCGAAAAAAAAAAAAAAAAATGTATCAATAATCGATTATAAATCAAAATTTGATTAATGTATCGAAAAATGAAACACATTGTTCAACAGCTAATTATTTCGGTAATTATGACTATACTTTTGCGTTTAATGCAGTTTAAAAAAATAAATAAATCTCCCGCTCAACGAAACTTATTTTCTAACGAAAGATATTTTCTAACTCACTTTTAACCCCTTCGGAAACGCTTTGATTAATTTTTAATCATTTACCACCGCTTTTTAAAAACAGAAAATTTCTTTGTAATTGAATCGAGAAAATGCTCTCATTAAATGAGACAAACTTTACAATAAAGAATAATTGGTGGAAATAATGAGGCATAACTGAGTACTGTCAGAGGCACGTATACCAGTCGCGCGTCCCGTTAATTATCTTCTGATTTAATAGCTATATTATTTGAAAACTTTTTACGCGCAAATACGCGCAATGTAATAATATTTGTTGTAGAGGTAAATAATTAATATGTAATATTATCTGTAGAATTCTGCATAACATAAATAAATAAATAAATAAATCAAAAATAACGATAATAATAGAAAAATAGATTATCACACAACCTTTCAATTACAGAACAAATTGTGACAGTTATATAAATTACCTACTCTTCTTTGTTTTAATATTCTATGTGTGAATAACTTTCACACTAACTGAATCTCTTCATTATGATATTCTAATTTGAAATTTTAATGCGAGCAAATAGGTTGTTCAGAGTTTGAAGTTAGGCTTAAATGCGTTTGAGAAACAACTTTACTATAGCACGAATCCCCCTTTTATATATGCAAGGGGCTGAAGATTTTTTTTTTCGTATTAAACGATTTGAAAAAAAAACTTACCAATATTTTTCATGTCAAATTTTATTTCGATTTCCTGTTTAAGTACTAATAGGTTACATCCATTAGGATTAAAAACAAGTAAAAATAATATTTTATTTATTTATTTGTAGGGATGAGGGGGGGGGGGGGGAGAATCGGATATCTTTTTTGAAAATTGTTTTTTTTTAATCAGATGTTTATTTCATCACCATATTGCCCACACATTTTTCGAGAATATCCATTCTTTCATCCATCTCTGCATTTTAAATCGAATCTGAATAACTGCGTATTTTTTTTTAAATTATTTTCTGAATTTTTGAAATAGAGGAGACAGGAACTGCTTGTTGATTCCGTTTGAGAGATCCATCGTTAAAATCTGCATTTTCCAAAAAATTTTTCGTGTTAAACGAGTTTTGTTTCGTTGTAAAAGAAAAAAAATGTATATTAAATTGCATAGTATAATGTCCGGAGCGCTATATCATTTCGTCTTGACCGTTTTTTCATGTTAAGCGTTTTCGTGTTTAACGTAATTCATATTATATATATATATATAATTTTTTTTCCCATGAAATACGTAAGATGTAAATCATGAGTGCAAAGACATGCTGTGAATTTGATAAACTTTTCCATTCTTTACAGTTATTTTCTTTCTTTAATTGATCATTATTTTGCGTAAATATAGGTTTAGCACTTATACATATCAGTTTTGACTAATCACTGTACAAGGTGTTCCAAAATGATTGAAATGCAATTTAAATTTTGTATCCGATGGAAATTAGTAGTAGACAATGTAAATTTCGAAAGTGTAAAAAGAAAATAGGCTAGGAAATAATATTACATGATGAAATGTTCCTGCTATTTCAAAAAGTTGCATTTTAAAAATGTTTTTTATACACTGATAACTCAAAAGCAATTTTTTGGGTGACAATAGAGAAAGCATAATATAATTGTGCATTTTAATGCTGTAAAAGTGCGATTATAGAACGATTTTGTTGTCACAAACCTTAAACTTAATCACTATTTGAAACATAATTATTATATAATTTTATTATAATACTTGATACAAACATATTCTTATTACATTTCCGTTATATTTTGCTGAAGAGATGCAACAAAAGTTAATGTAGGTAAGCGAAAAGTAATCACAAAAATATTGAGAAATACGCTGTTAAATATTTGCCAGGTAAAAATATTTTTTTAGAAAAACGATAAGCAGAAGATAATATAATTTAAAATAATAAATATATTGAATAAAGAGCAGTATTCCAATATTTTATTGTCGCAAATGTTTTATTAGCAAATTATTACAATGGAATTATTAATATTTATTTTATAAATATACTTTGTTTTCATATTAGCAAGCACACTTCTAAAATATGTCTTGATTTCATAACCTGTCAGGGCGCAAGTAAAATCGATATAGAAAAACGCGAAGAAAATAAAAAAAACTTGAAAATTATGCTGTTATACTTTTTTTTAGAATTTATTTCTTGAATTATGATAGACACAATATTATGTAGTTACTGGATAAAAAAAAAATATAAAAATATTCGACAAAGTGCATTATTCCAATAAATAGGAATCTCTGTGGATAAAAAATACCTAAAAAATGGGAAACACTTAATTGAGGCCGAAAAAGTACAATGAGGTTAGTGACCTGGATATAGATTTAAGCGATTGATCTGCTACTACATAAAGCTCTTCCCTATAATTCTCATATATTCTGTTAACGTTTTGAATTTTTCAGAAGGCACGTTCTTGCATTTAACGCACTGGATTACATTAGATGATTACTCTGCTTGGATCCAAGAAATTTTAGATTCGAAGCATTACGTCGCGTCATCTTCGTAAATTATTTTGACTCTAATTGGCTAGATATTTTAATTATTCTAGGGAATTTCTTTATGAATCTAATTAACAAATTAGTTTTTGGTTCTGTGATGGAGGTTTACAATTGGCGTGGTTTGTTCATAAAACGTGTATTATATATCAATGGACTGTTTAATTTTTGTCATTTTGGAGATGTGAAGTATACCTGTTAGTGGTAATTTACTGCACTGTTAAAAATGCATGTAAATTGAGCAGATAAAAAACTGACCTACTTAAATAATTCATTATTGAATAGTTTTAAATGAAAAGATTAAAAAAGGTATGTTGACAAAATGTAAACATGTTTGTTTAATTGTTCAAGTATGACTAAACAAAGCAGTTGCTAAACAAAAAAGCAGCAACAAAAATTGTAAACAGTATATTGGTTTTAATGCATTTTATTTTAGTTTGGATTTTGAAATGCAATGGACAAAAATAAACATCTTATATTTATTTATCACGTTTTTTATCATTCTATATTTTTAAATTAAAAAATAAAACTAAAATTAAATTATTCTAATCGAAGAGTTATTTTCTTTGCCTGTAACATTTTCCACGCTTGCCTAACAAAACAAAACAAAAAAGTCTCTAAATTTATTATTGTATTTAAATTTCGCCAGGAATTTTTAACAACCATAAATGATGGTGATATCCATTCTTAGTCGCATTTTAAAATGAAATGTTTTGCGTTATGATGGATTTTCATTATTTTTATTCGTCTCCCCCCCCCCCCCCCCCCCGCCGCCGCCGTCAAATCACGCTTCTTCAAACCTCCGACCCCCACCCCACTCAGAAAATTTATTTAATTTGACTTTTTCCTACACTCTTTTTTATTTTATAGCAATAATAAATAGGAAAAAGAATGATACTTTTTAAATGTTCTTCTGATACGCAGGGAGACATTTTAATGTAATCTGTAGAAAAAGTTAGTCGTAAAAAAATATTTACGTAGTTAAATGTGCATTCAAAATAACATGTTTTTGATATTAGAACAGTTTAATGTGAACGCCAATTCCCTCATTATCAGTAATTTTCAACCTTGAAGCTATTGTATTCATAAATTCCAAACCTGCTGGATGCCGCTATTTATTACCAATTTGATAACAGAGATGACAAGATTGATCAGCTGGACAAAAGAGGAGAATAGGCCGGCATCTTCTATAAGGATGGCCTGTATTTCTGAAACGACAGTGGTAGATGAAAGTGCTTTGGAGATCCCAAAGATATAATCTGCAAAAAGGAAAGGGGCCTCTGAATTTATGGAGGGTTATGCCTCCTGTTGATTTCAAGGTTAAAGTTACTTCCCATTTACACCCGGGGCAGGATGACTCAAGCTGAGATTTCCTTGTGGGGGATCGTCAAGAGGAATTGGACGTGTTGTCAGGCAAATGTCATTTACCAATGATTGTCATTAAATACTTTGTCGCTTTCAAATAAGCATTCCCCCCTCAAAAATGATGAAAGGGGTCGTCTGCCTGCAGTAGTGTTCAAAAATTGTATCAGCTTATAACAATGTGTGGAAATTATTTTGGAATTCTCTTGCTATTGGTGAGGATGAGGAAGTTTATTTAAAGTTTCATTTAAGTAGTGCTAATAAAATAAAATATATTAACGGAGTTTAATGGGATATTTTTAATGGGAATTCTTTGTTTGAACAAGTATGGTTTTTAAAAAGCTTATACAAGATAATAATCACTTTAATATTCATTTAACAAGCAATTTTCTAAAACTGAGGATATAATGTATAATTTGTGTCAGGGTTCGTTGATTTAAATCAGCTTGATTTTAACTATGATTTAAATCAATTGCTTTTTTAAAAAATCATTGATTTAAATCAGTTTTTCTTTTGAATTATTTTTAAGTAAATTTAAGATGTAAACAAATATAATAATGTACTTTAATATAATTCAATTTTATATAATACAGATAATCAAACTGCTTTTAAAAAGATAAAGCTTAATCTCTATCAAAAAGCGAAATACAATGTAAAATTTTGAAAAAAAAAAAAATGCTGTCAAATTCACTTTGAATCAAAGTATAAAATATTCTTATAACAGTGAGGAAATCCAAGCAGAAATATCAGGCCTTTATTACCGCATGGGCAAATCGGAACTTTGCCCATGCACCCTGGACCTTAAGGGTGTTCTTAACTGATCCGCTCAAAAACGTTTTGACACATTTACAAATTCATTTTTTAACAGAATGTTATAAAATTTTAATGCCTGACTACGAAAGCGATTTCAAATTGAACTTATTTTTCCATTTTATGATAATTAAATTACTTATCGAATTATAAGCTATTTCGATGACGCAATCATCCGTTTTTCTCCTCCTTTTCGACCGGTTTTTCTGCTTTCGTCGGGAAAGGTGCTCAAAAGTGTCAACTTTGAAGGCTTGTTATGAAAAATCTATTGTGTTTTTTAAAAAACAAAAGAATGAGTGCAATTAGACAGTTTCTGAATAACAACACCTGTTATTTTCATGCATTTCCGACCAAAAATAAATTAATGCATGTGTCACAAAGTTGCCCTTTTTGATTTAAGAACACCCTTAAGGGACCCCCAAATCCATACATTAAATTATAAAATATTTATTTTCTTTTTTCAATTCGAACTCTCCCATATGTTGAAGTTATTAAATTAAAATCTAATTTAAATAAAAAATCAGCTTTAAATAAAAAAAACAATTATTTTGATTTTTATTTTTAAAAAAATCACAAATTCTAATTTGTGTATAGTAAAGCTTGAAGGATGACTCAAACTGAAGTCTAACTGAGTCCTGAGCGGGTAGAGAATATCCAGGCTCAAACCCAAAATCTCTACTCTAAGTCAGCCCTATAATCCAACCAAAATCCGACAAAATAATTTTAATAATAATAATAAAAAGAAGAAACTCGACTTGAACCCGACACACTCCAACTTAAACCCAAAATACTTAAAACCTGGCTCGAAATGGCAGAAAATTAGTTTAGATTTCAATAAAATTGCGTAAAATAGTGTACAATTACATCTCAAATATAACTTTTATATTTTGCATAAAAATGATCATATATATCTCTTTAATGTTCAAGTACAGTGTCTCACATAAGTGATGGGACACTGGTGCTTTACAAAAGGAAACTAATCAAATAAATTAAAAAAAACATGTACACATTTTTTGTGGGTGTGTTTCATACTTACATTTAGTAAAGATTATTACATAACATACATTTTGTCAAAATATTAAAATATTAATTTCATAAAAATACAAATGTTTAGAACGGAGCAAAAAATAGCTCACATAAGTGATGGGACACCATTATATATGCAACAAAAATCGTCTGAAATAAGCAATAAAATTGTTTTTTGGGGTTTTATTTTTACTTAAAAGCAATTGGCAATAATTTATAAAATCGTCTGCAGTATTTCGCTCCAGTTTGTTTTGGAATTTTTGTGTTTTTAGCTCTGTGTAGCCATGAATGCTAAACGAAAAGAAACTTCGCCTGTAATTCGAAAATTAGTTATTAATTTGCATATTGAACGTGGAAAATCTATTAGAAAAACTGCTGAAACAGTTAACTTGAGTCGTTCAACAGTTTTCAATATCATTAAACGATATAAAAAGAATCATATGATTCAGGATAAAAGAAGACCTGGCCGACCATCAAAGCTATGCAATGGAATAAAGCGAATTATCGTTCGAAATATAAAAAACAATCCAAAAAATAGTGCTTCAAAAGTTGCTGCTGATTTACAAACATTATATGGAATAATTGTTAATCCTGAGACTATTAGAAGGGTAATTCGATCTGCTGGATATCACGGCAGAGTAGCCAGGAAAAAATTCTTCGTAAGTGAAAAGAATAGAAAACTCAGACTAGCTTTCGCAAAATCCAACATAAATAAGAATTCTGATTACTGGAATAAAGTTATATTTGCTGATGAGAGTAAATTTAATATATTTGGTTCTGACGGTAGAATCTTGGTGTGGAGAAAACCCAGGGAAGAATTTCGCAAACAGAACTTGGTACCAACAGTAAAACATGGTGGAGGAGGAGGAGTTATGGTATGGGGGTGTATGTCGTCCGCTGGAGTTGGTAATCTTGTTTTTATTGACAGTATAATGGATCAGTACAAGTATATTGATATTTTAAAGCAAAATTTGAAATCTTCAGCACGAAAATTGAACCTTTATAACGATTTTAAATTCTACCAGGACAGTGACCCCAAGCACACTGCTCTGAACGTTAGACTCTGGCTGCTATATAACTGTCCTGAAATAATAAAAACACCACCACAATCTCCAGACTTAAATTCCATAGAGAATATTTGGCAAGAATTGGAATCAAGAATTCGCAAACACACCATTTCTTCAAAACAACAACTAAAATCGGTGCTTCAGGTAGAATGGGGTAAAATCACTCCAGAAATCACAAAAAAATTAGTCGAATCCATCCCAAAAAGATTAAATCATGTTTTAAAAGTAAAAGGAAATCCAACAAAATATTTAAACCTTTTAAAAAGTAAAATTTTTGGATAAATATTTGATGGAAAAGTAAGTGTCCTATCACTTATGTGAGCCATTTTTTGCTCCGTTCTGAACAATTGTATTTTTGCTAAATTAATATTTTAATATTTTGACAAAATGTATGTTATGTAATAATTGTTATTAACTTTAAATATGAAACACACCCAAAAAATTTTTGCACATGTTTGTTTATTTATTTTATTGCAGTTTCTTTTTATAAAGCACAAGTGTCCCATCACTTTTGTGAGACACTGTATATAATTTTTCATCTGAAAAAGTACTCTATACTTTTTACAATAATACTGTCAACCTCATCTCGATTCACAAGAGACAGATCCCAATCTGAATTCAACCAGAATCTGAATCAATAGTCATCTGGTGCCGTTTTAGGTTCGTTAAAATCAGGTTGTCCGACCCGATGCAGGACTCTATATCTATATAGAGGTTTCTTTATCAGAGATATATCGAAGGATACATGTTGCAAGGAAAATGTCATTTACCAATGATTGTCACTAAATACTTTCTCGCCTTGAAATGCTAGTCTCCCCTCAAGAATATTGAAAAGAGTCGCCTGTCTGCCTGCGAATGCTTTATCAGACTTTAAAAATTCATCAAATTACTCTGGAATTCTCTCACTATTAGTTTGATGTAGTATATATTTTCCATTGCATTTTATTAACGGTACTTTAATTATAATGTTTTTAATACACATCCGTATGAATGTTGGTATATTCATTTATTTGTAAATTAGTACTGAAGATACGATTAGCTAATTTCCTGTTTTATATTCATTTAAAATTCCAATCAAAGGATGCGTCCAGAGTTATGTTTCAGTATGCTTGTTTTCATTTACAATGTTCACCGTAACTTAAAACTTTGAAAGATTCAGAATTTTTTTAAACAGATTCAGAAGATAAAAAATACAATTATTTTTCTTTTTTTTTTTTAATTCTAAAGTTTTTTCAGCCGTGCGTTCTTCATATATTTTGAATTACTTTTAAAAGTACATCTAATTTAAAAATTTAGTTTTTTTTTAATGAAAATCTCAAAGCAATAGTTTCGATTTTTATATAAAAATTTAACTATAGCCTCTTTATCGAATGGTTTCATTTTGAAATCTGATTTTATTTTATTCCCCGTTTGCTTGTGCAGTGGTTATATCGTTCGCTATTAGTCAAGAGTTGCTATGTTCGAATCTTTATTCAGCTATTGTAATGGTTCGGGTTTCATTTTAAATTGAAATCTCAGATTGTCTGGACCTTGTGTGTGACAATTATAGCGCTTCAAACTAAATTTTGCGTCTATTTGAACGTGAATTCCGAGTATAAAAACCAAGGTTCTCTACCTTCATTAAGTTTCTGAAAATTATTATTAATCGAATTCATATATAAGAGAAAAACATTTCTACCCAAATGCTCACGAATTTCATTTATATAAATAAATTTCAAGTCAAATTAAACATAACTCCCGTTGCGGTTCTAATCTTTGTATTTAATAAATTAGGTAAGGTGAAATACGTGCTACAATCTTATCGCTATCGTAAGCAAGGCATATACTGATTTTTATTCAGTCAACTTAATACCTTATGTTAGTAATTTATATACTGTAATTTTGGACATCAAATCAAGGTTCTCTACGTCTGCGAACCTTATCATCATTATTAACAAAAACGTACAATCAGGAAAAAAAAAAACAAAATGTGCATCCAAATACACAACAATTTCACTCAAGTGAATAAATTTTGTACAAAATTCCTAATTAGAATTCATATTGTGGTTCCCACGTTGGTATTTAGCAAATTAAGTAAAATGCTAATTTAATCTTATTAGCATTATAATAAGGACATACCTGATTTTTACGCAGTAACTTGTATACCACATATTCGTAATGTGAGATGGCTCATTGTTTTTCTCCTCGCAATTAATCGTAAAAGCCGCACTTGAAAAAGATACTCATGCAAATTTGGGAAATAAAAACCTATAAATTATTATTTTTGCCCCACTTATGCTGTAGAAGAAAAATGAACTGTTAAATTTAATCCGATCGGATGTAGTCTGGATATTTTCTTAGTTGGAATTTTCTTAGATGGATAATTTAAACTCATATGTAGAGATATAAAGACATAGCAAAAGAGTATATATTTTTTCAGTTTGTTTTAAATTAAAGTAACATTTTATTGAACTAAATTGAATCCGAAACACTAACCGTTTGAGGGGCAAACAATTGCATTTGTTTAATTCTGAACTCCCACCGGAAATTTGAAACAAAATTATTTGAAAATAAAGAAAAGCAGTTTCGAGACTTTCTTTCCACCAAAGAATTTTTTCTGGTGCAAATCTTCATTAATCGTAGGTGGGATAAAATATATTCCATCGCTCCTCAGGGGGTTAAAATAAGTACTGAAAAGTTAGAACCGTTAAATTTAAAGATGGATTTTAGAAAATTAAATATTTTTTCACCTAGCTTATAGTAAGTTATATACCCTCCATAACTCTCCGTTCTTATAACACTATTAACTTCGAATGCTATCGCGAAGATTTGCGCGTATCTATGCTATAGCGAAGAGAAGTTCGTTTCTGACAAGGATGCCATTGTCCGACTTTTCCGCGGATTCATGGGGTTTTTTGAGTATGTGTTTCTCCTAAATTGCACATAATTAAACAATATACATTAAATGGTACCTTTAGATAAAAATCATATATATATACAACATTAATCACGTTCAAAATACAATATCACATTGATATACTGCGTGGTTGAAGTCAGTGGTACTGGGCTGAATTTAACTGGCGGAACAGAAAATTTTTGGTCCGCAGGATTCCTGATGATAATTTTGGGTTCCATTCACTAAAATTGGGATCAAAGAATCTTGACGATTAAATTTCAGGATAAAGTCTCTTATTTACGAAAAATTCTCTTACGGGTCCTTACATAATTAAAAATGACCAATAAATGTTTTTTATATTAAAGTTTATAAAATTATTTAAGATAATACTCAAGGTTCGCACACTCCTTGGAATTTCCAAGGACTCTGGCACCACTATTAAAAATAAGAAAATTTGCATTTAATTTTTAAACCACAACATTCGCAATCCCCACCTTCATTCACAGATTTTACGATATTGTTCTGCAGTGAAACACTTCGAAAATATTCTTAAAATTTAGTGGTAGAACTGTGCGAACCCTCATACTGATCTTTAAAATTGTGATTTTTCAAATAAAATTGTAATTTTTCAGCTCGTGTAAAAATACAATAACGTTTTGCAAGAATATAAATGTATGTGTTTATTGTTTTAAGTGTTTTAAAAGGTTAGTTACTCTTATTTGTGGATACATATAATTTTTATGCAATGCATTTAAAGCAAAAAATGTTATGCGACGGAATTTAATCTTCAATACATTTTACATTCAGTGCAGTATAGATTACAGAATTTACGCATAAATGTTGGGGAAAATGTCGCAAATAATTTTGCACGCGTAGTTTCATTTATTATTATTATTTCCTGAGTGGCATCCTTGTTCTGGAGACAGTAGTTATTACCATTTGTTAGGAATTTTTACTAGTAATATAGTTTCATCTCTTACTCTAATCGTTTAAAAAACAACTACAGTAGAATATTTTTAAAACGCACACGTTTATAAAAACAATTACAATAGAATATCTGTAAAACGCACACGAGAGATTAAGCGTATTACAGAATTTTGCGTTATGCAGATAGTATAGGATACATGATTAACCCGCGAGAACTCGCGCATATGAGATTTTCTTTCACCATCGTACCCTTTTTAAGACTATTTTAAGGCTATTTTTCATTTTAATTAAATTTTAAAATGTGATTTCGATTACTTTACCTCTTTTTTGAATAAAAGTACTAAGCCAAACAAAAAATTTTATATTACGTGACTGTAAAGTAAAAGAAAAGAATTGGGCACCGTGAGAGAAATTCTCATAACGAGTTCTCCCGGGTTAAAGTTACTTTGTAAACATGGCCAAAAGTATCAAAAAAAGATTGTAGATTGCATTCTTTGGCCCCAGAAATTTTGCAAATTAAAACTTATAGCATTATATACATCACATTACATATTAAATTAACATAAAGCATAATCCAAATATGTCTGGACAAAACCATTGCGTTCCGTATTTTCAAATTTTTTAAAAATGTTAATAACAATGTTTTCATTAAAAAAACTCCGAAATAAGTTGATAATGATGAAAATTTATCATAATTAACTTTCTACGCGTTATGTAGAGAGTTGCCTAATATAAATTGCATTATATAGATCTTCTACTGTATAAACTATTACAATATATTTCTACTATAACTTCGAAAATCTTTTTTAATACAAGATCATCTTTGTGATCCCTGCTATAGTGTTCTTGTAGAGTTTTTATATTTAACAAGAGAAACATTTTGGGGAGATCCAGCAAGAAGGTTTATGTAGCATTCAGGAAGTGTTTTTCTTTGATGTTCCTTGGAAGCAATCATAAATCTATCTGTCCACATAAGGGGAGAGAATTCGGAGGTCAGTGTCTGCTGCTGGTAGACACATTAGCTTGATCTGCAGATGTCCCCTTAGGATAATTTCAGCCCACCCACAAGCTAATTGCCTGAAAACGCTCTGAAGCCGGAAAGTAAAAGGAGTAGGGTACTAAAGAATTTAAATATGGAAAGCGTGTGTTTGCAATCTAGCGCTGGGTTGCAATGATGCTGGTGTTTGTAGAAGAATCAGATTACAAGCAAAACGCTTGCAGTGGCTTGTTGTTAGTAATTTTTAACGGAAATGGATGATAAGTTGTTTTCTTTTTCTCAGTTTATGGAATTTGAAATTTACCTGATTTTCATTTAAAAAGTTTAGGTATATTGCTGCATTCATTTAGGCTAGACCAGATGGAATAGTGTAACAGTTTGTAGCTATCTATAAATTATTAGAACATCATAAACCTGGATTTATTTATAATAATGTTACATTTATTTTCTCTCCTCAAGAAAACGAAACTTATTCCTTGGCTTATTTTGAAATATGAAAGCATGAAGTTGACAAGCGTCACTCTTGGAGTGATGCATTAATTAGCGTTCTTCATTTATCGATAAATACTTGCATCTTGAGTTATAATATATTACAGTCTCATGATGATTTTTTCTGGGCTATATAGACCGGAAAACCAGTTCAAATAACCAACTTTGGCAACATTTTCCAAACGATTCTTTTTGAAAAAATGAAAAATTATGTTCAGTCTCATAGTTATTGAGCAAGAGAATCTGCCAATTTCATGTATATTTGAGATTAAAAAGTTGCAAATCATCTGCTTTCAGCCGCAATTATAAAATGATTTACATTTATATGCATATAAAATCGTTATTCTATTTCAAACTCAAAATGACTTATAAAAGTAATGTATTATAACAATTAGTACTTTAAAAAAGCAATTCATATCAATATTTTGCTTTTATTATTATTATTTTTTTAATTTGAAACCAGAACAAAATCAGCTAAGTATCATATAACGGTATTATTTTTATATCGCTCTCAAATCGGTTAGTTGGAATCAGATTTTTTAAAAGATAATTAATAATCAGATTAATAATTCAAGCCGATTCTGATAAATATTTATTTCTAATAATAAATATTTTGTAGTTATTTTTATTCAAAATTGCTCAGTTTTCAAATTAACCATTAAACACTTTTACTTAAAACAATAGTTATATGTGTAATTTTTATTATTAATTTATAAAAGATAAAATGAGATGTTTGTATCAAATTACTGATTTTTAATTTTTATTTATGAGTAAAAATGACATGATTTTTGTATGTGAAAAAGAATTGGTTACTCGTTTTGTAACATCAGTAGTAATATTCAGTAGTGCTTTAATTTTAGGTTTTTTTAGAATTTAAAAAAATCGATAGCAAAAATATTTAAGTATGCAAGCATACTAATGTACGTAATTATTTACCCTTGAATTGTAGAAAAAGTGAAATAAAAAATGAGGTTTTATTGTGCGAAGCAAGTATGCGTACACATACATAATAATACATCGCATGATTATACTCAAGATAAAATATTCAAGCCAAATGTTATGGATCATTCAACATTCCTTAACCTAAGTAAATTCACTTTATCAGTATCCTATACACCAGTAAAGTTAATATCCTGTGTAGAAATAGCATTTTCAATATATATAAGCTAGCCGTATAAAGAGGTTAAAGAATCTGTGCAGATTGTATTTTCTTTTTATTCCGTCCCTTTTCTCTCTTGAAGACCCTCTTGGAGGGGGGGGGGGATCAAAATTTCCATTAGTAATATGATGTAATCGACAATCGTTCTTATGAAAAATCTCAATATTTCAGCTTCGGCTTTTTTGCGTTATCTCTGTTTTCCTTAATCATAAAAAAAGAAAAAGAAATTCTTTATTTCTCTTTATTTTAACCACGTTAAAACCAGCATGTAAAATTACTTTTTTAATGTCGTATCACAAGGGGCAGTTCAAATATTACGTAAGCTTATTTTTAGTCATTTTGTCCCTCCCCCATTGTAAGGACAAATAAGCAAATGCTAGTTCCCCCCCCCTCCCCTTTGCTTATGTAAGATTTTATTACATTCTAACATCAGCACTTTTTTTGCCATAAAATATTACAATTGGCGACAAACAATACTATTAAGCGAGCAATTTTGCATAAATAGACATATATCGGTTGTGGTATCAAAGGAAAACAAAATCGGTTTAATATATTATTACTTATTTCGTTAAACAATTCGTAGAATACAAAATAGTTTTATTATAATATAATTATCACTTTGAAAAAAAAACCTTAAGAAATGCAACAGATCTTAACTTATTTAGGCACAAAATAATTTTAAGAAGAATCATCAGGAATATTATGTGTTTGGCATTCACATTTCTAATCTCGTGTCTAAGATCTTTGAATCTATCTTTCTGCATTGTATATTTTTGCGTTTTGAATGAAGTGGTTGGCTGGAATGGTCCTCGTTTCCAGTCCTTGTTTACTATATTAAGTCATTCAACATCTGAAGAACGCTCATCCAAATCATGCTCTTTTGCTTTTTCTTGTTAAACATAGTTGCTTCTTTGTCTAATACTTATTTTAGAATTCTCATGACCCCTCTCTTCCTCATTATCAGCAAAATAAGCGGGCACTAGACACCCCCCCCCCCCCCTCCGTACTGCTTACGTAATACAAGAACCACTCTCAAAACCACTCTTAGTGGGTAAACGGAAAGAAAAAAAGCGACCGGAAAAAAATGACAGAAAAATAAGAGCGGAAAAATGTGACAAGGAATTGATAAATATTGAATTTGAATAAATAAGTGCTAAAAACTAAGGTGGTTGGTAACAAAAAGTGTATTTTTTATGTTCGATCAGTGGCATTAGTATTTTCATATGTTAATAGAACGAAAAAAAGAAAAATAATAATAATAAGCAAATAACAAGATTTTTTTTTTTTTGTTTTTTTTGTTAAGTTGCATTTAAAATTAGAAAATTAGCACAATTTAAGTATTGTACTTGCGAAAATTTTCGACTTCCAGTTTTTGACGGATTTACACGTTTAGAAGGTCCGAACACGATTTCGTGATTTTTAGAAAACGTCTATATGTCACTCCGTCTGTGAGTTTGTATGTGACAAAAATTTCGTGGGAGCTCTATATCAAGAACTGAGCACATGGCATGAAAGGCATGAAATTTCACAAAACTTAACATTCAGACCTTGATATAAACTGATTAGTTTTTGTTGTGTATCGCGACAAGTGGCGCTGCTATGCTGCATTATTTAAATTTCCACAATAGCTCTATCGCAAGAACTTTTACACGGATTTTCACAAAACTTCAGATTCAGTTAGTCCTTGATATAATGCGGAGCAAATTACTTTTTGGTGCAAATCATTCAACAGATACACCGAAAAAAAAAATGATGATTTTACAATACATCATTTTACATACACTACACTACATACAATACATCATTACAATACTGGCAGCTGGGGCGCCAGTATTATACTGTAAAATAAGCAATGATATACTGTCATATAAATGGATTAAACAATATATTATTTCTTGGCATATTACTTGCTAATTTTACGGTTTATTACTGTTAATATTTTGGTTTTAAACTGGCGATCCAGCTACCAGTATTATACTGTAAAAATTAACAATTTTTTTTGCAGTGTGGCGCTGCTATGTTGCATTATTCAATTATCACCATAGCTCTTTCTCGAGAATTCATTCACGAACTTCAGATTATAGTAAAAGTATTTAAACTCATAAAAAGTAAAAAGTTAATGTAAAATAATTTAAAATACTAAAAATAAAGTAACATGAATGCAGAGTTTACCAGGCATCCTCCCTGACCTACAACAAAACAACAAAAATAAGAACAGTAATACCTGTCAAAAATCTTTTGCCTGTATAAAACTTCAAAACAGCGAAAGCTTCTATCCATATCCATTTGCATATCAAAATTCAAAATCATATCTGTGTGCTTTCATCGATTCTAAAGCTTCAATCTAGATTCGCTCTATCAAAGACTTTGGAAAATAGATTTCATACAGAATATTCAAGAAGCACGCGGTCATTAAAAAGGTTATACCGATAAACCGCAATGTTGCCATTTGTTTTTAAAAATAGTTCTTAAATAGTAGTTCAAAAATTATTAGGATAATTATTATTGTAAAAAAGATTAGCTATAAATTTAAAAACCTGTTTATAAAAATAATTCTCATTGCTACAAATTTTATCTAAACGAATTAATTGATTAATCATAATATTTATGTATTTTTTTATGCAAATTTGAATACCAATGTGGCATACTTCAAGTAAAATAATTAAAACTATTTCTTTTATCATGTAAAAGAGTATACATATAATATATAATATGCTTTATGTTACCTCCAAAAAGTGAGACCGAATTCATCTCTAGAAAATACCCTCTCACTAATACTAATCCTATGGGAGAGTTTTTAAAAGATATCTCGTTTGCATTTCAATATTTCTTTAATTGGATAGTTGAGGTCGATCTGTACAAAGGCCGTTTTCTACTTTTTTGATTTTACTTCCAGGTTTTGTTGATGATTTTTTCCAAGTTGATAATGCTTTCTTTTTCTGAACCAATTCCCAAAATGATGGAATCCCAATAAAAATTCAGAGTTCAGTATAGTACAGCTATCCAATGAAAAAAAAAATTAAAAATATTGAAATACAAAAGTGATATCATAAAAATTCTTTCCATAGGATTAGCATTAGGTTAGGCGTTTCCATATGGGTGAAGTAGCAGCTTAAGCTCTTGAAAGTCGGTGCAGTATATTATATCCCATTTAGTTTTAATCAAGATTTTAATCAAATTTTACTTTTATAACTTTGAAAATAAACTGTAAAATAGTATTTCCTTATTTTTAAATAAAAGTTTTCGGGAATTCTGGTGTGAATTCAACACTATTACTTGTCCATACCAAACACAATTACGTGCCCTTGAAAGTGTTTATAGAGATTCTTGACACAAATAGTCAAGTTTTGGCAACAACACAAGGACCTTAAATAAACAATAATTTTATAGCTCCCTTCATTATATTAACCATCTAAATGATAAAGCGATTGCAGAAAAAAATGTGCGGTAAAAATCTAAAATTCATTAATCTGAAGAACATGAAATTCGAGAAATTCTAATGTAGGTGCAAGAATGAAAAAAGAAAAAAAAAAAAAAAAAAAAAAAAAAAAAAGAAGCCGAACGTGAACTTTTTCATTTATTCCAAATTATCTAATTCTAAAAGAAAAGTGTAGTTTTAATTTTAAAAAAATATATAAATGCATATGAAACATTTTGTCATAAGAATTTACTTAAATATCATATAAGACGACCATTTAAAGAAAAAAGAAAAAAAAAAAGATCCTGTTGTTGTTAACAACTTTGATCAAAGCTGTTTCAGAACAAGATATCAAAATTTTCGTGGAAATTGTTTTTGAGGTCGATTTGCCCTTTATTTCTCAGGAACGTTCCTGGATTTTTTTTCTTTTTCTTTTTACAAAGAACCTGTTGCATTTGTTCAGATGGTTAGACAAAAATTAACCAGTTGAAATATTCAGGAAGTGTAGTTTTGATTTCCGAAAGGATATACATGTATGTGAAACATTTTGTCGTAAGATTTACGTAAACATCATTTAAGATGACAATTTAAGAAAGAAAGAAAAAAAATGAAATTACTCCACAGCAGAATAATTTTATCCCCCCCTCCTTTTTTTGTGGGAGGGCAAGGGTATCCAGAATAATGATTAGCCATATTTTGCCATTTTTTTGCCTGTTTGTAAAAATTTATAATTTTTTAGCCTAACAGTACAAAATAAGCGATAAAGAATAAAACTTTTGTAATATTAAAAATCAATATTTATTATCCAAATAAGTTGCATACTTATTTAAAAAAATGCATAAATTTCTGCAAATAAAATACAGATATCGTAACTTTATCATTTTTATAACTTAGATATCATCTCACTGAAGGCGAAAAACCAAGGAAACAGCTTATAGATTCATCAAATATTGTAGATAATTCTCTGTTTTCCAAAATCTTGAAAATTTCTTTATTCTCCCAGACTGAAATAGATAGCTGCGTGTAAGAAATGGTTTTGAAATTACGATTCTCAGAAAACTAAAAGAGGAATAAGTCATCATAAATACTGCTCTTGATTTTTATGTATCTAGCCCATTGTTCTTCACATATCCTATTTCATAACTGTATTTTAACAAAGCCAGGTTTTAAGCATATTTTGGAATGCGGTTTTATTTTACTTTCAAGATAATCTGTCTTGTGATTATATGAAACAGATAGCCCCATTTTCATAAATTTGTTGTAAAACAGAAAAAAAAACAACTCTTAAGTATTTTTTTCTGAGAATACCTTGTTCATTGTTATTTTACAACAGATTTTATTCACGCCATTTATTTATTGCATATTTCATTCATGAAGTCAATGCTTATTCTAGATTTTGCTTCAATTCTGAAACGAAATAATGAACTAATGTGCGTATAGTGTGTAATATTAAATGGCAAAAATTGGCTTAATTGTTATCCAGAAACTTGTTTACGTCTGGTGAAAGGGTAGTGAACTAGATCTAACCAGGAGAGGTGCCAACCTTGGTACACGCAGATTGTGATTATTTTAATATATATTGTATGATAAAGATTAAGGGTTCAAAGGGTCTCAAGTTCAACGGATTTTATACAACACTCCTTAGTTCTTGAGAAACAAGGGGGAGGGGGTTTAATATTATAACACAACTCAATAAATACTTACCTTATAACGAGTGAACTACGTCGATCATGGCTTAGTTGGTATGGCGATTGCTGGTTTTTCTTCGGGTTCGATTCCGGAACGCCGCCGCTACGTTTGTTTTTCTCGTTTTTGTTCTCATTCTCAGTGTCCGTCGAAATGACAAGATAAACTTACGCTTTCGCCATGATCATCCTTAAGAACATATATAATATATACATAGATGTATATGTAATATATAGCTAATATATAATATACCTAATGTATATATGTCTACATAATATCTAATACAATAGACTCCCTAAAATCCATTCAGCTTCGTACCAAAGAATGTGCGAATTTCTGGTTGTTTACATTTTTTAAGCAGTAATTTGAGAGTAATAATGCAACCAAAGTTATGATTAATCAGTGATGCCGCTGGACTTGAAAAATCCTGGGTCCTAGGGACCCAGGACTTCTAAAATTCTGGGTCCCTTTTTCAAAAAAGCGGGTCCCACTAATAAGTCATATTTTCAGACACAAAAATTTAACTTGTTCATTTGCAACAGAAAAATTAAATGCAATAATTATTGTTTTAATTAATGTATAAATAATTAAAGTCAATATATTTTTTAAACTATTAAGAGACATTTTTTTTTACTTTTTTAAAAAATAAATGTGCAAGATACAAATTAAATTATAAAATAATGCTTATTTGAGTGTGGAAGATAACAAGTATCACTACTGTTCACATTTCTTTTAAAAAAGGGTAAAACTGGTTTATTGAAAAAGACATTTTTCCTAAAAAAAAAAAATCTCAAAATAATCGAAACAATGAAAAACAGATTGTGAAGCAGGAAAATCTGTTTTTGGAGCAGCAAAAAAAAAACTATTTGGAAGCAGGGAAGTTAGTTTTTGGGACAAAAAAATTCTATCCTGTCATTTACTTTTTTTCATACCCCTTTGACGAAAATTGCATTTTAAAGCTGTTTTTTCACGAAATTTGTTGTTTTTTCGCGATCTTTTGACGAAATTTGCCGTTTTTTCGCGATCTTTTAACGAAATGAGCCGTTTTTTCACGATCTTTTGACGAAATGTGCTATTTTATCACGATTTTTTGATGAAAATTGCTGTTTTCGCGAATTTTTTGACAAAATTTATCGTTTTATCGCGATATTTGGATGAAATTTGTCATTTTTTCGCGATTTTTTTGAGGAAATCTGTCTTTTTCGAGATTTTGTAACAAAATTAGCCATTTTTGCGAATCTTTTGACGAAATTCGCCGAAAATAATTCGTTATTTCGCGATTTTTTTTAACGAAATTTGCCTTTTTTGCGATTTTCTGACGAAATGTGCCGCTTTTTGCGATCTTTTGACGAAATGTGCCGCTTTTTGCGATCTTTTGACGAAATGTGCCGCTTTTATGCAATCTTTTGACGAAATGTGCCATTTTATCACGATTTTTGATGAAAATTGCCGTTTTTCGCGAATCTTTTTAACAAAATTTGCCGTTTTATCACGATTTTTGACGACATTTGTTGTTTTTTCGCGATTTTTTGAGAAAATCTGCTTTTTTTGAGATTTTGTAACAAAATTAGCCATTTTTCTCGCGAATTTTTTGACCGAATTTTCCGGAAATTATTCGTTTTTTCGCGATTTTTTAACAAAATTTGTCTTTTTTGCGAATTTTTGACGAAAATTACGCGTACGCGGGACGCGTAAGCTCCATTTTTTTGCGTCCCGTCGCCGATTTTTTGCGTATTTTACGCGCTATAGCGCGTCCACGGCATCCCTGATTAATGCTTGCAATACAGGAAAGCATTTAAATAACTAAGTAAAGCAACAAGCTAAAATGATAAAAACTAAGATAATTTTTTAAATGATTAAATTATTAAAAAGTAAAGTTCAAGTAAATAATATCGTATAATTAAACATGCATAATAAAGATGAGCTAGATTTTCCTTGAATAATTTACTTAAACTTTTCCCATAAAGTTACTCTATTAATTCTCATCAAAGTCATAAAGTAAGGAAGTTTTATTTCTGGTTTAGCAGGGCTTAATATCCAAAAAAGTTTGAGTGATACATAAATATATTTTGTAAAAGATTTTGATTACCAGTGATATCAGCAATAAATTTATATTTCTTTCAAGTTCAGTCATTTTTATCTATAATTACATATTAAATTCATATGAATGGTATAAAGCTAAGAAATTCTGTTATTTTATACCTACGTCTGAACTGGAAATTTCATTGTTTACATCTGCGATGATGTACGGATTTTAGGATTGCGGATTTAAGGGGATCTATTGTACTAATATATAATATCGCTCATCCTCAAGAAAAGAGACACATCTCACAAAATTTCATTTTGTGTTTATTCTACTAATAGGTCTGTTATAGGTGTGTTTTGCTACAGAGGAAAATCACTTTATTATGCTTTTTGTCCATTCTTGACCATAGAAGAGGGATGGATTTTGTGGGGAGGTAAATTTATCCAACCCTCTAAATTACATCATATTTCTTCATTCTTAAGGATTTTTCACTTTTATGTACGTTTTTCTCCTGCATGCAGTGCTATAATTATATGCCACAGAAAAATCATACACATTTTCTTTTGCTTCTCCTGTAAAATTCCCTTTTTTCGATCTGTGTCACTTTTCTTGCAAGGGAGCGATATATACATCATTCGTTCACATATACGTCATATGCACGTCTTATTTACGTCATATTATGTCATATACGTTTTATATGCATTATATATATGTCATATACTTATGTATGCATATAAAACGGCGATAACTGCAGTTACATGACGATTCATTCCCGAACGCCAATATAATGAAGAAGATTCCAATTTTTGAATAATAAAGAAATATATCAATTCCTTGGAACATGGAAGAGAACATCTGAAAATTTTGTGGAAGTAGGGATTCTAAGGATTTTCTAATTGCGTCCGAAAATAGCGAATTTAGCTTTGAGAATGATTTTAATTCCATCCCAAGTAACAATAAAAAATCAAGAAACGAGACTCTAGAAAATGATACGATTTTAAACTGGAGATGATATATTATGAAAAGACAAAAAAAAAGAAATAAAATCACGTTACAAATCAGTTGTGAATGTCTTGTTGAAACGTCATGCAAATTACGAATGTTTTCGCTGTCTTGAGAATGAAATAGTGATATCGAGTATCTCCAAGCGATCCAAAAAAGCAAAACGAAATCTGAAAAGGGGGTTTTGATTACTTTAGGTGTTAAAATACAGGTTGATGCAAGGAAGGGATTAAACGCATCGTTAGTAACTAAACACGGAATCATGGTGAATCAGGGAGGGTTGGAGTTCACAAGGCTCTGATTTCTTTTCAATATGTAGCCTGTTATGCAATAGGTGCCTTTGAAAAATTAACTGTTTTATTTGTTAAGGTTTAGAAGAGTCATATTTTATACGAATATCAACTGTTTCATTTAAAGCGTAATTTTTATAGTAAAAACATATGAAAGAAATCGTTTTTATGTTTTAAATGTTTTGTATAGTCCACAAAAAGTGAGAAAGTAAGAGAGAAATTTATATGTGAAACATTTGTAGAAATTACTTATAAATATAAACAAGAAAAAAAAATATGCGTCAAGCACAGGTTATGAAACACTGTCCAAAACATTTAGAATAATATAAAAAAACTGTACCATTTAATAAGTTAAAATATTATAACCATATGGAAATAAATAACACAATTGAGAACCCAATTTTATCTGTTACCATCTACAATCGGGAAATTATCCTAATTCTTTGAGTAACACTATTTCTGTTATATAGATTTGTTTGCATGCATGCCAAAATTTAATTCAGTTAAGAAATACATATATACATTAGTCGAAAATTCTCCTTCTGCAATTTCCACTAATAAGGAAAATGGTACTTTCTTTTGTACAACCATGTATATGAGGTATAGTATTTATATACAACGAATAAAATGAAAAAATAAAAAAATAAATATAAAAAGAGTTAAATTTAAGAGTGCAGGCCGAAATTGAAAACAAACTTCCACCGATTATTGAACAAAGGCAGGACTATAATTGTTTTTTTTTTTTTGTGTGTGTGTGTGTGTGTGCGTGTATCTGTAAATGAACGGCAAATGCTATGACAACCCTATTCTATCGTAATCTTCTTGTAATGAAATTCAGCGATTTATATCAGTTTTAATACATTTGAAATAGCGTAATGTCACTAAAATATTCTGCAAACGATTTTTTCCCATATACCATAATGTAATGAAATACTTTTGGGTGCATCTGTAAATGAACTGTTAATCTCACATACTTCATATACAATACCAAACATGCCTAGGTGATTCTAAACAAGGTTTATCAATTGCATGAAAATCCGAGTATATTTAATGGAATTAGACGAACCGAATGCATAAACACTTTTCAACTTTGTTGGAAAATGTTAAAAACTTAAGAAGGGCACGTCGCCATATACCGGGTGTCCCAAAAATGACTGATGGATTTTAAAATTCAATAACTTGCAAACGGTGAAAGCTATTTAAAAACGTTTTGCAGGAGGGTTATGTATAATGCCAGGAGTTTTTTTACCGTAATTTTTTATTTTAGTTCGAATTTCAAACAATAGATGGCGCTGACGGCAATTGAAGCCCAGTTCAACGCCTCACTCAGCACTGATCACCTGACCTTCAATCGTCATCAGCGCGACCTATTGTTTGAAATTCGAACTAAAATAAAAAATTACGGTAAAAAAACTCCTGACATTATACATAACCCTCCTGCAAATTTTTTTTTAAATAGCTGTCACCGTTTGGAAGTTGCTGAATTTTAAAATCCATCAGTCATTTTTGGGACACCCGGTAAAAATGCTCATTATAAAAACATAATTTTAACACATGTACACGGAACTATACTTTCAGTAGCTTAGCTATAAACCTTCATGAAGTCTATATAATTACATGGAACCGGGTACGTTACGTACGAGAAGTACGTAAGAGTGAATTTCTGCCATAAGCAAAATAAATATTTCGTTTTTTGGGTTGTTTCTGATCAGGGACAGAGCTCGTATTGGCCAAATTCATGACGCATAATGAAAATTATAATATTTTTAGGTACACTGTTAAAAAAATTCTGAAATTCACGAATATTTTTTTCCTGAATTTCACAGAAAAAGTCCCTTTTTACAACAAAAGGGCATTGTCCGTTACAAATCAGCAAATCACACCATATTTCCTGAAAATAACGAAATGGGTGGAAATAAAAACAAAAAAGGAGACAGTCCGGTGTGTAAGGGGCTCCGTGGCCGAGTGGTCAAGGCACCATACCCCTAATTGCCCGCGATCGCAGATTGTGGGCTCGCATCCCTCTGGCGGCAAGAAATAATGAAAACACAAAAAGTCCCTTTTAAATTATATTTTTCTCTTATTTCTTATTAAAAAATCTTTTAATTAATTAGCCAATAAATAAATAAATAAATAAATAAATAGTGTACGACAATTTAAAAAAATTGTCTATAACATTATTTTTCTAAAAAAAAAGTTGTTAATAAAAAGTTTTTTCATTCATTCAAAAAAACAGTGGTTTTAAACAGTGATTTTTTTTATTTAAACTGTTTAAAAAATAAAAATTGATTTTAAAAAATAATAAGCATTATGCATCAGTCTAAAATAAAATAAAATAAAATGTTTACAAATTTTATAAAGAATGTATTTAAAATTAAATCTTTAAAAGGGCATAACAGATTTTCCCACTGACTCATAAAAGACATATTCTGTACAACCTGGCATCAGCAGCTTTGGCTCGGTTAGTAAGGATTTATTCCGCTATCAAAAGGTCCCGAGTTCTATCCTGAGGACGGCGTGAACGAGATTGTGCAAAAATAATAATACGTAAAATAACATAGCAGCTTAATATCATTCGGTAATTTCGAATTCTTTGACGATTAATCGATTTATTAATTTTAAAAATTATATTAAATTATTATCATTAAAAATCAGACTTTGTAACAGAAAGTTACCGCTTCTTCAAACGGAGTTTTCCTTTCTTCTATGTCCCACAACGGAAAATCTACTTACGGAACGGTAACAGTTCGGCTACTTTGCTGCCGGTAGTTTCACCTGGAATTCACAGATTTATTTTTAACAGTGTATATACCAGATATGGTACGTGGTGCGGTATAGGCTTAAACACATTTTTCTGTTTGTTATCAAGTTTTGGCGGGTAATTTTTAATATTTATCAAAACACGCAAGTAAATTTTAACAGAAATAGACAGATCTGCGTATGTGTAGAATTAAATCCAGGAAGTGTCTAGTTTTAAAGTGAAACAAATCGTAATCAAGGTATCCGAGAGTTCTAAAAGCACTAGGTTGCGTTCTCAGAAGACAACGTGGGACGAAGCCCTACTTTTGACAGAATAATTTCTTTAAGGGTGTATTCGAAAAAATATTTTCCCACCCTCAACAGCTCGAAATTTTCTGAGGCATTCTCAGACTTATTTTTAAAAGCAAAAACATGAAATTTGCTGTGGTGATTTTTGAAGAGATGTATAAGAGGCCGTGGGATTTTCTTTGTGGCTCAATTAATTAGAATTTGATTTTTAAACAATTATTTTCTCAGTATGATAATTTTTTCGTTCCTAGATCGCCTCATTTGGAAAATTCGGTTTTAAACGCCAACTTTCACAGACTTTTTTTCAATATTTTCTGCATGTATCAACAAATCGACAAGTACAGCACATTAAGTAGTTTCTAAATAAGAGAATTTGTCAGTTTGATGCGTTTGAGAGCAAAAATGAATTTAAAAATAAATCAGAAAACAAGCAATTTCGATTGCAATACATCCTTGATATTATTGGCGAGATAATTCATTTCTATAATATCATATTTTTTTCAGGAAGAAAAGATATGTCCTTTATCCGAATACATTATAATTAAGAAAAATTTAACACTCAACAATATACACTTTTTAAAATTACAAATTTAATATAAAAATAGTTAAGATTTTTGGTGTCTTTACCGATTAAGCAAATTGAATTGATATACAATTTTCGCTATTTTTTTTTTTTTTTTTTTTTTTTTTTGTGCCCATTGATAGCTGTAATGTATAAATATACCGGGTGTCCCAAAAATGACTGATGGATTTTAAAATTCAATAACTTGCAAACGGTGACAGCTATTTAAAATTTTTTTCCAGGAGGGTTATGTATAATGTCAGGAGTTTTTTACCGTAATTTTTTATTTTAGTTCGAATTTCAAACGATAGGTGGCGCTGACGGCGATTAAAGGCCAGGTGATCAGTGCTGAGTGAAGCGTCGACCTGGCCTTCAGTCGCCGTCAGCGCCACCTATTGCTTGAAATTCGAACAAAAATAAAAAATTACGGTAAAAAAACTCCTGATATTATACATAACCCTCCTGCAAAAAATTTTCTAATAGCTGTCATCATTTGCAAGTTATTGTATTTTAAAATCCATCAGTCATTTTTGGGACACCGGTATATCACAATATAAATTATGTATCACACATTTATAAAAAATGTATTTGACTATTTCCAGTAAAAAAGAAAAGAAAAAAACTAGACAGAAGGGAAAATATTCATATAAGAAATATGGAAGAAATTAACCAGATATCCATTGTTTAATAGTTAAATTATGTATAAGAACGTGAAATAAAGTTAAAGTAATTAAAAAAATATAAATTATAAATCGTTAGCTACAAACAGCAAATTTTAATTTCAGGATTTCAAAGTCAGACGGATAAAAGTAAAATTAATAAATTATAAAGGTCGCAAGATTATATATAAAAAAAAGTATGAAATATTGTTATTTTTTCAAAAACCTAATATTGTAGTAAATACAAATAAATTCCCTATTCATTCAGTTAATACTTTTAGTTGAATTCCTGCCAAAAAGCATGCATAATGTGTTAAATTACAAACTTGAAATTCTTGTACTTCATTAATTGATTGGTTGAACTGACAGAACTATCTCTTGCTTTATACGTGTAGGAATCGCTTATAAACAATGAAATGTGATTTTCGAAAGAAAATTTTTGTCGAGATTTTGCCTTTACTCTACAGGTATCTTAATCCGTCTCGTAAGTTGCATTATATACAAGAAAAAATGCGCAGTCAAGCAAAAGTAAAAGCTGAATACATAGTTGCACCTGCTCTGACGCATACAAGTGATCAAGCAAGAGATTAGGCAAATGTATGTTTCCAGGCTTTCAAACACTGTATTATTAGACTCAGACACGTATTGAAAATATTATGATCTGAATTAATCAACCAAAATAATAAAAAAAACTATAACTTCTACTGTTTCTTAGACTATTAGTACATTTCTGATGTCAGATTTTGTCTATATATAAATATTAAACAGTTTTTTACACGTGATTCTCGATGGGATAAAACATTACGTTTGATTGTTGCAAATGTTCAAAATGCCAGCTTTGGCAGCATCTTCTGGCTTTAGAAATAGGTGGAAAACACTATTCCATTACATTTTTTTTTTCCATTTCTGACAAAAATCATGTACTCATTTTATGTGTTTATGATGAAAAATGAATTCAGGAAGGTTTCTGAAAGTAGATATTTTGAATTTGAAAACACCCCACCCCCCTTTTTTTTTTACAAAAGAAGACTATTTACAACTAGACTATTTTATTTTATTAATATGATAATTATATAATAAAACTACTAATAATAACAATAACATATTATTATTTGGAATTCGACAAAAGAAAAAGTTTAAAAGACAGTGATTGACTGAATTTATGAAAAATTATTACAATAATTAATCAGTATTACATTGTCTGATAATAATTCCTTTTAATTATCTGAAAACTTTATTAATTTCTAACTTGTATTTTAGACGAAGCATATAAAATACAAGCATTAAAATTAAAAACATTAGTACTTATATAAAATAAGCATGTTAGTAAATTAAATTTATAACTTAAAAATTTATACGTAACTTTTTTTCTTGCTGAAGAGTAAAATTTTATGGACGTTTTTCAAGTAGAACTGATAATCTACCAGAAACGATTTTTCTTGCGTTATCTCGAAATTAACGTCACCTGTTTGTAATTAGGGACTACCTAAGTTAAGTTGTTTTTGCCGGAAAAATATTTTTCTAAAAAGGATAGAAATGTCGGATTTTCGAAGATCAGTATTTACTTTTCCGTTTTTCTCCTTTTTTCTTGTTTTATCCTGTCATTGCCATTCACTAGTAGGAACCATCAAGAAATAGCAGGATGTAAGAGGAGGATTTTTCGGCAAAACAGGATTTCGCGTTTTAGTCGCGTTTAGTTTTTCCCCCCCTATGGTACTTTTCCGTTACCCACAGACTTTATTCCATTAAACTTCTTATACGTTTGTTGCGTGAAAGTCTGTTAAAAAGACTTGAATTAACACACATTTGAAACAGTTTACGTAAATGTAAAATACCCTTAACAAACCTGCATTTTCTTTAGTTTAAATATCTGATTTTTTAATAAAGCAGATTAGATAAGTCATTACAACGTCATGACTTTTTAAAGATACAATATTTACTAAAATAATAAATAAAACATTACTAGGGCATAATTAATAAATTCTCTTAGATCGTATGTTTTAAAGTCAATATTTTATTTTTAGAAAATTATATAACATGAAAATACTCACGCTTCTTTACAATATAAGCTCTTTACAGTATGTTTAATTAAAAAAATAATATCTAGAAACATGTCATTCGTTATCTGTATATTCCACTGAATGGAGACCATTCAGGAAGGACAAGCCATTAAGGCTCTTGTCCCAGCAAGGGAAAACACTCGCGAATTAATGCTATTCTTATGGGGATGTTATTTTCTAATAATATAATAAAATGTTTTCTCAAATGGATGAAACTGGCAGGTGCTCTTATTATTCAGAAACTTTGTAAATGAACTTTTTTTTTTCTATGAGAGCAGATCTGTCAGAAGTTGTCAAAGATTGACGGTTTGAAACGAACTTCCAGCCGCTCCATCGTTTGACGGCAAATTCATTGATCACTTCAATAAACATGCCTCCAAATATCATGTTTTTGCACTTTAAAGTCTTTCAAGTTATATATCTCAAGTTATCTTGTCATTGGCTTTAAAATTTTTTAGGCCTATCAAAAACAAACCAAATGCGCTTCACTCTCTTTCACTCTGAGTGTGTGTGTCATAAAAATTTGAAAATTTGGATGAAAATAGCTCACGGCTTGTCCTGATGCACCTGAATCTTAGATTTTTTATTTTTGATAATTAGCCGCGATATTAATTAGAAGCTGAAATTAAAAAAGGCGCTTGGCTAGAAATATTAGTAGTACAATGACGAAATATTTCTTTTCGATAATGTCAGAAAAGAACTCTCATGCCAATATTGGGTAGTATTTAGAAAATATTTCCAAAAAATATCGAGCAAATTCAGTATTGGACCAGTATTGATTTGCTAATTAGGACATTCTTTATCGGTAACAAGTAATATTTAATAAACTTATTTCGGTAAATTTCATCTGCAATTTAATTCAGTTATATGTGTTTGGAACTTACTGAAACCTGAAAATATCATTTTATTAATTACTATGGATCTTACGATCCCGGAAGTGAAAGCATGCAAAGCTTCTTTAATAGAGAACCGTTTCATTACCATCATACTCCATCTAATTTGATCGAAAACAGCGTCTTTCCCATGGGAAGGGTAATCTATTGAATGAAAGCTTCCTTTTGATAGTCGACTTATTTTCATCAAATACTTAATGGATGCTTTAGAAACGTGTATGGTTTCCGCTAGGGTATTGGAGTTCATAATCCAAAAAGACTGCTGTTATTGTTAATTGTAGAATAAAATATTCTATATTTTATTCACTGTGTAGATTACAATCTCCGAGTTTATTTTATCTAAAATAAATAATTTGTATCGTTATACTAAAGTTTCTTCAAAATAAATAGCAAAGTTTGGTAAAGATATTTGAGATAATATCTGACTGATATCTCAATTTCAGTTTGGTGGTGTATCTCCAACTTAAAATAGCGAATTAGCGATATAGTAATGCATTGTGATAGTAAAATTTAATTCCATAAAACTTTTGAAATATAGTTTGATTAACCCTTTGAGCTCTGATAGTTGAATTTTCTATCATTTAATTCCAATTTCGAAATGTCACAATGGCACCAGAATATTGGACCAAATTTATTTGAAAAAGGTTTAATACATTTTTTCGTATTATCTTAAACGGAATTTTTTCTTTGCAAAATACTGGTGCCCAATAGCGTCAAATTTTGAAAAATATTGGATGGACTCAAAAAAGTTTGAGTAAAATTACACTTAGAATTTTTTTCTCGAGAACGCGTGTTTATCAGAGGAGCGGCTAAAAAATGAATGACTGTAATAAATCGAAATTTTTGTAAGTAAAATATAAAATTAATGTAATTTAATTATTTTTATAAGTTCTTCTTACTAATTATTTTATTAGTTTATTAAATAAATAACATTAAAATTGCTTTCTTAATTATTGATCATCTGAATATCATTTTTGTCACCTTCGTCGATTCATCAAAACGTTAAATCAAAAGGCAAAATACAAAGGAAATTAGTTTTTGTGGGAAATCTATTTTTAATCTTCTGAAGGGGCTTACACTGCTCCTGTAAGTCAAATTGATGTTTTAGCTGTCTTTTTAAAATTATTTTTAGAACTTCAGTCAAACCAAATTTTATTTCATCGATTAAATAAATAAAAGAATGAGAAAATAAATCAACTTAAATCCAGTGAGCGAAGAAATAAAATTATTGGGTGAGCTCAAACCCCTCGGGACCATATAAGTTGGCGCCACTGCTGGTACCAATGTGATATTTGGAATTTTGAAGAAATTTACCCACCAGAACTCAAAGGATATATCTACACAAGTATTATCGCAAGAAGTGTAGTCGTAAAAAGTGAATAAAAGTCCCAGGGGTATACGGATTAGGCAGAAGGTGTACACGAGTGTATACGCTATTGCTACGGAAAGTATACGAAATTTCATAAAAATTCCAGATAGTATACGGCGTATACACTGTATATAGCCTTCACTACATCCCTCATTTCCGCTATTAAATGCTTGCGTAAATAAACAACACAAATTTTTATAAGTGTTCTCGGAATAACGATTCTCTCGCTTTCAAAATTTGTATCGTAGATTCAGCGATATATCGAGCTGGCAATATACCGTTATACAGATTATTTTGATATCGAATTCGCATTGCATATAGAAATTTTTAGTATAGGTCTTTAGTATAAATACGCTAAAAATTAAATCTATATCGAAATATCAAAAACTGTTTCAAAACAACTCATAAGAAATATGGAAATTAACAATTCAGAATTAAAAAAAAAAAAAAAAAAAAAAAAAATACTGACAACACTATTAAATCTCGAAGGATTTTGTCTTGAGTTGGTATTTTACAATAGAGATTTAGACATCTGAAATGATTTCTTAAAGTAAAAATAAATATATTAGTCAGTGAGATGTGATAAATGAACTTCCTAATTTGCATTATTTAAGTATTTTTACAGTTTAAAAATTCCAAAATATTGAGAGTGTGTGTCTCTTGGGAAAACACTTTGCCTACCTCTCATAAAATCGACTGCTTTTTTACATTTTTCATAATAATTTAGCACATAGTCAGTATTATTCACATTAACAAAAACCAAAAGCTTCAAGGCGAAAACTTTTAGAGAGAAAACATATGAATAATAAATCTAATTAGCATGGTTATCTAGATATTGAACCTTAATAAGAAAAGGATTAAGGAAAATAATTTGTATTTTATTATTTAATTTATTAACTTATTTTCAAATTATCTGCCCATTAAAATGTTGATTCGTATTTAAACGATAAAAATTTTATGAATAATTGCTTAACTGCAAGTGATAAATTTTTAAGAGGCTTTTCTTTTGAACAAAACTTGAACACAGATTATTAGACAAGAAAAAGAAAGCTAATCCTCATTTTTTTTAAAAAAAGAAAACGATACTTCAGAGTCAATGCAAAACATTACAGCCGGGGTTTTTCTTCCCAACATTCTTTTGTAGAAGAAAAATAAAAAGAGTCATTTAATGCACCCCCTTCTTTCCTTCATAAAAAAAATAATAATAAAACTTTTTTATTGTAATATATCACTGTCTTCGGTTTCTAAATGCTTACTATTCTTTTTAAATTGGGAAAGCAGACAGGAGAATAGACGATTTATTATTTGGATGGTGAATTTATCATTTCAGCCTTAATATTTTATTTCGTCTCCAGACTATACACATGGATTTTGAGGAATTATTTAATTATTGGTTTCCGTTTCTACAAAAATTAACAATGTTTCCTTTTTCATCGGACGGTGCCATGAAATAAATCCAAATTGGATAAGTTTCATATGTTTCTTGTTTTGCTGTATTCATCTTCTTTATTTGAAAAATTCTGGATATTGTTTTCTTCTTGCAATTATTAAATTTAAATTTTCCGTATTCATATGTATAATTGCTTTGTAAGTTACCTAGTTTACTACTATTATGAAATATCTTGTTCTCATAACAGCGTAATTTTAACCTAAACACTTATGTCGTAAAAAGTACGAAGCGAGCCCACCTGTGAAAAATATGATAGTGCACCTACTGTTTTTTTAAATAACATCTTTATCTTTTGTAAAATGAAATAATCCCATTCTCTACTGTATTACTGAAATGAGTGATTTTGATGAAATAATGCAGGAATAAGTCGAAGAATTTTAGTGATAATGAACGTAATTCGTATAAAGAGTTATTAAAACTGAAGCCACATACACCAATAAGTCCGGCTGTCTTTGTCGTCAGTGACGATTTCTAAGAAGTCCTAATAAGACCAAATCCCATTTTAATTCGAATTATTTTATACTTTGATTTATGCAAATATATATTATCAATAAACATCCCTTAATAATACAGTGAATAAAATATGACCAAAATGGGAAAGTACCCTAACCAAAATGTAAATCTAATTTTCGCAATTGTCGTCCTGTAACTTACAAATAAAAAAAAATATAACTGCAAACTTTTTTTAATTGTGTGCTTTTATAATAATGATGCCAATGTGTTCCTTTTGAGACAAAACGAAAACAATGGGACATGGTGACTGCCTTGTAACTTTATAGTGATGTCCCGTAATGACAATCTCCTTAGAATGTAAGTGACGAATTAAAAAAGCCATTTTTTGATCACATATATGATTGAAAATAATATTTGAACATTAGGACGCCATAATGAAGGCACAATGATTCATGGTTATTAGGGATATAATTGATAATTGTTGGAAATTGGAAAATAAATTTACATCGTAAAGTTTCTGAAAAATAATTTTGAATTACTTACAGTGTGCAAAAAAAGCATTCGGTTACATCGGTTAACTTTTTGCATAAATAACCAAAGAAAGCAAATGTGACGAAATTGTTTAACAATTATTTTATTTAAATAATAAACAAACACAAATAACCAACTTTTATCTTAAAAAATAATAAAACAGCATTTTTGCGTGCCAAAAAGGTATTTGCACACGAAACATTGACAGTTTAAAAAGCAATTAAACGTGAGTATTATGCAAAATTTAAGCACATCAGTCCCTCACTACAACAGTCCTATACTTTGAAGTCATTAATAATATACTAACTGGAATGGGAATTCTGACAGATTCTATTGCCAATGCGCTAAAAACGTGTAAGCTTTCTGTAGCTATTCGAGAGAAGAAACTCGTTATGATTCTATATTAAGTTACCGAGAAATAGGTAAACAGTTTAATTTAAACTTTAATGTTCCTTATGTAATAAAGAAGAAAAGAGAGACCTACACAGATAAACTGTGAACTGAGCGTCCAAGTAAAGCAAAGTAAAGGAGCTAAACGCAAAGTAAAGGAGGATCATCATAAAGGAAACTTATAAGAAAAAAAAATCTAAGTGTTTGAGAATTAACTCTTTGTTCCTGTTTTAATTTGGGAACAATAATTACAGCACAAACTATTAAAAATATTCTTCATGATCCAAACATTCGAGAAATAGTCCCTTAAATAAATCGTTTATCACAGAAACAAATATACTGATAGGTCTTGTTTTCGCCAAATCTTATGGCGGAGTCTTGGAAAAAAGTTGTTATTTATGATGAAAGTAAGTTTAATATTTTATGCTGCTCAGATGGAAAAAAAAAAATGTGTGCCGAAATTCAAATACTTCCCTTGAAATAAACATGAAAAAGCAACTGTAAACCACGACAATAGTCATAAAATGATTTGGGGATGCATGTATTTTAGTAAAATTAATGAATTGGCCATTATTAACGGTAATATGAATGCCAAATACTGTGTTATAATTTATTTAACAGTTCTCTGAAATTGGGAACTGCTGATTCATATTACTTTCATCAAGATAATGATAAAAACATAAGGAAACATTACTGGGATATGTTTGCAGTCTATTGTAAAAAATGAATTGAAAATGCCACCACAATCACTAGACCTCAATCCTATTGGAAATTCGTGGAATATTTTGGATATGGAAGCACGGAAAAAAGAAAATTTCAGTCAAAACTGATCTTTAGTAAGCTCTTGAGGAAGAATGGCTAGAAATCAGCAGCGAAACGTCCACAAATTGATGAAATCAACTCTCCGACAATGACACTTTGTAATTGAAGCAACGGGCATGCATAATAAAATTCTAGGAGTGTTTTTTACTTTAAAATATTTACTATATTTTTATTCTCACTTCAAGTGCGCAAATAATTTTTGGTATGTTACTTTTTCACATTTACATATTTTTCAAATATAAATATCAAATCAAGTCAATTAATTATTAAACATGATTTTATTTATTTATTTATTTAGTTATTTTTTTTTACATTTTTCATTCATAGTTGGTTTTGCGTTTATTTACGTGTGATACAACAAATTCACCTTGTATGCAATTACTTCTTTTGCTCATTGTACTTAATTTTCAGATTAAAGAGTGTAATTCTTTGAGGAAATGTATTATTTCTTAATGGGCATTCTATCTAGGGCTAAATGTTGAATTGTTTCCAAAATATTCGCCTTTTTTACTTCTTCATGCGTTAATGAATGGCATTTTGAGGGAGCTTACCCGAAATTATCCATCAGAAGGGCTTTATATCGTGTCAAGGGCAACAGATTTTCCCAAGCGCGAATGACAAATAGAGTCGTTTATTACTCTTATTGGAGATGGCTGGGAATAAATTTTCACCTCATCTTTTTATTTTAATAATTCATCCCAATAGTTATCGTTTGCCTTATATATAACACGATAAAGCTATTTGCTCTTGAAAAATAGATAAGAATTCCTTTCTACAGTAATCTTTTTTCAGATTTTGATGAGAGATCAACAGTAGAGGCCAGATTAAAACTGTCGGAGACATAATATACCGTCTTCACTAAGAACTATACTTTTTTTATACTAGGAGAATCGTTTATTCAGTTGAGACGAACTTAAACGAGAACAAGCTTAAAAGCTGTATTACTCAATGTATGTATATCCCTTTCAATCGCGTTCACAAAAATTTCTTGTGCATCTTTTATGTCATCATCAACATCGTCTTATCATTACTATTATTATTTTAATCCAGCTATTCCTTTCATGAATCGGCCCTTTTGTCATAAACACATTTATGCACACATGTTACAAATTTAGGGGAATTTTTAATTAGAAATTCCAAAATCATGCCATAAAATAAAAATAGCAATATTTGATTTATACTTAATACCAGGTATTCTGCATTTAATTAAAAGGAAATTTACTATTGAATTTTTTTCTGGTATGAATTCCGATCCTCTGAATTATAGAATTTATAGAACGTATTGTATTATCGGAATTAAAGGGTTAACTTGTATCATAACTGTTATTCATGTGAAAATCGTAGTACCTTTCTACAAGAAAAACAAATATTGTGAATAGCAACTGTTACAACAGAAATCATTTAAGAACATACGCACACTTGTGCCTTTATGCATATCGATGTAGATTGAATGTGAGGGTGGTAACTTTTGTATACGAATAAAATCAATGTGAATAGGTAGCGTCACCGGCAATTTTATAATAGGGTATTTTTTTTAACTAATCGCCTTTTTTATGAAAAAAAAATCATTACTGAATTACAATCATTATTTAAAAAAAAAAAAAAAAACCTTTCAATCTTTATACCATGTATATTTCCTAGCTATGAATCGTTAATCTGACGCGGTGTACGTCCCCCCCCCCCCTTCCCAATTCCAGAATTATTGAGGAGAAGCCATGTGTCACTTTTTAAAGAAATCGTATTGCTTTAGACATTTATCCATGGAATTAGAATTTGAATTAGCGAAAACATTTTAGGATATGTAGTTTAAAACCTCTCTACTTCTAAATAAAGGATTATAAAAAGAAAATTACAATCTCTATAAATAAAAGGAATTCCGAGGATAATTAATTGAGGCACAGGAAAATCGTCTGCTAAGAAAATCTTTTTTCATTTTGAACTCTATAAATAAAAGGAATAAAGCAGAAGAAATATAAAACAGATAATGTATTTATCACAAAAAATCGTCTGCTAAGAAAATCTTTTTTCATTTTGAATAAAATTAAATAAAATATTGAAAACATTTGATTTAAACTAAAAATTGTATTACTAAAAGTTTTCTTTTTTTTTCAGAACCTTTTAATACTTTATAACGATGAAAATGACGTATTTCAGACAATGCATTTCTGCATGCTTCCAGTTATTGATAAAATCATACAAATTTCAAGTTCGTTTAATATTGCTAATACGGACCCGGGCAACGCCGGGCGGGTCAGCTAGTTTTCTATTAAAAGAAATTTTTTTTTTAAACCAAGCTTTTGCGCATATAAATGGTCAAAGAAAATTGCATGGGTATGATTTACACAAAATTGCGCATTTACCGATTCGTGACTCCTTCCCTATTTCACTATAGAAATTTATGTAACATAAGCGTAGGAATTCCCACCTGCGCCCTTAGCATTAATAAATAATGCATGAAAAGGACTTTAAAAAGGGTCCAGCACTGAGGGGTGGGATCTGTCACTCCTGGACTGCACCCTCTCTTGCCTTTTCCCCAACAGTACCCGAAATATTATATCCCTTAACATTATATAAAAAAGTATAAATCAGACAGAAAAAGCAACGTTTCCTAAAGTAACATAAAGCAACATTTTCGTAAAGGAAGGAGTGGTAAAATCATGTTTCCTTAAATACAATACAAACATACAAATGCATCCTTACATAAATATTTTCAGCCACCTCCGCTGTAACAATTTACATCAGAACGCAGGTGTTATGTATATGTATGTACCGGGTGTCCAGTAAATGACTGACCCATTTTGAATGTAAATAACAAAAAAAAAAAAAAAAAAAAAAAAAAAAAAAACTGTTTGAGATAAAAATGCGCGGCTTGCTGTATTGTTACTAGAATATGAATAAATTTTAAAATATGCACTTTGTTAATGTAATATAATAATATTTAAAATAATATCTCAGTCTCAAGACTGAGAAGGGGAAATATAATACAAATGGTTCAATCACAAATATTATTTTAAATCACTTTCCAACCAACGTGCCCTATTTCTGAAGCTGATTCGAGAGTCGATTCAACATATAGATTCAGATTCGACAACATATAAATTCAGATTCAGCCGAAAATCTCATATTTATGAAAATTAGAGTCATGTCTGTATTCAAACAGCCTGTTACCACCAGCGCGATATTTTTTTCCGAAATTTGAACTATATTAACAAAGTACATGTTTAAAAATTTATTGATTTTCTAATAACAATACTGCAAACCGCGCATTATTATCTCAAACCGTTTATTTGTTATTTAAGTTAAAAATGGGTCAGTTATTTACTGGACACCCGGTATGTATATATGTTTATGTATATGTTTTTCACTGAGTAGTGGTGGCATAACTATTTATCTAGATATGATTTTTTTTTTCCTAATATTCTTTATTTCTAATTTTTCCAACAAATATTTCGCTTGTCTATTACGACTATACTCAAATCAAAGCTCGCTGCTTTTTGACACATTTACGAAGTCATTTTTTTACTAAAATACCCGAAATTTGTAGCTTATCTTATTAATGAACTATGAAATCGACATGAAATCGAACTATGAATCCCCATTTTTCGATTAATGCAAATGATTTTTTTAAAAGAAACTATTGTCTACTATTTACGTATAGTACTATACGTACTATTTATGTATAATTATATTTTCATTTGTAATTTAATGTGCATTTCCCTTATTCAAAAATGCGAAATTGTTAATTGCTATTTGATTTTAGATTAGTCCAGCAGTTATAATTTAAAATTTTGTATATAAAAATGATTGTAAATATATCAGAATTCCTCTCGGTGATATATGCGGGACATGTTATTTTGCAAACCGTCTTACGTGCTTAGTACACTTATTGAAATTTTGTGAACAGTATCCGACATGTGATTAAGAAATTAAAATGATATTATTATTATTATTTTAATGGAATCACATTTGTTATTGTAAAAATTAAAGTAATACATAAAAGAAATTGTTGATATAAACTTTGGAGGAAGGGGAAGGGAGGGGAGATTTGAGTGCGTGCTTTAAAGTTCACATATTTTTCGCTAAACAATAACTGGCAGTTTCCCAATTGCCTGCGGGTAATATCGGATCTATTTTAAAAGATTTCGATTGTTTTAATGTTGTGCAATCAAAATTTTTTTCTTTTTCTTCTTTTTTTCCCCCCTGAAACAGTTAATGCAGGAAATTTGAAATTGTTATCATAACCCCCAGTAAAAGATTTAAAGCCAAACTGCTGATTCTCAGAGACTTGGAAATTCATCCTGCTACATTTCGATAGCAGTTGAAATCGAATATTTCTGTATTTCATTTATCATAGCTGTTTCTGATTGGGTCTATAAGTATATCGAATGCGTAGTTCAGGGAAACAGATCTATCTTAAGTATTTATTTATTTTTAGAAAGTAAAAGATGTATCGATAGCATGCTGTTTCATTATAGACAATTTGAAACTTTTGCACGTGTATTAAGCATATTTAATTTTCCATTTAAATAAATAATAATAATAATAAAAAACGAATGAAACAAGTACATTTTAAACTGACGATTCATAAGTGTTCAAGTAGATTTAAGCTTCCATTTTTAATTTGAAAATACTACTATAAAGCGCTGATAAACCTATAGTTTTAGCAAGAAAAGATCCTTTAATTACTAGAAATATGGTAAGATCGATTATAAGAATCATTTGTATTTAGAACCAACCGCCTTTGAGCAAAGTTCGAATAGTAAAGGTTTATTTTTTTATGTTTAACTCTCCCCCCCCCCCCCGAAAAAATATAATAAAAAGAATTAAAAAAATGTTCCATCTCAATATTTTTCTTCGTTAATAGCTGAAGATATCAAAGCAACTTATTATGATAATTCGATTTTTAGATAATTTTTAAGTTAAAACGTACTTAAGAAATTGGTAGTTGGAAATTTTTTTATAAAATATTTACAAGAATAATTAAATTATTTAACAAAAATATTGTTATGAAAATCTCTCGTTTATTATAAGAACAATTTAGATAAATATATTGTGTTACTATCTGAAACTGAGAAGCGTTTTGTAGTTACAAATTGTATAAATTTTTTTAATAGCGGACTAGCTACCAGGGTTGATTCTGGGCCGAATTTTCGTAAAGTCTGAAAAATTAAGGCAATTATTTTCGGAAAAAAAAAAATCGGTTATAAATCCGAAAGTTCGGACATAAAATATATCGGTATTTCGACAAATGGTCGTCGAAAAAAAATCAAATTAGTCAGAAGATTGCAAAAAACCGGCAAATTTCATATAGGGGGAACTGGGGTACATTGATACATGGGGCACATTGATACACCCCCTCTACCGCTCACAGGGTCATAACAGGAAGTTTCACAACAGCTCCAAAAGGTGATGCTAGTGTATTCAACTACATACAGAAAATCTTGGAATGATTCAGCAGTTTGATGGAATGGGACGGGTGATTTATTGTTTTTGTTGTTCAAAAGTAAATTTGAGTTGTACAATTGAAATGCTATTATACAACTGTTCCAGTATTTTCAACCAAAATGAATACTCTCCCTGGTAAGTACAGCTACTCTTTATCAGTTCCTCATTATTTATTGTTAGATATATTGTGAAGTGTTGGATTTGAGACTCATTTTATTCAAAATCGCTGTATGGGGCACATTGATACAGTTTATGACGGGGCACATTGATACAGCCTAAATCCTTTAATAGTTCATATTTTCATTATCTTTTATTATTTTTTTTACCATACACTCCTTAATCCAACCTTTTTTTCACGAAAAATTTCTAATATTGGTTTTTATTAAAGTAAAATAGCTCTAATTTCTTTATATTAGAACATTTTATAGTATTTCTGAAAACAGAAGACGTAGGAACTTACCCAGCATCTAGTGCTAGTAGAACTAATAAAAGAAAAGGACGGAATTCTGGCAAATCTCGAATTTATATCGATTCTCCAGAGAAAAAAGTATTTTCGACATGAGAAATGTTAAGTAAGAGAAACAAACTGCAGAACAGAAAATGATACTTATATTATAAACAGAATTTTTAATATAATTATCCTTTATTTTCTGTTTATGAACCTATTTATAAACAGAAAAACTGGTAATTTTTTCATCTTTCATAAGAAAGAAGATAATGCTGGGGTTGAAGTGCTAGATATGACAAAGTTACCACAGCCAACAATCAGACAAGAAACAGCCAGAGCATCAGGTCATAATATATTTAATTTTGATTGCTTTAATATTGCTTAAAAATAAATTGTGGGTGATTTGAATTTTTATAAATAAATATAAAATGGTTTTCTAACTCATTTTTTATGAAAAATATTGCATTGGTATTATTTTGTCGTCCTTTTTCTTAAATGTATCAATCTGCCCCGGGGATGGGGCACATTGATACAAATGACTTTTTTTGATTTTTTTAAAATTACATGCAAAAATACTATATAAAACAATGATTGTACATTTTTATAACATACTACACAAGTTTTGCTGTCACCTCATGGAAAAAAAACTTGAATTTTCTCCTTTCTTGACACCAAAAAAAATCTTAGAAAAAAACTGTATCAATGTACCCCAGTTCCCCCTATAGATCGCAAAAAATGGCAAATTTCTCCAATAAATCGAGAACAAATGGCAAGTTTTCTCAAAAGATTGCGAAAAACGTAAATTTTGTTAAAAGGAAAAAAAAAAAAAAATAAATAAAATAATAATAAAAAACACATTTAGTGCAAGGTCTGGATTCCCCCCCCCCTCTGTTGTAACTTTTCAGAAAATTTGGTTTAATTTCAAATCCCCCCCCCCCCCCCCCCTCAGAATCACACGTCCAAGCTAAAATAAAAATGATTTGATGGTTGATTTGATATGATAAATGATTGAGAAACTAACCACATTAAAAAATATTTAGCTTCGAATGTTTCACTACGCTGTCTAAATGTAAGATAGCAAAGTATTTTGTATGAAAAGTAAAATGTACTTTTATTAGCAGACGAATTAAATTAATTTTATATTGCTTTTTCTGTAGCCCAGCAGAATAAAAAAAAAGTTAATGAAATTTCAAGTAAACTCTGGATACATAATTACACTTGATTTATTTTAACACATTTATTTTAATTGGCAGATATATGGTGTAATTTTCCGACTGAGTGAAAAAAGGCTCCTGGCTTAAAACCTGTTATGACAATTTTTCACTGTTCGAAAATTACAATCATTATGATTATTTGCTAATTAAAATAGTTATTTAAAAAAGCTTTGAGGTATGACATTCGCTTTGCAATAGGATATATGCATAATAAAATAGAAAAAATAAAAACAGAAAAATGCAATTTAACAAATTACAACAGGGTCATTCCATGTCAATTCAACCAGACCTTGTAGCCCGACCCACAGGGAGTTTGATGAAACTTTGTGTGCACACTAATTCTATGATGAAATGATCCCATCAGAAAATTTTCCTTCCCAGATCTCATAGTTTGTGAGATATGGGGGGTCCAATTCTTGGGTTTTTCTCAAATCGCACATTTCTGAGTCTGTATTTTGAGAATGGAGTTCCATCTTCAAAAAATTGTTTCTCTGGATCTAAAACATGAATCATCCTAAAAATATCACTGTAAGAATTTAAAAAGATGCTGATTTTAATAAAAAATATTTAAAAAATTTACTTGTAATATTTAGGATAAAAAAGCCAGCCAAAGTTGAGAGTTATGGTTATTTTTCCAAATTTTTGTGACTTCACTTAAAAGGCTGTACACAAAAAGGCAAATGAAATTTCGAATTTCTTTTTGTTTTAAATAAAAGTTTACACTTTGGGCTTTCTATCTATGAAATAAAAATGATGTCTTTCGCATGGCTTATGCAAAAATTTTGGGTACTTTCCAATTAGCCGGATAAGTGCTTTATTTTTACACATTACATATGCACACAAAAAAGCAAATGAAATTTCCAATTACTTTGTGTTTTAAATAAAAGTTTACACTTTGGGTTTTCTATCTGTGAAATAAAAATGATGTCTTTCGCATGGCTTATGCAAAAAGTTTGGGTACTTTCCAATTAGCCGGATGCGTGTTTCATTTTTACATATGTACCTAATGTATAGATCTATATAAATACAGATGTATTATACATGTACATATGTATGTATATGTACAGTGTATTGATATATATATATATATGCATAACACTGGTGCCCGTCTAACCGAAAAATACCGAATTTTTCCTTGTTTTGAAAATCTGAACCAATTAAGGGGGAAAAAATCTGACTAAGTTTAGCTGTGGTACTTAAATAATTACTGGAATTTCTATGAGTTATTGAATTTAATGTTATTTGATACATGTTTTTTTTATTTGCATTTTATTACCTATATAGGTGTTTTTTATTTGCATTTTATTACCTATATAGGTGGGTAATAACGCCAAATAGCATTGGTCAAGAAATCACTCCATTACATTTTATGAATACATATCTGTTAAATTATTTTTTTATATAGATAGTCAATGAGTTGCTGTACCAAATCATATATTTGTTTGAAAAATATAATCTAAAACTGAGCCGTGAAAATTGGTAGAACCTTAACGTGCCATTATTACCTCAGGGTACCATATATTTACAGTGAAATCTGTCTAAGGCGGAATCTGCCTAAGCCGGAAATCTGTCTAAGGCGGAAACATTTCAGAGTCCCACATTTTTAAACATAGAGATTTCTGAGAAATCTGTCTAAGACGGAGAGGATCCGTGTAACGCGGAACCGGACATTCATTTTGTGTCCCAGGTAGCAAATTTACTGTTTAAGACGGAAGAAAATTTTCCTGCGAAATATAAATGGAAAGAAATCTTTTCTTTTCATAATGAAATGCAATGTAGTCGCATTCCCAGAGGTTAAGAAAAGGCATCATTGATTGCTGACAGTAGTTTGGGAATGATTCTATTATTGTATATGACTTGGAACTGTTAAACAGTGGGTGTACTAGTCTGTATGTATACTATCAAATTTTAACGTAAATTATTATTACTATAAATATATAAAAATATGTAAAGATTTCATGTCTATTTAATAAAAAAAAAAAAAAAAAAAAAAGATACGTTAGTTTTAACTTTTAGCCAAAGAAATGTTTAATATTCTGTGAACGGGATGTCAGTAAAGTTTCTCTGTCTACGCCGGAAATCTGTCTAAGTCGGAATTTTATTTCAGTCCCAAGCGATTCCGCCTTAGACAGATTTCACTGTAATTAAAAACGCTATGCACAGTTTATTTCTAAAACAAACTGGCATAAGAAAACTTTGTAATTTTATTTGACATGGATTCTCCATGGGACATTTTAAATAATTCTTCACAACACTTAATATTCAGGAAAATTCTTATTCCCCCCTCCCCCCATTTTTTAAATTATTATTTCTTGTATGATAAGTATGAGAAATACACCGTAAATCGAATAGTTTGTCCTTGAATAGTATTTAAAGTGCAGTTTGAAAATAAATAAAGAAATAAATGAGTTTCAAATTCCTTTAAACCAGAAATATATTCAAATAAAATTTTAATAATCACATAGAAGAGCATTTTCATTAAATAATTTTTCTGGTTCAAATTATGTTTATTTGACTTCTAAAAACAGCAAAGCCAGCATAAAATTTGTCGTTTATAGTAAAATGTAAAAAATTAAGAAAAACAAAAGGAGTTGTAATTTTTTTTCTGTAGGTTCAGAGAAATATGTAAAAAAATATAGGGTCATTCGATGATAACTTACGTTACATTTAAAACTTCTTTCAGTAATTTTAGTAATATAACACCCACACAAAAATTATTCAAAATGTAAATTTGACATGGTCTGCTAATTAAACTTATTCAAAACCCAATTTCGATGAAAATTACTTCATTTTATTGTTTTTCTTGAATTTTGATGAAAATGAAATGTAAGTTGTCATATAAAGTATAATTTTCATTATCATTTTTAGGTAATTTTTGACTCTTAGATAGGTTTTATTTGTCAATTAATGTTAATTTTGCATTTGGATATTTTTAGTTTTATATTACTAAAATTACTGCAGTAAATTAGTCTAAATGTAACGTAAGTTACCATGGAATGACCGTATACATCTACGAAGAATCCGAGTTAAATTTCGTACACACCTCCTAGTTTCTGTTCCACAAAGGTCATCATCCCTTGCTCTGTTTGGTATGGAAAACTAAGGTATTCAGCGTGAAAAATAACGTTTATTTATTGAAATAATTTTAAAATATTTTCCATTCAGACGCTATTCAGACTTTCCAACAAGAGGAGAACGTAAAATTAAGAAAAATCTCTGATTACATACATGAATTCATTTCTAAAGAATAGTGTACATTTTCTCATGTTCAGTGAGCTTGTTCTTCTTCTTGTCTTTTCTTTTTAAATTTGAATAAAAAAAGAACATACTTCAGAATGAGAAAGAAACGGAACTAGAAAATAGAGTATTGAAAAAGGAAGAAGCTAGGAAGTTTCTGAAAGGATATCTATCTGAATATTAAGTATTAATACATAATTCAAAGTACCCATATTGGTTTAGAAAAATCTTTGCAATGTGTAAAATAAATAAAATAACCCAAGTATTTAGACTCTTCTTATTCTTTTTATTCCTTCCTAGTACTATTAAGGAAATAAATAAAGAAGTGGGAAATTGCACGTCAAGTGTAGCAAATGAGGTGTGTTCGCACTATAAGGAAGTTTAAAAAATATTCAGATCTCGGTGTAATAGTGTACAGTATTTCGGATACAGTACATTATCCGAAATCTTTTGTGTATCCCTGTAAATACTATATGCTTTCTATTATACAGGAAGTAACTTGTAGTAAACCTCAGCAACGTATATCAATTTCATAAAATGTGAAAGTTTTTAATTTTATTAAAACGCGCCACAAACAATGTTTCCCTCTATACCATTATGTGATGGAATACTTTTGTGCACCACAGATTGTACAGAATGTTATTTTAGCATATATTTCATAGATGCATATCAATTTATTTTGTTCAAAGGAGTGTAACAGCATTAAAATGCACTTGAAACTATTTTTTCACATTGGCAGCAATGTAACGGAATATTTTTAATTGCCCCTGTAATTAAACTATGCATCGGATTTTAATAAAATTCGAAATGACTCGACAAAATTATGCAAAAATTATATTTTTTAAATTTGAAATGATTCGGTTGGGCGTTTCTGCTCAATTTGTTGCGGGGGGACGGACTGAACGACGACTATAGGTGCTACGTATTTACATAATTACAAAAGCACCTAAAAAAGGCAATTAAAAAAATTAAATGAACTAAAATAACTCATAAATGGGATTTTTATAAGATGTGCATATGCGCATATTTAAGGAACATAACATCACAGAAATATTTAGACTTTAAGACGAGCCAAAGTGTGTTTGACCCAATAAGAAAAGAGAAAATTCCCGCAATGCACTATAGAAATTAAACAATAATAAAAACCACAAATATTATAAAATATAATAAAAAATGTCGAAACTTATCGTACAAAAAAGTTCGATTTCATGGTAATTTTTTGATAGTCCAATATTGTTTAAAGAGACAAGAGATTAGGTATTCAGCTGTGTAACTATAGAAGAGATGAGAAAAGTTGGGGAGGCAAATGCCATGAGATTGCAACGACCCCATACCTTTACTCTGTCAAGAAAGCGAGGGAGCCAAAAATTCAATTTTGTCAGAAACTTCCATTACCGTAGTTATGCCATTACGGCTCGACCAACTGTGTCTGCTTAAACTGCAGACAATACACTCCTTCAACGGCTCCTTTGATGTGGTCAATCGCTTTATTAGATGTAACTAATCTTCTGTTGCTCGGCGACAGGTCGGAGTTCAGCGGAGATCTCTGACATGTTTATCACCACCCATTTCTTTTGTTGAAACACCTATTCCTATTACGGATGACCACAAAGCCTTTGTAAAAGAAAGCCCAGGATAATAAATTGCGCACTTTTAAGGCAAGTATTGTCTTAGCCTCATCCTTATGCAAGATTCACAGTTTTCTGGTCCTAGTTATACCAAAAATAATTAAATCCACGTGTTTTCTTTATTCAGATCTACTTTCGTGTTTACCATAGTTTCAAAAAACAGCAGGCTGTATCACAGTAGTTTTCTTTTTTTGCTATTTTCCCATAAATTGTCTAACACAATGTGTCATACGTCTAGCTTCTAAGCCGGAAGAGCTCTTCTTTTTTGATAAACGATGTAATTCAGCTTATAGTTAACTGGCCCTTCAAACCTTTAAAACCAGAACTTTGTATAGCGTGTACTGGCTACTAGCTAAATAATGAGGTCACTTGAATGTTTCTCATGTAATGTTTTGTTCTATACTTGGGGAACGTTCACGTTGACAGTACAGTTTATACTGTGAATGTTATACTTCCGCGACAAGAAAAAGTGCGTTGACTATTTTAATAAAATCTTACTCAGTATCTATTTTTTCTTCAAAGTTTTAATGCAAAAACGATTTATTCACCAAATGGAACTGATTTAAGTTTAAATTTTTCAATATTATGATATGTACATATAAAATTTATATAAAAATGTATTTATTCGCTTTGGCGAGATTTTGGCGCTAATAAACATGTGTTGTACAAAAATTGCAAACCTTTTAGAGATAACGGCTTCCCGCATTTTCCGAATTTCCGGTCAGTTAAGAGATAATTACTTAAAGATTGCGGTACTTAATCTGCAATACATATTTTTTATTTTTGAAACTTTTTAAAATACAGAAATTTTTTTTGTGGATTTGAATTTATCGGAAAATTTTAATTGAAATGCATACCAAATATGACAATAAAATATTAAAGTAAAATTAAATAAATGAAAAGGTTTTTATTTTAATTGCTGAGGTTAAGGATCGACTTAAACAGGTTTTATGGTCGAAACTGATACGGACTTTCGGTGATCTTTCTATTTTCGGCTGAAAATGAAAGTTAAAAAAAAAAAAAAAAAAAAAATGTAAGCCATACATGAATGTACATAATTATTTATTAATTATATGTATTTATTAAATATGCATGGTTATTAATTAATTATACATACTTTTAAATATACATAATTATTTTAATTAAATGTATTTATTAAATATGCATAATTATTTATTAACAGTACATATTTATTAATTAATTATACATATTTATTAATTATACACAATTTTTAATTAATTATGTGTGTGACTCAAGTGCACTCGCTGTATTTTAAACCCAACACTTTTTATTTTCATAAAATAGAATATAACTGAACAACGACACAGAAATATTTTCTATTATGCCAATTTATTTTATTATTTTTTTTTATTATACATAAAATATTTATTTAATTAGTGTTAGGCATACACAGGTCGATTTATCTTTTATAACAATTTTTGTAAATGATCGTTTGTTGTGCTAGAGCCTATCTCGAAGAGTATTCGAAGCACTTTTGCAGTTTCAAAATAAAAATTTACTATTACTGTTTGTTAAGTTTTCAGCTTTTAATGAGAACATAAAAATAATCACATATGAATTGCTTGCTTTATAATTTGCATTCACATCTTGAATCAATGATGATTGTAAATAGTAAATTGGATCAATTGTAAACAATGAAGTCCATAGTAATAAATAGTCTCATTTGAGCCTCATTTTTGTTCTTAAAGTCTTTATTTTCCCTGGATTTCGTTCTACCGAAATCCATTCAACGAATTGCTATTTATGTTTATAGGCAATAGTAGAAATAAAAAACGTTACATAATTATGCTAATATAGTATAGAAGTTTTAACGTGAATATGGGATTGAATAACAAAAATAAAAGAAAATAAAATAAATAAAAAGAAAAAATATATTGATTATAAAAATAAGTTTAAAAGTTTATTTTACATATTTTTATAGTGTGTACATTCTATAATTTGTTTCCCTTTGGATTTGTTTTCTTTTTACATTCAATATTTTAAAATGTATCTTAAACGGAATTTTAGGAGGGGGGGGGGGCTTCCCTAACGAACTTCCCTTGCTGTCTTTTCTTTCTTTCTTTTTAATTTTTATTTATTATTTCATATTTTTAATGCCAGTAGAGAAAATCAAGTTTGAATCTTTTTTTTCTTTTTCTACGTTAAATTTTAAAATTGCTTTTTTTTTTTTTTTTTTTTTTTTTTATTGGCATGTTATAAAAAATTTCCTGCGAGGATTTTTTAAATAAATATAAAATAAATAGCTTATCTTATGCCCTCTTTATAGTGAACTTTTTGTAAAAAATAAAATTAAAAAAAAAAAAAAAAGTGATCAAGGCTGCAAACCACAATTATAAATCATATCTCATTCGTTTAAAATCTTTTTTGTTTTAATAGTATGTTTTCTTATCTTAATTTAAAATATGAAAAGACTTCATGCAAAATACAAATGTGAATTCGTGTGGTTCTTCAAAATTGCACATTGAACAATGTTAGGTACCTGGTACATATTACACACATATCACTTTAAATCTGATTATTAAAAACACATTTATCAAAGAAAAAATTACGATTCCATTACAAAAAAAAAAAAAAAAATATATATATATATATATATATATATATATATATAGGTGATATTAAATTGTAACAATATGTTTATTTTTAACTTTCAAAACATTTTAATTCTAAAAATTACTTTCAAAGATGAAAAACTCTTGGAGTATATGTATGTTATTCTAATTTAAATAATGTGCTTTGATAATAAATTGTCAATAACCGATTATATTAATCTTTCCAAAAACGACGTAAAAAAAAATCTTTGAAATCAGCTTTTTGCAAACACAATTCAAAATTCATATTATGTCGCCGAAAAGAGTGCTACAATGCCAGATATTGCAACCATGTTAAGCCAACGGAGTAAAAAGTCTCTATCAGGCTTATACACACTCGCTTCTTTCTCGTTCCCTGACTATTGAGCCATGAGTGTTGTTATATTTGTGCTATCATGTAACTAACAGCTTTAAAAGGAATTATTGTAATATTGCATATGCACCCTGTACAGGACCAGGGTTTTGAGGACGGACTGGTTTTTGATATGACAGAGGTAGAAACCGTATTTTTACACTTTTCGTACTTCTTAATTGATAGAATAAAAGTTTCCAAATTGAATTTTTCTTTTGTTTGTGTGTGTTATTAGTATTAATTATTTTAACTATCAAAATAATTTTTTTTCATAAAGTAATTAATCATTCTTAATTTAAGAACATTAAGAAGAAAAAAATAAAAATCGAAAAAGAAAAGTGCAAGGAAACAATATTTATAAAATTTTAATCAGTATAATTTCTAACCATTAAAAAAAAAGGATCGATATTAATTAGAAATAACAGCTTATTAAAATTATTAAATAATTAAGTACTTTCAATAATTTTTTTTTCATTTTAACCTTTTCGTGGGCAGTGAGATATATATGTCTCACTTTAAATTTCCAAATGCAACACTCGCACAAGAAATTTTAAACAAACTTTTATAATGCATTTCAAGAAAAAGCTTTTAGTTACTGTGAAACAAATTTATTCAAAAAATCAGGTGTTATTTAATCATTTCAACATTTTTGGAATTGAAATATCTTGCCCATGAAAGGGTTAAAACAAAAAACATTTAAAACAATTAAATTATTGAAACATAAGAAAAAGCTATTAATATTGCATATTAAATGTATTTTAATGATGAAGCAATTTAATATGGCATAACTGAATAATGTTTAATTATTGTGCCTGTTCAGAAAAGTTTTCTCGCAAATATATTTAATTGTAAAAATATATTATTCAATTGCTGAAATTTCTGGCTAATGTTCATATAACGAAACTTTCCGTTTTCACTTTCTCAATAATCGTAATGAAAACATCTTTTCCATTTAAAACTGTTATGCATTTTTGCAAGAGTAGATTAGAAATGAAATATCATTTATAGGTGCGTTCGTAATTAATATAATTACGTAGCACCTATAGTGGTCGTTCAGTCCGTCCGTCCGTCTGTCTGTCTGCATGTAACAGAGCAAAAACTACCCAACCGAACCGTTTGGAATTTAAAATTATGTAAATGTTGCATAATTGTGTCAAAACATATGTTGCATAATTTTGCCAAATTTTATAAAAATCAGATGTATAGTTTAATTACAGAGACAATCAAAAGCATTCCGTTACATTACGGTCAATGAGAAAAAAATAGTTTCAAGTGAATTTTAATGATGTTACGCTCTTGCAAATATAATAGAATTGATACGCATTTATGAAGTATATACTAAAAAATACACTCTGCACAATCTGTGGCGCAAAAAATATTTGTTATTTATTTGCATGGCCACACAATTGTATTACATTACACAATAGAATAGGGGGGGGGGGACTGTTTGGAGCGCGGTTAATACTGTTAAACTGTTTCACATTTTACGAAATTGATATATGTTGCTGAGGTTTACTATAAGTTACTTCCTGTATAATAGAAAGCAGATAGTATTTACAGGGACACATAAAAGATTTCGGCCACTATACTTTTACACCAAGATCTGAATATTTTTAAATCTTTGATATAGTACGAACGCACCTCATTTGCTACGTTTGACGTGCAATTTCCAACTTGTTTAATTTTTTTTTTTTTTTTTTTTCGATTTTACATGTGCATAGTTGCCAAGGATCGCAATTTTTGATTGTCTCTTTTTTGTTGACAAACATTCGCTTTTCATAATCACAGATTTCTGCGATTACAAAATGCAAATATTTCTATTATGAATAAGATGTAAACAAAAATTCGAAGGCTTGGTAACTATGCATGCAAGAATTAATATTATGTATACGCACAAGTAAAAATATTTGTAAATAATAAAGGTATTTTTTCCTATCGATCCACCTAAGAAGCTACTTCAGTCACATTCAAAAAACCATTCGCTCATGTTAACGCTGTGGGAGAAATTTTCTAAAAAAATATCTCGTTTGCATTTTAATATATTTAAGCGATTTTTTATCTTCGCATAGTTAGCTGAGATAGATCTATCTGTACGAAGACGGTTTTTTAATTATTTAACATGGATTTTTAACTAAGAGGCTTTCACTTTCGGAACAGGTTTCGAAAAGGAAAGCTTCTTCTTAAAAAACAAAAAACAAAAAAAATAACTAAATAAAATAATCTGAAAAAATGTAAAAAACTGCCTTTCCTATAGAATGTAAAAAAATATTTAAAAATATTCAATGAAAACGAAGATCTTAATTCTTTCCCCATCGGATTAGCATTAGAGAACGGGTGTTTTCCTGCAACTGAAGTAGCTTCTTAAAGTCTTGTATGCAACGTAACTTTCGGTCATTTTCCCTTTAAAAGATCAAGTCAGATAACAATACCAGACAGAAAGCGTCAGTCCACAATACCCAGTATCAAATTTTAAGATATTTCATCAAGAAATGATCATGAATAACATAACTTAGGAATGTATGAATTCTTAATCAAAAGTTAACAAAACAAAAGACAATAATCCCTGTGTTTGCATTCATAATCGTTAGTCACTCAAGATTTTTTAGAACTGAATATTCAGGCTGAGTAGGATATCCCTCTCTAAGACAATAATAAAATATTTCGTGGGAGAAGAATGTTTCATTAGAATATTTCTCTGCAACTCCATGCAGTTATTTCATAAAACAATTTTCTCGGAAGACGGAGAAATATGAAAGATAAAACAAGAGAAGCCTGACAAATATAGGTGGGATTGGTAATTCGACTGCTGTTCTTCACTGCTTGTTAATATGGATTGAAAGATAATCTTTTAAAAAAGAAAACTGTGATTGGCAGTTCAACGGCTTAGCTTTATGAATATCGGTTTACAAGAGGGGAAAATGAGCTACGTTAAAAAAAAATCTGTATCTGCATTATGCAAAATGGCTTAAGGAACCCTTTAACCCATTGCGTTGCAATTAGATGGTAATTTAAGCAATATTTTACAGCGTTTTATCGGTTAACGATTTTGTTGGAGGGATTTTCTTTTTTATAGGTGTGGAAAAAACTATATTCGATCCTAGGTAGTTTGCAAACTAGACAGAAAAACCTGCATTTTACGCATCTAAGGTGTTTTAAAAAACATTGCATGACTTCATATTTCATGACGAAATAGTTCTATGACAATAGAGATAAAAACATCATGAGTTAGATGTACGCATTTTTTTCTCCTTTTATCACGCTATTGTGAATTTTGAAAAAAAAATATGCTTTATACATGCTATTTTGCAAATTAGACAAATCTTCTAATGCTCATAAGTAAGGTTTATTAAAAATGACTTCATTTCGCGATGAGATATTCTCAAGACGACATCAGAAAAAAAAATGAACAAACAAAACTTCTGTACATTTTAATTTTTGGGAAGGACTACAAAATTTAAATTAGATACGAAATTTAAATTAGGTTTGTCGATTACATCATCATACGGGAGAGTGGGGGTACTTGAGCATAGGGGATACATGAGCCACCCTTATTATCTCTACAGTTGGTTAATTTTTCTTTCTAAAATTGGCAATATGGTGACATATTTATAGTTCTGAACATGTAAAAAGAAATCACACACTTTGGTACCATTTTGAAAGTATAGTGATTAATAGTTGTTTTTTCCCTATCTGAAATAAATATTTAGGTGCATAGTTTTTTAATTTTTTTAAATCAAAGTTTTGTTTAAAGTTGCAACTATATGCATAAATTTAATAATTTCAATTGTATTTTGAATCTAAAATAGTTCTAATAGCTGCATGCTTTATTTAATAAAACTCTGATAAACAAAAATAGTGGTAGTGGTGATACTTGAGCCAGTGAGATTGGGGATACTTGAGCCATGGCTCAACCATCCCCACTAGGAAATTAGACATGGGTGAAACAAACAAAAAATAAAATTACATCCTTATATTCTTTAATAGATTTTTTTTTTCTGGATAAAAGGGAGAATAATTTTTCATTTTACTTTTTTTCTTAAAAAAATAACGACCTAAAAAATGTTTTAAAATGTATAGTTTTTAAATGAAAATATCCATTTTATTTTTCATTTTGACTAACAAAATAGCCTGACAAAATAGCCTGTCTAGATAAAGGTAAACATAGTTTTCAATTTAACTTTTATTAAATTAAAATAACTTTTTAAAACTATTTTACAGGTTATAATCTTTAATACTTTAATTAGTTAGGTACAATATATTAAAATATTTATTTTTTAATATAATATATTAAGATTAATATTTTATATTGAAATTGTAACCTCTGTTGCTGTAACTTTATTTTTAACTAAGAAAATTGAAGAAGAATTGGTAAAAAGAGCGCACAAAAAACAAGAAAAGCAACAAAAATCACAGTTCAAACTTACCTGCATGGAGCGAAAGAGGAAGACAAAATCTTTTCCTGTGAAATCAAAAAAGTGTTTGAAATAGTACAATGATACACCTGGCTTAGATTCCAACAGCTACTGAGTTAAAAGCATGAGTTCGACGATATCATTAGAGGAAAATTCTGTCAATGATGGGGATGATATGAAAAGAAAACCTTCTATTGATGATTGATTACTAATAAAATATGCCGGAAAGAAAACTGTAAAAAGATTTGTTGTACAAGTGCTTAATATTTTGAAAATGAAATTTGCCCGAAGAATTGCAGATTCCAAATTTAAATGGCTCTGAACTGAGGATGTTTCTACCATCGACATAACTCATGTTGAAATGATCCTCCGACTACCAGTTCTAACGACAAAAAATGATCGTATTACTAGCTTTGTATTCTCAATTGGTTTTGAAGGATTTTATGTATCATAATTTATCATTCTGTAAAATGTTTGTGCAAAAATAAAGCGAAAAAAGTTACTTTTGTAGGTATTTTTCCGTACTGGCTCAAGTATCCCCCTCATGGGGATACTTGAGCCCCGATGTAAAATAAAAAGTAAAAATTTATTAAACATAGAAAAATAGTTCAAAATTAATTGAAAGTGGTTTTCAGTTGAAGAAAAAATATCAAATTTTCATTTTCAATATTTTATTTTATTCTAAGAAATTATAAAAAATTTTTAAAAATTAAAATTCAAAAAATGGCTTAAGAATCCCCATCTTCCCCTACAATAAAAATGTGAATTAATTACCTACTTTTGTCTGATTTCCTAGAGTAAAAAAACTACAGATATACAAATTTAAAAAGACCTTTAAATTTTGTGAAATTTGAAAATTCGTAAATATTATTATCATCATATTTTACATTTTTAAAGGTACGAAGTTAATAGACAGAGGTGCCCATTCTCAACGGTGTTTAATTTCTAAACCGTTTTCATAGACAAAAAATTCCAGTTACAAAAATGCTTTAAATGAGGTAAAGGAATATATTAAAAGCTATTTGAGTCAATAAAACCATTTTCAGAAAAATTACGAAATTTAAATTTTTATATGGTCCCCGGCCTTATATTTAGTAAAATTGTCCTATTACGCTGACAAGTAAGACAAGAAAAGTCCCGTCCATATAGCACTAAAATAAACCGAGTTAAAAAACTAAAAAAGAAATAAAAAATACCACTTTTCTTCAGCTGAACCAAATGAGTTCAACGATGCTTTGAGGGGCCATATATCAAGTGCTTAAAGTATTTGAAAAAAAAAAAATATTTCATGTGTATTTGCACTTTGGAAAAAATTGTACAGTATTACGATTGAGTAAACTTTTAAGTTTCTAATTGGCTAAAAAACTGCATTTTAATGAACGTTTTATTTTGCAAGGATTTCAGTGTAATTTTTTTTTTTTTTTTAATGACAAAAGTCTTTATTTAACTTCAACAATCGTATGTATGTTTTTCCAGTTCAAAATTCGTACTCGAACTTATTTTCAAATATCTGATAGAGATTAAATTTTATTTGCTGACATAAATCCGATGGCAATCTAATATAACGATTTTTGGTGATTACTGTTTATATTTATTTTATGGTATAGTACAAAAAAATTCGGATAGATTACCGCCAAGAAGTTTAAGAAAAAGTTTTAGATTAAATAACACGAATTTGCGAGGTTGTATGTTTTATGTTTTTTGTAGCACTGAATCCGAAAATTACCTTCATTTTTAGACAACACGTCTGGATTTTTCGCAAGTCATAAATTTGCAAAGTTAAAAAATGACAAATATCGCATATTATAAAATAGAGCTGATGGGTGTGATCTTGAACATTTGATAATTGATTTTTATGTACATTTTAGTGATGAATCTAAAAGAGGTTTTCATTTTTAACCATCACGTTAGAATTTTTTTCCGAATCAAAGATGTCAAATTTAAAATATAGCGAAAATATGATACTATAAAACAGATGCAAAACTTTTTTATTAATTTTAATTCAATAATTTACTGATTTTTTTTGGCTTCTATTTGATTTTTATAGGTAAACAGCTGGAATAAATGATGAGGCGGGAGAAGAATTTGAATTTTAACTTTGATATTTACAATTTGCAAAAAATACTGTGGTGATGTTTAAAATTAAAGGTTATTTTTGGATTTAGGGGGGGGGGAGGGGTTGAAGGAAATACATAAATATCATATATCAAAATATGAAAAAATAAGAGGCACGTCTATTTAATAGTATCAAATTTTAGCTATTTTTTTATTTTTTAGCTTTAAAATTTTAGTTTTTTTTTTTTTTAAAATCTTTATGTGATAGTAAAAAATGAGGATCATTTTTGGATTTAGTGGTAAAAAATACACAAAATTCAATTATCAAAAATTAAAAACACAACCATCACCTCTGTTTTATAGTATTAAATTTTCGCTATTTTTTTCTTTTTTAACATTAAAACTTGAGATTTGCAATAAGTCTTTACATGATGATAAAATAAGAAGGTCAATTTCGGTTTTAATGATACAGAATACATAAGAATCAATTATCAAAAGCTAAAAGATGTGTCATAACCTAACTTTTGCGGGCTACTGTAATCTAATAACATTTTAAAATGTTTATCATTTTGTAAAAAAAATGAGGTTATTAATTTTCTTAATATTATTTATCAAAAAATTTGTTTTTCCCGTTATATGTTTATTACAAATTATATATTTTGCTTTAAAATTTCCGAATGATTAAGGATTGAAATATTTATATTGCAATCTTAATTTTACTTACAACCCCCCCCCCCTCCCTTTTTTTAACATCTGTCGAAAATATTTTTCCACTAAATTTGTCAATGACACCTAATTTGCAGCGGAAAATATTTTCCTGCTATTACTCGGTCAACTTTAATAATAGAATAACTGGACCTTCTCTGTCTTATTTGTTAGTGTAATAGGAAATTATTACTAAATATAGTTTATAGGACCCAGGGAACTATATAAAAATTTAAATTTCGTAATTTTTAAAGAAATGTTTTTATTGCCTCATAGCTTTTAAAATATCTCTTTACCTCTTTTAAAATATCTCTTTACCTCTTTTAAAATATTTTTGCAATTAGAACAATATGTCTATCACTAAAGTCTTAGGAATTAAACATTGGACACCGTTGAGAACAACACCTTATATGAGAGCCAACTGCATAAATATAAACCTCTTTATTATATGAGAAAAGATATAAGGCTGTTCTCAAATCCATGTTGGCTACTTTCTGAAACATATTTTAATTCATTTTTGTTCGTTGGCTAGCTGGTGCTCTTATTCAGAAATTTTGTAATCGAGTTTTTTTTTCTCCATTTTTTGGTAAAAGACGAAGATTTTTATGAAAATGCTTTAAAATTTAGCATTTTGAACTGAACTCCGGACGCAACAGAGTGGGACTTTACACTGTTAAAAATCTTGTTTTAGTTTGAACCAAATTTTGGTGCTCGATAGCTGTCACTATGGGATCGTGAAATCGTGAACAACACTTGGAGCTCCTATTGAGGCATAGTTCCAATAGTTGGAACGAGATTGGAATTGAAAGCTCCAAATGTTGGTTCGAAATTTCACCATCTTATGGTGACAGCTACTGAGCACCAAAATTTGGTTCAAACTAGGACAAAATTTTTAACAGTGTAAAAACAGATGTCGAGAGAAAATAATCGTTTGTAAGTCTTGATGTGATTCATTTATCAAACTAGTCGTTGGGGGCCACCGTAATACTTACCCATCATGGATATGTATATGAAAATAAAACATGTGAAAACTATTTATACAATGCATTGCGATTTACAAACAAAATTTATATATATTGTTAATATACATAGCAATGCTATATTAAAGAACTGCTGATGTACCAATTTCGACAAATTATATAAAACGCCAAACTACTCAGGTAGTACCGAACTGCGTAAAAGAAACATCCTTATAACTCCAAAAATAATAATTCTATTAACTAACAATTAACTGCGTCGGATTAAGCGTCTCATTTCCAATTAAAATATACTTCTGAATTGAAATTTGAATGAAATACAGGGTCATGAAAAATCGAAGAATGTGGAAAACAAGATTACAAATATCTCGGCAACTAATAATCCGATCGACTTCGTTCTATATGCAAAATGTGTGTTATTTTATTGCCTTTTACGTCCATTCCTTAAAACAAAAAAATTCGAAAATTTTTATATACCTTTCATCAGAACGAATTTTTCGAGAGTCCGAAAAAAATAGTTCCGGATAATCGAGGTTGCTGATATTAAATAGGGTTCGTCCCATTCTTACAAACTAACTACATACAAAATTTCAAGTCTCTATCTCAATTTTTTCGGGAGATAGAGCGTTTACAGACAGACAGACAGACGGACGGCAAAATTTTTTTTCTAAAAATATGTTTTTCGGAATCTCCACTACCTAAAACGTGTAAATCCGTCAAAAAATTTTTTTCGATTTTCAAAACGATTGCAAGACTTACCCTATACTACGTATGATGGGTAAGTAAAAATGAAAAACGCAGTTTGCATACAAATCACCACTTCAGAAATCATACCTCAAAGTGTCTTGCTTTTGCGCTTAATAATGAGTCAAATTCTACTTTGTTAAACGGGGAAAATATTCGTTTGAATAAAGGCTTAAAATGAATGTTAGAGTAATTGTGATATTAATTTGAATGATTTTATAATACATCTTTGTAAAATACCAACGAAGGTTTTTTTTCAACTAGTTAGATTCCTCCCCCCCCCCCAACACACACACACCAAAACAAAACAAAACAAAAAAAAACTGTGAAAAGATATTAACAAAACGTCTGTGATATTTCGGCCGAGGAAAAATATTTTTAAATAGAACACTTATTTAAAAAAAATTAGAAAAATATCGTTTCTAATCATTCGTATGCTATATACAGTAGATTTCGAAACTAATAGATTAGATTTTTAGAAGCCGTTAAACTTGACGTAATAAACATATTTTACTGTAAAACACTTCATGTACTAAATACCTTAATTTAGGATTTCATAAAATAAGCTTTATTTTAAAAAGTCAGATGCAAAAAATCTTGCTAGAAATTTGCTCAAATTTGCTTGCTCAAATTGCTAAAAACAGAAACTAGAATTAACCCATCAACGTTCAAATTATATTCTTAGTAAAAATTTAAATGTTAGATTTCTTACCACTTGTAAAAGTGTGTTTTTATGTTATTTTATCAAGAAATTGTCTTTTGAAAGAGAATATATATTAGGTCATCCGGAAAATTCTGCGAAATAATATAAAAATAATTTAATGGCACCGGAAATTAAAAACAGATTTTTTAGTAATTAATTATAAGTTTTTCTACAGGCACATTATAAAATAAACTTTTATATACTGAAAATTCTGATGAAAAAGTTACATTTGTGGATTCACAATTAAACAAAAATCCGCAGAATTTCCCGGATGATCTAATATTTACTTCATATTTATTGGTGTGAAAGACGCTTTCTTGACCCTATATCTAGTGATCTAAAAATATACCACTGTCTGTTACAAAATTAATCAGATAAAAACTATGGAAATCGCGACTAGTTTGCATTGATTGGATCTCAAACACCTCTCATATTTTTATGGTTTAATTAACAATAGAATGGCCAAGTGCTGTCATTTTAACTGCTACCATATGAATATATTTCGGAACAGATATTTTATTATAAAATGAGTATAAAGCATAAAAAAGAAGAAAAACGTCAAATAAAAAATTAACTATATTAAATCACATTTCTGGTATGAAATATTTTAAAATTTTCACTAAAATTTCCGGTCTTTCGAGTCTTAACCGTTTAGAGCGCAGCTTTGCATATATGCAAACAACAGTGTTTCAAATTTAATATATAGTTATTACTAATTCACACAAGAAAATTAAAATAGCAATATTTGTTTTAAGTAATAACAGACATTCCGTATTTAGATAAAACAAAATTAACCATTGAAATTTTCTGGCGTAAGATCTGATTCTCTGAAATACTTAATTTCTAGAACTTTATCACGGGAAAAACATCTAAAGAAGATATCTAAAACATTATCTAGAATTTTATCATGAAAATTATAGGGTGAAAGGTTAAGTTTTATAAAACAAAAATTTACATAAAAAAGGATGTTTCGATCCATTTCTTATTATTATCATCCAGTTCTTATTAAAATAGTTATTAAATTGTAATATTTTAGCGTAAAACATTCACACGAACGTAATTTTTACTTGTATTGAATATGTGAAACAACAAAAGATTGAAGTATTATATGAAAAATGTATCTCTGATTTTTTAAACTTTTTTCCTGCATAATAAACCTTTTCAAGAAGCATATAAAAATTTTTCGAAACAAAATAAAAATTCACGCATGTAAAGGTTAAAACCTATCTGTAAAAACGGTGCACGGACCATGGCGGAGTTGCAAATTTGCGACATACTTTCGAAGCGCGCTTAGCACAAGTCCAAGTTTAGACTTGAAACAAGGATTTTATTTTAGCTACACTGAAAAAACAAAAGATTATTATTACGTTGAATAAAGTTTTATGAAATGACGAATGAAATTCGAATGTGCACTATTTTTATGATCAATACCGAATTAAGTTCATAAACAAGTAAGAAAAATCATGCGTTAAGCATAGATTATGAAATACTTTCCAACGCTTTCTGAAATCTTTAACAAAATTTTGTTATTTAGGGAAATAAGATGCTACTGTCTATAGCCAAATATGTATTGAAATATTTTTGAACAGCCCAGTATTTGATCCGTTGGTTGATATACACTGGTGTTCAAAAGTTAAGCATAATTGGTAATTAAGTAATTATTTTTAAGTAATGAAAGAAATATGAATCGGAATGTGCTGAAACTCCAGGTGTGTAAACAAAATAGTACGCGTCGCATATTTTCGCGAAGAGTTTTCCCCGAAATCGAACAGGGGACCGTCAACAAATTGAAAAAAACGAAGATCTTTTGGATAACCCTGTCAAAACTGATGTAGCAAAAGCGTTCAAACTGCACATTATGATTAATTGGCTTATTGTAATGTATTGTGTTAATTTTTACAAGGATAGCATGTATACTCGTAGAGAAATTAAGGTTTTTATAAAAACAGTTCTAAATTTTTCCGAGTTTTTTGCTTATAATTTGCAGAGTTCTTATTATAAAATAATGTTCTTTTCTGAAAATATGACAAACAACATTGTACACAATACCATGTCATCAGAATTTAAAAATAATAAAAAGTGTATGAAAAATGAGTATGTTTAGTAAATAATTTTTCATTGCGCATGCGTCAACGATATCAAAATGTCATTTGCATATTGTATTAGCTAAATCTATAGAGCAACTTATGTAAAAGTTTCAAAAACATAGCTTGAAAATTCTGAAAATGGGAGCCTCTAGAATCAACTCAAAATCCTTTATTCCCTAAATGAAGCAAAAAGATGAGGGGTTGTATCCATATTCCATTGTTTGGTGCCTACACAATATTGCCCGTACAACTATATTTAGGTAAAACCCCTGATTTTTTTGCTTCCTTTAGGAATAACGGATTTTGAGTTGATTCTATAGGCTCCCATTTTCAGAATTTTCAAGCTATGTTTATGAAACTTTTACAGAAGTTGCTCTATACATTTAGCTAACACAATATGCAAATGACATTTTGATATCGTTGACGCATGCGCAATGAAAAATTATTTACTAAACATACTCATTTTTCATACAATTTTTATTATTTTTAAATTCTGATAACATAGTATTGTGTACAATGATGTTTGTCATATTTTCAGAAAAGAACATTATTTTATAATAAGAACTCTGCAAATTATAAGCAAAAAACTTGGAAAAATTTAGGACTGTTTTTATAAAAACCTTAATTTCTCTACGAGTATATATGCTATCCTTGTAAAAATTAACACAGTACATTACAATAAGCCAATTAATCATAATGTGCAGTTTGAACGCTTTTGCTACATTAGTTTTGACAGGGTTATCCAAAAGATCCTCGTTCTTTTTCAATTTGTTGACGGTCCCCTGTTCGATTTCGGGGAAAACTCTTCGCGAAAATGTGTGACGCGTACTATTTTGTTTACACACCTGGAGTTTCAGCACATTCCGATTCATATTTCTTTCATTACTTAAAAATAATTACTTAATTACCAATTATGCTTAACTTTTGGACACCAGTGTATATACACAATATAATGAGAAAATTTAGTTTAGCAAGAAAATGACTAACTTGCTGAAATTTCGCTTTCTGCACTTTATTCTAATAGATGGAAAATATTTCAGCCCTGTAATTCATCCAGTATCTTTACTACACGCCAGTATTTTGTTAAAATTTAGTTCAAACAAACACATTCTTAAAGCTATTTAAATCACATTTCCAGAAATTATCACATATGGGTGACCGTGTAGTTAATTCTTTGCGTGACCCTGTATATTATTTTATCCATATTCTACAAACATTTCTTAGTAAACTGAAAGGAGTTCAACGTAAAAATACATAACTACCACCTTTAAGTTAATTACTCTCATATTCAGTAACCTTTATGAGCTCTTTTGTGTAACCCTGTATATGAACTATAACATTTATAAACACCATATAATTTGCAGACATTTTGTAAAATTTAAAAGCGCATATCATAATTGAAAATGCATTTCAACCGTCTATCATCTATCAGCATACACAGTATTTCGGATAAAAACATTTGGTTTGAAATATTTTGTGTGTCCCTGTAAAAGCTATGCATTTCATATTATGCGCTAAATATTAAGTCTCAACGGTGTATACCAATTTTATGATACTTGAAACCGTTTAACATTATTAAAATATGACACAAACAATTCCCAATTCCCTCCTTTATTATTGTGCAATGGAATTCTTTTGAGTGGCCCTGTAAATGAATAATAACTATTATTTTTGACAGCATATTTTACACAATGCGTATTTTAGTGCACTTTGCGAATCCATGTAAATTTGAATAAGTTTAACAGGGTGTAACACCTTTAAAATTCATTTGAAACAATTTTTTCCCATTGGCCGTAATGTATCGGAAAACTTTTGACTATCCCTGTAAATAAACTAATTATAGCAGAAACTTCATTTTCAATAGGATTCGTGCTAGGATAAACATAAATAACCTATAAAAATTTCAGAGCAATCCGAGAATATTTACGGGAGTTAGAGCGCGGACAGACGGACAGACGGCTAGACAAACCGAATGCATAAACACTTTTCAACTTTGTTGGAAAATGTTAAAAAAAGAAAAAAACCCGAAGAAAATCAGAATAAAAAAAGAGTTATAGAGAATAGTAATATCTGATATTATTTCGGCTTCATATCTCTTTGAAATTTTATTAATATATAGATTTATTCTTTTCTAGTAAATACTGCTATTGATACTCGCTCGTGACCGTTTATTTTTTTATCAGTCAACTGAAACAAGTCATTCAAAACGAAGATCTTGTCTGCTTAAGGCTGAAACACTTAATAGTATGGTTTTCACTTTAATGTATATAAATATGGTTTTGTGTTATTTATTTTCATTCTTATTTTGTAAATTGTGAGATATTTAATTGAGCAACAAACACGAAATGAATTTTTGTAAAATTCCGAGAAACAGACGTTTGATTCACCTCCGAAAAAAGTAGTTTCTGCCACTCTAAAGATTAGAGTGTTGGCTACACCAAAGAATTATGGCTAACCCTCTAAGTTCTTTGGTTACACGTCGGTATGGTTCAGGAATGGACTTTTTTGCGATCCCCTTACAGCCGGAGGCCCTAGTATATTTGTTTCTACTTGCAAAAGATAACTATTTTTACCCGAGTCTCAACACCTCATAAGTATAATTTTTCAATAAATAAATAAATAAAATTAAATAAATAAATACAAATCATGCATTTTTCTGTTGCGAAAGTAAATGTATATTCACAATTATGTCAGATTAAATTTTCTTCTCATGTGTTTGTTCGCAAGAAATTGGCATTCTTGCAAAATATCAACGCACTTTTATTTGATGTAAAAAAGTCAAATATCTTCACAATTTTATAAATTGAAATTGTATTCATTTACTACAATATTAATGCAAAACATTACGCGTAAAAGAAAGAGATAGGTCGTAATATTTCCACCTTGATCAAAATAGGCTGATTTCTACCAAATGTTGCGATACGTTGGAACGTTTGCCTGCCTGTATTTCAATCGCTGCGCGAGTGATGAAAACATAAAGTATCTTCGCAATTTTATGAAATGAAATTGTGTTCATTTACTACAAATTTAACGCTATTGCAAAATATTATGCTTAGAAGAAAGAGATAGGGTGATACTTACACCCCTCTTCGTTGTCATGTGATCAAAATAGGCCGATTTCAGCCATTTGTCGCGTGATGAAGGAAAACTAGAGTGTCGTGCGCTATATTTCATTCGCTATCACCCAAAATCAAGAATCTTCACAACTGTCGTCAAAAGAAATATCCTTTTCATGTGTTTGTTTGACAGAAGTCGACGCTCTTGCAAAATATCCATGCGCTCCTGTTTGATATAAAAGGTGACCACAAATGAAACAAGTATCTAGAAAATAAAATTCTTTGAAGAGTCTTCCGGTGTAGGATTTGTTTTCTTTCATTAAAAAAGAAGGCGGGTCTTCATAAATTTGTAAAGGCAAATTTTCTTCTCATGTATTCGTTTATCAGAGCTTAATGCTATTCCGAGAGAAATAAATAAGATTAAGTGCATGCGGAATATTGTAAAAGCTGAATTACTTTCAAACCGTTACGAAGCTTTCCTAGAGATATAATATACAGTTTGTGATCACAAGCACATTGAATATCTGCGAAAAATCATGTATTATAGATGAGGCCAGATCTTTATTCTCATTTCATATTCAAAGCTTTCTATGCATTTGGAGACCTAGAAATGGTAGATCCAGTTAGAAATCTTGTAACGAACGTGACTCATTTTTGAAATGATCGCTGCATCACACGAGCTCCGCACTGACATGCTCGCAAGCATCAGAAGTTCACATTTATGTTTTTTCTCACTCAAATGCTATTTAGTAGTGGCGAAAAAGAGCAACCACAAAAATCCATTTATGAAAAAAAAAAAAAAAAAACTTTTATTCTTATTGTCTATTTTTAGTTGGTTCATGTAGGTTAATAATAATTGCAAATTTAAATCAAATTATTATGATAAATTTTCTCAAATCTTTTATCATCTTCTCTTGTCAAAGTGAAAATCCTTGAAGCTCTATTTTCGTTATTATTTTCGTTACCATGCACATCATATACTCAAAATATTTTTAGTCAAGCTCTAAAGGATTGAATAGTCTATGAATTTTCCATTAAATTATAATTAATCTCTACCTAAGGGCTTTACATTAACAATTTTCATGTCCCTCATAAAACATTTGCTTTATGTCCGCATTAAACAATATGACAGTTTTTCTTAGATATGCTTTTAAAGAAAATAAAATTCTCAGTTTGATTTCTTGGTACCTCAATAATATTTAAAAATTTTAAGCGTGGAGAAATAAAAACGAATGTAAAATTTTTTTTAGAAATTCTTTAGTCAAATTGACCCATTACATTTTACGTCCAAATTTATAACTGTTAAAATATTAAATCATAATTTTATGTTTACACACAAAAAAGCTTATGTTAATAAACTTGACAAAACTTAACAAAAATGTTTGGTAAGGGATAGGGTGCAGTTTTTCACCCAAGATATTATCAAAAGGCGATAGGGAATAATGGATTAACAGCTTACAAATGCCGAAATAGTGAGAAAGTTACGGTTTACCTTACTTTTAATACTGAATACAAATACTATAGTTATTAACTGAATATTTTAGTTGTGTAATGAAGAATACAGTTGTCGACAGAACTGGGGGTGATGCCGTATGTAGCAATTCCTTAATACCTTTTTCTCTGTCATATATAATTTAGATTGAACTTGTATGCATCGTTGCTAGGGAATTAACTTGATTAATATTTGAATGATCAATAGCTGAAGGACAAGGATCTGTTTTAATAAATAAACGAATAAACCACAAAATAACGTGTTAAAGTATGAATACGAAACATGACTTTTAAATGGACAACAAACATTACATTTAAGCCAATCAATCACACTCGTTACATACAATTCAATTCGCTATCTTTGAAAACAACGAAAAGTCCTGCACTGATCGGGTTGTACTTGATCCGAACCCGAAAATTGAAATCAATCCAAAACCGACAAAGAGAAAAAAAAATATTGACTCGCAACTCAAACTGAACACTAAATGAAAGGAAAATAATCAAGTTTTAATGCAATTTGGTAGATTCAAATAAATGTGCAACATATGAATGAATATATATTCAATTATAAAATACTGCCAACATATATAATCAGTTCATCTATTTATCACAATAATTTTAATTTCAACTTGATCTGATAATTTATTTGGAGAATATCAGATAAATTACCACATTCGAACTGCCATTAAAAAAAATGACTTTTTGGTATAGGAATGTTCTACTTATACCTATGAATGCATTTCTGCATTAAAATTCCATTATATATAATTTTCTTCCGCTTGCGATAGAGATGAATATAGTTCTATCAGAAATTATAGAAAACAGTCAGAATAATACAGTTCTATGTGCAAAGCAATCGCAGACACCATATCATAATACACTATATTGCCATTGATTATGGGACACTTGCGATTTTAGACATTTTACTAAATATCTAGAAAAATACATGAGGAATCATCTCGAAACTCTTAGTGTATAAATATAATAGTATAAGTCATACATCTCCGTGAAGATTTTTTCCCGAAACTCCAAAGGGGGCCGTCAACAAATTAAAAAAGAATGAATATCTTTTGAATAACCCTGTCAAAACTAATGTAGCAAAAGAGCTCAAACTCTAGATTTTAATTGAATGCCTTATTGTAATAAGCCTTGTTCATTTTTATGCAAATAGCATGCATACTCGCATAGTAATTAAGGTTTTTATAAAAATGGTCCCAAATTTTTCCAAGTTTTTTCCTTATAATTTTCAGAGTTCTTAATATAAAATATTATTTTTTTCAGAAAATATGACAAACAACATTGCACACAGTACCCTGTAATCAGAATTAAAAAATAATGAAAATAGTATAAAAAATGAGTTGGTTTACTAAATAATTTTTTACTTCGCATGCGTCAACGATATCAAAATTTCATTTGCATATTATGTTAGCTAAATGTATAGAGCAACATTTGTGAAAGTCACAAAATCATAACTTGAAAATTCTGACAATAATCGTCAATTGAATAAGTCGAAAATCCGTTATTCTCAAAATGAAGCAAAAACAAGAGGGGTTGTATCCATATATTCATTGATTAGTGTCAATATAGAATACACAATATGGGATGTACTACTGCATTTGGATAAAATCCCTCATTTTTTTGCTTCATTTTGGAAACAACGGATTTTGTCCTTTTTCTATAGACGATTACTTTCAGAATTTTCAAGCTATGATTTTGAGACTTTTACAAAAGTTGCTCTATACATTTAGCTAACATAATATGCAAATGAAATTTTGATATCTTTGACGCATGCGCAGTAAAAAATTATATAGTAAAGCTACTCATTTTTCATACAATTTGTTTGTCATATTTTCTGAAAAAAAATATTTTATATTAAGAACTCTGAAAATTATAATGGAAAAACTTGGAAAAATTTGGGACCATTTTTATAAAAACCTTAATTACTCTGCGAGTGTGCATGCTATTTGCATAAAAATGAACACAGTGTATTAAAATAAGGCATTCAATCATAATCTAGAGTTTGAGTGCTTTTGCTACATTAGTTTTGACAGGGTTATTCAAAAGATATTCATTCTTTTTTAATTTGTTGACGGTCCCCTATGACGTTTCGGTAAAAAAATCTTCACGGAGATGTATAGCGTATACTATTATATTTATACACTAAGAGTTTCGAGATGATTCCTCATGTATTTTTCTAGATATTTAGTAAAATGTCTAAAATCGCAAGTGTCCCATAATCAATGGCAATATAGTGTATATATATTATTATTTTATTTTATTTTATTTTATTTTATTTTATAGACTGCAATGGTCATGGTCATGTTTTTTAACTATTATGTATTTTCTATTATTGAATTCGAAAATTACCTTAATTTCTAACCATCATATCAGGCTTTTTCGCAAATGATAGATTGTCAAAAGAAAACAAAAATCGTATAATATAAAATAAAGAAGATGAGTATGTTTTTTTAACTTTTGATAAATGACAATTACGTACTATTTAGCACTAAATCTGTAAAGAAAATTCATTTTTAACCATCAAGATAGAATTTTTTTGCAAATCGTAAATGTCAAAGTTAAAATGTAGCGAAAATCTTACATCAAAAACAGATGTAAAACTTTTTTATTTAATGTTATTTAAATCAATAATTTATTCATTTTTTTGGCTTATACTGGAATTCTTACAGCTAAACAACTAAGGGTTACGATGAGGTGGGTAATGAGGTTCGATTTCAACTTTGAACTTTTTAAATTTCCAATTTACAACTTAGTGAATAATTTTGACGTGATGGTTAAAAATGTAGGTCATTTTTGGATTCAGCGGTAAAATATACATAAAAATCAATTATCAAAAATTAAAAAAAACAACAGTCACATCTACTTTATAGTATCAAATTTTCGCTATTTTAAAATTTACAAAAAAAAAAAAAAAAAAAAAAATCTTTACGTGATGGGAAGAAATGAAGGTCAATTTTGGATTCAGTAGTACAGACAACATAAGAATCAATTATCAAAAGATAAAAAACATGATCTAACCTATATTTTGCAGGCTCTAATAACATTTTAAATTATGCTTCATTTTGTAAAGAGTTTGGGGCTCTTAATTTTCATCCTTTTATTTAACGAAAATTCTTTTTTCTCCTGATATGTTTATTATAAATTGTATATTTTGCATTAATATTTTAGAATGATTAAAAAAATCTCCAACTGTTTAACATTAAACAGCTCTTACTCGGACAATTTTTATCGTACAATAACGGGACTTTCTTGTCATACTTGTCAGTGTAACAGGAAAATTTTACTAAACATAATTATGGGACTGGGAAACCGTATAAAAATTAAAACTTTCGTACACTGTAACGAAAAAAAAAAATCTATAAACCTACATATGAAGTAGAATTGCCACACATTACTAACATTTTATCAGTACTCTGTACAAGAAAAGATGTAAATTTACAAAACTAATTTTTGTAAAAGTACAGAAATCTGTAACTTTACAAACGAATCTACTAAAGAACAGTTATCTTACAAAAATTTTTATATGTAACCTGGGTTGAAGTTACATAAAAAATTCTTGGAATCCCAGTTTCCTAAAAAATTCTTAGTAACCTTGGAGATTTTTTTGATTTTCAGTATAAATCTGTATCTGTTACATGAATTTTTGCTATTGCCGTTATATAAAAAGTTCTAGGGATCCCAGTTTACCCAGTTAGTAACTTCACAGATTTTGTTTTACAATGTAATTTTTTAAGAAATGTTTTTATTGACAAAATCGCGTTTAAGACATTTCTTTACCTAATTTAAAACGTTTTTGCAATTGGAACTATATGTCTATGATTAACGGTTAAGGAATTAGACATTGGCCATCATCGCGTGTGGAAATCCTATATAAAGAGTCTAGAGAAAGTAAGAAAGAAATTCTTTAGTTATAGTAGATTATTATAATGTAATATTTATACCGTAGATTTGTTACGTATATTATTACAAAATGACATTGTATGTTAAAAATAAATTCAATGTATCAGCTCTTGTATATTCATAAAATAACAATAAACAAATAAATAAAATATGTATATATATATATTATCGCAACGGAAAGACTAAAACATTGCTTCAAAATTTCACATAGAAGACCTGATTGAAGAACAAACAGCTTAAAATTTTCATACGAAACTCGTAATCTAATACAAAGGACTTATTTAACAATACTAGGATGCATTTTATCCTAAGAATAAATGATAATCCTATTTGTACGTGTGGTTTATGAAATGGAATTTTATGTGAAAAGTACTGGTTGAATATATCAGAAAAAAAAAAAAAAAAAAAAAAAAAAAAAAAAAAAAAAAATGGAATCACGCAACGTTTTATTTCCTCATTTGACCTATTTCTAATATCTGTGTCTACTATACAAGAAATTGGAATAAAAATCTTATTCATTAAGCTGATTTAGATGATATCTGGAGAAATTATGGTCATTCTTCTTTTTGAAATTAATATAGATATGAATGGAAAAATTAATGAACAGTGCATATTTTTAAAAGCCATAATCACTTTTGCATAATAATATTCTCCAATCTCAAGTTGTTACCGCAGTTTAACATAAAAATCTAATTTATCAAAGAAAGAAAGAAAGAAACATTTTAACGCATCGAAATTGTTTTAATAATTCAAATCTTGCTGTTGAAAAACTTTTTTATATAATAATTATTAAAAATTATAAAAGTTTTTATTTCTAATGCATTTTACTTCTACCTTTTTGCGCATAATGCATATATATATATATATATATATATATATATATATATATATATATATATATATATATATATATATATATATATATATATATATATATATATATATATATATATATAGAGAGAGAGAGAGAGAGAGAGAGAGAGAGAGGTCTGTATTAAAAATATTTTATTTAAAAGGATATAAAGTACATATATATACAGTGAAACCTTCAAATAAGGGACACCTATGGAACCGGAGCTTTTATATTATTTTTAATCAATCGTTCTGAAGGATATCAAAATAGCAAAGCTTTAACGATGATCCCCTTAAATGACCCAAAGTGTATAAATTATGTTAATCAGACAAAAGAAAGAAAAAAAAAATTTAAATTTTCAGTTAATTACTAAATCATTAAATGATTTGTAGAATTATTGATTTGTATTTTTTAGGCAAACTGTACATGCAGCAAAAAGTATAAAAACATTTGAAAAAAATTTACTTGAAGTAACAATCAAAAGGAATTGTTTTTCAAATTTCAATTTTCCCGTATAAACCTTTCAAGTGTTTATTTAACATATTTATAAATTTTAGTTCTTCATTACCAGCAATATTTACCTAAGAAGAAAAAAAATATATTCAACTGTTTTGTGTATTTTAAAGCAACAAATTTCTCAACTGCTCTACTTAGCAAGCGGAAAATATTTTGGCGCATTTACAAATTCATTTTTTAATTGAAAGGTATAAAATTAGAATGTTTGACTATGGAAGCGATTTGCAATTGAAATGTATTTTCAATTAAAAAAAAATTAATTATCTGTAACTAATAACTGATTTTGATCACGTGACAAAGACCTTTTTTACCCTTTCTTGAGTAGTTATTTTTCTTTCGCGTAGAAATTCGGCTCAAAACGCGTACATGGATATTTTCTGAAAAATCTATTGCATTTGAAAAGAAAAAAAAATGTTGATAACATATTTTCTGAACAAAACCACTTGCTAGTTTCAGGCATTTTCGGATAAAAATTAATTAAAGCATATGTCTTAAAAGTTTAAAAGTTGCCTTTGTTGGATTTGAGAACAGCTTAAAAGCATATGTAAACTTCTTTATTTCACAATTTTCTTTCCCCACTTTCAGAATCATTCTCACAATTTTCTTTTTCCACTTTTAGAATCATCCTCACAATTTTTATCATTGCTTTCAATGCGGATAAAAGCAATAATGTTGAATCAGAAATTTGGGTAAATAAATGGCCGTTAATAGTGTCATATGCCTCTATGTCTATATCAACATGCCTGTATGTCTGTTTGATAAGTTCACAAAAATCTGTATTTTAATTTTCATCAGAGACTACTTCATCATCTGAAATTCAAAAACCAATCTCTTTAATCTCATTTTGAAGTGTCCCTTAAATCGAGTGTCCCTTATTCAGAGGTAAATACATTACACGTCCTATACCGAGGGACTGAGACTGGCAGTTTTGTCCCTTAAATAGAGGTGTCCCTTATTCGGAGTGTCGCTTATTTGGAGGTTTCAGTGTATATATAAAAGGCTTGTTATCAGCCAGGACGCAAATTCCTCTCTCTCTAATGATTAACGTATGGGCTTGGAATGTCTTTGTATGTTTCGAATTTGTCCTCCGACATATTTGTCCTCCATTAACATATTATTTTAATTAACTACATTTTTTAACGAAACAATACGTTTAAACAAAATGAGCGTATTCTGTCTTTTCAAAATACGTTCTACTTTTCGTACGTTCTACGTTTTGTATGTGCATAGATCACAGGATGTTGACATAAAAAGTAATATATAACACATTACGTTTGTTTCAAATTAATGATATTAAAAACTATGATATTCTAGATGTTATTTTAACAATAAATTATGTGTATTTTATAAAACAATATCAAGATTTCGTTTAGGTATTTTATTTAATGATATTAAAAATGATATGGTTTTTAATGAAATTAAAAACTATAATATTCTAAATGTTATTTTAACAATAAATTATGTGTATTTTGTAAAGCATTATCAAGATTTCGTTTAGGTATTTTATTTTGACCTAATGCGCTCTTAAAAAATTCAATAATACGCTATCGTAAAACTATATTAACTTTACATATAAATTGGTAGAAAATACCATTAGTAAAAATAAATCAGGGTATTTACGTTATAGTCTATGAGTTGAACTTTTTTAGATTTTTTTTTACTTTACGTAATTTTATTTTGTATATGAATAGTCAATAAATAGAAACTTATCACTAAAGTGCTTTTCATCGTTATGCCGGCGTGCTTATAGATAAAAGCCCCCATACCTCACGATGTGTGACGCCCAACATCTAAATTGTTCCTCAACAATGTTTTCCCCTGTGATTTTATTCGGATGATTCTAACCCCATACATTCTTTTGTTATACCCCCCTTAAAGTTTGATGATGCAATTAGCACCATTACTCACCTTCTGTCACTAGGCTGCTGTTTAGAGGGTTGCAAAAATCAATTACCGAAATTTTGCACCCATACATCATTTTTTCAAAAATCATATTATGATTTGATTTTTCTAACGAACACAGTTAAGGACACTCTAGTTTCTTTTTATATACTATATAAACATATATTTAAATAAAATAAATAATTCAATAACATTAGGAAGTATTTAATATTTTAATGCTGTTCTCAAATCCAAAATGGTCGACATATCCCCTATGTCAGTTTTAGGTGCTTTTGCATTTACTATATAAATATGTAGCACCTATAGCCGTCGTCTTGTCCGTTCGTCTGTCTGTCCGCAAATAAAAGAGCAAAAACTACCAAATCAAACGATTTGAAATTCAATATATATAATCGTTGCAGATCTTTTTCTAGTCTTTTTAAAATTTATGGGATATGAACCAAAACTTAACACTTTAATAATGTTCTCTCCATTCTATTAAATCCTATCAAATGTAATTAATTCAATGCTATATTATGATAGGTAATGATTTTAGGTTGTCATTGTGATGGCTTCCTATTTAAAATGGAGTCATATTGTTTACGTATTACTTAATTTTAAGCCCATTGAAACATGGAAAAAATAAATTAAAATGAATTTAATCGAAATTTGTAGAACCAAAGTGGAATCTCCAGGCCCTTGTATATGTGTATATATATAGACTTAGAAAATTAAAATTCTTAGACTTAGAAAATTAAAAAAAAAAAGACTAATTTATGTAAGGTATGTGTCAATAACTCGTCGCTCAGTCGCATAGTGTAAGTCACGAATTTAAAAATTTAATATCTCTGTGGAGTTGGTAGATATCGAGATGAAATTTTTCTGTGTTTAATTCAGTAATGCATTTGAAAATTTTCCTAACTGAAAACGGAGGCCATTTAAAAATTATTTTCAGTTTTTTTTTCCAAATAAAACCCCTATAGAGTTGCAATTTATGTCATCATATTTTGCACCTTTTTATATGAAAATTTGCGATAGAAGTATGTGTCTAGGGATAATATTTATGGAAATAGTCTATTGTTTCAATATTTATTAGCAACACTGTATAATTTCAGAATAAGAACACTTGCTAATATCATGCATTTGCGAACAAAAAATGAAATCCTTTTGATCTGAAAACAGCTTTAAGTGACTGTGTAATAGACGTCAAGAATGTTTAAACATTTTTTAATATTTTTTGTAGAGATATCACTTTTGAGATTAAAACAAGTAAAAAAACCGCATTAATATATTTTTTTTATTTGTACTGATAGCAAGTATAATAATAAAAAGTACTTTTAATATAATAACAAAACAAAACAAAAAATTAAAATTAAACATTAAATTTTGAATAACAGCAGAAATTAATCACATTTATTTTTTTTTATTTAATAAATACGTAGTCATATGTCACATTCTTTACATCAAGCCATCTTAATTATATGCATTATCCTACACAATGCAATGAAATAGTATACATTGTGCATGAAGTAGTATACATTGCGAGAATAATGCAGTACTTATACTTCAACATTCTTTCACCGATTGGCTAGCAAATAGTAATCGACGATTTTCAAAGGCTAAACACACTCACACATGCACGTCAAAGAAAAAAAAGTATTGTAAAAAAAGATGAAGATATTTTTGAATGTGTCAAGAACAGGCAAGTTTAGATGCGAGAACAGTTCTGAAGAAAATTGTTGAACTTTATAAATTAACAGCCCCCCCCCCTTTAATATAAAATTTAATAACATACTAAGTCAGGTTATTCTCAAAATCCAAACTAGCTAAATTATGATTCTTTGACAAATGAAATAGGAAGGTGGTCTTATTTAGAAACTATTGAATGGCATTTTTCATCTTTTTAAATAAACCCAGTTGAAGTATCAGAAAAGGCTTTCAAAGTTGTCATTTTGAGACTTTCCGACACAATATTCCAATTCTTTATAAAGCAGCAATCGCTTATAGCTCAAGATTCCCGAAATTTACAATTTTATTAGAAAATGGAAAAAGATATTCAATTCGAAAACTTTTCCACAATCATGACTACCACTAGAAATCTTCCGAAAATTCGGTTTTCTTTTCTTTTCGGCTCAAAACCTGAGTTTCTTGAAAATTCGTTTTTGGCGATAAGCTGTTGCTGTTGTAAATTCGGCCGAACTGAAACTCGACCGAAACTTTTAGTATTCCAAAAATCTCGCTTCTTCCTTCGGAAATTTTCAACATTACTCATCGATTTGAACTGTACCGGGTCAGCTGAGACTATTTATTGCTATGAACTTCAGTTTTTATAATTAATAGTCATGACTGATTCAAGACGTGGATGCAAATTATAAAGCAAGTAATGCATATTTGACTAAAGCTTTTCACGTGCTCATTAAAAGATGCAGACTTAATAGCAATATGAAAATTTTAATTTGAAACCATAGAAACTTTTCGTATACACTTTGAAAAAGTTCTAGCATAACAGTTGATCATTTACAAAAATCATTATAAAAGCTAAATTAGGTGTGGATAGCTAAAATTAAAATATTTTCTACTTAAATGAAATACGTATAATTAGAAAATCTCTTTGTGTCACCGATGAATTAATTATGTTATATTTTATATGAATATAAAATGGTTTAGTTCTAAGGAAATGTTTTATTTATGTTCTGGGGAGGTTCTAAGTAGCTTGGGACATAGATAAAATCATTTATTATTACAATGTATATTTAATAAATAGATGCAATTAATAATTATGCTTTTTTTCTTACATATAATTGATTAAGAATTACGTATGTTTATGTAGTATTAATTACTTTAGAAAAAAAAATTTGAACCTTTTCGTTTTCGGCAGAAAATAGGACGATTTCCAAAACTTAGTTTTTGCCTTAAAAACCTGTTTCGGTCGACCCTTACCTACCACTTTCATGCTTGCGCCTCAAAAAATACTCTTGAATGTGTCAAGAAGCTTCAAAGGGTCTGTTCATTGGGGAAAATAAATTTTTTTGAGAATCACCTTCCGAACGGATGCAAAATTTTTGAACATATTTGTATACATAAATATAAAAACATTTTAGGTATGAATATTTAATAGGTAATACTGGATAAAATATCTTTTTTTAGTTGAGTGAACTTATTAGCTCGCGTGACGCTGATGCGTGGTTAGTCACTGTTGCATTTTCTGGTCATTTTGTGCGGAATAAGAGCAAAGTCGCATCACTTAACATTTTTGTTCCTATTATTCTTGGAGCAAGGTTGCACATAAATGGCGTTTAAATTCTAGAAAAGAGGAATAAACACTTGTTCTACATTGCTAGATTATTTTGAAATTTTGATGGAAATCATCTGGTTGCAAAAGGTAGTATTACACTAAAAGAGGACAAGCATAATTTCAATAGTTCGGCGAATCGATGTTGGAAAGAAAGTCTCATAACTACTGTAAGCAGTCTCTGATGCCGCTTAACCGAAAGATGAATAAAAGGCTTAATTTACTCATATGACTGTTCATCATGCACTAAACTTGATATACTTTTAGAGTTATAAATCACTTATTGAGAAGTCTCTAGCGATAGTATAGAGCTTTAAACAAAAACAAAATTTCATTGGTATCGACCGTTAAACTTTAACTGATGAGAAAAAACTTGTTTCATAATTACTGTGAGCGATCTCTGAGACCACTTAACCGAAAGATAATAAAATGATCGATTAATTTATGGGATATCATTTCTGTACTAAACTTTATAAACAGGACGACTACCATTAAAATTAATCTATTCAAGTCTCTAGTTTAGTCCAAAGGCTTCAAACAAAACAGAAACAAAATTTGAACTGTATCGATAATTAGACTGTAAATTATAAATTAAACTAAATATTGACATAAGCAGCGGTTTATCAGACCGCTAAAGCAGTTATATTAAGGAAATTGCAAGTTAAACTGCGGGTTGAAGAAACAAATGTTCTGTAAGACCGATAATACCAGACTATATATATATTGATCATAATTTGTATTGTTTTATAATGGTTATATTATATTAATGCATTACGGAGCTGTGCACCCTGCAAGCTGCGCTCGCCTATCCCGTTACAACATTAAAAACATGATAGTGTGTCTTTTCTTTAAAAATATCATCAAATTATAGAAGATTGAATGATATTATCAAGAGCAACGACAATTTTCTGTAATCGGGTTGCGATGCTTTTCCATTTGAATGGGGCATTTTTCGATTACCACGGTTTTATTTTCCGCTGTCACGAAAGCTGCTTTTGGTATTGATAAATGAAATCAGTTACAAATTCCAAAATCTGCTTAAAAAGAATGATTATGTTTAAAATGTCGCTATCAGTTATACTTTTAAAATGACGCTGTAAACAAGGCTCTTCTTCCGTTAGTTAGAGGATTAAAAAACTCCATCTGCTTGGGAGTACTATTCAGAACTACAGAAATGCACCGTGTATTGAAATTTTACACTTTTATGTTTTGATTGGTTTTTAGATATTTTCAGTAACATATTTTAATTATTTACTCTATTTTAACGCATTGTCAAACATACTTTCATTTTTTTAAAATAAATTGCTTATTTTATTTATTAAAATATTTATGATTTTTCTAAGAAGTATAGAATAGCAATTCGCCCACAATAAATCGAAAATATTTCTCGCTGGCAGCCTATCTTCTTCATCATAAATGCAGGCATATATTAATTTATGATGCTCATATGCCTCATTTGGGCTCATATGCCTCATGCGTATGTAATGCCTCATTACATACGCATTGAAAAAAAAAATTGTTTGCCATACTACTTTCACACTATGCGATTCCCATTGTGACGTCAAGGAATATTGTTTATAAATAAATTCTTTAAATGCATAATTTTAATTTTGTGGCCTAATTTTTACATCAAATTTCATTTGAGTGAAATCATTTAATTATTTTAAAATTTTTATACTCCTTCAGCTTTACATCTAAATAAATAATTCAATCATGTTAGGTAAATATTAATTTGTTTTAAATTTTATTAGCATTCTTGCGACTGCTTAAGAGAAAAGAACAAATGATGCCACTTTTGCATTACTGATGTCATTTAATTATTAAAATTGAAAAGAAAAACAAAGGACGATTTTTTTTTCACTTGCAGCCATTTCGAAGATTATTATTTCATGTATTCGTTTCAGATATCCGAACAGTTCCAAGAGAAATTTAATAATTTTTAAAATTTCTAAATTCAAAATACTAAAAAGTAATATTATTGAAATATTAATTTGTTTGAAATTTTAATAACATTTCTCTAATAGAAAAAAAATTACTAATGATGTCATCTTCACAATATTAATGTCATTTTCTCTTTAAAACTGAAAAGAAAACCAAACAGAAAATTTTAGCCTTCTTAGACAGTTGAGCAATTATAACTTCATAAATTCGTTTCACATATCCGAATTAATGCTTTTATAAATTCTTTAAATCAGAATAGCACTTTTTTCTCGATGCGAAATAGTAGAGGATACCAAAGAGGGATTTCATATGACGTAATTTCCTTTCGTATCTTGCGGGAATACGGGTGTAAGATTTTTTTTTTTTAAATGACAAAATTATATCATTAAGTAAAAATCTCTATTAATTTCCTTTTCCTCTTTTCCTTACTGTTTACAAAAAAAATGTCATTTGGAAGATTATGTAGAATATTTTCAGTATATGAATTAAAATAAATTCTTAGAAAATTGTATTTTCTAAGCAGTTTGGGTTACTGCGCTTTTGCCAACTGGAAAAAAGAAATAATAATAATAATAATAACAAAACTGTGATTTAACAAATTACAACGACTATTAGGACAATGATATTTTCAAAGACTAAAATTTAAAGACTTAAAAATAAATTATACATTTAAATTAACAATAATAATAAACATCATTTTTATGATGATTATAACAAGTCATATAGTGTTTTATTATTATTATTATTATTATTATTATTAAAGACATCTACATGAATTGTATGTGATAAAAATTTTACAGACATTAAAATAAATTTTTCACAGATAAAAATCATGTAGGTGCCATTAAAAAAGTACATTTTGTACGTTTTAGAAGATAACATGTACACGTGAAAAAAAAATTGTAAATAGATAAATACAGTAAAAGTATGTGATTAAACATGATATTATTATAACTTACTTAAAAGCTATCCTTATTATTATTTTTTTTGGGGGGTGGGGAGATGGGGGATCGGGGTTTACAATTAAAGAAAAGTATAATTGCTTCAATTTTAATTTTATTAATTTTAATTTATAGTTATTATTACTATGCTGAACATTTAATAAAAATGGGAGAGAAAAAGTAATAATTTTGAAATTGTGACATTTTGATTGTCAGGAAAGAAAATTTGTAATAAAATACGCAATGAAAGAAAATAAAAATTGGCATTAACATAAACATTTAGGATTAAAATGGAAAACCTTTGAATAGAAAAAGGGAAAATAACTTTTTGTGGCCTTGATCCGATTGTATCAGTGTTCTCCGCACAAGATCAAATGTGTTTCATATTTCAAGTGCAAAACAACTATTTATGTTTCTCTCTATGAAACTATTCACTGAAAATATTTTGCCCCCAAAACAGAAATTTCTAGGATGAACCATTACATATTAAACATGAATAGTATATTAGAGGGCGCACTACTGGATTCACATTTGGGTCAATTGCTTTACGTTCCAAGATCAGAAGGTTGCAGGCGTACAAAAACCCTCTCATGTGTAAATCCTTGAATATTCAGATACTTGATTCCGCAGAGTACTACAGAGCTTACAGATTAGTGTTATTAATTTGTTGCTCACTCATAAATAAAATGAAATTCAAGAAATTTGTAAAATTTTTTTCTTTGCGATAGTAACATCCATTTACTATTAATATTTAATTTAACCTAATTTCGGATGGATAAATTAGTGCAATATCACCTAATGGCAACATATTGTATTTTCTAAGCATTTATTTTAATGTCTGTAAAATTTTTCTCACATACAATTCATGTAGATATCTTTCTTTAAAAAAAAAAAAAAAAAAAAAAAAAAAAAAAAAAAAAAATACTATATGACTCGTTATGATCATCATAAAAAAATAATGTTTATTATTAGTGTTAATTTAAATATAGGTTGTTAATTTAAATATTGGTAGAACATTGCATGGCGTATTAAAAAGAAAAAAAATGAAACTGTTTTCTTACTTAGATTCATTATTTCACAAATCTTGGTTAAAGAGGTTCTCAAATAGAAACAATTTATTTTCAAACACATTTATGAATTAATTTTTACTCTTAAATGCAAATAAATAAATAAATAAATAAATAAATAAAATTAAAAACAAAAAATAAAAGATATTTGTGATAAAAAAAATGAGGAATCGAATACCATTTAAAATTTTCTTTTAAAAAATCTTTCAGAAAATGGTGTCAAAGCTCACTTTTGAATCGATTTTTGTATTGTTGTATTCGATAGAAACTCAAGATGTAATGTAATATCGAAAAATAAAAAAAGTACTATTCAATCACAAATAATGTACAATCATGTCTCATGCTTTTATGCATAAAAATGCCTCTGAATGAATCTGGGAAGTTTCGCGTTGTTGATCGGAGGAAAAAAATATTTATATATTAATTTATTCATTTTATTTACTTTTGAGAACTGCTTTAAACTAAAGATCTGTGTATTATAAACACAAGTATATAAGGCTCCCAGCGACATGGAAAATCAGGAAAAAAACTAGAAAGTCATGAAATTTCAAAGTAGTCAGGCAAATTAATTTAAATTTCAAAATATATACAGGCATGAGATTCTTCCGCAGATCCACGACTTTCCGCTTTTTTGTCATTTTCCGCGTTTCCGATTTTTTATATCTTAAGGATCGCGGAAAAAAACGAGATTTTTGACAAAATATCGCGGAAAAAAAGTGATTTTAGTCAAAATATTGCGGAATAAAACGCAATTTTCCCGAAAGGTCGCAAAAATAGCTATTTTAATCAAAATATCGCGAGACAAACACAGCTTTCGTCAAAAATCGCGAGACAAACACTGTTTTTGTCAAAAATTGCGAGCAAAACGCGATTCCGTCGTAAGATCGAGAGAAAATTTCGGATTTTTTCACCGAAAGATCGGAGAAAAAAACATTTTCATCGAAAGAGCGCTGAAAAAACGCTATTTTTGCCGAAAGATCGCGAAAGAATGCTATTTTAGTCAAAATATCACGAAAAAAAAACACGGTTTTCGTCGAAATATCGCGAGAAAAAAATCAGTTTTCGTCAAAATATCGCGAGAAAAAGGCGGATTCCGTCAAAATATCACAAGATAAACACGGATTTCGTCATAAGATCGAGGGAAAAACGCGGATTCTGTCATAAGATTGCGAGGAAAACGCGGATTCCGTTAATAGATCGCAAAAAAAAAAAAAAAAAAAAACGCGGATTGCGTCAAAAGATCGCGACAAAAATGCGGGTTGCGTCAAAAGATGAAAAAAAACCATGATTTTCTGCAAAAGATCGCGAAAAAAACGCGATTTTCTGATAAAGATCGCTAGAAAACCGCGATTTTCTTCAAAAGAACGCAGAAAAATGCAAATTTCTTGAAAGAATCGCGAAAAAAATACGAATTTCGTGATAGAATTGTAGAAAATTTGCCTTAGTAATGTTTTCAACAGCTTTTTTTGCAATTGAGTGGCAAATTAAACGCTAGCTTGCATGTTTGTTAACTGCTGTTTTATGTGACAACATGTTAAAATTTAAATTGGACAACTAGCTAAGATTGCTGTGCAAAACATTGCATCAGAAGTATGAACTTAAATTAGAAACTTTAATTTCAGAGCTACTAATAATATTTGCATAAATGGATTCACTCTGACCCTCTTCTCCTTCCCCCCTCTTCCCCAAAAAATAAAATAAATAAATAAAATAAAACAGGATTTAAACAAAAGTATTGACAATTTTGTTGTGAATAAAATAAGCTTCTTTCACAAAATAGCGTCTTACACGCGCGCTATTTAAAATAATTTCTCATTTTCCGGTTAACGCGCTTTTCCTATTTTTTTAATTTTTTGCAATCTCATGCCTGCATATAGGCAAATTTATAAATATTTTCTAAAAAGTCATTAAAAAGTTTTGGGGAAAAATGAAAAATGACGCGAAAGTCATCAAATAGTCTCGGGAGAAAAAAAAAAATCACAAAATTCATCAAACAATCGCAAGAAAAAAAAAAAATAGAGAAATTTGAAGAACAATTGTTGAAAAAAGCATTAGTTTTGAAGGATTATGATAATTAGTAGCGAATTTCAATATATTCCCGTTTGGTTAAAGATATTTTTGAGATTTGGTCAGAGAAAGCCAGGGAATTTTTTTAGATTTGTTCATGGAAAATCAGAGAATTAACATGTTTGCTGGGAATCCTGACATAGTATAAACCAATAAATTTGTGAAATTTACCAACCAAATTTTGGTGGTAATCTACGTTAAAACAAACAATTTTGGCACAAGAAACTCGCAATCAATTTTTTCTCCCTCAAAAATACTGTCTGTATCACTCCAAGTCAAACCTCAATTTCATAACTTTAATCCTAATAAAGATATTTTTAAAAAAATCAAGATACTTCCTTGAGAGAATTGATTTGTGGGAAATACAACGATATCACCAGAAATAATAAATGTGGATACCAGCACTGAAAATAGATGTTTCATATTTCGGAATGCAATTGACATTACATACTTTGGATTACTATGCTTTCTGTGCACTTCTGACACTGTTCGAGGTGTCATTGCATTTCACACTAAGCCTGTATCAAATGGGTTAACTATAATATTGATAAATTTTTGAACGAAATTTATAGCTTGAAATGCGATTTCTTATATATGATTTTTTCTTAATTAAAAAGATCGCTATTTATTTAGATGAAACATTTAAAGTTAAAAAATTTCACAGGATGTAAAATGTTATATCATTTTAACAGAAGTAAGAAGTATTTATTCGCCATTAGAAATTAATATCCGTTATTTTTTGTCTCGTAACTTGATAGATCTATTCTAATATAGAAATAAAAAAATCTCAAGAACATTACGATAACTGCCGAATATTTAATTTCGAAGAATTTTTCTGGAGACACAATAGTGACAGGAATAAATATTAGAGAATTGTATTAAAGAAATCCACAAAGTATTGAATATTTCATCGTGTTTTAACCTTTTCGGGTCTGGTGTACTAATGATAGTACATGTATTTTAATAGAATATTATTTTGTCTTGAGAAATAACTTTGTTACTATTTACATGTAGGGTAACGTCCCCAGTAATTGGCATGCACCAATGATTGGCACATCCTACAAACATGTCCTAAAATATGATTTATATGCAGTCTTTTAAAAATGCAAGACCATATGCCAGTTATATGCTCATTTACTTTAAAGATTATAACTTTGATTTATGCAACTAGATGACAATAGTGCCTAGGAAAGAGACACAATTATGGTTTGTATCAAATTAGCCATTTTTGTAGCAAATTCTTCTTCTCTGGCTTAAGAAAGGCATGCTTTTCAATTCATTATTATCTGATTTATAATATATTTTAAATTTTAATTGACTACAGTTTTGTTATTTGAAAAGGGTTACTTTAATTGTGTAAAAGTATTTTTGACACAAATATTTGGATTTCTGAATTAATGATAGATGCCAATTAATGGTGCTTCAATTTTGCTAGTTCCAAGTAATTGGCACATATTCCAATTACAAGGGAATCGCAAGATTTGAGATTAAACCACCTACTTTGGCAGTACTTTTAAAGTTATAGACTAATTTTATTTATCAGTTGTTTTTATTTGAAAATATGAAATATTATCAGTAATTGGAATCCATTAAAGCTTCATATGACAATTACTGGGTATTAATATAAATATATTGTATTGTTTTAAAGTGTTCATATTTCAGACTAATATGCCGATTTCTTACTCTCAAAAACTTGAAATATGGCATCTTCATCTACAGTAAATTCATTTACAGCGATTAAACCCAATTCAAAATATAAAGTTCTTTTTTATATAAACATGTGCCAATTACTGGATCACAAGGTGTCATACATTGGTGCTGTAGGGCCCAATTACTGGTGAATAAAGCAACTTTTTATAAATATATTTTTATAAAAATACTTTTTCAAAAAAATTTTCTTTTAGTCGGCAAAATAGATGCACAGATATGCATTCTTTGATTTAAAAATATTTGCAAGTAAATATTTTATTTCTTGGTAATGAAAATTGAAGTAAATTTAAAGACAAATCCTTAATGTGCCAATTACTGGGGATGTTACCCTAGTAATGTTAGTATATGCCTTTACTATATGACTTGATTTATGTTTAGGCATTTGGTATTAATAATATTTATTATTATTTGCTTAGTTATCGTTGTACCGTTTGCGATTCTTTTATTTTAAATGTATATTTCATTCTTTAAATTTAAAATAAAAATTACTGTCCTGAAAGAATATTCGTCATAAATGCAAAAAGTATTAGAAAGTTGCAATATAAGTTAAATCTTATTGTAATAAAATTTTTTTAAAACATACCCAAAACCAAATATTCTTCCTTAGCCTATTTTCATATGAATATTAATTGGATAATACGCAAAAAAACATGATTTGTTATCTTTCAGACAGAGAAGTATTCGTTAAACACTAATTAGTCTATTTTGGTAGCTAGTGTTAATATAAGTAACTTTTTTCTAAAAATTGAAGAACAATTCGGACACGAAAGGGTTATGAAGAAATATTACAGCAATTATTTAAATATTTCATTTTTTAATTAATTATAGTATGGATTAAAATATCTTCTTTTTATTGTTTGCGTTATTAGTTAACTATTTTCTGATATTGTGTAATAAAACACGCACAAAATTGTTAACTTTTAAAAGAATCATGAAGGAATCGCGGCATCAATAAGATGCCGCGCAATTGATGCAAATGAGAATAGCACGACTAATGAAGGCTATCAAGTGTGTCAAAAATTTACGCAATACATTATATCTTATTCTTCAAACATGAAATTTTATCATTTACTTTGAAAAAAAGAAAGATTACTTTAATATTTTCCCATCCTTCCTACAATTAATGATTTCCGTCGTGAATTTTATGTCACCGAAATCTTAGGCGATATGTGATGTGTGATATTAAATAGTTTATTTTTTAAAATAACTTTTGGCATTCGTTATTTTCTTAAGCAAGCTTGAAATCAAATGCTTTTGGCCTAAAAGTATTAGTTCATCCTCATCTAAAAATCTCTTTAAAGAAAAGAAAAAAAAAAAAAAAAAAAAAAAAAGAAAAGTAGTAATATGTAATTTTGACAGAAGGTATAAAGTTAAGTAAAAAAGAGAGTAAGAAAAAGTATGTAAATATATATAAAAGAAAGAAACTTAATATAAAGACTTGAGCTTTTCTTATCAGCCTGAAGTGGAAAACAAAATAAAACGAATTAAAAAAAATATGATAAGTAATGCCGAATGAAAAAGCAAGTAAGGCAAAACAAAAGACAAATACTAAGTGTTTTTATTTTTACTTTATGCATTTATTCATTAACTTTTGAAATGGCTTAAAGCTAGATAGAAAATAAAGAACAAATAACAAATTGTGTGATCAAATTCAAGAAATGCATATAATTTTTGTGTTTTAATTGGGAAACTGTATCCGTAAACTGATAAATTGATTAATAAATGATTCAGATTAACTTAAAAACAGAAGAAAATTTTCTTTACCGTGAAAATGTGAAGCAAAAAAATGTATAACATGCAACAGATGTGAAAGGAATGTTTTTCTGTAGCTAGTGTCTGGTTTATTAGTCAAATTAAATGAACTGTTAAATTATCAAGGACAATTTCATTAGAACATTGCATTTTTCTTAAGAAGTCATACAACAGTTGAAACAATATTTGTAAAATTCAATTTTCGATACTTCATCTATAAAAAGAACATTTTAAAATCACTTTTGCTTTTAGTTGGTAATACAGTAAAACGTGCTTTAAATATATCATTATTAAGTTTAGCGACTGTAAAGCATCTGTGTATGATAATTAAAAGAATTAGTAAGTATTTATTGATTAAAAGGAAACGAATACATTCTCGCATAATTGTTTAAAATATTTTAATAAAAAAAAGCTTTATTATTTTTTATTTAAGCTTTATTATTAAAAAGGCAAATTGTGTAACTGATCAAATTAAAGAAATTTTTGTATAAGATATGCATATAGTTTTCATATGTTATTGTGAAACAGTTGCCTATGAGCTGATAAAATAATTAATAAACGAATTAATTCGAAAGCAGAAAAATTCTTTATCGCGAAAATTTAGAGCAAAGTATTGTATAATATACAATATATGTGAAAAGCAGCTAATGTCTGGTTTATTCGTCAAGTTAAACGAACTGTTCTATTATTTAAAAAAATTCAGGAGAATATTAAATTTTTCTTAAGAGATCATAGCACAATCGAAAATATGATTTTAAAAAATGCAATTTTCGGCATTTCGTATAATAGATTTTTTTTTTCTCAATAAAATAAAAACGAGCTTTAAACATACCGTTATTAAGTTTTGCAAATAAAATGTATCAGAGTATGAGAATTAAAAAAAGTTAATAAATATTTGTTTATTAAAAGGAAATGGAGGTGCTCGCGCCTGATGTCTTAAAATCCTTTAACAGAGAAATTAAGATTTAACAACAGATAACAAATTGTGCAAAAAAAAAAAAAAAAAAAAAAAAAAAAAATTATATATATATATATATATATATATATATATATATATATATATATATATATATATATATAAATAAAAGATGGTTTTTGAATAATAAATGCATTATGTTTGAACTGGGAAATAATTGTCTGAAGCTGATAAATTGATTAATATCCGAATGCAATTTACTCCAAAACAGAAAAAAAAATCTTTATAGCGAAAACGTGATGCCAAGCATTGTATAACATGCTGTCCAAGGAATGTTTGTATGCAGTTAAGTGTCTGTTTCATTTGTCAAGTTAAATGAACTGTTAAATTATCAACGATAATTTTAAAAGACTATTAACTTTTATTTTTATGTTATGAAAAGTTATGTCGCTGTTAAAATCGAAAAAAAAAAAAAAAAAAAAAAAAAAACGGAAAAAACCAGTAATATTGGAAACTCTATACATTGGAAAGCATGTATTTTAAAATGATTCTTTAACTGGTAATGCAACAAAATATGTTTAATAACTTTATTATTAAGTTTTTAAAAAATGTATCAGAGTGTGATAATTAAAATGAATTAGTAAATATTTACGAATAAAAAAGCAATAAAGGGTTAAATTATTCCCTTCACGACGAAAATCTCTTATACCCTATTTAAAATTGTAGCACCGTCACTTTCGATAACAAAAAAATCTGCAATTAAATAATGTGAAAATTATTATTCGGAGATAGCGCTAGCCATATTAAAGACTTTATGCATCTCATATGGTGGTATGTATATTTTACTTTTTATGCTCGTTACAAAAAGGTTTTTTTTTTAAAAAAAGGATGAATGCTTATTATTTTTCTGTTTCAATTGGAAAACAGCATCCGCAAACAAATAAATGGTTTAGTAAAGTAAACAGATTAATTCGGGAAAAAATGCCAAAATAGGCGAAATAAAATCCTAGAACATGCAACGAGTGTGAAAAAATGTTTTTCTTTAGCTAGTGCCGTCAAGATAAATGACATGTTTAATCATTTTTCTTCGATCAAGTTTTAAAAGTAATTTTCTTAAATGTCGAATTAAAAAGCGAAAAACAGGAAAGAAAAAAAAAAAACTCTCATAGTTTTTTATATTTGATATTTTCGTAGCTGCTAACCGTTGCGATTTTTTCGCACCAGTAATTTTGAAATTTTTCGGGAAAAAAATAATACATATATTTAAATAAATATAGCATTAAATAAGGCGAAAACATCTCTTTAAAGTTACTGATGCCAAAAAATAGCATCAGTGAGATTAGCAGCTACGGTATCTTAGAAAGCACATACTTTAAAATAATGATGAATTAAAATATGCGATAAATAAAAATACGTTTATTGCAATTAGAAAATAAAATTTATCAGTATTTAAGAATTAAAAAACAATTAGTAAATAAGGGCACAAGAGTGGGGGGGGGGGGGAAGTGTTATGTAACAAAAAAAAAAAAAAAAAAAAAAAAAAAAAAAATACGAAAATTAAAGTAAAAACTTTTCGCTGGAATTCCCTTTTCTTTGTTGTGATTATTTTATCGATACTTCAGAAGATGTGATTCATTTATCATAAAATGAAAAGATCTGTTCCTATACAAATCATTTCAATAGTCATGCCTGTAAGTGCCAATGTAGATCTTTGCTTTTAAAAATAAGTTCGTAAATGCATCAGCTTGTTTTGCGCTGCGAAGTGGTGAAATTTTTTTTTTTTTTTTGAGAACCGTCTTTAATGTTTAAAAAAGTGTGTAACATCTTCAAAACTAATCTTAATCTTAATATTTCAGCTTTACCGTATGATGCATTAATTCACAACATCATTATATAAAAATGTTAAACAAAAGTTATATTGAAGCATGTGCGCATAATTACGCAAAATGTATTACATTTAATAGCTTCATCAAGATATTTTATTTAGATGTTCGAGCATATTTTAAAATAGATTTGTTTATAATTAGGAAAAAGTTTCCCTGGATAAAGTTGAAGGAACTGCATGTTTTTCCAAATCAAATGTAGGTTGTTTGTCTTAAAATGTGGATCCCAAGTAAATATGTTAAATATTCCAAAAGATATCTTGAAAGCAACCTTTTCTAGACCTCATATAGTAACTGACAGGATTTTATTTATTTATTTATTTATTTAATGAACAGATTCCCCCCCCCCTCTCCCCCAAGAATCCAAGCCTGCCCAAACCCATAACACTGGTAAAAGAAAAAAAAAAAAGTCCGATCTTTTTAAGGGACGTTATTACTACTTCATTACTCGGACATGAGTTTATGCTTATCTCATCTCTAATAGTTAATAATATAATTTTAGCATTTAATGAAAATATTTATGAGGATTTTTTCCCATTCTGAATTAATTTGTATCTTTCTGATATCAATTATTATTTGGAAAAATATGCATATTCCTACGTTTGAACATAACGGCTAAGTGAGAGGAAAAAAATCATAAAAATATCAATTCTCAACAAAAAAATTTATCAAAAATTTTGCTAAGGAGAAATCTTTATAGTATGATAAAACAGGGATGCCACTTTTCCGCCGAACGGCGGATTTCCGCTTTTTTAAATTTTTAAAAATCCGCGATTTTATAAGCGATCACAAAATAAAATAACGATTTTCGTCAAACGATAGCGAAATAAAACAGCGATTCTCGTCAAACGACTGCAAAGTAAAACAGCAATTTTCTTCAAATGATGGCAAAAAAAAACAGCGATTTTCTCAAACAATTGCGAAGCGGCTATTTCGCCAAATGATCGCTGTATCACGTCGATGCAAAACGTCGATTTATGTTCAAACGATCACGCAGTAAAACGGCAATTTTCGCCAAACGATCGCAATGTAAAACGGCAATTTTCATCAAACAATCGTGATATAAAACGATGATTTTCGCCAAACGATCGCAATGTAAAATGGTGATTTTCGTCAAACGATCGCGAAGTAAAATAACGATTTTTGTCAAACGATCATGGTATAGAGTGGCGATTTTTGCAAACGATCTTGATATAAAGCTGTGATTTTTTGTCATAGATCGCGATGTAAAACGGCAATTTTCGTCAAACGATCGCGAATTAAAAAAAAAAAACTGGAAATTTTTGCTATTTACTTGTGAAGTAATATCATTGATTCTATTGCCTGGTTACCTAAATTAATTTAAAATGATGCAATACCAGGGGTGATTCTCATCCGAAATTTCCGAAAATTTGAAATTGGGTTATCAGTTCTGCATAGTTGCCAAATTGTACAGTTTTGCGTGCGGAGAAATGCAAATTTCGTGAAAGGATCGCCGAAAAAACACACATTTCATCAATATTTCGTGGAAAACGACGATTTTTTCAATGTTTTTGTCAACAAACTTTGTCAAAAGATCGCTGAAAAACGCGAATTTCGTGTGCGGATCGCGAAAAAATGGCAATTTTACCAAATATCTCAAATAAAACGTTGATTTCGTCTGAAGACCGGCGAAAACATCGATTTCATCTAAAGATTGCGGATGTAACGCCAATTTCGTTAAAAGACCGCGGAAAAACTCCGTTTTCAATAAAAGATCGCTTAAAAATACTTTGTCAACAGATCATTGAAAAACAAAATTCAGATTTCATCAAAAGGTCACGGAAAAAACGCCGATTTCGTAAAAAGATCAAAGGGATAAAACGCCGTTTTTGAGAAAAGATCGTGTAAAAATGCAAATTTTGTCTAAAGATCGTTGAAAAAACGGCGATTTTCATAAAAAAAATTCGAGAAAACGCCGATTTTGTCCAAAGATCGCGGAAAAACCGCCGATTTCGACAAAAGTTCGCAATAAATCGCAGGCCTCGGAGCGAGTTGCTAAACTCGCTTTTCTCGCTATTTTTTTGCATTTGTCTCTTTTAGTCTATATTTTTCAGATTTAGTCTCTTTTTTCACTTTTTTTTTTTTTTAATGTTTCTTACTGATCGATCATCGCAGGAAAAAGATCGTAACTTTCCTCATTTGATAGCGGGAAAAACATCGCGAAATTCAACAATTTGTCGTGAGGAAATATCGGAAAACTTGTCAGTTTGTCGCAGGAAAATCTCGAAATTTAACTGTTCGCGGGTAAAAATCGCAAAATTTTTCAGTCGGAAAATGGCGGAGAATCATGGATTATGTTAATCTGTCTTTGGATGAAACCACGAAATTCCGTGGAACTATAGTGAAACTTGTCGCGGAAAAAAGTATATCAAATTTCCCGGGAGCAGAATCGGCGCAACGCTGCGACGCACGTCGCAGACTCTTGGGAAAGTCCACAGGCTATTTTTCAACTGTTAAAAATTTAGCAAAAATTAAAAAATTTTGGTCTTAAATCCAAAAATTCGGACATAAAATGTATCGCGAATTTCGACAAACAGTCTTTGAAAAGAAATCTATTTCGTCAGAGATCGCGAAAAACACGCGACTTACGTCAAAAAATCGCGAAAAAACAACAAATTTTCGCAAAAAAAATCATTCAAAACATCGTGAAAAAAATCGGCAAGTTTTTTCAAAACATCATGAAACGGCTAATTTCTTCAAAAGATCACGAAAAAATGCAAATTTTCTCAATAAATTGCGAAAAACTGCAAATTTCGTTAAAAACTTGAAAAAAATGGCAAATTTCTTCAAAAGATCACGAAAAAAAGTCAGTTTTCAACAAAGAATCACGAAAAAATAGCAAATTTCGATCGTAAAAAAGGTAAATTTCTTCAAAAGAATGCGAAAAAACGGCAGTTTCGTAAGATGATCACGAAACAACAGCGAAATTCTCCGAAAAATCGCGAAAAAACGACAAATTTTATCAAAAAATCACGGAAAAACGTAACATTTCTTCCTAAAGATAGCAAAAAAAGACAAACGTCTTCAAAAAAATCGCGAATAACCGGCAGTTTTCGTTAAAAAATCACGAAAAAACTGCAAAATTTTTTCAAGAGATCGCGAAAAAACAGCAATTTTCTTCAAGAGATCGCTAAAAAACGGCTAATTTCTTCAAGAGATCGCAAGAAAACGGCAGTTTTCGTCAATAAATCGCGAAAAAAATGCAAATTTCGTCAAAAGATTGTGAAAAAACCCGCAAATTTTGTCAAAGAGGAGCCCTCCCCCCCTCTTTAGGACAATGTATGAGGCATTAAAAATTCTGAGAACAAAGGCAACTTCTTTTTTAAAGTATGTGTATTTTTCTTTTATGTCTATCACAAATACTTGGAAGGTTTGAGTGCAAATAATATAATGCGAGGGATTGGTCTGCAGACTGTTTAAGTTTTTATTTGTGTTGCAGACTGCAGAAAAAAATTCTGCTGCATGGCCAAATTTGTCTCTCTTTTGCAGGGAAAAAAATTCTAAATTTCGTCACGCTATCGTGGAAAAATGGTTACGAAATTAGTATATCGTTCGCGGGCAAGAATCGCAAAACTTTTCTGTCGGACACTGAAAAGAAAGTGAATTTGGTCAATCTGTGTCAAGATAAAAACGCGAAATTCAATAATCATTCGAGGGGTAAAAATCATAAACTTCGTCATTCGGTTGCGGGAAGAATATCACGATTTTGTCATTTTCGCGAGAAAAAAAGCGTATAATCCGTCAATCAGTGGCAAAATCATTGCAAAATTTGTCAGTCGATCTTGTGAAAAACAATTGAAAAATTCGTCAGAGGATTGCAGGAAGGAATCTCAAAATTCTTATTTCGGTCGTTACCCGGGAGCAGAATCGGCGCAACGCTGCGACGCACGTCGCAGACTATTGGGAAGGTCTGCAGACTATTTTTCAACTGTTAAAAATTTAGCAAAAATTAAAAACTTTCGGTCCTAAATCCAAAAATTCGGACAGAAAATATATCGCGAATTCCGATAAAGTCTTCGAAAAAAAATCAATTTCGTCATAGATTGCGAAAAACACGCGTATTTCGTCAAAAAATCACGAAAAAACGGCAAGTTTCTTCAAAACATCGCAAAAAAAGGCAAATGCTTTCAAAAGATCACAATAAAACAGCAGTTTTCGTCAAAAAATCACGAAGAAACGGCAAATTTCTTCAAAAAATCACGAAAAAACGGCAAATTTCTTCAAAAGATCGCGAAAAAGCGGCAGTTTTCGTGAAAACATCGCGAGAAAACGGCAGTTTTCGTAAAAAGATCACTAAAAAACAGCAGATTTCATCAAAAAATCACGAAAAAAACGGAACATTTCTTCAAAAGATAATGAAATAAAACGGCAAATTTCTTCAAAAGATCGCGAAAAAACCGGCAATTTTCGTTAAAAAAATCACAGAAAAACTGCAATTTTAAAAAAGAAAAAAAAAAACACGAAAAAACGACAAATTTCTTCAAAAAGTCGCGAAAAACAGCAAATTTCTTCAAGAGATCGCGAAAAAACGGCAACTTTCGTCAAAATATCAAGATAAATCGACAAATTTCTTCAAAAGATCGCGAAAAAACGGCAAATTTATTCAAAAGGTTAATTTCATCAAATGGTCGTGGAAGGAAATGTAGTATGCCAGTTAAATGTGTCCTAAAATATCCAAAAAAGTTTGTGTGAAATATTACTTGGCACCAGTACAACCCCTGATTTTACTTTTTTCACCAACACCATTTGATAAATTTCGCCATTCTTTTCCTGAGATAATTTGACAAACTTCACTGTTTTATACTTTAACTGATTTTCGCACATTTTAATGTAACCCATTGACAGGCATCCTTGATTTTTTTTATGGCTTTATTCTACGAAATTCATTATTTTTCTGGCGACTAGTTGATAAATTTCACTATTTATTTCCGTGACCTTTGACAAAATTAGCAATTATTTGTATGGTCGCTCTTCGAATTTTCCAATCATTTAGTGAATTTTGTTATTCATTCCACTCTTCAAGACCCATTTGATGAATTTTAACGATGTTTAAAACAAGATCCTAACTAACTGACTAATGTCTAATAATGACTAATATCGTGATTTTTTTTCAAGGCCATCTGATAATTTTCGTGATTTTTTTTATCCTAAGAACATTTGACTAATTTCGAGAATTTTTTTCCCGAGATCATGTGACAAATTTTGTGATTTGTTTTTTGAGACAATTTGATGAATTTCACTATATTTCCTGGAATTTCATGATTTTGTCCCCGTGATCATTTGGTGAATTTCTGATTTTCTTTTATGATGAATTGTTGCGATTTGAGATATTTTTCTGCAACCAATCAACAATATTTGCAATTATTTCAAAACCGACTGAAATGCATTGAAAATGTATACCGCAGATTGTGTTAAATCTTATAGTGCTTGTCTGTATACCAAAAACATTAAAGTGAAGAGAAAAAAGTTTTTTATTTGGTCTCCTTCTAGTCTCTTTTTTTTAATTTTGGTCTCTTTTAGTCTCTTTTTCTTGCGATTTAGTCTCTTTTCTCTCTTTTTTAAGGGTGACTCAGCAGTCCTAGGCCTGAAATCGCCGATTTTGCTAAAATATCGCATATATCGTCCGAAGATTGCGGATAACATCCCCCCTCCCCCACCTGCCGATTTCCGAAAAAAAAATTAACCCAGAATCACCCCTGTGTAATACATAAAATTCTTCACTAAATCTGTTTCTGGGTTACCTTAATTGATGTAAAATATTGTGAACTTAAGAAAAAATCATTTTCATTTACTCTTATAAGTTTTCATCACAATGAATTAACAGCATATTTTATACTTTTTGACAAATGCACATTTAGAAAGACTTTTCTTAATTTAATTTTTTATTTAGTTTATTATAAACAATAAAATTTACAAAATTCCCGCATTAATTTGAAAAATGTCATAAATTTTACCTTACGCGTAATTTCCTCTTTTTTGTTAATTTCTGAGTGGCATCCCTGATAAAAGGAAAACTTCTAAGTTCAATTCTTTAAAAACAGGAAACAACTAACACGAACTAAGAAAAAAGCAAAGGATACATATTTTGACAGCTGTGCTTATAATTATGAGAGTAAAGTAGAATAACCGTATTCGCGGATAATTGTTTCCAGCAAGTATAGCGGATATAAATAAACCGTTTACTAGAAAATAAATACTGCATGCATACATGTAAATGTAGCACTGGGAAAAGTAAACAATCTCTTTCTAAAATATTATTCAAAAACAAAATATAATGATTTAACGCTTTTGGGGTCTTTTTCCCCCCAGTTTTTAGAAAAAATTACTTTTACGTTAATAAGTTACTTGTACACTACTTTAAGTACGTTATTAACACTAGCTATCCAAATAGATTAATTAGAGTTTGTCGAAAAGTTTATTTTCTGAAACATAACGAATGTTGCTGCTTTGTGTACTATTCATATTCATATGACAAAAGACTAAGGAAGAGTTTTTGGAGATGTTTAGGAAATGTTATGTTATAAATAGATTTATTGATACTACAACTTTCTAATACTTTTTGCACCTTTTTGCACATGATTCTTTCTGGAAAGTAACATTTAAACTGTGCAAAAAGAATTAAGCAAAAATTTATTATTTTTATTATTACTAAATGCCTAAACATCAATGAAGTCGTACAGTAAATGCATAAACATATACTAATAAATGTAAACATTACATGTAAACATTAACAAAAGTATTTATTAAAACAAAATAATACTCAATTGAAAGACATGTACTATTAATAGTACACCCGACCGAAGAGTTAATATCTTCATTACTGAAATTGAAAATCTTTGTTTTAGAAGCATTCAATTTATCATAAGAGGTTGTTAGACTTAATTGTTTTCATTATAAATCACATGGCGTTATAATATTTGCTCACGTAATTTCTTCAGCATTTTACACTGCAAATGTCACTTTTATGTACGTAGATGATGAAATTTCACTTAAGAGATGTTTTCAGTTATATTGAATCATTTAAAAGTCTGATGTATCCAGATTCAGTTAAAATTAACTCTTTAATCCCCGCATATTGTATGCTTTTCCATTTTTAAGAATAGTTTAATGTTTTTGGTTTATTTTGTTTTTTGGCTCTATCTATATTTGGTTCCCTCCTGTATTCATTACGAACTGGAGGAATAATTTCTTCAAAATTTTTATGCACATTACATTTAAAACTATTACACTAACGATAGATAGTGAAAAATGTCTGTATTTATCATGTTAATGTATTACTAAAGTCACGGTGAAAGAAGTGTTGCGAATCAAAAGGGCTCGAGGACATTTGAAAAATTATAAAAAGTATAACATTAAGCGTTGATTAGAACAAATTTTCAACATTCCGCAAAAATTCAATAGATGTGCTTGAGCCTTAGCAATGGTGAAATTTTAGAAAATTACAAAGTAAAAAAGAGACGAACTGCATTAAAACAAAGGGTTAAGGCTGATGTAGACAGAGGGAGAGGAGAAAAGAAACAAACAACTCAAGATTAGATGCGATTTGGATTAGAAATTTGGATTAAAATGGTTCTAAAGTTTACTGCTGAACAAATGCAAAAACTTTTTGATACATTTTCGGGCTTATTTTTAAACGTAACAAAAGTAGAAGTATTGACTATTAAATCGATTTGGAATCAAAATAAGTTTTTGTTTTTTCAATAAATAAATTACTTATCGAATTATAATCAATTTTGATCACGTGGCAACTAATTTTTATCCTCTCTCTGGCTGGATTTTCTTCTTTCGTCCAGATATTCAGCTCAAAACGCCAACTTTGACAGTATTTTCTGAAAAATATTTTACGCTTACCCCCCCCCCCCCAAAAAAAAAAAAAAAAAAAAAAAAAATCTTTCGATAACATAGATTCTGGAGAAACAGCTATCAAATTCATGTATTTCCGAATAAAAATTAGTATAAAATTGTATCATAAAATTGTCCGTTTAGATTTGAGAAAATACCTAATGTAATTTTGGTACAATGGTCATAATTAACGAATATTGGTTTAGTAAAAGGACAATTTCTTTTATGTCAATACCTTAGTACCTACTGTCCATGTTTTAAAAGAGGAATTTATTTGCGTACGTGCGTATTTGTGTGTGTCACTTTTAATTTGTTTTTTAGAGCTAGGTTTGAGGAAAGACCTTATATAATATCGGTACAGGTCTCAATATAACGAATATTGGGTTTCTAAAGGGGCATTTTATTTTATGTAAAAACCTCAGTAAGACCTACCGTTCGTGTTCAGAGATAATTTATTTGTATGCTTGAGTATCTGCGTGTGTTATTTGAAAAAATTTTACATCTTATGATGGCGTTTTTCTCTTTCATAACTACATTTCATTAGAAACGTCGTTACGGAATACTGAAATTTTCATGCTTTTCATCTTTTTACAATTAAGGGTGCTGGTCACATAGCTTCGAATTTCTCCTAAATATATACTTTAGAAATATTTAGAGAACTGATACAAACAGAAGCATGTTTTAAGAAGTGTCCACAAAGAATAGAATTATAAAATATTAATTTCCCGAGGGGATATTTTAAATATACGCATGCATCAATCGCCTATAGACTTTACATTAGTGAGGGAAATTCGGAAGCTGAGTGGCCAGCCCTTTTAATTTATTTCAAATTGTTGCAGATAATCAACTCTTTCATTTTCTTAGTGAATGGCCAGTTTTCTCCATTGGAAGTAACTGGAAGTGGTGACGGCCTCAACGAAAACTCAACGTATTCAAGACTGCCTCTAATCGACGACAATGGTGAAATTTCGACAGCTGTTACGGGCGTTGATGCAGTTAAAAATCTAGAAGAAACTGTAGATAATTTCACAGACACTACTCTGTTTCATACCGACATTACTGCTGAAGAAACTACGGTGAAATTCTTAGGGAATGATAATTTTACAGATACTACTATGACGCAGAATTCACAAACAACAATTTTTACCACAGCTCTACCGACTACTGATAAAGAAGCTACGGATACTCAAGTTGATTCCACAACGACTTCTCCTTTAATGACGAGTTCTACTACAGAAACAACTACAACTGCAGATACTACTACAACGGAAGAAGAAAGCACTACAACGGAAAGTATCACAACTTCCACAACTGTTAAAACGACAAAGAAACCTATTAAAACTGATACCGCTACAGAGACGCCTGAAGTGGAACAGAAAACCAAATTGGATACTACGGCCGTAAAACTTCCTCCAACATCAGCACCTTCTTCGACCGTATCCATGGCCGAAGATGCAGGTAAATGCTTAAATTCACAATTATTTTCATTATTGTTGTTATTATTATCATTTTGTATCTCATGATTTTAGAAACAATTTTTAAAGCGTTTTAAAGTATTCGAATATGAATACCATTTTACCACAGTTCCACTAATTTCCACCTTTTCCTTTTTCCTATTATTTCTTTTTTATCAATTCACGATTTTCAGGTGAAAAAAGGGGGAAAATAATAAATAGAAAATCGATGTGCTTCGCGATTGACGTTGGTAGTACAGAAAAAATCTAGTTAAAATCAAAGATGCTAATAATTTTATGTTCATATCATTTAAATTTTCGGCAACACTCACTCATAGTTATATTTTCGAAAAACTGAATCATTTTATGTGTTCATCTAACAAACGGTAAATGTTCCACAATAAATTTCTTTGCACCACAGTGCGATATATAAATTTCAATTTGTTTTAAGTTTATTTTCCAAAAAATATATTTCCACCTTCAACAACTCAAAATTTTCCGATACATTTTCAGACTTATTTTCAAACGTAAAAATATGAAACTTGCTGAGGTGATTTTTAAAGAGATATATAAGATGACGTGTGATTCATTTTTCGCTCAATTCATTAGAATTTGTTTTATAAACAATTACTTTCTCAGTATGACCATTTTTTTTTCGTTCCTAGATCTCCCGCTTCGGAAAATGCGGTTGAAAGTGCCAACTTTGACAGCATTTTTGTAATATTTTCTTCCTTTATCAAAAAATCGACAATCACGGTACATTTTACAGTTTCTAATTAAGAGAATTTGCCAGTTTGATGCATTTGAGAGCAAAAGGGAAATTTAAAAATAAATCAGAAAATAAGCTGTTTGGATTGGAATACACCCTTAAATAGTGTGAAATCATTAAAATACGTTGCAAACTTTTTACCTCGATAGAGTCTAATAAAACGGAATTCTTCTGAATATACCTATAAACGAGCTATAAATGCTACATACTTCATTTTCAATACCGAAGATGCCACAGTAAACTGAATTATCATACATACATTACATGGAAATCAGAGACGCATATCATATTTACGCGATCATAGCAATATTTATCAATCGCAATGACGTTAATCAGACCTCGGACAAACAGACGACAAGACAAAGTAAAATCATAAGTACTTGTCAACTATGTCGGAAAGCGTCAATAAAAGAGTTTCAGCAAAAAAAAAAAAAAAAAAAAAAAAAAAAAAAAAAAAAAAGGAAAATTACATATAACAGAAGGTGGTTGTAATAATAGAAAAACAGAGTAATAAGAGAAAATAAATAATAATATTTTTAAAAAAATTTCATAGTGTGATAGAGGGTCATGCAAACAATACATTATATTTTACAACTTTGCAATTTTTCCCCTCGGAAAATTTGGTGTCTATTATTCAAGTGAAAATTAGTAAAAATTAGTAATTAATGAAAATTAGTAAAAATTAGTAATTAATGAAAATTAGTAGAAAAAAACAGTCTCTTCTGTTCCCGCTCTTTCATAGAAAGACTCATCAAACTGAATGCGGTCAACTGGTCATCTAATTCTCCACACAAGATTTTTCCATTAACATCTATCTATTTTAATTTCTTTTAGAATTTCAGAAATCGTTCATTTTTTACGAAAATCAGCAAAATCAGTAATTTTTTATATTATGGATAGAAATAGTGTTATGGAATTTATGGGAGCAAAGAAAATAATTGCGAAACATCAGAAACATGATGTTTACTAACCATTAAAAATCTTGCAAATTTCGCCAATCTGTAGACAAAAAAAGGTCGCAAATTGCACCAAACTGTCGTGAAAATTTTGCAAATTTTGGCTATTGGGCTGGCAAAAGTCTAAATTTGCTCAGTTAGTCGTAGAAAAAACTGTTAAATTGGAATTGATCATGGAATAAACCTGTGAATTTCATAAATTGGTTGGAGCAAAATCCCTAAATTTCGTCAATAGGCCGCAGAAAAATTCAGAATTTTGTGGATAAACCGCTGAAAAAAAATAGAAAATTCATCGATTGCTCGCATAAACAATCGTTAATTTCATCTGTCGGCCGCGGAAAAAATCGCGTATGTCTTAAATCAAGGCTTTTTTTAAAAGCCAAGAAATGCTGATTTTCTATTATTATGTATCTCAAACCCGATTCTATACAGAATTTTCCGAAAATTTACGGCTTTCTTTTCCCAAATTCTAAAATTCATCAGTCCGAAAATTCGGACATAAAAAATATCACTTATTTTGACAAATGATCATCAACAAAAATCGATTTCGTCAATCGTTCACAGTAAAAAAAATCGTTGATACCGTCAAAATATCGCCTGAAAGAACGAAACTTCGTCAAAGACCGCAAAGAAAACGCAAATTTCGTCAAAGAATTCCCCCCAAAACATAAAGTTTTATTAAAGGACCACCAAAAAACGAATTTCGTCCTAGAATTAAAAAAAATGCGAATTTCACCCAAGAATTACTAAAAAGCCGCAATTTTCATCATAGGATAGCAGAAAAACTCGAATTTCATCAAAGGATCGCTAAAAACCACAAATTTCCTCAAAATATCGCAAAAAAAACCTCGTAAATATCGTAAAATTAACTCGAATTAAAACTCGAATTTTGTATCGCTCAAAGTAAAAAAAATTGTCAAAAAATTGCGGGTTGTCCAAATGATCGCGAAAAAAGCAATTTCGTCACAGAATCTCGGAAAAAAAATTTTGAACTTCGTCAAAAAATTGCGTAGAGTACGAGAATTTCGTCAGAGTCGCTAAAAAAACAACAATTTAGTAAAAGGACTGCGAGAAGAATGGGAATTTTGTCAAAAGGTCTATAAAAAAAAAAAAAAAAAAAAAAAAAAAAAAAAAAAAAAAAAAAACACTTGCGTTTCGTCAAAGTAGAGGACAGCAAAACTCATAATTAACGCCGGGAGAGATTCTGTTCCCCCCTCCCCGCATCTGCTGTAACCTTTAAGAAAATTTGTTGCGCGAATTTTAATTTTTTTTTCACTTTTTCCGCAGAATATGCACCTGCTTCTTCACTAACGCAAAGCTATTTTAAAAATATTATAAACTTATGTTTTCTTCAATAATATTTTTTAACCCATAAAGAATTTGTCATTCTAACGCATTTTGCAAACAATTAGAAAACAAGTGAAACAAATTATTCCTTTGGATTAAAGATTATCTTTGTGCGTGACAGCGAAACACGCAGAATGAGAAGTCGTTTAAATCATTCGTTCTATTAACAAACGACCAATTAACATTGAAGTATAAAACATTTCAACTAATTTCTCGTTTTAGCATACATATGTTTGGTCTGGACACAACTCATCAAATTAAAAATAAATAATTTTCATTTCTGAGATACCGAAGATTAAAAATAGATTTTTTGGTACTACTAGGTTATCACGTCGATCAAAAAATTATCGCCAAACTATAAGATTAAATGCCAATAATGTATGATCGTGAATGTCACATTCAATGATATTAAATACGATTCACGTGTTTAAAATGTCGTTAAATGATTTTTATTTTGACTTTTTATTGGTATTTTTAATAATATTCTACTAAGTATTTGTTTTTTCGTTATTTAAAATAAAAATTATGTCAATATGTATAATTTGTCTATTAGTCTGGCGATTTGTATAATTTGGCGAAATTGGTTGACAGGATAACAGAGTAGTACCGATTTTTTTTTATTATACAAAATTTTTTATTTATTTGTTCTATAAATATATAGATCTTATCTAAGAATATGGTTGATGTAAAATATGAATGCATACATATAATAAGGGACTATATCTAAAATATTACACAGAGCGATATAGCGACACAATAATAGAATGTTTCTCTTATTACCCATCCCATAATAGAAAAAAGCGAAATTGTATAAGTAATAGTAGTTCAACCCGTTATCTACGGACGATACTTATAATTGTGGAAAACTTAATAAAAAACGTATTTAATTAGTCTATTTAAAAAAGTGCTTTTTCTTACCACACAATATACTTTACTCGATCTAATTTAAATGGAATAGAAAAACAGACGAAGTTAAATATATTTAAAAGAGGTAATTTTCTTAATCATTTTCATAGGTATACCTTTTTTTTCTTTGAAAAAAAAAGTTACATGAAATATTTTCATCGGTAAAAGCCTTTCCATTTACAGAGAGTATCATAATACATTTATAAATACATTGCTTTTATAAGAATTGTAATGTTTCCATAAGAGTATTTTTGGCTAATTAATTTGATTATTTTTGTAAATATTTCACAAAAAATATGTATACCTATATATTTAATCAGTTTTAATGAAAAAAAAACACTTCTAAATTTCACATTATTATTATTTAAAAATTCCAGTATATCTTCAGATATTAAAGAAGACAGGTATTGATGTGAAGCCATTTCTTAATAAATAATTCGGTAGATAAAGGGTTAAAAAACACTATGATTTTAATTAAAAAAAATATGTATATGTTTATTTATTTATTTACACGGAAAAACCTCTATTTCATATTACTCCATTTTTCGATAAAAAGATTAATTTCAGTATCCTGCTATTGAAAATTAGTTTTACTTTAAAATATTCAAAACTTATTTTTTCAAAGCATTACTGCGTTCAGAGTAACCACTTTTTTTTTTTCTTTTTTTGTCGTCTATCCATATCATGTTAACCAGCGGTTTTATTTTTATGTTCTTTGATTGATAGCGCTATACTCACCAGTTGAAGCACGCATACTTAATTCTACAGGCAGATCGCTGAGCGTTGACCTACTTTACTTCATTGAAACATGAATTAAGTGTCGGAAAATATTACCCATGAAATGACTTCTGGTTTTGATTTTAAATTCTGTACCGTTTTAACAAAATACTTTTAAAAGAAAAAGTTTTTTTTTCTTTTCTGTTTTTCTTCTCTAACGTTAACTCTGTTTTTAAATAAATACAGTTAAGCAGATTAAAATGATTATTTTTCATATTCGAAATTTTAGTGTGTTTTGTTTTATAAAAAAGTTTTCGTAGTATAAAAAGAAAAAAATAATAACACTTATAATCATAGTATGAGATACTTGTAAATTGGAGTCAAAATGAAAACTAATTTTCTAATTTCTGTTAGATTTCAGTATTTTTTAAAAAGCTAAATTTTTAAACATACAAGTAATATGACGTATTTCTTGAAAGTTTTGTTCATGCAAATATTTCTTTTTCTTCAACAGCATGTTCTCTTGTGGTTTGGCTTTGGTTTATTTTATGGCGGCCGATTATCTACACGAGGGATATAGGCCCTTAAGGGGGTGAGGTGCCCTCCGTGGGGGGGGGGGGTCATTCTAAGGGAACCTAACCAACACCCCCTATAATCAGACTATATATGAATCTAGGGGGTGTTAAGCAAGAAAATCCAAGGTTCGAAGAAAACAACGGAAAATTCCGAACGGTTAGGCCGACGGCCGCGATTGGGTTCAAACCCAGCACCTGCCGTCTACCAGTTTTGAGGTCAGAACCTCTCGGCCACTGGTGGGGGGCCCTGATTTCTTGTGGAAAGTCATTAAGTCAATTCAGATTACAACTTTATTATTTTAGAAAGTTCTTTAAGGGTGTATTTCGATTCAAACTGCTTATTTTCCGATTTATTTTTGAATTCATTTTTGCTCTCAAATACACCAAACTTTCAAAATCTCTTATTTGGAAAGTACCCAAGGTGCCGTAATCGTCGATTCTTTGATAAATGGAGAAAATATTCCAAAAAAAGCGATCAAAAACGGCATTTTGAACCAATTTTTCCGAAGCGAAAGATCTGTGGATGAAAAAAGGGGTCATACTGGGAAGATAACTGTTTATAACTCAAATTCTAATGAATTGAGCGTAAAAAGACATCACACGGCACCTCACAAGTCCCTTCAAGAATCCCTTCAGCAAACGTCACTTGCAGTTTAACATGATTTAGAATCTCCCTTAATTTTTTTTAAGTTCTGGTAGTGGTTTGAAAAATGGGATTTTAAAGATTGTTTTCTCTAAAAAAAAAGAAACTCTCCTGGTGCACATGTCACTGATTAGTATTAATCAATGAATAATGTATTCAAGACTATAGACCTTCCCTTAAAAATCAAGATAGTTTTCCCTTTAAGGGTGTTCTTAAATCAAAAAGGACAACTTTGTGACATAACTATCTAATCGTACTCATTTTTCTATTTTTTCTGCAAACGCAACAGATCTTCCAGAACAAGCCGTCAAAGGTGGCGTTTTGAACCACATTTCCCGACGAAAGGAGAAAAAACAGTCTCGCAAAGGAAGAAAAACGCGTGATCACGTGATCAAAATCGCTTATAACTCGATAGGTAATTTAATTATCATAAAATGGAAAGTTCGATTCGAAATCGTTTCCATAATCAGGCCTTCAAATTTTATATATTTCTGTTAAAAAATGGAATTTGTAAATGTGTCAAAACATTGTACACTTGTAGAGTATAACAGCTGAGAACAGCCTTAAGAGGCGATGTAAATTTTAACGTGAAAATACCGATTTTTTTAATACCTAAGGTAAAAATCTTAAAATTAAAAACAATCTAAAGAATGAGTAGTTGAGGATATGCCCATTGTCAATTCTTTTAAAATTTTGAAAATACTAAATTCGCTGGAACTCGGTTATAATGAAGACTAAGGAATCGCAAAAAGTTAAACGGTATAACAGAAGTCTTTCAGTAACCAAGTTACGATGTCCTACATAAGAATAAGCTAAAAATTCAGTTAACCCTCTCATGCATACAAGCCTCATATGAGGACAGATAATTATTGCATTATTAAGCAAAAAAAAAAAAAAAAAAAAAAAAAAAAAAAAAAAAAAATCGATTATTTATTTATTGAGATCTGATTTGTGGAAAGATAATAGCTAGCATGCTGCACAATAATAAAATTATTTTAGAATACTATTTCATTTATCTTTAAAAAGATTTTTTGTGAATAATGCAAAATACTGAAAAATAATTTATGCATGAGAGGGTTAAATTATTAAAACTTAGAGAAAGATTGTTCATAACGACAGTTTTAGCTTTCTGAATCAGCCGTATGTACTAAATTAAATTAGCAACTTTAACTTTACTTTTATTTTACTTTTCAATTTGTAACTATAAAAATTCCAAAGTAATTGGCGAAATCACGCTTATGCTTTACATATAAATAAGGCCTTTTTCCTTGCCGCATTCACTTAATACATTTCTTTTTTCTAATTAATTCAATGAATTCAAAAATGGGAAAAATTAATGAATAATTAATTAATCAAGGGAAAATTATGTAATATGTTTCCTTTGTTGATAAGCTGTCATACAAAACGAATGATTGAATAACCAATATATTTCATCAGTTATGCATTATTTCTTTATAGATCAACTTATGTCATTAAAAGTGAAACCATCTACGAAAAACTATTTTTTTTAGAGGAAATTAAGAAAATAGGTCTTTTTGGTGTATTTGCAAAATGTTTGCTCTCTATGACGAAGTTTCCAGCTTTATTCGCAGCAAGATTTTAGTACCTAAATAATAACTTAATCCTTTCGGATCCAATTACTTTCAATTTTCAAGGAATAATTACTTTCATGATAATAGTGTTAATACTAACTATCCAAATAGCTTTACTGAAGTTTAACGAATTTGTCATTGTCTGAAATGTAACGAATGTAGTTATTTTGCTTATATTCAATTCATTGTCATATGAAAACAGACTGAGGAAGAGTTTTTGGCGACATTTGGAAAATCTCGAGTTACAACAAAATTTAACTGGTGTTACAACTTTTTAATATTTTTTGCGTTTTATCACACGTGATATCTTCAGAAACGTAAATTTTTAATTAACCCTTTAACGCGCAGTGTTGCCGGGTCGGCAACACCTAAAGTTCCCCCTGCTTAGAGACACAAAAACTCCGTGAATATTTCGGCCCCACCAGTGGCCGAGAGGTTCGGACCTCTCAACTGGTAGACGGCAGGTGCTGGGTTCGAACCCAATCGCGGCTGTCGGCCTAACCGTTCGGAGTTTTCCGTGGTTTTCTTCGAACCTTGCGTAAATACGGGTTAGGTTCCCTTAGAAAGACCCCCACGGAGGGCACTCCCCCTGGTCCTATATCCCATTAGTGCAGATAATCGGACGACAAAAATCAATCAATCAATCAATCAACCGTGAATATTTCAAAAACTACTCTAATGGCTACTTTAAATCTTTCTTATGAGTTCTAGATGGCAGCACCACAGAGATCAAACTCTACAAATTTTAAATAATAGGTAAAATGTTTTACTGTAATACGCGCTTCACAGCAATGCTCTTCTCACTGTGCTTATCAATGCTTTACTTATGGGAGGTTACCACTTCGGCAACAGCTATATAATTAAAATGGTAGTGCAATCTTTACAAAACAATACCTGTGTACTCCTCTAGGCCTAAATAGATTGCCTAATTTTTCTTTTCTTTAAATTCCAACTTTAAAGAGTAGTGCGCCGGAAAGGGTTAAAAGAGGGACATATATGTTTGAAATAAAGGAATTGCCAACGATGCAAACAGAATTCAGGAAATTATTATTATTATTACTATATGTCAAAATGTAAATTAAATCATAATAAAATATGCATAAACATATACTGCCATTACCACATGTACGCAGTAACAAAAATAAACGTTAAGGCAGACTATTACTGAATGAAAAGGCATGTGCTACTAATAGTACACCAGATCTTAAAGGGTTAAAAGAATCTATTACATATTTGAGAAATATTTTTCCAAACGAAAAACATTTATGCATTCTGAAAATATATAGAATAAAAATACACTTTAATCATATGGTGATAAATTAAAAAATATATCAATGATATCTATAGTTATAGATTAGAGTAGGTTTTAAAGTTTTACTTCTCTGTACTCGTAATAGGTTATTTTCCATCCAAAACGTTTGAATTTGAATAAAATCCAAATGAATGTCGTTGCCAAGTTTTCGTCTCAATCCTTAGTGAGAATTAGCCGGAGAAAGAAAAATAGCTTTATTAATTCGTCGGAAAAGCCGGAAAGACTGTTTATTGAATCCCACCATTAATGTTAAATATCACCTATTATATATTTCATAAATCTTTTTTAAAACGAAATGCCTTTATGTATTTTGAATATAGAAAATTAAAATACACTTTAATAATTTGGTGATAAATTTTATATCAATGATATCTATGATTATAGATCAGAGCAGGTTTTCAAGATTTACTTCTCTATACTCGTAATAGGTTATTTTCTATCCAAAACGTTTGAATTTGAATAAAATTCAAATGAATGTCGTTGCTAAGTTTTCGTCTCAAGCCTCAATGAAAATTAGCCGGCGAAAGAAAAATAGCTTTATTAATTCGTCGGAAAAGCCGGAAAAACTGTTTATTGAATCACACCATCAATGTTAAATATCACCTATTATATATTTCATAAATATTTTTTAAAACGAAATGCCTTTATGTATTTTGAATATAGAAAATTAAAATACACTTTAATAATTTGGTGATAATTTTTTTAAATATCAATGATATCTATGATTATAGATCAGAGCAGGTTTTCAAGATTTACTTCTCTATACTCGTAATAGGTTATTTTCTATCCAAAACGTTTGAATTTGAATAAAATTCAAATGAATGTCGTTGCTAAGTTTTCGTCTCAAGCCTCAATGAAAATTAGCCGGCGAAAGAAAAATAGCTTTATTAATTCGTCGGAAAAGCCGGAAAAACTGTTTATTGAATCACACCATCAATGTTAAATATCACCTATTATATATTTCATAAATATTTTTTAAAACGAAATGCCTTTATGTATTTTGAATATAGAAAATTAAAATACACTTTAATAATTTGGTGATAAATTTTTTAAATATCAATGATATCTATGATTATAGATCAGAGCAGGTTTTCAAGATTTACTTCTCTATACTCGTAATAGGTTATTTTCCATCCAAAACGTTTGAATTTAAATAAAATCCAAATGAATGTCGTTGCCAAGTTTTCGTCTCAAGCCTCAATGAAAATTAGCCAGCGAAAGAAAAATAGCTTTATTAATTCGTCGGAAAAGCCGGAAAGACTGTCTATTGAATCACACCATCAATGTTTAGCTTCTCATGTTTTGTTCTCAGGTGCAAACTTTACAGACATTCGATAATGGAAAATTGAAATTACGATCAAAAATAATGTTCAAACTAAAGGATAGCATGGGAATAAATTAACAGAATTACGTGTAGAATTTCTAATTAAAACAATAACAACTTTTCTGATTAAAACAAGTTTTCCCAATAATTTAATTTATTCATTAAAAATAACGATTCTTGAAAATCTTAAATTGCAAATAAAAAGGATTATCTTTTCTGCTTTTTGCTGATGCTGAAGTGTCATTTTAACACATTTCCTGTCTAAACTAATACTAAATAAAGAAGAAGAATTTTATTTCTGATTTTAAATATATGACATATAAAGTAATGAATGTCTATACGTTTAATTATCAGATTGATTGTGTATCGACTGATATGGCTATCTAATAAATGAACTTTAATACTATTTCTCCAAACTATTATAACAGTATTTTTTTTAATTGCCAATACATTAAATTGATCGACTGATATATTTTAAGTAAAAGCAGTCTTAACGGAATTACTTCTAGAACGCCTAAATGAAGTATCGACAGCATTTCTCAATAATGCAAATTTTCTGTAATATCTATTTAATTTATACAAAATTATGATTCTAGAAAAAAAATTTCCTGCTTTTTGATGTATCATTTCAGTGCCTTTCCTGTTTAAACTAACAATTAAATAATGAAGCATAGATTTATTTCTGATACATTTTTCGAATAAATTAACGAATATATACAGGATGATGCAAAATGGATTGGACAAAATTGGACATTAGAATAGCCATTCATTCTGCATCACCCAGTATATATTGTAATACAAACACACACAGATATATGTATATATATATATATGATGACCCAGCCCGTAATTGAACCATAATGTCAGTGCTGTGTGTTTATTGTATTTCCTTCCTTTTAAGCTTTATAAGTAAACTAACAGTATTGCCACAGCCGTAATGAAATTCCTGTAATGGACAAAAAATGAAATTCGCTGAAATTAAATAGCAACAAAATTATAAATAAATAGTTTTTAATTGCAGTGGTTGATCAGGCGAAAAAAGTCGATCGAAAATCTAAAAAATTATAATTATTTAAATATTAACCTTGAATTGTAATTAATAATGATTTTTGTAAAAATATCATTTGAAATAAGCGATATGGAAGTGGATTATTTTAACCTATCGCACAGGTGTACTAATATTCAAACATAATATTATGTCTAGCTCTGCGTGTAAAATTCATTTCCACCCGAAATAGCGCAGTATTTCAAAAATTTAATCAACTACTAAAACAGTATCAACTGCTGGCGGGGTCACCCTATATACAAGATTGTCACTGGCGAGTGGATTTTCTTACCAGGCGAATGAATGTTTAGACACTCTTTTAAAACTACAGACTATAGAAAATGTACTAAAAATATTTTATATTTATATCTGTCAGCCATATTTTTCAACTCTTTCTATTTTCACGATGCAAATAAGGCACTAAGTTCTATTCTAGACTAAACTTTCTATTGTTGCGTATATATTTTTTAATTTTATTAATAAAAATAAATAAATGGAATAGGAAAGTGCGTTGTAGTAGTAAATTATTTTTGCAATCTCATAAATATTGTCATAACACTTTTTAACTCTATGCTAACTTGCTGGCTAATAAATGATGGCTGACGATTTTCTGAAAATTCCCCATCCCTGCATATATACGTATATATGAGTTCGTGTGAGTGTGTTTGAATAATTCATCTAATTAATTCATAATTTCATGATAATTATAATTTTCAGTCCGTAATGATTGTAGATTTTTTAGGGCGAAATTGCTTTTAGAATGTTTAATTAAAACAAACGTTATAATAATTTCTAATTAAAACATGTTTTGAAAAAAAATTTTTTTTTTCATTAAAGTGGACTATTTCTTCAATATTTTAAGAGTATCAATCGATAATTTAAGTGAAACAATTTAGATGTTACATAATATTTGTATTTCCCTTTCAAGAAATATAATCGCAAGACAGCAGAGAAAAGTTCTATGTTAGGCAGGTTTCCGTTTAAGCAAATAAACTCTTTTTCTTATGAATGATTTATTGTAGGTACCATTAAAATATTTCGTTTAATAAATAGTAAGGGTTATTTTATCAAATATGTGTGTCCATTTCGACATGTTTTGCCGTACTTATTAAGGTATTCTGTGAATAATCCTTCCCATTCAATTCCCAGCCTCGATGTCATTTAAAATTTCGTTTTTATTTTTTTGTTAACGAAAAGAATTAAAAAAATATAAGAATAATAATAATACAGTAGTCGAAAAAATAAAGAAAGGAATTTTTAATTTTCCCTCATAGAGAAAATTACAAAATCTGCTATTGGAAATTGAAAACAAAATTAATAATAAAAACAAATAAATGAAAAGAGTTAATAAAATGCTATAAAAAACTATACATGAATCTCGATAAACAGGGGTTGATTTTTTTTTTTAAAGCAGTTTTCACTTCTCTTACAGTGTACACTTAAAAATGGAGAATGAGCGGTTCAATAAAGTTTAAAGATCAAATAATAAAACTGCAATGATTGTAGATTTTTTAAAAATGCACGGAAATACATTCATTGATCAACCGATATAGTTAAGGAAAAATAGTCATTGCGGAATTACTTTTAGAATGTTTAATTAAGGGTGTATTCGAAAAAACGCTTTTCCATCTTCAACAGCTCGAAATTTTCCGATACAATTTCAGACACATTTTTAAACGTAGAAACATGAAGTTTGCTGAGAGGATTCTTGAAGGGACGTATGAGGTGCCGAGTTTTTTTTTTTTTTTTACGCTCAATTCATTAGAATTTGAGTTATAAACAATTATCTTCTCAGTACGACCCCTTTTTTCGTTCTCAAATCTCCCGCTTGGGAAAAATCGGTTCGAAATGCCGTTTTTGTTTGCTTTTTTTTTTAAATATTTTCTGCATTTATCAAAGAATCGACAATTACGGCACCTTGTGTACTTTCCAAATAAGAGATTTTGAAAGTTTGGTGTATTTGAGAGCAATAATGAGTTCAAAAATAAATCGGAAAATAGGCAGTTTGAATCGAAATACACCCTTAAAACAAACATTATAATCTTTTCTAATTAAGACATGCTTTGAAAAAAAAAAATAACAATAATTTTCATTAAACCTAACTATTCTTAAATTTTTAATGTGCGTCAATCGGTGATATAATTTAAGAAAAAGCAATTGAAATGTTACAGGATATTTTTTTTTTTTCCTTTTCAAAAAATGTAATCGTAAGACACCAGAGAAAAGTTCTATATTAGGCAGGTTTCCGTCTTAGCAGATAAACTTTTCTTCTTATGAATGATTTATCGTAGGTACCATTAAATTTTTCCGTTTGTAAGGATTATCTTATCAAATATGAAACCCACCAGTGGCCGAAAGGTTCTGCTCTCGAAACTGGTAGATGGCAGGTGCTGGGTTCGATCGCGGCCGTCGGCATAAATGTTCGGAGTTTTCCGTGGTTTTCTTCGAATCTTGGATTTCCTTGCGTAAATACTGATCAGGTTCCCTTAGAGAGACCCCTCCCGCCACGGAGGGCATTCCCCCTTGGGCCTACATCCTTTGTGCTGATAATTGGCCATCATAAACACAACCAACTTATCAAATACATGTTCCACTTTGACATGTTTTACCGTACGTATTAAAATATTCTGCGAATAATACTCCCCACTGAATTCCAAATCTCAATGTCATTTAAAATTTTGTTCTTACTTTTTTTTTTTTTTTTTTTTTTTTTTTTTTTAAGGACTTAAAAAATAATAATACCGTAATCGAAAAATAAAAGAAAGGAATTTCTTATTTTCGCACATAAATTACAAAATCGGCTATTGAAAATCGAAAATAATAATAATAATAATATAAATAAATAAATGAAAAGAATTGCAGTCAATCAAGGTAACTTTCAGCCAAATCAGAGTAACTTACACCTGTACGAAATTTTGGTCCATTCTGCCATGGTGGAATCTTGACGAATTATTTCCAATGAGTTGCCACGCTAGTTGAACTCACACTAGTGATGATATGTATATTTTGAGACCAAAACTTTTCCGTTAATTTAAGTGACGTAACAAATTTAATCTTTTATCTTTCTTGATCCAAAGTTACCTTGATTGACTGAAATAAAATGACATAAAATATTATACATGAATCGTCATAAACTGGAGCAGTTTTCACCTCTCTTACAAAGTACGCTTAAAAAGGAAGAATGGGCAATTGAATGAAGTTAAAATATCAAATAACGAGAATTTCAGTTGGTAAACAATTTGAAAACATTTTTTTTTCCCATTAAACTTTGACTATTTTTATGATCATGATTTTTTTATTTGTGTTACTTATGATAATTGCATTTATTCATTTCAGCGGAAAATTTTGATGCGGAAATCTTCGACTTTCGGAAACATTATATTATAGTTCAGCAAAAATTCAAAATTTATTTTTAGATTCTTGCATTTATACATACACATTAATTAAATGCCATAAAAAATTACTTGTGCATCGCAACAAATTGAAGTTGATATTTTTTTATTTATTTTATTTTTCTTTTTTATTTATTTTATTATTTACTTATTTATTTATTTATTTAGTGTCAGCTCTTATTTTTTTTTTTACAATGTATATTTAAAAAGTAAAAATGAGTATGAATAAAGTTTAGAAATCAGGCAACAAAAATTTAAGTTGAAAAAACAATTTGAAAACATGTTTTATTTTTCCATTAAGCGTAAAACATTTTTATGATCATGATTTTTTTTTTTTTTTTTTTTTTTTTTTTTTTTTTTTTTTTGTTGCTTTTGATTTTTGTATTTATTCATGTCATTGTAAGATTTTATGGAAATTTTTGATTTTCGGAAACATATTTATTTACTTTTAGATATAAGTATTTACACGTATACAGTGTTTGGTTAGTTTTGAGAATTTAATATATCGTTTATTATTTAACTTCAAGCCCAGATGGTAGGAGGGGGGGGAGATAAATCTTGATTTAAATTATGTCCGAAAATCAGAATATATATATATATATATATATATATATATGATGATAAAAGAAAAAAGACTTGTCATGGCGCCCATGATTTTTTTACATAAACTATGTTTGTACAAAATTTGTTTGGAGCAGAGAACATTGAAATGCGAAAAAATATTGGTGGTACGGGAGGAAGTCAGGATATTTGAATTTTTTATGTTTATTAATAAATTTTACTGTATAAATAATAAGACTAGTAATAATAAAACATGGTGTTACTGTTATGAAAATTTAGATGTTTAGTTTTGACAATTTAAATTGTAGCAGGTATTGATTATTATGTTAATATATATTATTTGTTATTTATCTTTAAAATAGTCAATTCAAATTTTTGGTTCTCCATAAAATGTGATAATTTAATGTGATAATATTAATGATAACTGAAAAATTTACATACAACAAACAAAGATTCATTAAAAACATAAATATCGCAGCCTACGGCACTTATGCGTACATAAAGATTATAAACATTGAAAAAAAAAAAAAAAAAAGGATTTTTTTTTTTTTTTTTTTTTTTTTTTTTGTCAGAACTCTTTCGTAAGAGTAAAAATTAATGTTCTGTAGAAATTCACTCGGGCCGGGCCGGGTTTAGACCGAAATTTTAACTTTTTTTCCGGGTCGAGCCAGGCTCGGGTCGTATTTTTAACTATTTTATCGGGTCTTTTCGAAACATTTTTTCTAATGATCGGGTTGGGCCCAGGCTTGGAAATTTCTGCTCGTGCAGACCTCTATTATGTGACATCCCAAAGGTTTTGATTTTTGATTACCACTATCTTCGAATGCAAGCATTAATTCATTAATAAATAAGATTATTATAATTCGGAATAGTAAATAAAAGAATTGGAAGTCTTGGCCAAAGACTACTTCCTACTACTCTTTTATAACTTCTTTAGATAGGCAACTATATAAAAAAATAAAAAATAAAAAATAAAAAAAAAATACTTCCATACATTTTTCTAATCGAGTCACAGTGAGTAGTGTCGCCATCTGCAGTTGATCTTTTAAAATAAAATGTCCTAAGTTCAACTTTTTGCTTTACATAAAAACATGAAGATGGCAGCACTTCTGACAAAGTTGCATTGAAGACGGAACCATGTAATTTATTTTCTTTTACAACCAAATGAGATTAAGGTTGTTCTTAACTGATCCAAGAAGCGCAAAGCGTTTCGACACATTTACAAATTCATTTTTTTGAATAATAACCCTTTGTACTTTCACGCCTTTCCGAATAAAAATAAATTAAAGCATGTGTCACAAAGTTCTTTTTATTTAAGAACAATTTTAAGAGAGACACTTTTTTTTTTTTTTTTTTTTTTTTTTTTTTTTTTTTTTTTTTTTGCAGCTAATAAGCTTTAGCTTCAGCTATCCCCAGTTTAACGTATGGAAATATTTATAAAGAGGATTACTTATGACCAAATTAAGCACTCGCTATTACTCTACTAATAAAGTTTATACTATTTTTCATCTAAGAAAAACGCTATAAAGCAAAATCTTATCATTAAATTTATTCACTACATAAAACATTAACGCAAAAAATAAATAGTAATTATATCTTAAAATCTGAATAAAAAATAATTCAAAGATATATATATATATATATATATATATATATATATATATATATATATATATATATATATATATATATATATATATATATATATGTTATGAGTACTATTCTTCTTATTATTAATTGTATTAACTAAAGAAATACCATTTTTTTTTTTTAAATCTGATTAAATGTATTTATAAATATTAAAGATAATAAAGCGAATCTGGCATGTTTTAAAAAGTAGCTTATATTTTTATCTTTCGGAATTCCCTGCATTTTAGGCATCCATATCAGCGGAGCCAACTCTTAAAATATTGGGTGGGCTCAAAAAATTTCGAACAAGTACAAAAATATTGGGTGGGCTCAATTAATGATAGGTGGGTGGAGATGTCAAATTATTGGGTGGGCTCGCGCTCTATGGGCTTATAAGTTGGCGCCACTGATCCACATATGTTTCGGAACTTAAATTTTCATAATGTAACATGCCTCTCGTTCAGAGCGGGCTTCAGACTACTTGTAGCCGAAGTTCGCAAATTTAGTTCCAGTCGAGTTTCAAGGATCGCAAATAAAGAAGAAAGAGTTAGAAAAATTTTAGGGTTTAAAATTCTAGAAAATGGGCATTCAGAATCCTTCGTTTAGGGAAAACAATATTTCAGGCGACACATTATTTCATTGTCACTTTTTTTCTTCTCTTCCATAACTTTGGACATGTTTTAAAATTCTATTTTTATTTTTATTAGGTAAACGTTGCTTATTTATGGATACAGGTCTTACATGTGATGTAGAAGTAATTTGCTATGGGGATGGAGAAATAGACTGCACCGACGATGAAGGTTAATAACTTTTAATACATTTCCATTTTATGTTAACGAGTATAATTATTATGTTATTATTAATTTATTAAGTTATTACTTTGTCATTGTCATTATTATTACTTTAAAGGAATGTTTTCTCCTTCCTGACATTTCTGCTTATTATTCTGCTATCAAAAATAACATTTAACTGTCTGCTTTATTAAATAATGCACGATTCATATGAACTGAATTAATTTTAATTCAAATTCAATAACTTTCGTCCATTATTGTTCTTTCACTACAGAAATGGATGCTGATGAAACAGATTTCTTTGACGAACTCCCTCCATCAGTGGATGCTTCCGATTACATATCTGAGGGGGACATGAGTGAAACTGTTCCTTGGGGCGGGACTGAAAACAACGCCAACAGATTAAATTTGTTTAAAATGTTCTCTCTCATTCCAACAAACAATGACAGAAATTTGATGCAAAACACTGACGTCACTTCCGAAACCAACATGAGCACGACATCCATGCCATCCTTCAATTTGACTATGCCAGCGAATGAGGAATTGCTTGCCGAGGAAAATGCGCAAATGGATGACACCACTAATGTGTATGATGCTGAAACCGCACAAGGTAAGATAATAAAATCTTATACGTCACTTCTGCATAAAATATTTATTAAAGCTGTCATCAGATTCACGAAATTTACGCGCTATAAACTTTTCAGCCGATTTTAACCCCAACTTTTTCCCGTTCAAAGAGAGAAAACGGTTACAACTGTCTTGGAAAAAGTCGGAGAAAAAGGAGGAAAACCAGTATTGCTAGTACCAGGCTTTAATATTTATCACCTATTCGTATCAATCGCTTATCTCTGATTCGTTGAAATGTTCGATGCTGGATGAAAAGTCTCGTCTAGCGGAGACTTACTTGGAACTGTAGAAAAAAGTTGGAGGACATTGCTGTTTTTTATCACACTGGGTGTTGTGTGGATATTTCGCGAATAGTTGGTTGAAGTGTTGGCTCAAAAGTCTCTCGAAATGTTGGTGAATCTGATCATTAATGCATAATTTAAAATGTATAGTGGAAAAAAATAAAATTAATTAATTGGGTAAGACATTAAAAGATGCAGCGCATATATTAAAATACAAATGGTCAGTACACGAATTTCTGTATTTTTGATGATATAATTTTTTAATACTCTAAATAACTTCCAAATTAACGAAACACTTATATTTATTTATTAGAAAGATAGTTGTGTTGTGACATAAATTAATTCATTTCAATGCACTCCTTGGCAGATTGTTAGTCTCATGACAATCTGTGAGTAACGAAAGACTAAAAACGGGAAAAAAGCATTTTTAGTACCAGAAAGTACAGAAAAATTAGAAAATTCAAAGTATCATAATTTGTAATTTTAGGTTTAATTAGATTTTTTGGAATGTTTTACTTAAATATATGGCTGAAAAATGTCTAACTTACAACAAAAAGTAACCTGTATAAAAAATTATAATTCGAAATTTAATATGTATAACAGCTGCTTAAAGTTTTAGTATATCCATGTATAAATTTTCAAATAATATTGTTTTTGTTTGTTATTTGTCATTATTAGTTTCAACAGTTTAATATAGAAATAAATTGAACTCAGTTTTGTATTAATCATCCAAAAATCTGTAAAATCAGTATAAAGTTTTCACAAACTTAAATACTGAAGACCTATAGATCCATAGAAAACAAATACATAACTTAATTATTACTATAAATTAGTGAATTCACTGATATAATAACATTTTTTTACAGATTCTGAATATATGTCAGGACTGGATGGGTTTCTGACCCCTACGGAATTTACAGTGCCCATGAAAATACATGATGTAAAAATATCAACCTCTACTGATAATTCATCAAACACAGATTTTACTGAAGATTTTCATGATATGATTCTGGAAAGTGATGAAATGATGTCCACAAACTCCCCAAATGCTTCTGAAATACAAATACCGTCCACATTTAACGAAACAATTATTTACGAGGAAGTTATTAACAATGAAACTTGGACTGAAGTTACTGCAACAAATAGCTACTCGACAACATCTGATGCTTTGGATAAGATATTGTTAGAAAACGTAACAGAAAAAGACCAAGATGTAAGTTTTTAGCTAATCATTCTTATAAAGTATAACAACTGAACTTTTTTTTCCATAATATTTTTTTCATGCCAAATATGATCAAAACGTGAGTATAGAGATAAGGCATAATACAACACCCGTTGTCATATGATATGGAAGCCCCACCAGTGGCCGAGAGATTCTGACCTCTCAACTGGTAGACGGCGGCCGTCGGCCTAACTGTTCGGAATTTTCTTCTAAACTTGCGTAAATACTGGTTAAGTTCCCTTGGAAAGACTCCCACGAAGGCCTATCCCTGGGCCTATATCAATCGAGTAGATAATCGGCCGACACAAAATAAAACCAAACCTGAGCTCTGATTAACATCATTGCGATTGACAAATACTGGGATGATAGCGTAAATATGATATGCGTCTCTGATTTCCATGTAATTTATATATGAAATTTCAGTTTACTGTGGCATGTTCGGTATTGAAAATGAAGTATTTAGCATTTATAGTTCGTTTATATACTGAATGTTCTTCTCATGAGGATATATACGGTAATAAAATAAAAAAAAATCGTTAGAACTTCCATAGTGTCTTTAAAAACATAAAGAAAATTTCGTTATTTGGCGATTTTTCTTCGGTTGGCAGTGGAATGCAATTTCAAAAAATACTTTATGCTAAATACACTATGGGGGGGGGGGGGGTTACGTTGATCTTGTTTAGATAAATTTAATTTAAATAACTTTAGTTTTATCAGTTTTAGTTTGTTTTAAGTATAGTTTTGTTACATCGATATTTATACGTATTTGTATTCAAATTTAATCTTCAAAATTTGCGAATTAAAACGAAATTAATAATTTAAATTAATTAAAATTGTTTCAAGCTGAAAGCCCAATTGAGCATTGTCAATTCGATTTTGTTGTCATGGAAACATCTGGTTTTTATTTTTGAATATGCTTATAACTGGTCTGATATTATTTAACTTCTAGAATTTATGCTTAAACATTTTATATATTTTCAGGTAATTGCTCGAGCCAAAAGGGACAACAGTGCTAATAGTTCAAATGGTTATTACATATCAAATTATAAAGTATCGGAACTAGAAAGTTCTAAGAAAAAGCTAAAAGTGAAATCATGTAAGCTAAGTGGAAACCTTCTGTGCATCCCTCGTCCAACCAAATCATCGTGTTCTGGAAAAACTCTTTGTCAAGGTAAAATAATATTGTTACTATATTTGATAAAAGTTATAACATAAAGTAAATTAATATCTTCAGTTAATGCTTTTAAGATTACATTGAATTTTTGTACAATTTAACTGCATAAAAAATTTAGTTTTTAGTGTTTCATTCATCACGAAACTATTTCTCTTTGTCCTATCTCTGTTCATCTGTTAAAGAGTCCATACAAAAAAACTGTATAAGTTAGTGGTTTCAAATTTTGTGTACTTCAGCCTCATGTCACACGACAAATCATAAAATCTTGAAAAAGTCCATTATTTTAATTAAATTAATTTTATCAATGTCGTCTATTCATTTTTATGATTTACATTTTAAAAGAGATTAATTTGAACGTTTTGCAAACAGACATCATAGCTTGGAGGTAAAGCATCGCACTAGTAAACAGTAGACTGTTAGTTCGATCTCCTGCGCTGCAAGTTGAAATTTTCATAAAAGGATAAATTTAATTAAAAGAAATTTCACATTTTTCACCAAATTAAGGGTTTATATTATTAGGGTCTCTTTTGTCTGATATTCATATGTATTTTTTTTTAATTTCAATTTTCTTTCTATTTTAAAAACTATCGTAATTTATTGATGTTGGGAATTTCTGTTTTTTTTTTAATGTTTGAATTGTGATTTCTGCTAATTTTTTTTTTCATTTTGGATTTTAGGAAAGTTTGGAATTTTGAATTTTATATAATTAATTTGATTTAAACATTTTTTAATTTGATTAAAATAAATAACTTCATTTTATAAGCGTTTAAAATTAAATTTGTTGGTGCTACCATCTATTTAAGAATTTAATAATTATAAATTAACAATTTGGCTTTATTAATTAAAGTATAAGTTGTTTTGAAAGAAACATTAAACGAAACCCTTTGTACAATCGCCCCACCAGTGGTTGAATGGTTCTGCTTTCAAAACTAGTAGATGGCAGGTGCTGGGTTCGAGCCCAATTGTGACCGTCGGCCTAATCGTTTGGAGTTTTTATTGGTTATCTTTGAACCTTGGGTTTCCATGCATAAATATGGGCTCGATTTCCTTAGAGGGACCCCCATGGGGGGCACACCCCTTAGAGCCTATATCCCTCTTGGTGATTATTCGCCATCACAAATGTACCTACCAACCCTTTGTGATCACACTTACACACTTTTTTAAAATATATTACTCTGCAAATTTAGGAATTGTATAAAAATAAAAATGCAATTTCTTAAACTAATTTTATTTATTTTGAGAACAAGCAGATGTTAAGAAAGTTCTATAAATTAAGGGAATACTAAGTTCATATACAGTCTTAAATCTGAATACCATTGTTTATTCAAAACCTAACTGCTAATTACAAACTTTATAAATGATAAAGGAGATTTTTTAATGTAATAATTAATGGTCTAAAAATTTTAGTTAAAGTGTTGATAGAAAATAAATTCTAATCCTTTTAGTTAAATCATTAATATTTGGAAAGATCGGAAAATAACCTTTATTGTTTTAAGAGTTCAGTTGCAAAATGAATTTTTCCTGGTATTCAATTTCTTTAAAAAATCTGTCTTTCATTGTCTTTTGGTACAATGATCTACATTCACTGTTAGTTTATAAATGACCAAATATCACTGTATAGCATGGACATGTTTTTCACATTTTCTTCTTTAGCTCACTTTCATGTGTGATTAGCATTACTATAGTAACAGACATATTCCAAACTATGTGGAAAATAGTATAATTCCCCAATACTAACAAAGAAAACATATAAGTTAAATAATAATTTAGGTATCATGGATATGCTATGCAATTTCCTGCTAAAACTTTCAAAAGTTTAAAAGAATTCTATTTATCTTTCTATTTTTAACATTGGCTTTCTTGGGACTTAATTATAAAAGAAAAGAAAGGGTAGGGGTAGTAGTCTCAGATACTTGTGTTATTTATCAGAGAATCTATATTTCTTCTAAAATTTTTTAATTTGTTTTTCTAAAATTAGTGTAGACTGTGAGAAATCTTGTAATTAAGCTTTTGACTTGAAATATGAACTGAAGCTACATGTGACATTCTTATCTGGTGAGCCCTTAAATTTGTCTTTATAACTTTTATTTTTTGGAAAACAAGGCATCAAAGAAAACCTGTTAACTTATTTTTTTTTCTCTAAAAAATAACACTTTAAAATTAAGTACAATAGTGATAATGTGTTTACAGATTTCAACATTCAATTTAGAAGCTTTAAACATTTGTTTACTTGTTTTAGAACAACCCTTACCAGGCAGCAAGGCTCACAATTTAGAATGATCTTTACGTGGGGAACTACAATTCATTTTCTTGTCCGGAATTTCCTAATAATCAGAATGATTTTATTTGAAATTTGCTATCTAAAGTTTGTTTAATCTAATGATGATTTTCCATTTCATTTAAAAATAAGTTATCTATTTTAACTTTCAGAAACCAAGAATAATTTTATAGTTGATAATTATGTAATGATTTTAATTTAACTGGCATCTTCTTAAAAATTGGCATCTCAATAATATATCTCCTATCATCATGGGTAGTAACCATGGAGTACCGTACTTGATAGTCAGGAAGAATTAGTATCTTCAACCTTATATGGATGTAAAAATGCTTATTTATTTATTTTCTAAAAGTCTTTTTTTTTTTAAAGCATTATTTATAGTTGGTTAGATTTTAGACATAAAATACATTTTTTTTTTCAATAAGGTTGTGTGCATTTTACTGTTTATTTTGATGTATGCTATTCCATTTGCAGTGCCACCTCAAGCAATAGAAACTGTTGAAAAACCAACTACACAAAAGGGCCTGGAAAAATGGACGATTGCAGTGATAGTCATTTGTGCCATAACTGCAACCTTTACTATTGCTTTATTGATTTATTTGGTTTTTACATCGTAAGTATATATCACATCTAATCATACCTAACAATTGTAAAATAATGAGTACTAATCACAATTTTTTAAAGACAGTTTTTAATAACAATTATTAAAATAAAATATTTACATTTTAGAACTATGCATTGCATTTCATGCATATTTGATAGCTATGATTATATATCAAATTAACAAGCGGTCACTGACAAAACAAAATCCAAAGAGGTGTGGGATTTTGGAACTTACGTATAGGCATTTGCTGAGGCCACATTTTTTTTTAAATGAAGAATATAAATATGAAATAAGCTAAACTATTTTTTTTTTTTTTTTTTTTTTTTTTTTTTTAAATCAGAACATCTTTTGAAAGACAATTTTTAAACGCATTAATCACAAGCATAGCATCAAAATATTTTAGATCATTTGTTCAGGAGGAAGAGGATACATAAATTAAATGAATGTACTTTCTTTGGTACAGTATAGACTACAAATTTTCCCAAAGGGAACTTTGTAGAAAACTTGCCTGGTCTAGCACTGTCCCTTCCAGGGAGGTGAATGAAAGAAACATTATTAAGAACAAGGTTTGCTGATGTTTTCCTGTTACTACGCCTGATTCTATGAATATGGTATTAACATAATAAAGCAACAGACAAATATAACAAGTAAGATATATTTAAAAAACATATCAATATAAGCTTATGTACCCACATTTTATTACATGAACTTGAAAAGAAAACAACTATAATTTGTCTTTAATAGTTCCTCTTCCTTCATCTTTCCCTTATGAATAATTCTTAGTTAATTTTTTTATTAGTTTTATTCTTTTTATTACTTAGAAATAATTAAGGATATGAGTTTCAAAATTCATCTTATCCAGAAAATCAAAGTTTGGGAAAACGTGAAAAACTTAACTACGTCCATTGTTTTTCATTGTAAATCAAGATTTTACAATGGCAGAAATATTGGATAAAAAAGAGTTTTATTTTTGCAGATTGTTCTGTTTTTTTAGTGAAGGCAATAGATTGGTCGAAAAAACACATATTTTTCTTTTCTTAATTTTGGATAAGCCGAGTTTTGAAACTCAAATCCTCAATTGTTTTTTCCTGAAATCACCAGAAGTAATATAGTTAATTAAATAAAGGAAAAAAAAATCAGCTTTGGTCCCCCGCCCCTGTTGCTATATCCAATCACCAAATACCCTAATCATAGCATTTTATGGGCATTTTTTTTTTCATTTGAAATTCTTTGATAGACTATATTACTGAAATGATATAACCAAATAGCATTTATTAACAATCTTAATTACTTATAAACATATGCAGTTTTACTATCATCATATATTGTAAAGGAAATATGGTAGATATCAAAGGTATATTCCAGGGTGCAGCCAGAATTCGGTTCTAGAGGGGATTTTGAATTTCTGATAAAGGTGTTTGCCAATTATTTGAATCCCTGGTTAATAGGATCAGTATATTTACTGTGTCAAATCCTAATGCATCTTTTTTGCAGTTACATTGATCATGTTTCATTTAAACAGCATTTACAATGTTAGAGTTAGAAGACATAAAAGCCAGGAAAAGACAGAAATGAACCTATGTGCCAACCACTAAAATTGGTATTTCAGGTGTATCGGTAATTCAGGTTCACATGACATTACATGACATCGAATTTCGCATTAATTAACATCAACTTGTTGAAAATTTTGTTAAAATATCTGTTATTGTTAAAGTTCTCTAAAAATATCTGTGTATGAATTAAACAGGAAATCATTCTTTTATCATAAGACTCTTAAAAATGTGACTTAGTTCAAATAATCAATTTTCACTTAAATAATGCATGTAATATGCACTTTCAGAGTTTTAAGTAGAATTTTTGCCCTTTAATTAAATCACTTTGTTAAATGGAATCTGATTCAACAAAGCAGCAAATTCAGAAATACGCAAAAAGTTTAGATATTAAATTTGGTTTTGATTCATATAAGCAGCAATTATAGCAATCTTTCTTAGTTCTGGGAGGGGTTTTAACAAAAAACTTCCCCCTTGGCTGCGCCACTACTGGTATATTCAGTGGTGTGAATCTTTTGTGTTTGGATGGATTTTTGTATTTTAAAATTTCCACCTTCCCCTCTTAACAAATACACACCTCCTCCAAAGGAAATTTCTACATACCCATATGTATCTGTTGGCTAACAAAAAAATTTTAAATATACTATTTATGAAAAATCTCTTCTCTTTTTTTAAATTTTGAATGTAATAAAAGTAATAATTAATTAATAATCAATTATCTGGATAAGAGTTCACAATAAATAAAATTTTAATTTTTTTTTATTGCCAGTTTATGTGTTTTTTTTTTTTTTTTTTTTTTTTTAACTTCATAATATTGTTATGCCCATTTTACTCTGACACTGTTTCATATCATTCCCTTCAATTTTCATAAATGTTTTTTATTTTTTTCCAGATACAAAAAGCTGAAAGTGCAACCACAAAATGGAGTTACTACCCTGAATTATATTAACAGTACCCAGCCTTAAATGAACTGAGGAGGATAGGGTACCCATGGGAAATACCATGGATTTTATTGTGATAATCTTTGTCATAAGTCATTTTCCTTGTAAATATTCACAATAAAATTCTTATGAGCATTATGATATGTACATTCATGTTTTATAATTAGCTTTATACCCCTAAAGGAAAGTATTTTTAAAAAGTGTAAAATAAAAGCTTTATTGAAGATTTAAATTATTTATTACTGGGTTTTTTTGGTGGCTCAACAATTTACATTAGAAATTGCAATTGCACATTCCTTATGTATAATTAGCATATAGTATTTTGCTACTGTAAATTATACAGCGCTGCTTTTGAGATTCATCATTCAAATATAAAAGGTTAAAAGATAGAATATCCACTGGCTATATTAATACATATACTATGTATGTTGTATGTGTATAGTCATCCATAAACAAAAACTAATAATCTCTCTTTTTTTTTTTTTTTTTTTTTTTTTTTTTTTTAAATATGTAATTAAAAGGCTATGATGATAGGGCATATGGCTGCAAATTGCTACAACAAACTTATTTGTAAATTTAAAAATAAATAATTTTAATGGAATCTCAAGGAATTTTTTGTCATCGAATTTTATAAGTTGTATATCCGTACTTCATGACTAAATTGTTATTGTTATAACCAAGATTTTATTCTAAGAAAATAGAAAATTTTACAACCAAGAGTGAGAGAGATAAAAAAGGATTGTTTCTCTTGCCTGAAGTTACTTGTAAACAAAATTACTTAGATGTATTCTTTTGACTGAAATTTTGTCTTTTATCAACATGGACTAATAATGTATATTAGAATTATTCTTGAAGTTATTTTTTCCATTATGACTATTTTACATCTATCTGACAATGATTGGATATTTTATTATTTTTCACAAAATTTATATGTGAATATGGGACATAATATTTTTAAAATATAAAATGTGTTATTTGATCTTTTTGGATTTGAAGTATAACAAAAAATCAGTAAAATAAATTTTAGAAATAAAACGTTGTAAAGTTGTTTTAAAAAGTCCAACAGAAATTTTGGTAGTGGGAGGGAGGGGGGGGGGAGACCATGAAAGAAAGGGAAACAAGTTGTTTCCTCTTTATCCCTATCTCTCCTAGTTAAACCACTTAGATATAGAATTATCTGTGTGCATTCTTTTGATTAAGACAACTGTCTTTGACTAATAATGCATATAAGAGCTATTTTTAAAGAAAATTATTCTTTCAAAATAGCTTTTTTAAATTTATATGGTAATGATTGTGTGTTCTGATATATATATTGTTTATTTTTCACAAAGCTTCTTCTATAGATATGAAATATAAGGAAAAATGAAGAAAGCTTGTGAATATATTTCTTTTGTGTCATTGTTTTAAAAATCACAACAAATTTTATTATATATTCATGTACAATGTAATTTTGTAACATAGTAAAGCATTTTGCAAGACAAATATAATGTGCAATTTTTGTTGAGATGAACTTTATTAAAATTGTAGGAGAATGTATAGATGAAATGGTCAAAAGAAAATGACACTTTTAGTAAAATAAACTTAATTGATTCACTTGCAGCTGAATAACTCAGACTCTTGTATGCTGAAAACCTATACAAAATGAACTCATGTGATCTTTATATAATTCAAGAGGATTGTCTAATATGTATATATTTTTAATGTTATGAATATGTCACCTTTTTGAAGAGTTTATTATTTTATTCAGCTGATAAATCTCAACCTTTACATCAACAAAGCTAAAATACTAAAACTGTGAAAGACTAAATATATCACTGATATACTTAAATCTTACGAATCTTACGATTACTTTACCAATCAGTTAGATTGTGTTGAAAATAATAGTATACTTAAATCTACATGCAGAATTTTTAAATTGAGTATATAATCTTTGTTACACCAAGTATACTGTAAAACAACACGCATTAGTAGCATAATGCAAACATGCTGTTCAAACATTTATATTAATAATTTCATTATGTATCAGTGTTCTAGTTCTACCTCATACATTACTTATGTTCTTTAATTAGAACACTCAAATTATTTACTTGTACTGTGAAGCAATGGCTGATTTTGTTAGTCTGATATTTCAACAACCCTGTTAATAAGTACAAAGTAAAAAAAAAAAAAAAAAAAAAAAAAAAAAAAAAAAAAAATTATTTTAAAACACAAAAAAGGTTTTTTGGGAACTTTTTGCTATAGGTTTTCAGCATTTAACTATAACTAAGAAAAGTGGTCTTATTTATAGAATATTATTGTGTTCAGACACTTTTATTCATGTAAAGTATTTATTATAGTATTGCGCTAAAAGTAAGAATTTATTTTACAATGTAAGAAATTTTATTCTTTATATTTTTTTACTTTCGTCTTATGATTATTTTTCCTAATTGATCATAATCAAATGTACATTGTTTTATAGTTTATAGTGAACGAAAATATGATTTCACAATGTGTACATATGCAGTCAATTTTATTCTCTGAATTAGATGATAAAAAATATAAAGATATATTGAGTGAAAATCATGTTTGAGAGAGAAAACTTTCAAAAGTAATTAAAATTAACTTTAAATTGAAATTGAGCATATGTATTTTATGATCAAACAAGCAAAAAATCCCCCTTTTTTTTTTTAACTAGTCAAAATAACTTACTTATTTTCTGCTTTATTTTGGTAAGTCAGTTTATTTATATTTTATTTTAGGTCTAATTCATTGCTTTTTTAACTTTATTTTCAAAATAATTAAAATTTGTTCATTGGCATACACTGTTTATAAAAATATAAAAAAAAAGAATAGCATCAGCTTATGATTTTTACCTTTCATAAAAGCTTTAATAAAATGTGAATGAGATTAACTAATGTTAGGTTAAACTACACTAAGCAACATTTGTTTATGAACATTTCTCATTAATTAAAATACACTGTTATTAATAAAATGCATATTTTCTGTAAAATCTATACAGAAACTGTGACAGATTTATCAATTAAAGATAACTCAATGAAAATTCATGAAAAACAAAAATAGGTATTTTTAGAAATTCTTTAATTGCTGATGTATTACAAATAGTAAAATCAATATATGTATCTATATATATTAACTGCTGAACTGCAGCTGTATAAATAAATTTACATTTATATGCCAGATTTATTTGTAAAAGAGAAAGACAATAAAAGAAATTTTAGTTATCTATATTTATTATAAAAATTAATCACTGAACCATCTTAATTGTCTAATTTTGCTATTCAATGAATTTTTAAATAATTTGCTCACTTTAACTTTTGATGAATTAAGGATGTTCATAATTATTATGCTCATTGCTCATTTATATAACGTATATCCAAATTTATTATTTCAGCTAAAATATTTGAATATGGGACATATATACACTATATGGCCATTAATGACCAGACACTTTCAATTTTAGGCATTTTGTTAAATATTTAAAAATATACTTGTTGGATTCTTTTGGAACTTCAAAATTATAAAGATTACATTTGACCTCATATTTATCAATGTGCATTTGATAAGGAGGGCAATTAGGAAGCACTAAAAATTCAAGGAAATGTAATAATATATGGGATCACCCTGTAAATTAAAATGCATGAAATGATCTATCGCTGCAGAATACATATATGTAGGTAATTGTAAAATATGTCCGCTGCATAGGTGCAAGTCCTTCAGTCTCAGGACTCATTTCAGTCTTGAAGAGATTTTTGACTGATAATAAATTCCACTTTATATACTCAAATAATAGCAATTTTACTATTAAGAACTTTTAATCATTGTATAGCATTTTATTGTAAGAGACCAAATTTTAGCCATAGAAATCTTCTATCCATTTTCATTTGGTTCTTTTTAATACTTAGAAAAGTTTTCAGTCTTGGCTTGAATGAACTTCTTTCACTTATGGTCCACTGATTTTTGTAAGAATAATGTATATATTTATGGAGATATAGTGATTTTTTTTGTAAAGTTCTAAAAATTCTTTCATGTTTTAGTTTATAATATCATGCAGAGTTTTCAACCGCATTTAACGACAGTTTTAGAAAAATTGGGAAAATGTAGTAGAAAGAACATAGTCGAATCGGTATATAAATATATTAAATATTTTATGAAATATGAGTAGTTAAATGAAAGAATTTTTATCTGTGCATGCGCGAACGATAACAACATTCTTTTTATATAATTTAATAGTCAACTCTATGGAGCAGCTTACAAAAGAAAAAAAAAAAAAATCCAATTAAATATTGTTAAATTGGGAAAAATATCGACAATAGGAGTGAGGTGATTTTTAGTTTTCGAAAGCAACTGAATGATAAGAGTTTGTTCTTGGATAACTGGCAGAAAGAACCTGTTCCATGATAAAATGTAGAATAAAAATCAAAGCATTTATTCCAAATCTTCTCATTGATATTCATTAAATACTAACTTTTTCCTAAACTCAGTTAATAAAAAATGGAATTTGTGGAAAACCCCTTATCATTCAGCTTCTTTTATAAAGCAACTAAAAAAAACCTCACTCTATCGACAATACCTTTCTCAATTTTCATGATATTTGACTGGATTATTTTTATGAGTTGCTCCATTGAGTTGACTGTTAAATTATGTAAAAAGATTTTTGTTATTGTTTGCTTTTCTACCACTCTGCATTGCCATCAAAATATTCCATACATCTACCATATTTAATAAAATATTTAATATTTTTATCTTCTAGTTACACTATATTATTTTACTACATTTTGCCAATTTTTCTAAAACTGGCATTACATTTGGTTGAAAACCCTGCATGATATTTTATGTTAAAAACATGCAAGAATTTCCAGAACCTTAAAAAAATCATATTCATGCTATTCTTACAAAAGTCAGCGAACATGTTATACTGTATTCACATATTTGTATTCTGCAACAATAGATCATTTCGAACATTTTGATGTACAAGGTGATCCTAAATATTATTTTTCTTTGATTTTTTATCAGGACCCTAATTGTCCTCCTTATCAAATAGACATTGATATATGAAGTCAAACATAATCCTGAAGTTCCAGAAGAATTAGACAAGTATATTTTTAAATATTTGACAAAATATGTAAAATTGAATGTGTCTGGTCGTTAATGGCCATATACAGTGAAAAGCATGTGTTCAATATTCATCTATGTTAAAAAATATTCAACTGCATTATGTTTGTCAATTGTGCAAAAGATTCAGAATTATTAAACATAATTTTGTACAGCATACTTTTTGTATGCTATATTACATTATAAAAGAGTTTGTTTTAGTATTCTTTTAACAATTTTGACTGAAGTTATCAGTTATACTTTATGTTTAATGAATCTGTAAGTATTAAAATTTCATTTCTAACCAAAAGAGAGATGTGTATGTTTTCTTTTGTAAAGATATTTTTAAGAATATGTAATAAAATTTGTATATGCATGACTTTTCTTATTTATTTAATCAAATCCCATACAAAAAAAAATAATAATAATAAAATAAATAAATAAAATAAAAAAAAATAAAAAATATAAGTAATAGCCATTCAACATTAGATTATTATTTATTTTATTTATTTATTTATTTTGGGGGGAGGGCATAATATTGGGTTATTCTCCGGGGTTTGAACACAGAATCTTAATACAGGAAAAAGAGCTGAGTTATTGAAGTCAGTATTATCAAATAAACTTTAAATTTCATTTTTTTCTAAAAGGAAAGTGATAATGAGCTGCAATAACACAGGATTTTTTTTAATTTTATGAATATATTTTTATCTCATTCTGTTTAAATATCTTTATGGGTAATTTTAAAGTACATTCTTGGACTGGTCCATTTTAAAACAGCACAGTTTACATTTTTGTACTTCTAGAAAAGAAACAAGTAAATATAGATTCATCTACAATAAACAACCTAAATCATACTGTGGAAAGTCTGACGAAATGCTGCTCAATAGCCTTCGATCCACATAGATATAGATAAGAAAAAATATACTAGAAAATCCTGACTTTAAGACCCTGTTCTCCCCCCTCCTCCCCACCTACATAAACCATTTTTGTGCAAAAAATGAATTAAAAACATTCAAGGAAAAAAAAAATAATCACTTTTTGGTGAATTTCTATTTTTGTTCTCAAAAAATTACAATGCCCTCACTCCTCATTTTTCCTTTTCTGCCCCACCTCCCCCTCCTGCATAAAAACTTGCAAACCTTGATAATCTTAAATTGCTCTGTTCTATTTGTTGCTCTCTAGTAATATATAAAGATTAAAATCTTATTAAACTCATCATTTAAAATCTTAAAACTCATTATTAAAAAAGAATATGCTTTTTTTCCCCTTTCTACCAAAAATAGACAAATAATCACCATTTAAACTATCCTTATGCCTCCAAAATGTCTGTTTCCTTCCCCCCTTTGCCACTATTAGCTCCCCCCCAAAAAAATTAATCAAAAACTCTATTATATATATATAAATCTGTCCTATATGTTGTTATCAAGAAACAATTAGTTAATAATCAATCATCTAAATTACAAATTCTCATTCACACAAAATTTGTTTCCTGCTCATCCTCCTAGTATGTAAAGCTTAAAAATTTAAAACTCTTATTTATAAAAAAAATCTTCTGTCTTATTTGTGATCTTTTGTAACAATCTGCCACCTAAAATATCTATCTACCCCCAAAATGTCTGCTCCCTATATATAAAATTTAAAATCTCTAAAACACTATTGAATAAAAATCTTGTGCTATATTTGCTTATCTCTAATAAAAATAAATGAATAGTTAACACCAACCATGTAAGTCTACCTTTCTCTTCCCCAAAACTTCGACATCATCCTATGTGTCGATATTACATAGCAAATAGTTGTTTGTAAGGTTAAAAAAAACTTAGATATTGCTATGAAGATAGGATACTTTCACTTTTGGAAAAAGTGATATTAGCATGATAAAATCCCTGCAAACGAAATCTAAAAAGAAAAAACTGTCTTAAATCTAATTTTCAATTCATTTTTGATTTGCTCATTGAATCTTTCACATGCCACAGGATAGATTGAAAAGGCTCTATGTTTGATATTATATTAATTAGCCAATTGATCAAATATCATATTAAGGCTGTAATGCAAAAGATGGATTAACTTCCGACAGGATTTCTAAAGGGAAAGAAGAACCCATTAGAAAGTTATAATCTTGCCAATTATAACTCAATCATAAAATAAGTTGTAAAGTAAATGGATTTGAGTTGTTTTCCCTTAGAAAGTCCTCCTTGAAGATATTTCATCTTTTGCAATGTAGCCTTAATATGATATTTGATTAAATGGGTATTTGATACATCATCAAACAAAGAACCTTTTCACTTTATCCTGTGACATTTTAAGCCCTTTTCCTCATAGCACAAAGGATCAACAAAAATTGAGAATTTTAGCATAGCAGTGAGACTGTTGAACAAGAGGAAGCAACAAATTTAATGCAGTCAGAGAAGAAGTTGATGATATTGTAGAAAAATACATTTGTGTGATGTGAAAAAAGGTCATCCTGTCATGTAAAGACAATAATGTTAATCACATGAAAAAGTCTTTTGAAATAACTCGCATGCATTTCAATATTTTTAAATGCTTTTGTTTGCCCTGGATAGCTCAAGTGAATCTCCACTGAAGTCATTTTTTACTTTTTCAATTTTTTTTTTTGTCAATACTTTCATTTTCCAAATCGATTTCACGCAAAGAAAGGATAATGTGAATGCTAATCTTATGAGAGCATTATTTTCAAATTCCTCACTTGGATTTTAATATTTTTAAATGATTTGTTTGTGTAGAATAGGTATAGATGATCTGAAATTAAGTTATATATATATATTCTTTTATTCGTATTGTCTGAATAACTTTGGATGTATTCATAAAAGTATTCATATATATATATAATGAAAAAAAGAAAGTTTAAACTAGCCCAGTTGTAGATCATCCTAAGATATCCTATGCAAAAAAAGAAAAAAAAACATTCAAAATGTGACATATTTGAAAATAACACTCCCATAGACCTTTCTTCTTGTGACTAGAGTAGACTTTTAATTAGTGGGTAACCTTCTTTCGATCCTTCAAATGTATTTATTTACAATATCAACACCTTCTCTGGTTACACTAACTTCATTATTTCCTCTTGTATAACAGTCTTAATTCTAAAATGTTCAATCCATGTTGACCCATCGGGCTACAAGGAAAAGGACTGGAAATGCTGCTGGGAGAGCAAATGTGTTCTATGCTCAATGTTGTTATATTAAATAGCCAAATATTATATTATGGTTTTATTGCAAAACATGGACTACCTCAAGGGTAGACCCTCTAAGAGAAAACAACCCAAAACCTCTCTTGTGTGTTCAATAAATTGTAAAAACATTCTAAAATCAACTTGACTGTGTTGCTCATTTTTAATCCAAATAAACTTCCAAGTAAGATTTATAAATAAATTCTATTCTCAGAAAAAGCTGTACTAGTTCGGATATTTTTAATAAATAAAGTTTCATAAACAATAAGATGATGAAGGTGGTGATTTGATCTTTTTTTCTGTGACTGTGATTTAGTGAAACTTAAGGAAGGGTCCATAGTGACCCAAGTATACTACTTCTTGGCAGATTCTGACAGCTTGCAGCGGTTCATCTTAGACCTACATGTTTTATTGCTTCCTAATTAAAGGTAGTCGTGCAGGAAGAATATTCAAGTTTAGGCCACTTGACATGGAATGGCCTATCGTTACATTAGCTCTATTAATTTTCAGCTTGTCCTCATTTTCATTAGAAATATATAATGTCAATTGCATGCCAGTATCTAGTTTAAAATTAAAACCAAAAGGCTTATTATTCATTTAAAGAGCTGAAATTTTAAACCAGCATTGAATTAAAATTTCAGTACCGGACACTGCTGGTAAAGTATCTCCGAAACCCAGAGTTAAGGCCGAGGGTCCGACACTTCTATCAGCACCCTGTACACCCAAAGGTCATTTGGAAGGTGTAATCCACAGACTACTCTACTTAATTCTTCAGTACACGGGTTACTGTCACAGAAATCATGACTTTTACTGCCCGAGAGAGACTGCTCGGATTAGCAAGAGTCTGTAGAGCATGAATGTCTCTCGTTCCCCTTTATTAAAATCTGAAAAAAAAAAAAAAAAAAAAGAAAAAGAAAGAAAGAAAATACAAATTTCCGCTGAAGCTGAGCCTGCCAAAACGCGCGTAATAGGGCGAATAAGCACAAGATATAAGTAAATGTTATTGCAACGTTTGTAAAATGACAATAAAGATATTAAGTATGACAATATCTACAAAGCTTCTGCGATCAGGGGCCTCGCTAAGGGGGGGGGACAGGGGGAGCCTCCTCCCCAAACATTCGCAAATGTTGTTACACTTGGCAAATTTAATTAAAATTTTAATAAAAATTGTAGTACATTTTCTATTTTTGATAGAATTTGCAAAAGTTACAACTCTAATTGGAAATATTATTAAACTTTTTACAAATAAGAACTGTATTACATTTTCTAAGTGTGGTAACTTGGCAAAATTATAAAACGAGTTGGCAAATATGAAATTTTGACTTGGCAATTTAAGATCTTCTCCCCCGCCAATAAAAAGTCTTAGCGATGGCCCTGTCTGCGATCCGACAGTGAGTTCTGAATAAGGCGGAATCCAAGCCCCTGTTTCAGTGATGGAGTGAATCTGAAAAGTTGCATAAGAAGCTAGATGTTTCAATCTTTGAGAGCAAAGTCGGGCGTGATAAAATATTTGTTAGCCAACCGTCTGGAAGAACAGGAGGCCGGCGTATATGCCAGCGTATTATAATGGGTGTTCTTAAATCAAAAAGGTCAACTTTGTGACATATGCTTTAATTTATTCTTGTTCGGAAATGCATGAAAATAGCAGGTGTTGTTATTCAGAAACTGGCTAATTGCACTCAGTTTTCTGGGTTTTTTTTAAATGCAATAGATTTTTCATAACAAGCCTTCAAAGTTGACGTTTTTAAGCACATTTCCCGGCGAAAGCAGAGAAACCGTTCGAAAAGCAGGCGGAAAATGGATGATCACGTGATTAAAATAGCTTAGAACTGGACAGGTAATTTTTAAATTACCATAAAATGGAAAACTAAGTTCGAATCGAAATCGCTTCCATAGTCACGCCTTTCAATTTTGTATCTTTCTGTTAAAAAATGAATTTGTAAATATGTCAAACCGTTTTGAGCTTGTTTGGCGGAGCAGTTGAGAACACCTTTAAAGAGCAATTATAGAAATAAGAGAAGCATCGGCAACATCACCACACTCACATAGAGGAGAAAGGGCTCTTTTGAATTATTTGAAGAGGTATGCCCCAAAGGAACCATGACTGGCAAGGAAAGTTATAGTGAATGAGGTGAGCAGAAGATCGAAAGATACCGCTGGAACCAGATCATAGACATCTCTACCCTTATCTGAGTAATCCCAGTGATCTTGCCTCTGTTTCCTAAAATGAGCGCAAAGATGTCTTTTGATGTGTGAGTGCAGCGACCATGACTTCTGTTGGTGCTTAGGGCACAGGGAGAGAGACGCGCGAAGAGTTATGCTCTTCTTTGGCTGGCAGACGGTGTCATGGCTACACCAGGCTGGCTCATGTGTTGGGATCCTCATAGCCTATGGTGGCAAAACAGCTTGCCACAAGGCATGACAGTTTTACCATTTCAATACATTTAGTAATACATTCTACAAAAAATAATTCATTGAAGTCACTAATATTGTCCTCAGTCAGTTCGGTTTTTGCTCACAGGCTATAAAAACCTGCGAATTAATGTGACCGCAGATTCGTGAAAACAATTTTTATTTAGTTTGCTGATAACTTATCAGTAGAAGTTCCCAATTTTGAAATCTGCATAATTCTTAAACTTCTTCACCAAACAAATTTTTATTTGTATCCGAAGGTAAAATTTATCAAAAATCCAGATATGATGTCAAAATCGGATATTTGTTTTGAAATTTTCAAAGTTGGTTAAAGTTTCAATATGTAAGTCGGCTTGTTTGCTTACTTTTTAAACATACATACATAAACTTAATTTTCTATCGAATGGGTATTTCGGTTTTTCTGTGTGTCTAGTTGTCAAAAAACATGTACAGGGAGTCCGTGCTTCAGTTGAGAAGTGATGAAATTAATATGCTAAATTAATGTTTCAATTCATTTGTGTTTAACTTTATTCATGCGAGTGATTATTTTCTTTTTATGTAACAGTCTTTTATGTAAAATTAAATTTTTTTTTTGCTGAAAAGTAGTTTGCATTTTAAAGGTATTCTAACTTTTTTTAGCTCAAAAATATGAGTCTTTCTGACACATTCACAAGAACATTTTTATCTGTAAATGCATTGAATTAGCCCTCATTTCTTTCTTTAAATCTAAAAAAAATTCAAAGTATTGAACGAACTTTTTTTTATTTTCTGTAAAAAGATTGAATTTCAAATTACTGTTTCCAGAAGAAGCCATTTCCGTGGTTATTGCTTTTCGATATCCGGCTTAACCATTTGAGCTCTGATGGGTAAATGTCTTCAAAATTCCAAATGTCACATTGGCACCAGTATCTTGCAAAGAAAAAAACCGGTTAACGATATACACGAAAAAATGCATTAAACCTTTCTTAAATAAATTTTGTCGAATTTTCTGGTGCCGTTGTGACATTTCAGAATTAAAATTATGTGGTAGAAAATTCTATCTCAGAGCTTAAAGGGTTAAAACACCATTTTTACCATTTCCTGAAAAACTTATTGATTTTATCATAAGAAGCTCTATTCAAATTACAACGCACGCACATTTTATGATTAAAAATAATTTCATGGATTTGTCAGAAATCAGCCAGTTTCGATTTGAAATTAGCATCAATAAATTTAACTATTGTTAAATAAATGATTCCGTTTACGTAATAACTTATTTATATTAACAATGTATAAGCATATATCATAAAATCTTATTAAATGTTTCAATCCCAGCTTTCAAATAACTATAGTCTATAGGAAAATGAAATATTGTACCATTAACCATTTCAAAGGCAAAATATTTCTGCTGCTACAGAACGTTGAAATGATTGAATTTCACCTTAATTTAAGAACAAATTGATTTGAAAGTGATTAAAAAAATTTCGTCACGTACACCATGAAAGCAAAATTTTATTCAAAAATTAAGTTAAAAATCTGGCATTTAGAGATTAAAATTAATTGATATAAATATTTTCCACTGCCTTAGAAAATATTAATTACATGATAATTCCATTGGCATTTCTTATTTCGACATTCAACTTCTTAAAACAAATTCATTTTACTAATAAAATATTCCAACATGTTGATCACAAATAACGAATATTCGATCCATATGGCTGCTATTCAAAGTAAACATAATCAACAATAAATTAGTATAATTAGCCTGGGATGGATTAACAATAATCTGACCCTCAAGGCCAATGACGGTTCATATATCAGTCAAGACTCGCAAATATCTAGCATACTTACAGTTAGAAAAAACTGATATTGAACTAATGTAAGAAGGATTATGTGGTCACAACTGTCTTTTGAATAAAATTTTCTTTAAGTTTTACGCCAAAGGCATTACAAAAATGCAGTGTTGTTCAAATGTCACTGAACCGTGAATGTTGAGTAAATTAATCGGTAACATAATAAACTTTCTAGCATGTATTTCTCACGTAAGTGCCACAAGTTTATCATTAACATTCCTTATTCTTGTAGGTAAATCCTGGCAACACAGTTACAGTTAGATGATATTGTGATCATGGTTGAATAATAAACAAAAAATATAATTATAAAAGCTATGCATCCGCGGTACTGCTTTAAAAAGAATATGATCACACCCAACTAACTCTGCCGCAAATCCTTGTATAAAAATATGACTTGCACCAATTGATTTGTTATAGCACATATTAAGTTTATATTAAATAATGGTATGCTTAAATTTTACTTAGGGGGTCGTCTTAAAAATTAAAACAAATTCGATGCTAACACTTAAGTTTAATAGCATATTTGGATTCTTTTTAAAGTTTTACTTTCAAATATAAAACGGGAAATCATTTGATTCGGAAGAGTGGGAATTATGAAGGGTTAAAGTTTGTTTGGAATATCTAGTTTATTTTTATTTTTTTATCTTTTAAGAATTTATAGTGCTGGGCAATCCAAAGTAACATTATCATTAATTTGAAATCAATTATTAAAATTGGCAGACATATTATATGAATTTTAATTTTCCAACTGTGTAAAAAATGTCCAGGTCAAGATTTGAATCAGAGATTTCTTGGCTGAAGCTGTCAATGCTCTACCAACTGAGCTATCCTGGTTGAATTAGAGGGTCGAGTTCACCCAACTGACTTTATTGATCATAGCATTTGGTCTGATATATGGTCAATAAAATTAATCCAAGTGTAATTGCGTATCCAGCGTTAATTAGTTCCATAACTTGCGATTTATTCTGCTAAGTTGTTTCATATATCAGACCAGATGCTATGATCAATAAGGTTAGCTGAATGAATTAGATCGCCCAATTTCGTCTGGGACAGCTCAGTTGGCAGAGCATTGGCTGCCTTAGCCAAGTGATTCCTGGTTCGAATCCTGGCCTGAATATTTTTCGACCATTTAGACATTTGCAACTCATATAATTTGTTTACTAATTAGAATAATTGCGTTAAAATTAATTCAGTTTATTATAGATAATCTTCTATTGCATTTAAACCATACTTCCCTGTGAAAAAAATCAGATTTGTTGAATTTCTTTTATTTTGATTTTCTTATATATGACGTTAAATTTATCCTTAAATTACTCTCGAGCCTATCATTAAAAAATAGTAATTAAAGGATTATTTAATTTGTTTGATTGCTCATTTTTATTACACGTGACTCGGTAGTTTATATGACAAAATAAGCATAAATAATTACAAAGCAAGAAGCCGGGAAATTAATGCCTACATGAAACGAGAAATCTTTAAAATACTTATTAAATTATTTCAAATCAAATTGTAACGTCTATATCTTTAACATTTAGCTCATTAAAGATTACATCTTGTTGAACCTAACTCATTATTCAACTAAGCGTACATCGGCAATTTTTGCAATACGTATTGCTGTAGCCTGAAAAAAGATTCGAATCAGCACAGGATCTCTCAGAATATAGTGAGTATAGCTCAGAATAAAATAAAAGTATCCTATTCAAGGCCAATAATTTTCTGTACGATAATTAATATCTCTTTTTTTGGGGCAAATGTTTCTTTACTTGTCATTATAAACAGCTCAAAGTTAGCAAATTCAGCCGACTGGTATATACAATCATCATTAGCTTTTAAATGCGGACGAATTCATTTACCTTAAAGTACCGAAAGTAAGCCCCCTCCAAATATACCCCCCCCCCCCCATACTGTACATTTTGCAAACTGTATAAATCCTGGAAAATTTATAAATTCCAAATACATCCCCACACCCTCTTAATTTTACCTATCTATTTCACAAAAGTTCCAATTATACTCATCCCTTAAAATTATCAGAATTTCCTGTCTGCTAAAAGAGGGCTTACTTTTGGTACTTTAGGGTAGTATGAAATTTTACGAAAGTATAAAATAAACACTCTCGAGTTATCCATGATTATAAAAGATTTCCGAGATTTAAAGAAGCATTTCTGAAACAAAAGATTTTATGCCGGTAATTTTTAGAAACATTTCCCAATAGTTGACAGTTTTTTCTGCTCGGTATAAAAATAAAATAATGGTTTTCTGGACGGTATAATTTCTTAAGTAAATGTTCAACAAACAAACAAGTGAAATTGACAGCAGAGAATGAACACAATTTTGCTATTCTTACACGTGTAAATTCTGTTATGCAATTGAAAATACTTACTTCAGAATTGATAGCATCCGAAAAACCAATATGTCTTATTGATACCGGGTTGAGAATATTGCTTATTAAAATCATTCTATCTCAAGTGGCCTAACTTAAGAAATGGTGCCTGCTCGACCTTTTTCAGCTACGATGTAATCGCTGCAGGTTATAAATATAAGTCCCAAATGTATATACATCTGTAAACTGTCAGATTCAAAAGCAGTATAATTGGGGCACCAGGGATGCTTCTGGGAAAGTTTACTGTTTCACTGTCTCAGGGAAAACGATCAAATCATGAAATTTGTCATGTTTTTTGTTATGATAAAACATGAATTTATTCCAAAGATGCGCTCCAGTAAATTTTTTGAACTGAAAAACACAATTCCACTATTAACGATCATAAATCAACACATTCATTACCACATAGTCTCAAAGTACGCCATAGAGACTGTCATCATGAATTTGTCCCTTATTTTAACAAGCTGCAACAACTAAACAAATTAATTGGGAGTTTTCGGAGAGAGCCTGTGCTGATTCGAATCTTTTTTCAGGCTACAGCAATACGTATTGCAAAAATTGCCGATGTACGCTTAGTTGAATAATGAGTTAGGTTCAACACGATGTAATCTTTAATGAGCTAAAGAGGGGGTAGAGCCAAAAAATTGATATTTTTTTCCATTTTATTTATTTTTTAATTTAGACCTACAGTTAAAACTCCAAATTTTAAAATTTGACGTTTTAAAACTGAATTAGAGGTCTGCACGGGCCGGGCCGCGGCCCGAAGCCCGAGCCCGGCCCGACCCGCGGGCCGGGTTCGGGCCGATTTCCAATAATGGCATTCGGGCCGGGCCGGGCTCGGGCCTTACTTCTGAAGACTCGGGCCGGGCCGGGCCGGGCCTAGTCACTAATCATTCGGGCCGGGCCGGGCTCGGGCCTTATTCTTTTTGCTGGACGGGCCGGGCCTAACTTTTTTTCCGTACGAAGCCGAGACTGATTCCATTCTTCCTAGTTTTCATGGACCAAAATAATCAGTTCCTATTGAATCTTCCTATATGAAAATCCTTTTCTCGACTTTTTATAAATCAGTAATATTTGGCTTTGTCCAAAAATGTTTGCAAAAAAGGCATATACTTTTAAGCCGTCATTATTCTACAATTAAACATTAGAATTTATTCCTTTTAAAGAATCGTAAATTACTAGGCGTTTTAAAATAGAATTAAACACACACAAAAAAAAAAAAAAAAAAACATGATTATGACGGAATTTTTTTTAAAACTGAAAACTGAAAGTTTCTTTTAAAATGTTCATCCATGCAAAATGAATACAACAATACGGGAGAAAAATATATATTAAACATTTACATCTGTTAAGAAGGGAATGTATTTTTTTTTTTTTTTTTTTTTTTCTCGTTCCAAAGCGATTTTGTCTTTGGAAATTTTACTATATACCGCTTTTTCGACTTTTTGTCTCCATACAGGGAATATGGATTAATAATACTAGTGATAACTGAAACATTTACATACAACAAACAAAGATTCATTTAAAAGCGTAAATATCGCGGCCTACGGTACTTCTGCATAAATGGAGATTATAAACATGAAAAAAAAGACTAATATAATTTTTTTTGGTCAGAACTCTTCCATAAGATTAAAGATCAATGTTCTGTAGAAATTCACTTGAGCCGAGCCGGGTTCGGGCCGAATTTTAAACTTTTTTCCGGACCGGGCCGAGCTCGGGCCGAAATTTTAACTTTCGGGCCGGGCCGGGTAGGGCCAATATTTTTTTCGTTCGGGCCGGGCCGGGCTCGGGCCGAAATTTTAACTTTCGGGCCGGGCTGGGTCGGGCCAATATTTCTTTCGTTCGGGCCGGGCCGGACCCGGGCCGAAATTTTAACTTTCGGGCCGGGCTCGGGCCTGGAAATTTCGGCCCGTGCAGACCTCTAAACTGAATAGCACCATTTTTATTTTTTGTTAAAATATATATTTCTATAAAAATTAGTAAAAGCCACTTGGGGTTTCTTTGTAGTTTTGCTTTTAAAAAGAGTTATTTCGGATATTACATACACAAAATAAAAGACGTTTTTAATAGGTAATCATCAATTTATTTTACATGGATAACATTGAGCGCAGTGAATTGGGCGATTGGATATTATTGATGGAAGTGAAAATTCGGATTTTGTCGAAAGAAATCTTATCGGAATCTTATTATCTTATCGGAATCTTATTATCTTATCGGAACAAATGAATTAAGTGAGCGTACTCAATTCAATATCTAATCAGGATTTTTTTCCTAGAAAGAACCAAAAAAGCACATTTCATTTTTTTTTTTCGGATGCTGAATTTAGGATTCATTAATTGAAATTTTGAGTTTTCAATTAATTAAATGGGATTTTTAATATTCTTTGTTTAGTTAAGGATTATTGTAATGAATTTAGCGAAGTTCATTCTTTTTGTTTTCCACACTGTTAGTTTTTAGGCTTGGTAAATGGAAAGATTTTGCAAATGGCATAAAGCTAGGTGAACATATGTCGTTTTCAAACCAAGAACTTATCTTGACTATGTGTAATATACTTTTAATTCTATAACTTGGATTAAAAGTTATTTTTGTTGCAACCGAAAATGAGGATTGGTCAAAAAATTCCTTCAGAACAAATAAAATAAATTTGCTAAATTTAATAGCTAAACAAAACTATTTAGTAACAATAAAAACAATTTTTTTCTTCTCCCTCCTCCCCCGGAAACTGGATTTAGAATGGTTAATTTGGATATTTTACTTTTTAAAAGTAAAACAAAATAAATATTCTTTTGTTTTATTTAAAGGGATAAATCTATTAAAATTAACAAAATCTGTTTAGTTTTCATTTGTCTGCTTTTGTTAAAAGAGTTTCTGCATAAATTAACTAGATGGAATTTTCATTTGATGATCAATAATTGAATTTTCCTAATTAATATAATTTTAATATTATTTATACACTTTTGACGTATAAAATTATATTATTGATGCAAATAAAAATGCAAATAAAAACAATTTTGTCAGAAGGCAAGAGTTAGTGAAAATTATGTTAACACTGAGAGGAACAAAGTTTGCGTTAAAATTATGGTATCACTTAAAGAGGAAAACAGTTGTCGAACTTATCTAGCGTTAAAAAATCATCCTGTTTTCCACTGTTATTAAACAAGTCATAGAAAACTTTTTACTGTTTGAATATCAACTTAATTATGATTATTTTTCCCATTTAACCGTTGACATAAATTTGTTTAATCTTGTATTTAACTTTACATCTAATCAAATATTTGTTTCATAAGGACAGTAAAACTTCTATAAACTTTTCACTTTATTTCACCTCTGTAAACTTTATTTCCGTTGGTAAATAGAAGTATTTTTCAAATTACATATTAAATAGATGACATATATATTTTTTATGACCAAGAAGATATCTTGCATCAATAACTCAGTTTAACCCATTAGTGCCTAGCGTCCCTTTTTAGGGACGCTTCAAAAGGTGCATTCAGCACTGTTTTTGACGCCGGTAAAAAAGAAAAGCAAAAATTATTTTATTTAAATGATGCATTTTCGTGATTAATGAACTAAACTTAAACCTTCTAAAAATAGTGGTGCCAACCAAATAAAATTTACGCAAAAGATGGTGGGCACGAATGGGTTAATTTTGTAACTTGGATAAAGCAATGTTATTATTGCCACATAAAATATGGATAGTGAAGAGAAGCATCTTTAGAGTAATTGGGGTGGATAAGTGCCAATATTTAATACAATATCTAATAAAAATATTGTTTAGTGAGAGTAGTAACCGCAATTTTTTTTATTTTCCAAAAATTCGGCAAGGATTAATTGATTTAAAAAAAAATAAACACAATGTTTTATATCCTTTGTCTGCTATAAATATGTGATTCCATTAAATTTAGCAAATGTTGCTTAGTCTACCTGTTTGTTTTGTGTTTTCAGGTATAACTTTTCAAGGTAATTTCTTTGGTATAACGAAAATGAATTACTTTTTATAGCAGATTAACATAAAATAGTGTTAAAAATCGAAAATGACAACCAAATTATAAATGAACTAACTAATATGTTGTGACCATAACAAAACTTTCTTTTATTTATATCAAAATGTCAGCAACCAAAATTCTAATCATTCTTGCGATATAGCTACCCGAAAATCATGAGAAGCAGAGCATCTTGCTGGGACGTATGGACACAAACCTAATCAGCACCAATTCGTGTCAAAGTCCAACATGATATGAAGTTTGATGAGATTCCGTGCATTAACCCTTTCCGGTGCGACAAATTCTGTTAGTAAAATGAGAAATTATCGACTGACACCGGAATTTACAAACGACTTTTCAAGAAATCATGAACTCCTTAATTTAAGATTTTTATTGTGAAAGCAAGATTTATTACAATATTATTGGTGCCAATTGCAAATTTGGAATTAAAATTAGGTATGTCCAGACCGGACACACTGCACCGGAAATGGTTAATACTGGAGATAAAACTTTAACGGAAATCATTAAAAAATGTAGCATGTCAATGCCACCTGTAGAACAATCACAAAAATCTAATCAGCACGAATTTATTGAAAGGTTTAACTGAATCTGAAATTCGATTAAACTCCTTCAAGCATTAGTTTTTGAAATAGAGCAACGATAAAATTTGTATCAGATACTCATAGACTCACAGACAGACATTATCTAAATCAGTCAAACCGTAAATAGGATCTTCTAATACCCCAAAATTTGTCGAAAACTGTGCAAGTCGAAAAATTTCACAAAATCCCGGAATTTTTTCTTGTAAAGGTAGAAAAAACAAAACAAAAAAAATCTCTCTAAATTTCTTAAAATATGTAACTGATAATGTCAACGATTCTATGCATGTTTGCATTTATTATTGAAATACTAGGTCTATGGAAAATTTAAAGGTAATTCGATGTTGTTTAAAAAATTCTATTGAATTTACGAATATTATTCTCTCTGATTTCAGAAGTATTTTTTTTTTTTCACAAATTAACTATACATGCTTCCTCGTCTATGTTCAATAGTTCATTATTATTTAAATTTATGATTAAATTATGTATTCTTTCACATTGATGACTGTTGGCAAACAGAAAGAAAAAAATCAGTTAAAACGACAAATTTTGTGATAAAAAAAGAGCGTGACATTCAAAATTGCAAACAATAGTACATGAATAACATTGACATTCTCAATAATAAAAGATGGCCTTCTCAGTTTCGTCTGAAAGTCATTTTGTAAAATGCATTTAATAACGATGAAACAGCAGCAACAGTTTCCGAAGAAGAATGGTGAAGTCTTGCAAGCTGAATTCTGTCATTTTGTTTGGAGGTAAAAAGTTTATGTTTTTCTAATTACATAAAAATATGCATGTTTATATGTAATATGATGTGTTATCTGTATGTGTATGGTATATTATATTACATATAGAAATTTGACATGTTTTAAATATTTGTGTTACAATGGCGTACTTATCAATCTTCATCACAAATTAAACATTATTCCAAATTAATTAAATTTACACTATATGTTTTATAGTTAAGGAAATAATTATAAAATGGTTTTCCATTGAGGGAGCAAAAGCTTGTATTGTAAAAAATCGTCTGATTTTTTTAAAAATTTAGAAATTGTGAATTATTATATCGCGTTCTATTATTATTATAATATAGTCAATAGCACTGCTTAGGGTTGATTGTTTATGGCAAAAACAAATTACACCAAACTTTTTTTAACTCAACTATTTGCAAACAACAAACATCGTGGCATATTTCTATAGCTTTTCAAACTGAACATGAAGTTTATGCTTGGAAATAATGGTTTTAAAAATATTTTGTAAGATTTCTTCTGATACAAACATTCAAACTTATTAATAATATTAACTTCATTATGTTATTTTGTTATACTGCTTATATGCTATCTTAGTATTTTTATTACTCTTTTTCTTGCCCTTTTAAAGTGTGTTGTGGCCTGCCTAATATCTCAAACATGTGTTAACGGCATGTGGGAAAAATAAGATTGAGTATGGCTGACTCAGAATATGCGGTCAATTAAAATAAAAATTAACTTATAAGTTTCTTTGGTTTAATATTTTATAACACATCATGGCATAAAGTACGAAAATTCTGTTTCGTTCTAAAAAATGTCCAGTTTCATTTAACCCATTAACCACCAAAACTGTAAGGATAAAAATGTCCAGTTTCATTTAACCATTAACCGCCAAAACTGTAAGGATAAAATTTTCATATTTTTAGTTGAACGTCCTTTGCCACCACAAACTCTGAAAGATAATTTTCGCTTTATAAGTCTCAAATTTTTATGTGTTTTAGTAAGGCCAAATTTTTAATTGAAAAATAATGGGGGGTATGTAAATAATTAATATATGTTCTTTTATTTTCACCGTTGCGTGAATGAAACACCAGCGGGTAATGGGTTAAGCAATCGTCACAAAATATTAAATTTTCATTTTATGGGCTATAGGAAATGCGATGGGCCAACGTGAAAAAAAGTTGAGAATTATGACTGGCTTAGATTATGGTCCACTTATATTTAAATTAACTTATAAATTCCTTTTTATATTTTATAATGCATCGGGCCATAAAATACGACGATTCTCTTTCGTTCTACAAAAAATTCAACTGCATTTAAGTAACAGCTAAACATTAACTTTCCGTTTTGTGGGCACACAGATATGTTATTAAAAGTATAATGTTATGTAAATGAATGGTTATTAATAATGAAAAGAAATCAAACAGAATAGAAGTATTCTGCAAAAAAAAAAAACTTATGAATATAAGCAAATATTAAAATTACAGCCAGCAAAGATACAGGGAAATATTTTGAATAATTTTAAGGACAAAAGTATTTTTATATATAAATCAAATCTCCATTTCTCGCATTTTCATCATTTTAAATTTCTAATTTTTTAGGAAATGTTCATAGAGATTATTTATATTTTATAAGTAACTACTATGCCGAATCTCATGTTTCTAGGCTCTAAAAATCGTATTTTTAGAACGTTTTATACTCCTGTAACCCCTTTGGGTTAGTGGTATCGACATAAGAAATAGCATATGTTGGAACAAGAACTGTCACCATCATTTTGATATCATTACTTTTGAAATCAAATCTTTAGATTCAAATATTACCTCTTAGAAATAAACACACAAACAAACAAACTTTACTTCTTCATAATATTAGCATAGATTTAGATTATGATTTAGATTATTATATGGATCCTGTTACACTCCCAGCCTGGTATTTAATACTTTATTTAGGATAAAAATTTCTCACAAGATGTTTGAAAAAATATTTCAAAAGGTTTTATTCAAATAAAACCTAACAGTTATATTACTATTGGACAATATTTACAATGTATTACTTCATAGGTTTCGTAAATTTAGAAAAGATTTTGCCATTCAACGATTTTATGCAGTATGCAAAGGCAAATACAGAGAAACTATTAATCGCAATAAGTTACGTATAACTTACATCTCAACTTGGAAATAAATTTTCTGGGAAAAATTGTATACACGAGGAATGCAAACGGAATTATATGGTATTTTGACAGAATTAAAAAAATAATAATAAATAATCTTAAATCCAAACAGATGATTTTCAGAAGCGATTAAAAATAATTTCCATTCACAGAAGTGTAATAATCTCAGTTATTTTAATTCAGATTTGAATTATATGATAGTAATAATAATAAATTCTAATAAATAATAATAATAAATAATAGTAATAATAATAATAATTTTCAGCAATTTTTGTCGTCAAACTGGCCAAAGCCCCATGTCGAATGGAATTATAATTAACATACATTGCAGTTACGATATACAGTTGGCAAAAAAAGTATTTGTACACTCTAAAATTTTTAATTTTTTACTAAATAAAAACAGATATTTTGTCAAAAATAGTTTTAATACAGTCTGTTTACCGTGCGTTTTAAATTACACAACAGAAAATTTCGATAAAGATGTAAAATAATTTTCTAATGGGAAAAGTTTAAAAATTTCTTGCAAAAAAAGTATTTGTACATTTCTCCATCCTGATATGTACTGTGTTTTATAGTGTTTATGGTTCAAAGGACTACTTTTACAGAAGCTGTTAATAATTTTTAAGTTCATATTATATTTGTCTGACATTTAATTTAATTTGCTCTTGAAGTAATTGAATATAGAACCTAATACTAGAGAGGCACCTCTAGATATATGAAATCCTATGATTGAGCATAATAAAAATTTAAATACGCAACAAGAATTTGTAAAAGCTATTAAATTACCATTTACAACTATTGGATGTATAGTGAGAAACTATGAATAAATTAAAAGAATCGAAATTCAATGAAAACCAGGACTTCTTAGCAAACTAACAATGAGGGAAAAAGAGAGTGTTGTTAAAAAAGCTTTAAAAATTCCTGTGCGTTCGGTTCAAAAATTTGCTGGAGATCTTGCGACATCTTCTCGCATCAGAGTAATACCTCAAACAATAAAAAATATTCTTCTCAATGCAGATTTAAAAGGAAGAAAGTCAAGGGAAAATCCATTCATCAACGAAACAAATAGGCGAAAACGCATAGTATTCGCTTTCGCATACAGAAGTAAATCATTGGATTTTTGGAAAACAGTAATTTTTTCTGATGAGGAAAAATTCGGAATTTTCTTACCATCAAGCATTCGAAAAAATTGGCGTAAAAATAAAACTGTTCTAGATCCAAAACGTATACCTCAAACTATCAAGCATGTTGGGGGGAATATTATACTTTTGGGGTGTATAGCTTCTAATGGAGCAGGACATTTAAAATTTTTTGACAATGGAAGGACAGATTTAACATACAGTGATGTGTCGCGCCATAATTTATTAAACTGTGCCAAGAAATTATGCATAGAGGAAGCTTTTCACTTTCTGCAGGATAATGACCAAAGCATACTGCTGTGATCACCAGCACATGCTTACGACAATACTCGAAGACGACTGGTAATTCCTCTAAAATCTCTAGACTTGAATCCAGTAGAAAATTTGCAGATGCTATTGGATGCAAAAATCCGAAAAAAAAATATGTATTAGTAAAAAACAGTTTTAAAGAAGCTCTTATTGTGTCATGGAATAACATTAACCAGACCACTACAAAAAAGTTGGTGGAATCTATGTCATACCATCTAGAAGTAGTCATAAACGCTAAATGAATTCGCACAAAATATTAATTTGTATCATTTTACTAAATTTTCCTTAATTATATTACATTAAGATAGTGTACAAATACTTTTTTTGCATTATAATTTTGTATATTTGTTTATTATAATGTAAAAAATCGATTCGTTTAATTTTGTTTCTGCTTCTATAATATGATAATGCATTAAATTAATGTATTACAGTATTTTTTGCTTAAATCTTTTGTTTAATTTCATTATAATTTAAAAAAATGAAGTGTACAAATACTTTTTTTGCCAACTGTATTTCATGTTTCCTTTGATTTTCATGTGTCACAGAGTTTTTCATTTCCATGACACTTTTATATGGACCACATTATTCCATGTACGATCATCCACTTAAAAAAGAAAACAATGTACTCAATCTTAATCAACAAAATTGCACCGCCCGAAACAACAACGACAACAAGAAACAAACAGATATAGCCACTTGATTAGAAATTATGTCTCTTTCACTTTATATTGGGGGAAAAAAAAGGAGAGAGATATTTCGTCGTAGTGAAATTTCACACCTACTTTGGACATCATTTTTCGATTTTACGATAGATTTTGCCGTAAGATATCAAGCGGTAAGTCATTCTCCCCATGGGCATGGGGGAGCAGCTGTTTCTACTAATGTTGCACCTTTATAAACCTCCAAATTGCTTACAAATTTAACCATTTTCTCTTCATGCCCTACTGTTACGTACAATAAGTATATTTTTTTCTTTCATTGTGTTGTGAAATTTCTCGGCTAGCAGAGTACATTCGTGAAGAGGCTAGCTAAAAAAAAATTGTAAAAAAGTGAATTTTGCTACATTTCGGTGATCTTTACAGCACATGTAAAACCGAGAGATTTAAATCGATTTTATTTCTTTTTTTACCAAAATTTTAGTGATCCTTTGCAACTTTTCCTCGGTATTACGAATTGAAAAACTATTTTTGATTTTTTTCGGCCCACATTTCTGTATGTTGAATATTATAAGCTGAGTTGTCTATAATCTGAATAATTAAAAAATCGCGAAAATTTTATTCATCCATAAATGATGATTACTTGACGGTTCTAATATGTTTAAAATATGCTTAAAAATACATTTAATTAAAATGTGTTTTGGTGGCATTAAATGAAGAAATAAATAAATACATGAACCTTAAGTTTAATTTATAGATTTATTTTGAGCATTAAAAAATCTTTATCGAAATGTTTTTATTTATCCTCAATATGATTTCTGAAAAATATTTTCCAGGTAACTTTTCCTGTGGCCGTCTCCTTCAAGTTATTTTATCTTTACAAGTTTCGGGAATATTTTTGCCCTATATTTTGAATCTGAGAAGAAATGACTTTCAACCACCTATACCGTTTATCAGGTATTTATTTTATGTCATATGTATATGAAATCTTACAAAGTTTAGAAGGTTAACCTTTATATTGCAGTGCTTGAAATATGCAACTTATTAGTATACCATCGATTTATTAATTTCAAAGTAGCTTTTTAAAACAACTAGGGGCAACATCTTACCAGGCTTTTATGTGATATTCAGTGTTCGTGATTTTTTCAATTTAAAACTTTAATAACCTTTTTATATTTAATATTTACTTTTTAGATTGCCGATAAGAACACCAAAGCACAAAAAATGTGAAAAATATCAGCGATATCTTTAAATAAAGTTTTGAAATTTATTAAAAGCAATACTTTCGTATTAGCCGGATGCCAAAAATTAATAGAAGAAAAACCACAAAAATTTCGTTACTTACAGCAGCCATTTTGATTTTCATTTAGTTTATTTTCAGCCATTTAATTTCGGTTTTTAACTCTTAAATGCATAGTGTAAGATAACCTTTTTTGTTAGATAACCTTAAAGTTACTTGAAGTTACATAAACTTTTTTGTTATTTGCTACTTTCTATTGGTGTTTAGTTGAACTATTATGTATTACTTAAGTGTGATAATTAGCATCAAATGTCGTGATGTCGTTTTGAGCAATTTTTTCTGTTACCCAGGAGTGACATTGAGACATGTCCAACAGAAACATAAATTTTTCACAAAGTTTTCAGTGGCTAATACACAAAAATAGACACAAATATAATTTTTTCCTAAAAAAAATAAAAAATGATGCATAAAAGGGTTAAGCCCATCGCTTGATTACAGAGTTTGTAGGCATCAAGTAATTTAGTGAATTTTATTTGTTTCAGTATCAGAAATTTCGTAACTATGGATTAACTTTATCTAAAATGGATTTTTCTTTTCGTTAAATAAAAAAATATATATTACATTGAAAAAATTCTCGATTTTCATATGTCATTATGATGTGAGTGTCAGTGTCTCAGTGTCTCAGTGACATGTTTTTATTTCTAAAATAGATTTTATTCTTTGTTGTACTTCTACAATGACACTGGTAATATAAATTATTTGTTTAATTCTAAAGTTTCAAGAATTTTTTTTTATTTTATTATTATTTATTATTATTATTATTATTATTTTTGCTATCTAAGTTCTATTTGTTTTTTTAGTAGTCGCATGCAACCATTGTTGAAATTATATAATGACTAAAATAGATAAAACTGTAGCAGAACAACTGTGATCTCCATGTAAATTTTAAAGTATATCACACACTGTTAAAAATCTGCCGCAATCTGTCCAGTCATTCAAACATTTTTATAGAAAACTATTACATAGCCTTAATCATATTTATTCTATTCTGACCAAAGAGAATGAAAACAACTGTTTTTTATAAAAAAGGCTGAATGACTGGGCAAATTGCTTCAGATTTTTAACAGTGAACAATGACTATTTAACAATAAGCAATTAAAACTATTGAAAAATAGTCAAATGTGGTAATCCCAAAACTTTCTTCTATCTTATGCATGTTAACACTTCCTGAAAATGCAGCATAACAGAGCCACTGCTAAGGTCGTTTGAACCAAAACCCAGTTAACAATGTGTGTCAACTTATTACTGAATTTGAAGTTTGATGAAAATCCGTCCATTAGTTTTTGAGATAGAGCTATTGCAAGATTTTTTGAAAAAATCTGCATGAAGTGCCACATGTTGGGCGATGTATTCCAAAAACTAATCAGGAAAACATTGGGAAAATGAAATGAAGATATTGAGGAAAGTGGAATATTACTTGCATTATACTTTTTCAAGTAAACTGATCCAAATTTTTGCTATTTTGTGAGTTAAAACGTCATTACAAACAACATTTGCTTTAGTAATAATTCTATTATTTCTCGTATGATTAATTCCCAGTAATTCTTCAAGGAAGATAAAATTTTTGCATCTTCGAAATTAAGTTGATTATTTTGCTTCTGGTTAAAGTTGGCTGTTGCTGGACGATTGTACTATAAATCTCTCAGATGTTCTTTGTGTTAGATAATTGCTTCTTTTGTACCAAAATCTGTCACCAGATGGCAGCACCAGAGATTCTTCTGTTTTGACTGGTACAGAACTTTTTAGAACAGTTTAGTGGAAGCAGTGACTCAGCTGGCTGTAGGCAGCAAAATGCTGTCAAGGATTAAGAATCCATTATTATACATTATGATTCCAAAAGAATAATTACTGTTCATCAAGAACTGCTTCAAACTGGAGCTAATATATGTTTTAAAGTTATTTTTTCTCTAATTTTAATATTAGTGTAAATAGTGTGAAGATTGTGTATCTGTTCTTTTGTGTTCTAAAGTGTTCTAAGTATTATGTTCATCATTATTCTACATTATTTTTCTTCAAATAAAAAGTGTGTCAACAAAAGGTAAAGCTTTTAACTCTTTTTTATTATTGAGGAACTTACTTATTCACACCTTATGCAATAACATTCCAACACTTTCATACGATTTTTAAGTTTACGAGAAGTCATTCCTATGTATTCGAGATAAATATTTTTTGTTTTAAGTGTTTAAGTCAACTGATCCAAATTCTTGGTAACGTTGTAGGATAAAACGTCATTACAAACACTATTTCATTCGTAGTAATTTCTATTGATTCTCGTATGATTAATTCACGATTATTCTTCAATTGACAATTCTTGAATATCTGCATTTTATTTTCCCAATGTTTTCCGGATCCGGATCTAAAAAATGATCATTGAATTTCATTTTCACTCCTTTTTGATGCCAATTACGTGACATTTGAAAATTAAAATGTTATTGTATTTTTATATTCTCTGTTAATGACTGTGTTTGCAGTTGAAATTACTAAAGATTAAAATAATTTAACATCATTTTAAATAATTTTTTGTCATCTTTAAGTAATTTACACATAGTGCAGTTTTAAGTTTACCTTTTTAAAGATGAATATACAATTCTACTTATTTATTTGCGGAAGATTTTTAATATTTATTTTAATTTACAGGCCTTAATATTAACATGGGCGTAGTGAAAATATTTTTTAAATTGCCATAATTGAAAAAATATGTTTGACATTTATGAATAAAAATTCTTTTTTACTTTAAAACGTAGGGCCATTTTTATCAGTAGAAAAAATTCACCTCTGTTAAATTAGGATCTCAGTCTTTATTTATTTTTATATTGCTATTTATTTGAATGCATAGTGTTCTATATATATTTGAAAAGTGGTGTGGGATTATAGTTGTGGAAAAGGAAAAACTACAGAAGTTCAAATTACGTCAAAAAAAAAAAATGTCTCATGTTATAAGCTTCGTTTTGAAATTTCTGAATAAATGTTAAAAAAAAAATAATCAAAACAGTTTTTATTGCAGCCATGCCGCTGGTTGTATTCCAGAAAATGGTCTTTTTACATTCTTTATGGTTCCTGCAAGCTTTCTCGGTGAGTTGAAAATTATTACTCTTTATTTATTTATTTATTATTTATTAGGCGTTCGCGGAGTGTGTCTGTTGTTTTTGAATAAATAGCCTTTTTGGTCAAAATATACCACACAGGGCATTAACCCCTTCCCCCAAAACAAATTTCGCACTGAAAGGGTTAAAAAAATTTGTTTGCGAAACTCGTTTTTGCGAATTCTGTTTTTATTGCTCAAAATTATGCATCGGCTTTGGAAATCAAAATACGAAAAACCAGACCATTTTCCATTTTCATTTTCCATCTATGAAAGCACTTCCAGACTTCCCTCTGACGCCACCCACATCGTTTGGTGACTATCATGCTTGTCTGTGTTTGTACTTTTCATAAAATTAATCCACGCCTTAAAAATAAATCAAACTGTATCTTCACACCCTAAAAGAAATTTAGCAATATCTCCATGATTTTCATATTTATTTATTTGTTACCATTGTTATTATAGACGCAATTAAATTTTTTTCGTCTTACTCTACAAACATTTTTGAAATTGACTTCTGGAAAAAAATGGTTTAATTTTAAATTTGATAAGTGTAACTTCAGAAACTTAGGGTTCTTTATTTTACCGCTCTACGATTGATTGCATTTTGTTAAGACGTGTCGGTATATTAATACTATGTGATAATATTGCCACATGCTTTCAGTCACGTAAATAATAGCACCCTTCGTTGAGTGGTAAGAGCCAAGATGCGCCCTTGGTTAGGTTGAACAGGCCTGGTGTAGTACATAAGACAGCGCAAGGATTTTTAGGTACATCTAATATTACACTTAATGTAATTTTTTTACTGATATATGTAATGAAAAATGGAATCTAACACATCTTCATATACTTTTATTAATTTATTTTAAATAACAAAAAACTCGAAATCTAATTCCAATATGCGCAGATTTATCGAATATATAATAAAGAACATGTACAAAAAAAATTTAAATCTCTAACTCAAATATAAAAAATTCTTAGCATTTTTAAAAACAAAAGTTAAAAGAATATGAACACGGAAAAAAAAGCCATTTAAAATTTTGATTTGTGAAGATAATTGCCCTCAATGTATTAATAAAATTTGCAATATCTCGTAATATAATTGTCACATGGGTAACAAAGAGGTGTCAAAATGTTCGCAATTAATCATTAACCCGGGAGAGTTCACTGCATGAGATTTTCTTTCTCCATCGTAACATTTTTAAGACTCTTATTTAAAACAATTTTCATTTTAATAAAATTTCAAAGTGTGATTTCGATTACTTTACCTCTTTTGTGAATAAAAGTACTAAGCCAAACAAAAAAGTTGATATTAAGTGAATGTAAAGTAAAAGAAAAGCAATTGGGCACTGTGAGAGAAATTCTTACTTGCGAATTCTCCCGGGTTAAAAAAAAAAATCTGAAAAAAAAAACTTAAAAAAACTGCCATTTTTAAAAAAAAATCTTTTTTGATAAATTTTAGAATAAATTGCCTTTCTAAATGCGACGAAGATAAGTTGTAAATAAATAAAAAAAAGTATAAAGTTCTACACTATGTGGACAAAGGTGACCGGCCACTTGTGATTTTAGACATTTTGTTAAATATCTAGAAAAAGACACGAGGATAATTATCCTGAAACTCCAGGTGTGTAAACATAATAGTACACGTCATATATTACCGTGAAGTTTTTTCCCGAAAGCCCATAGGGGACCGTCAACAAATTGAAAAAGAATATCTTTTTGCTAATCCTGTCAAAACTAATGTAGCAAACTTGTTCAAACTTTAGATTATGATTAAGTGACTTATTGTAATAAACTGTGTTCATTTTTATGAGGACAGCATGTATACTTGTAGGGGGACTGTGCCCAAATATAAATGTACGTGCAATATGGTGTACTTTGTATTGACACTAATTAATAGATGCATGGATACAGTTCATCATTTTGCTTCATTTTGGCAAACACAGATTTTGTGCTGACGAAAATTTTCAGAATTTCCAAGCTATGTTTTTCAGACTTTCACAAAAATTGCTCCATACATTTAGCAAACGCATTATGCAAATTATATTTTGATTGCTTTCACGCATGTGCAGTGAAACATTATTTAGGAAACATGATTATTTTTCATAAATTTATTAATTCAGATTATAGGTTATTGTGTACAATGTTGTTTGTTATATTTTTCGAAAAAAACAAAAAAACATTTTTGTTATATTAAGAACTCTGAAAATTATAAGCAAAAAAAACTGGGAAAAACTTGGGACACACAACAATCACAACAAGCCTCTTAGTCATAATGTGCAGTTTGAACACTTTTGCTACATTAGTTTTGACAGTTTCATCGAAAAGATATTCGTTTATTTTTCAATTTGTTGACGGTTCCCTATGGGGTTTCGGGAAAATATCTTCACGGGAATGTAAGACCTGTACTATTATGTTTCAACACTTAGAGTTTCAGGATAATTCCTCATGTGTTTTTCAAGGTAGTTAACAATATCTGAAATCGAAAGTGGCCTTTCACCTTTGACCATATAATGTATTTTAAAAAAAAATCTACAGTTCCTCTGCTTATTGTAGTATTTTAGATTTTTGAATATATATATATTTTTTAACACATTATTTATTTTTCATATTCCTTTTTAAATTTCCACGCGTTACTTTTATTTTTACTATACAACATTATTTTGTACGCACAAAACAATTTCAAAGAAGTATGTTAAATGTGCTAATATCACGAGTAATTTTTTTGTATGATTATTGCAGGTTTTTTACTAAGCTTTCTACTACATTTTGATGCAACTCCAAAAGAACATTTTAAAAAGAATTTACATACTGCTTCATTTGCTTGCAATGTTGCGTACTTTTTCAGTTGGATTTTGATATGTTCTTTTCCCTTTACTTACACGGATCTTCCAAACAAGTATGAATGGGTAAGAATACATTGGAGCTTCTTTCTATGTTTTAAAATATTTTCAACAAAAGACTTGTTTCATTTCGTAAAGTTACACTAAAAAATCTATGCAGAAACGTTTCTGAAAACTCATATTATATTTTTTACTCTTACATGCACAAAAGAAATTACACAGCTGAAAATATTTAATTCATGATTAATGTCATCCCAAAAAGTGATATTAGGTTTGATAAAACTGATTAATACACTAAAAAATCTACTCAGAAACGTTTCTGAAAACCAGTGGCAGCAAAAGAAACTTTGATTTAATAAATGATTCTTTAAACGTAAAAAATATGATTTTTTTATTATAATAAACGTATTTATAACGTGTTATTAATCACACTTTTCAATGTCTTTTTAGTGTATTTTCATGCTATACTATATCATGAAATTTGCTTGCAAAAAAGGGGGTGTAAATTTCTTTTATGAATATTTGAAATCTAAACTTATGGCTCTAAATCATATCTTTCTTTTCCCACAAAGTTTAGACACTTTGAGAAGTCCTATCGTGCAAATTGCATTTCGATATCTCAATTTGTTATATTTTAGTAAATTTTTGAAATATGAACAGACTGATGGAGGCAATTCTGGGAGGCCCCAAATCAATTTAGCTCATTTTGAAAATATGCTTATTTGATAAAGTAGAGGTTTCCTCTCCAACTGCTTTCCTCGAGATGCTTCTAATTTTGAATAAAAATTTTTGCCTAATTTTATAACCAAACTTTGCAATTAAATAAGATGAAAATTAACATTCGGAAATCATGGTAATCTACGAATTGCAGCTACAAACATTTGGTATAAGTTTTACTTTCAAGATTAGAGTTAAGAAAATATAATAATTATATTAAAATTTTACAAACATTGTCAAATTATGAATACTCCGCTTTCAGTGCATACTGTACTATATACGACCAGTAAATAAATGTGTTTCATCAAATCCATGATGTACCAGCAGTTCCAATTTGGTAAATTGTGCTCTATATAAGAAAGGAAGGTAGAACCATCGAAACACTGAAAAGTAAAAATCTACATGTATTAAACGCCTAAAGCATTTAGTGTTTTATGGGGAAAATACACAAAATAAATTCGTTCAAATATGGGTGGGGCAAAACACTTTGCCCAAGGATACCACGCGCTTTTAAATATTTATAAACCTTAACTTTATATCACCATTATATTCTGTCTCTTTCAAGGTACAATAGAGTGCTAATTATCCGGATCGGTCGGAACCGAAGTAAATCCAGTTAATAAAGGATCCGGATAATTAAACAACTTAGAAAACAGCTATGGCCATGTCTTTTAGGTAACGTCCCTTCACACTTTTTCAAGGCCTAAGAATTGCAATTGTAATAACTCACATTCTAGTATATTACAAATGGCGTGTTTACAAATTATTTTCTTAACTTTTTAAAAATTTTATTTTCTACAAAATTGATACAAAGTTATGCGCAGAAGTACATGCTGAAATTATTACATGTATTTATACATACACTGTACAATACATATCAAGGGACAAAAAAAGCAGTTTTTTACCCGCTTCAGAGAATTTGAAGATAAAAAGTGATTTTTGTAAAAAAGAAAAAAAAAAAAAAAAAGATGTGCGTTCGCGTTAGAAGTGAAATTTTTTAGGTTCAAGAAACAGTTAATTTCATGTATTGCTTTCCTTGGATTTGTTGGTGATTTTATTATTTCAGGATTAGGATATGGCTATTTAACGGATAACTTTCATCATATACAGCCGAATTTACCCTACCGCGCCTAAAGGAATTTTACATAAAAAAGTTTAGAGAAGGTGGAGAAAAAGTATCGTTCTTGATCGATCCGTTTAATTGGATAATCCGGTTAATCGACATCCGGATAATCGGCGCTCTACTGTAATCGAATTAACTTTCAACAATTTAATAAAAAAAATTTTTCAGATATATTATGTTCTTTTGGAGCACATGGCAGGAGCTATGCTAATGTTAGGAAGTTGTACCTTTTTCCCCATCTTGCAAGTTATTTTAAAGGAAAATTCAAATGACAAACTAACAAAGTCAAGAATAACAGTTGTGGTACTCGTGATTCCAAATGCATTAATAGGTAACATATACGTAATTTTATAGACACGTTATCGTTTCATGATCTGACGAAATTTCTAATTTCTTTAAAATGTACATTATACATTTTCCCTTGTTTTAGGTCTGTTTTCTTTAGCTTCTTTAACTTTCGAGGAACTAATTATGAAAGGAGATACATTAGCTCAAGATGTAATTTATGAATTGCCTTCGAAAGTATGATCTACAGTTTGTTTATATATTTATTTTCATTGCATCTGTTTTTTCAGTGTTACATTATTTATAGTACGATTTTTAAATATGAATAACAGACATGGGGACAAATTATTTAGTTATGTCTGGTTTAAAGATATATATTTTTCTTTCTTTATTTTTTTAAACAAAAAGTTGTAGAAATGACACATAATTCAATATGAAAGTATAAGATTTCAAAAAATTGCAGATGATTTGTCGCCATTAACATGATGAAACAAGCAGGTAATGGAATATTAAAATAGTTATCTAAAGAGGATATTGGAACATCTATGGTAGAAGAAATTTTTTTACAGAAATATATGTGTGATACACCAATCGAAAGCTGAAGAATTGGTGTTTTTGAATTTGTAAGTTTTAATTTCATGTGAATAAGTCTATACCAAAAATGATCGGGAAACTGACAGTTTTGAAATCCACTTACAATTCAGCATAAAAGTCCACTTATTGAGTTATATGGTTTATTTTTTTATTCATTAAATTAAATTATTATGCATTGAAAATAAAAAAAGCTATTATTAAATCCATCTAATCTGCATCATAGTTAAAAAGTTTTAGCTAAGATATTAAATGCAATTTTAACTTTATTTAATAGTTGATAATTAAATGTCGCTAAGTAACGGAAAACGTTTTAAAGTGTTAATTTTATAAAAATTACTTAAAATGTTTACATGAAACTTCTATTTCTCTGATTTGGAGATATAAGACAGATTTTATCTAATTTTTTTTTTTTTTTTTTTTTTTTTTTTTTTTTTATGTTACACATGGAATATGATCTGGGGTGTTGTCACAAAAGTAACACTGAACACTTTTGTCCATAGTTTACATAAAACTACATTACAATCAAAACAAAAACAACCTACTGTTTAGTTATTTTTTTTCTTTTATTACACCAGCTCTTTAAATAGTTTTAGCCATAATTAAGAATATTTAGTATATTTTAAGCAAAATTAAAATATTTACTTCTTTTTTTAATGAATTGGTTTATTTTATTTATTTTTATTATTACATAAGATTATAAAATAATCATAACAAGTGATAAAGAAAAAGAAGCAAATTCAACTCGTGTTATTTTTGCTTGCTTTCTTTTAATTTAAAATACATTTTCTTTGATCAGATATTTTGCAAGCTTTGTAAAGCTTTGTTTACCGAATTCTGCTGTATGATCTACAGACAGTCTTATAGTAACTGTTATGAAAAAGATTCAACAGTATACTTTAGATTTGAATATTACTTCCTATATATGATTTTTTTAAAGAGTAGAAAAAATTCTGCTAAGCGACAAAAATGGTACAAAAAATTATGAATGAAATTGAATATGTTGAGGTGAGAAAGAAACAAAATAACGCATACTATGGTAGGTGAAAAAAATCTCTTCGAGCCAGCAAAAGCTTCAGCAAGAGGAAAGAAAAAGTAGAGAACTAGCTAACCCCAAATTATGTAATGAAAAAAAATCTTTGATTTCCATAGCTTTGGAGATTTTTCTGCTGATGAAGATACAAGAAGAGATCATTCTTCATCTAAATCTACATTATTAAGCGTGAAAAGAGCACAAGTTTTATCAAACCCAGATAAAATTTGATAACAGAATATTTTTTTTTTAAATAAGTTTTTCTAGATTTAGAAATTGAATTCCTTTGCAGCTTTGAAGCTCAGGTTCATAAAAAATAAAAAAATTATTCCGCAGAATATCTGCATTTATTGTTGTCACTAAAACATTCAAACAATTCACAAGGCAATGACTGATGTATTTCCTGCTTTAAACATTCCTGAGAATTATTTAATGACTTTGTCTGATATTGTATATCATAGTTAGAATGTATGAATTTAGAATGTCTAATTTGCGAAGAAAACAACGCAGAGTTTTTTGAAACTTATGTCAATTATGAAGAACTTCTTGTAAGTTACTGTCAATAGCAAAATGTTGATAAACGTTTGGGAAAAGTAACAGTCGAACAAGCTATCTCTGATTATTTATAAATATTTTGAAAGCAACTAAATCGATTTCTGTGGCACACTTGACACGCTTCAAACTTGTACACAAAATAATTTTGATAATGCTAAAAAATAATAATAACCAATTCTGAAAGAGTCGTCATGCAAGTAGATTTTCCTGAAAAAGGTACATTTTTATGCCAAGAAGATATTTTGATACGAAATTCTTCACCACTCTTCAAATCTGCAAGCGACTGTATTTTTTAGTTCTTATTTAGTATGAGTCCATAAAAGGAATTCTCATGCAACTATTACTAATATCTTTTTACTAATATTTTACTAATATTTTTAATACAATCATACTGATTGGTAAATTTATCATATGAATTTAATTGTTTCAACTGAGCGTAAAAATGGCCAAGCCGGGACTCGAACCCAGATCCTTGGCTTATAACGACGGTAGAACATTGGTAATGTAAGCCCAGGATCTGGGTTTAAGTCCGGGTTGGGCATTGTTTTACTCAGTTGGAAAAAATTAAATTATTAGGCTATTTATTCAGACAGTTTAACTTATAACGAATTTTCTGTAAAAGCTTTCCTGTGTTAAATTCCAACAAAGGGTATATATTTTCCAAAATGTTCCAATCTTTTTTTACGGTTGTGCTTTCAAATTTAAAAAAAATAGAATTTTGCTGTTATTTCAGGAATAAACCAGCCTTCATATTCAATTAACTTAATTGTACTTCTTTCTCTCTTTTTTTTTCAAAAGCTCCTTATTGAGAAACTACCAACAACGAAGAGCAATCATCAAGAACAATTTGTTAAAGCCATAAAGTATCACATTATCTACTGCAAAACATGCATATAACATGATTCATAAGAAGAATTTATGCTTCACTAAATAAAAAAAAAAGATATTGGAGAAGTTTCAAACGATAGTATTGATAATGAAGACAATTTATTCTGCCTAGTAGCAAAAACTAGGAGGTGTAGTTTCTGCTACGATGCTAAAGTAGTTATGAAGAGTAAATATGATGATTTAAAGTTTCATGGTATTAGTACTGATTTAATAAATGGTGATTATAAAAAAAGCACTTTGACTCGAATTGTATAATATTTTACATTCTTTTATGTAGTTTTAACTAGCACAAAAAGTTATTCTGTGGGAAAAACAAGTTTGTTAAAACATAATTTTATATGTATTTCAGTTTGTAAAATGAATGTTTGCTAAAATTTCATTATGGACTAAATGTTACAAGAACAACGTCACAGGAATAACACTTTGCCCTTTGCAAATTCAAATGAAACTCATTAATGTGTTATCAGGAGAGTTCAATGATTAATTATTTTGAAAAAATATATTACTATGCTATATTACGTAAATTTTATTTCTACATTCTTATATAATTCACAGAATTTCTACGTGAAACACAATTTTTAGATACTGCATTTTTGTGTGTGTGTGTGTGTGTGTGTACGTTTGGTCACAAGAGTAACAAAATTTTAATTCATTACCCAGACATGTAAAATGTTCTTTGTTACAAATGGCATATGGTTTATACGAGTAGAGCACGCGTATCTTTAAGTCTTTGCATCAATTTATCCTAAATACATTTTGTAATTAAATAATTGGAAGTATTTGTGAAAATTTTCTCTTATGGTTAAAAGAATAACAATGAATCTATACATACTGAGTTATCCATCATATCTATACATACTGAGTTATCACGTTAAGTTGAAAATATAATCTACTTCTTTGAAATTATAATAGTGAAAGTAATATGTCTTACTTAACATAAAGTTAATAAAAATATTAAAATGAAATTAAAATAAAGTAGAACGATAGCCATCATAGTTATTCTTGAAGTTTCCATCAGGACAATTGCATTTTATGTGTTCTTCAACAAATTCATCACTTCTTCCTTGTATTGCTAATTGTACCATAACTTCATTGTAACGTCTTCTCATTTCATTAAAAAATAAAACTTTTATAATTATGAGATTTCTTAAGAATTAATGAACCAGTATTTTTCTTTCGGAAAGATACTTGAACAGTAGCTTGGCTAAAACATTACAAAGTTTTGATAAGTTTTTGATATATTTTTAATATTATGTTTTTATATTATAACTTATTCTGTATACCTCTTTTATAGAATCATTCACTTATAATTTAAAAAATGCGTAAATAATAGTTATGCAACAAAATCTTAACCAGAAAATTACTAGCATCTCAAGTGGAAACCCCAAGACTTAATTTATGTTATGTAAAAGTTTTAAAAATGAAATTTTTCTTTTCTTGCCATGTATTACAACTCATTTTTGGGTAAACATCGATCTTTAAAATTTTCCGAGATCTGAATGCTTTTTTTTTTTATCCTTTATTTTAATTTAAATATTTTATTTATATGTAAAATTCTTTGTATTTTATCATGTAAATATGCTGTAATAATGATATTTCTTTTTTCTAATTTTCAGTTGAGCTTTTATTACATAACAACAGCTATTTGTGAATGGATTTTAGTTCTGTCAATGTGGTATTCTCTTGAAATATATAGTGAAGAGTTAGATCGTAGTACATTTTCAATATATCTTCTGAAAAAACAACTGTCTGATAAATATTCATGAGACAAGTGATTTTATAATAAAGATTTTTTAAGAATTGATATAGATTTATTTAATTGCATATATAAAAGTTCGAGGATTTGGAGTAATTTAAATTATATTAGTGTGAGTTAGGGAAAATTGGAGAAAGTTGACACATATGTAAAAAATGATTTTTTTTTAAATATTGAAAACCTAGAATAAAGTTTCGTATATCATTTTATTCATTATACAATCAGTTATCAAAATAAAATTGTGCCATAAATGTAATAGATAAGAAATTTGAAAATGATTGATCTGAGAAGATAATGGGTCAAGGCTCCATACCTATGGGAAGCTTGACCTGTTTTAAGTTGTATTGAAGTATTTTTAAGGACAATAAAATAAGTTAAAAAACGGTTAATAACTTTATCCTAAATGATTTAATTATTATTATAAATTATTTGGGAAAATATGATGTGTGAACAAATGTGCTTTGACGGAATTCAAGCATAAGAGAAATTTTTCGTTTTAAGTACCTATTTTTGTGATACTTGATCTGGCAACACTGATTGTTACATAGTTTGAATCAGTCTCATTGTGTTCATCTGGATGAAATTGGTCTACAACCTTCCAAAAGTGTTTTGATCGTGAACACTTAACATTTCTTAAGATTGCTGCTTTTATCATTCCTAATCTTTTATATTCTTTGGTGTCTCTTTAAATTAAATAAAAGTTCGTTCTAACTTTCTCATTTATAATTAATTTTTTTCACTTCTATCAATTTTTCACATATTCCTTAAATTAATTTTACATTTTCTTTTCTGTCACCTAATTTTACTGTAGCTCTAAGGAACAAATTTACACTATTTTGGAAATATTACAATTAATTATTCATTACATACAGTGTATGATAAGAAGATCCCTAAGAGTATGATAAGAAGATAATATTTAATTAAAAGATATTTGATAATCTGGTCAACCCTCCCTCATACTGATTGGATCAAGATTCCTCATATAGCCACTTTTTAATGTATAGTACATGGTTATGTTTAACCTAATTTACTGTTCAATCTTTATGGCTGAAATGGAAGCTCAATATTTCTACCTTACTTAAATTTTTATGATGTATTTTATGTCAAAAAATTTTACAAAACGTTTCTAAAAAACACACTTTTTAAGCTGAAAAGTCTTCAAATGGATTTTTCCACACTTGTTTTAGTTGCCTGCATGAAACAAAGGTTTAAGCATTTCAGGCGCTTTAGATGCCAGCTATTATCAAAACTCTGAATTTCTTTAAATTTAAAAACTGAATATATTCTTCATTTAAATAAATAAGTATTCGATCAACGTATCAAATTAAATAGCTAACAAATTTGAACCTCCCCCTCCACTCCACAAGATTAATAGAAACAGATTTTTTTAACCCTTTCGAGTCCGAAGTTTTTTCAATTTTAAGAAAAAATTACTTTTTCCTTAATGACATTAATTCTAGTAATCTAAATACATTAATTAGGGTTTAACGAATGTTGTTGCTTTGCGTACTTTTCAATTAATATTCATATTACAATAGATTAAAGAAGAATTTTTGGAGATGTTTAGAAAATATTGTATTACAATAAGACTTAACTTTTATTAAAACTTTCTAATACTTTTTGCGAGCCCGACCCCAGTTCGTGCAAAATAAATTAATGGTCCGATCGGCGAGAAAATTTAAAAAATCGCCCTGATTATACGGTCTAGCAAGTACAATATATATACACATATATATTAGGCCGGTCATAAATAAAAGAAATAAAAGTTAAAATCTTGGCCCGACCCGACTCTATATTTCTACAAAACATGAAATTTTACATCGATATAGTTATAAACTGTTTTGCACGAGGAGTTCTAATTAAAAATAATTCATTTTTTTTAGAAGTGCTCTAGCCTGCAATGTTTAGTTATTGTTAATCCTTATTTCATGTATTGGAGACTTTAAAATCAGAAAAAAAATGCCACACATAAAATCTTCTAAGACAGAATCCTATAGGAACGAAAAAAAAAAATGCATTATAGTTTATTAAAAAAAGATACTTTAACCTTCGGAATCGGCTTTAGAACTGAAAGTGCTTTTTATATTACTATATTCTACTCTTTAATATTTGCAACCAAAATCGAAAAAGTAAAAAATGGTCATATTGAAGAATGAGCTCAGTTATCCCATTCAAAAAACGTTTAAAAATATTAAAATAAAACGAGAAATTTGAAAACAACCTGCCCATTGGTTTAACATTACGGATCAGGTATTTTGAAGTGAGTGAAGGGTCCCCCTAAGACAGCAATGCGTCATAGGAAGGTTCTATTTCACAGATTTTTCTGTATTTAAATTTTATTCTAAAAATATACTATTCTTTATAAATAATACATTTTAAATTTTAATTGTAGAATAATGGTGAGTTAGACATTTAAAAATACATACATTTTTCCTAAAAATATTTGGAACGGGTCAAATTTTACTAACTTTTACTCGGACCAGGTCGTTCCGAGAAAGTGATTTTTATACGGATCGAAACCGGAACTGAAAATTTCTTTCCGAGCAGTTCCAGCTCAATATCGAAAAAGTTAGTTAAGCCATGAAAAGAGTGAAAACCAGGCATGAATCTGCCCGAGTATCGTAAAAGAAAACAGGCCCGAGCCGCATATTTCAGATGTGTATATTGCTGGGACGATTACTGTTTCTAAACCAATAGGAGACCGTCATTATCACGGTCAAGTACACGCCCACACAGTTTGATTGACAGGAACTCGTGGACAATTGATCGTGTGTGTTTATTATTTATTTGTACTCGGATTGTTTGAATTTGTACTCGGTAATTAAAAATTAAAGGTACGAAAGAATTTTTTTTTTTTCAAAATGACTGAATTTTATTTACTTCAATTAGAAATTACACTTCCTCTGATCCTGAAATAAATAAATAAATAAATAAATAAAAATTAAAGTAAGAATTTTGCTTATACGGATATTTTCGCAGAATACTTTTTTTCCCATTTGTTTAATATATATATAAATCATTTTGGAACGATATTTAGAATATTAAAAGGGTTTGAAATATTTTTTTTAAAAATGTCTTATTTATTAATAAAAGACAGCCTCCAATAATTAAAAAAAAAAAAAATCACCAACGGACTCTCGGCCCGCGATGGACTCGAACCCATAACCTCCGGTTTCAAGCTCGACGCTCTAACCATTCAGCCAGTCAGCTCACTTTCATCCGCAACAGATTACCGTTATAATTAGCACCGTCAATTGCCCACGAGTTCCTGTCAATCAAACTGTGTGGGCGTGAACTTGACCGTGATAATGACGCTCTCCTATTGGTTTAGAAACAGTAATCGTCCCAGCAATATACACATCTGAAATATGCGCTCGAGCCTGGCCAATGTAAACAACTATCGCGGCTTATCCAGAAGAAGGAGCTCGGTGAAATTTTCTTTCCTTAAACTCGAATCGAGCTTAATTTTATCTGAAGACTCGGAGTAAATTTTATTTCTTGAAAGTTCTGCCGGCCCTGAAATTTATTATTCTTAAAACAGGTATTATAGCACATTTTTTCATAACTTTTGGCCGAACCAGACTTTTCCCTTTTTTCTTTAATTTTTTTCTGTTTTCTAATAAAGAGTGGAATATGCTTGGAAAGAATTTTTTGACAGACGTCTGTGAATAACAGTATTTCCAGATCTAATGCAGTACAAAAAGAGGTAGAGAAAGAAAAAAGCATGACACTGATAAACAATGATTCTTAAGCCATTTTGCGGCACGTATACGTGTCGCTTGTCTCCAAGGGGTATAAAAAGACTTCCCAGCTACACAAGATTTTTTAGGTCTGATTTGGGAATACTAATTTTCGATTGCAGTGCTTTTTGAAATAATGAATATGAAATTTAAAATACAGTAGAGATTATCTGGACTTCGATTAAGCATATTGTCCAATTAACCAAATCGATCAAGGACCATACGTTTTTTTTTTTTTTTTTTTTTTTTTGGCCATCTTCTCCAAAAATTTTAAAGTCAAACTTCTTCAGGCAGGGTAAGGTAAATTTGACAAGAAGGCATGGAATTTAACTGTTAAATAACTAATTTCTAATCCTGAAATAATAAAATCACCAACAAAGACAGCAATGCATAAGACTGTTTTTTTTCTAGAACCTTAGAAGTTTCAGTTCTAACGCGCGAGAGTCCCACGCAGACAAAAGAATAGCCTCTGTGAACCAGAAAACTATCAAGAATTTCTTTTCCCTATCACGATGATTTTTTAAAATGTATTTACTGTAACAGTGTATGTATATAATTTCTATGTGTATTTCTATGAACAACTTTGTACCAATTTTGCAGAAAATAAAATTTTAATTAAAAAAATACTTCTAAACACGCCATTTTCAATATGCTAAAATGTGCATTACCACAACTGCCAGTCCGAAACCTGGAAAGAATGCGAAGGGAAGTTGCCTAAAAACATTGCCCGATGCGTTTATAAAGTTTCCCAATTATCCAGATTTTTCATTAACTGGATTATCCTCGATACCGACCGGTCCGGATAATCGGCGTTCTGCTGTGTGTATTACTGAATGGAAAAATACAAATGAAAAACTTATATAATTAAGACAAATTAAGTTATTAATATCAACAAAAGTACGAATTCTGCGTATAAAGCAGTTTTAAAATTAAAACACTCGGGTAAAAATATCAAATCAAACACAAACACAAAGAAATAAGAAATCTTTTGGACTTACTCGTATGAAAGTCTTGAAACTTTTTATATACAGCAGAAAAATATTAAGGTTCGTACTTTCGTAAAAAGAAGGAACTCATAAAATATTTATAATTAGTAGAAATAATAATTTTAATGCAAAATTTGCAAAGTCGTAAACTCTATTTTTCATAGTCAAAATTTTTCTTTAAAAACTCATTGTAGCATTGTTCTTACGGTTTCTGATTAATTATAAAATTTTATATATAAAAAAAATGCAATAAACAAAAGAATTTAAAAAAAATTATTTCCGTTTTTTAAAATAAAAATACTAAATCAGGAAAATAAATAACTCATATTATCTGTGGTCAATGGACAATTGTCGATAATAGAGTACTGCATCTAGGTAACTCTGAAACATCCTTCCAATCTATCACAACAGGTGCTTTTCTTGTAATTCCTATAGCAACAATAAAAAATATAAATATTATTTTTACAACCGATCAGCAGGAATACGTTTGCTGATGCTAAACAACGTACTCATCAACCTCTTTATCATTCCATTGCTCTAAAAGTTTGTTTTACATTAAGTTGCAGAACAGAATTTGAAAACTAGTCAAAACAGACAGACATGCATTTCCTTTTACTGAATCGCAGCTGTTCTCTGCGGCTTAAACATGGTAAATTCAAATCTAAATAAGAATAAATGTATAAAGAAACAGCATACTAGCTAAGAACGATATCCTTTACCTTCCATCTGAACACGTTACTGTAGCAAATATTAATTTCTTTTATTTGAATTCAATGTATTTGCATGGTGTGAAATTAATTAGTTGATTTACAGTTTTTGAAATGCGTAACTTTTATGACTTTATAAATATCACGTTTTACTTTTTTTCACAATTTTAATCAAAGCAGATTTTTTAGCTATAGCTGTAATAATAAAAACAATGGGAAAAACATCTTCAATTTCCATTTTGTTTTAGAATCGATCGAATGCAAAAAGCGTGATATTCCAAATTTTGATTCAAATCTGAAACAAAGAGCTTAAATACAATATTCCAAAGAGAAATTTAAATGAAGTGAAAACTTGTGAAATCTAGTTGAGAATCTTAAAGTGCATTATTTTAATAACAGCGAAAAGCGACCTGCAATTAAAAATATATCGCTGATCCGAACCGCGAGTTACGCAGGAGGTCTAGCTGTGGTCTGCGTGGGCCAAAATTTCTCGCCGAGTCCGTCTCGACAATGCTTCGTGTGATTTGAAGAGGTTTTCTATTATTTTAAGCAATTTCTTTCTTCTGATTGGAGATTTTTTGAAAATTTTGATCTTCGTTTTCTGATTTTTACGTATTTTTAGATAAAAGGGATTTATAAATTACTTTTTTAAATACGAAAAAGTACTAAGCAGCACAGCTGCCAGAACATGCTGCTGTAGGTGCGAGTATTTTAGGTAATTGGTGTTTTTTACTGTATTTTTTAAGGGGGGGGGAGTAGAAATGGAAAAGTTAAAGTGCAATTTTTTTTTGTTTTTACGGAATATAATCAAGGGAAAAAGAAGCTGAATCCACGGATTATTTTTCGAGCATAGAGTCCTCCACAGATTGAGTTATACCCGACTTAAACTAGTTGATTCTATATCCATTTCAACTTGAACCAGTTTTTAAAAATTAGATGACCCCGAACTCAACAAACTCCGACCTAAAACCAACAGTATTCTATCCGAACACAATCCCAACTCGAAATGAAAAACAAACTTCCATCTTGTAAAGCAATAATGGAAAAGTAGCCTACAATAATACCACTAGTATAAATTATATTTTTTATGTAGAAAAATCAATATATCTGTACATGCACTCATTGACACCCGGATAATATAATTTTTCATTTAAAAATATGTTTCGGAGATAGTTTTGAGAAATCACGTAGAATCGAACCTATATGCTAAAACAATTAAAATCAATCCGACTCGAAAAATAGAAGTCAATCCGAAAAATATTAACTTTAGCCAGATCCGACTCAAACTGCCTGTCGAGTTGGGTTTAGTTTCCCAAGGTGAATGCAGAACTCTACAAGAAACTCGAGTTCAACACCATCACATTATGACCTGAACGCCTGAACCCAAAATATTTCAACATCAATCAGACCCCAACCGTAACTGATGCAAAAAATATAGGGGAAGATGGGGATACTTGAGCCATTTTTTGAATTTTATTTTTTTTAAATTTTTTATATTTTTTTAGAATAAAATAAAATATTGAAAATGAAAATTTGATATTTTTCCTTCAACTAAAAACCACTTTCAATAAATTTTGAACTATTTTTCTATGCATAATAAATGTTTATTTTTTGTTTTACATCATGGCTCAAGTATCCCCGCCATGGGGATACTTGAGCCACTACGGAAAAATACCTACAAAAGTAATTTTTTTCGCTTTATTTTTGCACAAATATTTTACAGAATGATAAATTATGAAACGTAAAGTGTTTCAAAACCAATTAAGAAAACAAAGCTAGTAATACGATCATTTTTTGTCGTTAAAACTGGTTGTCGAAGGATAATTTGAACCTCAGTTATAACGACGGTAGAAACATCCTCAGTTCAGAGCCATTTAAATTTGGAATTTGCAATTCTTCTTGCAAATTTCATTTTCAAAATATTAAGCACTTATCCAACAAATATTTTTACAGTTTTCTTTCTGGCATATTTTATTAGTAACCAACCATCAATAGAAGGTTTTCTTTCACATCATCACCATCATTGACAGAATTTTCCTCTAATGATATTGTCGAACTCATGCTTTTAGTTTAGTAGCTGTCGGAATTTAAGCCAGATGTATCATTCTACTATTTCAAACACTTTTTTGATTTCACAGGAAAAGATTTTGTCTTCCTCTTTGGCTCCATGTAGGTAAGTTTGAACTGGGATTTTTGTTGCTTTTCTTGTTTTTGTGCGCTCTTTTTACCAATTTTTCTTCAATTTTCTTAGTTAAAAAAAAAGTTACAGCAACAGAGGTTACGATTTCAATATAAAATACTAATCTTAATATGTTATATTAAAAAATAAATATTTTATTATGTTGGACCTAACTAATTAAAGTATTAGAGATTATAGCCTGTAAAACCGTTTTAAAAAGTTATTTTCATTTAATGAAAATTAAATTGAAAACTATGTTTACATTTATCTAGACAGACTATTTTGTTCGAATTTTGGTCGTTTGTCAAATCGAACAAATCGAAAAATAAAATAGACATTTTCATTTAAAAAATATGCATTTTTAAACATTTTTAGGTCTTTATTTTTTTAAGAAAAAAAAATAAAATGAAAAATTATTCTCCCTTTTCTCCAGAAAAATATCTATTAGTGAATATAAGGATGGAATTTTATTTTTTGTTTGTTTCACCCATGTTTAATTTCTAGTGGGGATGGTTGAGACTTGGCTCAAGTATCCCCACTCTCATTGGCTCAAGTATCCCCACTACCACTATTTTTGTTTCCCAGAGTTTTACTAAATAAAGCATGCAGCAATTAGAACTATTTTAGACTCAAAATACAATTGAAATTATGCTTATTGAATGTATGTATATAGTTGCAACTTTAAGCAAAACTTTGATTACAAAAAAACAAAAAAACCATGCACCCAAATATTTTTTTCAGATAGGGAAAAGACAACTATTAATCACTATACTTTCAAAATGGTACCAAGATGTGTGATTTCTGTTTTACATGTTCAGAACTATAAATATGTTATCATATTGGCAGTTTTAGAAAGAAAAATTAATCAACTGTAGAGATAATAGGGGTGGCTCAAGTATCCCCTATGCTCAAGTATCCCCACTCTCCCCTATCCATATTGTAATGCAGTTATGTAAAAAATTGTACCTTTAGTATCAGTTTTAACTTTAAGTTAAAAATCAGCATAGATAAACTCATTAATATTCATATATACAGTTTTTCATCGTAAAATAAATTTTGTAAATTCTTATGAGAGTTGGATTCATCTCGAATCAAGAACCGTAAGTGCCAACATCCAACCTGAACCTGAAACTATTAAATTTAATCAAACTGGAATCCAACTCACAACGAACAAAGATTGGGCTCAATCCGATCCGGTCCAGACTGCGAGTCGGGTCAGATTCAGTTTGCCCGACCCGATGCAGTATTCTACTTGTCATCCAAGACAACCCTGACAAAATAATTTTCGTTTACGTACTCTTAACCGAACCAAAAATTCTTCATGTCAAACCGGCCGTAAATCCACAATCAGCGAAAATTCATCCACAATTTAATGTAGTTAAAAAATAATAATACATGATTATAATTACAGTATAAATCTTATCTTTTTTTGTTGAAAAATAAGCATGTACAGAGTCATTCATGTATCATCCTGTGTAGTAATCCATGTAGATTTTTAATTAAAAAAATTATGATTTAAAAAAAAATCGGGCTTATCTGAACTCAAATTTCAGTCAGAAACCGACTCATATCCAAAAGAGTTTAATCAATCCGACTTTGAGAAAAAAAAAAAAAAAAAACTTCATATTTTGATTTAACCCGACTGGGCTAACGTTAAAATATTTTCCCCGACGACATTGAATTTTTGCCCCGATGGGGGGGGGGGGGGGGCAGGTATGCCCGACGGGGGGGCATATGCCCCCCCGCCCCCCCCATCTGGCGCCGCCCTTGTTTATTACGCATGACTCTTTCAGGAAAGTAACTTTTATTTTAAAGTTTTAAAGAGTGAAATATAAGTTTAAAATAAAAGAATCGCAACTGTCGCATTCTGGCGGTTTCAGTGGCTATTCATACAATTTTTCGATAATGTTATTACATTTCAAAGAAAGAAAAACAAATGTTTTCAATATATTTTTAAATTTTTTTCATTTTTGTTAAAATTGTGAGAGATAAAAATTCGGCACCGGCTTGAAGTGAGACACACTGTATTTTAGATTAAGTGGTATCAATTTCAAATTTATTTGTTGTAGTGCGCTCTATTTCTGTTACAAATATCCCCCTCTTAATGATTTTCAAATTAACTAGCAAACAAACAAACACGTATACATATACAAACATGCATACTTTTGTTTTAAAAAGGTGATGCGAAATCGAATTTTAAAAATGACGCCTGTGGTAGTACTGATATACATACTTTACATATATGTTTATCATACAATGACACTCGCAAACTAATGTTAAATTTATAAAAGCATTCATTTTATATTTTAAGTTCACATTTTAATTTATCTAAATATTTTCTTTAAAGAGGATTGCTGAAATTAATTCCAAACTGAATTTAGATTAGAGATTGCTTTCAGATATCCTATGAAAAAGAGTAGTTTAAAAATAATGAAATGCAAACAAGAAATTTGAAAAGTAAGCCCCCATATTATTACCATCAGCTTGAGAGTTTTAGTGTGCGAATAATGTAGATTTTTAATGCATAAGTATAGAAGTGTAAGAGGACTATATAAACTTGCTATTTATTTCCATACTCGCAACTATGGAAGAACTCAATCCGTACTTTTAGTGAGTTAAACGATGCTATATCGTTGTCTATTGAATTTTGAAATTTCAATGGTTTCTCTTATATTGGATGACTAGCGGCCTTCGCCCGCTACGCTGGTCGGTTTATCTAAAGAAATCTTGAAGAAGTAGTTAGATAAGGTTCAGACATACATTAAAAAAAAAAAAAAAGCAAGTCGATCATTCAAAAAACGTTGGGAAATATCAAATATTTACTGTAATTTTTTAAGAAAAACAAAGTTTCGAAAAAAAAAATTAAATCGAAAAAAAAATTACACTGACATATTAATGCAAGGAAATTTTCCCAGAGAGAAAATTCGCCTTGAATACAATATTTCAAATTCTTTTAATTGCTTATAGGCGTTAATGCCAACATAGTGAAAAAAAATTCCATGCTGGGAATCGAACCCGGGCCATCAGTATGGCGCACTGACGTTCTACCGACTAAACCACATGGAACGACAGCCAGCTTGAAACTTTCTCATACTTAAGTAGACTGGCGAAAACATAACGATAGCGCGTTTTAAAATCGCACAGTGACATCTATTGGATTTTATATGTACTAAAAAACGTTATGTACTAAAAAACGTGAGCAGCGCACCTAATAGTTTCTTTTGTTTCTTTTTGTTACTTTTTTGTCTGTTGTCCGATTTTGATGAAACAAAGCCTATACACTGCCCGGGAGTGTGCATTCTTCATTAGTGAAAACCGCATAAAAATCCATTCAGTAGTTACGAAGATAACCTCGAACAAACAGACAGACAGACAGACAGACAGACAGACAGACAGACAGACAAAAAATTCAAAAAAAAATTTTTTGTGTTTCATTGGTTTTCTTTTATCGCCCTGACTCCATTTTTGTCAATTATCTTCAATGTACAGACACACCGGGTCCTACTGTTTTATTATATGTATAGATTAGTATGGATTGAAGGGGAAAAATATTTTACTTTCACTAAAATTTATTTGGATGGCTTCTTCTTAATACAATCTTGCAAGTGTTGAGGTTTCTTCTATTATAAGCTATGTGTTACTTTTTTCTAAAATTAAATTTCCTGATAGTTATGCCAGTATCATTTTGATCCCCGGTTATCACGGGATTTCATATAATCCTGAATATTTTCCAAAATGAATTTGGTTAATTTTACGTTTGGCTACTAAATATACCAAAGAAACGTTTAAGGCTATTTTTTAGTTTAAACGTCGAAACCTCATCCGAAATTAAAGGATATACCACTTGAATTAAAATTAGCCCAATTCATTTTAAATATTATTTAGAAATATATGAAATCCTAGTTGTTAAAATCCATCGATCAAAGAATTTTCATATCGATATGACTAGCTGGATATTGTGTAGAATATAATAAAAAAAAACGTTTTGCATATTTATATAAAGCACAAATGTGTCTGTGCACAACGTTGATGTCATTTTGCAAATGGCTATGCTTGATTATGAAATTTTGGTTTTTGCAATTTTTGTTACTGCATTTCTTTCTTTTTCTTTTTCTTTTTTTTTTTTTTTTTTTTTTTTTTTCTAAACGTCGCTCATTTTCAACTTTTACGCCATCATGAAGGAGGAAAAATCTTCATTGAAATGCAATGTGTTTGAAAACTTTATTTTATTGACTTATGGCTGTTTAAATAATTTTCAAGCATGAATTTTTTAAACCTATCTCCATCATGTACAGGCTCCATTGCAAAATAATCTATTTGCCCATAAAGCAATATAAATATTCCGCATTTGTTTCTGACTAATTTTTCATAACGAAATTAAAACTTCATCTATTTATTAAATTAAAAAGTTACTTTCTATTTGGGTTTCTCAGCTTACTCCTCTAACAATATAGAACGCTGGGCGATCAAATTAACGCCAGTTATCCGCATTGATTCAAAGATATCACAAGTGCCTTAGAATTTTAAAATTTCAATTAATTTTTGTGAAATTATTTTTTTTTTGTAATTTTCATTGACATTTCTGTAATTGATGACAACTAAATTTCTCCATGTATGGAGTAGTAGAAAAAATATAGATATTATTAGATTTATTTGTTTCACATAATTTCCAAATTGAAATTAAGTTTCACTTGAAAAAATAGTGAAAATAATAATGTGAATTAATTATATTTTTCATGAAAATTGTAAAAAAATGCATAATTATTTTCTCGTATTCAAGCTTCAGGAATCAGTTTATTTTAGAAAACAAAAAATCGTCTGTCAACTGGAATTTTAAGATAAATTCCACTGGAGTAAAAAAAGAAAAAAATCTATTGTATCCTATTCCAATTTAATTTAATCTTTTGAGCTCTGATGGTTGAATTTTCTACTACTTAATTTTAATTCCGAAATGTCACAACGACTCCAGAAAATTCGACCAAATTTATTTGAAAAAGGTTTTATTTATCCTTTCGTGTATATCGTTAACCGATTTTTTTTTCTTTGCAAAATGCTGGTGCCATTGTGCCATTTGAAATTTTCAAGAAATTTACCCACCAGAGTTCAAAGGGTTAAAGTAGACAAAACAGTTTTCCAACTACTTCCTTAGGATGGCGATTAAAATTTTTCTCACGGATGCTAAAAACATTAAAAACGAAATGTGTTAGCTAGAAAAATTATATTTTTCTAAGAATTAATTTTCATTCACAAATATATACTTCTTTTGAATAAATTCAACAAAACAAAGTCCCTTTTGTGTAAGCTCACCTAAATGACGTCATTTCTATTAGCTCCTAAATTAGAAGCAAAATCTTGGAAGACCGAAAAGCTTTTGGCAAATAAATTTATAGTGTGTGGGTATTTTCATTGGGAAAGCTTTTGACTTAAATTATAAATATAATTTATTATTTAAAATATCGCATCTGATATTAGAGAAGCCATTGTAATTGTACCATGTGAAAATTCCACATGTACAACTCATTTTATTTACTGAACTTATAGGTTAAGTAACTCTGTGGCTATGAGTATGGAAATAAACTTCAAAGTAAAGATAAAATAACGTGAGTAATCTGAAAGAGAATGTGGAAAACGTTATAGATGGCGCATCTGTAGAATATTTTCATTTATCTTAAATCAGACTTCGATGAAGCCAAAACATGCACACAGCTTGTATGTAACACTTTTTTATTGTTTTATTTAACATGTTTTAGTAGTAAATGAAGTATGAGTGAAAATGTATTTTTATTGGCTAAAATTTTCTTGAATATAGAAGTTTATTTAGGGATATTTTACAACCATCTATTCGAATTAGAAAGAGTTTTTCTTTTTAATTTTAATGAGATGATGCTATGGATAATACTAATAAAAATAATCTCTATTATATAATTTTTTTTCTCCCTCTTTTATCCACAGTAATATAGTTGTCACTATTACAGAAATTAAATTTAAAAAATGCAAAATACAAATTAAATAAATAAATAATGATAATAATAATAATAGTAACAAAATAATAATAAATTGATTTAGAAAATAAATTAAATTCTAAATGTTGACTGTTATTATGACATCATTGGGAATGGGTTCTTTTCTATGATTGGTGTTCTTTTCAATTCATAATTCACAATAATCTCGGGGATGTGGATATATGTCTAACACATAATCAGATTTTAATGTAATAGATATTAGAAGGTGAACGAAGAATAATATAGATTTTTATAATAGTAAAAAATATGTACTTGAATCAATACACACTTATTTAAAAAATGAAACTTTATTTAATAATTTAAGAAGTATACAAATTTCATTTTATGTACAAAAAATGCATATTTACAAGCATGGATTAAAAAATACCTCATAATGAACCAAGAGGCAAAGCTAAAATTTCAACTATGTAATATTTTAATATCAATTTCATACTTATTCTTTGTAAAATTTACTTTTTTTTTACTTTTTGATAAATTTAAATTTTAAGCATTATGTTTTGATAATGCAGAAAATCTTAATTTTTGTTGTCATGGCAGGAAAATTTTAATACATCAAAAAGTTTAAAAACTAAGTTACCTTAATAAATAATGTTATACTAAATTTTGTTACACATTGAAAATCTACACTTAAGTGAAAAGTATTTCTAATTTGAAAAGATAATTTACAAGAATCAAAATTTTCAAACCTTTTAGGTATTTTTAAAAATTCTGTATTTGTAATTCATAAATATTTTATAAATAATATTTTCTGTTATTCTATGGCTTTGGTACAAAAAACTGTTTTAAAAATTGTAATACTTTTCATTTGCCCGCAAATCATGACTGGAAGAATATGAATCATCTTGGCAACAAGGGCAGTTGGAGAAATACTGTATATATAACATAACATATAATACAACGTAATTAGGCACCTATACAATTTAAAAAGTCGATCCATGTGTCATTGCTACAAAACTATTACAAATGTTAAAATATTAAAATTAGTGTACTTTCAAAAGTACAGAAATAAAAAAGAATATCAACTTTACAAATGAATTTGTAATTATACAAAGGGATGATTATTTTGCATTCAAATTATCAAAACATTAACAGGAACTATAACAAGAAATTTTCATGGCAGTTTATCATACATAACACTCTGTGAAAGACTGGTCGCACTCAGTATTGAATCCTTTCATAAAAATATTCTGATATTATGTATAAAATGAAATCGAACCATTGACACTATGTACATTGTTTTGCATGATACTGTAAATCTTTCAATATCAGAGTATTTATAAAAGCTTCAGTCTTTTACTCTGAAGTAACTACATTAACTCTTCACTTCTAACATAAATATTGATAACTGGATCTCTGAACCTCGCAAAATTGCTTCCCAATACATCACGAAGGACCAAAGAAATAAAATTAGACTTCAGACACTGTATTTTTTACAAGTCATTGTCGTATGAAATACAAAGTTTTTTTGCAAAGAAACAATATTTGTTGATGCTCAAATCAACAATAACTGACAGTTTATGCTGAAAAAAATCAATGATTTCTTTTTAAAAATTGTAATCAGTTATGCAAAAAATGGGGTGTATACTTGTGACGCTCAATCTTCCATCTTTATCACAGCAAATTTAAGGATATCCCTTGATGAAATATGATTGACATATGATGAATATTTTACAAGGTGAATATACAAGTCTTTAAGTAACAAATGTTTTAAAAATACACTGTCAAACCAGGCTGCTTTGATCCTTCAGTACAAGTCTTGCCTAACGGAGTAACACTGACATCAGGATCCAATTCAGTCTGTAATAAAAATAAATGCATGTGTTTTACAATTTAGTACATTAATATAAATGAGCTAATGAATAAATAAAATCATTTACAACTTTGGTAAATAAAACAATATAAAATGTTCAAGAGAAGAAATGAGTTCTCCTCGTGCAATAAAACATCCTTTAAGGTATTCAATATATCCCTTAATGTACACAAGGTATCATCAGGTCCGGCCCAATACTCAATGGTGCCCATACGAGCACCCCCCCCCCCCCACATACATACACAAAGGAAGAAATATGTTCGACTTCCGAATTTTTTTTTAATATTCGAAAACTTTATAAATGCTATTAGTAATTTTTTAAGATATTAATTTAAACTGGTTCAAAAACTGATAAAAGTTTCCTAATTTTGTTTCTTTGAATTTGTATTTGTTAAATTGTAAATTGAAATCTTATAATGGAAATCTGATAATTATCAGTACTCATATATTACAGTATGATTCAAAAGTTAAACTAAGGGCACAACACATGTATTGAATGAAAATAATTATAATGAGTTTTTTACTTCAAAGAAGAAAATTTGTTTTGAAATTCTTTTCTAATTCCTTTTTTTTTTTTTTTTTTTTTTTTGTTCAGTTATTTTGTTCATATTTATAAATATTAGCTTAAACAGCGTCAGTGAGAGGACATCCCTGACGAAAAAGACATTAAACTATTTCTATTCTTACTGCAGGCACACATATGCTCCTTTCATTCAGCCGTCTCCTTTGCAATAATTTTTAAATTTATGTATCCACACCTCCCGTAACATATGGTTAGATATTCCAAATAATGTGCATCTAACTCTGTTTAGAATAGTTCCACAATTAAAAAAGCAGAATTACTAGTAAATAGTAACATGTAAGATGAAAAATATAATCTTGTATCGTTATTAAATTCATATGAAAGAAGAATAAAATTGAAATTATGTCAGTTTTTTGAAAAGAGCTCAACTTTCAAGGTAAAAACAGTCGAGAAATTGGAAAACCAGTTTCAGTGATACATCCATTAAACAGTGCGTCATTATGACGCAATTATATTTTTATGACGTTATTTCCATATGTTCTGGGGAATGCGAGGTACATAAACGTAAAAAATATTGTATAGGTGTCGGAGGACAAAATGCGAATAGGAAAATCACACCTTTTTTATTTAATATATCTAAAAAAAACTATAAATTTACTGAAAATTTTTATATTAAGTGAACTTTCACAATGGTAACTAAATCTAGAACCAACAGAGTGAAAAATGTCCAAATCGGGAATTTAATCCGAAACCTTCAGAAAACGCTCCAAATGCTCTATCATTTAAGCTACGAGGACGATGCCCAGCTTAGTATCTCTCACTTATATATCGCTCACCCAAAAAAAGTGATACATCACGCATTTTTCATTTTATTCCATTAATTGGTCAGTCATAGGTTTGTCTTGATGCACTAGCAGTTTCATTGGTATAGCTAACCATAAAATCACTTTATTACGTTATATGTCCAAGTATGACTACAGATGAAGGGTAGATTGTGTGGGGAGGTAAAATTATCCAACCTTCCAAACCTGATCCAACATCATATTTCTTAAAGATTTTAGGCTTTTAAACACTTTTTTTTTATCTGCATGCAGATCTAAGTGCTACAATTCCATATTATAGCAAAATCCTGCAGATTTTCTTTTACCTCTTCTGTGAAATTTATTTTTGCAGAGGTGTGTCACTTATCTGAGTGATATGTTGATAAGGCATTAATTGCCGTACAAGATGGGAATGTTTACCAGTAAATAGACCTCCGGTGTAACATGAGAGACAAATAAACCCAGTACAAGGCGAACAAGCATACATTTTTTTAATTAATATTTCACTAAATGAAATTTGTTGAAAATCAGTATTAACATTTCATATCAACGTTTGAAATTTTAATTAGAAAATATATTGGGGAGACTGGGACAAATTTGAACATAGGGTGGATGTGAACATCACATTTTTTTTTTTTTAATTTGAAAAAATTACTAAAGATAATAGCACTTGTAGACATATGGTAAATTTTTTTGAAACCCTTTGACATTCGATTTGTTCCCTGTAGCGAAAACACTGATTATGGATCGTAAAAGTAAAATCTTAGGTCCAAGTTGATAAGCGAATAACTTTATTTTTTTATTCATTTATTTGAATTTGAGAGTTTTAACACATACTGTGAATATTAATAAATATTTTTGATACAGTTTTTTTTCTTCTAAAACTGGAGAAATATTAATGATTTATCAACTTAACTCTAGGAGCCATGTGGGGCAGTTGTGAACAGACTAATTGGGGCAGATATGAACATTTCATAATTGCCCAAATAATCATTTTGTGATTCTGTTCCTTTGAGTTAAATTCATGAGAAATAATGTCAGTTCCAATATAGAAAATTTTCCTGAAATAGAAAATATTTTCCTCATATAAAATTTATTTTGTATTGGAACTTCCATAAACACTTTTTTCAGCAAGTAAATAAAGAGCAACAAGCTCGTTTATGTTCAACTGTAATTTAAATAAATTTAATGTTTTCTAAAATGTAATAAGTGCTATTTATTATTTTGTTAAACGACTCACAACAACATTTTTTATGCACTGTTCATAATGTTCATGTTTTATGCACTCTATTTCATTTGTTCCAAACTTACAATGATGGCTTACTTCCAGCTCTAAAACAATATTTATGGTGCTTTGAATGGAGATAGATATCAGTAATATTTTAGAAAAGTCGAAATTTTAAACTTATAATTACCGTAAAATCCAGATTGTAACTCCCCCTTTCTTTCAAAAGCAAAATAAGTTAAACTTGGAGAGGGGGGGGGGGGGGAGGGAGGAGTCTTATAGTCAAGATTTTTTCCCCTTGTTTGTTAATCATTAGAAAATCTTTTTTACCAATAATTTACATGCAAATAAGGCAAACATTAAGGCGAAAATCTTCCGTATTTCGGCAATTTCCGATAAATAGTATCTAAATGTTCCGTCTCTAACATTTTCCCCAAACAAAAAACGCCAAGCAAAATTTAAAAGCTTTAATTCATTTTCAAATTTACTTCTTTGTTTTTTTATTATGTTATTGCAATAGTAATTAATTAATCATACACCCCCTCAATTTATTTATTTCAATTTTTTAATTCTTTGCTTAAGCATAATCACCCAAAATTAAAGAAATATACATAATTTTTCTTTCCTTATGGTGAATTTAACAGATAATATGACTAATGATTATGATGACAAATGAACAAGAGAGTAAAAAGCATCTCAAAGGATATTTTTACTTGTGTTCATATGTCACCCACGTATGGTCACAACTACCCCGCTGGTGCACATTTGAAGAAATTTTTGAATTTATAAAACTATTAAAAAAATGTAAGAACTATACAATTGATTTTTAAAAAAATATCATGGGCAGAAGAAAGTTCTGTTTACCATATTGAGTAGTTATTGTTTAGAGAAATTAAGCCGGTTATGAGAAAAATCGACATTTATATTAACTGTTCACATGTGCCCCAGTCTACCCCATATATATAAATTGACTTGTACTCACCCTGTTCGGTTGTTCATCTTCCCAACTCAGTTTCTTCACTCTTCTTGGAATTGAACCGTTTGGCCAGTAAATATTTTGCACTTTCCCGTTGCTAAGACCACTACCAGGTCTACTACTAAAGTTTCCCATCGGATGCTCGTCTTTTAAAGTTCCATTAGCCTGCCAAGCACTGACTTCTGACGGAGCAGGGGGAAGTTGTCCTCTATGGATAGTTCCTTGATAATTGCTGTCTGACATGTTGAAGACTGGGTTTTCTACTCCAGTCTGACGTTCGACAATATTTGCACCTTGGCCTGATTGAGGCTTATTATTGTTGTTGCCAGAAAGTGTACCTCCTGAGATATATGTAGCCATTTTATTTACCATTGGTTGACTAGTCGTAGATACAACATTCGGTAAACGATCTCGATATTGTTTCCTAAAACGGGAATAAAATGTTGTTAGAACTAATTTACTGAGTGAAGAAATATAAGCATGATAAATATAAACGATAAAAGTAAGAGAATAATAAAATAGGTACGTAGATAAAGGTAGTTTCCCACCTTTTTTTCCTAATGTGTTTTAATTGCTTTATTATAAATTAGATTATACATTTACTGCCTCTCTGGTATTTTTTTATTTGAATAATGCTTAAGGCTGCAGTGGACTCTCGAAACTAATTTTTTTTTAATTTTCAATAAATTTTTTTTAAAAATTTCTGGAAATAGTCATAATATTGTATATCTCTTATTTCACAATTTTTTAAAAATATATTCAATAGTTTTTGAGATACAGATTTTTTTTTTAATTTAAAAAAATGGCAATATTTCAAAATGCTCCATGCGAAATTCTTTATGCCCAATTTTTTTTTTTTTTTTTTTTTTTTTTTTTTTTTTTTTTTTTAAATGCTCTCTATGTATGTGTTAACAAATGTTACTAAGCATTTTTAGCATATTACTTGCAAAACATTTAAAAAAAAAAATGATTTTAACTTAATTCTTTTGTATTTTCCGCTAAAAAATCATTAAAAATTTCATATAACTGAAATTTAAAAAATTTACATGCGTCTAAAAAAATTTATTTCTAGTAACATTTGTTAACACATACATAAAGAGCATTTTAAACAAAAAATCAGAAAAATTGGGCATAAAGAATTTCGCATGGAACATTTTGAAATCATGAAAACGACCAAAATATTCAACCTGAGAAAAACAGGTTTTAGTAACTTACAGTGGTTATAATTGCTTAATATTTTCCTACTGACACAGTTTCAGCTATTAAGGTATATAATATCATTTCTAGCTTATATGTAAGTGTTTTATGTTTTTATGGTAAATTCACATAAAATATGTGGCTTCGACAGTAATTCATGCAAAGGACGTGAAGTATCTGAATTTAAAGAAATCTTCTCAAAAGTAACATTTTGTTTTTTCTAATGAAATTTTTTCAAATTTTACTAGAAATATTCATGATATAAATACCTCTTATTGTACAAATTTTTGTTAAAAATATTAAATATTTTTAGTATTTTAAATATATTAATATTTTTTAATTTACGCTAAAAAGATTGGGGACAAAAAGCAATTCCTCTAAATACATTGTAAACAAACGCTTAAAGAAACAGTTAAAAGTTACAGTTAAAGTATTGTTTTGCGAAATCACAAAATTAATAATTTCAGTGCAAAATAATAACATTTTGTATGGTAAAACTAAAAACTAGGCTAAATTTTACGGATGTGAATCGGCAAAAATGTAAACAAAAAAGCGTGGCAGAATCAGCCGATTGGACAAAAATGCTTCTAACTCCAGTAAAAATAGTCGAAATTGAAAAATTATTTTTGTGTTCAATAGCAGGGAGTTCATATAATGTTATTGTGCTAAAAATGAAAATTCGATGAATTGATGATTTTTTGCGATTTTGAAAGTTTACTGTAGCCTTAAATGTGTTATACAAGATCAGAAACACAGGTTTATTTAACAAACTTTAATATGTATTCAGTTATATCTTTTTTTTTTTTTTTTTTTTTTTTTTTTTTGCAAGAAGAAAATATTGGATTCGTGACAATTTTCGAATTTCGGTTTTTGGCGAGTTTACACGTTTTAGGGGCAGAAATTCATGTTCTTACAAAATGCCTATCTGTGAATCTGTGACTCTGTCTGTCTGCTTGTGACTTAAATTTTGTCGGCGCTCTATCTCAATAACTAATGCACGGAATTTGATAAAAAATTATATTCAGGTAGTTCCTGATATAAATTGATGCTAATTAGTTTTTGGTGAAAATTATACAACAGGTGACGCTGCTATGCTGCATTTTTTACGATTTATGCAACAGCTATATCTCAATAACTATTGCGCGAATGTCTATTAAACTTCAAATTAAGTTAATCTTTGAAATAAATTGATGCTGTTTTGGGTCAATCGTTCAATAGGTGGCACTATTATGCTGCATTTTTCACGATTTTTTCAATAGTTCTGCCTCAAGAACTAAAACACGGATTTTCATCAAACTTTAGATTCAGTAAATCCGTGATATGAATTAGTTCTGTTTACATTTTGGCGTAAATCGCTCAACAAGTGACGCTGCGCAGTTGCAGTTTTCGCGATTTCTGCAATAGATCTATATTAAGAATTTCGGATTTTCATTTAATTTCAGATTAAGTAGATCCGTGATATGAACCAGTTCTGTTTCCATTTAGGTGTAAACCGCTGCACATGTGGCGCTGATATGGTGAATTTTCACCGATTCTTGCTATTACTCTATCTCAAGAATTAATTCACGAATCTTCATTAAACTTCAGATTCAAGTATAGCTTGATAAATATTATTGTTGTCTATGTTTTGGTATAAATGTATAACAGGTGGCGCTTTTATGTTGGAATTTTCCCGAATAATCCTATTTCAAGATTTAATGCACGGAATTTCGTGCCTTTAGAATCTTTACGATGAATTTTGGCACTGTGGTAGCAAATTTTCAATTATTAACATGCATGAAATAGAAGTAAGTTTTGGAATTGCCACATTTGACTATTCAAATTGATATACTTGAAATTCATTAACATTTCCTAACTATAGGCATGTTTTTCATCTTATATAACGCATTTAAACATAGTCAAAAACATTCAATTAGAGGGACAGTAAATTTAGATGCTAAATTTTATTATTAAAACGTGTTAGGGAAAAAAATGGTTAAAAGTAAATGCTTATCTACGCACCACCTTTTTAAAAGAAGTATATTCATATAAATCATATCGTTTTTCGAAAATTAACTAATTTATGTTGAAACAGTCATTGCAATAATTTTAATATTATTTATTTTATTTATACTTATTTCGTAACTATATTCGTGTACTATATTCGGCATTTGCCTTAAGCGATAGTTTTAAGTGAACATTGAAAAAACGAGCTTTAAAGATGAAGATTATTGAAATTATAACAAAAATAAACTGATCGTTTATTGCATATCAATAATCCGTGGTACAAAATTAAATTAAACATGAATCCTTAAAACGTATCAAAGTATAAATATTCAGCATTATTATAGAAATTATGATAATTTAATTTAAATTCCGAGAGCCAGAAACAAAACATTAACTGATGATAATCAATTTTTTATAGCATACAAATAGAAAGGTAGCTATTAGAATTCTATGTACATTTATGTTAGACGAACAGCATTTCGAGCCGAATACAAATGTTGGTGCGAAAACTAACACATACGCATTTGCAAATAAATACCAAAAACGTACATAGAAGCTAACTTAGATAAAAGATTGGATAGACTATTTTATTAAATACAAAATACACATAAATTTTGCAAAGATTAAAAATATTTAATACGTTTGCAGCGCGGTCCACATAAAAAGAATGCTTTCATTTAGAATTGCTGAAAATATCTCACATTTTCTTTTCTTGAGAGTGGTGCAAATGTAGTTAAATATACTTCATAGAATAGCCACATATCTCTATGAACGTACACCAAACGTATATAAATCACATCATTTGTTAAATGAATGCATGAATCTTGAAGTGTCTGTGTGACCTTCATTCTTTGATCATGGCGCCAGGATGGTGCGCAGAAATCAGCAATACATTATTTTATAATATATTTTTACAAGCGAATATCACACTATTGCAAAAAACCTCTGAAGTATTTAATCTCAATCATTATTTGACAACTGCCGACTTGGTAAACGATTTGAAATATTTAAACAAAATTTTAAATTACCAAAAAGTAAACCTTGAAGGAATTTTTTACTATGTGTGTTTAATAATTGTATTAATTCTGTAATTAATTATCTTCATTTACTAATCAGTGAATGAATACTAGATCGTTAACGCCCATTTTATGCAGAGGAAAAAATTGCTTCCAAATTTCCTTCTTCAAGGTGCCACAGTCAACGTCATTTTTTATAAGGTGTAGAATGTCGGGATTCCTTCTGTAACACGTGGGAGGCCGTACGTTTTTCAACAAAACTCTTTACTGGCTCATACAATCCATTATTGATGATGATGCCATGATCATGCCATACATGTATGAATCGGAGGTTATTACGTATGTGCAGTGTTGAATTCAGACACTTTTCTCCGGGAGGGATTTCAGTGACTCCAGGGGTGACATTATAGAGTTCCGGGGGGGGGGGGGGATTGTACTTTTTGACCGTTGAAAATGCAAAATTTCCATTTTTCCGAGAGGGGGAACATTTCATTGTTCCGGGGTGGGGAATGTCCCCCCTGGGCCACCCCCCGATTTCAACACTGCGTATGTGTCCGTGATTAAAAGGGGTTCCAATAGACATCCACAGAGCTCTCTTGCGGCTCTGAAGGAAGTCGTTTGTTTTTAATTGAAAACGTTCTCAACACACATTTAATTATTCCTGCAGTTGGTTTCAAGAGCGTTTAGAATATTATTTCGACTGAAGATAGTTTGAGTGAATGATGCCATCATATGTGTATGTGGTCACCTGTACAGAACGTTAAAATTAAAAAAAAATGCTTTATCTCTAGTTCCTGATCAAGTTTGAAAACAAGCGTAAATTTGTTTTTAAATACTAGCCGTACCGTGTATAATATCCCTGTAAAACACCATTTCCTAAATGTCACTTAAAAAGAAAATTAAACAAATATATAAATCACCTACGTTTTTAGAATGTAAATTGTCAGAGTTATTATGACAATTATGAGTGTTCCTAGTAGAACGCCAAACACAATCATAAGCAATAAAGAACTATCAGTCTTTTTGATACTAAACACACTTGATTGAGCAACATCTTCAGGAAACTGGACTGTTACAGGAACAGATGATTGACGTGGAGGTACCCCATTGTCTGTTGCAACTACTATCACAGTACATGTACTTGAGTTCAAAAATTCCAGACTTCGAACTCTAAGTTCTCCTTGGTGCGAAATCGAAAAAACTCTGAAATTTAAATAATTATAATTAATAAAGTAGAGAACATTCTTCGAAATAGAAATTTTTTTATGAAAAAGAAAAAAATGCACCTAAACACACAAAAAAAGAAAAGAACTTATATCAGGTAAATCAAGTAATGCTTTTCTATGTAATTGTTTCCCCTTTTCTTATAAATATGTGTTTTAGGAGAGTTTATGCAGCAATCGCGAAATAATTTTCATCGTTGTATTAAACAGAATTTCAAAAGTTCTAATTCAAGTATTAAAAAACACATTTCTTTTTTAAATATTACACTCCTTATTTTACATTTGTATTTTATTTTCAAACGTTTAGTGTTTAAATATTTTTCTGTTATAATTTCATGGAAATCTGTCATATTTTGCAAGTGTGGTTTAGCGCACATATGGTCATACGCTGTACATATGGTCATACGCTGTACATATGGTCATACGCTGACACTGAGCTTCACACATAACAGGAGATCTGCATTCTTATTTCCCAACATGATTTTTAGCGGTTAGTGTAGAAGGATGCAGTGACGATAAGTTTTATTCGCATTGATGGCTAGAAATGCAACTATCGCATTCTCTTACATCAGGGCTGTCAAGTCTCAGCCCGCGGGATACCAGAAAATTCTAACAGAAATCAAAACCTTACTGAATCAGAGATATTCGGAAATTTCATAAAGCAAAAATTTCTGTAAAATTTTTCTGGTGTTCAGCGGGCGCCAGGTTGGACAGCCCTGCTTTACATGATTAGAGAATCATTTATTAATTTGATAAGTATCATTTAATTAGAGAAGAATAAATTAGAATAATACTAAATGGGAACACAAATATCTAACAATGATTATTTTTCATCTTTACCTTGCATGCTTCATTTGCCTTGGAAGCGTCTGACTGCCTACTAAGAACTCTTGTTATAACGCTGAAAAGAGGCATCACTTTCTCCACAAATTTTACATGAACGTACCAAATGTTCACGTGACAAGGGCCTTATCTACAGGGTGTTTAAAAAATGACCGGTATATTTGAAAAATCAATAAACACTAAACGGACAGCGATAAAAATACACCGTTTGTTGCAACATGCTTGGGATAACAGTAAATTTTCAAACAGACCAGTTTTCGAAATTAGTTACAATTTTGAACAATAGATGGTGTTGCAGTCTGGAAAAAATCTAAAGTACGATATTTTCCACATATCCACCATGCGCAGCAATAATATAGCGGTAGTCTCTGAACTAAATAACATGGAAATCGCCTGCAGTGCCATCTGTTGTTGAAAATTGTAATTAATTTCAAAAGTATGCATGCCTGAAAATTTGTTATCCCAAGCATGTGGCAACAAACGGTGTATTTCTATCGCTGCCCGTTTAATTGTTATTGATTTTTCAAACATACCGGTCATTTTTGAAACACCCTGTATGTACGGAATGCTACTTAATACGGCTTCCTTCATAAAGATGTAACAGCTGCAGTCTGTGGACAGCTTGTTCAGATGCACATTACTATGATCTAAACTAGCCGACTAAAATGCTGCGCTGCTTACAAGTAGTATTATACCTTCTTTTCCGGTATGCTAAGGCCAAGGCTAATACAATTCCTTGATAAACAAGATTATTTAAGTGTCCCTAAGTAAAAAAAAATCTCACGGATTAAGATCCCGAGAAAAAAAATCTCGATGCTGTCAAAAATGCATGACTGGTTACTTTATGTTTATTAAAATGTTGCAGATGAAATAACAATCTCCCCAGTTTTTATTCTCTTTAATACCCAGACTGTGACTGAAAACCATACGGGTTTATGGAAAGTTTTGTGCTTACGAATTGAAATTGCAGTTGCAATGACAATTACTTATTTATTTTCTTTCCTTTAGAACAATCCGCATTAAAGTGGAAGAAGTTTATTTTCCATGTGTTTGCTTTATTATTATTATTATTTTATATCTTTATTTCACTATTTTCTGTTGTACAGCGCCATTTATCGGAGTTCTTGAAACACTGTTTTTTTTTTTTTTTTCAGATAATCCGTTTCGCCATATCTTGAATTGTATGTACACGAAATTTGAAGCCTTTATACTGAGTAGTTCGATATATAGGGAGTTCAGTGTAGGGGTGGTTGAATTGTGACTACCCGTATGTAACAATTTAGTTATTTTAAAAATAATCACCGATGTCAAAGGATTCGTCAACCCTTTTGAGATGAGCGACTGGTATACATGTCACTTAAAGTGCTCAAAGTCCTTCATTATTCCCCCCCCCCAGTTACTTGTAAAGTTTACCTTATTAAATAAGAGAATTATCTTAATTCAATTACAGAATTTTTTTTATGAAAAATCGGTGGTAAAAGATTAAAAATTAAGCAATGGGCTGTCATCGCGAAGAGGTTAAATAAGCGCTACCTACATAAGATCTCATACTTTAAATTTTATTATATTTCAGGTGATGAATAGAATAAATAAATTATTAATATATATATATTAATCTTTGCAATTATAATTTATGAATCTTTCAAAATGAATGTATGTATATTTCTTTGACTATAACAATATAATTTCAAACAAATGATTATACAATCAGAATGAATGCATATTCAATTTTTAGTAGCTTAACTGAACATACCTTGCATAAGGCCCCTTGACATTAAGCTCAATTGTATCATTTACATCGCCATCTTTAACCTAAAACAAAAGAGATAAGAATAAGAAATGCATTGCTACTTTAAAAAATAAATTAAAACACATATGATTTAATTCTCATAGGACTAAAAGAAATTTATTTTTCAGTTTTCATGTTCCACTTTTACAACGATTGTATCTCTTTCTCAGCTCGGCTCGGCTGTACTATTTCAGCTAAAAAATGCATTACTTATTGATGGCCTCAAACTCGGTTACTTTTCCTTAAATACAAAATTTTCAAAGTTTACATCTCCCAAAACATTCAAAAACATACGTTTAGTGAATATAAATTTGCCTAGACAATTTACATATTTTTAAATCATTAGAATCTAAGTGCACATTGTAGGATGTTGTGAACAATTGTCTTTCTGCATCTTTTCATGGTTCCACCAACGCAGCGGTTGCGGCTGAAGGTTCTTCCATCAAAGGTGATAGATGTGAAATACTGTGTCATGTCGCGTTCGTCTGCCTTGTATTCTGCAGATAATCGGTCGTAACAAAATACCAAACACCCATACTTTATGGGAAATTTTAGTCAATATCTACAACTTATGAAAGGATGATCAAGAAATGAAACTGCCCACATCAAAGGGCTGTAGAATGCGCTCTGTTGGTTCAAATGAAATCGAATTTGAACTACAGATAATTCAAGTGATGTGCTTGATATTTGCCAAAAAAAAAAAAAATAAATAAATAAATAAATAAATAAATAAATAAAAAAATAAAATAAAAATACAAAATTTTGCCGTTAGGGGGCGTTGTGATATACTTAAACACATTTAAACACTAGCGGCGAAATTTTGTAATCTTAATTTTTGTAACTAACTTTTTTGCAATTATCAAGCGCATCCTTTGAATTATCTGTTGTTCAAATTTGATCTCATTTGGACCAATAGAACGCATTTTAGATCTCTCTGAAGAGGGCAGCTTATTTCTTGCAGTCTCCGCATGGTTGTGTGCACGTGCCATTTTTTTTTCGAGCACTGGATATGTCGTATTCTACTGTATTGATAATCCTACGGTGAATTTTGAATTTTTATTGACCAGTTTCATTTTTTAAATGTTATTTATTGTTTGTATAACGAATTAAATGTTTTAGGTGTAGCATTCTTAGGTGCAGCACCCCTTAGCGGCGAAATTAGCACTTTTGATTTTTGTAATTTTTTTTTTCTTTTTTTTTCCAAAAACGTCAAGCGCATCACTTGAATTATCTGTAGTTGAAATTTGAACTCATTTGGACCAATAAGAACGCGTTCTAGAGCCGTCTGAAGTGGGCAACTTATTTTTTGATCACCCTGTACCCAAAAGCTGAATGTTATGTCATACGTCTTTTGTATTTTATGTGAAACATTACGAACAGAGCTCGTCATATGATTTATGTGAAAAAAAAGAAAAAAAACCCCAAAGAAACATGACGTTAAAACGTAACATTTTTGTCACAAAATGGTCACGATGGGCTAAGTCAAATTAAGAAACACATAATATATATTTAAATTGAATATTAGCCAAAGACACTGTTAAAATTCAGTACATTATTGTAACAAAATATCGAACATTGACCTATCGTCGTTGACTAATGTTTTAAAAATAATTAAAAACTAGTTAAAAATAAAATAGTAAGATAAATTCAACTGTACTTTAATTGTGAAGACCACACTAAAAAAATTAAGTAAGGCTATAGATAATTGATTGGTAATCACTTTACCTCAATCGTTCCAATAAGGCTTCCAATTCGTACATCTTCTTGCTTGACCAAGAAATTATACTGCGACTGAGCAAATGTTGGATCGTTGTCATTTACGTTCATAACTGTTATATTCACACGGGCCACATCACTCTACAAATGAAAAAGTAAAAGTAAGCGCACAAATCATTTAAAGACATCTAAGAAAATGAGAAAATAAAATACGCAGAGTTTTTTTTAAAAATTATACCTTATTAAAAAATAATAATAAAAATAAAACTGGATCATCAACATTTTATAACATTTGAGTCAATGAACTTATTTTAAGTAACAAAGTTTATGATATAACTTTTCTTTAAAATTTCCAATATCTTAGCAAGAATGAATAATTAAATAACTGTTTAGTAAAATTAATATGATTTATAATATACATGTATACGTTAAAATATACGTTATTAATGTTCACCATAACATGCTCTCTCATGAAAATGGAGTTTGTAGAAATATTTCTTTTACTGGGACACTCAAAAAATAGTGTTACAGTATTAGCATACAGGGAAAAACCTTTTGCGGTTTTTAATGATGTTACACTATTTCAAACTTGTATTTTAAACACGAAATTTATTCAGGTGTATTAGTACCTTAATGTATAATATAACGTAGATATAAATAATCTTTCTTTTACCGAGGCACTTATGATACTTCTGTTTCAGGACTGTTTATGAGCGATCAAAGCTAAAAATAAGCTTCTAGTCGTGGTATGGTTTATCTAAATTATCATTCTTAGGCTTATCTAATTTTTTTCATAATACGTGCAATGTATTAATTCTGTAGATCATGGTAAGATCATAGATATTAGAAGAGCTACTCAAAATAATTTGTAATCATTATTGTATACTTGTGTGTGATTTGCTTAAAACTATCTTTACTAACTCATCATATGTAGTATAGGGTAAGTATAGTTATTGTTTTGAAAATCGAAAATTTTTTGACGGATTTACACGTTTCAGACACTGAAGATTATGAAAAACACATTTTTAGAAAAAAAAAATTTGTCCGTCTGTGTGTCTGTAACCGCTCTATCTCCCAAACGCGTTGAGACAGAGACTTAAAATTTGGTGTGTAAATAGTATGTAATAATGGAAAGAAGCCTATTGAATATCAGTAACATAGATTATCCGGAACTATTTTTTTTTCGGACTCTTGAAATATTCGTTCTGATGAAAGGTATATGAGAATTTCGAAATTGTCTATTTTAAAGAGTGAATTTAAAAGGCAATAAAAAGCCACAAATTTTGCATAAAGAATGAAATCGATCGGATAATTTGGTGTGGTGGTGTGGTTCTCGCTTGCTTCACTTGTATAAGTCTATGTTAGGTTCTGTATACTTATGATTTGAGAAATCACAAAACATCATTAAGAAAATTTTGAAATACATTTAATTATGGTAAACGAAACTTAGGAGCTAACTTGATAAGCTTTTCTCTTATTTCGTATTTTTGTTTATTATAATTAATGAGTAAGGGAATTTTAAAATTATGGTGTCCTTTTTGAAACACTCTGTGCACTAAGTATATCGTGAAAAATATAGAAATGAATTTGTATTTTCCACATTCAAGGATTCTGTGAAATCTCTAAGAAAAAGTCAGTCGGTGTTTTCAGCAGAATTTGAAATATGATACTCTACGAAATGTAGTATTGGAGAGCAATTATCAATCACGTATTTCAAGATATAACACTTTACAAGAAAATGAAAAACACAGTTCGACTCTCTGGCACTTGATTAATAGTGCACACAAGTGTGAGGCATTAATATATAAAAATGACCTCACAAATTTATCAGAAAATTTCTCATTTCTGAATGGGCAAAGAAAAAACCTTAAATACCCGGTAGAGAAAAAATGAAAGACTGTGAAAATAACCAGTACAGCATTTCTATTATGAAGAACATTTTCTGATGAAAATACCTACAACTCTTTGTATGATTTCTTTTTTCATCTGCTAAATTTTAGTCGATTTTATATTTTCTTAATTTTATTAAAAAATACAGTGAATCAAATATACAAGCATAATTACCGTTTTCCCGTCTGATGCAACAACTCTCAAAGAATACAAAGTTTGCTTTTCGTAATCTAAAGGTTTGGCAACAATAACTTCACCCCTAAAATACATAAAAGACATTTTACAGGTTAAAAAAAGATGATTAAAAAAAATAATAATAAGAATAAAAAATTAACCCATTCGTGCTCACGACCTTTTGCGCAAATTTTATTCGGTTGGCACCATGAAAAATAAAATACGTTAAATAAAATAAAGATTGTTGTTCTTTTTTACCGGTGTCAAAAACAGTGCTATATGCACCTTTTGAAGCGTCCCTAAAAAGGGACGCTAAGCACTAATGGGTTAACAGAAAGATGAACATTAATTCCTCTAGATTCGATAACACTGCAGATAGCAGCACAGTAATTGAATTTATATATCACAAAAACATTTTTGACTTTCAAGTGCTCTATAAGAAGATACTTAAGTTTAACGTGATATATTATATAAATAAAATAACAATGATTTTTATATAATGAACAACATTTTAATATTTGAAATACTATTACTTTCATTATAAATATTGAATAAACGATTTGTATTTTCTGATTTTTTTTAAATCATTGAAAAATAACTTGAAATATTTAAATTTAACATATTTGGGTGAACTTGACACACCATCACCAGTATTCGTTTTATCCCATTTTTTAACTTAATATTTTCTAAATGTCGATTTAATAAACTTGTACTATATTTTTCAAGAATATAGTTATTTATATACAGTTGTAAAAATTAGCAAAAGGGGAAATAGTGGATAATGGATGAAATACTTAGCTTTTAAGCCAGAAGAGAAGGGATCATTACGGAATTTTTTCATTGTCATTTTTGTAATTTCTGTGTTGAAAAGTTTATTTTATCATTCTTTTCATTTCGTTAGTTTTCAAAATTATTAAATATAAACGCATTTGAAATTAATAAAATAATACTAGTAACATATTTTATAAGCATACATTTCTCACAATGGTATTGTTTCTAGCATTTATAAGAGCTTTTTTATGGCTTGCTTTCCAATTTACATTCTCTTTGCGCAAAACCGGATATCCCACGTCAGAAAAAAATGGACGTCAGAAAACAACAATTGAAGAGAACGTAAACAATGTTTCGAGAAAAGGTTCCTAAAGTTATATAGACACAGTGATAATGATTTTTCAGCGTTAGAAAGAGTTGGAATAATTTTATGCAATTTCTCAAAAATTGTAATGAAGATAATTAGCCTTTTCTATTCAAATATTAAATCATTCGACCTATAATTAAAATATTATTGTTTAACTTATTATTTAAAGTTGTAAAATAAAATGCATTGTTTCTTTTTAAAAAGTAAAAAGCAACAGTCGATTGATTTCAATGTATTAAATTAATACGCCTTCACTTGGTGAAAACAGTCAACACTTTTTCTTTAGGACAAGAATGAATTAGAATCCTCGAGAACGATATCTTTCTGACATTAAAAAACACGGTTTCTTTGTGGGCAGCGAAGCTTCCATTTTAATTAATAAACGTTTATGTTAACCTTGGAAACCTATTATTGAACAATTGGAAAAAATTCGAAAACCTATAAAACGACAAGATTTCACAGATTTCTTTTCAATGTTTTACCCAATTTAGAACAGATTTTCTGCAATTTTTTACACCGTAAACTAAAGTGTATTAGAATACTTCTGTTAAAAGCAAAGCTGTTATATTTTAAAATAGTAGTTAATTCCAATATCTATTAAAATGTTTCCATTTGAATAGATTAATTAAAGAAAATCTAAGTAGTTCGTAATTTATAAAAGTAAACTTACTGAATATGTACAATGCCTGTATGATATTCTGTTTTGAAAGTATGAAATTCCCGATTTATATTTATTATAAACTTAAAAAATGATAGTTAAACGCACAAAATGATAAGCAGGAAATAAATAAAAACTTACGTGTTCTGAATGGCAAACTCTTCTGAAGGATTTTCCAGCAGCTGCAGCCGTACATGCTGAAAGAAGAAAATATTAGACGTATAAAAACTCAGTTATTGTAATTTAAAAGCCCAACACAAGAGAATAATACCTATCAGCCATTCAATAAATTGATCTGCTTTACTGATTAGAAATAAAATTCAAATAAATTTACGACAGTATGATATCCAGACGAAAGAATAAAATGATCAGTTTTAAGTACAAGTAGCTACATATCTCATTCGTACCAAAGTTGCTATATTATTAAAATATAATTTTTCATTCTTAAAATGGACATTGCTATAGACTTGCACTGTCCAACTGCACCCGCAAAGTCTTGTTGACACGTACAGTAATCTTCGTCTTATTTATTCATAGTAATTGTGAGATTGAGGGATTTTTTTTTAAATTCTTTCGATCTTGTTTGCAGATATTTTTAATAAGGATGCTTTTATTTTCAGAACCGTGTTTCGATGCATACAGTCATTCTTCCTACATACCTTAGAGGTCTGCACGGGCCCGGGCTTGGCCCGTGGCCCGTACCCCGGCCCGCCCGCGGGCCGGGCCGGCGGAATCGTTTCGAATTTGCTAACGGGCTGGGCCGGCACGGGCCGAGCCGGCAAAAAAATTGAACGGGCCTTACGGGCCGGGCCGATATAAAAATTTTCTGGCCTACTGGCCCGTTTTGAATATTTTGAACATAAACGATAAAATATAAACCTATTTTCAACGAAAATGGTTTTAATGAGAATAAATATAAATGTGCGTCACGAGCCATACTAGTTTGACAGCATCAATATAAAAATGTAACTTGTGCAGTGTAGAGATCGGCATTGGACAGTTACATTGTGTGTAACCCGTTTTAATATTTTTTAAACTGACTCGTTGCAGGGCCAAGATCAAAATTGGAGATCAAGGCATTATTTTTCTACATATAGACTTGCCGGATAGAAAGAAAACTTAATTGTTCTCAAGATCTGTACGGCAGACAACATAATTTGTAAAATTATGAACAGCGATAAAGAACTTATGTTAGCTTAATCTTTGGGTATATACTTTTTGATGGTTTTTAAATTAATTTTTCAATAACGCGAAAGTTTGACACATTTTTACATTAATTTTTAATTGTAAAAATATAAAAGTGATAAGCCTGATTATTGAAGGGATTTGGAATTGAATAGCGTTTTTCATTTTTGGTAAATAAAATACTTGTATAACTTTGTTGAGATACAATTGTTTCTCAAATGGTTGCAGGTTTTTCTCCCTTCCCATGCTATCGCTTCCGGAAATTCTATTCAAAACGCTAACTATGACAATATTTTATTTGCTTGCAGTGTTCTTAAATTGCTTGTATCAAAAAAAAAGGATAACGCCATTCGATTATATAGTTTCTGAATAAAGATACCTGTTAATCTTATGCATTTCTGAGAAAAAAATGAATTTAGAAATGTATCAGAAAGGAGCTTCATTGAATTAACGTATGAATTTGGATTTAAAGTCTTTAATAAAATGATATAGAAATATTTTTATAAATCTTCTTTTATTAAACAGCTTCAAAATTTACGATGTTTTTAAATTTCTTTTTTTTTTCTTTTATTCTAAGCCATATTAATTTTTTAATTAATCTTTATTTGAATGTTGAAAGCCTAAGAATCTTAGTAATCATTAATGTTACTAATGTGTATATCCTGTAAAATATACTGTAAAATCATTCCATAGATATGTATGCCTCTTAAAAAAAAATCTTAATTATATGATAAAAATCTGAATGTTTTTGAAGTCGTAGAAATTGTAACGGGCCAAAACGGGCCGGGCCGGGCCTGTTTTCCCTGATTTCTCTACGGGCCGGGCCCGGGCCTGGAAATTCCGGCCCGTGCAGACCTCTAACATACCTTAGTTTTTTTTTTTTTTTTTTTTTTTTTTTTTTTTTTTTTTTTTTTTAAACAAAAACAAATTGTAATATTTTCCCGAGATCTAAGAATTAATTTTTAAAAATATATGCAAGTCCTTAAGTTTACACTAGTCGAATGAAGATAATATCAATCTAAATCAAGGACAGTGTTTTAATTTCCTTTATAAATTTTAAATATTTTTAAAGGATTTTTTTTGCATAGAGTACCCAAAATCCATCTCAAATTGGGTATCGCTTCCTGTTTCGATTTAGGTTGCAGTTTATTTTCCATGAAAATATTTTCACTTTTGGAACAGATTCTGAAATAGAAAATGACCTCATAAAAAAATCTTTAAGTCAAATCAAAAAATTAAATTGAACCAGATCAAAGATTGATCTCTGCTATCCGATGCGAAAGGGAAAAAAATCATTTGAAAATATTGATATACAAACGAGAAATTCGGAAAAAAAAGGAAAAATGAAATAAAGAAGGAAATGCGCAATCATTGGTTTAACATTAGCTTCCGAATGTCTTCGCGTGACAATTGTATGATCTTAAGCACAGTGAAGGGAAAGGGTGCATATTTTACCAATCTTCAATAAATTTTTAATTGCTTAATAGTACACGTTTTTATACATCATATTATTTTATTTATACATAAATTATGTTTCGATATCCATATAGCACGCAAATGTACTATTTAAGATGATGGAGCAATGAAAAGAATATTCATAGTTACATCCATAAAAAAAGTATAATAATCCCCGTAGAACAGAATTTTAAAAACTACTTTGAAATAAAAATTCCAATTTCCTAATTAAATTAAAGAAAAAACCCCACTTTTTTATTGGATATATAGATAAGCAAGATATAACGAATATTCACGACATCTAGTGATAATTTTGATCTTAGCTTTGCTGAAAGAAGAATTAGCATGTATGTTACTTATTTAAGATTTAAGATCTACCAACCTTATCGTTTGGCTTTGTGGTATGTACAGTGATAACAACTTGACCAACTGGTGCACTTTCAAGGACTGTCGTTACGTATTCTCTTTGTCGAAATTTCAAGTCTGTTGGCAGCTGATTGTCACTTTCTACAGTTAATGTAGTTAAAGAGTATCTGTCAGGATTGTCCATTTGGGTGGCTTTGATGACCAGAGTTATAGGAAGCCTTAGATCATCAGGTAACGATTTCCTGATGCTGACTTGCCCAGATCTTCTGTGAAGCTCAAAGAAAGAGTATTCTGCGGAATCTGAAAAGAATACATAATTGTTGTTATATCTGTTATGATGTGCACTAGATGGCGCCATCAGCGCCAGTCAAAAAGGCAGTTCAGCCGCGAACGATGTTCGGGAGTTCGTTCGTTGTCAGCCACGATGTAAGACGGTCGGATCTTGGATCCAGGAATAAATTCTTATATCTTAATGCATCCAGCTCTAGTGATCATTTAGTATTTCCATACACCTTTAGAAATGTTTCAGTGGCGACGAGGATAAACTCTATCGATGTTTTTTCAATAAAAAAAATGTTTTTTGACGCGATTTTGAAGAAAGAGCGTCAGCGGTGGATGGCCGCGTGTTCCTACTAGGCCTAAGCGCCGATCGGCGGACGGACATTACGGCGTTAGCGAAGCAGGCTTAATCGGCGACCGGCGACCCCAGAATTGTTTATTCAAGTTCCGGCATGGCTTCTTTTGGTTGTATTGCAGAATTTAATCCATCGGTCGAATCCTGGAGCGAATACTCCGAAAGATTGGAACAGTTCTTCATCGCCAACGCCATAGTCGAAGACAATAGAAAGCGTGCTGTTTTCTTAACGGTGGTAGGACCTGCCACTTACGGATTGCTTCGGAATCTGCTATCGCCGGCTGCACCCACATCTAAGACATTAGCGGAACTCATCGGCATCCTCAACGGACATTATGATCCAGTGCCTTCAGAGATCGTGGAGCGATTCAAGTTCAACAGCCGCGTACGGCGCGCGGACGAATCAGTGGCCGATTATATCGCAGAGCTTCGGAAATTAGCGAAGTATTGCAATTACGGCGAATCTCTGGATATGATGCTCCGTGATCGGATAGTTTGTGGTATACAAGACGAAGGAATACAACGAAAATTGTTATCAGAAAGCAATTTAACCCTTTTGCGAGCGTCGGAAATTGCCGTTTCAATGGAAGCAGCTGCGAGGGATGCTGTTGATCTGAAGATATCTGCCGTTCCTGAAGTGAAAAAATTACAAGTTACGGCGCAACGGCCGCGAAAAAACGAGATCGTTAAATCGGCGTCCAATTCAAATAACGGCCATACAGGGAAGAAGTGTTATCGTTGTGGCGACTCCAAACACCATTCTTCTGATTGTAAACACAAAAATAGCACGTGTTATAGCTGTAAAAAATTGGGGCACCTGTCAAAAGTGTGTTTATCAAAGAATAAACAAGGTTACAAACCTAAAGTTAACTTAGTTGCTGAATCTAAAGAAGATTTAGGCAGTAAGGAGTATACAATTTTTAATTTAAGAGATAACAAGAGAGATTACCCTCCGGTGAAAATTACTTGTGAGATCCAAGGCCAGCCTGTTATTTTTGAAATTGACTCAGGGGCTCCATTTTCCATAATGCCTGTAAAACTGTTTGATAAAATTAGAAGATTCTGCCCTCCTTTGGAAAAAACGAACATTAAGCTTCAGTCTTACACCAACAATACCATTGATATTTTGGGAGTTACAAATGTGAATGTGGTGTTCCAAGCAAGAACAGAGACTTTACCTCTACTAGTGGTTTCTCAGGGAAGCACTAATTTAGCTGGGCGAAACTGGATTGTTCCATTAAGCCTAATGAATGCGTTTGATGCCAACATGAACCACACATTACATTGTGTAAGGACTGAGCAGCTCAAGCTAGATGGACTTTTAAAAGAATTCCAGAATATTTTCTCACCAGGCTTGGGATTAGTGAAAGGAATTAAAGTTCATCTTACCTGTAAAACTGGTGAACCTCCGAAATTTTTCAAGGCTCGTCCTGTACCATATGCATACAAGGAAAAAATCAACAAGGAAATAGACCGCCTTCTTGCAGATGGCATTTTAGAGCCAGTTAAAACTTCTGATTGGGCAGCTCCTATTGTTCCTGTGCTGAAGCAAGACGGCAGAATTAGAATATGTGGTGACTTTAAGCTAACAGTCAATAAAGTAACAGAATTAGAGCAGTACCCTCTGCCAAATATCGAAGATTTGTTTGCTGAAATGTCTGGGGGTACAGCATTCACTAAATTAGATCTGCGGGATGCATACTGTCAACTAGAGCTCGATGAAGAGTCAAGACGCCTGGTAGTGATAAATACGCACAGAGGTCTCTTCCGGTACACACGCCTGGCTTTTGGCATTGCTTCCGCCCCGGCTATTTTTCAACGTGAAATTGACAAGATTTTACAAGGGGTAAAAGGAGCCTCTAAATACTTGGATGACCTTCTAGTAACTGGTAAAACTGAAGCAGAACATCTACAGAACTTACAAGAAGTTCTCTCTCGTCTGCAAGCAGCAGGTGTAAAGTTACATCCAGAAAAATGTGAATTTCTCAGACCATCTGTGGAATATCTTGGTCATCGTCTGGACAAAGATGGATTGCATCCAGTTGAATCGAAGGTCAAAGCGATTACAGATGCTCCGGAACCAACAAATGTAGACGAGCTACGTTCTTTTATTGGCCTAATCACATACTATGCGAAATTTTTACCTAACATGTCAACACTGTTAGCACCCTTATACCAGTTGTTGGAAAACAAACGGCTATGGAGATGGGGTTCATCACAACGAGAAGCTTTTAAAAAAGCTAAAGATGTCCTGCAGACCTCATCATTACTAGTGCATTTTGACCAAGACAAGGAAGTGATCCTGGCTTGTGATGCAAGTCCTTATGGGCTTGGTGCTGTTCTGTCACATAAAACTCCAGATGGTGATAGACCAATCGCTTTTGCTTCTCGCTCCCTGACGAAAGCAGAAAAAAATTACAGTCACATTGAGAAGGAGACTTTAGCCTTAGTATTTGGAGTGACTCGATTCCGGAACTATCTCTTGGGACGTAAATTTACGTTACTTACAGACCATCGTCCTTTGGTAACTTTATTATCAGAAGAAAAACCAGTTCCATCAGTTGCTGCAGCCCGTATCCAGCGATGGGCATTGACTTTATCTGCCTACGTTTACAAGATAGAGTACCGAAAAGGGAAGTTGCACGGAAATGCTGATGCTTGCAGCAGACTTCCACTGAAATCTGAAATGGCGGAGCCTCCAGTACCTGTCGAGTCGGTTTTGCTTATCCGACAGTTAAATGATAGTCCACTGACAGCACATCTAATCCAAAGGGAGATAGACAAGTGTCCTGCACTGAGCCGTCTACGATCTCATATTCAAAATGGGTGGCCAAAGAAAGTGACAGAAAATTTACAAGCCTTTTGGCATATCCGACATGAACTGTCAGTTGAGGAAAACATCATTCTCAGAGGTTCCCGTGTTTTTGTTCCAGAAAAGTTTCGTCAATTTGTTTTGGATGAACTGCACAGTGCTCATCAAGGGATTTCTGCTATTAAATCTCTGGCTCGTTCCCATGTCTGGTGGCCTGGTATTGATCGGGACTTAGAAACAAAAGTTCGAAACTGCCTCGACTGTCAAGAAAATGCTGCAGCTCCTCCTTCGACACAAATCCCTTGGCTCACACCTAAAAAACCTTGGGAGAGAATCCATATCGACCATGCGGGTCCTGTAGAAGGCCATTGGCTATTAATTATAGTTGATGCCAAAACAAAATGGCTTGAAGTGATTCCAGTGCCCAACACCACAGCAACTTCAACGATAATAGCTCTGCGTAACCTGTTTGCACGCTTTGGCTTACCAGAGAGCTTAGTCAGTGATAACGGACCTGGCTTCCGTAGTGACGAATTCACAAATTTCTTGAAAAGAAATGGCATTACACCAATTAAAACCGCACCATACCATCCGAATTCAAATGGTTTAGCGGAAAGAGCAGTGCGTACAGTAAAAACTGCATTGAAGAAAGCTAAAGAAGGCACTTTCACTGAAAGACTGACCAGATTTCTTCTGAATTTTCGAAATACCCCATCAAAGGCAACGGGTATATCTCCAGCTGTGGCAATGTTCGGACGACCTCTTCGCATGCGTTTGGATCTTATCCGCAGTGCTAAAGTTAAAACATCTGAGAGGGGAGATACCCATAATAGCAAGTTTACAGAAGGCACTCCTGTCTGGGTGCGCTCTTTTACCCGGGGCCCATCTTGGGTTGCTGGAAAGGTTACAGGAACAATGGGGAATACAATGTGCAAAGTCAAGACAACTTGGGGTATTTGGACACGACACATTGATCAAATTCGTTACAGGCAAGAGGACACTCTACAGGAAATTCCTCCAGCTCCAGAACTACCAGATTCTGTTTCTTCAGGATCAGATGTGTCAGTGCCTACAGTGCAACCGAGAGATGTAGTAGAGTTACCAGCTGATCAGGTGACAGACACCCTTCTACCTCCTACGCTGTCTCCGCAGGTAAGTGTCCAAGAACACAGTTCTCAGGCAGATCCTCCAGCACTCTCGCCGCAAGCAGTTTTGCAGAATCCAGGAGCGCCACTTCCTAGACGTTCCACTCGTCCAAAAGCAAAACCTGAACGTTTGCAATATTAGACTTTTTAAATTGGACTGTTAAATTTTGAACTGTGTCAAGGACTTTATTTTTTTTTATTGTATTGTGCATGTCTAACAACTTGAATATTTCCTTTAAGAAGGAAGAGAATGTTATATCTGTTATGATGTGCACTAGATGGCGCCATCAGCGCCAGTCAAAAAGGCAGTTCAGCCGCGAACGATGTTCGGGAGTTCGTTCGTTGTCAGCCACGATGTAAGACGGTCGGATCTTGGATCCAGGAATAAATTCTTATATCTTAATGCATCCAGCTCTAGTGATCATTTAGTATTTCCATACACCTTTAGAAATGTTTCAATTGTGAACTAACTCTTTTAAAAAATTTTACTGTATGATTAGCGCTTCCCAACATTTTTTCTTTCACATATACCTTTTCATTTCGGAATAGCCCCATTTCTCACATGCATTAGTCCATTCACCCAGGCCAACTAGCTAACTCAAAACTATCTTTTATTTTTCATTAATAATCTTCTTATTGCAACTATATAATAAATCAATAAAAATTACATTCATATTTCTAGCATTTTGTATTTTTATCTTGCAAATTAAAGTTATATTGCTTTCTATAGTATTAGCCAATTTTTAAGAGAAATCTATGTAGAATTAATAGAAAATTTAAAAATCTTATGGCGGTTGTTGATAACAATTTGCAACTTCATAGGTTAAAACACTTAGTTAATACTACAAATTAAATGCACATCAAAGTAAGGGAAAATTTTCTATTAATGTACAAAATTCCGGGTGTAAACATAATAGTACAGGTCAAATATATTAGCAAAGTCTTTTTCTCGAAATTTTTCAGGGGGATCGTCAACAAATTGAAAAAGAAAGAAAATCTTTTGGATAATCCTGTAAAGACTAATGTAGCAAAAGCATTCAACTGCAGATTATGATTAACTGTGTTCATCTTTATGAGGACAGCACGTATACTCGTAAAGAAATTAAGGTTTTTATACAAACGATTATAAATTTTGACAAGTTTTTTACTTATAATTTGCAGAGTTCTTAATAAAAAAAAACAATGTATTTTTCAGAAAATATATCAAACAACATTGTACAATATCCTGTAATTAGAAATAAAAAAACAATAAAAATTGCATGAAAAGTGAGAAAGTTTACTATATAATGTTTCCTTGCGCATGCGTAAACACAATCAAAATATAATTTGCAAAATGTGTTAGCTAAATGTATAGTTCGACTTTTGTAAAAGTCTTTAAAACATAGCTCGAAAATTCTGAAAATAATCGTTAAAAGAATAAACTCAAAATCTTTTACTGCGGATTCTCCTAACATTGTCTAAACTGTGTCATTCAAATTTGGAGGGCTGCAAAAAACCGTTTCTATTTTTATCGTTGATACATCACTTTTAAATACCCCATAATTTTAATTATTACATAAACAAATATTGCGAGGAGGAGAGTGTATTTTCGATTGAAATTACTTTGAAAACTGTATCTGTATTTCGTGATTTTTCAAAAAATTTTCAAGCCTTATTTTTTTTAAATTCTATCTCAATGATGAACATTTACTTGCAACAATAATGCTACTAATAATAATACAATAATAAACTAGAATGCAAACGGTTTAGTATCAACCTCGGATTTTTTTAATTCCACTCTACATTGTCTATTGGAGTTTCTCCCAGCAAAGGTATACTTTATAATCCACGTATTAAATATATTTATATATATAAAATAACATCCGTTATTGGTAGGAAAATAAAAAAAGTCATTTCGGTAAAAAGTAAAACGTATTAAGGGCACATGGAACATAACATGGCTCTAATTTTTGAGTTTTTAATGATCAACTGAAAAAAATAATAAGAGCTAAAAATTATAGTGCTAAATGATTATGGACCTAAAAGACTATGGTACTAGAAGGTTTTAAAATAATATATTTCAAGCGCTGTCGGTGTGTATATATATACAAATTGCCTTTTTTTCGAAGTGTACACACTTAAAAAGACATATAATTCTTTATTCGATATTTTATGCATAAAAAAGCATACCTTTTAATGCTTTGGTACACATTTCTAAAATTCTATTTTAGGTAAACAGTTGAAATTTTTCCAAAATTGTGTAACTGACTTGTTTTTTTTAAAAATATAAAATTTTAGGTCCGAGTGAAAAATTATTCAAAGTAATGAAAAATATGTCCGTAAAACATTTAGGACTTTCAAAGTTCTTTAGTAAAATATTTTTAATTTTATTTCTTTTAAGTCAAAATGAAAATTACTTCTTGTTATGTTCAAACAGTTTTTTAGAAAAGCGTACCGAACAGACATGTCGTTCAAAAATATGTAAAAAGTCGATTAGTTCTTGAAAACTAATTTATGCATGAAATTAATTTCTTTTGATTTATCTATCAACTATAATAAGTATATTTATTGTGTAAAAAAAAGAAAAATAATTTCTATCTCTATTTTTAAGTAAAATAAATGATGTTAAATATTCTGCTTCATTTAAATTGTCGAGATGGTCATATTAAAAATTATTTAATTACCTGAATTAAAGGAATATTGAATTGGAGCTTGAATTCCTTCATCTGGATCTTCAGCTTTGATAGGAGATGGTGTTGTGACAAGCTGTGTGCCCTGAAAAGAAATAAAAAGCAATCAGATGTAGCGCATTTAATTTAATCTTAGTTTATCAGAATTAAATAGGAGCAAGTCTAAAGAAACTATAACTTCAGGATTAGAATTTTCAACAAATTTCAAACGTGTTTATTAATTCGGTTGCGTGCCCGTGCTCTTATTCTCGCAAGCATATTCAGAATATAATGCAAATTTTATATGAGGACCCTAGAAGCCAAGGGGTATAAGTGACAAAATTGAAAAAAAAAAAAAACTAAATACACAGACGACCTAAAAATATGCTTTTTTCATTTCAGGTACAGAAATATAAGTGATTTTCTTATTATTTGCTGAGTTATAGAGGCAAACCACTTTTTTCGAAAAACAAACAATATTGATTAATTATATATTTAAAGAAAATTGTACTTCATTTTTTAACAGTTATTGAAATAAGAGTTCAAGGACCAGAATGAAACAAGCAGAAATTTCCTATTTCAATTCACTCAATTGTTATTGATGTTCCAATTTAACACCAATTATCTTTAAACTCAGTTTACTCCAAATCGAAATTTTGTCACTTGTACCCCTTGGCTTCTGGGGTCCTCATATGTTACTGAGGTTTAATAGGGAATGTTCGGTACGTAAAATGAATTGCATAGCGTTTGTAGTTCGTTTACAAGAGACGCACAGAAGAATGCCTTAAAAAGAATCCCCAAAAGAATCGTGCATTTTGTTAACGTTAAATTATTTAAAATATAAAAGGATTTCTAAGTTTCACTAAGGTGGAGTATCGCATGCTTTCTTAGAAGTACAGATTAAGTAGCGTTTACAGTTCATTTACAGGGACGTACAAAAGAATTCCATTACGTTATCATCTATGAGGGGGGGGGGGGAGAAATCAAAAGCATAGTGTTTAATTTATTTTATCTTATTTTTTATGCACTACGTCATATTTTCTGTAGATTATGGAATGCAAAGTATTTCATGTTCATTTGCAAAGAAGCAGAATAAAAACAGGTTTCTAATTTCCAGTGTATTACGTGCTGTGTACAAATTCAAAAGATCATATACAGTACTGCATGATAAAATTCGCACAAGTTATGGCACATGGATCAGAATTGCTGAAAATGGCTTTTTATCGAGTTACATTAATTTAAATTTACTTATTTAGCTATACCATTTATTTGTTATCCATTGTATGGAAAAAGGATTTTTCTGAATAATACACAGTTACTGTTGAAAATATTTAATAATCTATGCATGATGCATGATTTTTCGTTCTTGTTAATGATGGGTAATGAATTCTCTATAACATAAACACAAGGTGCGATGAATGAGATAGTCTATTTACAAGGTGCTTAAAATCTGTTTCCTTTCTTCCAACAGTGAACCAAGTCCATTTTCATATACATTCTCGTACATGGCGTCTTTTTACAGAATTGGTTGACTATGGAAATGAATAAAACATACTTTATGCCCCTTGTAAATGGATTTTCTCTTTTTTCTTTTCTTTTTTTTTTTCTTTTTTTTTTTTTTTTTTTTTTTTTTAATGGACTTGTTTTACTATGGTTATGAACCCCTCATATAATATCAAGTTTTCGCTAGATATATTTTTTTTTATAAAGTTTTATTCTCCGATTTCATTGTGCACAGCATTAGTTACACGCAATACTTCGAGTTTATAAACGAGATTTCTAAACACTTCTATGAAACACTGCTAGAATCAAAAGTCTGGATGGCCGCTGTAATTCGATTTTTCAGTTCGTCTGTGTCACCAAATTGGAGTTAATAAACAATATTTTTCACGTATTCCCATAAAAAGAAGTCCAAAGGTACTATGTCAAGGGATCTAGACTTACACGATATTGCACCTCCTCTTCCAATCCAAAGACGGAATTTTTTTTATCTAAAGTTTTAATATTTTCTTTATGGATCATAAAAAAACGTATGTGCATATCATTGCTTGTTTATTTTTAATTATTTTTAAAAGGGTAAAAATCCATTTCGGACACTCTGTATGATGAAAAATTAAATTGCTTGTGTATTTAATCAAATTTTCGACGACAAATAAAATTTTACCTGTACTAGCTATTAGAAATAAAATATGTAAATTGAACGCACGGCTTCATCAAAAATTATAGTTACAGTTGGCAAAAAAAGTATTTGTACACTCTAAAATTTTTCATTTTTTTCTAAATAAAAACAGATATTTTGTCAAAAATAGTTTTAATACAGTCTGTTTGCCGTGCGTTTTAAATTACACAACAGAAAATTTTGATAAAGATGTAAAATAATTTTCAAATAGGAAAAGTTTAAAAATTTCTTGCAAAAAAAGTATTTGTACATTTCTCCATCCTGATATGTACTGTGTTTTATAGTGTTTATGATTCAAAGGACTACTTTTACAGAAGCTGTTAATAATTTTTAACTTCATATTGTATTTGTCTGACATTTAATCTAATTTGCTCTTAAAATAATTGAGTATAGAACCTAAAACTAGAGAGGCACCTCTAGATATATGAAATCCTATGATTGATCATAATAAAAATTTAAATTCGTAACAAGAATTTGTAAAAGCTATTAAATTACCATTTACAACTATTGGATGTATAGTGAGAAACTATGAATAAATTAAAAGCATTGAAATTCAATGAAAACCAGGACTTCTCAGCAAACTAACAATGAGGGAAAAAAGGAGTGTTGTTAAAAAAGCTTTAAAAAATCCTATGCGTTCGGTTCAAAAATTTGCTGGAGACCTTGCAACATGTTCCCGCATTAGAGTAATACCTCAAACAATAAAAAATATTCTTCTCAATGCAGATTTAAAAGAAAGAACCTCAAGGAAAAATCCATTCATCAACGAAACAAATAGGCGAAAACGCACAGTGTTCGCTTTCACATACAGAAGTAAATCATTGAATTTTTGGAAAACAGTAATTTTTTCTGATGAGAGAAAATTCGGAATTTTCTTACCACCAAGTATTCGAAAAAATTGGCGTAAAAATAAAACTTTTCTAGATCTAAAACGTATACTTCAAACTATCAAGCATGTTGGGGGGAATATTCTAGTTTTGGGGTGTATAGCTTCTAATGGAGCAGTACATTTAAAATTTATTAACAATGGAAGGACAGGCTTAACATACATTGATGTGTCGCGGCATAATTTATTAAACCGTGCCAAGAAATTATGCGTAGAGAAAACTTTTCACTTTCTGCAGAATAACGACCAAAGCATACTGCTGTGATCACCAGCACATAGTTACGACAATACTCGAAGACGACTGGTAACTCCTCTAAAATCTCTAGACTTGAATCCAATAGAAAATTTGCAGATGCTATTGGATTCAAAAATCCGAAAAAATATATATAATAAAAAACAGTTTTAAAGAAGCTCTTATTGTGTCATGGAATAACATTAACCAGACCGCTACAAAAAAGTTGATGGAATCTATGTCACACCATCTAGAAGTAGTCATAAACGCTAAATGAGTTCACACAAAATATTAATTTGTATTATTTTACTAAATTTTCATTAATTATATTACATTAATATAGTGTACAAATACTTTTTTTGCATTATATTTTTGTATATTTGTTTATTATAATGTAAAAAATCGATTCGTTTAATTTTGTTTTTGCTCCTATAATATTATAATGCATTAAATTAATGTATTATAGTATTTTTTGCTTAAATCTTTTGTTTAATTTCATTATAATTAAAAAAAATGAAGTGTACAAATACTTTTTTGCCAACTGTATATACTTTTAAATAAATCAAGTAGCATTCTAAAAGCTTGCTGAAATAGTGTATCATGCGCTTTCCTTAAACTTTAAAATTTCAAAAATATAATGAGAATTCGGGAGGATTATCATGAACACAAATAACGACTTTTATTAATACTGTTATTATTATCTATATTAATAATTTATAGAAATCATTCTAAGAATTAAGTTAACTACTCTAAATTTCTATCACGTATTGTTGTCACGTAACAGTTGTACATTTTAATATATTTTTGCTGAAAGTCGATGAGACTGGAGCATTACTAATGTCAAATTCCATTTTATAACAACTATATATTGCATATCTTTCTACTTTTCAATAGTTTAATAAAAATAAATTAGTCGATGTAATTTAATTTAAAAGCTCCACCAGAAATTTATTGGCCTTAGCAAGGGAGTATCAAGAACACATTCAATGGATGGGGGGGGGGGGGGATGTTAAACCTACACTGTAAAAAAAAATTCAAGAGGTTACTAAAAATTCCTTAGTAAATTTGTATTCCACAGAATTTTTCAGTAACCATTACAGCTTTTTTTTTGCAAGTGAAACAAGCATTTCTTTTGTAAACTGAACAAAAGAATTTTTTGTATAACTAACTTAAAAATTTTTAGTACGAGCCACCAAGCAAATTATAGTAATAGCTCCAAAATTATTTTTAATAACCATTACGTGCGCCCGAAAGGTAGGAGCTTCCTTCGAGCTGCATCCAGACTTCTGAAGCGAAAGATTTTCGGCAAAACCGCAATAGATGGCAGCACCAAACTTTCCTATCCGCTGCGACAGGATTTTCATAATCCCTTTATTAACGAGACACTACATACATTCGGGGCGTATGTGGCGGTGGCAAGTTCCGAACCAGGGACATTTTAGGCAGGAGTCCGCGACTATAACCACTATGCTATCAAGGCCACACCAACTGAGTTTTAGTAAGAGCTATTAAAATATAAAACTATTAACTCTATTCGTTGCTAACTTTTTTCTAGTAATTCTTACAGATTTTTTTGTAACCGACTAAGATTACTAAAAATTTTTTAGTAATTACAAGGATCACTAAAGTTTTTTTAGTAGATCGACCCTTTTTTTTACAGTGTACCACGTAAAGATGGATTTATTTACAAAGAACAACTTTACAGTATATATACAGTAGATGCTCGTTATATTAGCCATCTGTTACAGTAAATTTCTGGTTATAATTACGGTTGGAAATGTTCCATAAAATTAATCATACATGAAATGCTATTACACCCGATAGAACGATCAATTCAGACAACAATTCTTATATAACAAGAATATCCAATACCAATATCTAATTTTACCAAGTTATATCTGATTATTTGTGCATTAGAAAAATAGGATGGTTTAGAATCTTTGAAAGGGAGATAAAATTCCATCTTCTAATTAAATTTCGCTATTTTTTCTCTTATTAGGGATGAAAAGTATTAAATCCTTATATTTCTGTCGCCTATACCTGCTCTGAAAACAATGAAATTTCTGTTTCCTCAATTATTGTGACGGGTGTTAGAAAAAAGTTTACTATATATAAAACTTCTAAATTAGTTTCTTTATTTCTAAAGTAACTAAAAAAAAATACTTTGAAATTTTTTAAAGAAACATTTAATCAGTAGCTATGGATAACTGGCTGAAAACTGAATTATTACCGTCTTAAGAGTTAATTTCTGGCCATCAGAATCATTCAGAGTTAATAATTTGAATTTATTATATGTAACCGCAAAAGCTGAAAAAGAATATTTTCTATATATTTTTAGTTTTTTCTAAATTGTATGTATTTTTTACGACTTCTCTGCCTACAGTTGTGTTTTAAAAAATTTATGCACTGAAAAATTAAAATATAGATATATCCTTAATTAGATGTATACTTAAAAGGTCAACGGCCCCACCAGTGGTCGCGAGGTTTTGACCTCCAAACTGGTAGACGGTAGGTTACCTTTCTTGTGAAACGGAGGGTATACGGTGTTCCTTTAAAAAATCCAGAAGGTATACGCCGTATACTCTGCACTACATCCCTGCACATGGTGAGCCTTACAGGCACCCCTAGGCATCGAATTGTCACTATAACCATTGAATTTTGATCCTGACATTGGGACTGAAGGCTCCTGAATTCATTAATAAAGGCTTTGTCATAATTTTACAGTTTTGTTATGCAAATTAACCATTCAATTTAAAAAAAAAATGTTCAACATAGATAGAACAAATATTTTTATATATCATTTGTTAAGTAGTTTTTATCCACTGTAAATTCAGCTATTCTTGTTTTCCCATTCTTTATTACACCAATAATCGCATTAAAAATCACTTTTAGTTTTAAATGTTTTACACAGATGGCAGCACTACACATATGAAGAATTCCCAAATACTGAAATATTTTAAAAATCAATATAAATGCTAATGATCACAGAATTACTAATGCTGATTGCATTTTGAGCGTAATTCCTCTTACAGTCATTTTACAGTCATCCAGGTATTAATAAAGAATTTCAGCTATTATTATTATTATTATAGAAAGGCGTGAAACAACAATCACGTTAAAAAATACTTTTAGTTTTAAATGCTTTTCAAAGATGGCAGCACTACCGACACATAGAATTCTAAATATTAGAATAGTTTAAAAAATCGATATAAATTCTAATGATCACTGAATTATTGATACTGGTTATATTTTGAGCGAAATTCCCTTTACAGCAGATAGTAATACAGAATTTGAGTTTTATTATTATTATTGTAGAAATCTTTAATAACAAAAAAAATTCATAAAATCAGGAAAATGTAGAATGCTCGAATTCAAATAATAAAATATCAATATTAATAAATATAAATTGTTTAATATTAAAAAAGAACACCTTCTTTCTCAAAACAGTGATTGTTTAACTTCAACAATTGCTGTCAAACTTTAATGCATTTACTTCGTAAATATACAACTTAGGTTTTAATGTTTGCTAAGAGATGGCAGCACCGATGTAGAATTATGGACTGGACAATAGTTGAAATTACAATACAAAATGATAAATATATTGACCAAGATTAAATAAATAAATAAATAAAAGTAAAAATGTTGGACTTAAACTTTTATATCACGACATAATAAAATACATCGCTATAACCGATTTCTTTAAAATATAATATCATGCTTATACATTTTATAAAATATTTTTAAGTCCATTTTTTAATATGTTCAAGGAGTCTTAAAAAAATTAAAAAAATGTAAAATAGTTGAACAAAAAATTAAAAAACTCAGAAAAAATACTCAGATTAATGCGAAATCGTCCTTGTTTGTTCCGCTTTTAAAGTATTCATTAGGTGCGGTAATCGCAAGACAACAAAACAAGTTTTAAATTTTACTTTTAAGTAAAAAAATCTTTATTTCTTATTATAAATGTGATGTGTTAGGGATTTTGTTAGTTGCCTCATTGTACACATCTTTGTTTATCAAAAGAAATTTTTATTAGGATTATTTAACATTGAGGTTCGTATTTTAAGTTAATGTATAAGTAAAATTGAAAAACTGTTTGTGAACAAAATAATAATGATTATGATGATGATAATGAAAATATTTTAAAGATTTAATAATTTACAGATAATTTAATATATATATATATATATATATATACATTGATTCCGATTTTCAAGCATTCGCTTAGTACGATAATACGCGAAACACTAAAATAAGTTTTAAAGAGATATGACTATTTTGAATTAAGAAACTTTTATCAAGAATCTTTAATGAGATATATAAGTGAATGTAAATGTAATAGATATTTATTGGACATATAAATTATCACTTTATAGTTCCAAACGAGTCAAGTTTAAATTTATAAATTACGTTATCACATTTAGAGACAACTAACAAAAAATACTTATTCAAAATGCTTGAACTTTTATATCGTAAAATATCTTGTTTCAATAAAAAAGAAAAATAAATGAAAAATAAAGACTAAATGATGAAAATGTGAAAAAATATTTATCAAAATTTAATAACTTTCCATGTTATGCATTCTCTCTTGACAAAATATGACTCCTTGGCGTTATTGTAAGCCATCATTAATCAAAAAAGTGAAACTTTCTATCGTTTTTTATATTTAAAAAGTAATTCTTAGTAAATATATGACAGTTAAATGTTAATAAAATGACAATACACTAAAACACGTGTCCAGTTATTTATTATTATTATTATTATTATTATTTGTAGATTTATTTTCTGGAATTTCAGGCTCCTACATAAAATGGACACTGATATATGTCCAAAAGTTTTGAAATTGTCGACCCTCCCCCACTTCAGTCCAGCAAGGGAAGGATTTCTAAAATTGCTGAAACACTTGTTTAATTATTTTTTTTAGTAGATTCATTTTCTGAAATTTCTGGCTCCTACGTAAAACAATTGCGGATATGTACCAAGTGTTCTAAAATATTTACCCCCTTAGAGGAAGAAAGTTCTTAATAAATTCGAGGAAACACACATTTAATTATTTTTTAGTAAAATTATTATTTGGAATTTCAAACTCCTACCTAAAACGGCTTTTGATATAAACGAAGTGTTCTAAAATTTTCGAGCTTCCCTTTTAAGTCCCCTTGGAGGGTAAATTTGCAAAATCACTGAAACATGTGTTTAATTTTTTTCTAGTACATTTATTTTCTGGAATTTCAGGCTCTTTCCTAAAATGGCTGCAGACCTATTCCAAGTATTCTAAAACTTTCAACCGCGCTTCTTTTAACCTCTGTAGGGTCAAAATTTCTAAAATCACTGAAACACATGTTCAATTATTTTCTTTGTTGACTTAATTTCTGGAATTTCACGCTCGCACCTAAAACGGCTGCTGAGATATGGCCAGATGTTCTAAAATTTTACACCTCTTTTTAACCCCTTTAGGGAGAGAATTTTTAAAAACCGTTCTTAGTGGACGCTTATGTCATAAGAAGTATTTTTCTCCCAATTTTCATGATTCTAGGTTCAGTAATTTGGGCTGGGAGATGATGAGTCAGTAAGAGGGACATTGCCTTTTATAGAGATAGATGTGAAATGTACATGCACTTTCAGGAAGAAAAAAAAGAAGCAAAGCATGAAAGAGTAAAATTTTGTGACTCTGATTAATATACGTGAATAAACAATTTTATTAATTATAAATTTTGCTGTTCAAGTTAAATTTATCGCATATTGCAAAATACTTAATAAAATCATGATATGTCGCCGACTCAAAAGAGTTTAGAAAAACTGACAATTAAAAACAACCTAGTTAAAGAGCGGAACATAATATTATGTAACTATGTCAACAATGTTATGTAATTTTGCCGTTTTAAAGTTAAAAATTGTGACAAGTCGCAGTATTATTAATGAAATTAAGGCGCATCGCGGATCTAAAGAATTAATAAATACTGATACAGTATATTCTGATACTCTATTAACATTATATCAGCTTAAATCTGAAAAGAGTGCCATAATTTACGACCAACATTGGATTTTTCTTTCTTTTTATTTAGTTTTGGCTTTTAATTCACTACCTAGAAATATTTAACGCAACAAAAGATCGATAAAACATTTGTATAAAACATTTAATTAAAAGGTTAAGACGATACCTAAGCGTTCCGCCAGGTAAGAAAAGGGGGGGGGGGGATAAAAGCAAAAAATGGATACAAAGAAAGAAAACGGAAACTGTAGTCAGAGAGCGTGACCTTACATCCGGTGGCAGCGATTAAGGAAAAAAGAAAATAGTTATAAAAAAACATTACACGTCGCTTGCACATACAGAAGGCAAACATTGAGGTGTAAAGTGGAGAAAAAAAATCCTGCATTTTAACATGCGTCCAAATTTCACAAATTTATGGAAATTGTTTGGAATATCAATTTAAGTGTACAGAAATTATTTTAATAGGGTTACCAGCCATCTAAATAGTTACGAAACTTCATTTCTATATGTGTATATTTTACAGTTAGTCATCAAAAGTGTTCTTATGTTTCTCATTTCGTGCATTAGGCAAAGAAACAAACGTAGATCGAAGTGTCATGCAAATATTATGCATGACTATACATGGGGTATGGTTCTGGGTTTATGAGAGAGAGGGGGAGGGGTTATTTAATATGCGCTTATGTAGGACTGCACAAGGTCTTTTGCCCGAAAGCTGTTTACCTCCACAACTTCCTAAGATAATATTCGCTTTATTTAATTGCAAAATTTCTATCATTAAATAAGGCAATTGTAAAATAGTGGCAGCTGGTTGCCCTCGGATCACATATTGGGGAGGCCTAGTTAATCTATATTTATGTATATAAATATGTCAAGCGAATTGTAAACTTTCCATTTATAACATCAATTAAGAGATATTGTATTAGTGAGGTAAATGAAATATTTTACTCGAAAATCCAAATTGTATCTCACAATAACAAATCTAACCGAACCGAATCGAACCAATATATTATTGCAATAAGAAATAATTTTCTTTCTTTCATGTGTCATGTGTGACAGTTTTAAGTATTTGCATCGGGTATAAAAGAAATCAACAGTTTTTTCCCCTGTAAATATGGCACGTCTTTCTTCGATTAATTTCAGTTGCTACAAGCTACTTGATGATAAATAACAGAAAACAGATTTATGTGTAAGCGTTCTTGTCTACAACTTTACATATATATATTTTTTTCTTTGCATAACTTATGTATAAGCGGCAATATCATTTTATCTATGGTATCTCTAGAATGAATAATTATCATTTAGTTAAGTGCACGGGAAAATAGGAAAATGCTAATATTAAGTCTATAGGGGCGTTATTATAAAATCTCTCGCTGGATTTCAATATTTTTGAATGATATTTTTCTACAGAATAGTTGAGGACGATCTACAACCGGCTAGTTTTTGCTTTTCCAATTTTGGATCAGAATTAAAAAAAAAAAAAAATTACTTTTGGGTTCGGCTTTGGAATTGAAACTATTCTAATAAGGAAAAATCGAATACGTAAAAATTAGCCCGATTGTAGAACATACTCGGATATTCTACATATTAAAAAATATATTCAAAAATATTAAAACAAAGCGAGAAATTTGAAAATAATGCCGCGATAGACTTAACATTAGCGTTTTCTTTTACTTTCTGAGACTGAACTGGGCTCGTTTAAAACAACTGAAAACATATTGTCATTTTTATCGGTATTTAGCAGTCCAACAGTTTAAATACACTAAATTTTAACGAGTAACATAATCTTTTTTATTTTTAATTCTAAAGAACAGTTTTAATAGCTTTATAAATCTGTTCCGCTTAATTAAAACATTTATTTTTTAACTCGATGCAATGAATTTAACATTTGTCCCAGAAAAATGTAACCTTTGTTACTACATTTACGCTTTGCAGTATAAATTATAAAAATTGTGTCCCATAGAAAGCTTTACTAATCTTTGTAGAAAAAAGTCCCAGAAAAGAAATCTTGTGGTCTTATCAATGTTCAATCAAGGTTTTGAGATTGATGTACTTTCTCTTTGTAATTTCTATTACTGTATTTAAAATTGTCTTTAAGATGAAATTTTCTTGAAAAATTTATAATAGGTAAAAAAAAAAAAAAAAAAATTATACGTACCCAAATTCCTACATATTTGCGCACAATTATTGATGATGGCTTGTTAAATGTCAAATCTGTTATAAACAATATCATGCTTAAAACCGGTTATATGTAACTTCCATTACAATATATTTGTATCTTGTCTCCAAATACGACTTTAAAATGTTGTATTTTAGATTTTTTTTTTTTTCACTAATGGAAATTCGATAGAAAATACACATATACTTCCTTAAAAATCCTCCAAACAGGTCTTTTGAAGGCAAAGTGACAGGAATAACAGAGAAAAACCCAGTAAAACATTGATAATCACTCAGCTAAATCGCATTGGTTTCGAATAACATCAGCTCAAGATTTTCTTTGTATGGTTAGCATACTGACCACTGACACTGAGTGGACCTTTAAGATTTTAGAATATTTTTAACCATTTAACTCTTTCCGGCACAGTAGTCCTACTCCCGGGCACACCTAATTTTTATTCCAAACTTGCAAGCAACACCAAGAATATTTTTAAAACATTTTTGCTTTTACAATGAAAGTTTACATTAAGGAATTCTTAATTTCTAAAAAAAGTTTGTAAATTCCAGTGTCAGTCAATAATTTCTCATTTTACGAAAAGAATTCGACTGTGTCGGAAGCTCTGGTTGTCCCATTTAAGTTGAAACCCCAAATGTCACAAAGGCAGACAATTTACGATCCAATTTATTTTAAAATAAATAAATGCATTTATTCGTGCACCTAGGAAATAAGAAATTTCGTTACCAACATTCTGATGCCATGGTGACGTTTGCGGATTATAATAAAGTGACAAGAAATTCCTCTACTAGAGCTTAAAGGATAAAGGCTGTTTTCAAAATCAAACTCGCTACATTCTGACGTATTTCTGAATTAATTTTTCTTCGTAAACGCATGTAACTGACAGGTGCTTTTATTAAAAAACCATGAAATCAAATGGTTTTTCCTTTTTCTGAATCCAACGTGCCATCAGCCATGCTTGCACGTATCACATTTTTTAAAGTTTAAAAATGAGTCCGTCAATGTGTCAGAAAGTCTCACGGAGAAAAATATTCTTTAGATAATACCTGTAAGAAACTATTTAGGGAGGAAACTTTTTCCCTTTACAGGTTGTTCAATTCCTTGATAATCTACGAAAAATGTTAAATAGGGAGGTTATTTCCCTAACATAGTTTCAAAATTCTGTTTTTATCATCAGAAATGTTTCGTCAGTTGTAGAAATTACTTTTTCAAAAGTTATTTTCCTAAATTTAAATACTTTAAAAAAGGCAATACAATTTAAAGAAATTCCCTAACTATAAAAAAATGTGTCTTCTAAAAAGTACTGAAAATTGAAAGCAGTGATTCTTTACAAAGCCCAAAACATCAGCATCGGATATAATTATTCTGATGCAAATTGGTTTCATACATTCAAAAACATCCATTGTATTGTATACATGCATCGTAGCAAAATTTCAGAATCGTACTCCTATTAGAATATCAGCAACAGCTGTTTTTATATTTAAAAGAAAATCAATTTTTTTATTAAACGAAACATTTTATTCATTTATCTCAGTTCATACTCGTAAAAATTTTGTTACCTTCAAAATGCTAGTCTTCAACAAATATTTCTGAAATTGTTTGAAAATTATTGTAGCTGAATATAGGGTAACATCCCCAGTAATTGACATGCACCAATGATTGGTACATCCTACAAACATGTCCTAAAATAAGATTTATATCCAATCTGTTAAAAATGCAAGACCATATACCTATTATTTGTTAATTTACTTTAAAGATTATAACTTTGATTTATGCTACTAGATGACAATAGTGCCTAGGAAAGAGAAACAATTATGGTTTGTATCAAATTAGAAATTTTTGTTGCAAATGCTTCTTCTCTGGCTTAAGAAAGGCATGCTTTTCAATTCATTATTATCTGATTTATAATACATTTTAAATTTTGTTTGACAACAGTTTGTTTAGTTGAAAAGGGTTACTTTAATTGTGTAAAAGTATTTTTGACACAAATATTTGGATTTCTGAATTAATGATAGGTGGCAATTAATGGTGCTTCAATTTTGCTAGTTCCAAGTAATTGGTACCTATTCCAATTACAAGTGAATCACAAGATTTGAGATTAAATCACTTATTTTGGCAGAACTTTTAAAGTTATAGACTAATTTTGTTTATCAGTCGTTTTTATTTGAAAATATGAAGTATTATCAAATTGGAATCTATTAAAGCTTCATATGACAAATTACTGGGGATAGCATGACAATTACTGGGCATTAATATAAATATATTGTATTGTTTTAAAGTGTTCACATTTCAGACTAATATGCTGATTTCTTACTCTCAAAAATCTGAAATGTGACATCTTCATCTACAGTAAATTCATTTAAAACGATTAAACCCAATGCAAAATATAAAGTTTTTTTTTTTTTTATATATAAACATATGCCAATTACTGGGTCACAAGCTGCCATACTTTAGTGCTCTAGATGCCAATTACTGGCGACTACAGCAACTTTTTAAAAATATATTTTTATAAAAATACTTTTTCAAAAATTTTTGCCTTTAGTGGGCAAAATAGATGCACAGATATGCATTTTTTAATTAAAAAATATTTGCAAGTAAATATTTCATTTCTTGGTAATGAAAATTGAAGTAAGTTTAAAGACAAATCTTTAATGTGCCAATTACTGGGGATGTTACCCTAACATTACATATAAAATTATAGCCAGTTTTGGTCATAAATTTTTCGTTAAATTTCTTTAAAATTTCTATTTCAGAATTTCTTTTCTTTACTTTTTTTTTTTTTTTTTTTGTTAAATGCCATTTTTACTTGTCCATGCACTAAATGAAAAATGAATGAAATGAATCAAATCGATGTTTATTCAATGTCATCGTAAGAAACATACGAATATAAAAGGGCACATATAACCAAAGTGAAACCAGCACAAAGCTATGTAAAATTTTCTTTATGCTTTTTCTTCCTGCAGGTTGAATACCGTAGCTAAAGCAAAACGAAAACTGCATCCACCAGCTGATTTCGTTGAATGCGGGAAAGACTCCGGATTTTCAAATGGAGGCATAACTGAAGTCAGCTTTTCAGTTTTTTAACCATAAAAGGAAGTTGTAGCCTTGTCGTGAGAAACCACCTTAAGACGATTTTATTAAACAGATGGGGATGGGGAGAACTTCTCCAGCTGCTACTGGGGATAAACAGAGGTAAACAGGTGTTAGCAGATGCTGTTTGTTGACTACCTGCATCAAGGGTCTCAAAATTTTAGACCAGTGAGCCTTTTAAATAAAGAAGAACGTGATAAACACATTTCACAAAAATAGTATAGTGTTTCTTAGGGTCAAATACAATAATAATAATAAATATTAGGGAAGAGGAGATAGGAGTGGGAAACACTAAATTGCCCCAAACTAAATAATACTATTTGTTTTCATTCCTGCACGAGATGGAGTACTTATAATCTCATTTATATAAGCTACAAATTTTACAGTTTCAAGATTATAAACATCTGTAGTTGGAAAATTTAATTTTTACGGATTAAAATTAAATGATAATAATAAATATTAGGGAAGAGGAGATAGCAGTGGGACAACATTAAACTTCCTCGAACTAAACAATATTATTTGTTTTCGTTTCTACACAAGGTGGAGTACTTATAAACTCATTTATATAAGCTACAAATTTTAGAGTTTCAAGAATATAAACATTTGTAATACTAATAATATATTCTACATAAAAATATTAGAATTTATATCATAAAACATTTTGCTTCTAAGACGTTGTATAATAACAAAAACATTTAAAATATATTTATTTACATGTTTCAACTCAAAAATTAATAGAGTCATCCTCAGAATATAAATAGAAAAATAAAAATTACAAATACAATGAACGTGAAAAACAGAATAAAGAGTTATTGAAAATAAATAAATTAAATGTATCACGCGCATTTTTTAATGTAATATTGTCCTTGGTCTAGTAAAACAATTACCATGTAAATTGTCTAACCATTCAATCCATATATTTGGGATGCGAAATGACAGTGTATCGTTACAAATATGTGAACTATTTAAATAAATTTCAATTGATTCTCTTATATATAATTTTAAATAAAAATTAGACCTGTATATTAATTTACTCTCATTAAAAAGTATGTTGATGCTTTCTTTTTGATTTAGCCTGGATAGAGCGGTTTTAGTCCTGTTAAGTTTTATATCTGTTATGTGTTCTTTACGTCTGATTTTAAATTTACGTTGGGTCATGCCTATATAAAAGATTTTATTCCTCCTTCTCTAATAAATGGAATCATATAAACTCCCGAAAGATCGTCCATACTAATGGGATCAATTTTAGTATTTAAGAGCATTTTTAATTTGGGGGGAGGTTTCGCTATTAAACATAAATCAAAAATTTTTAAGCGATTTTTGATACATTCAAAAAAGCCCGGAAAATAATTTACTACAACCCTTTTCCTATCGATTTCATTAAACGTTTTAATTTTATTTTTCGAGTCATTCAATCTCATACTATTAATGGTGCGTTTTATTAATCTGTTAATGAATTTAATTTGATATCCATTATTAATTGCGATATATTTAATTTTCTCTAACTCGTTATCTAAGTTTTTATCTGAAGAAACTTTAAAAGCACGATTAATTAGGAATCTAAAAGTTGACAATTTATAGGATAACGGCGAGCAAGCGTCTGTTAAGTTTTATATCTGTTATGTGTTCTTTACGCCTGATTTTAAATTTACGTTGGGTCATGCCTATATAAAAGTTTTTTATTCCTCCTTCTCTAATAAATGGAATCGCGCTATATACGCTTGCTCGCCGTTATCCTATAAATTGTCAACTTTTAGATTCCTAATTAATCGTGCTTTTAAAGTTTCTTCAGATAAAAACTTAGATAACGAGTTAGAGAAAATTAAATGTATCGCAAATAATAATGGATATCAAATTAAATTCATTAACAGATTAATAAAACGCGCCATTAATAGTATGAGATTGAATGACTCGAAAAATAAAATTAAAACGTTTAATGAAATCGATAGGAAAAGGGTTGTAGTAAATTATTTTCCGGGCTTTTTTGAATGTATCAAAAATCCTTTAAAAATTTTTGAATTATGTTTAATAGCGAAACCTCCCCCCCAAATTAAAATTGCTCTTTACCAAAATTGATCCCATTAGTATGGACGATCTTTCGGGAGTTTATATGATTCCATTTATTAGAAAAGGAGGAATAAAAAACTTTTATATAGGCATGACCCAACGTAAATTTAAAATCAGACGTAAAGAACACATAACAGATATAAAACTTAACAGGACTAAAACCGCTCTATCCAGGTTAAATCAAAAAGAAAACATCAACATACTTTTTAATGAGAGTAAATTAATATACAGGTCTAATTTTTATTTAAAATTATATATAAGAGAATCATTTGAAATTTATTTAAATAGTTCACATATTTGTAACGATACACTGTCATTTCGCATCCCAAATATATGGATTGAATGGTTAAACAATTTACATGGTAATTGTTTTACTAGACCAAGGACAATATCACATTAAAAAATGCGCGTGATACATTTAATTCATTTATTTTCAATAACTCTTTATTCTGTTTTTCACGTTCATTGTATTTGTAATTTTTATTTTTCTATTTATATTCTGAGGATGACTCTATTAATTTTTGAGTTGAAACATGTAAATAAAAATATTTTAAATGTTTTTGTTATTATACAACGTCTTAAAAGCAAAATGTTTTATGATATAAATTCTCATATTTTTATGTAGAATATATTATTAGTATTACGAGTTAGTGGACGTAGTCAAGACTTATTTAGTATTATTTTTCACATTCATAAACATTTGTAGTTGGAAAATTTAATTTTTACGGATTAAAATTATATACGGAATTCTTTTTTTAAATTGATTATAGCATTTATTAGATTGGTAAAACAAAAATAATGAACTGTTACCATAACACCATATGCCTTGTGTTTACAAGTCACTAATCACGTTAATGTGAAAAGCAGTTAACGCGATAAGCCATACACTAAATATGCTACAGAGAGGGAAGAATGGGACACCGAGAGAGAGGTATAGGTATAAAATTGTCAGGTGTCTCAATTTACATGGAAGTCAAGATTTTCAGGTACTTCAAGATCCGTCCCGCGGATCCCCTGGACAGGCGCCAAGTGTCCTGATTTTTTATGATAGCATGATTGACATGATAAGTTATATACTAAATATGCTAGAGAGAGAGAGGAATGGGACACCGAGAGATAGGAGTGTGTGTAATGTTGTTAGGTATTTCTATTTACGCTGGATGTCCCGATTTTCAAGTATTCCGAGATCCGTCTCGCGGAACCACAGCGCGGGCGACAAATGTCCTGATTTTTAAGATGCATAAATTCTTCTGAATTTCTTTTAGTACCATGCTTTTCTTTAATATCAAATGAAGTCTAACTCAATAAAGTAAAATCCGTGAAAACAAAACCTATCTAAAGGAAAGTATCAATGTTTCCGCCGAAATGAATAGCGTACCAAAATCAAAATATTTTCCCAATTCCCAGGTATTTTATTTTTAAACATGGAAAAACTAAGTGCTTTGAGTAACAAAACTTGTGAAGATTGTAGCTATATTATAATGGAATCTTATCTGAAATATAAAAAAATCATAGTTATTGCTTAGTTAGTACTACACAATAGTAATTATTCTTTCAGGAACTTCCCCGAATCGGATTTCTTTCGGTCCTTAGCGATTCTGCTGATATACACTGGTGTCCAAAAGTTAAGCATAATTGGTAATTAATTATTTTTAAGTAATGAAAGAAATATGAATCGGAATGTGCTGAAACTCCAGGTGTGTAAACAAAATAGTACGCGTCACATATTTTCGCGAAGAGTTTTCCCCGAAATCGAACAGGGGACCGTCAACAAATTGAAAAAGAACAAAGATCTTTTGGATAACCCTGTCAAAACTAATGTAGCAAAAGCGTTCAAACTGCACATTATGATTAATTGGCTTATTGTAATGTACTGTGTTAATTTTTACAAGGATAGCATGTACACTCGTAGAGAAATTAAGGTTTTTATAAAAACAGTCCTAAATTTTTCCAAGTTTTTTGCTTATAATTTGCAGAGTTCTTATTATAAAATAATGTTCTTTTCTGAAAATATGACAAACATCATTGTACACAACACCTTGTCATCAGAATTTAAAAAAAATAAAAATTGTATGAAAAATGAGTATGTTTAGTAAATAATTTTTCATTGCGCATGCGTCAACGATATCAAAATGTCATTTGCATATTGTGTTAGCTAAATGTATAGAGCAACTTCTGTAAAAGTTTCAAAAACATAGCTTGAAAATTCTGAAAATGGGAGCCTATAGAATCAACTCAAAATCCTTTATTCCCTAAATGAAGCAAAAAGATGAGGGGCTGTATCCATATTCCATTGTTTAGTGCCTACACAATATTGCACGTACAACTATATTTAGGTAAAACCCCTGATTTTTTTTGCTTCCTTTAGGAATAATGGATTTTGAGTTGATTCTATAGGCTCCCATTTTCGGAATTTTCAAGTTATGTTTTTGAAACTTTTACAGAAGTTGCTCTATACATTTAGCTAACACAATATGCAAATGACATTTTGATATCGTTGACGCATGCGCAATGAAAAATTATTTACTAAACATACTCATTTTTCATACAATTTTTATTATTTTTAAATTCTGATGACAGGGTATAGTGTACAATGATTTTTGTCATATTTTCAGAAAAGAACATTATTTTATAATAAGAACTCTGCAAATTATAAGCAAAAAACTTGGAAAAATTTAGGACTGTTTTTATAAAAACCTTAATTTCTCTACGAGTATACATGCTATCCTTGTAAAAATTAACACAGTACATTACAATAAGCCAATTAATCATAATGTGCAGTTTGAACGCTTTTGCTACATTAGTTTTGACAGGGTTATCCAAAAGATCTTCGTTCTTTTTCAATTTGTTGACGGTCCCCTGTTCGATTTCGGGGAAAACTCTTCGCGAAAATATGTGACGCGTACTATTTTGTTTACACACCTGGAATTTCAGCACATTCCGATTCATATTTCTTGCATTACTTAAAAATAATTACTTTATTACCAATTATGCTTAACTTTTGGACACCAGTGTACATTTTAGAATATAAGATTATTGTGTTTATTCAATATGGTCTAAGACGGAATATCAAGTGACTTGGAGAAAACTTCCGTTTTAGACAGCTTTTCTTCTTAGCAGGTATTTTTGTATAATATTCTTTCTGGAAGGAATGAGATTATTTCCTTTATGGACAAATAAAGTTTTTATCGGATTTATAATGTTTTTATGTCTTTGTTTATAAGCCACTGCCCTGCTTTTATTGTCTCCCTGTCCCGCTTTTTGTGACAGTAGACCTGTCAACAATAGTTATGTGAGACATATTTCATTTCTTTATTCTGTGATTTTCAACTACTACAAATATTTAATGTTACAATTCATTTTTTCTTACTTTCTTTTTTTTCTTGAAATAATAAACATTTCTTATAAGGTATAATTTGTTGTAAACGTCAAAATCCATTTTAAAATAAAATTCACTGCCGACTTTTGAATTATAAATAGAGAGCTGTCAATTACAAATGTCTTGCAGATAAAAATTATATATTACACGTATTAAAAAATATAAACAAATCGTACATTCATTTAACTTAGATCTATAAATGTATGATAATCGTTAAAATGTAAATTCATCATTTTTAGCACTTTCCAACAAAGTTGAAAAGTGCTTATGTATTCGGTTTGTCTGTCCGTCTGTCCGCGCTCTAACTAACGTAAATATACTCGGATTGCTATGAAATTTTTATACGTTATTGAGGTTTACCCTAGCACAAATCCTATTGAAAATTAAGTATCTAACATGATTAATTTATCTACAGAGAGAATAAAAAATTTCCCATTACATTACGGCCTATGGGGAAAAATCGTTAATATACTCGGATTGCCATGAAATTTTAGGACGTTATTGACGTTCACCCTAGCACAAGTCCTATTGAAAATGAAGTTTCTACCATGATTAGTTTATCTACAGGGCGAATCAAACGTTTCCCATTACATTACGGCCTATATGGTGAAAAATCGTTAATATACTTGGATTGCCATGAAATTTTAGGAAGTTATTGAGGTTTACTCTAGCACGAACCCTACTGAAAATGAAGTATCTACCATGATTAGTTTATCTACAGAGAGAATCAAAAGTTTCCCATTAAATTACGGCCTATGGGGAAAAATCGTTAATATACTCGGATTGCCATGAAATTTTAGGACGTTATTGACGTTTACCCTAGCACAATTCCTATCTAAAATGAAGTTTCTACCATGATTAGTTTATCTACAGGGCGAAACAAAAGTTTCCTATTACATTACGGCCTATGGGGAAAAATCGTTTCAAAGGAATTTTAAAGATGTTATACCCTGTCAAACATATTAAAATATGCATTCTATAAAATATAAGGTGGAAATGTAGCTATTATTCATTTACAGGGCCACACAAAAGAATTCTATTAGATAATGGTAAAAGGGGGAATTGTGTGTGACATATTTTAAATATATTAAGCTTTTTCATGTATAATAAAATTGACATATGTCACTGAAGCTTAATATAAATTATACGCTACTGTCTTGCATAATATGAAGTACATAGCATTTACAGGGCCACACAAAAGATTTCAAATAGCATATTCTTTCCGAAGTACCGTATATGTGTCCGATGATGGCTGATGGAGGGATGAAATGGATTTTAATTATGATATTCGCGTTTATATTTCGCTAAATATATGCACATTATATGGTGTGTATAAATGTTATAGTTGATATACAGGGCTACCCAAAAGAGCTCACCAACGTTACTGAATATGAGCGTAAATTATTTAAACGTGGTTCTTAAATAAGCTATGCATTTTTACGCTGAGCTGCATTCAATTTACTGAGAAATGTTTGCAGAATATAGATAAAGGGATATACAGGGCCAAGCAAAGAATTCGGTACATGGACGCCTATAAATGATGATTTATGAGAATGTGATTTCAGTTGTTTTAAAAATGTTTTAGTTTACAATAAATTTTAGCCTAATGCTGACGTGTAATAAAGGTACAATGTAAACTACAGGACTGAACAAAAGTATTCAAGTATGTTTCCATCTAATAGTATGAATTGCTGAAAAAGAAATTTCAAGCTACTGGGTATTTTCTTGCTAAACTAAATTTTCCCATTATATGAACTGGCATATGAAATACAGGGCTGTTCTAATGTACTGGAATACATATTTGGGTATATTTGGCTATACACTATTATTTCCCTAAATAACAAAGTTTTTTTAAAGATTTCATTAAGTGTTGGAAAGTGCTTCATAATCTATGCTTAACGCATGATTTTTCTTACTTGTTTTTCTCTATTTTACATATATGTCCCTCTCCTCCTGCAGACGAGGAAGAAGAGAGACAAAGTTTTTACGATTTTTGATTTATCTAAAAATTAAAATTTTCAAACATTTTGACCAACCTTATATTTTATTAATTTCAGAGAACACTAAAACTTATTAGTATGTAATTATATATCCAAAATTGATAAGAGTACATTGAGTAAGAAATGGTTTCATGAAAACTGTCCCATTCCTGTTTCCTCACCCCAACTGTAAAAATATTAAAGTAATGCAATGTTTTTTCCCACAGTTTCTCTTTTCGCATAAAGCATATATATTCAGAAATGGGGTATGAGTTTAGTTATGCCTCTGATACACATATAGGAAAATGTCATGCACGTGCATGAGAAACATTTTCACATCGAATTATCCATGTCCTAAACCTTTTCCGGGAAAATGGAGTTAACTGTTTTTTTTTCCGGGTTGTTACATAATAAGTAAACAAATAAATGACATTGTAAAATTTTGTAGAAACGTTTCTTGTTATAACAGAAATGTTTACAGAACTTAGTGGAGACCCGTAGTTTCTCACAATTCTTAAATCCATTAAATAAATAAATGAATAAATAAATAACAAGTTTCCAAAATTAATTTCAGAAGCATTTCTTTCCGTTCACTTTCAGAAGCATTTCTGAAAACTTCAAAAAACTATAGATTTTTAAGGTTTCCTTTCTAAATAATTTTTAAAAATAAAGGATATATTTCCGTAATTGTGTGTAACGACGCGATCCACTAAATTTCCCCCCCAAAATACCTACTACATAAATTCTGTACAAGAAAATTTTCTGCGATTACTTACAGTGAAAAGATATACAATATTTATAAATAATACAGTGTTTTGCGAACAGTATAAGCCATCTTTAGAGACAAAAGTAATCTTCCCTCGTGTATATCCAAATTTAATCTTCTGGAATCAATGTGATCAGTTCGACCTCAACTCTTTCCGTAAAGACCTTCACATAACTCTGTCTACACGCAAAAACACAAGATTTTTGTACAAGGGTGGACATGAATTAACAAGTGTGCAGTGCAGTGCAGCGTTACAAGGATTTGTGTGGTTCTTTATTTGAAGCTAACAATACTTTAAAGAAAAGATTTCGACGCATGAAATGCAGCCTTTGGTGTTCGGTCGCGTGTTCTGGCTTTGTACAATGAGCTTGTGGATTTGCTGACTTCGATTTATTGTAAGAAAGTTGTATAGAAGAGAAAGTTGCTTCTTTGAAAGATTGCAGGGCGTTGAACTGATTTGGATCAGGAAAAGCAATGGTGAAGCCGAACAAAGCAAAAAAGCATTTGTCAACTTGGTTTGTGCAAAATAATGACATACAAACATAAAATGCATTTTCTATGCTTTGGGTGGACAGATAATTTGTAAATATACCAGTTCTAAGATGAGTTGCAATGTTTTTCCAAAATAAAAACGAAATTCAAAGAAACATTTTGTAATGTGTTTTCTGTTCCGTTCTAGCGTAAATAAATAATTAAAAAAATATATGTTTCATCACAAAGTATTTATATTCTTGTGAACCAGTTTCTTCAAACGATCTCTGATAACTGAAAATCTCCACTTCTGATACGAATAAAAAATAACTTTCATCCAAACATGAAAACATTTAAATAAAATTTCCAGTTTTCCTATTCTATGTTTTTACAAGTTGAATACAGTGCGTGTCAAAAATTTAAGCACAACATAAAATTTTATTATTGACTGAAATTACTTTCCTTTTCGCATTACTTACAAATTATAGTTTTAAAAATATATTTAACAGATTTATAATTTAAAATTTATCTCAAATAATAGAATTTATCAAAATAACAAAAACGTTTAAGCACAGTTGTTCTTAGAACAGGAATGAAAAAAAAAAATACTTGAATACTGTTCCATTCTGCTGAATTAATTTAAATATACAGTCTTCAATCGATAAAATGAGGTTCTGTATTGTTTCTGGTTCAACTTTAAACCACGCGTTCTCTATGACATTTTTTCAAATTTTTAACTGAAGAATACTGATTTCTATTTGGATAAAATGCATTAAGTAAGACTACCCCACATATTTTCTATAGGGCTTTAATCAAGACTAATTGTCGGTTATTTCAAAGCAGATACTTTTTTCGACTTAAGCCACGTTGAAGTTAAGTTTGACGTATGGATCGATGTATCCTCATGTTGAAATAACTATTTTTATCACCCCGAAACCTCGAAAGCATGAAGAAATGAATGAAAATGTCTATTGATAGTTTTCAAAGTTTTCACCACTACTGATGAATGCTAGAGATGTTTAACCATTGAAAGAAATAACTCCCCACACCATTACAGAACCACCATATTGTCGGCTAAATATACTCCTATGTTCTTTGCGGAGATCATGCAAATAGCATTTAAAAGCATCAGGGTCATAGATGTTTCCTTTTTTTAATCACTTAATACAGTGATCAGCAAAAGTTTAGAAAACGATCGATTACGCTTCCATATTCAGAAGTATGCAACGGATTTTTGTAATTCAACTGTCATACATCACTTGTGACTTATTCTTTATTCACAAACAATAAATATTGAATTTTACCTTTTAGATAACATATAATGACACGTAAAACCAAATTAACATTGTGGCAAAAGTAGAGACAATTTGTATTTTACAGAAAAAGTAATTACAAATTAAAATCGAGTTGCACCCACACTGTTTGCAGTTAGTGCAAGAATGTGACTTTTCATCGAAGAAACTAAATACTGCGTCACTTGGGGGTTTATTTTCTACCAAACATGTTTAATAGCAGCTCGAAGCGCATTAACAGAAAAGTTTATTAAAAATTTGCATAAGTCTTACGACATATGATGTTACAAAGGTTTTCGATTGGGCCCAGATCCGAGCTACACGCCGGAAAGTTGAGATCAGTAGTATTTTCAGAGTTAAACGAAGTTCTTCTTTTGTATGCAACATGAATAGACGCATTACCTTTCTAAAATCCATATTTTGTGCCAGTTAAAAGTTCCCCAAAGGAGTAAAAATTAATCTCCAACGTATGTACGTAGTCTTGTGTTGTTTGGCAACCATTCAATAACTCCAGAGATACTTGAGCATTAAAGAAAAATGAGGACCAAATCATTAAAAAGTCACCTCCTTGTTGTCGACTTAAGAAAGTCCCAGGCTCTTTACGCAAGTCGTGCCAATAGTATGCCCGCCCATTTGGGCCATTCAAATTTTTCTTTTTTTTCGTTACTGACTATCATAGTGAACATTTGGGTCCATATGACGTATGTTTGCAAGTTCATTGCATTCTCGACAATTTGTAGCGAGATTTTAAAGCTGAATGTTTCATCATTTTCATGTAAATTGATTTACCTGTTTCTTTAATTCATCTACGAATCATGTCCGTCGACACAGAAAGTCCTGACTTACTTTTAATGTGATTAGCAATCATCATTTGTGTAAATGTCAGTTTATGAATCCTTTTGTAATCTCATTTTCTGGTCTCACAAGGTCTTCCGTATTTATGTTTTGTTTTGAAGGAGTTATCCTTAGACTATACATTATAGACAGACCACTTTAGACGATTTAATGCTGCTGAAATTTTTACAATATTCTTCTCTTTCCATTTCAACTTTCCTACTTCAATTACCTCATCTAACTGAATATTTTTAGCTCGCGGCATCTTCACTAACTGATGCTATATCGAGGTATACTTAAATACTTCAGACATATGATATCATAACTCAGAGATTTGCATTTTTCCATGAAAAGTAGGCAAAAAATCAAAAAAAGTGTCTAAACTTTTGCAATATGCAAATTTTACTTTTTTTCAGTAAAATTAAATATTATCTTAAATTATGATCATTATTTTTATCTTACATTGTTTAAAATATATTTAAAAATAAGTATAGCCATTTGTAAAACTCAAGTGTTCGTATTTTTTATTTAAAGGTTAAAAAACACCAGTGTCTAAACTTTTGCTGAGCACTGTATGACATTCGGCCTTTTATCACCAAAGGGCATATGCTCTTTGGCCCACTGTAATCTAGCTCATTTATAGTGCCGTTTCAAATGTTTTAACCGAGCCATTTTACGATTTTTGATGTATTCCGATTCCAAAACTCTTCTATGAAAAGTTTTTTCGATATAAGAACTCCTACTGCATGTTTTATTTGCAAAAGAGAGTAATTACCAGATGAAGCTAAGTTTCCGATGTTGTGGTCCGATGTGTGAGCAAAGTAATCACTCGTGGTCAATGGAATTTTTGTTTGAATTCCTTACCATGACCCAAAATTTGATGGATACCTCGTTTTAATTTTTTTATGCACTTGCAATTTCAGAAATTGACTTATGTTTTGCTTTCACACTCTAGACATTTGTTCCCTCCACCTCTGAAAATTCTTTCGACTTTGGCATTTTATACAAACTCAAAACAACAGATGATTGGTTATTATACACCCAGAAATCGTTAGCATGCTCAACCGCTTACGTCAGTATGTAAAATTTGCATAAAATCTGTGTTTAAACTGTTGTCCCGGTTATGTGCGTTTTATTCTTAAACTCCATGGTTTGAAATAAAATTTAAAAGATGATTTTAGTTGAATATATGGTGGTAAAACTGCTATTTTTAACATACATAAGACAGATATTGAAATACTGAGAAAAATTAAAATTTTATTTTAAGATTGTCATTCTGCTTAAACTATTGACACGCATTGTAGAAGAGAAATTTTTTTAAAAGATTGCAGGGCATTAACTTCATTTGGATTAAGAAAAGCTATAGTGAAAATGAGCAAAATAATAATACATGCCGATTCATTTTACACAAAATAATAAAATACCAATATAAAATTCACCAAGTAGTAAAAATGCACCAAGAACTGGCGACATATAAATATTTTTTTGTTTGTGTGTTTATTTTGCTTTAAGTTTATTTTGTTAATGTCACCACTATAAAATAACAAAATAATTAGGACGGTCGTTCTTCCTTTTTCTTTTTCTCATGGTGATCTAAACAAAGTTTTCTACTTTACATAAAACTCTTTTTCTATGAGTTGAGTGGAAGGATAATTTGTAAATATATCAGTTCTTAGATAAGTTGAATGAAGTCTGTCTATTCTATTCATCAAAGTAAAAATAGAATTTGACGAAAGACCTTTAATAATGTGTTTTGTGTTTCACTGTTTCAGAAATATTTAAAAAAAAAGTTACATTTTCTCACAAAGTGTTGACATTATTGTATACTATTTTCCTTAAATGTTCACTGATGTGTGCATTTGTTTGTTTGTGTTGAGACTGCTTGCAAATCCACGCTCATTAGTCGCTGATTCGATTGCGAAATTATTTTCTTCTGTATCCATATGTTTTCTTATTTAGGTACGCAAAAAGTTTTGCAGATAGAAAAGTTTCTTATATAAAAGACTGGCAAGGCGTTAAACTAGTTTGGATCAAGAAAAAGACGGTGAAGCCAAAAATAACAGACAGACTTGTCAACTTGGTTTATACAAAATAATGACATACAAAGCGCATTTTCTGCGATTTGAGTGGACAATTCGTACGTAAATACATCTTTCAGATTCATTTATGTACATTTTGTTGATAGGCTCACATGCATTAACAAGTGTGCAGTACACTGCAGCTTTAAAAAGATTTGCATGGTTCTTTAAACTCACAAAGTCAACTCGCACAATGCATCAACTCACAAATACATTATTACATCAAACTCAACCAATGTGTGTTGAATGAGTTAGTGTGAGTAGAATATTCTAATAAGTTTTATAAGGAGGCATGATGTAATGAGGCACTAGTGAATCGTTACATTGCTCTGCGTTATATCGCTTAATCGAATGTATGTCTCTTTTTATGGTGGAGTTACTTAACTGTTTCTTCATTTCATGTTTACATTCGTTCCTTAATTATTACTTTTAAGCTGGCATGATTATTAGAAAAGATCATTATTAATAAACTAATTTTAAAAGATTCACTTTGGGAGCAGGACACTTATAGTAGTAAAATACTGAAATGAATGATTGACACCGGAATTTACAACAAAATTTATTTGAAAATAAATAAAATTCTTCCTTTACGTATTTAATAGAATGAAAATTTTCAAATCAAAATTCTGGTGTCATGGTCCATATAGTAATTAAAATTAGGTGGTCTAAAAATGAATCGCCGCCCTTGAAGGGGTTAATAGCATGCAGTTATTCAGCATGATGCAGAGTTTATTTTTCATATTTAACTTTAATAAAGTAAAGAAGTGCTGACATAAATTTTCGATTAAAATATTTTGTATTACATATTAGTACCGAAATTCCTAGGAATAAAACAAATAATATGCATCTCATTTTTGTACTATATTACATAAATATATTTTGAATTAATAGGAATGGTTTTGACAAATTTAATTAATATCAATAACAGCAAAATATTAATATGATATTGACATACTGCCAAAAAATGCGGAAGTTATAGATTAAATAGAAGATGGAATGTTCCACCTGTGTAATGAACAATAAACTTATAACGATTAACAAAAAATCTCACACAAAATAATCTGGTTATAAAAGAAAAGCAGCTAACGGTTAAGCCATTTTAAGAAGCTTTTAACTTAATTGTCTCAATTATCCAAATTATAAATTCCCACGCAACCTATACATCATTTGCATTCCTCCTCCTTCAGTGCCTTGAAGATTCCACGGTTGCTTTTTCTAATAAATAATAATAACACATCTCGTTAAAAATGCATGAATCTAAAGGAACAGCTACCCGGTGTCTTTCCCATCCAGTGCAGCGACCGTGGAAGTTCAAGTCTTGACCGATACATGTTTGCCTATAATGGCCGCGAGCACGTCTTCATGATACCCCCGCAATGCTTTTTTTTATTTCCATTTGCAAGTTTCAAGTTCACGTTTATTCTTCCCGGTTTGGCAGTTTCGAAAAACCTCGATCTTGTCAAAATCATCAAATTATTCTCGATGCTTAATGACCAGTCAGCTTTTCAAATAGGTAGAACGGGAATGTTTTCTTTTTATTTTTCCAGTTCGTCTATTTTCAAATGAGATTCGGTGTTCCCGTAATTTGATAGAACGACTGGGATCATTTGTCGAAGTTTGTAATTTTGTAGCAAAAGTTTTCCGAAGTAAAAAGAATGTAAAGATAGATTACTGAAAAAGTAAATGGTATTTTGTTTTCTCGTAATTTTGATATTCGTAATTTCACTTAGGTGCAATTGGAAAAAAAAGTGATGTATGTAGAAGTAGAGTCATTGAACTTACTACTATTATTATTATATCGCTTCATACATTCATTACAAGTAATGAAAATTAATCATTTGAAGAATTTTCAAATAAAATATACAAAACATGCAATATTTTATTCCCTTCCTTCTTCTTCTTGTCCTTTTTTTTCTTTTGCTTTGATAGCAGATTGGTTTGATACTTTTCCCGCATGAACAAGATGTAAATTTTACAAAAAACATTGAAGAATGTATTTTTTTTTTCTTTTTTTATCTAAACTAAGTAAATTGTTGTGGAAAATTATTTTAACAATAGCATAAGGTCTGCAATGGTCATTAAATCATTTCATATTTTAGTGAATTAGAGAAGTTAAAAAGTTAACAGCTTATCTACGTGATGGGGCTTACGACTTTCTATTTGGTAAAATCTCTTAACCCCTTCGCCACGGGAGCCTTTTACGAAATTATTATTGCTTTGTGAAGTTGCAGCTTTTAAATACAGAAATTCGTGCCTTATTAAATTTAGAAAGTGCTCCGATTAAATAAAGCCAGGGGTCCCAAATGGTCCGCCAACTGAACATCAGAATTTTCTTAGAGAAATTTTCCTTTTAGATTTGTATTGCAAAATGCCAAGAAACCACGTTTGGAAGTTGATTCTAGCGCAAACATATCATGAAATTTTCTGTTAAAAAATACTGATGTTTAATGTATAAAATTGAAGCTGGTGTTATACACAATTGAAGTGAAAAAACTTCTTTAAACACCATAAAATAAGTTAACTGCGCAAGGCCTTTCGAAAGAACTTAGTCTTTCTTCGTCAGGCGCAAAAAAGACGTGCGTCTACAATGAATGTAGCGGCACGACTGAAGGGGAATGCGGGAGGGAGAGGGAGCAAGCAGAAGGAACAGCCAATAGAAGAGTAGAAGGCAACAGCCAATCACGGAAGAGCATAAACAAAACTAGAAAAACAATGAAGGAGAGGAAAGGAAGAAGGGGGGAAAGGGAAATGGTAAAAAAGCGGGGTAAATTAAAAAATTAACTAAAAGGAGAGATAAAATTAAATAAAATGTACGCAAAAAATATATAAATTAGTAATAATAATAATATAAAAAATAAATAAATAAAAATAAATAAATAAAAATACATAAAAATAAAAATTGTTTACAATTATAAACACACATATATAAACCTGAAAATTGAATACATATTATATATATATATACATATATATAAATAATAATAATAATAATAATTAAATAATAAACTTATTTATAAAGCAGTGCTGAAAAGATTCTTCCAGGCAACGGAGAGCGTTTTAGAATCTGATTTATCATTAACAATAATATCACGATTAATATAAATAGCTAAATTTTCAAGAAAATCTAAGTCAGAGGAACTATTGGCATCAACCTTCCTACCCTGTTGAAATTTTACTCAAATTTGATTATAATATTACACACCAGAATTTTTATTTAAATCCATTTAACATACTTCTTTAACTTAAATCTATGTGTTATTTATTTAATTTTCTTTGTGGAAATTTTTCTGGTTTGAATCGAATGAAACGCATTATAGGACTGGGTCGATTAGACCCATTCAGGGTAGGAAGGTTAAAGATAATTTTAGCAGTTTGAAAATTGAAACTATGGCCGGAATCCCAAGAGTGTTTAGCAACAGAAGATTTAGAAATTTCTTGATTAATGATATACCGAGACTGTTCTTTTAGGCGTTTTTCTAGATTTCTTTTTCGTCCTATTGGATAATCCATTTGACATTTCTACTATTCTTCAAACTGTCAATTCTATTGATCTTCATATTCAGTTTACTTTTGAGTTAGAGAATTGTAATAAACTCCCTTTCCTTGATGTTTTAGTTACCAAATGTGATTCTTCTTTCAAAACTTGTGTTTATAGAAAACATTTTTCTGTCTCCAATCCACCCCCATGCTCTCTCAAATCATCCTGCCAATCAAAAGATCGGTGTTTTTTATACATATGTTTATCGTGCTCTTAAAATTTGTTCCGATTTTGAATCTCTTAAGAATGAACTCAATTACTTAAAATCTGTTGCTGTAAAACGTGGATTCAATCCTTCTATCATTAATACTGCTGTGAGCAAATTCAATAGACCCCCTAACAATTCCACTCTTTCTAAAATTGATAAAAGTAAACCTGTTAATTTGGTCGTCCTCCCTTTTTATCCTCCTTTATGTTTTAAAGTAGCTAAAGTTTTAAGACGTTTCGATTTTAATGTTATCTTTAAACCAATCAATAAATTAAAATTTCCTTCCAAGAAATGCCCTATCCCTGACCTCCAAAAATGGGGTATTTATAATGTTCCTTGTAATGACTGTGATTTATCGTATATTGGTCAAACTAAAAGAAATCTCGAAAAACGCCTAAAAGAACACTCTCGGTATATCATTAATCAAGAAATTTCTAAATCTTCTGTTGCTAAACATTCTTGGGATTCCGGCCATAGTTTCAATTTTCAAACTGCTAAAATTATCTTTAATGCCAATAGTTCCTCTGAGTTAGATTTTCTTGAAAATTTAGCTATTTATATTAATCGTGATATTATTGTTAATGATAAATTAGATTCTAAAACGCTCTCCGTTGCCTGGAAGAATCTTTTCAGCACTGCTTTATAAATAAGTTTATTATTTAATTATTATTATTATTATTATTATTATTATTATTATTATATATATTATGTATTCAATTTTTAGGTTTATATATGTGTGTTTATAATTGTAAACAATTTTTATTTTTATGTATTTTTATTTATTTTATTTATTTATTTATTTTTTTATATTATTATTATTACTAATTTATATATTTTTTGCGTACATTTTATTTAATTTTATCTCTCCTTTTAGTTAATTTTTTAATTTACCCCGCTTTTTTCCCATTTCCCTTCCCCCCTTCTTCCTTTCCTCTCCTTCATTGTTTTTCTAGTTTTGTTTATGCTCTTCCGTGATTGGCTGTTGCCTTCTACTTTTCTATTGGCTGTTCCTTCTGCTTGCTCCCTCTCCCTCCCGCATTCCCCTTCAGTCGTGCCGCTACATTCATTGTAGATGCACGTCTTTTTTGCGCCTGACGAAGAAAGACTAAGTTCTTACGAAAGGCCTTGCGCAGTTAACTTATTTTATGGTGTTTAAAGAAGTTTTTTCACTTCAATACTGATGTTTAGTTCGCGGACCATTTGGGAGCCCTGAATAAAGCAAATTTCACAGTAAAATTGTATGCTGGTGTAGATAAACAAGGGTTCTTAAGCTTTTTTGCGGCACGTACACGTGTTACTTGTCCCCAAAGGTTTAATTATGGTACCTTTAAATACCAATATTAATATTTTCTTAGAAGCAACACTTGACTACGACGGTGCTTAGATTTATTTTTGTAAAACAACTTTAAGAAAATTCCTAACAAAAGTTTTATAAATCTAAAATAATACCCCACATTTAATAATCAGTCTACTTTTCAAATATATTTGGTATCTTTTATTTTTATCTTTCCTAATCTATTTTCAAATGTGGTTCCGTGTACCTGAAATTTGAGTGAACTTTGATCATTTTTTGAAGTTTTTAATTTACAATAAAATTAATAAAATTTACTTTTTTTTGACAGTTTTAAAAGAAATTGTGTATCAAACATTTAGTCTGACATAGTAAATTGTCCTCTGCGAATTTTTAACTTTTAATTGTGACTTCAGCGGCGATTGTTTGGCTCTGAAAAAAGGAATTCGATTTCAAACTTCGTGTTACATAATAGATTTTGTTTTTAAATGTTTAGCGATTCTCAACGTGATTTTAAAGTGTTGCACATTTAGCCGCGATTATTTCATATTTGCAAGAAGAAATCAGTTTCAAACTTTTAAACTAATAAATTTGACCACTGCGATTTTTTAATTTTTAGAGAATTTTCACTTTTACGCGATTTTTTTACTCTCGTAAAGAGAATTCAATTTCTAATGTTTCGCCTAATGTAGTAGATTTTGTTCTAGAAAAAAAAAAAAAAAAAAAAAAAAAAAAAAAAAAAAAAAATTAGAGATTTACAATGCGTTTTTTCGTGTTCCTCGGCGATATCTTTCACATTCGTAAAGTGGATTCCGTTTCATACATTTAGCTTAGTGTAGTGAATTTTATTCTGCGGGATTTTAAAATTTTTAGTGACTCTAATAAAATTTTCAGTGCGATTTTTAGTCTTTTTTTAGTTGCGCTGCGATTTCTTGACATTCGTAAGAAGAAATTCATTTTTGCTTTCCGTTTCGATATTTTTGGTATTTCTAAAAGAAATTTTGTTTTAAACATTTAACAAATTTTGTTTTTAATGAATTTCAATGGAAAATTCACCATATTTTCTCGTTTTATCCCAACTTTTTGATATTTGAGAAAGATTTTGCGATATTTTAGATTATTGTAGTAAATTTTATCCTTTGCAATTTTTGAATTTTTAGCGATCGTTAGCTTCTTCTGTATTTAGCAACGATATTTCCACATTAAGATTCCGGTATTAATTTTTCAGCTCAATATAAGAAAAATTTCCTCATTCCAGTAAAGTTTATTCGAAGTTCTTATAGCGATATTCGAATTTTTCGCGAATGCTTTTATGTGACTTATTGAGTGTTTTCGTGTTTCGTGGTGATTTTTCGACATACATAAAAACAATTCCTTTTATCTGTTAGTCCAATATAGTAAATTTTTTCCTCTGTGATTTTTGAAAAAAAAAATTTTTTTTTCTTCGAGCTTTCCATAGTAAAAAGGAGTTCTGTGTCAACCATCTATTGAACACGGTTGGCAACTGCAGACCGCAGCTCACGTCCGGACCTCAGAAGGTCGGAGCCTGCGCCTACCGAAAAAGAAATTGCAAATAAAAAAATATTTTCCAGCAATTCTTGAATATATAATTAATTCTGAAATACACACTGCAATGTTCCTAAGTTATATGTCAGATCTAGTGAAGTCATTTGAAGCAAGATTTTAAAATTTTGCAGAGATTGCCTAAATTCTATAAATCGCCTAATGAAATTGCTGCAGCAGCAGAATAAACTCGTATGGATGAAAGTTGTTCAGTTTTGAAAAATCTTTACTTCAAATGAAGATAATTGACTTGAAAGAAGATAGTTTTTTCCGAATGTATAAAACTGCATCCCCTGAAGAATCTTGAGGTAAATATATCTCAGAAAAATAGAAAAATTGTAAAAACAAAAACTAGCTATTAACTAGGCTACCATGTTTGGCTCCAGATATATGCAAGTGGAAGGACTTTCTTCAAAAGGAATGTTTTGAAGAACAAATTCCGTTCGAGAAAAAGGATGCCTACCTTGAAGCACTCTTGGTATTACATGTTCCACATCTGAATCAAACTATAAAAAACTGGCTCAAGTACACAAATCTAACTTTTCGCATCAATTTTTCAACGAATACTTGCTCTTTCTATTTTAATACGTGTATGTAAAAATTTTCAGAATGTATACCTGAGTATGCAGAAAGTTTCAGTAAGAATACCTGACTTTTCTATTTTATATTATACGCATGTGTATGTAAAAATAATAATTTAAAAGTAATAAGCGTGCTTATATTACTTATGTGTTTTCATTTTCTCTGAACCCCGATAAAATCTCTCTCCACCTTAAAATTACTTTCCGACCACTGTCTAGTCCAATGTAGTAAATTTTATTTTATTTTAAATAAATTTTATATGAAATTCAAGGAGCGATTTTCAAATTTTTTAGGATTTTTTACAGTGATTTTTAGAGTTTTTCGCGTTTTGTGCTATTTTTTAAAGGGCCGAGAAAACGTCGTGTGAGTCAGCTAGTATTATAATAACTTTAAAAACTTTTGATTCATTTCATCTATTAGCTATCTGGAGAAGTTAACAGGTATGTGGTTGCAATTGTGTTTATGATGGTGGTTTAGAAGTCTGCACGGGTCCGGGCTTGGCCCGTGGCTAAGCCCGGACCTAGGCCCGGCCAAGCCCGGACGAAGGCCTGCGGAATCCTTTCGAATCTTCTAACGGACCGGGCCGGCAGATTTAGAATAGTTTTCTCAACGGGCCGGGCCGATTAAAAAAATTTTCGGGCCTGCCGGCCCATTTTGAAGATTTCGACAGAAACGATAAAATATGATCTTTTTTCAACGAAAATGTTTTTAACGAGAATAAGTATAAATGTGCGTCACGAGCCATACTAGTTTGACAGAATCAATATAAAAATTTACAGTCTAGAGATCGGCATCGGAGAATTACATTGTGTGTAACCCGTTTTAATATTTTTTAGCTTACTCATGAAAAATTATTAACAGCGATAAAGAACTTATGTTAGATTAATCTTTGGATATATACTTCTTGATGTTTTTTAAATTAATTTCTCTATAATGGAAAATTTGACACATTTTCTGATTAATTTTAAATTGTAAAAGTATAAAAGTGATAAGCCTAACTATTGAATGGATTTGGAATCGAATAGCGTTTTTCATTTTTGGTAAATAAAATACTTGTATTACCTTGTTGAGATAGAATAGTTTCTCAGATGATTGCATGTTTTTTTTTTATCTCTTCCCATCCTATCGCTTCCGGAAATTCTATTCAAAACGCTAATTATGAAAGTATTTTATTTGCTTGCAGTATTTTTAAATTGCTTGTATCAAAAAACTGGATAACGCCATAAAATTATATAGTTTCTGAATAAAGATACCTGTTAATCTTATGCGTAGAAATGTATCAGAAATAAGCTTCTTTGAATTTAAGAATGAATTTGGATTTAAAATCTTTAAAAAAATGATAAGGAAATATTTTTTATAAATCTTCTTTTATTAAACAGCTTCAAAAGTAACGATGTTTTTAGCTTTCTTTCTTTTTTCTTTTATTCTAAGCGATGTTAATTTTTTAATGAATCTTCATTCGAATGTTGAAAGCCTGAGAATCTAAATAATCATTAATGTTGTTAATTATATTTCCTGTAAAATATACTGTAAAAATGTTCCATAGATATGTATGCAGTATTCTTTAAAGGAATCTTGATTATATGATAAAAATCTGAATTTTTTAGAAATGTAGAAATTGTAACGGGCCAAAACGGGCCGGGCCGGGCCGGGCCCGTGCCGAACTTTTAAGTTTTACAACGGGCCGGGCCAAAAAAATTTCCGCCGGGCCCGGGCCTGGAAATTCCGGCCCGTGCAGACCTCTATGGTGGTTGCATTTTTTCTTTTTTTTTTTATTTGTCTTTGGAAAATTTCTTAACAGCACAGATACATGAGAGGGGGATTACACATATGAGAGGGATTACACATGTAACACATTCTATCTTTCATTAATTTTCACATGACATTTACGTGATAAATCTTATTACTTATAACGTACATTGTTACTTTTCTGGAGTAAAGTTTATTATTTATAACATATGTTTCTCTAATAAATTTGAAATAAATATTAAAGGTAATTTTCAAATTGTAATACATGATTCGACTTTTTGTCTAAATAAGTCGGAATTTATTATGAGAAATAGTTCTCTCATTGGCAATAGCAGAGAATGCAAAACTGAAGTTGCACGTTACAGATTTGTCAATACGTTTGCGGTTCATTTATTTATTGTGTTTTTAAAAAGATCAGTATTTATATCCTGTGAAATCATTAAGTTTAGATTAGTGAGTTTTGAGTAATTTTTAGCTTAGATTTGAGAATGTTCTGTGTTTTTGAAGTAAATACAAAATCATGTTACGAAAAGAAAAAGAAAAAAAAAAGAAAGAAAAGGAAAGGAAACCAGCCCAAAAATTACTTATAAGCACCGTTGTTGAAAATCTGTACTTTCACAAAAGTGCAGCTTATGCTGAACGATTTCGAAAAAAAAAAAATTACAGATTATATTAACGAAATTTCCATTACTCGAAAGAATTTGTACTAACAAAATGAAAAGCACCTGCTAATATTCAACTCAAAATAGTATGCTAATTTACTTCCTCGAATCACCAGCTCGCTAATGTTAATCCTATGGGATAAAACTTTAAAAATGTCTCATTTGCATTTTAATATTTTTAAATGATTTTGTTTTTCATTCGATAACTGAAGTCGATTTTTACAAAAGTTCTTTTTTAATTTTCTATTTTGTTTGTATTTTCTTTTGTGGGGAAATTTTCACTTTCAAAACCGGTTCCGAAAGCGAAAGTATCCACATGAAAATCCAATCAACTTCAAATCGACCTCAGCCATCCTTTAAATAATTATAATAAAAAAAATCATTTAAAAATATTGACATGAAAATGCGATATTTAAAAAAAAAAACTTTCCCATAAGATTAACATTAGCCAGTTCTTGTTTTTTGCCTGAGTGAAGTAGTCTTTTCATAAATAAATAAATAAACAAAAGAAAAGTGTTTTAGAATTTTGTTCACTGTAATTCAAAGGTGTGTGTGCTATATTACGGATTATGCATTTCAGGTATGGCACCTGTTAACCCATTCGCGACGGGAGCTATTTACGAAATTTACAATGTTTTGTGACCGGTTTTTACAGATAGAAATTTATGCCTCATTAAATCGAGAAAATGCTCCGATTAAATAAGGCAAATTTTACAGTAAAATTTTACTGGTGGGAATAAAAAAAAGGATTCTTAAGCCTTTTTGCGGCACTTATACATGTCGCTCGTCTCCAAGGGGTTAACCCTTCGGACTCCGGTGTCTCTTACACAAATTTTATTCGAGTAGCACCACTTTTTTTAAAGAACCTTTCTTGAAGTAGACAATTTCAAAAGTTATCTGATTAAATAAGGAAAATTTTACTTTCCTTTATTACTGTTGCCAAAAACAAATTTTAGAAGGAAAGATTATGTCTCCGCAGCGGAGACAACGGAGTGTACAGAGGTTAAAACTATTGAGAACGTAAAAAATTTCAAAAGTACAATGTTAATTTGTGAATGTGAAGGCTTTAAATAGCGAAGTAATAAAGAACGATGCCACCTACCGGTCTTGTCCTTTCAGGTAATACAGCTTTGTAGCTCTCAGCGAGAAATCGTGGATTCTGGTCATCAGCATCTTGAACCCAGACTGTTAAAGTTGTATTGGATACTTGAGGGGGTTCCCCTTGATCCTGAAAAGAGTTCAAATGTGAATTACGTGATCTTTTCAACGGGCATTTTTTTTATGGGACTACTTCAGGAACTACTATTTTTTCTTATTAAGTTAGAAAAAGAAACTTTGTGGAATGTTGAATACGTGATATTTAAAATATGAGGGGAAAAATATAAATTGCCTGAAAAAGATTTACTTGTAGTTATGTCAAAGTTTTAACATACAAATAAATAACAAAAATTGTTGCAAATTTTTTTTGGATATAGTCAAAATGTCTATGAAAAGTTAATGTACCCAAATAGTTATTCATGATTTTGGAAATCTTTTACATACTTTCAGAGGGCAATCCTAGAAGGTCTACTCAGAATTATTAAAAAATAATAACTTTCCGCTATTTACTAAAAAGTTTGTCGAAATAAAAGATCCCGTTTGCTTCTGGTAAATTTCCAAAATATTCATGTTTCATTTGCTTACTAATTGATCTTCAAAAAGTTTCAGAAGATAGCAGAAAGTTTCCAAGAATCGTATGCAGTTATGAGGTAACACTGAGTTTATTTTTGCAAACAATTTTGTAATATTTTACAGGGTAACAGAAGAAAAAAGAAGAGATATAATGAAGAAAAATGTGTGAAATGGCAGGTGCAGTAGTACACGCGTTTGCAAAGAACAAGCAACTTTAAAAATTCATCGATCCCATATTCGTCCCACTTTCATTTTATATAAAATTTAATTTGGCCGTGAATGTATATTGGGCTCGATGATTAAGACGTTAAAGAATTTTGCAGATAACCGCTACATCCATAAACGATTTAGTTTTGCGTTTTTCTAAAGTGTATCTTCTAAAATAAAAATAAACTTAAAACGGAGAAAAGAATTTAAAACAAAACAATTTAAGTAAGAGTAATTTACTTCAATAAATTTTATTACTATTCTGATTATGAGTGTAGAAAAGCTGATTCAGTTTCTTTAAAGATTTTTAAATTTTTCTTACTAGATCATTTACGAAAATAAGTCTTGTTATATTTATGTAAGAATACATTAGCATATATGTTAGCTAAAAAAAGTACCGTCGCAAGAAAAGAAAAAGAAACACAGTTCTTGAGATATGCAACTGAAGTTCTTGTAAAAAAGTAAAATAATAATAATAATAATAATAATAATAATAATAATAATAATAATAATTCTGCTTGTAACAAATTTTTTCTAATAAAATGAAGATAAATTTTAAGGAAAAATTTCAAAGTTTGTAATAAGCAATTCGACATTTTTGCTTAACACATAACAAAGTAGGTCACAAATCATACTACAAAATATTTGTCTAAATCACCTTAGCAAAAAACTCGAAAAGGAAAATATTCGTCGCAAATTTGTTGATAAGTCTGCATATTATTTTAAGTTCAATATTCATTTATTTATTATTGTTACTTATAGTAAAAAAAAAAAAAAAAAAAAAAAAAAAAAAAAAAAATATATATATATATATAACTTTCAAGAAAGAAAGCATAAAAATGCTCATGTGATTACATAGTACGTGTACAGACGTGGAAAAAAGTAAATACCCCCTTACTAACTCTGCAAAAAAAATTATAGTGAATTAAAGTTACTGGTACCATACAATTGGAAATAAAATCTATTTTTTATTTTATTTTTTTTCAATAGCAAGGTTAAATTTTGACACCACAAATAAATTCTTCCACCCTTTAATTAGACTAAGTACAAATTGGCATAAAATTCGCTAAAAAAAAAAAAATAAAATAAAAAAATAAATAAATAAATCCGCTAAATGTACAAAACTGATTAAATGCGGACTGTTCACCAGAGTAATTAATTAATGACTGATATAGCATTCACTGTGAAAAATGCCTTGAATGTCTTGATCTGTAGCGTCATAAAATAATTAACCCGGGAGAACGCGCGCTTACCCAGGGTATGAATGTTTTTAACTTTGTCACCAATAAAATCAAATTATAAAAGTCACTTTATTTGGACGGAGACAATTCTTACGAATTTTGCGATAAAATAAGTTGAAGATCACTTTAAAAAAATTAGTGGTTACAATTGTAAAAGCCATAGGCACTCCGGGTCTTTTAGGCCCTGCGCGCGTCCTCCCGGGGTTAAGAATATACTTATTGTTAGTGAGGTTTTAAATGTACAGTCGTGAAAAAAAAAAAAAAAAGTAAATACCCCCTTACATACATACTTACTTCTCAACAAATTATTGTACAAGAAAGTTACTGGTACCGAATGTTTGGAAATAAAGTCTACTTTAAAATGATGTATATAAAATTTGTCCAAGGGGCTACTGCATTAAAACGAACTTTTTCAATAGCAACACACAATTTTAATAAAATATTTCAAATGTTTGGTTTAAACTACGCCTAGACGCCAAATTTCAAGACATTTGAATGATACGTTTTTGAACTACAAACATTCAAAATTTAGAGCTTATAATGTTAAATTACATTTTCATATTTTTATTAATATCGCCTGAAATTATATTCCTTATGCAGTAAATTTTATGTAGCAATAATACTAATATGATCCAAACATAAATACGCTGAATTTGCATTTTTTATGATTTTATGATATGAATTCTAAATTATGAAATTCATATTCGAAAAAAATTATGAATTGCAACCTTCAATTTCTTTGACGGATTTAGATTCAAAAGTCTTGCTTTATGGAAATCCAAAGTTTCAAAAATTTCTTCCAAGTAGTTTTTAAATTATGCTTAAAAAAAACTGCGAAATGTTGGTTTAAGGGGTCGTCAACGATAGAAGTGACTAGATATTTTGAAACCTCTTATACTATCCTATAATATAGCAGTCATCAATAATTGCTTGATTGGTGCATTGATCAAGATGAGGGCTCTCTCGTTCAACAATCGAGTACCGAACTTCAGCTAAAAATTCACAATTTTCGGTCTTATACATGCAAATGAAAACTCTAAAGTTCATTCAGGCGATCGGATGTTTAAATAAGCATAGTTCCTTGGGCATTATACAATATCGCTTAACCTTTTACAGGCCAATGTTCCCAATTGGGAACATAAGTTTGAAAATTTATTAAAAATTTAATTTAATCAAAATCGACATGGAAAAATTAGCAGAAATAGTAAAAAGATGACTTGATTTTTTAAAATAGAATTTACATTCCAAACGTTAATGAGGAAATGTAGAGAAAATCATAAAAATGACCAATGACCACTGGAAAATGATCAGACATAAAAATGGTTTTTTGAAATAGATTTTTCGAATCAGATAACTTGATGTTTCGAAATAGAAGTTACATTTCTATCATTTTTGGGGAAATGTATAAAAAATCATAAAAATGACCAATGGCCACTGGAAAATGACCACCGGAATTGACCAGTGTTCCCAATTGGGAACATCTGAAAATTATATACAAGATGAATGTAGATTCTACCATTGCAGAATTCAGTTTCGCCTCCGATTAGAAAAAAAAAAATCGATAGAAGTTTTTTAGAAGGGCGACCCTGTTTAGATTGCAATGAACTAACTTCATTTTTCTTGTGATTATCAATATAATAGCAAACAGAATGGCGTGAAATACCCAATTGAATAGCAATTTCTCTCTGAGACATTGGAATTGCGGAATAATAAAGAGATACAATTTGACGTGCTACTTCTTCATTGACTAGATTCATCAAAAACGGGTTTTTTCTTTAGCTTAAACGCTTTTTTATAGACTCTGAGTAAAAGGAAATGCAATTTAACAATAAAACGAATGGAATCCCGTCGAATTCGACGAATGAAATGTTTAAAAGACCCGATCGATTTGGTTTTAAAAAAAGTAAAAGTAATTACATTATTGAATCAGTATATAAAAAATATATTTACAAAGTAAATGTCAAATTTGCCAGTTACAATTTTGCATTCAAATATTCGCACATCTACAGTTAAAATTGTAATATGAGTGACGGCGAAATGAAGAAATTTTATTTTATATGCACTCACAGAAAAATAGCTTTATTTAAAAAAAAAGAAAAAAAAGTAATATTGGGTACTACTAGGTTATCCCATCGACCAAAAAATTATCGCCAAACTATAAGATTAAATGCCAATAATGGATGATCGTGAATGTCACATTCAATGACATTAAATACGATTCATGTGTTTAAAATGTCATTAAGTGATTTTTATTTCGACTTTTTATTAATATTTTTATTAATATTCTACTAATTATTTATTTTTTCGTTATTTAAAATAAAAATTATGTCAATATATATAATTTGGCTATTAATGTGGCGATTTGTATAATTTGGCGAAATTGGTCGACGGGATAACAGAGTAGTACCTAATATCGTTATGAGTAAAAATACGATGTTTTAAATAGTGACGTCATTTTCTCTTCAAATATTCTTTAAAAGTTACTGTTTATGAAAAAGGCATCCATATTAATATTGTAATTCCCTTTTATCTGGTTGCTGAATGACATGATTTTCCTCATTTGAAATTTCTCTTATTTTGATTTAGACATTAATTTTTATCATAAATTATTTTCTGTCATTTTATTTACATTATTAATATTATTTCTCAGTAAATATATAAATTTTTAACTCAATTAGTGCATAATTATACGCAATCATTTTAGAAAATAAATTTTTATTATCGAGAGAAAAGCTAAACTGTGTTGCCACCATTTTGAAGAAATGTCATGAAAAAGCTTTTAAAATTAAAAATAAAATATAAAAATGGAAATAAATTAAAAAATAATTAAAATGGGCACAACTACAAATAAATAGCTTTCATTTAAAAAAAATATTATCAAAATCGGTTGACTAGAAAATTCAGGGCTGATGACACGACATTTTTAGCTTGTCTGAAAGAAATAGCATCGGATGCTAATAAAAAAAAAAATTCCATCGTATTAATGACTAATATCTCTTAACTAAAGCATTAGAAAGCATAATGTGCAAAAAAATAATTTAAAATATGCTTGGATCTGAATTTGGCCTGTAAAAGGTATAACTTTTGTCCTCTCCCATGAGGCACGTCTTAACAGAGTTCCACTACATTTGAAATAAAATTTCGAAAAAGAAAAAAAATGTTTATGAATACATTATTTAGAAATTAGGGGTAAAATGTGACTTAAGCTGAAAGAATACATCGGTTAAAAATAAAAATAAATAACTAACTAAATGAAGTGTCATAGTACTGGCGTAAATTAAAATGATTTTTGTGATGCTAAATGTTCACAATACTTACTCGAGCTTTAATTGTAACAGTAAAATTTGGCAACGTCTCGTAATCCAACGCAGATGCTAATATTATGTGTCCTTCCAAAGTATTCTCAAATGCCAGGAGATGCTAAAGAAAAAGAAAATAAATGTATTACATAATTGATAATATTCAAAATAAATTTATTGAAAATGTCAGCACAATTTTTGCTACTTTAATTCAATCTATCCTAAAAGAAATGTAGTCATTCTAAATACATTTTAGACGAGTTTGAGGAAACTTAATTCTCTGTAGTTATACATTTAAAAATTACACATGCTAAATTATGAATAAAATTTTCAAATTTCACTGATACCTTACAAATAGGTAAAAAAGGAAGAAAGATCCCCTGTCCGGTAATTATATCGAACAGAATGTATAACGATTTAGATCTCCTGTCACCCCCCCCCCCTCTCGAAGTCAAATACTAAATAGTTAATTGAGTTATAGTAATCTTAAACATTAATAGAATATTTATTCGAAATAACTATCATTCAATGATTTTGAAAATGATATTTTACGCTCTTTATTAGGTCTGTTAAAAAAATATTTTACTAGATCAAATATAGGAGATTAGGTTTTTTCCACATACATATTATTCCATGCAGCTGCTGACTTGAACAAATATGGGAGAAAGCTGGGTCGTATAAATAATATTAATTACAACAAAATGAAATAGATTTTTTACTAAATTAAAAATTTTTAAGTCAATACTTGAACTCCGGAAACATCATTCCTCCTCCTCACAGTGTTGAATTTAAGGGGTGGCCCGGGGGGATATCCCCCCCCCTGGAAATTTTGAGATTTTGTTTTTTTAATGATAAAAAATTTCAATCCCCCCCCCCCCAGAACTCTATGATGTCCTCCCCCGGAGCCACAAAAGTCCCTCCCGGAGAAAGTATCTGAATTCAACACTGCACTCATGAATAACTGGCGAAATATGAGCTGGTAAATTATGAAACTATAATGATAGATAAAAAATGTTGTTTTCCTATTAGAAACATTGAAATTTTTTTGTAAAATAAATATTTATTCTGTTATGTGTTTTCATTAATTTTAAATGTTAATTTCTTTTAATTTAATATGTTTTTTAAAAATCGCATCAGATATGAACTCAGGTTGCGATATTCTAACTATATCTTATAACTATTAAATAGTATTGTCACTATAAAAAAATAATAGTAAAAGAAAAGTTTAAAAAAAACAATAAATGCATAAAGATATTAAACTCACGAGTGAAGAAAACATTATACCACATTTGTATATTTTTAAACGTTTTATTTAATGAATGAAAGTTTTATAAGGTAACCTATTATACCGTAAAGCTAAAATACAAATATTCCAATTAATATATGAACAATTATCGTTTATTAAGTTTTCCCACGATATTATAGTTTACATCATGTTTTTCATTTTTAACATGGAACACCCCTCCCCCCCTCAAAAAAAAAAAAAAAAAAAAAATGTTTATTTGTAATATTTTCTCATTTTTTTTCTCAATCGCAATTTTTCCGAATTTAAAATTTTGTTAACTTTTCCCCTCGTGTCTTTAATTAACTACTGAGTTGTTTATTAAGTTTTCCCACGATATTATAGTTTACATCATGTTTTTCATTTTTAACATGCAACACCCCGCCCCCCCCCCCCCCCTCAAAAAAAAATGTTTATTTGTAATATTTTCTCATTTTTTTTCTCAATCGCAATTTTTCCGAGTTTAAAATTTTGTTACACTTTTCCCCTCCTGTCTTTAATTAACTACTGAGTTATTTATTTTATTTTTTTTTTTTTTTTGGGGGGGGGGGGGGCGGGAGAGGGTAGTGGGATCATTGTATTTGTATGGACTGAAGAATACAATGCTGTATTATATTTCCCATGTTATATTAATTTATAGTTATAGTAATAACTAAGTATATTTTGCAAACTAAGAAATAGAAAAAAAGAACGAGACTACTCACGTATATGTAGAGGGAAGAGAAGACAAAATAATTAAATTTTCTTGCATAAGCACAAGACTTATTCACTATATAATTTTTCATCTCGATCTCATAAACTTTAAAATTTCAAAATGATCACTAGATGGCGCAACTTCAACAACATGATGCACTTCAGAATGAAAAGTATTTAACCACCTGATGTAGAAGCATCTGCGGCTCCGAGTCAATCCGTCGGTGAATCTCTTTTCGATGGTGAATCTATTGTGCCGCAGCCGAATTATTTCCCCTCCTCACCTATATCAGGCCTCTATCACATCTAGGGACTCATGAGGGGTAAGCGGCGAGCACAAGGTACATGTAATCCGAATCATAATAATGCTTTTCAAAAGAAGTTTTTTCTCTTCTTTTTTTTAGCCATCTTTCCACCATTGCCTTCTCTTTTCTTGAGGCTTTTGAAATTATAAGTATGCCAGCATAGCACCTGGCGGAGTTCAGCTATATATTCAGAAGTCATTAATTTCCAATTGAACTAGTTCTTTTTTCTTCCCCAAAGAAATGAATTTGACAAATGAACTCAGTCATGTTAAAAAAGAAAAAAAGAAAAAAAGAAATCAGATATTATATTTTGTTTTGTTATTAATTTTTTAAATACTTAATCTTACTGAATGATCTTTTTTCAAAATCTTTTGACTCCCCCTTTATTCTCTCCTCTATATCTCCCCAGTTTTAAAGGGGAAAAAAAAAACATAAAATTATTTTTTAGACATACCTCAAAATCGGTTTTGTACGGATTTTAACTACCTGACAGGAGGGAACATATAAGATTCTTGAGAGAGATCCTTTATGTTTAAAGAGAATACAGTTAATTTTTCTTAGAAAGTCCTCTTAAGAGACAAAAAGAGAAATTCCTAATGTGGATTTTATAAGTGAAGTGCAACCTCGGTTATCAGAGTTAACTGGAACCGCTAATATCTTGGATATCGGAAATCCTGGTTAACCCTTTCAAGGGCGGTGGCTAGAGGGTCTAGCCACTTAATTTTTATTAAAAAAGTGGCAAATGACACCAAGAATATTTTAGTAAAATTTTCCTTTTGTAATGAAAGTAGAAAATAGCGGATTTATATTTTCTAAGAAATTCGTTTTACTATTCTGGTGTCAGTCAATTATTTCATCATTTTAGGAAAAGAAATCTTCTGCCCTTGAAAGGGTTAATAGAAATTGTATATAAAAACTCGCTGTGCTTGCAAATTTAACCTATGTTAGACTAAAAAACAACAGTGCTTTTCTAATGATAAAAAAAGTATCAAATTATGTTTAACAGCTCAACAAATTTAAAAAGGAAATCCTCCACACTCTCGCCAATCAAGTGGTTCCTAGTGTTCAATAGGACCACATGGACACTGGAAGCAAAATCAGGCTTTGTTATCGGCTCGGTTAACAGAAGCCTCGGTTATTCGAAGCTCGGTTAATGGAGGTTCTACTGTATAACAAATCTTCATAAACTGGTTAACATTACTTTTAATTGGTTTAAAAATCATAATTTATTTCTGTTTTGCAATCGCGTCTTTTTATTATTACTATTATTGTTATTGTTATTATTATTATTATTGCCGCTCTTCTTCTTATAGCACATTTGCTATAATTAAAACGATTAATAGGCTTTTAATTGAATAAAATTAATAACATTCAAATTGAGTTTCATTGGTGTTCTGAATATGCTTGCCCGACAAAATCAGTCCGAAAAATAAATTAAATAAACAAGTAAAAGAAAGAATATAAATATTCATTTTCAAACATTTTTATATGTTTAAAAACATTAGTGTAAGAAGGACATGTTTTTGTATTTTGAACGGAATTTAATAATCGAAGTTTCTATATTTATTTTTTATGAGACTTTAAATTTTTTCAAATATCGCAGTTTTTATAAATTTGAAATTATTATTATTTATTTATTTATTTACTTATTTTTTAATTTTATGATTATATAAGCGAACATTATTCAGACCAAATAATGGTATATGCTCATTTTAATACCATTAAATGTGTTTATTTGTTTGTTAAAATTTATTAATTTGTTATTATGTGTTTTTTAAAATTTATTTTTAAAGCAGTATTTCATTATATTGTGCATCTCGGGAGCGAAGGAAAAAGCGTTCTATATCCGAAATTTAAAACCGTGAGCATTAAAAAACTAGAAATATGATAAACTACAAGTAAATGTTTTGTATTTCTCACCAAAACACTTATTTATATACGTATATTAAAAATTTCCCAGGAAAATTAACAATGGGATATTATACTTATTGTAATAAACTTCCCATGTAAGATAAAATAAACTCTCAGATTTTGAGTAAGGTGTTAATCTCTCTAACGCAGAAATATTTCGCATTGAACGATTTTCAATAATTTAGGCTCTGTCTAAAATCGAATACTGTGTACGACGGAAATTTTTCTCGATTCCGATCTATTTCCCTTTAGACACTTAAGTAGAGTTTACAATACAACACTTAAAACTTTCAAGCATGGCAATTTATATGAAGTTATGCTATAAAACACTCATAGAGTATATTTTATATTTTATTTTTATTCCTTAATTACATATAAAGTCCAATATAACGTCAATGATTGTAAAATGTAGCAATATATGACAAAAACATTTTATTTTTGAATATTCTGCGGAAAATTCCCATAAGACAAATTTACTTGTGTTAGGCATGAGAGAAGATTTCCTCAAACAACTTCTGCTCTTGGATCTAATTAAAAAAAATCTTAAGCAAAGCAAACAGAAACCATTCTACATACTATTAATGCATTCAAAGTTTAAATTATTACAAAACACTAATAACTAATAATGAAGCTGCCCTTTAAAAAATATTTCATATTTGAAAGAGCAGATTAAAGAATGTGGTTAAAGCTGAAATTATCTTACAGAAAACACATAGAGGAGTATACGAGGAGCCATATGAACAATTATATCCTGTGGCTATTTTACATAATGTACCAAGAAAATAAAAATGCTCCTTCAAGCCAAATGATGCCCCTATATGTAGGTACTTTCTGTCTTTACATACAGATTTTTTACTCATTAAATTTTTTTATTTGAAAATGTATATATATGCATGTGATTTGTTTCATGCTGTTTTAATGAACCTTCCGAAGTGAGGTTTTATTTTTAAGGTCCTATTTGATTTTTTTACTACAAAAAATAGAAAGTACATTCGTTGTAATTTACGTTATATAAGCAATTCCTAATTCTTCAACCTTAGAAGAAACTAAACTTAAACAGTACTATCTTACATAAGCATGTCAGGAATGATTCAAAAAGACTATTTCATTTACGTTAAACGTTTCATAAAAGAGAACAATGGGGCTAAAGTGATGAGTGCAAAGGCAAGATCCACTCATTCTTCGATAGTATTTAATTGTAACAAGAGTTAAGTTAATTTTACCTCAGAAAGCCATCTGGGAAAAGTATTTAAGATAAATGTATCTCGTTTCGCTAAAAAAATGAATAAAAGAAATTGTTTTTTTTTTTTTTTTTTTTTTTTTTTTTTTTTTTTATCTAAGAAAATAATATGTAACGTAGAAAAAAAAAAATACAATAACCTCTTCTGAACTGTCCACATTTCCAAGAAACGTTCTTTATTATTATAAAGTGCAAAAACCAATATATTTTCAAGACTTAAATAGTCATTTCTAAAAAGAAAAAAAAATTCTTTTGCAGCTACTGATTTCGGGAAGTAGCTTTTATAGTGCATTAATCAGTTTTATTAATCTGAATATAGATTTTTATGATAGCATTCATTTCCAAATAAGCATTTTAAGCTGCCTAATACATCCGAGAACGTTCGAAAATCAGTTGTTTCTGATTTCATAAATGCTTCTTTAAATTTCAGAAATATGTTTTTTCCGAGGTTTTTAAAGATAAAGAATACGTTTCGTAATCGTGGGTAACTCGGAAGGGGTTGTTATATATTTTCGTTCGTGGTTATACAATATATTCCTATATAAAAAAATATTTTTTTTCGTTATATTGTAGCATATTGCACCTTTATTAACCCTTTCCGGGCCAAGGTACTTTTATTCGTAAAATGTTGAAATAATGAAGTGACATCAGTATTTACACCAAATTTTATTTGTAAAGTAATAAAAGTGTATTTTTGCGTATTTAATAAAAGTGAAAACTTTATAGAAAATTTCTGGTGCCAGTGTGGTAATTTGGGATTAAGATTAGGTGTTGTCATTTGCCAACGTCGCCCTTCAAGGGGTTAAACCTATCACAACGAGCGTCTTTTACAGAATTTTCTATCTTTTATCACCTTAAAAAAAAAAAAAAAAAAAAAAAAAAAATGTATTATTAAATAAAAAAATGCGCCAGTTGAATAAAGCAAAATTTACAAAAAAAAAAAAAAAAAAAAAAAAAAAAAAATAACTGGTGAAAATAATCATGGAATTTGAGCATCTTCTGCGGTAAGTACGTGTAGCTTATTCCCAAGGAGGTAAACTATCCTACATCGTATATCAACTATTTTAACTGCTTCAGTTTGAGAATTTACTGCTATTCTATATTCATGTATTACTCTTTAAATCTTTTGCTCTAAGTCCCTTTTAGTTTGTAACAATGCATAAAGTATATAATACACAAAGAAGATAAAACTGCAAAATCAAATCTTTTTTTTTTTTTTTTTTTTTTTTTTTTTTTTTTTTTTTTTTAAAGATCAGTTTAGGTCATTTTTGTTACCGTACAAATAATAAAAAAATACATTCGTCGCAAATTACTCCCCGATTCATCAATGCAGAAGAATCGGAACATAAATACCATCTCACGGAAGTATTTACAAATGAGTCAAAAGGACTATTTTGATCTATTTCAAATGCTTTACAAAAAAGAGCTATCAGAACAGAACTTCAAAAGACAGTTCCAAAGTTGTAATGCCAGAGAACTTGTTGAATCTTTGAAAATAGAACGCCTCTGTTTTTACAATAGCGATAAAATTGTCTTAAAAATAGAGCACTTTTTTTTATCAATTGATTTTTTTAGACCAGTTGCTTTTTAGAACTTTTATGAAGCATTGCATGACGAGTTAAAACATTAAGATTTTTTTCTTTTTAGCACATTGTTTTTTAAACTTTGCGAAACTGTAATTAACTTGGAAAAGCTTCCAGTGATGTTTTATGAGGAATTATATTTCCTGATTAATTATCGTGTTTTGTAATAATGTAAATTTAATATTTATGTTTTTTAATAATAACGGATATTATATGAAATTCATTATATAAATTTTGAAACTTATTATTTGTCGAAAATGGCTTTAATATGATTTAAAATTTATTAAATAAAATGTCAAGCTACGAAAATTTATTTTGAATACGATTTATATAAAACTTCTCTAAAATGAATTTTCCTGGAGTTTTATATGAAAAAATATTTTTACTTTCTAAAAACATAAAAAAAATGTGCACAAATTTAAAATTATTATTAAATAGATATTAAACTGAAATGGATAGTCAAAAGTTACAAATTATTTAAGAAGACAGAATTAAGAGTATACATTTAAAAATGTCATTATCATTATCTTAGTATCGAATGCTCTTCAGTTTTTAATATTTATTAAAAGTGTTGTACATACACAATATAAATGCATCTATTATTATACTATTATGATATGAAAACTATAATAAAAACGATAACGATAAAACACAAAATATTGAAACCTTTTAAAACTTTAAATTTTAAAAGACTAGAGACTAACTAAACTATCAGCTGATACAAGTAAGCAGAATTTCAACTATGTTGAAAAATGTTTATAATTTCGGTTTGTCTGTCAGCCCATGATCTAACTCTCATAAGTTCGGATTGACATATAATCGATATATATTATTGAGGTTTATTACATCATGTTCTCTAATAGAAAAATGAATGTGTAATATTTATAATTCATCTAAAATTACCCAATGAACCCCTTTACATAGTGAACGGTGAGAAGAATTGCTTGTGATGTATTCGAATAATGCTGAAATGTTTTAAACACAAAGAAACTGAGATGAATTTTTGTGATGCGCTAAAAATACTTTTTGTAGAGTTTTTATGTCAAAGCATTTATAATTAATTTAAAGAATCACACAAAACAATTCAGTTTCATAATAGTCTACACGGGAAAACAGCTGCAGAGTATTTTGAGAATATTATCCTATTTCAAACGTACATTATCAAAGTGCTCTTGAAGATACTTATTGTATAATAGGATGTGCTTATCAGTTACAAGAACACATGAAAAATTTCGTCTGTATTTACTGTCTAACTGTACGCAAATTTACTGCCTTTAAGCGATAAATGCTGAAATTGCGCTCCAGTTTTGCTTTGTATTTTAAACTTATGCTTTGCGCATTACTTTGTGCGTATAAATTTTACGTCCCATGCATAGGGCTACAATAAAGAATTCCAAAGCATTACTATCTAGGAGCACGAATTGCTTAGGGTGATTTTTAAATGAGATACGTATTTTCGAGTTGAAATGTATCTAGTATACTAAATAATCTTTGTAGAGTATAAATAAATTCATATATACTTCACATTCATTTAAAAAACTGGATACATTGTCGCTTAAGAATGGTTACTTTTGAAAATGTGTTTTCAGTTGGTTTGTTTTTCAGAATTGTTTACTTGAGATTTTTTTTCACAGTATTCAACGGCTAGGTTCCGCTAAAGTATTCTGGAAGTATTGGAAAGTGCTTCGTAATGTATGCTTGACACATGACTTTCTTTCTTTGTTTTCTTGTCGCGTATTTTTGAACGTACACTAAGAAAAAAGAAGAAAAATCTACGAAATATTTACAAAGGAGAAAGAGGGATTTTGTTAATCATCAAAAACTTTTGGCTATAACGTTAATAGGAGGGATGCTTTCAGGGAGGACTTTTGAAGGAAAGAATAACTGTTTTTGTAAATGGGAAATCATACATAGTCATTCTGTCTCGACAGTGCTGGTATGGAACCCACGAACATCAATCCAACCTCTATACCTTATGGCCAGCATGTTAATCGATTGGCCAAGTGGGCCCAGATAATTAGTTGAAGCACTTGATATTTCCATTAATTTTAAAAATTGATTTTTTTAAAGTATGCAATGGATAAGAGAGGACTTAAATAGAAGAAGAACGTAAAATCTATAAATAATGAAAAGCATATATTTTTGGTTACATTTTTGTGTAGACAGATGCAGTATTTTAATTATAAATTTCTTTGAAATCTTACGAGATTCTAAACTGTAGTTTTATTAACATAAGAAACATAGGTAGGTATATGTAAATTTTTTAAAATAGAAATGTACAGATAAAACAAGTAGATTTTCGAAGTAAGTTGTTTACGAATTTATTGAATGTTTTTCAAATTGAGCATAACATGGAATCGTTTAAATTCTTGATTTTACTGCTTTACTACATTTTAATGAATTTTGCTGCTATTGTACAATTTATTTATCGCCCAAGTTTCATTTGAGATTTCTACATGAATACTAATAAAATTTAATAATACATAGAGAATAATCACATACAGAACCATGTTTGCATATGTCATTTTTATTATTTTTCAAATACAAATTATTTCGTTATTATACTTAAAAACAAAACAAAAGAAGATGATTTCATTAAATTAGCGTGCCAAAAGTAGTTACTGATTAAGCTGAGATATTTTGCTTCTTATTTTAAAATCATTGAATGACATTACACACACAAATACAACCCAGATGTTAGATTACAGAAGTAACAGGACTTTTCTAAGTAAACTAGCATGTCTAATAAGTCGATGGTCTAATCCTTAGAATTTCAACTCCCAGTAGCACCAACTTTTCAAAAATATTAGGTGAGCTCAAAATTTTTTTAGAAAACTAGCACATATTTTTTTCCTTTTTAGTGTGTATATGTGTGTAGAGAGAGAAAGGTAGGGGAGTAAATGACTAAAGATGGTAATTCAAAAATAAATTGTTTTTTTCTATGCAAGTTTTTAAATTATTATAATTTTATAAATAAGTTTATTAAATTATACTGTCATAAGTTATTTCTTATAAATATATTAATATTTATTATAAATACACTGTAAACAATAGGACTATTTTGCTGCATCGTCATTCCCCCGCTTTTATAGAATATCAATCTTTTGGCCAATGAGAATGCTCCATGATAGCCTAAGTAGTCGTTTTCTATAAAAGTGTTGGAGTGACGATAAAATAGTCATATTTTTTACAGTATAACATAAAAATTGCTATCTATTGAAAGCGCAAAAAACACAATTTCAAGAAAAACATACATTTTAGCCACCTAAGTGCTTTATCAATTCAAGACAGCAAAATAGATTGCAAAATGTGCAAAAAAAATTGCTTTCAGGAGAAATTTAACTATACTTCCACTGAAAAGGTTTTTAATGCAGAAGTTTTCAGTTCTCCTGTAATTCTAACTGGTGTTCTTACTATTTTCCATTCAAAATTATTTTTGAGAATATTATTAAAACCAAATTTCATTTCAGTGATTAAATAAATAAAAAGATAAATTACGTATTAAACAAATTGAAATAAGGAGGACTCGCACCCTATGGGCCCATATAAGTTGGCGCCATTGTCAACTTCAAATATGAAAGCGCCCCTCCCCCTTTAGAATGAAAAGTAATTTTACTGCTACTGCACGATATATCGTAGATATTTCATAGGCAAATTTTGCATAGATATCCATGAAATTTAATGACTTATGGAAGGTCATCTATCCAGTAGTACGAGGAATAACCCAATGCGAATCTATGTTTTCCAGAGTTACTTTTATTACTTTGTATTCACACAACATTCTATTATTTCTCTTAATGAAGCGAAGGTGATGATTTCTATAAGTGAGCGTGCCAAAAGGAGATAGTTATTAAGTTAAAATTTTTTGTTTCCTAGTTTAATGACATTGAAAAAACCCTCACAAATACAAGTTAGGTGTTAGATTACATCGGTAACACGACTTCTCTAGGTAAACTAGCCTGTGTGGGATGCTGATGAGTGGGGAGCATATGGGTTACGGGTCACTGGCCATCCGGCAGCTTTGCATTGAGAATGTCGATTAGAGTTCTTGCTATAACAAATGACGTAGTCAGGAACTGAAAAACATTGTTTTCATCAGTTATTTCCAACAGAAGAAAAAGATAGGAATTAGGAAACAAAGTTCGAAGGAAATAATGTATATATATCCTCAAAACTGGAATGATTGAGATACAGTGAACTCTGCTTTTGTTTATATTTTAAGTTATTTGTTTATTATTTGTTTTATTACTTAGATTCTTTCGGAAAAAAAATAATATCTACAAGGATGTAAAATTAGTTGTATAACAACTTCGTAATGAAAAGTCCAAAAGAAAGAGAAAATATATAACCTCAAATTTAATAATTATTGAGACGCAATGAACTTCCCTTTGGCGTATATTTTATGCTGTTTATTTATTATTTTATTACTGTTTTTTTTTATAAATAATAATATGCACAAGAATATTGAAATTGTGTACGATTATTTCGAAGAAGGAAATAATTTGTAAAATATAAGTGAAAACCACCTTTTCTTCTATTATTGAAAACTCTAATAATTTCTTTTTTTTTTACATTTAATATATCTTTTTCCAAACTCCCATACTTCCAACAGAAGAAAAATATATGAATTAGGAAACTAAGTTCGAATGAAATAATGCATATATATCTATATTCATTTATATAAAGGAATTAATGTATATATATATGTACTAAATTAATTCAATAAGTTTTTTATTTTAAAAAAAATAGTACTTTAAAGTACCGTCGGGGATTAAAGTGTTAAGCAAATGCTGCAAGAAGAGGAGTTTACTATACTTTTATTCTACTTTGGTTGTATGTATTTTCGGTTGAAAAGGGATTCATTCTTTTCAAATGCGTTGTTTTCAGTTTTCTTTTACGGAGTATTTAATTAGCCTGAAACTTATTAAATATATTTTCTCACTAATATCTTCCAACTTGTTTCGTTCCATCCACTTTAATGTAAATCAAATAAATTAAGGCTCAGCCTGAGTGATTCCTTTAGCAAATTACTGCTATTTCTTAAATGTTTCGTGTTTCAACAACATTTGTGGTTATACTTCGCTGAAAGTGGTCAGGAGCGAAAGTTAATCTCATTATAACTTTATGGGATGCCTCATTAATGCTAACGGGGAAATTGTCTTCAATATCATCCATAGAACACGCGATTCTGGAATTAATGAGTTTCTAAGTTTAATATCCTTTGACTTTCTCTACAAAAAATATCGATGTTCAAGGAAAATCTAAATCAGATTCAAGCAATATTTACGACATAGAGATAAAAATCAATATTCGCATAAATAAAAAATAAATTTCGATTGAAAGATATTTTAACGAAAATAAGAAAATTCGCGTGATGTTTTAAAGCATGCTAAATCGCTCATGGTACAAGAGAAAGGAAGAAAAATATTTTATAGAACATACTTATTTTTAGATTTCTGTTAAAGAATTAGACTAGAGTTGCGCTATATATAAGTGTTAAGCAGACGACTGCTCTGTAAAAAACGTAAAATGTATTTGCAGCACAAAGTTGTAATTATCTTCCCCGTTTTTCCCAAAATTCCCGTAATTCAAGATGGAAATTTTTCGCAATTCAAGACGGAAATTTTTCTTTTTAGAAATAAATAAGATAGAGCTATATTAACACTACAAAGTCTACATAATAATTATGCATATTAATGCATATTGAGGGAATATGTATTTGTATAGCGTATTATCACACGCACTTATTATAACCTCGCCTTCGGGATTCAAACCTCTGTGCTCAAAATTAGAAGATGCATGCTTCGTCCCCTACACCACCTAGCCATGCGACGTCTGACGAATTGATCATAAGCCAAAACATGAAATATGAAGGATATTCTCTGTTTCCCCTTTATTAAAAGGGATTCTTTGAGGTTGTTTCTCTTGGAAAGAACATTTTTGTTTTTAACATTCAACGATTAAGGATAAAAATAGAATCTTCCTTTCGGTAATCTGGATGCCAGTTCAATTTTCTGTTTTTAAACGGAAAATGTTCGTAAATTCCAGACATTTTCCCGTTTTTCAAAGGATTTTCCTGGAATTTAAGGAATTACTTCCATTAAAAAGCAATAAATTGTACTGGCGTCCAGATTACAAATACAATTTTCGTAAAATCGTCCGTTTTTTTACAGTGTGATGTCATGGGTCCATTTCGTACCCAGCTACTACTATAACATATATGATAATAATAAAAAATCAAATTTTCTAAAAATAATAGTATTTTCACATGTCTGTATTTGTTAATTAAAAAATTCAGTAAGTATTTCACTTATAAATTTAACTATTTTTATCTGTGTTTTACTGATTGATTAAGAAATTATAAATTAGAAAATAAGTAGGAAAAAAATGGTACCACAAATTCTGTTAAGGGTTAAGAACTAACTTAGTCTTTTGAGTTTAACGCCACAAACAAACAGTGGTAGAACGCATTCAAAACGTACAATAACTTTAAAAGACATGTTATTATGACGCAATGAAGAAAACATTAAAAGAAAAAGAATAAAAGATAAAGATGGCTCAAAAATTATTGGAGACTAAATCCTGTTCACAATAAATTGTATTCAACAGACGTCGTTTGAACTATTTAAGGTTAATTAAGGCACACTCCAATGCATTCCTTCTGAAGATAACTACAATGGCTGTAGTAATTGTGATTTTAGACCAAAATTTCGGAGCCTGATTCACGGTCCGACGCTCGCTTTAATTAGAAATTTTTCACGTAACTTAGGAATAATTTTTTTTGTCTTAATTTTGGGGACAAACAAACGATGCGTGTTTAGTAAAATAACATGAATATTGGGAAATAATCATTCCATTTTGTTCCCCTTTTCAAATAACATCTCTTAAAATAATAACTTAAAATAGATTTAATAATAAACACGATTGCTGTTATTACTTTCCCCTCTTTCTTTCTTTTCTTTTTTTTCCTCTTTTCTTTTTGATAAATTAAATGTGATGAATTCTTTATTTATAAATCTACAACCTTTAACGCATGTGTTTTAGCTCTTTAGTGTCTGGTATCTTGATAAAATTACATGTTTATACATCTACTATTGTCTAGTCTTTATAATTATTATTGTTTTGAGCTGCATATATTAAAGATAGTATATGTACTGTAAAAAACAAAGAAAAAAAATCGATTGTTTTTACATTAAAAAAAAACTACCACTTAGAGCGCTAGTAAAAAACTGTTTATTTTACAGAAAAACAATTTGCATTTTTTTAAAATGGAAAATTAGTTAAAATAATAGAAAGTTCGTACGAAACACATACATTATTTCGAAGGAAATTTATAAACAGTTTATTTTATGGACGAAATCTGTTAAAATAACAGAAAGTTTGTAATAAATACAGATTTTTTTTTTCCTGAAATAACTTTACTGGCATTTTTGTCTTGACATATTGTTTCTGTAAAATCTAGAGTTTTCTTCAAGTTCGTAGGAGAAACCAGAAATTTACTTAGCTTCTTTTAACCGGTGGAGAAAATTTGACTGACTCGTTATTTATCTTACTTGTTTAAATTAAAAAGTAAATTTTTTGCCTAAAATTAAAGAAATAATCGGAAATAAAAGTATTAAGAAATGATATATCAGGTATTACATTCAAATTCCATGGTGACTTTAAGTTAATATTAGAAAATTATGTGTATTGTTATTAAAAGAATAATTTTTTAAGTTAAAGTCATCAAGTCATGACATTTTCAGATCCCGTTAGCGTTTCTATTTTTTCTACTGCGTTTGTTACTACTATTTCAACTTCAAAATATTTGTGATAGATTGCTTTAACATTAACAACAGTAATCTACTATTAATATTATCGCATTGAAATAGTCATAGATAGATATGTGAGAAAATATCAGGAAAGATGCGAGGCCAAGATTTTACTTTATTTAACTTTTCTTAGCATACTCATTTAAAAATCAGCAACTTTTGTTGCATATAGTCACTCTACCACTTTTATATTAAACGAATACTTGACGGTATTATGGAATATTCTCATTGGTACGAATACATATATTCTATAAATGCAGAGGAGTGACTATACAACAAAAGTTGCAGATTTTAAAGAGCATACTTATTTTAATAATATTCGAAGGCGTCCAGCCGTTGCCCTCATACGGAATAATAACATTAAATTTACCTGAAATCAATGCTGAATTTAGATATATTTCTCCGAAAGGGATTTTGTGTAGTAGGTTGAGCTGCTCTCAGAAGCATACACCCGGGCGTATTATGCAAGATATGGTTTGTTTTTCAAACAACCCCCAAATTTTTATAATTTTACATTTTTAAACCAAAATCTTCCCAAGTAAACATATTTTTGGGACGAAACTGGAAAACTTACGCAAATTGAGGTCCAATAAAAATGCTTTCTTGAATAATAAATATTCATATTTATCTAACCCTTTGAGCTCTGGTGGTGGAATTTTCTACCACTTAATTTTAATTCCGAAATTTCTTAATGGCACCGGAATATTCGACCAAATTTATTTGATAAAGGTTTAATGCATTTTTTCATCTATATCTTAAACCGAAATTTTTCTTTGCAAAATACTGGTGCCATTGTGACATTTCGAATTTTAAAGAAATTTACCCTCCAGAGATCAAAGGGTTAAACGCAAGATACCGTTAGTAGCAGGGAGGTAAAGCGAAAATTTTCGTGCTTTTTTTTTTCTTTTTCAGTAATTTTACGAGCAATTGCGGTTTAATAACAATAATAAAATAAATGAAAATAGTTTTCGCGTGCTTAAAGAAAATAAGCAGGCACGATTGGCGGAACAATGAAAGCTTGGAATTTTGCGATGTTTAGGATATTTAATTATTATCTCTGCTGATCACACACATAAACACGAAAAGTAGCTTTGTGCTACTAGCACCACATTCAGAACATAGAACACAAGCACTCGCATATAGACAGACACTACAAACATCTATATTTATTATTATAAATGCTTTTTTTTTTTTTTTTAAATAAACTATTACAGAAAAAAGTGTAGCTTTGAATATCATGCATATTTCCTATCTGAAATCCAATGTTCATTATTATATACAACTGCTTCATTACATAAATAAATGAAATATTGTAAATGTAAAAATTTAAATTATGACCCATTTTGAGTAATCTTTATTTACTTTAACATTTCTTAAAGTTAGAATGGAACCTTTAAACATTGAAGAGTACTGTCTAAGAAAAGTGCACAGTCGATCGTGCTGTCGTAGAATAATATCCTTGAGAATAATTCTCTGATGAACTGAACAAATTTCTAAAAGCCTTACGACTTCAGTTCATTCAAAAAAGAGTCGAGGACAGAGCAAAAAAAATGCATTTTTATTTCTTCCTATCACATCTGTAGTGGCACGCAACGTAAGGTACCCTGGGGTAATAACGCCACGTTAAGGTTCTACGAATTTTCACGGCTTAGTTTTAGATTGTATTTTTCAAACAAATATAGGATCTGATACAGCAACTCATTGACTATCTATATAAAATTAAATAATTTAACAGATATGTATTCATAAAATGTAATGGCGTTTTTTCTTGACCAATGCTATTTGGCGTTATTACCCACCTATATGGGTAATAACGCCATGCAAACAAAACTATGAAATAAGATGGAATAATTGCATGTAGATAGCCCAATTCTAAAAATACAAACTCTACAAACTTAGAAATTGACAAATTGCATTCTAAGCTATTGAAAATGTTCAATTTTTTGTGAAAGTGTAAGAAAAATAAAGGTGTGGTGTGGGAGGGGGGATGAGGCAAAAGAATATCAGACCGTGAGCTTCTTTTTGCTTAAAAAAGACCGCTTAAATTGAAATATGAGAAACATTGCACAGTTTTAACTGTGTTTATTTGAATCAGTATTTAGGATATAGCTCGGCCACTGTAGGGAATCAACCGGGGTATTAATGTAAAGGATTGGCGTTATTACCCCGCTATAGTTATTGCGCAGTGCATTTTAAATTACAAATTATCTCGAGAAGATATCCAAAATCTTCAACAACATTTTAAAAGTACATGAAATGCACTACAAATTTATGTAATTAACAAAGTATTTTCGGATAAAAAAATAGTTTTCAGCTCACAAAACGTATCTCGCAAATTTTAGATCAAGCGTTAATTTTAGCTGTTTGTAAAAACAATAAGACCTAAAAATGAAACAAATTAACTTGAAGCTGTTTTTTTGCGATTTATATGACTCAAAATCCTTCTGCGCAGAGCACATGGGTGTCATTTACCTGATTATTTCATAATTATGCAAAATATAAGCACTTGGCGTTATTACCCTGCCTGGCGTTATTACCCCAGGGTACCTTACATAAAAAAATAATTAATAAACTGTTGTATCCAGGTTTTTATGTTTTTAAAAAATACTGTGGGCTATTAATAGTTGTCTTTAGATTTGAGTATAGTAATCAAATCGAAATATTAAATCTTCAAAGAAAAATATAACTAATGAAAAGAAATCATTTTTCATTACGGAAAATAAGAAGAGGTTGGGGGGGGGGGGGAGAGAAAAGAAGATCGAAAAAGTAATCCTCGCTATAAAAAGATTTTCGATCGTGCATATCAAAGTACACCCCGTGAAATTTTTAAATTATTACCCATTATGAGTAACCTTAATTTACTCCAATATTTCTTAAAGTTAGTATGGAATCTTTAAACATCGAAGAGTACTGTCTTAGAAGAGTGCATAGTCGATCATGCTTTCGTAGAAAAATATCCTTGAGAATAATTCTGTGACGAACTGAACAAATTTCTAAAAGCCTTACGACTTCAATTCATTTAAAAAGGGGTCGAGGACAGAGCACAAAAAATGCATTTTTATTTCTTCCTATCACATCTGTTAGTGGCATGCAACATACATAAAAAATAATTAATAAACCGTTATAGCCAGGTTTTTATGTTTTTAAAATGTTTTGGGCTACTAAGAGTTGAATTCAGATTTGAGCATGGTAATCAAATCGAAATATTAAATACTGAAAGAAGAATATAACTAATGGAAATCAATCATCACGGAGCATGAGAAGGGAGGGAAATTGAAAAAATAATCGTTATTAAAAGGTTTTCAACCGTGCATAGCAAAACACACCTTAAAATTAAAATTTATGGCCTAATGGAGATTAAATGATATTTTAGTCGTATTTTAATTTATTGTAGGTGTTTTAAACTAAATATGTCAGACCAGTATTATTACAGCCCGAAGCACTGTTTTAGATTATACCCACACATTGTCGCTCATTACCCCCTTGAGTTTGTAATTCAAGATATGTTACACATATTCTAAATTTTAAATTCTAACGGATTTACCATGTTTTACTGAGTAAAGGCTTATTAGAATAGATTCCCTAAGTTTTATTTAAGTGTTAAGACGCTTAACTATGTTAGTGGCATACAGAACTAATAGGTGGTACTTTAATACGAAAAACTGATATATAATTATAGAACTTGATTATCAAAAGTTTAAATGGGAAATTTTAGCATGTATTTCAAGTTGATGTTAATTCCACAAATGTCTTTTAGGGGAATAAATTTCCTTTCTTGCAGCACAATTCGCATAATTTTATAACAATTGTCAGAAATTTTTGCATCTAGTTTAATAAATTATTTGTTTTTAATTTTTTATGGCTATAAAAATATCAGACAAGTTAATACTTACTGAATAAGGACCGGGATAAACTTCATAAGCAACTGTACTAAAGGGTCCCGTCTGATCTTTATCAACAGCTTTTATACCCTGAATCACTGTGGATCCAACAACAGTTACCTATTTTGCATATAAAAAGAAATTACATATGAAACTTTTTTATGATAAATAATATCAATAGCAATAAAAACTAAGTCTTTCTTAAATAAAATTACATTTCATATACAGTAAAACTTTGATTATCCGTCAGTCATACAACAGATAACAGAATAGATGAACAATGGGAAACCTACGTTCCCATCCACAATAAATGCCGGTGACTGTCAACGAAATTTACATTTTAACATGGGACTTCGTCTCGCATATATTCAAATCAAGATTAGAGTTGAAAATATATTATTCTATTATAGAGCCCTAGTTCTTAAATACGCACATTGTATACAGTGAAAAAATTTATTGTATTTAAAATATTGATCAAAAGTCAGTAAACAGAAAATTATAAATATATACAGTACATTTTTCGTAAACTGCTTTAATTTCCAACATGCACTCAAAAATCAAAATAAAAGAGTGAAAACAAATTTATGAAACTATACATAGTATTACGTTTACATTTACTTGATGATTTTTAAAAAATCTGTCATTCTTTTTTTTCAATTCTTTAAAAAATTCAAAATGCATTATCTTTTTTATTTATTTATTTATTTTTTTTTAACCTTTACTGATATGTTTTTAGAATTATTTTTCAGTTTACAAACATTATGAGAAAACAAATAAATAAGGTCGAATATATTTTTTTCAAAATACAGGAATGATAATAATAATAATAACAATAATAATAATGATAATAATAATAATAATAATAATAATAGTAATAATACGTCTCATCCCTACTACCTTTACTGCAAATCACTGTATAAAAATATGACTGTTATAAATCGATTGTTAATAAGGTGTAATAATTAATAATATACTTACTTTTGTTTAGGGGGTAATCTACATATAAAGATTGTACTAAACGTGAAAATATTGAACAATAACATTTATTTTTGACATCATAGATTGATTTTTCGGTAAATTTTATCTTCAGTTACGAAACGGAAAATCGTTTGGTGAAGTGGTTTATAAATTAATAAAGTTTAAAGTTTGGAATACCTAATGTTAAATTCATTTTTTTAATCTTCAAAACAAATTGCTACGTTATAATGCATCAAAAATATATCCGTTTTTAAATTATCCTTTGAAATAAACACCTATTATAATTTGATTTTTTTTAAACATAAATTAATTTGTAGAAATTTGAAATATTCGACTCGAAACTTATAGATAAGTTCCCCAAGTAGTTTCTGAGTTATGCTTCAAGAACTACCTGCGCTGCAGTCTGTTTTGCAATGATTAAAACTGAATTTAATTTTAGAAATTCCAACTTTAATACCTGCTTAATTCATAAACTGCTTGATGAAAAGACTTCTCAATCAGTATCAGAAGAAAAATTTGCTAAAGAATATGAATATGATGCTAAATTTATGTATAAATCATGAAAATTTTCTACATATTGACTACCCCTAAGCAAAGTTTAAGTATATCATTAATAAATAGGCTTTATTATTAATTAATTGCAATGAGTCAATTTTTTATAAGATGAATTGTGTCAAAATTAGCAAGTTTGGTGCGTTTATTAAAGAACTGTTCAGAAACTATTTATAATAACTGACGGACAGTAGAAAATAGCAGTTAAAAGAGCGACGGATAATAGAACTTTTACTGTACTTTATTTATGAAAAGAAAATTGTATCAATATATAAAGGGTAATTTAAAAAAATCATATTTTAAATATATAAAAAAAATGCTTGACTTACTTCGCTTATATTTACAGAATATGGCGCTCCAACAAAAACAGGTGCATTATCATTGGCATCAGTAACAAAAATTCGAACAGGTATCGTGATACTCTGAAAAAAGAAAAGAAAAATATATCATAAAAAAGCCAATAACCGTTATACAAAAAGTATACGTCAGTGTTAATGCATATTAAACATATTTTTCAATAATTATCTGTAGATTTTTTTATTGATTTAATTATTAATTTTTAATCGAAATAGTTAAACTGAAAAGAATAATAAATAGTTTTCTGTAAATTTTTATGAAATGAAATATGTTTTACTTATAATAATATTTAGTCAGAGTCGTTAGTGGGTAGTTTTTGATTGATAAGACTTTTAGATTGAAGGTTAAATCATTAAAAGAGGAACGCTTGTTTTTCTAAATTGTCGCCAGTATCATCTGTTCATGTTGTACTTTCAAACAAGCAAATTTCAAAATAGGGTCAGGTCAGGGCCGTAGTTAAGGAGGTGCTATCGGCAGCTCACCCCCCCCCCCCCTGGAAAAGATTCCAATGTCACTAAATGAATTTCTGTTCCGAAAATTCAAATGAAATTCTGTTCAAAAATATAATTTAATTTTTAGACCCTTTAACAGTTTTGCAGAATTATTAAATTATAACTGAAATGAGTGTTTCAACACTCGCACATCCTATTTGCACATATGAAGATAACATAATGTTTAATTTTGCACTAGTTATACAGTCAAAAATTTCGTCATCATACACTTTTCTTAGTATAAAATAAAGTTATTACAAGAGTTTAATAAAAACATAGTACCTACAGTATGAATATGCACTAATTTTCTTTCTGCGTCAGAGAGAAGGAGAAATAAAAATTATGAGCCCCCTAAATTTTCTTGACCCCCCGCCCCTATTGTTCACTTCTAACTACGGCCCTGGATCAGGTACCAATAATAACCACCTAGATCAAAAACTGTAGAAAAAAAATAATGCACAGCTAAATATTAATTTTAATTGGTAGAAAATGGCTGTAACATCCAATGAAATGCATTGTTAAAGGTTATAATCGCAACTAAAGCTTTAATTGGATATTAAATTGCAAAACTAGAAAAAAAATCTCACAAATTGTAAAAAAAAAAAAAAAAAAAAAAAAAAAAAAAAAAATCTACAAAAAAAAAAAAAAAAAAAAATCGCAGCATATTAAAAAAAAAAGTTTAATTTAATTAATATTTGAGACATGTGACTCAGTTATTTTTCTTTTATGCAAGTAAATTCATTTGATTTTAAAAATTAACAGTTTTAATTACTGGATCATTAAAAGGTCAATTGTACCAGCAATGGACCAAGAAAAGAAAACTCACGATTTATGTTTATTTTTTAAACTTAACTTTGAAAATTAAAATGATAATACATATTTTTTGTTATTTATAATGCAATATTTTGATACTTTTAGTCAAAGTGATGAAATTTGTCCAATAGTTAAACAGAGTGGTTATTTATTATTTTTTTATTAGTTGTAGAGTAAATGCATTTCCAATAGTTTAATTTTTTTTCGCACAAGCTTTAAGTATTTATTGCTACAAATTTTAATATACGTTTACACAATATTCACTTTTTTCTATATTATAAGTCTAAGTCAGATTGTTCTTGTTTCAAAATTAAATTGTTGTGGATAAAATTATACTAGTTAATATGAAATTATAACAAATTTTACTTCATTTAAGACAAATATGATTTCTTCGTTTAAGACAAATTTGATTTCTTCGTTTAAAACAAATTCGATAACAGTTATAGAAGAGTAAGCGAAAGCGTTTCGAGGACTTGAAACATGTAATTGTAAAAATAAGTGAGGACAATAGAAAAAATAGAAAAAGTGTCAGAAGGCTTTTTAATTGAGCACCTTATTATTGAGATACTGTAAAAAAATTAAAACATCCCTAATTTCTAGCCATATCTATATACGAATATGAAATAAATGATGCAAAGTAAGGCTATAGCCTGGATATAATAATGGAAAGTTTTTTGCCATCGAATCAACACTATGCATTTTTTATAAATTATGTGAACGTGATTTAATAAAATGTTTCTCTTTTTAGTAATTTGGCCTAAGGAAGACTTTCTTTCGAAATTTATTGAAAAACGATTTAATTCATTTAAATAAATACCCTTTAAAATCCTTTCATCCGATTTTTACATTTTAACAAGCAACAAAAATCGAAACTGTTCGTTGAAGGATAGTTCTGAAATTAGATTTTTCAAAGAATATTATCCATGAATTTGGTGTTTGAAAATTTTTACCTCATTTTAAGAATAGAACGAGTAATACATTTAATACCTAAATTTAATGAATGAAAACTCCTAATATTTTGAGCTACCTCAAATACAGATTAAATAAATAAAACGGATACTTTGAACATCCTGTGCTTTAAGTAGACAGCATACTGAAAAAAAGAAAGAAAATTGTGGTGGGGTTTAGTACAATATTCGGAATTTCATGATTTAGCTCATAACAAAATTATAAAAATATTTATACATATCATCTTTCAGTTAGTTCAAGTAAGATATTTACCGGAGCGTTCGGTATATCGAATCCCAGGAATGTATTTTAAAATTGTATCTATATGCTGTAATCTATTACTTGTTTATATATCTTATTTATTTTAACAACAATTCTAGATCATTCATGGCTAGACCAGTGTGCCAATTGCCACCACTATTTCCAAATTGCCAACTACAAGATCTTTAATTGCAGAATTTTTGTCATTAAAGAAAACGAAGAATTATATTTGGAAATAATATTGATAATTGTCATCTAGAACGCGTGAATTTAGTCATTTGATACTGTTTAGGGGCATTGATTTGACCGCTTATTGATAAATTGATTGTTTATTTATATATGTTGATATTTTAGTGCAAAATCTTTATCTGAATTAGGCACCTTTAGTCAAAAACATGTTCACGCTTAAAAATTTGACCCATTTGCTGCGGCGTCACTCCACCGCTTTTATAGAAAACGGTTACTTTACTGTGTTATGGAGCATTCTTATTGGTCATAAAAGAGATATTCTACAAAAGCTGTGGAGAGACGCTGCAGCAAATGGGTCAAATTTTTAACAGTGTTTATTTTTGTTATATTTGTTATTTGCTAATGAGTGATTCTTATAAAACAGGGTAATTACTTTGTATTTCCTTCGTTTTTTTACTTGATATTATGACGGAAAACTAGCATATGTATGAAAATGTCTAAATGAAAAGAAAAAAAACTACATCCGTTCAATATTATATATTTATTTACTGGAAACATGTGAAATTATCATTTTAACAAGCAGGAAAAAATCAGGTGAGATAAGAGCTTGTAAAATGTCCTAAAATATTAAATTGAAAACCGTGCTACTAACTCATACAAATTTTGATTTAAGATTTTAACAGCGGTTGAATAACCTAATTGCAAACCAGAACTTCAACAGACGTAAATATTAAATCCAGCGTGCCTGAATAAATAAGAATCATTAAACAGTCTATAAAAAGAGTGGAACAACAATGGTTGCTTTTGTTACATTTTGGTTTACCATCTAAATATGTTCTTTAGAGAAATATTCTGCTCCTTATTCTAATCTCAAATAAGCCACTTGAATTGTGTATCACTTCCTTAGTGCATTTAATCATGGTTTCCTTTCACGTTTCACATTTACATATCAAAGTGTTGACAAGTGAAGAAGAAAATAAAATTTCTTCAACTCAAAGCTTTAAATGTGTCATAAGTAGAACTCAACTGTCGAAAACCTATTAAAGGCGGTAATGCATTAATGTAACTGACCGAGTTCATAAGTGATAAAAAAAGATAAAAGCAATTTGACAGATTCTGTTTACAATTCATGTAACGCAGTTATTAGTTTTGTTTAATTTTGTTGAGCAAAGGTGTCATTACATAAAATTATGATGTCTGCATTTCTTTTCTTCACGCTAAATCATTTTAATTGCCTGTTAACACAAACTCTTCTGTATTTAGCTACAAGCATAGGACTTTAAACGTGTTAAGTGTCTAATTGTGTTAATACGATGATTAAATAAAGATAATATTAAAGTATCATTACGATCGACCTTCTTTGTAATAAAACCGTACAATCAGATATTAATATCTTACATATTATACTCTAAAATATTCTTACCTTGCGCATCATGCCAAAAGACTAGCTTATTAGTTCGTATCTTAATTAAATAGAAATTATGTAATCTTAAATAAAGAGAAGAACAAAATCTTATTACACCTATGAATTAATAGGAATTTAATTTCAAACAAAGGTAATCTGTGCCATAACATACTTAAACTACTAATTGCAGCGAATTATTTTCGTTCATTAAACGTTAAGAAGTTCAAACTTCTTTCTCCCTCCTTATATTATCTATTTAAAGTACTAAGTATGGCTATCACACTTTAAAATGATCAGATTAAATCTCTTCCTTTCTGAGTTAATAAAAAATTGTAGCAATTTTATTAAAATGGTACATTGATTAGTATTTTGTTGATCTATTTCTGTTTTATGATGTATTGTGTTTATCTGTTTATTATGTAAACGTTAAATTCAGGTGCATATGTGTTATTTTTAAATAAAAATTGGCCTAACTCGAAAAATTGAATTTTTGAAGTAAATTTACATAAAAAAAATAATGTAACATATTTCACATGGAGGACTTTTATAAGCATTATTACGTAAAATTAATGCTAGATTAATTTTTTCAGTCATTGACCATGATATTATTTTGTATGGAAGAATATATATATTTTTTCAAATGTTCCACGAAAATGATTGTTGAATTTCCTAAAAAATATGCAGAAGATATCTTAACACAAAATTTATTAATAATAACTGTTCTAATATTCACGCCACGTAAAAATATATAAGTGTCTGGCTTTCACGAATATATTAATTCATTAATGAAATTATTACTGCGTTAATTTCCCTTTAAAATAATCAGATTTATTTAATTAAAAACACTAATAAAATGAAATAATTTTGAAAACAACGCAAAATACTAAATACTTGATACGGAAAATAATACAATCTTGATTTGTAAAATTTCGATATTAAACGGGTGTTAAATAGTAAATAAATAAAGACGCATTTTTTTAGAAACAACATTAAAAACATATTGTGAAAACTTATTATAAAAAGGACTTTAAAAGAATAAGCAGTTGTACAGCGTTCATTAAAAAACAAAAACAGCGAATTAAAAAAAAAATTATCTATCAAAATTATATGTATATATAAAAAAATAGTAATATTCATAAGCAGTAATAAACTTAAAAAAAAATTAATAGCAATAATAGTAAACGAGTTATACGCATTAAATGTTCATTAAAAAGGTTAAAACTTTATTAACATAGATTCTTAATAAAATAAAGCAATAAAATATAAGTATATTAATTGAATGAGGATAATGCAGACTGTTTAAAATTAGCTTAAGAATGTTTTTGTTCTTTTAACTTAACCAAATGAATCCTTGGAACTTCCCTTTTAATATCAGATCATTTAAATGCTTATTTGTCACGTTTTCTTTAGTCATTTTCGGATATTAGCGATATACAATCAAATAGGTTTTAGGCAAATGAGTATATTATTAATAATAAATGGTAATAATGCTGTTACAATGCATTTTTTAACGAAAACAATCACTAGTTAATAGAGTGAAAGTTTAACATCTTTACGATCAGAAGATACTATCCTTTCTCTTTTAGTCGGCCTCTTTATTATGTTAGAGAATGTGTGTCACCATATTAATTATCTATCGACAACATATTATATTTATTATTGGTACGAATTCGTGGCTAAAAGTATTGCTTCTAGAGTATAAGGTGGCTGTAATTCAATTCTTCCTTCATTTTATGGGCATATGTATTGTTAGGTTTTATTACAGGCATTTGATATTTGAATGCATAATTAATTCACTTCAAGAAAATGTGCATTAACACTAATATGCATTTTTAATGCAATAGGGCGCGGACCACAATGAATCCCATGTCATTCATTAACGATAAATGCACATCTCAATCTTTAGGAAGTGTTCTAAACTTGTATTTTTTTACAATAGGTGAAAAAAAAATTATGTGGTAAAACATATTTTGATTAAAGCAGTACTATATGATGTGGGAAAACGGAAGATATTTATTACTCATTTTTTTATCTTAAATGAATATTTAAAGAAATGCATTAAGTATACTTCGGAAGGTATTTGGTTCTTCGATATTTTAGACTTCTGTTTCAAACGCTAGAGATAAATTTAGCAGATTTTTTTTTAAAACTGCTTTGAAACATTAAACTTAAATAATGCCAGGAAAATTATTTGTATGGAACATATTGTATGATACTTACTAAAAGCACTTTTAAAATATTTTACAATTTGTATAAACTTTAGATAGACGTATGTATTTGTAGACATACGTTGTTTTAAACAAGCGAATGTACTAACATAAAGTTAAATTTTCCGATTTAGGCAGTGATGTATGTATAACCGTTATATAAGATACCCTGGGGTAATAACGCCAAGTGCTTATATTTTGCATAATTATGAAATAATCAGGTAAATGACACCCATGTGCTCTGCGCAAAAGGGTTTTGAGTCATATATATTGCAAAAAACAGCTTCAAGTTAATTTGTTTCATTTTTAGGTCTTATTGTTTTTACAAACAACTAAAATTAACGCTTGATCTAAAATTTGCGACATACGTTTTGTGATGTGAAGACTATCTTTTTATCCGGAAATGCTTTGTTAATTACATAAATTTGTAGTGCATTTCATGTACTTTTAAAATGTTGTTGAAGATTTTGAATATTTTCTCGAGATAATTTGTAATTTAAAATGTACTGCGCAATAACTATATCGGGGTAATAACGCCAATCCTTGACATTAATACCCCGGTTGATTCCCTACAGTGGCCGAGCTACATCCTAAATAGTGATTCAAATAAACACAGTTAAAACTGTGCAATGTTTCTCATATTTCTATTTAAGCGGTCCTTTTTAAGCAAAAAGAAGCTCACGGTCTGATATTCTTTTGCCTCATCCACCCCCTTCCACACCACATCTTTATTTTTCTTACACTTTCACAAAAAATTGAACATTTTCAATAGCTTAGAATGCAATTTGTCAATTTCTAAGTTTGTAGAGTTTATATTTTTAGAATTGGGCTATCTACATGCAATTATTTCATCTTATTTCATAGTTTTGTTTGCATGGCGTTACTACCCATATAGGTGGGTAATAACGCCAAATAGCATTGGTCAAGAAAAAACGCCATTACATTTTATGAATACATATCTGTTAAATTATTTTATTTTATATAGATAGTCAATGAGTTGCTGTATCAGATCCTATATTTGTTTGAAAAATACAATCTAAAACTAAGCCGTGAAAATTGGTAGAACCTTAACGTGGCGTTATTACTCCAGGGTACCTTATATATACATATATATAGGATATTCCCGAATTCGACCGACAAATTCAGAGGATTGATAGTTAGACTTCAACAGGATGAAAAATTGCCATAGAACATGGAGTCGCAAACCACTTATTTAATAACAGATATAGACTGTTTCATTGCATATAACTGAACTCTAGTTGACAGTATTAATTTTTTGCAAAATATAAATATTGCTTTGAAAATGTAATTATATGTACCTTATTTTGTTTGAAATATGATAACATTAGGAGTTCTGGAAAAACAGAGTGCTCACGTAATCAGTGATGCCATATGGAACAGGTAATCGCAGTCCAAAATGTGGGGAGTCAAGTGCATACTCCAAGCACTTATAATGGACACTTATACCATATTTTTCTTTTTTATCTTATCACATTTACAAAAAAGTTCAACATGCATATTCGACCAAGAGTCGACCACCGTCAACACAAAAACCTAAAGTATCGAGCTCAAGAAAAAAACCTTTATTTTATTTGAGAATAGTAATAGAGGAATATAATGATCCATGTCGGCTGGAAGTGAAGTTGTGCATAAGCCAAAAAATAATACCACCAGTTGTTTACTCGTAAGTTAATCATTGAGTTTACTGTACAATAACAGGAATGAAATGAATGTACGGCAAACACAATGATAAGCTTACGAATAAACCACTAGTGACATTAATTTTTGGCTTATGCACCACTTCACTTCCGGCAGACATGCACTCAGAAAAGATATAGTCGCGGCATCTAGAGTCTAAATTGTGGCTAAAAAAAAAAAAAAAAAGTTCCATGTCATCCTTATAAAATCTAGTTCCCTTTACTAGAGAGTTTTAAAGTCTCCTACTAGAATTCAAGAGCGTTTTTCTATATTCTTGTGGTCAAACTTATTTTTAAATCTTTGCAAATAGGTGCAAACACAAGATATTTGATTTAGTAACTAAAATTCTAGTTTATGAAACCATTCCCGAAATCAAGCGATAATTGAATATTCTTTCGTCACATAGAAAACAAGAAACTAGAAATTCCAGATCATTTCGTCTATTCAGTTTTTTTTAAATATTCGCATAGTTTGGTCATCTATATTTCTCGTATAGCTATTCAAAAAGTGACTAGCTATTCATTCTAGGTGATGGCGGTGTAATTTTTTTTTTCATTGTAGATCATTAAATTCCCCTGTTACTTCTCTTCCATAAAAAAAAGGTTTTTTCCTTGTGCTTGACATCTTAGGTTTTTATCCTGCCGATTTTTGGACTATATTAATTGTTTCATTATCATATATTTCAAAATTCTGAAAGTTATTACCGTCAATACAAGTAGAATTAGGGTAGATCCTGCAGAATTTTTTATTTGATAGGTGCTTTATGACCCGATATTCTATAGTAATTTTTCATCTTACTATCATCTCTCTGAATTTGACAATAACATGTATATATATAGATATATGGCTGACAATGAATAAATATTTTCATAAAAATATCAGCGAACTATTGATTACATTAATGCATGATGCTGAAAGTGAACACTTAGAAAAGCACAAACAACAAGAATACAAGGATTTGTTTGTTCTAAGGATTCCAAAAGTACTTTTATTCCAAATAAATTGAAAAAAAAAAAGCATAAAAAAAAGTAACAGCAACAACATAAATCTTACTGAAAGAGCACGTTATTAATTCTGTACCTTGGAACAAAAAGGGCCAATATCCATTTTTCTCAAATGGCAGGAAACCCAATTTAAGTTTGAGGAATTATAAGAATCTTGCTACGATTTCTGTACTATTATTTTTCAAAGTTGTATTTTTCAACTCAGTAATGTTTTTTATTTATTTATTTATTTTTATTTAATTATTTTTAACAGTAACATTGGCTATTTTTACATAGTAACATTGGCCTCGACAAAATATTTTGTTTTCAATGATCTAATATTGGGAGAACTGTGGCTCTTTTAACAACTACTTTATATCGTATCCTGAATTCATTTGTACATTTAACTTAAATTTCTCCATTTTGGACATTGGCCCTTTTTGTTCCAAGGTACATAATTAAAACTTAGCAAAATTAGACTGCACAAATTAGACTTGAATAGCGGTCTCATTTGCTGCTGGCGTTGTTTTTCCCTTTTTTCTCATTTCTTACTATAAAGGATCCAGATATCTGTATTTTGGTTCTTTATGTGTTTATACGTGGATTACTATATTACCTATTTGATATACTAACAAAAGTGTTTGTATAATCTAAAAATTATATCCACAGTAAGCTCTTTATACCCGAATTACGAATCTATATTAAAACAAAGATTTTGTATTGTTTCGAAAAGATATTCTCTGAAGGGGAAAATGTTTAGTATAAGCTCTTATTCATGTTGTGTGATACTTGAGACCACGACAAGTTACATCCTAATTGGAACAAAATTTATGTAATGAGTTGTTCAGTTCACTTTCCGTGAAGACGTATTTTTTTTTACCACTGAAGCTACTGACCCTTCAACGGAAGAATGACCAATTCAGTCTTAGCTGCGAAGTTAACAATATGCCATTTTAGCGATATACCCTAATCCCAAATCTCCGGTATCCGCTTTACAGTACGCTGAGTTCCAGATGTCTGAACCCGCATAAAACATGCATGCTTGGTGGATCGCAAATCCTAGTGAAGGTTCGTTAACTGAAACTAAAGCCGTTTACGAGGGTCACTCTATATATTGCGGATTCACACCACGTTGAGAATAGAAGGCAATCTTAAACAATCTTAATCAAGTTTATCAATAAAATCAGTTCATAATTTTTGCATGCTACAATACATAGTTTTAGTTAAAAAAAAAAAAATAATAATAAGATTTTGCGTTTTGAGGCGGAATATTCTCCTTTTTGATTTTATAAACAAAGAAATTTATTAGAGCAAGGAATCTATTAAGTGTAATTAATTAAATACTATTCTGTATGCCATCAATTTCAATCATGGTAGATTGAGAATATCAGTGAGTTATTCAAATTAACATGAAGAAGGAAATAGGATTGTACAGAATGTTGTATCGGAATAATAAGTGCATAAGTATGTATAATTTTAGTTAAAATGAGGGACGCTTGGAATTAGGGTGAACATCTGATAATTTTGGGAAGAAATCACTTATTGTCACCATAATCCGCAGTTTAATGTATTAGCAAATAAAGTTACAATTTGTTGTCTTCCCACTTTTGCAGAGAGAGCACCCTGATCAAAATGTGTTTGTCGTAAAAAATGCTAAAACCACAATAATGCATTAGTTAGTTGTCTTACAATAAGTTGTATGAAAATTTTGAGTAAAAGTTTGACATATATTCGATATTTTTCATAAATATACAGTGGCGGTCAAAAGTTTCCGGCCAGCAAAAATTTTTCAGTTAATTTGTAAATATACCCATATGAAGAAGAATCTCAAAGCGATACTTATACATTTTATTGACAAATTAGTTAAGAACTTACTTATAGAAGAACGTGTAAATATCAATAAATATAACTGACAAAATTAAGTATAAAAGAAAACGCATGTTCTCAAAAGTTCCCGGCCACTTTCACAAGTTCGTAAAAAAGTGGTATTGTAATAGAAAATTACATTGATCAACAACATTTACAAATATTATTTTATCGTATTACTATTTTATTAGCTTTAGTAATAAGTACTGCGGCGTAACAACTTGACATTCATACAATCAACGGTTAAAGATCGTCTATGGTACATTTTTTCCACATTTCTTGCAATTTTGGCGCAATTTCGGCTGCGTTGTAATATTATAGTTCCGCAGACTTTTGCCAACTTCTTCCCAAAGATTTTCTATTGGATTCATGTTGGGCGTTTGGGCTGACCATTTCAAAAACAAAATTTTTTGTGCTAAAACTATTGCTTATCGAGGCTTGCATACATTATTTATGTCGTTATCATGTTACGAAAAATAGTTGTGACCGATTTTTTTCTCTAATAAGGCAAAAAATGGTCTTGCAAGATATCCTTATACATTGTACCATTCACTTGGCTGTGGATTTCAAATAACGGACCGACACTTTTTGAAGAAAATACTCCCCACGGCATAACGTGTCCTCCGACATGCTTCATTGTAGGAATAACATAAGTCTAATGATATCTTTTGTTGTTAGGTCATCAAACATTGTGTCTGCCATCACTTCCAAAAATGTTTTGAATTCGATTATTGTAAAAATAGAAATTTTGTCCAGTTTTCACTTGACCAGACTTTGTGTTCCTTGGAAAATGCCAGTAGGGTACGTCGGTATTTTTTTCACCTTTGAAAATTTTTTAACACCGACTTTTCCATAAAGTTCTGTATCACGTCAGCATCATAACACGGTAGACAAACTTATTCCAGCAATATTTTCATTTCGTAAATCGCAGTATATTGCAACAGAATTTTCATGCGGATTATCAATGGTTTTTCTCCTGATAATTCTATCCACAGGAATAGTAATTTTCCGGGGTCTCCCAGACCTCTGAAAGTCCTGAAAGCCATGGCCATCTTTATATAATTTTTAAATATCGTTTACAGTCGATTTTACTGATCGATAACTTAGCCATATCTCAGGAAGATTTGCCTTTTAGCGACAAACTAATCACTCATTTATAGACAATAATTGTTGAACTTTTCAAATTTGAATTCAAACTATGCTATACACGTTGATTCATTCATAAACACAACCAAAAAACACCTCACGGATAGAAAAAACTAAAGAAGGATAAGTGGCCGGAAACTTTTGAGAACATGCGTTTTCTTTTATACTTAATTTTGTCAATTAAATTTATTGATATTTACACGTTCTTCTATAAGTAAGTTCCTAACTAATATGTCAATAAAATGTATAAGTATCGCTTTGAGATTCCTCTTCATATGGGTATATTTACAAATTAACTGAAAAATTTTTGCTGGCCGGAAACTTTTGACCGCCACTGTATATACAATATAGTATAGTTCACTTTGTGGGGTTTGATACAAACCGTGACTTATAAGGAGTCACATTTTTATTTGAAGCAGGAAACTATAAATTAAAATCGCAGAAAAAAAAAGTAAAGAAATCACAGAGAAAAGATACGGCAGATAGTTTCAGGAAAATGTATACAGACTTGCATTTTGTGAAAAGAATCAAGGCTGCATTAAGGGAGTGAGCAAAAGGATATATAAGATTACTATTTTCGTATATTTATTTAATAACAGAAATTTCTATGTTCTCCTGTTTAAATAAGGGGAAGATATCTTAAAAAAATATGTATGATACCAAACATAGTCTCACTCTCCAATCTTACTTGCAACGTAGGAAGAAATTAATCTCCAATGTTATTTATACAAACTTAAATGATTTTATTTTAGCTAATAACCAATACTTTTCTGGCCGTGTTGATGATCATTCCTTGCAAAATCGTAAAACCTCATTAACATTTCGACAATACTTTATAATAAAAGACAAAAAAAAAAAAAAAAAAAAAAAAATTACATTTTTTAATTTTTTTTAATTTAGAATCTTTGTTTGATGAAATTAAATTGAGAAAACAACTACTGATAATACCTCACAAAATATTTCATCTAATCTCAAATGAACACAAGTAGCTGAATAAAAGATTCTGGCTGTTTGAAAATATGTATTTCCGTTCTTAAACAAGTTTTAGTAAGTAAATACTGAAATCACATTCAAATTTAAAACAAGAATGCAGACTTTTTCTAATGTTGCTGTCCTGTTTTTTTCAACAGCTTAATTTGCAGTTTTTTTTGCAAATATAAGCAAAACTTATAAATGCAAACATTTTTCTTTTTGTATCGAAACAAAAAATGGATAAATTATATGTAATTTGTTATTGTGGGGGAAGGGGGGGGATTTCAAATCTTAAAAATTATGATAAAAACAATATGAATTTTTTTACTCGTTTATATAGACAGAATTTTTGACAGCAAAACTTGTGTCATTTCTCACAAAGTTTAAAATTTGAGTGAATGAATTTCCATAACAAAAGTATCTTACAGGATCATCTGTTTCCTTCTTGCTACAGGCTACATCAAGCAAAACAGAGGAAAGTCCCGTGATGCCTTCTTTATCCAGAGGCTGTTTGAGGATTAAGTTCTTGGTAGATTCTTGAATTCCCACAGGAGAATGCTCGGATATCAAGGTCAACTCAATATCTCCATCTTTTGAGGGATCGCCAGGAATTGGGAGTGTACCAATAATACTACCTGTGAACAAAAGAAATATTTTTAAATGATTGATCTAGTTTTATTTTCTTCTTCTATAGATTTTTGCGAAGTATATATTTTTCAGGGTCTTTTGCGAATTAAGAAAATATAGATATTGCTTTTGCCTAAATTTTATCGGAAGTAAAAAGAAAAAAAAATAGCAAATTTATTTAGAAATAAATAATTCTAATAATAATACCAGCATTATTTTTTCTCTCCCTTTTCTTTCTTAAGGCGGTTATCAAAGAGCATTTTTTTTAACCAAATAACACAAAAATTTTTGATACTTTTTAAACTCATTTTCTAAATGTAAAAGCATGATACTAGTAGGCTTTTTATTAAAGTGATTTTTTTAATCGAACAGTCTGTTTCATTTTCCTATAATGATTCGACGGCAGCTCTTTTCCTTTTCCGCATTGTAGTGCTAGAAAATTTGATTCAAAACGTCAACTTTAGCAGCATTAAGAAAAATCTTCTAAGACTACCGAAAAACGATGAAAAAACAGATAATATAGTTTCTTAATAAAACATCTGATAGTTTGTATGTTTGTGAATGAAAATTAATCACAGAACATATAAGAAAGTTGGCAGTTTGTATTTGAGAACAACCGTAAGGGTTTCACAAAAGCATTTTTTGCGTCATAAATTTTAAGTCAGCCCTTTACTGAGATTTTTTAAAATTATATACTCATACAACTTATATTGTATATTGATGTTGAGTGCTTACTCATTAATATATATTTTTTCACAATGTGAGCCTTGTTCTATATCTGAAGTAATCAGATTTATTAGATGTTAACAATATGTCCTACTTGATGGCACACATTTTTTTAAATATCAGAAAATCAGTTTGTCAGAAAATCAGGTATTAATCGATTAGAAATAACGTCTATTAATGATTGCTATACACAAATTTTGACTAAATGCCTTCTATTTGTAGAAACATTGAAAATTTCGATACGATCATCGAATCTTAAGACCATATTGGTTGTTTCGTATATTTCGTTCTTCCGTAAATTTTAACTTCGAATACCAAACAGAAAGAGTGTAGTTTAGGAATTATACAGGTTTAATGTTTGGAACTCCTAAAGTTAAATTGATTTTCAATCGTTACAAAACATTTTACAATGCGAGTAATTTTTAAATTCAAAATAAATAATAATAAAAAAAATAAAAAATATATAAAAAGTGGCATATAGTGCTTTAATTTTGGATTCGCTTATTTCAAACTTCTAGATACGGGTGATTCTCAAAATAGGGGACAATTTATGTCTTTCGGTATACAAAAAAAATTGAGAGGTTTCCTGTCATGTTTTTATATTTAGATATGATTTTCTTAATATTATTCATTATTTTCACTCAAGAATTACTCACTTTTTAGTTAAAAACACCTTAAAATAACAGAATAAAGATTCAAAATGTCATTAGCATGGATGTCCACAGCAGCTGTGCCTTGTGTATACTAGCATTTTTCAAGAGTTAGTATCATGTTTATAAAATAAACAAATGTTATTCTTTCTTAATATTAATCAAGGAGAGGATTTATCCAATAAATTTATTTTTAAAAATAAAATTATAGTACATAAAAAAAGAATTAAAGTTTGTCCTCCATATTCGATTTTCAAAACAATGTCATGCTAAAACAGCTGGTTATTAATCAAAATTTCATTTTCACATATGACATTAGTTTGAAAATATAAAGTTTCTCCATGGCAACAAGTAGCCATTTTATCCCATCCAGAAAACAGAAGCATGTATTGTATTTTAAGAATAGAAGTTGAATATTATGGGCGTACATCAATTGTATGTCATTAGAATGGATAATAATTATCATGTTTATTTTATAGTTAAAATTTTTATTTTATTTATTTGCATAGAACTTTTGCGTTTTAAAAAGCCACAGAAAGGACTATTGCATTGTGATTATATTATGGCTCATAATCTTATTTAAATTAAAATTTGTCATTAGCATGGACAGATATAAGTGTCATTAGCATGGTTTTTCTGTCCATGCTAAAGACTCCTATGTACATAACTGTAACCAGTGCTTATATTGTATCCTTTATAAAGTTTAATTTTACGTATAAATTTAGGTATTACATTTATTATCACTAAAATATGCATTAAATCTATAGGAAAATCACTAAGACAGCTTCTTACATTGTTAGTGTCAGAATGTTGCTCATGTAACAAAGTTTGCTCTTTGGTAATGTTTTTATTCTCCTTATATGTATATATGTAAAAATGGAAACCATTTGCTGAAAAGGAAGGCTAATAAATATAGAAAAAAAATATTTAAACAGGAAGAAAATAAAAAATTCATAATATATTTATTCCATGCAATTTGTTTTGTCATTAGCATGGCTCAAAAAATAATAATTATTTTTTAAGTTAATTTTTAAATATTTAGCTCTGCTGACTACATGGAAAGTATACCTAATACTATATTAACAACACTTATTTTTTTCAGAAATTTTGCTAACAGTAATTTTTTTAAGATTTAATTTTTGAAATCGTCCCCTATTTTGAGAATCACCCATACAGATTTCTGTTAAAAAACTCGTAGATTAAGATTGATATATTTTTTTCGAAAATAAACTCCAAAACATGTATTTTTTCTAAATTATTTTTCGAAAAAATATTACTTGTAACCTATAATTTTTTTAATATAACTCGATTTTTACAAACGTAAACTATAAGAATATACAATTACAGCTCATCCCCCCAATAAATGTTCAAGTTATACTAAATAACTACCCACAATGCAATCTGCTTTGCAATAATTGATATAAAAAATTAATATTCTATAAGTTCTAATATAATAAGTTCCAAATTTTAATTTCTATAATTCCTCAAGTACCTTGCCGAATTATTACCCATTTCGTATCCGAATGTAAAATTTACTAAAAAATCCACATATGATGTCAAAATTATGCATCAAATATTAAAATTTTAATGTTTGATAAAATTTCAGTATGTAGACGACCTTCTAACCAAAATTTATAGCATTAGTTAGTAGACGTTATTATGAATCGATTGGATCCAATTTCATTTTTACACAATTAAATCGGCAGCATTAATAAAGAGAAAACTTTTTCCTAGGATAATACATTTTGTTTTATTAAAACATAAAAAAGCGAACCACATGTTCATGGTAAGGATTTCATTTTTTATTTATAAAAATCGAAAAATAAAATAAAATACACTGATTTTATTAATTATAGAGCGATTTTTGCATCTTATCTGTCGCACTGTTTCATGAGCGATCCTTTGTGTATCACTTACGTCACAATAAAATTCGAAGTTGAGAGGGACGTTGAAATAAGACTAATATTTTTGTTTATTTCTAGTCAACTCAGATAACATCAAGTAATTTTTTCGTAAAGATTTGAATCACACAGAAAACTTCTATTTGTTGATATTTCGAGAAAACTTAAGTTATCTTGACTGCAGGTTCATTATATAAATGAAAGAAAACCCCATCATTCTTTAGATAAATGTGGCTCGCTGTAACATGATTATCTCATTTATTCTCTGTATTTAGCAGCCTTATAAATAACTTCTTAGAAAATGCTACATAGTATGACTCGCTATAACGTGCTTTATTCATTTGTGTTCCTTTTTTCAGCAACATTACTTATAATCTTCTTTTTCCGCATATATTACCGAATTAAATTATTTAACTCTATTTTGAAACATAATAAAATTTTCATTTTTAATTTTCATACAAAAATAAATTTGCAAGCTTTAATATGACGTAGAACTGTGGATAATGAATCTTTTATAATACGAAGATATTTAAATGTTTATTTGTTGAAAAGTACAGCAACCTTGAACTTGTTGCAAGAAACCTTAATTAAATTTGACTGTTTGGACAAACAAGTGGAAATTTTTTTATTAATCTTAAACTGAATGGTCTCCTAGATGAATGGTCTCCTAGATGAGCCAGAAGAAAAATCAATCTAATTAAGGAAATAAGCCAGTTAGTCTAACGATCCACAGGTTCATTGCAATAAGCCTGAAAAAACTATCCGACTGATTGAGAAAGAAATAACCATTTTGCAATTAATCTAAAGCTTTCTTAGACTATTTTCATAGGCTCTTATATGAGCCTGAAAAAAAAATCAATGTAATTAAAAAAAAAGAAGCCACTTGGCCTAACGATCCCCAGGTTCATTGTAATAAGTCTGAAAAAATGTCATGCTCATTGAGAAAGAAATAACCATTTTCCAGTTAGTCTAAAGCTTTCTTAGGCTATTGACAACAAATCTGAAAAATATCAGACCGATTGGAAAAAAGCAGATAATTCTCGAATGAGCCGGAATCTTTGCAAACAGCCGGATTTTTCAATTAGCTTACGACATGACATTGCCAGCAGGCTCTTCTGAATGAACGAAGAAATATTTAAAATTTCTTTATAAAACAAAAAAGAGATTATTTTACAGCTAATGTCACGTTCTATACTAAATTTGTTAAATCAGAACTTTGAAGTCATCTTGATGATTATCTGATAATATAGTGAATATAATAATGGAATTGGCGCAGCAACGAGGAATTCAGACATTCGAAGCACTCTCAGAGAGCTCAGAAACTACTGAGATATTTATACAGAGATAAATATTTTTTGTTGAATAGTTTAACACAACAACTAAACAGTCCAGTATAAAAAAAATTTCTCGTCGTGTATTTAATATAAATTATATAAATTACACATAAAACAAAGTTCTTCATTTTATGATTAAAAATAATTCAAAACTTTTCATGCAATAAGTTAAGACAAAAAGAGCAACATAGTAATGATCAATAAATAGCATATCGCAGGCATGGATACTATGCTACTGTAAATAAGCGTCAAATAAGTTCCATATAAAGGAAAAAATAAGTTTTAATTCAAAAATACACAGTAATCGCTAATTTAAGAAACAATTTAGAATCTAAGCCAGGTTTTAGTTTTATAAGAATGCAGAAGATTAAAAACGAATGTAACATATTTAAAACCCACGCCTATTATTCTATTTTAGCAAGCATGTCAAATTATGTGTGGAACTGCAAAGGATACGTAAATAACAACTAAAATTATCGCTTAACTTAAATTTTTGAGTAACAGTGAAGAACATAAGTTAAAAAACACTTTTGAAACGTGTGTTTATCTGATTACTGTACAAGAAACTGCGTTTAAAATAACTTCAGTTTATAGTTTGAAGGAAATACTTACCAACTGGCAAATCTTCTCGTACTGTAAACGTTTCTGACGATCCTCCATTTGACAGGTAACAACGATCATCTGAAAGAAAAAAAAGTTTTAGCAAAAATCATTTTTAAATTCTTTTTAATTTATATAAAAGATTTTTTTCCACAAACTGACTTCTATATTACACATATATATATCATGAAAAGCATCAGTTAAAAACTGCTATAAAATTTTAACCAAAAGCATGCCAGCGAAGAAACAGCCGTATAAACCGAACAGCCGTTCCATACCATAACTCTATGCATAAATAATTTTATTCCCCTTATATAATACAATCATTCCTTTAATTAAACAAATCAAAGAATATTTTACCGAAATAGTGGTGGTAATTAACCTTCTGGCACACGGACTCGTCTTCGCTGTAATATACTTTTAATAAAGATTCATTATTTTACAATATTTTCGAACATTAGTTCCTTCAAATAAACCAAATCCTCAAAACAGGCATGTCAAAGATGTTCTCCACCGACAACTTATCCTTGGCCCGTCAAACATTTGGCAATTTATCTGTATTAAATTCAATTATTCAAATATGTATGCTGTAAATACATTTTCATACTGTAAATTGTACATTCATTATTTCAGTTAGAAAATGCGTCATTGTTAATGAACCGTGCGTGATCTTTCTTTCTTTTGTTATTGTTATACACACATTTATTTTTTACATATTTCCATACATCCCAGATTTTATTTATTTATTTATTTAAGAAATATTTTTAAGCTCTCTACTAATATGAATAAATCTGATTAACTGAAGAAGAACGTAAGGGATTTTTTAAAGTGTGATTTACATCATTACATTTAAAAAGAACGGAAATTTATGTTTGAAACGTAGAAATATTTGAAGTTCACAAAAAATTATATGTATATAATTAAATGGTAATACAGCACAAAGTACAAAGAAAATTCACAAAAAATTTGGCCAAAAATGAAAAACATAAATGTCAAATATGAAACGGGTTCTCTTAGAAAAAAAGGGGAAAAAGAAACAAAGTTTTCTCACCAAGCCTATAGAAGACAATATATTTGCTTAAAAAAACTAATTATTGGCTTTATTAGATTGAATTGCCCGCGAGTGAAAAAATTTCAGTACGAAATAGATGAAATGATGTTTAGAAAAATATATATGTAAAAAGAAATTGCAAAAATACCATAAATATAAATAAAATTTCCAGAAAGGTTTATACTAAGACGAAAATATTTATAAAAAGCGGACATGCGTCTAAAAACTGATAATTCTCAAAACTAATATTCGTATGCACATCGTACGCAATTGCGTACGTATTCATACACAAAATTATGTACAAAACATTTTGGAGATGGGTAGTAAAGATAAAGAAATTTATCTTCTAATGCAGAAATTTCATCACCAAGTCTGTTGAATTAAGAGATGCTGAATACTTTGTTTTATATATTTTTATCTCTATAAAATGACTCTCGGGAACTTGTAATAAACTGATTCTAAATATAATCCAGAAAAATTAAAAAGAATTTATATGTATATAAACTTTTCCAAAACAAACTCTCCTGCCAGTAAATAAGAATTTAGAAAACGCAGTAATCCTGTTTAACAAACTTACCCACATTATCCTAAATGAGTGTGTCAAAGCATCGCAAAGTCTGTTAAATTAAGAGATACTGGATACTTTGTTTTATACATTTTTATCTCTATAAAATGACTCGCGGGATCTTGTAATAAACTGATTTTTAAAATAATCCTGAAAAATTTAAATAAGAAATATGTGAAAACTTTTCCAAAATACACTATCCTTCCTGTAAATGAGAAAAAAAATGCAATAATCGAGTCTATTCAATGAATATATAGTGAATACTGTGTTATACATATATTTATTACTTTAAAATAATTCTTGGGATCTAGTTATAAAATAATTCTAAAAAGAATCCTCCAAAATTTAAATAAAAAATTTGTAAATTTTTCTCCAAAACATACTATTTTGCCAGTAAATGAGAATTTAGAAAATATAATAATCAACTCTTTTCAACAAACTGATACTGAATACTGTGTTTTATATATTTTTATTATAAAATAATTCTCGGGATATAGTAATAAAATAATTCTAAAAATAATCCTCCAAAATTTAAATAAAAAATATGCAAAATTTTCTCCAAAACATGCTTTTCTGCCGGTAAATGAGAATTTAGTTCCCATTTTTCTAAATCCGTTAAGTTAAAATCCAAAAATGAATCTTTTTACATAAATGGAGTAATTTTCTTCGTAAGTGAGCGTGTTAGAGCATCAGCATGTCCATTTCAGTAAAGAGAACAAAACATCAAAATTGACATGACCCAGAAACCTTAAAAAATCGTCACACAAAAATGACTTTGGATGCTTGATCGTCCAAATTGCATAAAATGTTCTTTAATTTATAAGTGAAAATACAGAGACAAAAAAAAATCTGAAGCACTGGAAAAGTACTTCTAACTTGACATAACAAGTGTTGAAAGCAAAAACTGATATTTTTACAGTTGACTTCTTTTAGAAATGTTTCCTACAAAAATTTGTCTGTTTCACGATTCAGTTGTTCCCAGAAGAATTGTTTAGAGGAAAAGGAGCTTGGATTATTTCATACTTATTGCCCATTTTTTACTAGTTGTATATATATCTATAAAAATAAAATCTCTAATAAAAAACTATTCCTGCAGTTTTCACTATCCCAATGAATTCGTAAGATTAACATATTTGTTGCAAACTTTAAGATAATGACTAGTTTCACGTAGTAAAAACATCAATAAAGTTTGAAAAGGTATATAATTTAGAGAGTTAAATGCATAATTTCGTATTGTCAGAGTTTCTGTTAACAATACACATGTTTTCATAAAGTAAATAAGAAATTCCCAGAGTTTTTTTTTGTAAAGCAAAGTTTCTTTTATTTCTTTAAATATATGCTCATGTATTCATGTTTTTTTTTTTTTTTTACACGCACTAGTAAGGCTACATTTCAAAATACCCCAGTTTCAATAGTAATCACAAAATAATTTTTGCCTCAAAACCACAAAAAGTTCAGACATTTGAATAAGAATTCCAAACAATTTAATAAAAAATATGTATCAGATAAAATAAACCGAAAAACATACTTTTATTCCTTAAATACCCAATCAAATTATCTGAATATTTTATATAAACAAATGAGACAATTATTTTGTAATTCTGTATAAACAATCTCCTCTAAATGTATTTCTTGGTACAAAGAAAACAAGAAATTTTACCATTTAAAAATACTCTTTTAAAATAAAAATTTTAAAAAAGGAGAAAAAAAGAATCTATTATTGAAAGTGCTGTGGAATTGAATGCAGACAGATTTAAAAATTCTAATTATTAAATAATGATACTTCATAAATTTGATTAAAGATTAGAATTTTTAGACTGTAATTATGTGCCATGCACTGTAAAAAAAAAAAAAAAAAAAAAAAAAAAATCTGCAAAGGTACTAAATCTTTTCTAGGAAACTGGGATTCCAAGAACTTTTCCTGTAACGGTAACAACAAAAATTCAAGTTTCAGAATCGATTACATGAATTTTTCCTGTTATCATTACATGAAAAGTTCTTGGAATCCCAGTTTCCTAGAAAATGTTTAGTACCTTCACAGATTTTTTTTTACAGTGTGGAATTGAACTCACATTGATTAAAAAAATTTAAATTATTAAAAAGGATATTGAATAAATTTGACTGTAGATTAGAATTTTTAGATTGTAGTTAAAAATACTGATTTTTGTAATTTTTAGTTATTATTAAAATAAATGTTTTACAGAAAAAAAGATAAAAATAAATTTCTAAATAAGTAGAAAACCAAGCACATATACTTAAAGCTTTAATAAAGATACATTGACAGATGCTTTATTCTATGTACTACGAAATACAACAATATGATATTCCAAATATGAAATAGTGAAATCGACAAAAGGTAAACTTGATTATAAAAATAAAATCGACTGACTGGTGTTTTTAGATTGTAGTTAAAAACTAAGTCTTCGTAATTATCTTAATACATATACATAAAGAAAAAAAGAAACATCTACTTCCGAATAAGAATGTATCTCTAAGCATATACGCAAAGTTATCACACAGAGGGATAAAAAGAAAAACAAAAAACATTTACTATTGCGTTATTGAATATGCTGTGAAATACAACATGCAAACTTTTTAAACATGAGCCAGTGAAATCAGTTAACCAATCTAGAAGATGTCACTACGAATCCTTCAAACATTTGGGAAATAGCACTTTCGACATTGCAAAGGTCACTTAAAACAGATTTGTCTGTTTTTTAGCGTTTATTTGTCTTTTTCATTCTGCCTAACAAACAATAAAACAACATCCATATTGCCGTTAGGTCAAGGACACAAACACTCTGTGACATGAAAAAATGCACATAACAAGAGAAGGCATTGTTTTAGCAAATTGAGAAAAAACATCAGTAGTTCTCTTTAAAGTAACGTTATACGTATTCATATTTCCTGAAATTGAATAAAATTCATTTTTAGTGTATAATATAAGTAGCTTAACAAGATAGGAAATATCAATTTATAAGTAAGCATCATTGCCAAAATACTCAATTTCACTTAAATAACATTCAATTGAAATAATTAAGAGAAATAACGAATATTGGGGCCTTTTTAACAGACTATTTAAATACTATTTTTAATGAAAGATTTTCAAAATTTTTATTCGAATATCTTGAAAACCTAAATATTTATCCATTCATCTACATCTATCTATTAATTTTGTGATTTAATGCGAGAAATCAACACAAATTCATGAATATGTCTTTTTTTATTTATTTCTGTGTTTTAATAAATCGACTATTTAAATATTTTAAGTAAAAAAATGCAATATTTTTCTTTATTTAAAATATATAATTGAAAAAAGGGATCACGTATATGCATTGTTTAAATATATATATATATATATATATATATATATATATATATATATATATATATATGGAAAAGGAGAAAATGAACTGGAACCTACTTATTATTTTTGTAGTACAGTTGGATTAGAAATAAGTTACAACTGTGAAATGTTTAAATATAAAATTATAAGTAACCATCAGTCATTAACATAAATTGAAGTGATTCACTAGAACTTCCGAAAACTTTATAGATTATGAATTCAGATAAATTAAATTTCTAACATATTGGCATCGACTGAATTCAAACATTGGTCAACGCGTTTCAAAACTATAGCCGTTAATACGGAGCCTAATACCTTTAAATACTTAATACTTCGACATATAACATTAAAAAATTGGGTCTGTTTTTATAAAAACCTTAATTTCTCTACGAGTATACATGTTATCCGCATAAAAATGAGCATAGTTTATTACAATAAGCCACTTAATCATAATCTAGTTTGAACTATTTTATTGCATTAGTTTTGACAGGATTATCCAAAAGATATACGTTCTGTTTCAATTTATTGACGGTCTCCTATGGAGTTTCGGGAAATGTATGACTTTTACTATTATGCTTACACAATTAGAGTATCAGGATAATTCCTTATGTATTTTTTTAGATATTTAATAAAATGTCTAAAATCGCAAGTCGCCGGTCATCTTTGGCCATGTGGTTTATATAAAAATAGGGCTATTGTGTCCTCCATAAAAAATTATGGTTATTGTGAGGCACACGAAAAATGTACCATTATTTTATTGAAATAAATTTGATTTTTGATTATGTTGCAAATAAGGTATAATTTTATTCATATTCTTTGCGAATACAGGGTGTTTCGCTACCAGACCGACAAACTTTGAGGGATGATAGTAGAGATAAAGACAAACATTATTAAATAGGAAACCATGGGGCGCAAACGTCTTCTGTAAGAGCTAGGGGCCATTAAAGTTTAAGGTCCAAAAATGCAAACGCTGATAAAAATTAGAAAAAAGGGTCGATTTGTTTGCCGTTTTCTCTAAAATCAGTCTTTATATCACAATTTTTAATTCTTTTAATTTTAAAGGTTAAGTTCAAAAATTGTCGATAGAGGGCGCTTTAGACTTTAGAGTAACGAACAAATACTTTTTGACGTTCTTTTGCGCATGTGGTCGAGATTATTCTAAAGTTTAGACTTTAACTTAAATTTTAAGCCCAAAATCGGAAACATGGGGATCGGTTAACTAGCGAAAATTTAACTGTGAACCGAGGGAGAGATTTTAAACGCTCATAAACATTGGACAAACTAATCGATTTTGTTGCGGTTTGCGTGTAGGTCATTCCCTTGGTAATTATTTTATTCAAAATGACGTACAGCTGTGATGTCCTCATTTTTTCATAGAGGGCGCTTCCGACACATCTCCGACATTTCAATGGTATCACTTCTGGGTGTTTTACTACCAGACTACCATACTTCCAGGAAGTGTTAGGGATGCGAAAGCGACACGGAATCACATACGAATGTAACGTTGAAAATGTCTTTTTTGTGAGTTATAGTTAAAGGAAGCAGAGAAAAGAACAACAGAAATAAGCAGAGAAACAGCAACACGTTAATATGACATAAAACAGTTTATTTAAAGGTTTTACTAGAAAAGATGTTCGAAATTACGACCAGAAGTAATTCGACATGCTTGACAGCGGCGTCGCATGTAACTCCTTACGCTTTGAAAGATTCCTGGAATCTTTGATAGATGTCCGGAAGCTACAGAAATGCGAACTGCTAAGTCTTTAATTGATGGTACGGGATTCTAATACACCCAACTTTTCATGTGACCCCAGGAGAAGAAGCTCATACTTGATAGGTCCGGTGATCTGGCAGGCCAATAAACCGAGACACCACGACCTATCAACCGCTGTCCGTATGTTACGTTGAGGTATTGGTGAACATCGTTGCTAAAATGTGGAACAGCCCGATCGTGCTGGAACCACATAGAGCTGCGCAACGAGAGAGAAACTTTCAGCGCCATCTACCGCAAGAAAATCGCAGCGCCATCTACTATCGCTGTCAAGTAGTTTGCCGGACATTTTCTGGTCTTAATTTCGAACATTTTTTGCAGTAAAACCTTTAACTAAACTTTGTTCTGTCACTTTAACTTGTTGCTGTTTCTCTGCTTGTTTCTCTTGTTTTTTTCTCTGCTTTTTTTTTAAACGTAACATGCAAAAAAAACAATTTTCAACGTTACATTCCTGTGTGATTCCGAGTCGTCTTTGCATCCCTTACACTTCCTGGAAGTATGGTGGTCTGGTAATAAAACACCCAGGAGTAATATCACGGAAATGTCGGACATGTGTCGGAAGCGCCCTCTATCAAAAAATGAGGACATGAAAGCTGTGCATCATTTTTAATAAAATAATTAGAAAGGGAATAGCCTACACGCAAACTGCAACAAAATCTGCAACAAAATTGTCCAATGTTTATGAGCGTTTAAAATCTCTCCCTCGGTTCACAGTTAAATTTTCGCTAGTTAACTGATCCCCATGTTTCCGATTTTGGGCTTAAAATTTAAGTTAAAGTCTAAATTTTAGAATAATTTCAACCCCATGCACAAAAGAACGGCAAAAAGTATTTATTCGTTACTCTAAAGTCTAAAGGGCCCTCTATCGACAATTTTCGAACTTAACCTTTAAAATTAAAAAAATAAAAAATTGTGACATAAAGAATGATTTTAGAGAAAACCGCAAACAAATCGACCCCTTTTTCTAATTTTTATCAGCGTTTGAATTTTTGGACCTAAAACTTTAATGGCCCTTAGCTCCTACAGAAGACGGTTGCGCCCCATGGTTTCCTATTTAATAATGTTTGTCTTTATGTCTACTATCATCCCTCAAAGTTTGTCGGTCTGGTAGCGAAACACCCTGTATACACAATTTTTTCCAAATTCAGTCAAAATAAGAATTAAACAATTACAGTGGAAATATTAGCACTGTGTCCTCTTTAAGACAGACCTTTTATTTTTTCGTGCGCTTGCAACCGCTTAAAAATAATGGTGTCTCACTTTAACCACATAGTTGTCTCACATAAGTCTCATCCAATGGGCTATTTTGAGACAAATCCCTAATTTTACACTAAATTTAATTTTATGACATGCGATATTTTGTTATTTATCAACATAGAAAGAATAAAAACCTTTTTGTTTGAGCGTAAAGTCAATAAAACAAAATAATGAGAAAAATTTTAAATTGGTCTGATATTACCTCTGATTGACATCACTTACATAATTATTTATTTTTCAAAATCGATTTTACGTACTGAGTACTAATAAAGAAGAGGAAAAAAAAAAAACAGCACAGAACTTCCTTAATTTTAAAAATGCAAGAGCCATTAATTTTTTATTTAATAATCTGTTTTTATAATTGAATAAAATATAAAATAAAGAATCTTAATTGAAAATAAAGAATTTTCAATTAAGATTTTCTTATTTTATCGAAGACTGAGAAAAAAAAACTTTTTTCGTGCAGACTTTTTATTTTGATGCATGCCTAAAGTTCAACGTCGAGCACTGGATGCAAAGGTTTAAATTTATAAATGCATATATAAAGAACTCTTCGATTATTAAAATATTAATTATGAGTATAATACAAGCGACAATTTTTGTAATATCTTTAACAATAAAAAAAATTAACTTTGAACCTGAAGAATAATAGTTTTATATACATATAAGTTCAGATGACTGCTTGAAATCGTGACCTGTTGAAAATAGCCCTAAAGGAAATTTTATTGAAAATAATCACAATTTTAAGCATTTTGAAAATGTATGAGCAGTGAAACATTATTCAGTAAACCTACATAGTTTTCAAAAAATTATTATTTTAAAATTCTAATTACAGGATATTGTGTACAATGTTGTTTGTCATATTTTCTGAAAAGAACATTTTTTTATATTAAGAACAAATTATAAACGAAAAACATGGCAAAATTTTGGGCTGTTTTTATGAAAACATTAATTTTTCTACGATTATACAATCTATCCTCATACAAATGAAAACAGTTTATAACAATAAGCCATTTAATCATAATCTACTGTTTGAACGCTTTTGACAGCGTTAACCAGAAGATATTCGTTCTTTTTCAATTTGTTGACACTCCAATATGAGATTTCGCGAAAAAATACTCTGCGGAATTGTATGACCTTTACTATTCTGTTTACACACCAGGAGTTTCAGCATAATTTTACATGAATTTTTCTAGATATTTAATAAAACTCCTAAAATCGCAAGTGACCGGTCAACTTTGGCCATATAGTGTACCTATTTTCTGAATGAATATATTGATTCACCTAAAAACACCATTAAATGTATTAATAAAATAAAAATACTTGTAATAATATAAAATAAATAAAATCACTTTGTTTTTCAAATTTGCCTTCAGCATTGTTTTCCGATGAAATTGGTTTCGTGAATGCATTTGAATGTAATGAATATGGATTTCAGAAAATTTTTCATACATAACAGTGTCAAATATTTAGTTAAATCGCCATTTTCAATAAACAAATTCCGTAAAAATACAAAACTGTTTATTTGGCAACAACGTTTTTGTACAATTTCTGTATTTTTACGTTTATTTTATTTTATTATTTTATTATTTTTTACAGTGTAGCAGTCATTATTTTTGCAATTGTCAGGAGATTTACTTACAATAAACTTTTCGCGAATGCTGCTGTTACTAAATTCAACAATTAAACTATTTGAAAGTATCGGTGTAGTCTCAGCTTTGCAGAAAATTATATGAACCGATCAATAAAAAAAGCTTAATCATTAAGGGCCATAACTCATATCTTAAAAGCCACAAATCGCAAGTCATGTTTTGTTATTACAATACTTAACCCTATGTCCATTTTTGCGAAATAGCTTTTATGTTTACGTCTTTTTAGAATTTATCTCTTTTTTTCACATATTATTATTTGCCCATGAATAAATCGAACTAATTTCGTGACATAATACCCGTTATTTAATAATACTGGTCTACATAAAAAATGTTTTTTACGTAAAAATGCACCTAACTTTTAGTTTTCAACATGCTGAATTTGATTATGAAACTTTAACAGTAATTCTTCGTATAACTAATAATAACAGTAAAACTTTAACAGTAATTCTTTAAAAGTAATTAGTTCTTCATATTTTGTTATATTATATTTACGATAATATGAGGATATCTTGATATCTTCTTCTTTTAGACTTTCAAAATATTTTGTGATTTTCCTGCGTTATATTTTGTTGGGCAGATATAAAGATTTCTTAAGTTAAAGTATCTTCAACTACTTTGCATGATCTTGAGCAGTGGCGCTAATTTATATGGGCCCATGGGGCTCGAACCCACCTAATAATTTTATCTCTCCGCCCACATAATTTCACTTTAATCAATTCGTTATTTATTTTTTAAATTATTTAATCGCTAAAATGAAATTTTATTTTATTAACATTCTCAAAAGAGTTTTGTTTGAATAATAGTAAGTAATACAAAGATCATTATTCAGACTCACAGGAGTTCTAAAAACCCTTTGGGTGGATATATAGATAAATTTCTCAGGGGGGGAGGGGAAATTTGCCATCGGTTTTGATGTCTTGAATCTTTGAAGCATTCCTTGCTAAAATGTATGTTTTTACACACATTTAGTTTTTTCACTTTTAATAATTAGCAATTCCAATGTTATTTTTTAAAAATATAATGCATTAATGTGGAAGAAATTATAATAATTCCATTTAATAAAATTATTTATAAAATTATAATAATAATAATTTAAAAATTTGATTAGAAAATCATAAGTTAATTTAGAATTATCTTTAGTCATTAACTCTTCTCCTCTCTCTTTCCACGCACATACATACTAAGGGGAAAAAATTATATATGTATTATTTTACTCAATTATTTTGAGCCCACCCAATACTTTTAGAAAGTTGGTGCTACTGATCCTGAACGTTCACCTTTTCCCGAATTGCGAGAAAATAATCTCTCCGTTCATTCATTGTCGGATCTTATCTTAATTTTCTCTATTACTTCACATTTCGCTGCATTTCTTCGCATTTTGCGAAATATTCACGGCACAGTTGTATGCGAAGACTATACATTTAAAATATGAAGTATTATTTTTTTTCAACAGATTTTTAGCGCCAAAACTACTATTATCAATACGTCACGTAACTGTCTAAATAGAACAGATAATTTTTATTAAATTTATATTAATGTGACTTTTACGATTACAATATTCACCAAATATTGTAACCCCAAGTTACACCGAAAACCTTTGTTGAACGCTGAAACGATATTCACCTTTAATGCTGATTGGACGTCTCCTTGATAAAGCGCAATCAAATTTTATCGTGAATTTCATTTAAGCATTCGACCGAGGTTTTCTAGATTGAAGTAGATTGTGAATACGAATATAAGGAGTCAAATATTCCTGATAACCCAGCGTTTGAAATATTCTTCGGAATTCTTATAACTTCATAATCAAAGTAAATAACTAGGATAAATCTTAGGTATCACATTTTACTTGCAGCACTTGTTCTACTAATTTACTCGAGTAATTTAACAAAAATAAACGTTGACTTTCGGCCTTCCAATGATATGAAGGCTGGCTATCAATCATATAAATGATTGTTACTTTTGGTTGATACCTCCCATCCAACATGATGTATCGCGAAAAAAGAAGCGGAGTCAGGTATAACCTGATGTAGCATCGGTAACACGACCACAACCAGCAGTCAATCTGCTGTTCCCAAATCTATTGAAGACTACATCAGGATACTGAGTTTATTACAAGGATGAAACTTCAGCGTTGAAAGTTTCCGAGTTTCAGCTAAATAATTGAAGATTTTAACAAACTTCATAACCTTTTGCAAAATAAACTCTATGACCTTATAAAGAACATAAATTTCTTAAAAGATAAAAAAGAATTATTAGGATCAAGGCTCAAACAATAGAATTTACTACAACCGGATTTTAAAATTAATTTAAAATTAGTTGTTAGTTTCAAAATTATAATTTGTCATACTAGCTCATAGCTGTCAGCATCTTACACTTTTTTATACCACAAAAATTTTGTAGTAAATTTTACCTTTATAAATCGCCTTAATATGTCGATTAAATAAGGCAAAATTTTCTATTAAATTTTTGTGGTACATTAAAGCGGAAGAGTTGGCAGCTATCCTAGCTATACTTTTACACCCGAGAGTATAATTTTAATGTTTAAAACGGAAAATTCATATTGAGTGATTCCAAATAAGTAAAAAATAGATCATTTATTTAAAAGGCAAAGAAAAAAAAAAGTTTTATTTTGAAGACCAGTGCAATTTTCTTACGTAGAGAAGCAAAAAGATTATTTAACGTATCTTATGTTAATACATTAAAATATAATTTATAAACGAATAAAGAGATATTTAACTGTGGTTTTCTTACAAACAGACATTGAGGATAACTGATTAGACAAAGACGTTCTTATTATGGGTTTGCTGCTTTGGTGGAGTAGTAAAGAGAAAGTAGTTAGTTTTGCTTTATCTAGGAATATGGATGAATTTATTTAGATCTTTCAAAGATTGGAATTTTCTCAAAATGCTAGGCAAGAATAAGTTCACATAAGCAACCTGCATTTATCGTGTATAATAGATTTTTGGATTTACTCTCCTCTTAAAGAGAAAATAGCATAAAAGAAATGTATCAATTTGTTTTTACCCACTGTTAATTGAAAAGTATTAGACGAGTAACATTTAAACAAACAAAAGTTGAGAGGTGGTTCTTATAAAAATATTTTACCCCACGAAACAACGGAAAACTTTCTGAAACATTTTTACGGACTCATTTTTAAACGTAAAATCTTGACACTTGCAGATATGACTATGAAGGGATTTGTATCAGATTTTTTTTTTCTAGTTCTGAGATAAGTGAATTATCTATTGAATTATAAGCAGCTGTTGTTTCATGACAGCAGCTTTTTCCTTTCATATGTTGTCTTGTCAGAAAATTTAGCTCAAAATGATCAATTTGACAGATTTTTGAGCAATTAACGTAAGAAAAAGGTGGGAAAAAATTTGATTACCTCATTTATGATTAAAAGCACTGAAAGCTTTCGTGCATTTGTAAGCAAAATGTGTAAGAAAATAATGAATTCGGATTTGCGAACAACTTTAAGTATGACGGACTATTTAAAACAAATTCTCGCTTTAAAATGAAAATTTTATTGACACAAATGCATTTTCAAAAGCATAACATAAATTTTGAAATTCTAACATTTTTTTAAAAAAAGCATTATAAAATCTTTTTTAAAAATGCTAGCGATGACAGTTTGAAAAACGAAAGTTTTTTCGTTTTTTATCGAAAGCCTTTGTTTGGAAACTTAAATACGACCATGCTTGCAACCTGTTCAAATAGACGGTTATTCACTGTCACTATCATTTTAACGACATAACTTCCTGTGCGGCAAAATTCGTAAAAATGATATTCTAACCGCATTTTTCTTCATTATTTTCTGTCGGCAATTTTTAGGTTGACAATATGGCTGTCATTCAAAATAATAAATGATTCACGTGGACTTTCTTACGGTCATGACCTTAGCAGCGGTCTATTGTTCTCCAAGGAATTTGATTTTAAGAGCAGCGAAAGTGAATATATCCGTATTTGTGCGTTTCTTTTGTTTGTCTCAAGCAGTAATAGAATTGCAGTCCGTCTAAACAAAGCCATATAAGAAAATAATTTACTTTTTATTAATTTTCAAAGCATTATGTGCAAGGTAATACAATTTTTTTCTGGGGAAAAAGATACAAAGAAGACATATTATTCTGCTTTATAACGTATCATTTTGTGCAATTGTTTTTATTTAATTTTCTTCAAGTCGTGATTGTTGTGGTTTAAATAAAATTGGTTGAAAGTGTTTTAAACTGTCTAATGGTTTACTTAAGATTCTTTTGTTTTTCATTGTTATTATATAAGCGAAATTCATTAAAACTATAAGTACACCGACCTTCTCTTAAACATGCACGCTTTTGATTTGCGTTCCTTTGGAATAAGAGTGCTGTAATATTTATTTGTACAAAAAGCAGTTCATTTATTTTATTTTATTTTATTTTATTTTATTTTTGGAAATTGGCAGACAATTCATAAAACATATCTGTATAAATGCCAACTGATCAATGGTTTAAAAGCAGCACAAACAAGCACTTACCGAATATATGTATATATATACAGTGGCGCCAACTTATATGGACCCGTGGGGCGCGAGATCACCCAATAATCTGATTGCTGCGCATACACAATTTCCATTTTTCTTTTCTTTTCTTTTTTTTTTTTTTTTTTTTTTTTTTTGAAAACGAAAAATTGTTTATTAGGTAAGCTGTAAAAATCTTATACAGAAATTTCGAACGGTGAATATTTTGAAAAGATTGTGTTCTAATTGCGAAGAATGATTTGATTTGATATTTTTATCGTTTTAGATTGCTTTCAAAGAATGCGGTTTTCGTGTTACAGTGCCACATTTTTAAGATTTTTAGTATTAAATTTTTTAAATTTCGAAATTCTAAAATTTTAGTTCGAAAAACTGCTAAAATATGGCACTATAAGCCGAAAAACTTGTTCCCTGCAAACAATCTAAAACAAGAGAAATGTCAAATCAAATCATTCTTTACAATCAGAACACAATATTTTCAAAATATTCACCGTTCGAAATTTCTGTATAAGATTTTTACAGCTTACTTAATAAACAAACCGTTTACCGCATAATTCTATCGATCTTTGTTTTTGAGAAATTTAATTCAGGGTGTTATTTGCTGGACACCCTGTATATATATACACTTTTCAACATTAAGATTTCGGGATTAAAGCTTCATCGTTTATTAATGTGAAAAATAAGAGCTATGTAAATAGTTTAGAAATAATTATGTATTTCAAAAACCCAATTTCAATGTTTGCCAACTTGCAGTAGGAAAAATATTTGATTTTTTTAAAACCCTATATATGACCTATAGATTTGTACATATACTACATGGCATTTGAAAAATCAATTCAGTAAAAAAACGCACGACACAATCAGAAGTTCCCCTGAAGCAAGTTTTGTAAATAAACAGAAATGCACTGCAATAATTTTGTGAAGCTCTGTATATGATCTGTGGAATTCATACACATCAATTACTTTGCAAAAAATAGTTACATTTAAAAACGCGTACCATTATTGAACACCCACTTGCAAATATTGTTCAAAGAAAGTACTGTAACCGAATTATTTTATGTGTCCTTGTAAATGAACGAAAAATGCTATGCACACCATATTTTATAGAAAACATCTTTTGGTGCATATATTTGATTTATATTAATTTCTTAAAATTTGGAATAGTGTAACATCAATAAGAAACACAGAAAACGATTTGTTTTATTCGAATTTCATAATGTAACGGAATTATTTTGACTATCCCTGTAAATGAACTATAAATACTACTAACTTCATTTTCAATATCGAACATAAGTATATAAATAAATAACATAATATTAATTACATGGCAATTTGAGTAAATTTTCGCGAATTAGAAGGTAGACAAACTGTCAAACAAACCCAATTCATAAACATTTTCCAAAAATGTTGGAAAGTGTTAAAAATGCAAGTTTAAACAAGTGCAGTTTAAAAAGACAAGAATTATTTCATGATTATAATTTATATCTTTACCATTCATTTATATCAATCTTTAAATATTATGCTTCACTCAAACACTTAAAAAAGGTTGCAAGGAGTTCACAAGAAAGAAAAGTTCGAAATTGAACAGTGGGGGAGGGAAGGTATAATCATTTTTGTGAAAGATTTTGTGGTTTCTTTGAAATACATGACAAATTAATGAAATGTAAAATAAAGCTTATTTTTCAAGAATTTGTGAGTAGATAATGCTTTTTAACTCAATTAGATTTTTGGGATTTCTGTGGATTTTCATCCTTGTCTTTTAGAAAATACTCATTTGCGAGTGGAAAGAGCTCCGCTAAACATATTATATCGAAAAACATTAGGGCCGGGATCCAGATAAATTTTTCACTATTTAGCGAAAAGAGTTTGAACAATCAGAAGCCTGCATTTTTCAAAATAGCAAAAAGTTCGCAAAAATGCAGGCTTCTGATTGATCAATTTTGTTTTGCTAATCAGTGCAAAATCTGAGCTCCAGCCTAGGAATACGTAAAGCAGTTGAGAGAAAAAAGTTTTTATTCTCCTTTTTGTTTTATTTTTTTTCTCTCATAAATTTGTATATCTCGTAAATTGTAATTTTTAGTATTCCTATTAAATCTGCTGTTAAAGTAAATCCCTTATCTTCACTTTCCAGATTTTCAAATAATACAGACTGCTTTTTTAAAGGTGGGTTACCGAAGAGGACAAGGACCTTCAAACACATTTTTAAAATTGCACTTCAAATACTATTCAAGGGCACACTACTAAAATTATAGCATATATTTATCCCATAAGAAATAAAAAAAATCTTTTGTGAGAAATTTTCATGAGTTTTTTAAGCGTGGTGAAGAACTTTTCAAAATTCTCCATGCGCATTCCATCTGAATTAAAATCCTTAATTTATTTTTTTTATGCCAGTTTGGCTTACATATACAAATAAAACTGCACATAGTTTTTTTAAAACTAAATATAATTCGAAAACTTAAGGTAGTTAAGTGCAGAGATACGATGCAAAAATACTGAAAATTCCATAAAATTTATAATTTTTTTTAACCTTTATATTCAAAGACATATAATTCAATACACAGTCTTATTTGTGTATATAAATTAAACTGGCATAAAAAATGCTGAGATGCGCATAAGGCATTTTAAAATGCTCTTCATAACGCTTTAAATATTCGAGAAAATTCCTTAATTTATTCCAAATCGTAAATAGAAATTTTTTATGTCTCAAACTTATGCCATAATTCACATAGTATGTCTTTGAATAGCATTTAAAGTGCAATTAAAAAAAATCAATTCGAAAGGTTGTCCCCTCGAGTTTCTAATTAATATAGACATTTTTTCAGTATCATAGACATTCCTATTACACCGAACATAAATGCTCCGAGAATAACTTAAAAGGAAACAGCCAATTTTATTTTTCTTTATAAAGTGACAAAGAATAATTGAAGAAAATTCCTTATTTTCTTTTACAGATTATAAATAACCAAAGCGATTAAATGTAATGATCTTACATGTATATATTTTAAGTACGTCGTATGTATGGATCAAATAACATAAAGAATATCATTAAAATTGACTCCCTTATTATATAGAACATAGTTATTCCAGAAAACAGTTTAATTGCAATCCCACAACTTAACTTTTCTTTATAAAATGATAAAGAATAACTAAGGTAAATCACTTTTTTTCATCTTCCAAATTTGAAAATTAAGCAGATTATATCGATTTTTCTTAAAAAATATAGATATATAATAAATAAAAAACATTTGTTAGAAACATAAAAAATAAGTAAATAAATGAAATAGTATTATATGAAGTATAAATATTTCAAAGAGTAGCTTTAAAGTAATCAGCCAATTTCATTTTGCTTTATGAAAAGGTAAGAGATGTGCATCAATCACAAAAAGAATAGGCTAGTTTCGTCTCGAATTACTGAAATGTATGATACCGTAAGGAAAAATAAAAGAAGATGAGTAAAAAGACACCAGATATGAAATTGATTTTCATTGTGAATTTCTGATAAATTGTTAGAAGTATATTTGATTTTTGCTCTATTCACTACTAGGAATTTAGACAATGAAAAAAGGACGATGATCATGTAAAAAAAGATTTTAATCTTGAAGAAAAATGATCCTTTAATGGAAATTGTTCACGCAATAAATTCGTATGTCTCTACAAAACAAATATACCTTGCCCCTCCCTTGCTACTCGGTAAAAAATGAGGAATTTCTGATGAAAAATACATAAAAAAATGGAATCTCAGAAGAATTGAAGAGTTGAGATCTTTTTATTTTTTAACAAAAGAAACAGGAAGCTAATAGACTCACGAAAAGCATGACTAGGTGATTTCTTTTTTTCTCTATATTATAGGTTTCCGGTATTATGAAATTGAGATGTTGATATTACATAAAGCATTGACTGTTGTGTATAGAATGCTATTTAAATGGGGGTGAGCAGAATATCCCAATCCAGAACCGTTTTGTATGTTAATGTTTATCACGAATTGAGTTGAGTTTCTAACAACTGATTTGTTTGTATTTTTATCACACGAATTAGAAATTTCGATAGCTGATAGAATGATAGTGATGATTCAAAACACTCTTTCTACCACTAGGCGATTAAAGGTTTTAACCGAGGTTCGAACAATACAATTTTGTTTTTCGTTTTTATCCCCAGAGCATGTTTACGTATAAATTTTAAATCCATTTCAACATACTTTTTTAAGGGGTACAATTTTTATCATGGTCTGATGATTATCTACCAGTTTGTTTATTTTCTTTCGCATTTTTAAACAAGAACGAAAGGTCATGCGTAAAACATAGATTATAAAACACTTTCCACCTCAGCTTTTACTTTACAGTATAAATGCAATTCCGAGAGAAATTGTCTAAATGAAGAATTTGGAAAAAAGTATAGTGCATTTGAAAACTTAGTTTGGTTAGTCGTTAAAATGTACGATTTGTTTTATGCAGCCCACATGGTCTACAGATATGTATGCATGCTACATAGTATGCTAAACGTTAGTTCAGTTAAAAGCTTAGCACAGTTGAAAATTTCCACGCAGCAATTTCCACCAAAAAACGAACGTTTTTGAAAATTTTGTGCGGCCCTGTATGTGATCTAAAGAATTTGTACATACCAAGCAATATTTAAAAAATTGTTAAACTTTAAAACGCATACTCCAATTGACAAAGGATTTCCAACAATTATTGTCTGTAGGTTTAACAATTCAATTACTGCAAATTTTCTTCTATAGTCAAATTGTTTTATGTGTCCCTAAGTTTTATGCTCATCATATTCTATAGTAAGAACCAGATAGTACACCCTGTGTTGTATATCAATTTTAATATGCTTAAAATACTGCAATATAATTAAACTATACGGCAAACTATTTTTTCACATGGACCGTATTGTAACAGAATTCTTTAGATTAGTCCTGGAACTATAAATGAACCGAAAATTCTACATACTGCATTTTCAATACCGAATATGTCATAATAAATTCCAATAATATCTATCAGTTTCATGGAAGTCGGACTATATTTACCAAGGACAAAGTTAAACCAAGGAAAGACAAACCGAATTGATAAACATTTTCTATGTTCGGAGGCATTAATAATGATAAATCACTTCAACTCTTGAAAATGTCGCTTGAGATAAAATATAATATCTGAATGATGATGGTCATCTTAATTTTAGTTTACTAATTGCCTTTTTACACTTTTCTACTTTTTTTAAAAAAACTTTTATTAATTCAAGGATAATGAAATTCCAGTTATCTGGATTAATGTATTTCAGACGTAATCTAGATACGCAGAACTCTGGAGTTACGATGAAAAACATATTGTTTGACATGATATATAATTTAAAAAAAAATGTCTGTTTTATAAAGTAGGACTAATGTATTCCAAACTGTAATGAGGCTATTTTTAACCCTTTCGAAACCAGCATTTTACACACGAATTTTATTAATTTGGTACCACTTTTTTTTAAACAATTGACATTACTCCTAATGACGGAAATCCCCTAATTAAATAAAGCAAATATTACTATCTTTATTACTGGTAGCAAAAACTGCTGTCTATATGCACCTTTTGAAGATGCATATGTGCATCCATACTATAAGTTAGGAATTACAAGATTTTTAAATCAATTAGATCAATTAGCATAAATTTTATATACATTAACACGACAAGGTTTATATACATGTTCTGCCAAAAGTCAGAAGTTTTTTAATGTATATATATTAATTAAATTTAAAAAGCAATATGATTTGTAACTATGACATTTTTTACAGAAGGTTTTTAAAAGCTTCAAATATGCGAATCCAACATTAGGGCTCAGTCTGCCACTTACGTTTAGAGTTATGCCTAAACAAACTATATGCATTGCAACCTGTTTTCCAGAACGAATTTAATCCCAGACGTTCCATATTTTAAACCCCATAACACCTAAACTACTTGATCGGTGACTTCCTATTAGGTATAGTAATGTAAAATATTATCCAAATACGATGTCTAAATTATGTGTTAGTGCTAAAGATTTTAAAAATATGAATTTAGATCATCCTTTTCCTTTAGCCACCTAAGCTCTCCCCACAAATTGTTTTAGTCAAATGAGGTCCCTTTGAAATTTATTGAACATGTTTTTTAAGGTTTTCGGAAATTATGACACATTTCGAGGGAGTGGTGGGCAGAAGTTCAATTGAGCCTGCATAATCATTTTAAGATCCCTGAATCTGACTTGTCCAATCAGTCCCCATGCACTTTAAACTGCAATTAAAGACCTATTATAAATTAACTTGTTATATCAATAACACACAATGAAGACTGTTAATGGATAGTTCTGTTAAAAACCTTTATAATCACGTGTAACATTGTTAATAACAGAGTTAATACTTTATCAAAACAAGTATGGATTAAACAAAAAAAAAAAAAACTCCCACAGATAGGCTTACGAACGTTTTGCCTCTAACTTTCCAATCAGCTAATAGAAAAAAAATCGTTCAATACATGTGTTTGTATAATACTTCTATCTATAGAAAAAAAGCCTGAACATTTAACTATTTTATTTTATGAAAACAAAAATTAAAAAAAAAAACGTTTCATTAATCCCCAGTCTTCCCTACTACGAAATAAAAGTTTTAAAACAAAAGTTTTTCTCAAAATAGTTTAATGATTCAATATAATAATATAGACTTTTAATGTATTTTAATACTTAAGGACATTTTTAGTGTTTCTGTATTTAGTGTTACTGTTTAGTGTTTCTTATTTGCTATGCTTAAAGCTATAATAATGATAACTTAAAAATATGTAATTCATCAGATAAAATTTCAAGAAATTTATAAACTTACTTACTCGAACTGGACACACCGATAAACATAGAAAAGAAGTTAAAATATGACAGTATTTTAAAAAGTAAATTGTGCAATTTATAAATCTTAGTCAATTATGAAATACGATTTGAATTAGAAAAATAATGTCATTTAAAATGTTTGTTTTCACACGACACCATCTACTCCAAACTCTCTCCCCCCCCCCCCCCCCCCCCGTTTTTTTTTCACCAAACCTATTTTTGAAAAAGATCCGCCGGAAAACAAATTTCCAATTAAATAAAAGCATATACAGTGTATGCAAAGGGACCATATTCATATATATCACCTCTAGGGAGTCCATCTCATATTTGTATATCTCACAATTTCTTAACGAGTTGAGAGTTAGTGACGAATTATTATTATTAGCACTAGCAGCAATATTTTTATTTTTTTAAAACGTATTTTTTCTTTTTTTCTTTTTTTTTCTTTTTTTTTTTTTTTTTTTTTTTTTTTTAACGAATATTGAAATTTTGGATACGGAAGAAATTAGAAAATAGGTGTCCTGAAATAATAACGCGTGGATGGGCAACAAAGCCAAATGCTAATATTACATGTAGTTATGATAGAATCCAGAAAAATGGCATTACAAGTGTGACGCTGAAAGGCTCAAGCAACAGCTAAAAGTGAATTTAATACATTTCTAGATCTTACCTCTGGAACAAGCACATGAATCAATGCCCAATCTAAAATTTGCTAGGTAAGTTCTGTGATGTGAAGACAATATATATTTATTAAGAAATACTTTGTTTATCACCTATATTTGTAATGCGTTTCATGTACTTTTCAAATGTTGTGAGAGATTTCGAATGTGTTCGCAAGGTATCTTGTAGTTTAAAATGTATAGCGCGAAAATGTATACCGAGTAATGTATACCGAGTCATCCACTGGTATTCCTGTTATTGCCGCTGTTGATTCTTGTCAGTGGCAGAACTACATTTTTTATTTTTTTTATTTAATGCACAAGAAATTATTATTGTCATTGATGAAAACTTTAAAAGAAAAGAAGAAACTTATAAGCTGCTAATTTCTTTCATATCAGAAAAATAAAATGTCAAATGATTATCACTGAATCCTGCTATTGTAATCAATGGTAAATAAAAGCAATTTGTCAATTTCTAGGCCTGTAGACTTTGTATTTTTAGAATTCGACAATTTACATACCATTATTTCATCTTATTTTATAGTTTTGTTTGCAATACCTATATAGGTGGGTAATAACACTAAATAGCATTGATCAAGAAATCATGCCACGACATTTCAATATATAACTGCTAAAATATTCTATCTTATATATATAGTCAATACGTTGCTGTATGAAATCCTATATTTGCACTGGAAAAAAAAAAATTAAAACCAAGCCGTGAAAATTGGTAGAAGCTTAACGTGGCGCTAATACCCCAGGACACCTTACGTAATTTCTTCAATTGAGATTTTTTAAAAAATAAAATTAAATGTATTGTGCTTTTAAATTTTTTTTTTAAATATAATCTTATGTTTCATAAAAAAGAAAATTGACAATTTTGATTAAGTGCTGTAACATATGTTACTTAAATATTATAACATTTGATTATTTTCTGTTATGTTAATATACTATAAATAAGCTTGTCTAATACGAAATCAATCGGGACTGCGAAAATATTTCGTCATAGACAGATTTCCGTCGAAGACCGAGTTTATTGAAAATCGTTATGTGGGATTTTAAAATCTTTCCTCGCTAATATTCGCCTCACACACAGTTAGGTTTAAGCAACCCTTTTTTTATGTTTGTTCTGATAGCAAATTATAAATTTCTTGAATTTTTCTCTATTTCTTTCCGTTTATTTTTACTATATATACGAATATACGTACATATTTCAGACAAACAACGCTGGAATTGCTAAAATGAAAATAAAAACATTCTAATTTACAATGAATTTTATCGTTCGGTTTTTAATTAATTACATGTTTCAAACTTATACAAGCAATATTTTGAAGTGAAAAAATCTTCACTAATTTTGGATGTGTGTGAGTTTTTATCACTCCTCCGTCTACCTTGTTACTGTAAGAAAAACAAAGAATCCGTATGTTAAAACATTTGATGTACATCGACAGAGAAAAACAGCTTTCTTCAAAAAAGTTATGCACTAATTCCAATGGCTCCTCCCCCTCTCTCTGTCTTTTTTCTTCAAGATTTAAAGATTGCTTTTTGCTTTTGAAATTTGTATATGCCACTAATATCTTCGAAACTGCCCTTGTTCAATACTTTTTTTGATTTAGGCTAGATAAATCTTCAAGGGGGAACAAAAAGATCAGGCGATGAGAAACGTCCGCTTTTATTGTGTTTTTATAACAATGAGAAAATATTTGACACTAAATCAGTTTTTGGCCTTAGTTTGTGGAGATTACAATACAATAATAGTATATCTGAAAGAAATTCTCCAATGTTTTTCATTACCAGACACAGTCAATGAAAAGGATTCACAAGATGAAATTTTGAGGGTTAAATTACCGCTTACAACATAAGTAAAGAGTTAAGACAAATGCAAAATCCTCTCTGAATCAAGTTTCATCTGCTCATATATTTTTAGCCATTTCATCTATGAATTGGACAAATATAGAAATTTTCAGTTGGTGCTTTTTTAATTACTTTTGAGTGAATGTTATAATACTTTATACAGCAGTGTGGATTGGGTAAAGAACAATAAATAATCTCTTGACAATTTTCATACACCTTAAATTATAATACGAATGGTAAAGCATAAAAAAGTGTTAGTTCTTACTTTTTGTAAGTAATGGTAAACACAAAATGTAGAAACGTCGCGTGTCAAAAGAATAGAATTTAAAAAAATTATAAAAAGCATTAGTAATAATAGTAAGATTAACAATCAAAATAAATGTCTGTAAGCATCTATAACAAGCATTTATTAAATATCAATACTTCCATAAATTCTCATTACTCTAAAAAGACAACAGAGAAGACTGAACATCCATGTTGCGAGATTTTGAAGGACTCAACAACAAATATTTTTCACTTTGCACTGTTTCAAAATAACGACATTTTTTTAGTTATCACTATTTCTAAACAAAAATGCTTGTCTTGGATTCCTATTGAAAGTATTCTCGAAACATACTATTAAGATTTTGTTATGAACTACTTGCATCCAAAGCTGTTCTCAAATTCATACCAGCTCTTTCTGACATATTTTTAAAGTCGTTTGTGTTCTCAAATGTATCAAATTTGCAGGTGTTCGTATTAACCTCCTCAGTCCTGAGTCAGTCCTCTTCTGTCACTTGTAGGGGATACTAAAAAACACCCTTTAAATCAATTTAAATCCTTCCAGGATTGTTAAAATTACATCTAGACCGTGCATAAAATAAGCATCTATATATAGACTTCTACCATCCTTGGAGTTTTTTCTTAATAATTTAAAACTAGATTTTGTGCCCCCCCCCCCCCCGTAATATTTGTTTCAGGACTGAGGATGTTTAAGAATTATGTAATCAAACAGCTTTACATTTTTCAATAATGACAGAAGATTTTTCCAAAAATGTTGTCAAAGTTGAGATTTTGAACCTAATTTTCGGACAGATAGAGCAGGAAAGAAAAAGAAAAATTATAGCCTCGAGACAACAATCGATTATAACTCAAGATGTAATTCATTCATTTCTATGCATTAATCATGCCTGCAAATATCATGATTTTTTGTTTAAAAATGAGTCAAAACTTGTGACGAAAAATTTTGTGTTGTTGAGAGAGAAAAATATTTTTTGTGAAATGTCTTAATTCTGAAATAGTGTTAGCGTCAAACATGTACAAAGGATTAAGCGATAATTTCATTTCACTGCAAGTCAAATCAGTATATCAGTAATAGCCAAAAAGTCAAAGAAAATATTTTTTTATATATGTCTGGTTAATAGTGATAAGACAACTTAAATATCTTATAGGCGAATACCACCTATAGTTGCACGTCATTTATAAATGAAGGTCTTGCATGTAATGAGGTTTAAATAACGGAAAGAAAAAAGAAGACATTAAAAATACAAGTGATGTACAAGCTGACGAGAAGAAGTAACAATAGGTGTATCGGCGGAAACAGGAAATGAAGACTCATGATTGACGGCCTTTCGACCATCAAATTGAACAAGACCTTTCTGTTCTTCAGATAGCAAATATATCTTAAGGAATCGTGAGAAAAATTTTAGCCGGTAGTTTACATTAATGACATGTTTGTCTTAATCCTTCTTTTACGAATGCAAATAAAATAATTGTATTTCTAAATTTGCATATTTTTTTTTCAGTTGAAAATAAACTCAACAAGTGATTTTGTAAGGCTGTTTTCAAGTAGTGTTATACTTATAAAGTGCCTTTATGGTTGTAGGACGTCCCGAATTTCATGGACTGCGCGGGACGGCTAAAGTCCCGGTTTTCATGATGCACAAATTCTGAAGGTACATATTATAAATCTACCTGCTTAAGATGGAAGCCTGTCTAAAGTGAAACATTTTGTTCGATAATACGTGTGGGAATAAAACCTGCTTTTAACGGAATTATGCTTTAAGATTAAAATTTTCACTGTTCTTACCGTAGATAAACTTTTCTACCAAAAATTGAACCGACTTCAAAAACTACTGCAAAGTGAAAAATAATTTTTTTTTACATAATAGTAATAATAAATTAAATTAAGAGCATAGTATTTACTATGCGTACTATTATATTTATGTACATTAATTTGATTTTTTGGAGTCGGTGCCAGCCAAGCCTTTATTCTTTTGGGATTTGCATTGTATACTTAATTTTAATTTTGAAATTAGCTTGGCTGGCACCGACTCCAAAAAATCAAATTAATGTACATAAATATAATAACACGCATGGTAAATACTATGCTCTTAACCCATTTTCGGCCAAAGGTTCGTATACGAAACATTTCGATAAATATTTTTTTTTAACACTCTGACACATTTTTTTCAAGAATTTTATTTTTCTTCTATTTTTTAAGGCTTTTGAAGACATCCATAAAATATTAGTAATTCAATTGGAGTAAACACTTTCTCTTAAAAAATTTTCAAAATACGCTAGAGTTTTAATTTGAAACGCCTTTGACAAATTCGACTTTTTAAAAATATATTATTATTCCAATTGAAGTGAATTATATGTTTTTAAAATAGATTAAAGTTGCAAATTCTGTATATGAAATAAGAATAAAACAAAAGTCATAAAAATATTGTTCATATTCATATTATTCATTATAAGAAATAATATTTTATATTATTATATAAAATATTATTTTTTATATAAAATATTATTTTTCATGCACGAATCTTTTTTTGTGTCTTAATGTATGTAATTTAAGCATATTTCAATAAAAATAATGCTACATTTTATAAAATTTCTGTGCTTGGCCTAAAATGGGTTAATTTAATTTCTTATTACTATTATGTAAAAAAAATATTTTTCACTTTGCAGTACTTTTTGAAGTCGGTTCGATTTTTGGTAGAAAAGTTTATTTTGCTCTTTTTAGTTAAAAGTTAACGATTTTTTGAAATCAGTTAATAAAAATTATAATACGGAAAAAAATAGTGTAAATTATACATGGATGTAAATTTTGTCAGGAATGGGGTTCGAACGCTTGCTCTCTTTCCAGCACCAGAGCTTCTTAAACCGCTGGGTCATCCTGACTGCGCTCCTGTCGGCGAGCTTATTCAAAGTCCATGTTATTTTTAATTTGCGAAAAATCACCAATTTTATTAAATTTTGCCTAATTATTAAAAAAATACTGAACCAATTTCAATGAAATAGAAGTAGTACCAATTTGAGAGTAGTTTCTTTTATTTAACACAAAAACGAAACTAATCGGTTGGATAGTTTCGGAGTAATCGGTGAACATAAACAGAAAAAAATACATACGCGTCGAATTGATAACTTCCTCTTCCGTTTCTGAAGTCAGTTAATAATAAAAATTATACATACGGAAAAATATTATAAACTACACATGGATGTAATTTATGTCAGGAGTGCGATTTGAATTCTTCATTTCTTTCGAGAACCAGAGTTTAAATCTGGCGCTTTAGACCGCTCGGCAATCCTGACAGCGCTACTTCCGGCGAGCTTATTCATTGTCCATGTTACTTTTAATTTGCGAGAAATCACAAATTTTATTAAATTTTGACTAATTACTAAAAAAATACTGAACTAATTTCAATGAAATGGAAGTGGTACCAATTCGAGAGTAGCCTCTTTTATTTCACACAAAAAAGAAATTAATCGGTTGGATAGTTTCGAAGTAATCGGCGAACCTACGTAGAAAAAAAATACATACGCGTCGAATTGATAACTTCCTCTTCCTTTTTTGAAGTCAGTTAATAATAAAAATTATAATACTGAAAAAATATTACAAATTATACACGGTTGTAAATTATGTCAGGAGTGGGGTTTGAACCCTTGCTTTCTTTCGAGAACCAGAGCTTAAATCTGACGCCTTAGACCGCTCGGCCATCCTGACAGCACTACAACCGGCGAGCTTATTCAACGTCCATGTTATTTTTAATTTGCGAGAAAACACAATTTTTATTAAATTTTGACTAATTACTAAAAAATACAGAACAAAGATAGAGAGCTTCATTCTGGCGCCTTAGAGCGCTCGGCCATGCTGTCTGATTTCATTCAGCGAACGTATTCAACAGTTTTAATTAGAGAAAAATCCCTAATTATATTAGTCTTTACTTAATTAATAAAAAAGTATTTAACCAATTTCGATGAAACGGAAGTGGTACCAATTCGAGAGCATCGTCTTTCATTTAAAACAAAAATAACAGAAATGAGTTGCATAGTTTCGGAGTAATCGGTGAACATACATAAAAAAAATACATACGCGTTGAATTGATAACCTCCTCTCCTTTTTGGAAGTCGGTTAAAATACTATAAAATTATACATGCTAAGTTTAAATTTTGTTTCAGTCTCTAGGTTTTCGTTTTCACAGGTTTTACTTCATAGGTTTCTTGTGTTTATACCAAACTAAAAATCCACGTTAAGATAAAATCTCAAAGGATTGGAGGAAATTGCGATTTAAACAGGTTTTCTACTAAATAAGTATATTTGCATGATATTCCTACTCCTACCATATCGACAACGAAAGCTTTATTATTATTTTTTTAAATACAGAATCTCGTTATAGTCAGGTTTCTTTTGCATAAGGGATAAAGCTAGAATGATCTCTGAACATGATCTCATCCGTCGTATTTCTAAAACAAATGTTTCAGAAAACAATTGATGTTTGTTGGTTTCCATAAATACTACAAATAGCCGTGCATAAAAATGATATTCTCACTGGAAATGAAAACTATCTGTAAATAATTTGCGATAAATATAAAGACAAAAAATTTAAAATTTATTAGAAAAAAAAAAATACTTTTTTAGTTAAATATACCCTTGTGACTTTTTGCTATGGTTTGTCTGAATTATATAAATAAAATGAAACATAATATAATGTATCGCATTTGAAGTATGGAAAATTTATAATTCTATTAAAAACATACTGCGGATATGTAACTTAAAATCGAGATGACAAAATTTTAAAACTTCAAAGTTTTATAAACTTACCTTTGAAATTTATACCTTTTAAGACTTTGCCATTTTTTATAAAATTAATAAATTAATCAGTTAAAAAAAATCAAAAGATTTTTTAAAGCAAGGAATAGCCTTGAAATGTAAATCCTGCGTCATTTACAAATATAAAGGCAAAATTTAAAATTTATCAGGAAATATATTTTTTGAGAACCCTTGTGATTTTTTGCTATGGTTTGTCTGAATTATATAAATAAAATAAAACATCAAAAGGTTCTTTAAAACAAAGAATAGTCTTTAAATCCTGCGCCAGAAAAACTGGCGACTTAGAGCCAAGCAAAAAAAAAAAAAAAAAAAAAGATAAATAAATAATAAAATCTATTAATATGTTTTTACAAAAAAAAAAAGTAGTGCTTACAGCTCAATAATATTTTTCTTTCCCTAATATCTCCATACAACTCGTATAATAATAACAACAAAATTCTCTTGTTTAGTACTCAATGAACAGGAAATACAACTATATTTAGAAAAGAACCTTTGAAGAATTCCCTAGCTTATTCGAGAATCGTCACACAAAAATATTGTGCGCGCGTTACACTGTTCCAACGCATTGCAAAAAAAATTATCTTTTTTTTTTTTTTTTTTTTAATTAAAAAGTATTTTAAGCTGAAAAATTGTGGATGATAGTCTCTTGCGTGAACACTGTCCCAAAAATTGATTGTATTATATAATAGCTATATCGTAACATGAAAGAGTTTCATCTTTCATTTCTTTCCCAATTGTGGATGATGAATTGGGTGGAGCTAGTAAAGCTTTAACCCTTGGGTAGGCTTCCTCACCAAGTTGAACCTTGTGTATGAAGAATTGTAATTGTCTCTACGTAATGTTTATATAGATGTGTGTACGCACGTATCATTAAATTGCTAATATAAATTGCCCTAATAACAAAAAGAGTACGCATGTAATAAGCTATAAACAGGAAGCAAAATAAGAATTTGAAAAAGGCCGTTAAAATTTCAAGTGAGTCAATGCCCCTTTTGATCAACATAGTCTACAATTTTGTTCTGCGCTTCGCAAGAAATGGCGCATTTTCAAATATAATTAATTCATCTCGTTTCTTAAAAAGCATTGTAACTCTTTTTTTTCTGTCGTCTTTTTAAATGAAGTTGCATTGCATCAGTTTTTATTAAAATCAGATTATCGAAAATTAATAGAAATGTATATTTCTCGTTTTTCTATTTAGAATTGTATTTTCCTCTTTTTTCTGTATCCATATGAAACAAACTATTCTTCCGTAAAACCAGTTTAATTTCATGTGTAAATTTATAAACAGGAAACTAAAATATAACAATTAGCTACTTAAAAACAACCAGATGATTCTTTTTTGTTCTGTATTCGTAAAAAATATCGAATTTGAAGCCTAAAGTGGTTGTAATCTATTTATTATAAATTGTGCATTATTTTATTAAACCGTTGATTACCAATGGTACACTTATTGTTTATCATTTATGGTAGCCAAAGATAACAATTATGCTATATTATTTTTCCTATCATTGTTTTCAACCGAAAACCTTCATGGCAAATTTCTAATACAAATATAGCAAGAATGTTATTCTAAGAAAAATAGCGTGAAACTAAATAGTTAAAAAAACGATCACCTGGGGCAATCCTTTACAAACCATTGAAAGAAATCGGCATTCTGCTTGTTAAACTTAAATTATAAAAATAACATTGCAAATTTCTTCACACTCTTCTACTCAAAAGAAAAAAAGTCAAATGTAACAAATGCTCGTACTATCACGAATTTTTAAAAATATTCAGATCTTGATGTAATAGTATATAGAGTACCTCGGATACCGTATAAGTATCCGAAATCTTTTGTTTGTCTCTATAAATACTACCTGTTTTCTATTATACAGGAAGTAACCTTTAGTAAGCCTCAGCAACGTATATCAGTTTCATAAAATGCGAAATAGTTTACTATGATTAAAACGCGCCCCAAACAATGTTTCTTCCTATACTATTACGTAACGGAATACTTTTGTGTGGCCCTGTAAATTAATAGATATATATTCTTTGCATCCCAGATTGCACAGATTATATATTATAGTATATACTTCATAGATGTATATCAATTTTATTATGTTCGAAAGAGTTTAACATCATTAAAATGCACTTGAAAGTATTATTTTTCCTTGGCCATAATGTAACGGGATATTTTTGATTGTCCCTGTAATTGAGCTATACATCCAATTTTCATAAAATTTAAAAATACGCGACAAAATTGTGCAAACATTATAAATTTCAAATTTGAAACGATTCGGTTGAGTAGTTTTTGCGTTGCTATAAACGGGCGAAAAGACAGACGGTCGGATTGACTAAAAGGCGCCTATTGGTGCTACATATTTATATAATTACAAATGCACCTAAAAAGAGAAAGAAAAGAAAAATCTCATTTGAAGCATGGCTAATTTGTCAATGGTATAGAGTTTTTTTTTTTTTTTTTTTTTTTTTTTTGCAAAGTTACACTTTACTGTGTGAGTTTTATTTGCAAGATAATCAAAGATAAGATTATTTTTAAAAGTAATAATTTCTCATTCTTTTTAAATTTGGTGCAACAGATTCGCGTTGTACTGCCTTATATTAGAAGCAGGAAACAAAAGTTCGCAAGATTTATTCTGAAATTGGATGTGTACATGTTTTCTTGGCTTCCCTTAAACGAAAACGAGATTTCATTCCACTTTTCCTGCTAATACATTTCGTTGCATGAAATAATTGTCTACATTTACGATTCTTTGGAGTGAGTAGAATATCGATGAATTAGTTAATAATGTATTAGAATTAACTTATCAAATAACTGATCACTTTACCCTAGTCGCTGACGTTCAGCTTAGAATATATCTTTTTAGCAATTTTACGGTTCATGATTTTCTACTATACATTAAAAATTTATTAAAACTGACATCACCAATTTTACGTTCACTGCAAATGATTAAATAGCTAGTTTCTTATTCTAAATAATTTGTGAAGCTTTTAGTACACGTATTATGTTTTTTCTCATAATTGCATAAGCATTTTTTAGAGTAATATGGATTGATTGCGTTTTATAAATATGAACTAAGTACACGATTATAATCCGAACGCTAGAGTATTTATACTAAGATATAACTAGCCAGTGGTAAAAATGTGCCAGCGGTAGATCTATTTATTTTTTTTCTTTGATTTAATAAAAATGAATATCAGGAGAGCTCATGAACAGTTATAATGCATCGAACGCTGTAACACTTTCATTTCTTTCATTCTCTCACATTCTACATCTCTAAAGTAATGCTAAAATTTATGTTTACCCATTTTAAAAATACAGGAACTCATAATTTCAAACGTATTTATTAAATAAATGCCTTTTAAATCTCAAAGGGCTCTTCAAGATAGTCTTACTCATATTTAAAGAAATGATTCAAAGTTCTGGAATTCAGGAATTCTCTGAAATGGAACATACAGCTATTTATAGGATGACAAGAACGAACCATAGCATAATAGAACGAACAACATAAAAGGAGGCACATCAAGGGCTAAATATTTTTCCACCATGAGAATGCATGTTAGTACATAAAAAAAATGCAATACTTTCGCAGGATGGGTGGGAGAAAAGAGAATAACAATGAGAGGGGAAATACAGGAGTAACATATTTGCAGGATATGTTTCAACTTCAACAGCATGGAGGCTATTATTAAATAGTCTTATAAATGTATATTCATTATAGCCAAAAATCAGATGGCGTCATCAGAGGTGGAATATGCCACATTTTTTACATATTCTCAAAAGAATTTACAACACGAAAAAAATCAATAAAAATGTGTTACTTCTTAGGGTGATAAGCATGTGTAATAGATTACAAATATTTAATCTCCAATTCTATTATTTACTTATTTAGCTTAAATTAAATTAAAGAATTTCCTTACCTACTATATGGAAAAATCTAATATTTTGCATACTTGAAAAAATAAGCACATTTCACATTTCCTAACATAGTTGGAAAGAATTCGAAACTGCTCAAAATAATTCGATTTAATTACGATGGGATTTGTTAAAAGTGTGTTTTCAATTATGCTACATAGCTGAACTAACTTATACTGTGTGATGCGCGTATAATAAAAATAAATGGATATACAGGGTCGAACAAACGAGTTTTTAAACTTTGTCGTCTATGGCTGGTAACTGCGAGAAATATGTTTTCAGGTGCGTTATGCGTTACCTATCCAAGTTAAATTTAACATACAATGTAGTATAAGTAAAAAAGTTATAGATTATACACAGGACTACACAAAATAATTCGAATACATTTACGGTTTATGGCGGTGATTACTGAAACCCGGTCTTCAAATGTCTTTAGTGCTTTCTAAATTGTTAATTAAGCAAATTGTTAATTTAATTTTCTCTTCATCGAACTGTATGAAAAAGTGAATTTTCGCAACAATATTATGATAGTGCTCAAAGGTGTTTTATAATCTATGCGTTATTTATGATTATTTTTTCTTGCCATTATTAGACTACATGCAAAGCTATTTTGCTATATAATAATCAACAGCACAAAATGTCTTTCGTTGTCCTTGAATCACTAAAGTGTATAACAATCATAAAAGTTATTTTGGAAGCAGAAAGTATATATTATTGCTTACATCACATATCATTTAGCTAAATAACTAATGTTTCCATCACATATTATAATGTTGTATTACTTTGGACCAGCTTGGAAACGACTATCACAAAATTTATGTCATTTAAGTGGAGTAATCAGGTTAAATTTTCAAGGTTTTTCTTTACGCAGAGCTTTCTATATTAAAAGTAATTGGATATGCATGAAAGACAATTTGCATTTAAATAAGTGATCAAATGTGTGAATCGCAATTAAAAACTGTTTAAAACATATTCCTATCATTTATCTCCAAAGTACATTTTGAATGACTAAGAAAAGTTAGAAGCAAGAATAGAATTGACATCACTGTCTTCGGAAGGTCAAATTTCGTGGATGGCCGCTCTTGTAGGACGTACATCTTTGGAAAAGAACAAATGTGACGCACTGAGGCTGTGAATTTCGAATATCATATTTGTTCAACCTTTTCTCTTTTTTTTTTCTCCATCCCTCTCTTTTTTATAGCTTTCGGCAAAGAAGAATTTTTAAGAATAAAAACTTCACTCTCCATTTCCCTTTTGCAGTAACTGTAAGTTTTGTATTATCCGTTTTAATAACTAAAACTTCAACAAAAGGCAAATATTAGCTAAATATTAGTTAAGTCTCGGGGCAAAAGCAGGCAATTTTTCTTTAGCATTGGCCTTTCCGGCTGAATTTTAAATAAGTATCTAATTTTATCAAGTACCATTTTCCTGCAGTTTGCAGAAAGTTGTCATGATGCTAGACATATTTACGATGTCAAACTTTTCAAATATTTATAATAAAATCAACTGTTTCCAATAGATTACCAATATTTTAACAATATTCGTATTGCATTGTGGATGTATCCAACGTATAGTGAATGCGTCCGCAATAATTAAATTACACGTTGAGTTTACTGAATATAAAATTAATAAATATACAACTGGTCAAACCTTGGGTTTGTATTTGCTTAGCGATCTGGTGATTTCTAATATTTTATTCTGTAAAACTATAATTTGTTTGTTTACCATTTTAGATTGTACCATAATGTCTTTATTTTAAGCATTCCAAATTAGCAATGGACTTTCATTAAAGATTTACTTTAATTTAAAACTACAATGATGAAGGGATTCTACTGTAATTCAAGCAATTTTTTTCGTACCCGATTTTGATTATATCTATTAAGATTATTCTTAAATCCACACTTTCTGTCACATTTCTAAATTCATTTTTGCTCAAAAATGCATAACATTAACAGGTTCTCTAATTCTAAAACATTATAGTCGAACTGTTTTTCCAGTTTTTGTAAAAGCAGATCTTTCTGAAAATGCTTTCAAAATTAGTGCTCTAAACGGAAATTTCGGGTGCGACAGCGTAGGAATGGAAAAAAAACTGATATCTTATGAATTTTTATACCTCATAAATGCGATTCATTATTCAAATAACTAAAACTGTTCGGATACAAATCACTTCAATAATCATGTCTGCAAGTGTCATGAATGTGCGTTTTAAAATGTGCCGGAAACTTTGTTACATAATTTTGCGTTGCTGAGCGGAAATTTTCATTTTTTAGTTTTAAATCATGTTCCCGACTCATAATATTCATGAAAAACCATGCTTTTTAAAAAATCTCGAGTATTAATTTTCTACACATTTTATTGTAGCTTTTTACGGCAATAATGTTTCGTGAAAGTGAAAAAAAATCTTATTTGAATATTTATTACTCGGGTTTCATTATCCCATATTTTAGATCTCTTTATTTTTCTAGAAGACTTAGAGTAATAGACTTAGATAAGTTAATAACTTATATTTTATGAACAATTCCTTTCATAAAAACAATCCAGTATATATTTCTTTCTTGTTCATTAACAAAATCGTGTTTAAAACGTAGAATTGTAAACAACCACCAATATGAAGTTATTAGACAAAAAATTAAGCAATTTTTCCTCTTTCAATGACGATCTTTTCATAATGACTATATCCAATTCACAGCAAAACCATCCAAGTATAACCATATAATCTTCCATAAATAGGAAATGTTTAAGAAGAGCAAGTTTCAAGTTAATACCTTGTATTAACTCGATCTTATTTAACAAATGACGCATTTCTGGAAGCACGTGAAATTACTTATATTTTAGACACAAAACTGGAAACAGCATGAAATTATTTGATTGCAATTTAAGGAGTTTTCTACCTTCAGTTTCTGTCATTTCATACCATCGAAATTTAATTCATAGTCTATGTGAATGACTTCTGTCAAATAATTGGTTATTAAATTCCGTTGCTATTTTTTAAGACTATATATTCCTTATTGGTGGCCAATATACATGCAATCTCATCAAAAACATACAGATGTCAGCTCATTTATGATTTTTATAGTAATAAAATAAAAATAAAAATAAACATTTTTTTAATCAAAACTAAACTTTTGTGTATTTTTTATAGCAATAATGTTTAGTAAAATTTTAAAACAAAATCTTACTTGAATTTTAACGATACACATGCAATTATGTAATATAATTCAGCAGTTTAGTTTCTAAAAACTTTCACCCATAAAATTGAAGTTACTGTCTTGTAACTTAAACTCGATCTATTTAAAATGATAATAATAATAATAATTTTTATCCACATGAAAGAAATTGAGAACAACTTCTATGGTGAAATGGTTCGACCGTAATTTAACTAATTTTTTTCGTTTATATCAACTTCGATCATTTCATATTGATGGAATCTAATTCATAATCTTCGTGAAAGCTCAATTCCTCTGACAAATCACAAAATTTAATTGGCTGAATAAATTATGTTGTAGATATATAGGATGTGTCTCAATCCTGATGAGTAGGTTATGTAGCGATTCTATTGGTGTAATTTTAAATACCACAATTTTCAAACAATAATCTCCCTGGCATATAACAGTTAAGAAATTTAACACAAGATTTCTGTTTGGAAACATTTGTATTTTTAAAAAGACGGATCAATGGGACCCTTGTCTATCCGGAAACTTACAAACTTACCAAAAATATACAAATGTAATCAAGGTTACGGAGGATATTATTTTCATGTGATAAAACATGAAAATAGATTTTTATATGCAAACGAAAATTTTTTTGTACATCATTATGGCAATAAAGTTTAGTAGAATAATAATAATAATAAATATTAGTTGAGTATTAACTACCTAGATGCTTTTAAATAACATTATATTTTAAATTTGAAAAATTGTAATATATTTATCCTAATGAAAGTCATCCAGAACAATTCCCATGATAAAATGGTTCGACTAAAATTTAATGTTCAATCTGTTTCGATTATTTCATATTGACGAAAATTAGTTTATGAACTTTCAGAAAGTAGAATTCTCCGACAAACCTCAGAATTTGAATGACTCAATAAATAATATTGTACATTTTGAGACATATCTCATTTCCTGGTGACAAATATATCTACAAGGTATACATATATAATCAAGGCTAATAAGACTCTGATTTTTACTGTAATAGAAGTATGCAATACCCCTAAAGTATTTTTAAAATTATTTTTATAGAAACAACGTTTAATAAGTGTTTTGAGAATCTCATTTGAGCATTTACAATCAAAACGTGTCTATGTTACATTCCAGAGCTCTTTAACTTCTTGAAAAATTTATCCTAGAAAATACAAGTTAATATCTTGTACTTTAAATTCCATACCATAAAGAAAAAGCAATACTTTTATGCACGTGAAAGTAATTGAGAACGACCTCCTTGATGAAATGGTTCAACTGTAATTTAAGCAATTTTCTCTTCCATCAAATTCGATCATTTCATATGGACGAAATCTAATTCATAATCTTCGCAAAAGTTCAATTCCTCTAGGAAATCTCAAAAGTTAATTGGCTGAATAAATTCCGTTGTACCTTTTTAGGATATATCTCACTTCCTGGTGAGCAATATATCTGCAAGGTTATCAATAATATACAGATGTAAGCAAGGCTACTAAGGCTCTGCTTTCCATCGTAATAAAACATGACAATAGATTTTTTTTAACCAAAATAAATTATAAATGGAAGAGACTCACCTTGACTGAAATCATCAGCTGCTGCAAAAGCACGGACCAGAAAAATTGATAATAAGCTTGATAAACATAGTTTAAGGCCACACCTACGATTCCCTTTGTGCATATTTGACGGAATAGGAGTTTTTGTTTCTTCCAATAGTTTTTACAAGTCAAAAAGGATTGCAGGTGACCTGAAAAAGAACAACAGATTTATTTAGTAGGTCATTATTAGATTTTGTAGAAGATTAGGATGAATTTTCACATGAGATTACTTTTACGACTTTTATTAAATGCGTCATAGCTTCTGTTTTCATTTTAGGAAAATCAAAATAATGAAAATTCTTTTATTATTTCTTGAAAGAAAGGATTAAATATGAAACAACTGTTGATAACATTATCTAAATAGTTGTTGTGCATACATTTTGAAGGAAAGCCAGGAGATATATTAATTAGTTTATATAAAATACGAATAATTTAAAAAATGTATAAAATATAGCATTTTTTCCATATTATATTACAATATACAATTTGGTAATGAAAAAGAATATTATTAGTTAAAGATTTCCTAAATGATTTTTCACTCGCCATCCGTTGATTTGAACAGAACTCTTTCTTGGAAAGCTGCTTGGTAATATGCTTTTTCTTTTTTTTTCTGATGAAAAATGAAATATTTCATTTTAATTAAGGGAAGAAAGCAAAACAGCCTAAAATAAATAATACTTGCTACAGAACCTAGTGTTATAATCCATTTATTGAGGCGAAAATATAAGTTTCCTCGCCTCACGAAGAACTTGATTTCCTATCGTAATTTTAACCCATTTTATCCATTTGGCAAGATTAATTCAACTTAAAGTTTCAGATTTCACACCACAATTTTCAAATATAAGGTACCCTGGGATAATAACGTCAGGCGGGGTAATAACGCCAAGTGCTTATATTTTGCATAATTATGAAATAATCAGGTAAATGACACGCATGTGCTCTGCGCAGAAGGGTTTTGAGTTATATAAATCGCAAAAAAAAACAGCTTCAAGTTAATTTGTTTCATTTTTAGGTCTTATTGTTTTTACAAACAACTAAAATTAACGCTTGATCTAAAATTTGCGAAATACGTTTTGTGATGCGAAGACTATCTTTTTATCCGGAAATACTTTGTTAATTACATAAATTTGTAGTGCATTTAATGAAATTTTAAAATGTTGTTGAAGATTTTGGCTATCTTCTCGAGATAATTTGTAATTTAAAATGTACTGCGCAATAACTATACCGGGGTAATAACGCCAATCCTTGGCATTAATACCCCGGTTGATTTTCTACAGTGGCCGAGCTACATCCTAAATACTGATTCAAATAAACACAGTTAAAATTGTGCAATATTTCTCATATTTATATTTAAGCGGTCCTTTTTGAGCAAAAAGAAGCTCACGGTCTGATATTCTTTTGCCTCATTCCCCCCTCCCACACCACCTTTATTTTTCTTAAATTTTCACAAAAAATGAACATTTTCAATAGCTTAGAATGCAATTTGTCAATTTCTAAGTTTGTAGAGTTTGTATTTTTAAAATTGGGCTATCTACATGCAATTATTCCATCTTATTTTATAGTTTTTCTTGCATGGCGTTATTACCCATATAGGTGGGTAATAACGCCAAATAGCATTGGTCAAGAAAAAACGCCATTACATTTTATGAATACATATCTGTTACATTATTTTATTTTATATAGATAGTCAATGAGTTGCTGTATCAGATCCTATATTTGTTTGAAAAATACAATCTAAAACTAAATCGTGAAAATTGGTAAAACCTTAACGTGGCGTTATTACCCCAGGGTACCTTATTTAAATAATTTAATGACGGAAATGTACAGTTAAATAAGGCAAATATAACTATTGCTAAGTTGCGTTATTTAAAAGCTTAAAAAGTGTGAACTCTGCTCTTTTGCACCTATGTTAGATACGTCGAATTTAAAAGCAACAATAATTCAGTTAACTACTTATTTAAAATTATTCACTTTGACAATCAGTTTTTTTTATTGTATAAAGTTTAAAAACCAGATTTCGTGTAGTCTCATAGACTTTCACATCACTTATGTGTTGTTTCTCACCGTGAAGTCTTCCTACCACGAAAAAAAGATCAGCAATAAATATCAAACATATCCTCAGAATAAGTAACAGATAATGAAGGAAACGTTGTACATGTATAAAGAACAGAGAATATTACGAAGTAGTTCTAGAAACAAATGGGCTAAGACTAAATAAACTACTGCAACGATAATTTTAAAAGATTTAATTTAAATTTAAATTTAATTTTAACTGGCTGAAAGGCGTATGACCAATTAGAGTAAAAAAAGTGTCCATACCTGAATTCGAACCAGGATCATTGGCATTATGCGCCTACTCTACCAATCAGCTAAATGGACGGTACCAGCTTAGAACTTTTCATTCTTAATTGTTGGCAAGGCTGGAACAAACCTCAGATCAAAATGGAATATTTTTTTTATAAGCCATCAATTCTGGGGCAAACACGAATTGAAAAAAAGAAATGAAATCCAGCCGCGATGAATTGAATATACATATACATAATTGGAAATTTTTGTAGAAAATTTCGTATCGTTATTACTAATAATTTGAAATTTTAATTGCTGAAATTTTATTTAATGACTAATTATATCAGTGACTAACAACCACGTTGAATATCATTTTAGTTATTAAAATTTCAAATTATTAATGATAGTTGTGAGAAAATTTCCACCATCATTTCCAATCATATATGTATATTCAATTTCATCGAGGGTGTATTTTCTTTCATGCCATGTTCCAGAGTTGGTGGCCAGGAAATTATTCCATTGTGTACTGTTGGTACAGCAATGTAAAGAGATAAGAGTGAGAAGTGCTAAATACATCATTTTTCCTTAAAAGAAAACTCAACTCAAGAGAAATACTACTGCTTTTTACACACAGATTATCAATAAATATAGACTATATGCTAAAAGTGGCCGGCCACCTGCGATTTTAGACATTTTGTTAAATGATAGAGGAAATTGCTAGAAAAATGCATGAGGAATTATCCTGAAAAACTAAATGCGTAAAACAAAATAGTACTGGTCATAAATTTCCGAGAAGATTTTTTTCCAAACTCCATAGGGGATTGTAAATTTTTTATAACTAGCTATAGAATTAGCACTGAAATCAGAATAAAAATTCTCATCGAATGATATCATACATTATTAAAAAAAATACTTATAAAATTAAAACAGAGAGTTCTATATATAAAAAAATATAGAGCACCACATTAAAAGTATTAACAGTACAAATTTATTGCGCGGAAATAGATATTTTTAAATGCATGATATTTAACTTTTGAATACAAGACGAGGATTTTTTAATAATTTTCTACAGTAACAAACCGGAAGAAACCATTCTGATTGAATGTACGGTTCAATGAGCAGTGAAATGAACGATGAGCAAGGTTTTATTCAGTCTAGCAGACTATCTTCGAATCGGATATGTAAAACAGAGTTCTATCTCAAATTATTAAGATATCAAACCCTGTGAAGCGTCACTTGCAATATTCTTCCCGCGTTTTTTTTTCTAAATAACATATTCTTTTGTTAACATCTTTGACATTTGTATAAACTTTTTGGATATCTTTGCATTCTTTTTGGATATTTTCAGATATTTTTGTTTTCTATTATTATCAAATCAGTAACATGATTATTTAAGTAAATAAAAATATGTATTTCATTTTTGTTAGCTGCAATATAGCACGATATTGTTTCTCTGATAGTTTTCAAATCATAATTATGCAAGTCCCCCCCCCCCTCCATCCAAATAACATATTCTATCGTAAACAACTTCACAAAGGTTGGTGCGGTCAATTTGTGCCTACCATTATTTAAAAACAATATTGTCTTAGATTTCTCTTGGAAACGTTGTAGAAATTTACAACGAAAATTATTGTTTGTAGTAGTCAATGACGTCTTTCTCTGATTTTGACACTAGCATAAATTCTAGATACTTCTACACTTAGATGTGAATCATATAAAGGTTTTGTATTTTTTTTTTCAATTACCACAAAAGTAATATGATTATTTTTGTAAAAATCCGAAAATATTTAGTTTTTGTTAGTTTCAATGTCTGAGTAATTTTACTGAGCTTGTTAAGCATTATTATGCATGTGACGTTTTATTTCTTCCTGTGTTTCTTTCTAAATAACATATTGCGTCATAATTACATTTTATGTTTATGTAGATTTAGATTTTCGGATTTTTTTGGATTACTTTTGCTTTATTTTCAGATACTTTTTTATTGCCTTTCCAAAGTAACATGAGTAACATAAATAAACAAGAATATTTGATTTTTGTTAACTGAAAAACTGCGCGATAACACTAATTTTCAAATTAGATAATTCATTTTTAGAACACCATATTTTAATCTCTAAATGTCACATTGGTACCAGAATTTAAGAATGAAAATATTACTTTTATTAAATACGTGAACAAAACTTTTTTACTTATTTTCAAATAACTTTGTAAGTTCTGGTGTCATTCAATCATTTCAACATATTGCTTGACTCTTAAAGGGTTAAACATAATGATATTACAAGCTTGATCGTAGCCAACAAAATGAAAGCTGAATATTATTTTCTACTTTTGCCGTGGAAAAAAATAGATAGTAAAACCATGCAAATTGGGTAAAGTGATTTGAGTAATGATAACGTAAGCAGTAAATGCATATGGATTTGAATATGACACAAATTCTTGACCACTCGCAAAATTAAAAATAGAATTGTTTATTGGAAATAGAAAAAAAATCGAAATAGGAAAATCAGTTTTGTTTTAATAAAATTTGGTTAACTCTTCTAAAAGAAACACTCACAACATAGATATCTTCACCTGAATGCAAAATTACATAGTTTCATAGTTTGTGACCTTGTAATGCTCGGGTTTAGTGATTATCCTGAGAAAAACCTGAAATATATATTTATTTATTCTTAGCATATTAAATAGGTTCGTACGGGAAAAAAAGATAACAGGGGAAAACTTCACATTCCAAACGCTATTTAACACCGATAATAACCAAAATTTGCTTAAAAGTGGCTTTTAAATAAAAGGAAATTATTTATAAACTTTATTATCATATCATCCATCATTAGCATTGTTTAATTCAAGATTGCATTCATTTACCTTGCCCTAGTTATGTTTGAATAAATCATTAAGAAGGATTACATATCAGATATAAGAAAAATTATAGATTATGTATATTTTGCTTTGTTTTATTTAGGTTTAAAAATTACTATTCTCTCGGTTACGTTTAATGGAAGAAAAATGATTTATCAATATTCTATAGACAGTAATTGTAAGGTAAGCGTCCTTGGTGATTTGTTTAATGGGTGGTTTTTGATTCCGATTTGGTGAAATTTAAGAAAATAATTATACTACAAGAAATTATATAAATTTACAAGGTAACAGCTTTCCTGTATTTTGGTATTTATCTCCCTTGCTTTTAGCAAAAGGAAATAAGAGCCAGTAATTATTAAACTCGTTTAAATAAACTGAGAATATAAGGAGCTTTTAATTCGCTTTTTTTCTCTTATTTTTAATATCTTATTTTATAGCTTTATTTTCTGAATAAATATTTTTTGATACACATTAAATAATTTTTCATAAGGAAAGAAACCTAGAAAAAAATTAATTGTATAACAAAGGAAATCATGCATGAAAATTGATTAGGATAAATTTCAACCTTATTGATTTTTTTCGCGGAAAATGAAAATACAACTCAACAATAATATCTAAAATTGCCATACACATTTTTAAAATTTGACCAGGCATTTCTAATGCTGAAATATGTATCAAGTACGTACAAATTTGCATAAATTTACAAATTTATCACATTTCAGGAATATAAGTTTCAAAGATTCTAAATTTTTGGTGTGATACACTTTAAAGTTTTTGACGTTAAGGGCGAAATGGGATGAGACCCCCCCATCCCCCTTAGTAATTATTTTTACTCATAATCTGATAATCTTTCATAATCTCAGGAAGGAATACAAGTTTCAAAGATTCTAAATTTTTGGTGTGATACACTTTAAAGTTTTTGACGTTAAGGGCGAAATGGGATGAGACCCCCCCCCATCCCCCTTAGCAATTATTTTTACTCATAATCTGATAATCTTTCATAATCTCATAATCTCTCTTTGATTTCTCATAATCTCATAATCTTTTAACACAATAGTATGTATTAAATATTTAAAATATTGCAAATTCTTCAAAATTGTAGAAAAGACCAAAAAGAATAAGCACGATAAAGTGATTCAAAATGGGAATCTGCACCGAAATGTGAACACATTTTACGCGTGTAGAGGTTCCGTACTACAACGTGACTTTAATATAGAAAGAAAATATTGCACACGGAAGCAGTATTTATGTGTTTAATACATTTTTTAACTGGTGATCTTCAATAAATCAACGGTATCTATTTGCTAAGATTTCGTAGTATTTTGCTAAGATTTTATTATATAGTTTGTTGAGTTGACCTTATTTACTTATTTCATTATCTTCGATTAACTACATTCCACTGATTCGATTAACTGATAGGAAACAACAATTTATTTTCTTCAACCAATCATTCGATTATTATATGTAATATTACTCACTAGGTGCAATAATTTCTTCTTTTTAAATGTTTCTTAGGGGATGTGCAAATATAATGTCATCATTTTAGGGGGAGGGGGCTGGCAAATGATATCGTAAGATATTTGTAGGAGGAGGGGGTTGTCTTTTGATATCGATGTTATTTTTGATACAAAAATTTTCTTTTTTTAATTTTTAATATGGTTTTGTTTCAAAATAATACATTATTGTTTTTTAGTTTGTTATCTATTTTTATGAAGTTACAAAGTTATTATCAAAATTACTAAATTATTATAAACATATTTAATTCTAAAATATAAAATAGCTGAATATTTGATATTCTTTTTCTTCTTCATATATGTATGCATATACAATCACTGTTCGAGAAAACATATGTGAATATATTTGAAACGCGGTTTGTGTTTACTAAAAAATAATACAGAAAGTAAAAGAATGTTGTCCACTTGTTTTGTTGATAAAAAATTCTATCTCTCCAGCCCTCCCTCCTTCGTGCGGAGAAATTGTGACAAGACATTCTTACTGTTGAATGCATTATCTAATAAAAAACTATTACAAAATGCTTTTAAATACTAATAATAATTTATTTTAAGTGTTATATGATATAAAGGGGGTATTTTATTCACTTTTCTTCATTTGAATCATTAAAGTATGTAACCAATTTTGTACATCACTCCAAATAGAAGATATTATTTCTAAAGATGAAAACAAATTTCGACATTGATAACGATATCGTTACCGGAGGAGGGGGGGGGGGGTTCCAGGAATGATAACGTAAAATATCGGATGACGGGGAGGGGGTCCAAAATTACCAAATAGTTGATAACGTTAAATATACATAGCCCCTTAAAGTCTGTTCCTTATAATACATGTTTTTCTATAAGTAAAGATTGGTTAGAATAGTTATTGTTTAAATATAATTAGTATGAATAATGGCTGTTTAAATTAGTAATATCTGTAATAGAGTCTATTGATAACTTGATTAACTTTTGTTTTTATCTGAAACTTGGCACACACACACACAAAATAAATAAATAAATAGATAAACAGCAAAACATGGCTTAATTCCATTTCCAGCCTAAAAGTACTTAGAAAAGAAAAATATGTATTGAATTACTCATGTTTTAGTTACCAACAAGAAAAGTACCCCTCCCCCCAATTTTACAGTTCTAAAAGCAGTACTGTATACACCCTCGGCCCCTCCATTCGCATCCTCATCCGCATATATGTATTTTAAACACACATTATTATACGTATATTATACACATTTTAAAGCGCATTTTTTCTTCAGCAAAGCATAATTTTATGCATGTCGATAGGTGGCAACTATTTCACATTTATGTTACCACTACTTCGAATAGGAATCTTCTCCCAATTGTCCACCTCTGTGCCAATTTCCCACCATTAGATAATCACGGTACAGTACTGAAAATGGAAAGACGCTTTGAATTTTGTAAATAATATCTTGTCCTATAAGTGAATTTGTTTAAAAACAACTACTTTTATTGCATTATAAATTCTAAACAAAAATAAAAATTTGTTTGGATTAAAGTTCATATATTAGCATAAGAGTAATAAACTGATTGTTTATTTCATTCCCTCCCTTTACCGAAACGTGATGCGGATTAGAGAAACCAAAATTGTTAAAGAACAAACAAAAAAGTAAAAAGATCCAATTACTCATTCTGTTGCATGCACGTAGCCTTCATTTTTGATATAATAGTAATATTCTTTTCAAGTAAAGCTTTCGAAAACACTTAAAAGTTTATTTCTTTTATCAAAGATTCTTTGAAAAAATCACTCTCATCACTCTTATCACAATTATTCATACGAAATACTTTGACATTTGATTACTTCATGTACCTGTAACATACACAGCGTCTGAATGCAAAGGCGTCTTTGGATTTTTGTAATATTTTTTTTTCGTATAAAAAGTGGTTTCTCTAAAATATAGCTATATAAAATGGCTATAAATATGGAATTATGTCATGTGTCTCACAGACACAACGACAGCAATAATATAAGTTTTTTTTAGGATAGTAATCGAGTACTAACAAACTTTAAACAAAAATAAAGAGAATTTCTTTGAATTAAGATTATTAAGATTACTGGTAAACTGAGCTATTAGCGAACTTAACTTATTTAATTTCGGTCTTTTTTCTGAAATGCGACAAAACAACAACAACAACAACAACAACAACAGAAAAAAATGGTTAAAATCCTTTTCATATTTGTAATTTGTTCGAATTTAAATTTCTAAATTAGTAACATGAATAATAAAATTCAATAGATAACTTGCGTAATTCCTTTTTGTCACTGAAATGCGACACCAAAGAGAACGAAATGTAATGCGGTTTAAATAAATTTCATAGGTATAATTTATTTGAATTTAAATTTTTAAATTAGATAGACGAGTAGTAACTTCAACTAATAGCTTATTTAATTTTCTTCTATGATAGAAACGCGATACGAAAGAGTGAAATATAACACGTGGCTTAATTCCATTTCATATCTAAAAGTGCTTAAAAAAGAAAAAAAGATCCAATTACTCTTACTTGATTACACGCACGTATTCTTCATTGTTGGTACAATTGTAAAATTTTTTAGGGATAGCCACGGCTGGTACGCGAAAAGGGCTGAAGAGTTGATTCTTTTCATTACATGAAATAGGTCAAAATCATGACTTTGAAAAAGAAAACTAAGGAGCTCTGCGAGTTAGATAGCACATGTTGCCATCATCAGAAAATGAAAACAAAATTTAGATGCAGATAAATCATTGTGGCACAAAAAAGGCGCGGTTCTTCTTTTCTTACATGGAATAGTATTCCAGACCGTTGGTCAATTATCGCCTCTGCGCTGACCCATTTCAATCGGAGATGGATTTTCTGCTTCATTTCACTTGATTTTTAAATTAAAGAATAGATGTTTTTATCTCAACCACAGATGGCTGCCGTTACAGAATGAATGCAGCACATTCAATTAGTTTTATCAGAAATGATTTCCTCGAATTCTAGGACAAATATCATAATCAATATGTTCAACACATTAAAGAAATATATTCAAATCGAATGTTTATTCACTTTCTTCTGTTAGATTAAGGGAAACAAATTATAATCAAATGTTCGAAAAATGTGTAAGGGGGATAGATTAATAAATGAATTTCTCAGCGAATACCTATTAACCTAAATTAATATTTTAAAAACGTTTTCCTTGTGAGAAAAGAAAGAGTTTCAATAAAAAAATCCCCCTAAGAACTGGATTCCATCTATAAGTTTGAGATATAGATTTTTCCTTTATATTTTTGAGTGTATCTTTACAAAAATAGGATTTAAAAAAATAATTTTCTTCTTTTGCTAATATTAACGATCGCAAATATATATATATATATATATATAACACATGTCACGACTGAAAGGTGTAGGAGCGATAAGACTATGGAAGTAGTACTATTCGATGCAGAACATAAAGGTTTTTCTTATCTTTTTATATTAGAATTTGATCATTGTTTATTATAACACTGCTGGCCATTAAATTCGCAACACCAGGAACGAATTATCTGCCGAACGTCAAAATCACACGCAAGAAGACGTTGAAATATGGAAATGATTAGTATTTCAGCTCATGTAGATGATGCAGGCAGATAATAAATAGTGATGTAGTCGTAAAAATAACAGACGGTATACGCTCTAAGCAGAGGGTATACGCTCAAGACACAGTGTATACCCTAGAGTGTACGTACTATAGCTTTATTGAGAAACAGAGGGTATACGGTGCTTAAAAATATCCATTATACGGCGTATATATACGGCGTATGCCTGCGTGTACCCTCCACTGCATCCCTGGATGCAGGCGGAAGCAACGACATCTGAAAGCACTGCATAGAAAAAAGTTGCGTAATGGATTTCTCATTCAGAAAACGTTTTATAAGGTCGGAGTTTACTCAGAGTGTCGGGTTATATCTCCAATAAGAAGAGAAAATGCTTACCAGCAAGTGTCGAAATTTGATAGTGGCAGGACCGTTGCCTATCGTAAGTCTGAGTTATCATTCCGTAATATTACTCGTCACACAGCTAGAAATACGACCACTGTCATCCAAATATGACGTGGTACCCTTCATTGGGCATCAATTTTCCAATTTTTCACTTAAATTATACTTTATTATCATCAGTACATTCTGACAAGTTTCGTAAAGATCCGAGTATTATAAATATAGTTTAAAGCGATATTATTATATCGCTGTCCCTTTAAATATTACAATCCACTTCACATAAAAGTGATTTTCCCTAGTTAGTGTTTTTTGGACGAATATGCATGTTCATTTGATTAAACTTTTAAGTATACTGTTCACTTGACTAGACATTTTTTCTGGTTGTTCCTTATGGTCTGTTGAATTTACACAGTATTTTTCATTTTAAACATAAAAATGCAAAATAAATTCAGTTTTTACTGTGATTTTACGCGTATTCGCAAATTTTATATTTTCCCCCCATAACTAATTAACTTACAGTAAATCTGATTATGAATATTTTAAAACATAAATTAGCTCAAAATATTGAAAATTGTATTACATTTTAAACATTTACACAATTTATATTTTACACAGGATACATTTTAAAATTTACTTAAACAAATAATAATAATAATAATAATTTTTTCGAATTTTGTCAGGGAAATAGAAAAATTTCTTGATAGAATCGTTTTGATTCATCAAGTTCTTTATTATTATGTCAAACATGTATCCTATAATACTGAAATAAAAAAGAAGTTCGAAGAGTACAGAGTCTTTTTAATTGGTATATTTCACAGTTAGTAGAAGAAATCTGAATGTATTGTATGATTTATCCGGGAGTTGGTCGTAAACGTTGGTTGACGAGAGTTCAAATTTGGACTGTTTCCGAAGACAATTCTTCAACATCCTACATGTTGAGTGTCAATTTGCTCAAATAAAGGTATCATTAAAAAAGAAATTTCCGGTTCAGGAGAAAAGTTAAAAAAAATAGCTTAAATAATAAAAAAAATTCCTACTGTTCATGAAAGATGTTAAATTTTTCATAAAGCTGAGATAATAATAATAATTATTATTATTTTGTAGAAAATATTTTGTAGAATTTTTATTGACATAAATATATTCTCGCAAATTTTTAATCGAAAATAGCTTTTAAAAACCTAGAAAAACATCTACTTTTTAGGAAGGGCATACTAATTTTTGATAACGCTGAGATGTTTTTATATATAGAATGGTGGTATCAATATGTTCTTTCAAATTTTAACTGATTTTTTTTTACATAGAATGCTACGAAACATATAAAAATAAGTAAATATGCGTAATAGATAACAAAAATTAATAACGTTTTAAAACCAATTTTAATGTGTTTAGTTTTTTTAGGTACTTTTGTAATTATATAAATACGACGCACCTATAATCGTCGCTTGGTCCATCCTGTCCATTGTCCGTTCGCAAATAACAGAGCAAAAGCTACCCAACCGAATGATTTGAAATTTAAAATATATAACTGTTGCATAATTTTGTCAAGTCATTTCAAATTTTATGAAAATCGGATGAATAGTTTACAGGGACAGTCAAAATATTCCGCTACATTACGGCCAATGGGAAAAAATAGTTTCAAATGCATTTTAATAATGTTACACTCTTTCAAACATAATGAAATTAATATTCGTGGTTGCAGTGCACTAAAATATACATTTTTTTATAATATGCGGTGCAAAGGAAACTTGTTATTAATTAAGAAATCCACACAAAAGTATTCCATTACATAGTGGTTTAGGGGAAAACATTGTTTAGGACATATATTAATTACAATCAACTATTTCACATTTTATAAAACTGATATACATTTCTGAGACTTACTATAAGTAATTCTTGTTAATAGAAAGCACATAATATTTACAGGGCACACAAAAATAATTTCGGATACAGTACTGTATCTGAAGTACTGCATACTAGTCATGACTGCTGGAGTGTGATATGAGTTTTTAACTAAATTTTTGCATATTACATTATATGTATAAATGCTGTAAATCATATAAGGGGTTTCACAAAAGAATTTGTAAGTGTGAACGGAAATAGCTTAAAAGCGGTTTTAAAATAAATTATCCATTTTTATGTTGAGCTACATTTCGTATACTAAGATATTGTTGAATATAAACAAAATATTATACAAGGGCCCATATAGAATTCGATACATGGATTAATTCTGGCAGTGTAATTTCAGTAGTTTTAAGCGTGTTTAAGTCTTAATGAAATTTTTGGTAATTAGTGGCGAGTATATAAGGATACTAGGTAAAGTACAGGGTTGTACAACATTTTAAAAATATGCTTCACTTTGTTGATATAAAATGCTGAAAGTGAAATTGGTTTGTGAATTCCGTTTGTCTGTCTATCAGGTCATCTGTCTGTGTGAACTTAAACTTACGTTAATACAGTTGGATTGCTCTGTAATTGATACATTTTAATGAAATTTACAATGTTATGTTTTGTATAGAAAATAAAGTATGTAACGTTTATAGCGTATTTATAGAAACATTCAAAAGTATTCTAGCCTATGGGGAAATGTCGTAATTGTACAAACACGTAACACTTTTAGTTGTCATGTGATCCATCCATGTGTTTGTATGTCTGCCCGTATATGACATCGCAAAAACTACAGAATCGAACGGTTTAAAATTAAATATATGGAATCATTGCAGAATGTTGTCGAGTCATTACAAATTTTATGAAAATCGAATCAAAAATTAATAAATGTTTAATTCATTCAATCAAACACTTTCATATGTAAAAAATGCAATGATATTACATGATAAGTAATGAAAGTCACCATGATAATTACGCCAAGAGGGAGTAAAATTATTTCGGAATTACTAAACTAATTACATAAAATCAACATAATTTTGTATTCATCCATTTTTGAATAATGGTGCAACAGCTATTACACAAAGATATGAATATTTTTAAAACTTCTTTATAGTACAAACGCACCTCATTTGCTACGTTTGACGTGCAATTTCATCTTGTTACTGTGAGTTATAGATACATTACGGAGTATTATGCGAGCAGATTATAACAATCTGAAATTAGACAACAATTTTTAAAACAATTCCATCGTTCAGTCTTAATATAATATATCATTAATAACGGGTACTGAACGATAAGAGGCTAGTAAAAATAGGTCAAAAATCCCTCTTTCATTTATGGATGAGTTTAAAGACAATAAGACACACACATGTGGAGGTAAAAAATTCCAAACTTTTATCAAGATCTATAATTTAAAGCTTTAGCATAAGTGACCAGAAACCGATCACCAATTGATCTCGTGCTCTCACTCACAATCATCTCTTCGCCATGTATGTGTGCATGACCTTTTTTGGTCACGAATCAACGTGACAGAAGAATCTTAATGGTATGACGTCACAATTCAAGATATCGTGGGGATATGGAAGATTCCGTTTTCTGGATAACAATAGGTGAACGTGCTCCGGATCATAGTTGGTTGATCATTGGGGATAATAGGGATGATGTTTTTGTTAGTTTGCGTGATGAGAGATCGACTTTTGCTCCGTCTGTCGAACTTCACTCTACCATAAGTTTCCTGAAGTAAATTTCTGCACAAGCAACAGGGCGAAAGTAGTAAAAGAGGAAAGTAGCAGAGAAAAAGAATAGAAAGTAAAGTAATTCCAGAAAATTGCTGAACATGGCTATGAAGAACATACAAGAGGACGATTCTAGTTGGGTAGAAAACATTACATCATGACAGTGAAATTATATACGTAAATTTTCAGGCTCACATATCTGAGAATTTTTACAAAATCATATTCCAAAATGTATATAGCGCATAACGGCTTATTTACAATAAAAATTCCCAAAACGTTTTTAGTTAAATTCACGGACCGTGATAAAAAATTTGGGGATTTTAATGTATTTTAAATAATTTTATATTGTACGTATTAACTTACAACCAATTTTACTAAGTTTTATTTTAGCTTTATATGAATTTTAATTATTTACTCAAGTTGAATTTAGCGCTATGATTTTAACATTCTTTATTAATCGAACGCTTTCTTTTATGCTTTAAGAAATGAAGAGAAATTGAAATTAAGGTACTTTACTCGTAGTCTTACACGAGTTTTAAGTTTAAAGTATTCGAGAAAACTATAAAAGTGGCTAACACATCTTAAGGCTGGTGCCCAATGAGATCTCAAATTCTTCTCGGTCATTTTAAATCCATAGAGATCTAATACAGTCGTATTTTTTAAATATCTCCTCAGAGTGATTAACATTTTTAACTGTTACTTTCTGAGTGCTGTTTTTAGAGGATGTCTTTTACTTTAGCTGCCAAAATATTTCTAAATTACACGTTTGCATTTATAATTTTATGATTTAAAATATATATGAAACCGAGTAAGATTTTAATATTTCACATAAAATTAAGTTAATATTTTAAAATAATTATGACAGTTAACGAATAAGGTGAAATCCTTTAAGACCAACTTAGTAAAAGGATAAGTTAAAAATTTTAATCTCCTGTCGAGATATTTTAAAATTACGAATTTATTACACACCTATAGGTCTAACATGAACGAGAGGAATTTGAAATTTCCCTGATTATCTCTCATCTTAAAGGAAATACTTTGGAAAAACAACATTGAAATTAAAGCGAAAACGTATGAAGATAACTCTGAAAGTATAAAAAACAAAAATGTTATTAAAATTATTGGCAAGGAATTAAAGAAAACTGGTGTTATTAATTGAATGCAGTATACATGAAATAAAATAAATACTTACTCTTTGCCTTAATTAACGAGGTTTAAATAACAAATCTGAGAAAAACGACATACACTTTAAATAATAAACACAAAGATGTTTTTTTAAATATCAAATGATAATATTGCTGAGATAAAAAAGTGATTTCGAAAAATATTTTGATGGTAAAAAAATATAAAATCATTAAATATTCCTGATTAGTTATAATTTGAGTTTGGTTGCAATACAACGAACCGTCTGAATATTTCATTTATAATTATTCATAAATATCAATATTTAATTTAAAGTTTCTAGAAAACCCCACAAAAATATCATCGACGAGGCAATATAATTTTGAGTTGAAAATAAGCTCTATATTAAAATACAAGTAAATAAGGAAGTGAAAAACAAAATGATATATTTGGTGATTAGGAAATTATAAAACAGAAACGTTGAATTAGTTTTGAAAATTCTTATGATAACTACAAGAACCATAAAACATTTATTAGCGATTGTCCTTACAACAAGTTTTTCAAAAAGATGAGAAGAGAAAACTTTGGAAAACACTAATTATATGTTACATTTTTCTCTTCCTTGGTTGGTTTCATTAACTATTTTGTGGCATTGCGGGTATTTGAATGTGCATAAAAAGGATTTTGTTTCTTTTAATCTTTAGGACATTTAGAACCGTGGGCTGTAATCGAACATTTATTTTTCCGTAGTTTTCTTTTCCCATCGTTCGGTTGAAATATGACATTTCGGGCATTATACAAAGAAGATTTTAAAACATTTCACCCATTATAATCTTTTCTCTTACTGTGATTCTTGTCTAATAAAAATTTAATCTTACATGCAGTTTTGTTTGACTGACATGCAAGCTTTTCTTTAAGCCCAATTATTCAACAAACAGGCTCAGGGATTTCAAATGAACATCATTGCATTTCTTTACGAAAGTGATTACCTTCAGTCACTGTCTGGTTTTTACAACCTTCCGATAATCCTATTTCTGTAAAGGTTGAATAAGTCATACAAATTGCGAGTCAATGACATTCATGACGATTCCGTATGTCTTAATCTTTATGACACACCATATGTATTTATTCATTTTATGGGATGCTTACTTTCATTAAAGCATTTCTGGGATTTGCTTTACAAAGAGCTCAGTGATTAAACAAATCTGTTAATTCGGTTTTAACTTGATTTATGTATGATTCAATATGCATTAAACACGAATTAAGAATATATGAGTATTTGGAAGGAAATATTTCATATAAAGAATAATTTAATGACGATGAAGAGCTAAAACTTCAATTAAAATTAGTGATACCTATGTATTTATAAAGGCTGCGTAAATTTTTATTATAAGTTATAATTTGAATTGAGAATCAGTAATATTCATGTAGACTCCGTAATCTAAATATCTGCAACATTTTGTATGATTTTATTAATTTATACTTATTTTCATAATATAATAGCAGTTCAGAGATTAATTTTATAAATACTATTAAAATCAAAGAACCTTTTGATACATATACATTTTAGTGCAAATGTTTATATGCTTTTTATGAATTTGTTAATAATGGTTAATCAAAAATCAAAAAATGCTTGGAAGAATTATATATACGTTAGTTTAAGATAAGATACGTTAATGCAAGACAAGTAACATTAATTTTTCTTGATAACGAAGACAAATATTTAACAAGTTCTATGAACGTTTGCGATAACCATTGATAAGGTGAAAAAAATATTTACATCGGATTGTGTAAACGATTTTGAATAAAAGACTACATTATAGAATATTTTACATTTTTGCATTACAACATTTTTAGAAAATACATTTGCGTAACAAATCATTATTCTTACATCCAGATTAAATTTTGCATTTAATAAATATAATTTGTTGGTATTGTATTCCCATTTCTATATCATCTATTTTTTTATTGCATTTTATTTATGTTTATAATGTAATTTTCTCTTTTTATGTTTCGAAATACAAAATTTTGAAAACTTTATAAACACTATTTCAGGGAGGGTACGGAGTAACCCAGTACAATAATGTAATTGTCCCGTAGATAAAATTCCAGGTTTAAAAAAATTAAGATATTTGCAAAATTAAATAAAAAATTAACAAATTAGAATAAAAATTTTGAAAATATTTTATTAATGATACATATGTGAAATATAAATACATAAAATTATTAAAAGAAATTGTACAATGTTGTATTCATGCAAAAAAAAATAATCCAATACTAATAAAACATTGCAGATTATTTTAAAAAGGCATTTTAAAACATTCTGGTGGTTATCCAAGAAAAACTAAAGCATCAATAAAAAATAAATTAAAAAAATATATATTTAAAATGTCAAAATGTACCCAAATGAAATGGACTCTTTTACTATAAATACATTGCATTTAATCGGAATGGGTAAATAACTGTCGATAAGTAGTGAAGGTTTTTTTTTCCTGTTTGCAATAGTAGAGAACGAATTGGCCTTTTTTATTTCTCAGTTGTAAAAAGATGCATGATGCGTTCCATCAGATCAGCGCAAAGAGCTGTAATACAATTTCTTCACAACACATTTCTGACAATGGGTGCCATAAAATACAAGCCCAGGAGGAAACTCTCCAAAAAATAGTGCTGCTTCAAGGCAACGTTTGATCATATGTGGCCAAGAAGGCCATTGAATTGATGGAAATATTTCGATGAAAAGTCTTCAAACATCCTTCGGACAGACTCGATATCTCTACCCACACCCCCCATGTTACTTCCATAACATTAACAAAAACATGTTAGTTTTTCAAAATTGAGATTTAAATATTTTGAAGTATTACTTGTATAAACCGATAAAATACGCAAAAATGAATGCATTTTGCATACTTTTTGATACCCGTTTTTAACGGAATAAAAAGTACTGGCAATAATTAAAGAATTAACACATCCACATTTTGCACCAAAAACGGATAAAATAAAATTGATAATAAAGCGGATTTGAGGTAACTGCAACCAATCCTTTATTAAAAACAAAAGAGTTCTTGTGAAGAATTATGCTTAAGACAAAGCGAACGAGGATTAAACGATGTATTTTAGTCTTTAAATTAACCTCTTACCTCAGAAATGGGTGATTATCTATTGGCATTGTGTGTTGAAGGGCCCTAATAAGCCTTTATGATAATTATCAAAATTGCATTGAATTTCAAGGATGTATTCTGGTCCTAAAGCTTAGATTAAGATCGAGCATTTAATATCAGCTCGTATTTGAATCAGTCGTAATGAATGAATAAATTTCACTCATCGTTGCATGAATGACGTTAATAACGTTGTCTGCATTGACCGTGAAATTTTATGACGATAGTTGCTCTTGATGTAGTAATGAAATTTCAGAGTTAGTATGATTTAATTTTATGTGACATTTTATGATGTCAATAAATACAGAGAATGAATATTTTCCATTCCAGTCGTTTAATTATTGCTATTACTGTTTCAATTTCGAGCCTTCAGACATACGCACAAACACTGTTTTAGAAGAATTTATTTTTATTCTTAATTGATTTGTAAAGCTTTCATTTAAACTTATTTTATTAAAGAAACTATTTAAACTAATTTAAAATTAAATTTGATTAAATTATCTCTTTTTTTTAATTTAGTCACACACATTTTTTTTTTTTTTTTTTTTTTTTTTTTTTTTTTTTTTTTTTAATTAGAGTTAAAGGAATTTCTAAGAAAATATAAAACACCGTATGACTTTGTAGATTAAATAAAAGTTATTAAAAAGTTCATTTCCAATATTCAAAATAGATTGAGTATTAGTGTTCTTCCACATATTGTATTACCACCAATATGTTTGTAGCAAGTTAAAACATCATAAACGGGCATTAAAAAAATTACAATAAATAAATTTACATGAATTTAAAAACTGATGACCAATCACTTCAATTTTGCCTTAATAGGAAACAACAAAGTAATATATTTCAAAAAATCGATTTTTGTTTATTTACATAATTTGACAGTATTTACATTGGGAAATATTTTTCAAAAACGATTTTTTGAAAATAATATATATGACAAAAATGCACCATTTGTATCATTGACGCACATGACTAAAAAATTTAAACGTGTCTTCTTCTCTAGAAACAATTTATTTTTATTCATATTTGCTTTGTAAAGTTTTTAAAATTAATGTTATTAAAGAAACTAGTTAAACTAATTTGAAATTACATTCGATTAAACTATCAATTTTTTTGCATTACAGTCTCGCACAATTTTTTTTTTTTTTTTTTTATAAATTTAAGCCAACAAATAAATTTCTAATAAAAAAAATTGCGTGACATAATAGATTAAATAAAAGTTATTCAAAAATGATTTCCAATATTAAAAATACACTAGGTGTTACTGTTCTTTCACATATTGTATCAGCACCAATAAGTTTATAGCAATTTTAAGCATTGTAATTGGGCATTAATGAAAGGAATGACAAATGATTGACAATTAATGTACAAATTATGGTATAAGTGCTATGAATGAAGATTAATAAAATTTTAAAATTGAGAAAAATTGAACAAGAAATGATATTGTGTAGAAATCATCTTTTCAATAATATTGTTATTGAAAATTCGTCATTTACAATTGTATCAAAATAAAAATAATTTAAAGAATGAACTTTTTATTTTAGGTGTTACACATAAAATTGCATTATACATAATTACATGTCACATATTAAAATAGAAAAAAAGCATAGTCATAAATTTTTCGATATTTCCTAGAATTATACTTTTTATTGGATTCCTTAAAAATCTTATTTTAGTTTTCATTTAGTTACTAGTTATTATCAAAAGGTTTTCAGCACTTTCTTTCTCTACACTGTAAAAATTAACCACTAAATTACTAAATTTACGGCAAAAATTGCTAGCAGCGTGTTTTTTTTTTTTTTTTTTTTTTTTTTTTTTTTTTTTTTTTTTTTACAGTGTAAATGAATGAAAAAAATATGCTTTCAATTATCAGCAGTTTACCATTATTCCTGCATTATTCTTTGCTACTATACAAAATAAAAATACCTGAAAGTTTATAGTTTAGTTTGCCTTGAATATGACTAATAGTAGTAATAGCAAACATAATAAAAGAATCAAGTGCAACTAATATTGCTAGCTTTTCTGATAAAATATGAAATAGATATCACGATCTAATAAAATCAATTGTCTTTTTACTATTAATAGTATTATCTGAAATTTTTATAAATATCCATGAAAACAATAAATATTTAAATGGGTCTGGGACGGAAAGATCTTCAAATTTTCTTTAAAAAAATTATTGCATTAAAAATTTCTTTGTTTTTATATTCTTAAAATGATGCTTAAGTCATGGTTCTTTCTTAATTTTATAAACGAAAATATTAATTTTTTAGTTTTGGTTTGTTTTGAAGATTTAGCTTTCAAGCAATGGTTGTCATGAAATGACTTCTTGTAAAAATGCATTTTTCTTCACGATGGGTTTTTTCACATTTTCTAGGATTCAAATTGTTATAACTCAAGCACCGTTAAAGATAAATGCTTCAAACTTAGAATATATCTTTTTTAAAGTTTCACTTTAATTCTGATTCAGCAAACTTGAAAACAATATTTACTTTTAAAAATATGAATTTTTAATAAAAATTACATTATTATTATTTTTAATTTTACTTTAAATATTTTTATTTTTTATTAATATTTTTAAAAATGCTGAATCAAAATTAAAATTTAGATAATTGTGATCATTTGAATGTAAAAAAATTTAAATTCTACAAATAATATTTTGAGTTGTAATGATTTTAAATTACTCCACTCTTTTAATCAATTTAAAATTTAATTTAAAAAAATTCTGAGAAGTTTTATCATGTCATTTTGTTTACAAATAATGTGATTAATCATCACTAAAAAAAAAAAAAAAAAAAAAAAAGAAAAAAAAATCGAAATTTTAACTCAATAAATAAAAATTTGTCCCGAAGCCCTTTAAATAAAATTAATTTACCTTCAAGTAAGATTATTTGAAGTTATGGCAAGCATTATAAAACATGAAACAACATTAATATTGCAATTATTGTTTCATTTTTATTAAATATGAAATAGATCTAATAAAAATAACGGCATTTTCACAATTTGAGTATTGCTACAAATTTCTATAAGGATCTGTCGAAATGATAAATATTTAAATTTCTAGGCGTACGATTCAAAGCAATATTGTGAACAACATTGAACGAACACTTCTTTTATAAACACAATGCCTTAATTTGAACTACAACATGGGGAAGCATATATCGGAAAAGATTTGGTCCAGTTTATGGCTTAAGAAATCCGAAGGATAAAGAAATAGGTGTGTCGTCGTTGAGCTTTTGAGGATGTATTATGCTCTGCCACTTTAAATGAAGATCTATTCATTGCAAAACTTCCTCATTTGAACCGCGCACAAAAGAACATGAGATTTCGCAGTTCAGAATTTTAATAAGCTATAGGAAATGAAATAAAGTCTATAATAAAAAATCTTCGCTCCATTCGACGTATAGTAGGAGACTCTTGTACAAGTTTTTAATTCTAAAAATAAGGAAAGCAAACACTTTAACGAGATAATATTATGAATACTAATAACACAGTTAAGATTGTTATTTAAATAAAGGCTTGCGCGATATAAATATCATTCTTAAAATTAAGAAAAGATGTAAATATCCCAACTTCAAAGTGAAAGTAAACAAGTCAATATATACTTCAATATGATACTTCTAATGCATTTTTCAATTTATTACCGTAATTTCCGGCATCTAGTCCGCAGATCAAACTATCATGTCTGGACCAGGAAATTTTATTTAATAATTGGTATCAGATATTTATCGCGATTTAAAGAATTACATGTGCTTAAATAAATTTTCGGTGTCCAAACATAATTGCATGATACGCGGATTATATTCCAGAAATTAGGGTTGATAAAATCCTTAATAATAAGTTATAAAGATACACATAAATTGTTTAAGAATTAGAAAACAATTGTTGTTTTACAATTAAAAAGAGTCATTGCTAAACATTATTTTTTTTTTATTCTAACCAATTTAAAATCAACATTCTTGATAAAATTTGTGCATTTATTACTTAACAAAGACATCACAATATGTTAAAAGTTGTTAATAGATGTAAAATCAGTTTAAAAAGCTTAAACATTTAAAATACTATCCTCAATGTTTTCTACCACAAACGTGATCATTATCAGAGCTTATTATTATTATTAGCTTGAGAATCAAATCAGCTTTTATGATGATCACATTTGTAATCGAATGTACTCGATAGGAGGTATTAAGTTTCGATTCTTTAAAACTGATTTTATATCTAATAAAAATCATATTGTTGCATCATTGCAAAAAAATAAATGCACCTTTTTAGCAAAATCCTTGATTTTATATTCGTTTAATCGAAGGTGAATGCGACATTCCAGTTACATATATATATCTTATGGCGTTTTAATTTTATTATGCATTAAATTCCTCTGAATTAATCAGCCGTATTCTGGATACGTGCGAAATGTTCAAATTCGAACCAGTAATTTAGAAAAGTAATTTTCAACTTGTATAATCACATGTAAATTAGGCAAAAAGTACTTTCCTGAAATACTGATGAAATTTCTATATTTTCCACACTTGTCATTAATAAAAAATTTAAGAGGGTGTTTCAGTCTATAAAAGAATTAAAGCTACATTATAGATTAAAATTATATGTTTAAAACATTCTTATTCAAAGGGAAAAAATAAATCAATAATAATAGAGTACCATATTCAAATTTCAGAGAAAAAATGTCTAAGTAATAATAATAATAATGATAACGTTATTCTTTTCTTTAAGTATTTATCCTGTTTGTCATGCAAACTACAATAAGCAGTAGGATAATCAATCATAAAATCAATCACTATCAAAGCAAAACACACCCGTCGAGAATATAGACCACGAAATCACCAGCACGTAATAAATATAAATTCTTGTTCCCCGCAAATTGGCAGCATAGCAAAAAAGCAACCATAATTTCAAATTTCCGCTATCTTATTCTATTTTAAACCCACCTCTTAATTTGACATGATTTGTGATCAAATTTATAAATTTCACTCTTGTAGAAAAAAATATGACTATTACTTTATTTCTCATTCAAACATTTCTCTTTTGTTCCTTGTACAGATATGTAGTTTCCCCTTACTATTTCCTTGAATAATGTCATTTCCTTTATCTATCTTTGTATAACCATCTCCAATTCAATCGACACAATTGTAGTCATTCTCATCGGCGAAAAAGAAAAATCAAGAGAAATACATCGTTACGTGAATAGAAAATGATTTTTAGATCACTAAAACATTCATGTTAAGAATTGATAGCCCTTTTTTAGAAACACGAAATATTTAAAGACAAATTCTTTTAGAGAATTTTATTTTTTTATTTGAAGCTTGAAATATATTAAGTTTTATTTAAGTTTGAGCACATATAGGAGAGAGAGGGGGGGGGCACCTTTGAACATTTTTTCAGAAAATCAATATATTTTTTATTTGAATTATATTTATTGAGTTTTAAATGTTACATAATAAAAAAAAAACACATTTCTTCATCATATGAACCATAAATGAAACATTTTCCATAGAAATTATATAAGTTGTGAGGTTTTAAAAAGTTGAAGGATTTTTGTTTAAACCTGCCCCATGTAGGGGTACCGTTGAACAAGCAAGGGGCACCTTTCAACAAATGAATAAAATATGAAAATATTGAGTTTTTTTTTTTTTAAAGTTGCATATGTTACAGAAATATAAAGTAATATGAATAAAATTAAATAATTACATTTTGTTGAAATTACTGATTTTTTTGTTTTATTTAACCAAACTTAAATCCATCAAAGTTGATGTCAAAACTCATTGTTGATAAAACACAAAGTGCCCCTCCAGTTGTGTTTAGTTGTGAAAACTTTTTTACAATATCCTTGAAATACACCAATGGGATATCTCATGCTTCTGGAAAATTAAAAATTTTCATTCGCTATTTTTTTTTTAAGAGACCTGATATAAAATTCTGTTTTATCCATTACGGAAACCAGAAATAATGTTTAGCAGCCTGTTAAATCATGAATCATTATTTTGTATCCAGGAATTGCAATTATCCAATAAATGAATTTAGATTTCATTTAATTTAGATTTGAAGCTTTCCATCTCTGATACATACAGAGGTTGGAACCTGTGTGTGGAGTAAGGGGAATTATTAGCAGTATAAGTCCATGTTCTTTGACACTCTTAATTAACCCCTTTTCACATAAAAAAAACTCAGAAATAATAATATTTAGATACATTAACAACTCTTTTCTTCATAATATTAGGTGTTCTCTTTAAATTACTTCAATTATTATTTATCACCAGTTTATTCGGTGTTTTTTCGCTGTTCATTGGTGCCCCAACTTTTTTGTTCAATGGTGACCCATCACATGGAGTTCAATATTACAATGGTTTACTCAATAGGCTGAAGATTTTGAATAAAACAAAGCTTATAAACTGAAGCTAACATCTTTGTTTAAGCATTGAACAATAAATTAAAATTTTAGGGATAGAAGTTTGTAAACAAAAATCTTACAACTCTATTTTCTTAAGTTTAGATTCAAGAGGGAGAAAAATACATATCTTGTTTAGACAGTAATTTTCATACAAAATGGTACAGCTTTGTATAATTATTCCCTTGAAGTAGCAGTAATGTATTACTATATACATTTTTAAAAAATAATTTATTTCAAGAAAAATATTTAGAGTGTTCAAAGGTGCCCCCAGTTCAAACGTGACCCCCTCTCCCCTATATATGTGTGTGTGTGTGTGTATCATAAATACTTCGTTTATAAGTGTTTAGATCTAGTCTTAAAACTTCATCAATAATTACTTCATTTAATAATTGTTGTTCCAAATTTAAAATGTATAATGCTTGTATCATGACTTAATAGTCAATTTATAATTTATGTTTAAAATGGAAGCTAATTTGTAATATTCTCTAATGGTTATATACATATCATATATATTCATATGTATATATCAAACATATCTCAAAAATTGTTTTATCTCATGGATGACAGCGTTATGAGGTATTATATTATATGGTAAAACTAAAATACCAAAATGCGAAAGTATTGCGAAAATGAGGCAGTATAATTTAATAATTAATAATTCTATATTTACTAATTAAGACGGTGAAAATAATTTATAAAATTTAATAATTAAATTTTAATATTCTTTTTTCAGGAGAGTTTAGTACTACCCATTAACGGTCAAACACATGCTACTAATAATGTTGCTAGTAAATGTTGCAACTTGTATAAAAAAAAAAAATAAATAAAAAAAAATAATATTTCGAATTACTTTTTTTAAATAATCCATAAAATTTATTGGATGTACTTTTTACATGCCTGTTAACTTATTTAGAGTAAAATTTTAGTTTTAAATATAAATAGATATAAGGAAGTCGAGATATTTTTTCTCGGTTAAACAGTGGCTGTTTTAAAATTAAGGCCATTGTGCTTAAATGTGATGACCCTTAAATGCGACAATGCTCTTTTACTTAAAATCTTAATACAAGAATCATAAATAAATACTGTATAATGAGGCATTCGATCTTAAAAAACAAAACTCAAAACATTTTTCTACATTTAAAACGTTTCCTTTAAAAGAGATATTTATTCATATATATACATTTTTTATTTTACAGTAACCCCATGCTTATTAAATGCGACAAAAATTTCCAATATTGGCTCACGGATTTTCTTTTTTAACATTAAAATTCAAATAGCCTTATGAACATCAAGAACTACGTTGTCTGTTCATTTACTTGACCTGTAATCATTACAAAAAAGCCCCCCAGTTTTCATATTAGAATTTAAAATAGTCTACGCGTTTTGAAGATATTGTTTTTTTTTTGCGACATACTGATTGCTGTAAATTCTTAGCGATGTTTATGAGATTAACGAGGTAAGTTTATATGATATTTGTCATACATTGTATTAAAATGATGTTTAAACCCTTCGCGACGGGAGTCTTTTTACGAAATTTCTAATGTTTAGTCACCGGTTTTTAAAAACAGAAATTTGCGCATTATAAAATCGAGAAAATGATCCAATTAAAAAAGGGAAATTTTACAGGAAGGGATGAACAAAAATTCTGATCCCTTCTTGCACCACTTATATAAGGATCGCTCATCCCCAAGGGATTAAAACAATTATTTAATTAAGCTGTGTTGAGTCAGCATAACCCTCCATTAATGTTTTTCTTTAACCAGGTAATTAAATGTGTTTTTAATATAATCAACATAGAAAAATAAGCTTCTTTAAAAAATTTAATGAAAAAAAAAAAAAAAAAAAGGCTGTAAGAAACGCGATGTGCTTTCCGGTAACGTAATATAGACACATTATTACGAATTCTGCAATAATTTCATGTGATTGAAATCCTGAAAAACCTTGTTGAAAACACTTAAATTATGTTCATTTTATTGCGGTTAAGTAAGTTAATTTTACTAACATTACGCTATTCGGTAGCTTAAATGCTGTCTCTGATTTAAAAAGAGTGCAATTGAGTTATGCGCTGATTTAAAGGTCCATAATTTTTGTTAGAACTTTTTAAAAATCTAATATTTTTTCTAAAATCTAATATACATCGTTTGCTGTAATTTACTTGAAAGAAAAAGAAAATTTCTAGAAAAAGAACGATTTTTAAGAAATATGAATTCAATCCAAAAATAATAGAAATAAAATAATAAAATTTTTTAAACAAATCCGTCATTAGTCACATTGTAAATGACGTAGATTTGTGAAAAGCAATCAATTAGAAAATTTTTAAACTTAATGTGCAATGACTTTCCTTAATTCTGTTTTGCATCTAATATCTGATGAACGAAGTTAGTTTCAGATATAAAACATAGTGTCTAGTGAGTAGTAATTTTTACAACTGAATAAAAACGTATTAAGTCAAGGACTCGAAACCAGAACCCGTTCGAATCCTAGTCTGGAGACACATTTTCACTCATTTGGAAAAAAAAATGCTACTCGAATGATATATTTATCAATTAGTATGATTCAAAAAAGTCTATTAAAAGGGTCTGTTAGAAAATAAAAGAAAAACTTTTTTTGTCATTTAATACTAACTGGGCGAAAATTTCCGGGCCAGAATTCGAACAAAAACCTGTTAGCTGAAGCTATCAATGCTCTATTTCAAGTGAATGATGGATTAATTAGATCCTCTAATTAAATGGGGGTACTAATTGCATTAAATAAAATAAAAAGTCCTGTCCTATGTCTTATTTTGAATTTCCATCTGTAATAATTTGTCGGAATTTTAAATTATTTTAATATAATAATAATAATATTCCCTCGACTATCCTATATCGTTTATATCTTACCTATAACTTTGAAATGTCTTGGGTAGTAACATATTAATTTCATTTGACCATAGTTTATGAATAAAAAGATAATAAATGTAAACTAATTTAAGATTTAAATTATTATTATCATTTGTTTGATAAAATTAGAAAAGATGCCAAGAATTTTATATTTCAAATATTACTATTTTTGAAAAGTAATCGGAAATAGCGGTATTCAAATTTCGTATTCCTTGATACAAGCATTTAACTCCAATGTATTTTAAAGGTGATAATTATGGGTTTTTTTTTTTTTATTAATTTTATACGAGCATTGCACATAAATAGAAATATGATAAATAAATATCCAGTAAGTATCCAGTCCAGCATATAAGTAAACCAGCTTTACGTTTCGACTATTATTTAATTCAAACGTAGTTTACAAGAATTAATCAAATTTTAATTACAAGCTAACGCAAAATACAAACAGTTTGAAACGAAATATAATATATATATATATATATATGTAATTCACTTAACATTTATCCAAATTAATGAAATGCACAAAATATAATTGAAAATCCCTAGGCATTCATCACTCCATATCAAAAATAATTTAAGCTTTTTTAATACCCCAAAGCTAGGTTTTCCTTCTTATCAAACCGGTTAGTGTGGCACTTTTATGTCCGGTTGTTCACTACGAGTTTACTAGGTCCCTGTTCCAGCAAGAATAACCGCAAACAACCGTTAAATTACTTTGAATTTTTATACTAATAATTTATGTGAGAAAAGTCGTAACGGTGAAGGACATCTCAACAGAGCCAAACTGAATACTGAAAGGTCGTAGAGTTTTTTTCATTTTTGACGATCGCGATTTCCATTATACTATGGGCGGCAACAAGGTGTGGTGTTTTGAAGTGAAATAATGGAAAAATTATTTCAAAGGGAATTATGGATTTAAAGAAAATAAAATAGAATTTACATAACTAATTTCTTGAGAAATGAAAGTATTTAGGTTAAGTTACGGAGAAACTTTAAGGTTTAAAAAAAAAATAAGAAGAAAAACCCATTAAAATTTGTTTCATAGGTATAGTAATGTTGTTTAAATGTGCATCTGAAAAACAATTAATTGAAATACTGTAATTTAAAAAACACTCTACTAGATGAATTAAATTGTTCGGAGGAAAGTTTTACATTGTAAATTTTCTTTTAAGTTTCTATAAAAATAATAACATTGTTGGAAGATGAAATGAAAATGTGTTTAAAGTTTTTTCTACATTTCATTTCCAGGAAAATTTTCTTAAGGAAGCCGTTGAAAGTAAAATCGCATTATTAACACATCGAAATAAGAAATTTTTTTTTATTTTCCTTTTTCTGTAGATTCTTTAATGGATATCTCTCCAAAACATATGTTATGCATTTAATTAAATATGTGTATATGCATTATTCTTCTTTATAAAGAAAGTGACTGTGCATATAATAGAATTTAATGAAATTTACAGGGTGGCCACAAAATATTCAAACACACTTTATTTATTGAAATACATAAACAATGTATTAAGAAATTGCAAATTGTTCAAAGTAGGAGATAAGATGATATTCATAAAATATTCACGACATTAATTTTCAAAAGTTACATTTTAAATTATGTTTACGGCTCTTTGGTACTTTAAACTTTCAGCTTATAACGCCAAGCAATCTAGAAAAGGATATAGAAAATAAATAACATATGGGGAAAATATACAGAAAACTATTTTTGAAATAAATTCTGCATGCTCTGCTAAGTAAAACAGAACAAATTTCATTTATCGACGATCTAAACACACCGAGCTGTGAAACTTTGCATTTTATCAATTTTGAATATTTCCAGTGCTAAAATCCTGTTTAAATCCTTTTAGCACTCGAAAGCTCCGGAATTTCATAAAATTCAAAATATCATAACTAGGTGAGTTTTAATGGTAGAAAAATCTTATTTGTACTGTTGCACTCATCAGAGCATGGAATCTTTTTTTTTTCCTAAATATAACATACAGGATACAAAAATCGTATAAAATTTTTAAAAGGCAAATTTTTGAAAAAAAAAATAGCAGGACAATTTCACCAACATTATCTTAATTTCTACCTTATTTTGAACACTTTTGTAATTTACATTGCCTGCTTATCTTCATTTAAAAAAATAAAGAAAGAATATTTCAATATTTTTTAGACATTACTTTAATTAATCAATTTAACCAATTACTTTAAAAATTACATAGAAAGTTCAATTATAGTAACAAACCTCGTTGCAAAAAGTGTAATTTTTTGATGTGTGTTTCAAACATTATTGCAGTCTATAGTAAACCAAACCGACCTTCGAAATATTTAGTAACAGATATTTCTGTATATTTGGCAAAATTACTGAAAATTCCGTTATGACATACAGATAACTAGTTTCTAATTTAATAGAAAATGTAATATGAAAATTTTATTTTTCTTAAAAAATAATCTATAGTATTAAGAAAATCTAGTTTTAATCCAGCATGTCAACAAATGTAACTGTAACTGCTTTCCATATCTTTAGTAAGGCTTCTTAATTTCAATGTATAATTTTTTCAATGACATAAGATTTTCTGTTTTACTAAACATTTTATCTCTTAGAAATATCTGCATTACAGTTTTGCTGAGCTTTTGACATGCTAAAAGAATTGGTGGATTCCACTGTTTACATAAGATTTACTCATTATTTTGTTTGAAACATGTATAATGTAAGGAGATATTTTCCGCTCGTGGGCCATTTGAAACAAAAGATTCGGATGTCACATTTTTATTTAATATTGAAAAATTGCTTTTTTATACTGTAAAAAAAAAAAAAAAAAAAAAAAAAAGTGAAGTTATTTAAACTTTTCTATGAAACAAGAAGATTCCAAGAACATTTTATGCAACGGCAACAACAAAAAATTCATGTAACAGATACAAATTTGCTCTGTGAATAAAAAAAATGTAAGGTTACTAACATTTTTTTAGAAAATTAGGATGTCTCGAACTTTTTATGTAACTGCAGCCCGGGTTACAGATAAAATTCTCGTAAAATTACTGTAATTTTATTATTATTATTGTTATTATTATTATTTTGTAAAGCTACAGATTTTTGAAGCTTTACAAAAATTAATTTTGTAGATTTACATCTTTTTTTTTTTTTTTTTTTTTTTTTTTTTTTTTTTTTTTCCTTGTACAGTGTAGTGAGAAAATTTTATTAAGCCTAAAGATCTCTGTAAATTTACATCTGTAGAATACAGGTTTTTTTTACAGTGTATAATTATTTTTTTATGAAAATGCTCTAAACTTTTGAATTATTCTAAAAACTTGCTTATAGTGTTTTATGGTCAAGTGTTTCTTCTTCTTCTCCTTAAACCATCAATATTTCACAGCATTTACAATGACATAAGTTGTTGTGTTGTATTGAGCGTTTTATCCTTTTGAAATACTGGCATTATAGATTTTCCCCACTTCTTGACATGTTCAAAGCATTCACGGATTCTACTGTTTACGCACGACCTACCGATTTTACGATTTTGAAATATTCCTAGTCTAAAAACATGTTCCCTTTCAATGCTCGGGGTCATTTGAAACTGAAGATTGGAATTTCAAAGAAAATTTTTTTTCGTTTTACAGGATTAGACATGCTCTGAAATTAAAAAGACCGATTCATTTAAATCATTTAATGCTGTTATTAAAATCGAAATTAAAAAGACAAATCAAAGAAAAAAAACATTACTTATAGAAATCCAACTGTGGTATTTGAACGAAATAGTGTGAGAAATTTCACTTTAAATCGCTTGAGGAAGTATGCTAAATATCAAAGAGTAAGTTGCTCATATAATTTATTGCATTCTTATTTGTGATTTTTTTTCCAATGGGGAAAAAAAAACAGTTTTTAATATATTGATGAATTATAAAGTGCTTGCTCATTTGTCATTAAAAATTTGTTTAAATATATTTTTAAATGATCGAAATAGAAAAGTTATTTTTTTAAGTAACACATATTTGCTTAAAATTTTTACATTGCTATAAACATATATTGATAAATTTGTCTCGACAGTCAAAAGTCTTATAGCTTTAAATTTCTATCTAAAGTTAAAATGATCAATTTTTTCTTGAAAACTCATTATGATTACAAAATGGATTCTCTAAATTGGATATGAAATAAAAAAAAATATTTAATTCTTCACGAGATAATATGTTTCTAAAACATTCAATCTTTAATAATAAAACTATTTCGATGTGAAAATTGAAAACTACCACACATATTTTTCATTTGATAAAATTATCATAAAGACAAAAATTTTCACTTATTTATTTAATTTTTTCAAGAATTTTATTAAACTTTGATCGCAATTTAAGTAGTACTTCACATCAGATTGGATCCTGATATTTTCTATTTTACTCGAAGACATCAAAATTTTTTGTTAGCATGAAAATAAGTTTTAACTCTTAAAATAATGAGAAAAGTCAATAACTTACCAATGCATATAATCCTTAATAACACAGCTTCTTGTATGTAAATTTTCAAAACTACAGTGCATATTCTTTAATTAAATCCACAAGATATTTGTATAAATTTTATTACACTTTGATCAGATATTACGAAATGTTTCATACTCAATATTTCAGATTCAACTATGATGTTTCCAGTTATTTTTGAAGATATCAAATATTTTCTTTGGCATTAAAAACATTGTTTGAAGCAGCAACTTAGTTTTTTCCAGCCACAGAGATGCAACTATGTGTATTATATCCTTCGTTATTCAGCTACTAGACGCATTATTTTCTTTATATTTAATCCATTTTGTAGCAGAGGATAATGAAATCACTCTCACAAATTTTTAAGTATGAAAGTTTGCCTCAAATTTCCGGTATCACAATCAGACGAAAAATTAATCTCAAAATTATCCACAACAATCTTCTTTATTGTAATCCATTATGACCTATGAAAAACAGAAATAGAAATTGTTTATATTTGTATTTACAATAACTGCAAAAAATATTAAAGCAAGACAAAAAAAGAAGATTACATTTTTTTTTTTTTTTTTTTTTTTTTATTAATCTAAACAAAATTTTTCACTATATTCTACTTTACTATTTTAGCTAGAAAATTTAAAACGTGAAGGAAAGAAGATTAAGATGACGAATCCAAACTTCCATTATTTTTCATGAATTCAGTTTTTAAGTAAATTGAAAGGCCGAGTGTGACACTTTGTACAACTTTTCTCTGTCTGACAGAAAATATTTTCATCGGCCCCCAAAGGTTGAAAAAAGGAAATTTTCCAAGAGAAAGTCACATTCGTTCCCCGCACATACGGTAAGATGACAAATGGATAACTGTTTACATAATGCAGGACTGAGAATTCCCCGTCCCAAATGTTTGCTTTTTAGCTCAAATTTTAACAATATTTCTTGTTTTATTAAATCTCAGAAATTCTGTCATTAAATAAGGCGAGAAATACCATTAAAATTTAGTGGTAGCAAGTAGTCATTCGGGGCGGAGACTTCCCATCCCTGCTTATGGCTAACAAGATACTTATCAAGATATATTGTACAAGGTACCTTTATTTAACAACAATATCCCACTCATATTCATAATTTATTCTAAAGATGATGTAAATTGAAAATTCAAAAATAAGAATGATATAGCTAGGTTCTGTATCTGGTTTGACGCACATTTCAAAAAGAAAAATCAGCATGAGCCCAAGATTTTCACACGAAGTACTGGAATCAGAGTTTTTCCGTGTAATGTTCACCCCCAAGCAATACGGTCATAACGGTTATAAATTTCATCTTGCCATCTAACCATCGCCATATTTGTTTAAATTAGGTTTATCGTATATTTTTGCACTGTAAACAACCCGCGTTTCGCATAAATATTTAATTTTCTGAGTTGTATTTTGAGAATATTCTAGTGAGCGATTCAAATAATTTTTTAATTTAGATGAGTTATTCTTTGCATTTTGAGGGCCAAAAAAATACAAGAACATACTTGAAATTTGAATTTCTACTCCAACTACTGACTGAGTGGTCTGAAATAAATTGTTGATAATGAGTTACATGAATCTTAGATAAAGGTCTCCGGTACACTCCGTCCATACGGAAGAACTATTCCTCATCTTAACTCAATTCGTCATCTTAAACTACTTTCCCTTACATTCATATCTAACAAATTATATTTAAAAGAAAACATATAGCAGTTCTGCATATAATTATGTACATTAAAAAATGATTTTGTTAATTCTTTTTAGCTTATGTCTGTTTTAATTTATTATTTAATTTATTCTTAATTTTTTTAAGATCTTTTCTTTGATTTATTATTCTTTTAAAACAGATTTTTTGAATTAACAGCACTTGAGTTAGTGTATTTGAAAATGATTTTTTCAAATACGATAACGTTTCAATCCACAAATGCAGTTATACCAGAAATTAACTATCTATTTAGAGAATATTTATGAAATTATCAAATGTATAACACAATTTTTAATGGAAAAATATTAATTACAAATGAACTCAGTATCTTCCTTTTTTAAGAAAATATCACGCTCAGAATAAAAAACTTAATTGAATTAATTATTTAGGAATAGTATTATTAATTGCTTAAAAGCATTTCGTTTTTTTTTTTTTTTTTTTTTTTTTTTTTTTTTTTTAAATCTCTTAAGAGTATCTATACGCTACATACAAAGTGATTCATATACGTAAACATACACAATCCCGTGTATAAATGAATATTATAGCATATTTGAGAAAATACAAAGGGTGAAAAAGCTTCTATGAAACTGTTAAAGATAAAAAGAATGAAACAATGTCTAAATTTGTTGTAATTTTTAGTACAAGGAAAATGTATATTTTGATTACGTTATATTACTTTTTAAGGAGAAAGCTGAAAAGGCTGAAAGCATCTTATTTCACCATTCAGTATACTTAATTACTGTCTCTGAGTGAGAAATATGAAATTATATATTTTTTATAGCAATTATGTATATACTTATGGGTATAATGGGTGTCGGCAAACGCGTATTTGATGGCCCCTACTATAGTGCACTTGTGCTTTAATTCCGACCAACTATAGATTGAAAAAAAAAATTATTTCAATGAGTTCACTCGTGATCACTTATTAAAGTTTGTTTCCTTAGTTATAAAGTACTGTTTATAGTGTCAAAAGGGCAAAAAATAGTTTAACTGATAAAAGCAAAAAATATATTAATTTATTGCCAAAACAAAATAGGTACATACCTGAAAATACTTGTAGCGATGGCACTGAACTTGAACTTTGAAATGTTACCTTGAACGCCCAATGGAATGGTCTTTTGTGCATACAAGTTATTTTAGATGATATAATGACAAAAGTTGACATTCTTCACATAGAAATATAACATTTTAAAAATACATCTAAAATAACATAACTTTAATGCCATATTTTAATAATAAAAAAATAATAATCGGTAGACTGTATAAAATCTATGACAATATGAAATCCAAATAATAACATTTAAAAAAATGGACGCAAAAATCCTAATGTATTTAATTCATGAATATTCTGATGAAAGAATTCTTACCGAACATTTTAAATTATCCTACAATTATGTAACGTTTCATGAAAACATCTTAGATCAGTGCATCTAGTTTAACAAAATAATAAAAATAGGGGTAAAAAAATTATTATGTCATAAGTTCTTTGCATTTAACAAAATTTTGCTTTAAAAAATAAATCGATTCTTATCTGTTCATTTAGAAGACGCAGAAGAAAAGTTTGCTAAAGGTTACACAAAGTCTTTGATGTTAAGGTTTTATAAGATGTTTATTATTACTTATTTTTTACAATTTTAACAAACAGTTCTATTTAAAAAAGTAAAAACACAAAAAAACTAAATAAATAAATGGAAATAAAACTTTGGAGGGAGGCAAACAGAGAAAAAGGGAAGTGTAAGGTGGCACTGATTAATTTGTCAAATTATGAAGTATATCGCAAATAAAAAATAATCATAAGACTTTTTTTTTTAAAGAAAAAAATATGTATATATATATATACTTTCTGAAGAAGGAATTCTCATTAAAATGAAGCAGTTTGTGTTGAAAATTACAAATTCTGGAAAATTTTCTTTCTTTATTTAATCTATTACTATTGGAAAATTTTAAAATTCATTAGCTTCTAATAAAAGCATATTATAAGTAATCAAACTATGTTAAATTCTTCGCTTCTATATTTTTTATTAAATATCCCATACTTTGCAAACAATTTATGGCATTGCTCTTCTTATCCATTTTGAAAAAAAAAAAGGGATTTAGTCTCTTAATGATAGGTAGTTTACAATCGCATAACATATTCGAATATTGAAACAAAAATGTAGATATAGTAATTTCTTATTTAAAACATATACAAACATCAATTAGACAATTAATTTTGAATTGCAACGCATTGAGAACATATGTACTTTAGTAAATATCTTTTTAACGTTAATTTTCAATGTAAGTCCAAGAATAATGCTAGATTTAAGATATGAGGTATGAGAAAATCTAAATAATAGCTATCGCCATACATGATTTAATATTTACAATAAAGGAATTTTTTTTTTTTTTATCTCTATTTAATAATTGTCAATTGAATTGTTTAGTGTGTGATTATTATTTAAAATTTTATTTATTTTTAGGTGTTGAAACAAACAGCACAGGAATGAATCGTACAGATGACTAAGTAATGCAATCATTCTGTATGACAAAATCCAATAATTTATTTAAAGGTTTCTTTCTTCGTATTTCATCAGAACATTAAGAAAAATCAAATAGGACTCTCCATTTAAAACGTAATATAATATCAGCTGGAATGACAGAAAAATAATTATAATAATAAAAATTTAATTGGAATCTGTTCCATTTAGGATTTTTTTTCACAGTCAAATGCTACTTTTACAATTTAAAAAGATTTTTTTCCACAATTTAAATAGTTTTACTGCTCCCCTCACCCCCATGAAGACAGTTTTTTTTCTGCCAAATTTCTGCATTGATGCGGCTCTAAAATTAATTCTGTGAATTTCTTGCAGTTATCTGAGTCATCTTACCTGCTTTTTTCCAAGGACAAGTAAATACATCATCATCGCCTATCTTAAGACAAAGAAAATAAATGTCACTTACCTTTCATGTTTTTTAGCAAGTTGCAAGACCCATTCTTTACAAACACTTAAACATAGAAGACAACATTTTTTTATTAATGAAAAAGGCACCTGTTAATAGTCAGGTCCTTCTTCTTAATATATATATATATATATATAGATATAGATATATAGTTTCAGTCTGATCCTACTAATATGATAACATAGAAAAGCGCACGCAAAAATTCTACGATTAGCATTGTTGCCCCTATGTTCCCGGAGCTAAAAGCTTGAATGAGTAATTATGCATGACTAACGGTACTTAAATTCCATCCACGTACGAGATTCGTATCTGCCAGTTATGCTTAGGATCGTAATGATTCCGTTATTCAGGTATGGTTAATAAGTCATTCAACACAAAGGAAAAATACAGTTGTCCTTCACTAGAGTTAAATGAATCTTTTAGAGATCTTTCGATTTAGAACTTGTTGATATTTTTTAGAGACAGTGACAGGACGTACCGTGAAATTTATGTAAGTTTTCCACTACTAAAACCCTAGTTATTTTAAACTATTGATAAACATAGAAGTATAAATTATAAGGGTTTTTTTAAACGCCTGATTTGATAAATTATATTTTACTTCAACACACAGTGATTTATAAGCTGTTTTTTAATTGCCTTTAAATCAAGTTAATTTTAATCAATTTTATCTTTAAAACAAAGAAAAAAAATTACTGCGTATGATTCGCTTTCCTAACTTGGACATTCTCCGAAATTTCCCTAATAGCATGCATGGTCACAGTGACGTCACTGTAAGTCACTTTGGTCACATCACATCTGTGACCAAAATTCCACCTCTCAGTGACGTCACATTGTGACTGAGATGTGACTTTCTTAAAAATCTTTAGAAATTTATAAATATCCTTCAAAATATGTTATTTACTTTAAAAAACATGTTTCTGGCAATTTAAATATCGTCGCTTTTGTCACAGTTTCGTCACAATGTTAATGTCAAATTAGTCACAAATGACACATTTTTCACAAATTTGTCACATTGTGACCACTTTGTGAAACGTCACAAAAGAGCTCTAAAACGGCCATAACGACTTCACATTTTAGTCACTGTGACTTCACATCGATGTCACGTGACGTCACATCGACAATTGATGGTCACAAAGTCACAATGTGACTTCACAACGACGTTGCAGTGACGTCACCATGCTTTACGGGTTATTAAGCGGATGCTCGTACGTAACCAAAAGATAAATATAAAGTACTAAAACTTCAATATATGTCACACAAAGCAATAAAAAAAGAGACAACTTTCCAAATTACCCCGAAAATCATTATATAGATTTTGTAAACTTTCATTCTCGTTATGCATATTATAATTATACAAGGATTTCTACACACAAAACATTTAGTAAAGAGAATTTCCTATACATTTATGCTATCAGAAATTATAAAAAAAAAAAAAAAAAAAGAAAAGAAAAAAACTTGTTAATAGATGTAATATTAAATGTTTCTAAGATGATGATAAACAATTGTTTGTATCAGAATTACTGATAATTAACTAAGAAACAAAAATAAAAAAAGGTAATGAACATATGATGAAATAATAAAATGTTTATTATTCAGCAGACAAATTTGCAACTGTTTTTAAAGCAATTTTTAAGATGAAGGTTAATCTCAAAGATGACATCTCGCTTATAGTGTTTCAATATAAAAGAAGAAACTTTTTTTCTGACATGTAAGGGTTTGTAAGAGATTTAGTAACTTTCCAAGAGTTTTATATTTAAAGTTAACAGTTTAAACTACGTAATTGTTTTTAGAATAGATTAGTTCAAATGTATCTCAGCTGACGCATGAGAGATTTTCTTATTTAACTATCAAAATAGGCGTGACAATTTCCTTAAATTTACTGTTTATTCTTAATTACAGATAATCATCCGCTGTTATAGGCCGTATTTATTGATGCAATCCTTTTGTTATCTTAATAAGAAAAGAGCTTCGTCATAGCGTGTCATTTCTAAGAAAAACAACTTTTTTTCTGTTTTAAATAACCTTGTTAAAAATGTTTTTAAACACTTCGTTTAGTTTTGAGAAGATTAAAAGATTAAAAGCTATTCCTGCATTAAGAGTTTAGAATGATATTAATATCTGAGTCTTATTTATTATTATGTGCATTTGTATTTTTGATTGTCTCATTTACAGAGATATAATGACATTGTGAAATGAAATGAACTACAAGCAACAGCTTTAAGGTTGTGTGTGACACTGAGCATATGCAATAACTGATGAAATTTGCAGTTAGTAACGATTTTACTTGTGGATTTGTTATGACATTGATTAGAAGTAATAACACAGATAAATAATTACATGAATTAAAATCCCAATTTCAGCAAACACAGTTAAATTCGAAGATCTGATATAGTATTGAGTCATGTGCAATAATTATTTTCATCAATAAAGGCAATAAATGAAATGTAATTAATAAAATCATTATAGCAATCTTCAAATTTCAGAAAACATTGTTAAACTTAGATATCTTTTATATTCATTATTATATGCTCGCATGTAAACAGCAAAATTAGTTGAGACCAGTAAGAAAACGTCAAAAGACTAGACAAATGTGTAATAGCCCTAAACGATTTATAGCCCTAAAATTGTCCCTGGGAAATTTCTTTTAGGACGCTGCTCTGGAATTGATCTCGCAAATATAATTTAAATAACATTCAAAAGAATTTTAACATAATATTTTATTTAGTTTGGAAACTTTTTACGACTGAACACATTTTTTTAAATTTAAGAACGCATTTTTTATTTAGTTATTCATATTATAATATTTCAGTATAATTTCATAAAATAAAAAAAATCTATTAAGTTTCATGTTTAAAAAAAATATTTTATGTTTTGATTAGTATGATTTTTATATGATTTCATAGATTTTATTTATTTTAGCAGGCATTACATTTTAAATTTAAAAATGCGTTGAAGAATTAATGATATTTTTGTTTATTTACCGAATCATAGACCTTCTGTAAAACTTAAATTCTACAGCGTTATTAACGCGTTAACCAAAATGAGAAACGTAATTTGCTACTTTTATGAACAAAAATACTAATAAAAGAAAAAAAAAATTCTTATTTATTTATGTCTAATATGGTATCTTATTAACTACGATTATTTCGCTTATTTCGAGCAGTGAACATGGAACTATTAATGAAGTGAAACTGCCATATTCTTCAAATATTGAAGCTTCAACTGTAACCACTTTCGTTGGGATTTATTGCCGTAAATTTCAACCAGTAAATTTAAATAGAAAATTTCTTCTTATTTAAATGCCTTATTAATGCAAAATTACATTCAGAAATAGTAGCAAAAACATATATTTATTTATACTGATGGCAGTTTACTCGAGCTGTAGTGAGGCCGCTCTATGTTTCTGCCGTATTGTGATAACCTAGACCTTGATAACCTCTTGTTAGAATCAGTGAAACAGATTATAATCTGTTGCAAAAAGACATTAACATAAACAAATAGGAATTTTTACCATATTTGTGAAAAAATATTTTAGATTAAATAGTTTAGACGAAATTTTCTATTAAAAATTTACTAATGGAAGTTTACTTCGACGGTAATCAATAACTGTATTTCCAGTTCGAATAATCAGTCACTATCTTGTGTCCACTCCTTACTTACTTCACACGCAACTGATAGATAATACATACCCTCTCCCCCCAGGTCTCTTTCTCTTTATATATATCACCAATGCGGTAAATATAAGTACTTTTACAATAAATATTCACGCTGCAAATATTTTTATTTGTATTATCATTCGCGACTAAAGTTAATACAAAATATATTGTGAGCTTTGCTTTGTGAGCTTTAACCCGTATGCTTTCCGGATTAGAAAATACGTGTAAAAATAATTTCTTTCCTATAATTATGAAAAAGCCGCCCAAAAGATTCTTTTGATTTAATATATATATATATATTGTTTGTCCACTAACAATACTAAAAAGCATTTTATAAGAAAACTATGCATATAAAGAAAGTTTTGAAATCTATTTTTAAAAATGTAGTTTCATATTAACATAATGTAAAGAGTAACTAGTCGAATATATCGCCAAAAGTTTAGCCACTTACATCAGATGTTTTGATTCTGTTAATTTCAATAGTTTAATCGCGTAGTTCCAATACACGTCTGCTAAATTAGTGTTTTATTTGTACTATATGCATTAAAAAAATATTTATTAATGAAATTTTAATTTCGTCACGCAATGTTCTCCGGACAGAAATGCTGAACTATTTATACTGTTTTAAGAGGAAACGCCTGAATATTTTGTAAACAAGCTGTATGTGATAGCGATAGATCTTTCAAAAAAGATTATGCCAGAAAATAATTTTTCTAACATAAAATAATCAGTAAATTGAAATACAGTTTGCAAAATTGAACAAATTGCATTTGAAAGATCATCATACTCCATGATGTGAAAGTTAAAATTGTCCGATATTTAGAAGTTAAAAAAGTTAAATAATGGCGAAATTTATTAGTCAGGTATTTTCACCGTCTATAGGACGTTAGCGTAACTCGCGGACATGTTTTTTTTTTTTCATAATATTGGATTGAAACTTAGATAAACACAACTGTTTACATTTATGCTGTTTCTGAAGCCCGTAACGACTGGAAATTTCTTTAAATTATAAATGATGCCTGTAAAATTTTGAAGCACATTGTTATAATTGATCCAATATACTGCTCTCGAATGAGATAACTGAGATATTTCAGTAACCAGCTGTAATTTATTTATTTTAAAGTTAAAGAGTTTCCACAATCAACTCTTCAACAAATTTTAAATGTCATTGTTTATTTACCACATAGTTACTATTTTATTGTGTCCTCTTTATAAAAATTGATCCGATTTTATCTCTCGGATACATTTCATGCATGTAGAGCGCCAAAATGGTCCACGTTTTGAACCCCAATTCTTCCTAAGGAATATTTTATTTGTACATTTTTCTTGAGAAAAAAAAATGCCTCGAGATAATTTCTATTGAAAATATTGAAGAAACTTACCACGCATATATTGTATTAAAAAACGGGCCATTTGAGAGCCTTACAGTTATAAATGAAAACCAATGACGTTCATACTGAGATGAAAAAGTTGAGTTCTAATTAACTGATACTAATGCATAATAAATTTAACAGTTAACCGTTTAAATTATAAATAAAACAATTTTGACGATATTCCGAACGATTGGATGAGTACCTATTAGTGTAGAAATGTGAGCATTATTACTTATGATCGCAACATAGTTTTATACGAGAAGTTACAAGTTATTGCATGCATAAACAGCCATGACTCAGCCTGGAAAACAAAGCCCATATTTCCCGGAGGAACAAATTCAGTGTTTCTGCACTTCATGAAAGAGAACTTTTCTGAAGGTCTCGCTAATCCACAAGCGATTGATCTTTACTTTACCACACGAAAGTACCTTGAAGAGATTTACCTTTGTCACATATTGCTGGTATTCTGCTGGGTTAAAACATCACACAACAGTGTTTTAACCCAACTTCACGGTATCGTACACCAAAGGTTATCTCAATGGAGCGTATCACATCTTAACCCTGAATCCGTTTCGGTACCCGTTTATTGTCATGTTCCGAGAGATTTAAAGAACAATGAAGGTGTATAAATATCGCTCTTCTAGAAATGATTTTGATCTAATTGGAAGGATTTAAATACAGTACACGACTCCAAAACGCATTGTATTCTGCGCATTAGCAATAACTTCAAATTCATATTCCCAAAATAACGAACAGGAGTGTTTTAGAAGTGTAAAACCTACGGGCGTATCCTCGTGGCTTTCGTAATATAAAGGAGTCTTTAAAACAAAAGTCACGACTGTCTTGTTAGATACGTTCATCCGACAGCTAACACGGCCTTTTATGGTTTTTCTTAGATCAAATGGAATTCTTAAGAATTATTATGTGGTACAAACACGGAAATGTCGTTTAGAGTAACGGGCGATGATTACAGTTAAGGTCTCCTGAGTTCCTATACATATACTTAGCGTGATTGTTGAATGGGAGGAAAGAAATTTAAAACAAATGAATTGCGAAAATTTGAATTTAAAACAAAAAGGAATAATTTTAGTACGTAAGGTGAAAGTCTCTTTCTTTCAGTAATAAGATACTAAAATTTTCAGTTGACCATATTCAATTTTATTTGGAAACTCATATATGATCATATTTAAGAGAAAAGAACATAAGTAAACACAATGTAGTTTAGATTTTTGTTACTATTATTTTATGCGGAATATTTTAATACACACAACAAAATGTTTTGTATCCATGTTTATCTGAAATTCAGGATTCTTTTAGGAATTCCTTTGATTACCACCTCATGGCTATCTAAAATATCTGCTATGTCTTTATCAAGTTCATTTAAAAATTCTCTTCTAATTAATTCAATTTCCGAAATTGCACAGAACGTTTCAAAAGCCTAGGCAGTTTACAAAGTGTATTTAATTATAATGTAATCTAACACTAGATTATACAAAACTCGATTTAAAAAAATGAATTAAATTTTGCCGTTACAATTATACAAAGTGTTTCCCACAGGCTGCATTTATTCATAAATAATCGATAACATTGACAGCTAAACTATCAAATGTAGCCATGATAACCACATTAAATAAATGAAAACCATTAATTGCTTCTAAAGAGTATTTTTACATAGCGAGATAGTTTTACATTTACAAATCTATTATACATAATAAAATAATTCATAATTTACAAACATGATCAATTATAAGAGTGAAGCTTTGTATTTAACCAATATATTTATGACTTTTCACAATATCCGAACTAGCTTTTTTTTATATGAGTTGTCCTATATAGTTAACTAATAGGCTACTGAAAAAAGGAAGAAAAAAGGATTATTTTTTCGCATATGCAATTAAAAATTATTCCATACAAATTCCCATACTTCATCAAATGTGTAATATGGATTTATAATATAAATGTCTTATATTGTTTCTACTACTCTCTTAAAATGTCAGCCACAAAATAACTCAAGTTGAGCCGAATTCCACTCATCTCATGTTTTGAAAGGCAGCTTCTCGAAAAGAATTGAAATAACTCGAATGAACGATTTGTTTTTAAGCAATTTAAATCAAGCTAAGCTATTTACATAACCAATTTAAATTAAAAAGATTCAATCGTTTGAAAAACAACTCATAAAAGATCGAAAAAATTGCAGCTCTTTCATGAGAAGCCAAATCAAGTCTTTCGTTTTAAGAGTGTACACTTTATCAATTTTCTCAACAGTGCGGTTAAATCTGGTTGAAAATCCTGCATCATATAAACAAAAGACATGAAAATCACCTTCATTTTTTTATCAAAGAAACTTTTATATCTCCATGAATAGACATAATTATCCTACATTAATGTTTGAAAGATCTCCACAGTCATATGCAGGTTATTTGAAGCATTTTATTTTATTAGGGTGATCGCAAACATTTTTTAAATAATTAAATTATTTATTGGACCTCTTAACTTCGTGATCAAACCTTAGCTAAAAAATAAAAAGTCAAACATGTTCTTTATCTACATGAAATTTCAGACAAATTTGTCAATTTTTTTTAGATATTCAAGAAAATTTATAAAATAGAAAGTGTCCGGCGATTTCTGACTATAGTGTATATATGCAGCTTTTAAAATATCGTTTCCAACAAATTAAAACGCGAAATTTAGTACTTATTTAATGCATTTTTGTTTCTTTATAGATATAATCGTGAAATGTTGACATTAAAGTTAGTAAGAAGCTAATATTCGATACAAAATATTATTAAAACAACATTTTGTCTGTTCAGAACTGAAAAATACATCACATTTCTTTCAAGGACTTCTGTGCAAATTCGTATAAATAAGAGCTTTCTATTAACATAGATAAAGGTTAGGTACAAAAGTTATAAAATAATGAACAAGCATTTTAATGTTAAAAAATCATAAAATATAATTTTATGCCTCAATATGGAGTAATGAATTATTTTTGTAGTAATATACTAATTGAAAAGCTAGATTTCTGCAAAGTAAATGGTTAAAATATTGTACAAAACGGTATTAAAACCTGATTTTATAAATACGCAGAAAAATGCCATAAAGGTAACAAATTTTTGAAAAAGTGAATTTTATTTTGTCAAGCAAAGGCATGTGCTACTTACTATGAGAGCGTACGAAAGATTTCACATATTCTTTGTTTGCTATTGTACAAGTCGTCCCTCTGTCTAACAATATATTTAAAAAATAGTCGTTAAAATTTCATCAAAAGTTAGATTGCATTCATTTAAGTGTTCTCAAGTGCATGATTTTCTTGAATATACAACAACCATCTAGTACATTGCCAAATAAAATCAAAGAAATTAAAGCGTAAGTTAGTAATTGAAAAATTGAGAAAATGAAATGTATGATTAATTTAAATCGAATCCCTTCTATTTGCTTTTAAAGGTATATTAGCTGGAGAAAAACCATCCGAAATTTTGCTTTTCGTAAAGTAAGGAAACTTGAAGATACAGTTACAGGAATAAAGTTGTATAATCACACTGACTTCTTTTATTGCTGTATTGTTGATCGTTAAATATGTTCTTAAATTTAATTCATGCTGACGTTCTAAAAAAAATTAATTCCATTATTTTTTTTCCATTTTCCTATAAAAGAAGTATAACTTTAAAAAATACTGTTGAAATTTATGTTTAAATACAATTTTTGGAACATAATAATTTTTAAAATTTTGTCATCACGTAATTATTAACCACAATGAAAACGAACATTTATTACAAAATAACTAGTTACTAATACAAATGATGTATACATTTAACTCTTTAGCATGAGAAATGAAAATACCTGTAAATTTAACGCACATTATAATTTAGAATGATTGGATTAAAAAAATAACGTTGATGAGAAGAGAAAATGAATGTTTGATGATAGCTAGGTCTGCTTAGTATTAGTTGCATATTGAAGATGCCAAAAAATATTGATTTCGTTATCTGGTTCTTTTTAATCCTTAAAATTTTCATGTCTTTAGAATTTCATTTTTTTCTGGCTAAATATTTTTCTTCATAAAACCGTTAAAGGATGTCTTCAAATCCAAACCGATCACATTTTGATGCATTTTTAATTCCTTTTTATTAGCAAACTGATTGATGGTCTTATTAAGTAACTATGTAATCAAACCGTTTTTACGTTTTTTGGTAAAATCAAAAGATTTCTCAGTGAACATCAACAAAGTTGACAATTTGAACAGGACATCCGGATGCGGCAACGCAGAAAAGGGAAAAAGAACTGTCATGAGACATCAAGTTTTTATGATTCGGGTTGTTATTCATTTATCGGTAAATGAAATCAAAGACTGTTCGATTATAAATCATTTCAATAAGCATACCTGGTAGTATTATGTTTTTATATTTAAAAATTGAATCGCAAAATGAGTCAAGTTTCGCGTTGACCGAGAAAAAAAATATTTTGAAAACAGTCTTAACATTTTTTTTTTTTTTTTTTGACAAAATAAACTAAAAGTATAGGGTTGTTTTTTAGGATTAAAATATTCGCCGAAATTCTCTGCTACTAAACAGAGCAAAGGTTACATTTCAAATACGAAGTTTAGGAATAGAGCACGCAATATCTTTTTACGTGGATTATATTGTGCACGGCTAAAAATTTAAGGTATTTACACATTATCCCAAAGAATACTGAAAACTTTCTAAAACCATTGAGTTGATTTGCCTTATTTGAATCTACAACAATTTATAAACATACGACACCCTATCACATTATATTCTTATTACCGTACTATGAAAGCAAGAAAATTAGCACAAACTAGACCAGTTATTTATTTATTTATTTATTTGTAGTTGAAGTATTTCTGTTTCATTTAGTTTTGATGTCTAATTTACCAATGAAAGCAGATTTTCTGAATTTTAGTAACCCAAACTGATGCCCAAGTGTCACAAAGTTCCTCCCATGTAAAAATCAAGGCAAAAAAAAAATGCGGTACTAAACACTGTTGAAATAATTTATAATTTAAACAAGTTAATTTAATTAGCATAAATTGAATTTTATACTTTAAGAAAAAGTGCGCGTTCTCTATATCTTTGTTTGAAAAAAAATGTAGTAGAGAAAGCAAACATTCCAGTAAATTTTGCTAATTGAAATTTTATCCTAAATATCACAGAGTTCCTTGAACATGAAAATCACATCTAAAAGAATGCGGTATTAAAAATGGTGTTGAATTCAAATAATCTAATAACTACCATAAACTGGATAATTTTACTTCTGAGTAAATGGATTCCTGCTCTCTTTATCTTATTTTGAAGAAATTTAGTAGCGAAAACAGACTTTCTAAATTTTACTAAACGAAATTGTATCCCAAATGTCACAAAGTTCCTTGCACGCGAAAATCACATCCAAAAGAATGCGGTATTAAAAATTGTTCACGCTACGATAAATACCTTAAGTTCAAGAAAAGAGGAAAGAAAGATGCTTACTCGGGCATGAACAAGGGAATTTAAATTAGGGGTAATTTCAACCAATTTCTCCAAGTCCTCATAGATTTCCATTTTTATCGCCTCAGCATCAAAACTGAGAGTTTGTTACTTTTTTTAAGTAAAAGTAAACAATGTGTAACCTTAAATGATACGCCATATAATTGTTTTAACACATAAGTTTTGAAAAACAAGCAACTTGTTTAAGTCCTATGATTTTTGTATTTTCGCTGGATTCGTTTACTACTATAAGTTGTGACTACAGCTTGTATTTTCGAAAACTAAAAACAGCAAAAAAGAAAAATCATGTAACAAGTATAGATTATAAAGCACTTCCAGAGTAATGTGACAGAACACAACTAAAATCCAATTTTAACAGTGACAGAACACAGTCAGAAAAGTAGTCACATTATTTTGTACAGCATTGTATACGATCTGAAGATTGATATATATATATATTTTATATTAGTATTTTAAATTTAGTTCAGTTGAAAACGCACAAATACCCGCCAAAAAATGATACTTTCATTTTTGGAACCGGGTTTGAAAGTGAAAGTGATTTTATAAAAATACCTGCAGTAGAAAAGGCGCGATGTATAGCGGAACCACGGCTATCCAATGCAAAAAAAAAAAAGTTTTAAAAATATCAAAAAGCAAACGAGTTAATAGGAAATACCCTCCCCATAGGAATGAAATTCGTTACGAGTGTCTTTGTTTGAAGGGACAGGATCCTTAAATTAAATTATTATGAAAATTTCATAATTTCTTGGTCAGACTGTCTTTAATGTTTTTTGGGAACTCAGACGGAAGTAACATCTTTTTTATAAGAAAATCAACATAGATATTGCCACTTATTGTCTTGCTTTTAAAGCAAAAAAAAAAAAAAAAAAAAAACAGTCATATATTAAGAAAAGAATTTAAAATGTAAAAAGAAAAAAAATCAAATTGTTTAGTTTTTATCAGGAAAAGAGTAGGTCCCCATAAGTTTAGGTAGCAAAGAGGCTATTGAAAAAAAGAAAATCCTGCACGAAACGAAGCTTTTATCGAATTGTTGTAATAGCAAAAGTATAGTAGCATGATTATCATGCGCAACAAAAATGTTAAAATAAAATAGAATCACACAGTTTCAGTAGCAATCTTAAAAAAAGTTAAAATAAGTATCATGCTTAAAAAATTTTAAAATGAAAAAAATTAACCAGTTGCATTTCGTGTTCACAATTTAGTAAAAATTCAATATAACAATTAAAAAATATAGCAGTATCTCATGTTAGATCATACCAAAAACTCTAAAGTTAAAGAATTAAAGTATTTCAGTAACATGATTTAAGAAAAAAATTCAATCTCTGAAAAATGTTACGCATTTTCTTAAATTTTCTCAATTTATAAAACTCTAAAATGAAACAGAATTAAGCAATCGTATTTTGAGTTCAATGATTAAAAACTCTATACAATAAAATTATCTAATTTTTTTTTTTTTCAAAATGTTATTACAGTAAAAAATGTTGTGGCATGATTACAGTGAGCGCCATTCCCTTTTTTTTCTATTTATATACTACAAGAATTGAAATCCAATTTTATGCTTAAGTAGCTAACGAACTTTTTGAAAACACAGAGCTCTGACCAGTCGCGTGTGCGGATGAAAAAAAAAAAAAAAGAATATTTGCAATCTGATTGTCTATTCTTTGACACGAAATCCAAACAGAGACGCTTCTGTTGCCATGGAAACGTTTGAGATTCAAACAGCATGGTACAAAACAGATGTATCGAGGTACGATGGCACACTCATGCTGTCAAATAGAGTATGCTCTGTCAAACGTGCTACCTATGATAGGAAATGTCAGTAAAACTATATAGATATAAATGTTAGTAAATGCAAAGAAAACAGAATAGTTTTTCAGTGTTCCTTACATTTCAACAATAGAAAATACGGAGCATCATAACATTAGCGTGAAGTTTCAATTAAACAAATATTATGGCTGTATAAATTGGGAAAGAAATCACGAACAGTAGCTCTAATTCTTCTACAGACTGTGTGCTAACGCTGCCACGCAGATAAAAATTCGAGTCCAATACACATTTACCAAAACATATTAATGAAAAAATAAATAAAGAAAGAAATTGGTCATATATTTATCATTTTAAACATTTAAAATAAATAAATATATATATTTTTTCATTATATTACTCGAGTAGCATGAAACAATACAGCATTTAATATTTTATTAAAAATAAAAATCTTAATTTTTTTAATTTGTAATTATCGTAATTCTAAAGTTTTCGATTGTACCAAATATACCACACTAAAAAAAGAAAAAAAAAATCTTTTTAGCTCACTAAAATAGGAAAATCTTTTTCGAAATACGTTTCTTTTTCACGTGTCATTTAAATTAGCATTTTGTAACATTTATTTAGCGTTCACGTTTTAATGAAAATTTTAATGCTGGCTGACCTAAGAAAGAAATACTCGTTTACCTGATTGAAAGACGTTTACTTTAACAGACATTTCACTTTATTTCTTATTGAAATATTTCAAATTTTCCATAATTTATGAGATGAATAATGATATTTTATTTCATTAAATTAATATACTAAGATTAAATAAATAAAAATACTTATTATATTAATTCTGATCTCCCCCCATTATTAAATTCAATTAGAAAAATTTAAATTTGTTTATTTATTTATTTATTTTTTTCAGAAACTGAATCACCCAATTTTCTCCTACGTATTTCTATCCGTTTTTGAAACAATTCACGAAAGATTATAAGTGTCGTTTTTGTTAAGTAACTTTTAACTATCCAACGACCGAAATAATATAGCATAAAACAGATAAAAACAATCCTTCTTTTAAGCATATATCAGGTTTCATATAACTTGGCATTGTTTAAAAATTACGTCGGAAAGGATAATGAACTTAGGTGTAAGTAATCACGTTTAAATGGATAGTTCTTTGGCCCAAAGCCAGATTCTAACTTTTAAAGATAATACATATTCTCAAATAAATCATTGCCTTCAGCATCCGAATAATCATCAAATTGATATACATTTTAATGTAACGAAATACCGGGTACATAATCAATTTTTGGCGAAGTAACATTTTTCATTGCATTATGCTTGTACTGACAAAATGTCGGAAATTGTAATGAAATTATTAACGCGTAAAAGAATTGATATTTTTTACTTTCCTTGGCACAGATATATTTTGAATCTATCATGTGAAACAATTTCCGTATTTATTTTACTTATTTAGAAAGGTAAACTAATGTATGTTAGAAAACCTACATACAGGGTGTCCAGCGATTAAGACCCTGATTTCAAAATTAAATTTATCAAGAACAAAGATCAGTAAAAATATGCGGTAAACGGTTTGTTTATTAGATAAGCAGTAAAAATAATATACAGAAGTTTCGAACAGAAAAAGATTAATTAACTTGACATTTTTCTTGTTTTAGATTGCTTGCAGAGAACGAGTTTTTCGGCATACAGTGCGATATTTTAATGAGTTTTGGAATTAAATTTTTGAAATTTCAAAATTCCAAAAATTTAGTTTAAAAAACCATTAAAATATGGCGCTGTACGCCGAAAGACTCGTTCTCTGCAAGCAATCTAAAACAAGAAATATGTCAAGTCAATTATTCTTTGCAATTAGAACACAATCTTTTCAAAATATTCACCAATCGAAACTTCTGTATAACATTTTTACAGCTTACCTAATAAATTAACCGTTTAGCGATTATTCTATCGATCTTTGTTTTTGAGAAATTTAATTTTGAAATCAGGGTCTTATTCGCTGGACACCCTGTTAAATGTATAACATTTCTTTAACATTTTTCTAAGACACGGATGAATTAGATATCATAATTTATTTACCATTAGATCAAAATAGTCTTAAGAAATGTTTTAATGGTAGTTGTTAAATTTAACATTATTTATTTATGTTTTTTTTTCTTTTAAGTACAGCTTTAGCTTGTGATAAATTAATAGAAGGACAATTTCTTTTAAATAAAAGATACGGTAAAGCATAATAAAGGAATGTGCAACTCTTTGTTAATTTTTCCCTTAATTTTTCTTCAGTACTTATAATTTAAATTAAAATGGACGTACTGTGGTAATAAACCCCTTCCCAGTATAAACAAGAAAGAAAAATTATGCCTCAATAATATATTATGAAACACTTTCTAATACTCCCGGAATTCTTTAACAAAACTTCGCTGTTTAATAATGAAAAGAAAAAAAATCTAAGTAAGCGTTTTAGGAAAGTCATAATACATTTGAAAACCAGATTTCATAATTACCCTCTATAGTGGAAAAGAAGTTCAATTATTTTGTGCAGCCCTGTATTTAATATACAGGGCTGTACGGGGCTAATTAATAATAAATATTCTATATAATATATATATTATATATAACATACTAAAACGCGCCCCAAACAATGTCCCTCCCCCTATACCATTATGCAATGGAATACATTGTGTAGCCCTGTAAATTAATAACAAATATTCTTTCTACCACCCACAAATTGTACAGAACGTACATATTAGTTTATACTTCATAGATGCATGTCAATTTTATTATGTTCGAAAGAGTATAAAATCATTAAAATGAACTTGAAACTATTTTTTTCTCATTGGCCGTAATGTAACGGAATACTTTTGATTGTCCCTGTAATTAAACCATACACCCAATTTTCACAAAATTTGAAAAAATTCGACAAAATTATGCAACAATCCCATATTTTAAATTTCAAACAATTCGGTTGTGTAGTTTATGCTCTGTTATATGCGGATAGGTGGGCTGAACGACGACTATAGGTGCTTCGTATTTACCATTTCGTTTTCCTACTAAATGCATTAAGATATATTATGATGGGTGTTAATACAAGATTAAGGAAAGACACCAATGTAATGTTAATTATTAGAGTTTTATTTATTTTTTCTTGTATTTACTTGTTTGTTCATCCAAATTAGCTAAATAAATACCGATAATTATTGAAAAACAAAAACGAACGCATCCGGTTGATAGAGTATTAAACTAGCGTGTACCAAAAGTCATCAAAGAATCTTTTCAAAACTTAGAAACAAATATAGAGCAAATAACTTCCGTTTCAAGGTTAGTCAGGAAATTCATAAATAAATAAAAATAAACATGCTTCTTCAGTCAAAGGTGAATGTAGCTCCAGTTTATCTATTTAATGTTGCCCCAGGTATCGTTAAACGATGAGCCAAAAGGAGTTTTCTAATAACCTTAAATGAAGCACTTCAAGTAACAAGCAGTAAAAGTTGCTAACGGGGAGTCCTGGGTCAGTTATAAGCCAGGTTGAAAAAAATCCGTTTAGCAGGTTAAACACGCAAAGAAAATAGTTCTAACTCTTCCTTACTCAGTTCACGAACTAATAATGACTTAACATAAAGATTTTTTCTTGATTTCGAATATATATCGTGTTACGGTAATTCAGAAATTAAAAAACACAAGAAAGGTGACTGAAAAATGCTGTTAAAGACTTTGATTTTTGCAATTGCTATTTGAAATGATATGAATCGAATTTTGAGACTATACAATAAGTAATTATTATCTATAAATATTATAGTAAGAAACCTGGTTTTATATATTTCAAGTTATCGAAAATTTAAAAATATACGGAAAGACGATCAGAAAGTCAGTTTCAGACTGCTCTCAAATACAAACTGTCTGTTTTCTGATGTTGTTTCTTTGCTCCTTTTTGCTTCAAAAGCCTTAAACTTCAGATGTTTTTATTCATAATCTATATAACAAAACTCTATATAACTCTTTCATTTTTCCGTAATGGAGGTGAATTCCTCAGAAAATGCCTTCAAATTAGATGGAATCAACTTTCTAAGCCAGACAGCGTGGAAAGAAGTGCTATTTTCATGAGAACATAATCTTTCATAACTTAAGATGTAAGTCATTCATCGAAAAATCTGTTTCATTACAATACACTTCAACAGTTATTCCTAAAAGTGTCATAGTTTTTACATTTAAAAATGAAACTGTAAATGTGCCAGAATTTTTCATGTTATCGGGGGTAAAAATGTGTTTTTGAGAACCGCCTAGTAAAACATAAGGAAAATGACTGAAAAATTCAGCAAATTTTGATTTTTGCAACCAGAATTTGAAATAATATGGACCGAATATAAGTCCATATGATAAGTAATTATCATTTATAATAGTTAGAGTCAGGGCCTGATTAATGCACGGGCCTCCGGTGTCTTGGCCCTGGGTCCACCAATTTCAGGGGTCCACAAATTATGTGGCTGTTTTGTTCCCCTTAATCAAATACATTTCAAATAATATTGTTTTATAAAATATGAAATGTAAAATTTAAATATTATGAATGAATCAATAAAAATTTTATAAGCTTTTAACCGAGGCACTTTTCACCCAAACAACTTTGTCAACTCGCCAAATAAACCTTCTCTTTTTGTGAAGATGTCGCCGAAAATGGATAAGTAGGGGGCCCAATTTTTTAACAGGCCCTGGGCCCAACTTCAGCTCGATCGGTCTCTGATTATAGTAAGAAATCTGATTTCCAATACTTCACGATTACGATAATTAGGAAATTTAAAGCTAAAAAAAAGTGAAAACACATTTAACAGTTTTGAATTTTTCTACTGCCGTTGATTTTGTCGAATCTTGAAACTACCTAATTTGTATATTTATTCTAAATAGGTCATAATAATCATGTTAAAAATGATGTATAAATATGATATGATATTGTAAACAAGAAAAAATGTAAATATAAGAAAGATAAAGAAATATTAAGCTAAAAAAGGCTAAAATAATATTTTTTCTTTTGGTGGTATTGCCAACCGTTATTTGAATTAATATTCCTCGAATTTCGAGAATTTGCAACATGCAATTAATACTTAATATCGGCTAAAATCGTGACCAAAAAAAAAGTGTAAACACAACGAAGGTTATTAGAAAAATTCATTAACGCAATTGACTTATCCAGCTGTTATTTGGGCAAACATGTAAGAACGTTGCGCTAACACGTCGAGATTATTCAATATGTAATTTACACTTATACAAAAGAAGTTTAAAAGCTGTTTCAAAAAAGAAGATATAAATATATGAAAAGTGATCGGAAAAATCAATTAACAACCTTGATTTTTTTGTTAACAGCCAATGAAATGATATGCATTGAATTTCACACTTATCTAATATGTAGTTAGTTTCTGAAAAGAATGAAACACAATATTTAATATTCAAATTAAATAATTTCTTCTAAATAAACTTCTATAAACATGGTAAGAATATTCGTTAGATAGGATGATTTGGTCGGTGAATACGGCGAATTAAAAAAAAAATTCTATGGCTACCAAAAAAAAGTTCACCGGTGAAAACATTTATTTTACAGAAATTCCTGTTTTATTTAACAATCAAGTACAGTAAACGAATATTAAAGAACTGAAAGTTTGCAAAACAAACACATTTTTACTTCAAAATCAATGTAATTAGTTTCCTGACTTATATTTCCTCCCGTAAGAGTACTTATATTTCCTCCCGTATAGATTATTTATGGATTTATTTAAAAAAAAAGTTTTATATAATACGTCTTATTTTTATTTTTGAAATGTTATATTAAACAAACCGCTATTAAACATTATGAATTTATAACAATATTTTTACTGTTGAAAATTTATTATAAATGTGTCAAACATGTGTTATTTTAACGCGTAAGGTTTCCCAAGGAAAGAGGTATGATTTATGACGAACTAAAAACAACCTAAAAAAAGAACAAATAGTTATATAATAATGATAATAATAATAGCTGAAAGCTGTTTTGTATCTTCAAATGAGAGCCACGTTGTAAAAAGAATATTTACATACATTGTAAAAATAATATCGCGATGTGTATTGTATGTCTGTCAAATCGAATACTTCAATGCGTTTCATTTTATGGGTTTTTTTATGCTAGTGTTTACACGTTGTACTTTCATCACAACACATTTTTTTTAAACATACATTAAAAAATGCTATATTCTTACTTCCCTTAAAGGTAGATATTTAAAAACTTTTTTGCCAAGCAAATAATGTTACAAATTATTAAAAAATGCATGTATACTTTATGTTATAATTAACTAATAATGTTTTAACTAAACGAGGGAAAAAACTACCCTAGCTAAAATTTATAAGTATACAAAAAGGCGTTGAGTTAAATTGATCCTATACGTAGAATATCCAAGTACAAATCAAACAAACAAGTTGCATTTATTACGAGATTATAGCATTCAAGGTTTAATTACTACCTGTAACAATAACAACATAGTAAAAAAAAAAAAAATCTGTAATGTTGCTAAAATTTTAGAAATTTTTATGTATCGCAACACCAAAAATTCACGTAATAATACACGTTTTCACTGTAAATCAAAAAATTTGTTAGGATCCCTAAGGACTTTTTAGGAAAAAGGGTTACCAAGAACTTTTAATGTAACAGTAATCCGGGTTATACACAAAATGTTAATAAGATTACTGCAATTTTAGTACACACTTTTGTAAAACTATAGATTTCTGTAGCTATACAAACTCTAGTTTTGTAGATTATACAATGTGCAAATAAAATTTACATAAGTATACAGATTTCAGTAACTTTGCATTTGTAGAATTACCGTTCCCCCCCCCCCCCCCCCCCTATAGTGAAATATCTTTCTGAAGCTAGATTTATAAGCCCGCTTCCCTCAGTAAATATGCACTTCGGCGCCCAATTAAGGACTTATGGAAATTTTCCAGCTTGAAAGTAAGCATATTTTGTGAAGTAATTTTGGCGTCTATGGATGAGGGTAAATTTTTGCATAAAAAACACATATTTAAAAATTTCAAAAACGTATTTTTTTTTTTCTTAATGAAGAATGCGTTTTTTAGATTTGCTTTTCCTGTGTCTTCTATCGCTGCACCCAAAATATGTTTTTTTTTTTTTTTTTTTTTTTTTTTTTTTTTTTTTTTTTTTTTTGCAACAAAAACATATTAAAAATATATACAGTCATTTAGTTCTTGAAAGGCAGTTTTTGAAATTTTGTGTATTTAAAAAACGGTAGTATATTAATCTTAATGCATCAGTTTTCAGTAAAATATCCAATTTGTTTATAGAAAACACACGACTTCAAATGGCAAAAGATTGAGGATATATATATATATATATATATATATATATATATATATATATATATATATATATAAGGTTAAAAGAAAAAAAACATATCAAGGAAATCATTCTATCCGCTGAAAAGCTATTTTGATTAGTCTTTAAAAACAGGGTTTCGAGAAAACCGCGTTTAAAATTTTGCAATAGATGATGCTCTCTCGTTTACTAGGACTCAAGAACCGCCATAACTCCTATGTGTGTTTACATTTTTAAATAAAGTGCGAAGAGAGCATATGTAAATGTAATAAACACATTATTTTTACTATACTTTTTTAAGCCAAAAAAATTCGGCCCCACCAGTGGCCGAGGGTTCTGACCTCAAACTGGTAGACGGTAGGTGCTGGGTTCGAACCCACTCGCGACCGTCGGCCTAACCGTTCGGAGTTTTCCGTGGTTTTCTTCGAACCTTGCGTAAATACGGGTTAGGTTCCCTTAGAAAGACCCCCACGGAGGGCACCCCACCCCTTAGGGCCTATATCCCACAGCGTAGATAATCGGCCGACATACATACAACCCAACCAAAAAAATTCCATAAGTTTTTAATCTGCGACTGGTGAGTCAGTAAATGCTAGGTTTGCCCATGCAGTGATATGGCCCTAATTATTATTACTATTATTTTTCTTTCTTTTCATAGTTCTCAAGCAAAACCGTATTCATATACCTATCAAATGTAAATCAATTTATGTTCTTCAAAAGAATAAAAAGGAATCCTTATGGAATCAAAATAAATAAATAAATAAAATAAATAAATAAAAAATAAAATACAACTCATATATGTAATTTTCTAGAAAACAAAATTCAGTATAATTTTGTCATTCACACACACACATACAGATATATATATTTAAAAAAGTAAGATAATTCCATTTTCACATTTTTAAGTTTTACCTCTTTAATTCTATACTATTGGATAAAAATCTTCCTGTTTTTAAATTTTTAAGTTTTGCCCATTTTTTTTTCCTTAAAAAAAAAAAACAGACATTCTCTTTTGATATTATTAAGTTTTACCTCTTCATGCCTTAACAAACAAACAAACATACAAAAAAAAAAAACAACAACAACAACAACAAAAAAGATTTGTAAACAAACAGAAGGACTCATAAACAAATGCGTTCTGAGGTGACCAAAAAATAAATAAATAAATAAATAAATAAATAATAAATAAATAAATAAATAAATAAATAAATAAAAATTTCTCAAAAAAATAAAACTTAGGATTTTTTAAACTAAACGAATGAACAAAGAATAATTAAAAAATAAGCTGTTAGATTACCTTTTCGCATTTAAAAATTTTATTAAAATAAATATTTTTTTTTTCTATGCACATTTTAAGAGAAAAGTAATGCTTTTTTTATTGAAGCAATAATAAGGGGGAAAAAATACTTAAAATGATGATAAAAGACGTTTTCCGAAACAACTGCAAATAAACAAACATATAGTCAGAAAATGTTATGTTACAGATATTTTAATGTTTATAAATGTTTCAGGTATTCCTTTCACACCAGTTAAGAAATTGCATACTTAACCAGTAAAATTATTTTTCTAAAAAAAAAAATCCTGGATTTATTGAATTAAAAATAATAAAGTACTGTTATTATTTTGCGCATAAAAATGAAATACATAATTGTATTGACAAAAAAATAAAAAATAAATAAATGAAATAAATCTATTTTCTCTCAAACATTTTTATCAGATCTGTAAAATTTGGAATTAATATTAAAAGAATATTTTTTTTTTTTATTCTTTAATTATAAAAAAATTCCGAACAATATGTAAAAATATAATTTACTAAAAATAATTATAAATGATAAAAAAAAAAATTAAATGAAAATATTTTTTCATACTTTTTCTAAAATAATGAAAATTTAAATTTTCATATTTATTTACAGCCTGTCTCAAAAATTGGAATATTAATAATTAGAAGAAAATCAATATTATTTAATAATTTACTTACCAGATTAACTTCTGGTCTTCAAATCCTTCCAAGGATTAAAGTTTGCATGACGATATGAAATAACGCTATAAATCCACTTTTTGCATGAGTCAAACAACTGAAAAAACAGTAAATAAACTAAAAAAAAGCGTAATTTTGATGAGAGTCAGTCTAAAATTGCACCATATTCCACTATTGCAACGCAACCATTTCACATTTTCATTGAACGAAATATACAGACAAAACACATTTTTACGGCAAAGAAAAAACGCACCGATCAGGTGTGGTTAGAACTGGGACGCAACTCGAAGAGTTTCTGTTATGGAGCGGCAAAATTCATTCGAGAGACGGAAGAGTCTTCTTTGCACCTGGCGGCTATCGTGACGTCACGAGAAGCTGTAGTGGCGACATCTGCTGAAATGTTTTCAAGAATACCTTGCCGGTGTCGGAAAGACTGGGGAACTTGACATCCGCCAAGGGGGAAAATCGATGCCGAAGGAAATTAATCTTTTCTGATCTACAGATCGCTATTGATCTGATAGGTGTTAGGTGCAAGTTTAAAGGTGTTTGATATGGAGTAAACATTTGCGATTATCACTTATTTATTGTCCATGTGATTGCTTGTTTAAAATTTCGAAAAACAGTTCCTTAGTAATTAATTTTATATGATGATTGTTTAGATTATAGGCGACTTAATTTAATATAGTTAACTGTTCCAAACACACTAATTATTCCCAAAATAGTGAAAATTTTTGGTTAATACAATACATGTCCAAGATGCCAGATAAAAGTTGAAACCAGCGTTATGCAAACTCACCTACACCTACAGAAAATTATACAAACTCAAATTTACTTTCTCAAAAATGAGTTCAATTCAAGATTTATCAAACGAATCCGTTCAATTCAAACTCAATTTTTTAAGAGTAAAATTCAACAAGTTTTTTTTTTTTTTTTTTTTTTTTTTAAAGGAAGGGATGAAAGAAAGAAGGGGACAAATAATTGAAAAAATGATTGAAGAGAAAATGAAAAAAAAAAATGTTTTGTATGTATAATAAAATGTATAAGTGATGTTATGTGTAGTGATATGATTTTTTTTTTTTTTTTTTTTTTTATTTATTTATTTATTTTTTTTTGATTTGAAACAAAAGTTAAATACACCAGTTTAATTGAAATAAAATAATAAATACAATAAATTCTTGTGAATATCTTGAATTCACCAATTGCTTTCAACATTAATCCTTTATATCCCAGCGGTAATTTAAAGTACTTGTAAGTACTTAATTAGTAAATTAACTTTGTTATAAAATTCATTTAATACATTGATTAGTAGTAATACAGTGTAGAATGAGTACAGATACTTTACTTTATCTTTTTCCAAAAACATTATTGATTGTACAAAATAATAACATCCTTAAAAGGATTATTTCTTTTTTGCATTTCCATCTGTTCAGCTTTCTTGACGTTGAGAGAGACTGAGTGGAAAATTTCACATCGGCAGTATTTCCGTATTTCTTTTGTAAGAGCATTCAACTTGAACATTTCCTAATTCTATAAAATACTAAAAAAATATTTTAATTAAAAAGAATTGAGTGGGATTGTAAATATTGCACAAAGTACCTATAATTTCAAATTTAAGGAATTCATTTTAATTTGCAAAATCCTGCTAAATTTTATTAAATGATTGCTTAAATCTTCTAACATAGTTTAAATAATTCACAAAAAATGCTTTAAATGATGAAATATTCATGAATTAATGATCTGGGACATAAAGGAACAAACTCGTAGAGTAAATTTATCTGTAAAATGTAACTTACCAATAATTTTTTTTTTTTTTTTTTTTTTTTTTTTTTTGCTTAAGTGTTATTACATGTCTTTGTTAAATTCTGACTAATGAAATTACAATTCGCCCACAACAGCGAAGTTTGCTGAAAGAAGATACTTTTTGAAGATGCTGTTTGAAAATACTTTTAAGAAATTAAACGAAAATACATTGAATATTATGTCATGCTTAGTTTCCTATATTATTTTCTAATACAGATAAAGTTTTTTTAAAGTAAAATCCTAATATGTAAAATTAAAATCTTAAATAAATTACATTCCATTTTAGCTATTACCCTGCTGTATTACCTATTTACAATATATTTCAGGAAATTTGTGGAAAATGTGGACAAACAAGAAAATGTGGGCACGTAATAAGTAGAATAAAGCACAATAATAAAATTATTTTCTAATATGAGTTCTCATTTATCACAAAAAAGATTTTTTGTGAATAATAAAAAATTATGAAAAATAATTTATGCATGAGAGAGTTATAATATAATAGACCTGTGCATAATGTTTAGTAAAGAAACAATATCCTATGCGTTAATAAAGTTTTTTATTGATTTTTTACTACACGACTTCAGAGACCCTTCAAAACAAATTAGTTTTGAAGTAAAAGCAAAATATTCAATAATGTTTAGCTTATTGAAATATACAGGGGTTGGACAAAAATATGGAAACACCTTAAAAGAAACACGTTTCCTTGGCTAGTATTGTGTACGGTACCCGTTGTTATTCAAAACAGCTTGCAGTCTTCTCGGAATGGATAAATACAGTTTTTGTATGTTTGCCAAGGGAATATTGTACCATTATTCCTGCAAAACGGTGGCAAGTTCAGATAACGATGTTGGCGGTGGATAGCGCGAACGCACTTTCCACTCCAATGTAGACCACAAAGGTTCGATAATATTCAAGTTTGATGACTTTGGTGGCCTGGGGAAATGCGAAAATTCATCCTCGTGCTCAGAAAACTAGTCCTGGACAATGTGAGTTGTGTGAACGGGGACGTTGTCGTCTTGGTAGATATCATCATCATTGGGGAACAAAGCTTGTACCACTGGATAGACTTGATCGGCCAAAATGTTCACATAAGTCTGAGCAGTAATGCGAACTTACAGAGTTATCATAAGGCCAGAAGAGAACCACGATATGGCTGCACAAACCATCACCGAACCCCCGCCATGTTTCACTCTTGGCAAAAAGCAGTCTGTATTATAGGCTTGAGATGGCGTTCTCCAGATGTAAACTCGGCCAGAAGTGGGGAACAATGTGAAAGAAGGCTCATCAGACCATATTACGCTCTTCCACTGCTCTGTAGTCCAGGCTTTATGACTTAAATACCACTTTTTCCTGTTACAGGCATTAGCATTACTGATGGATGGCTTTTCAATTGCAACACGGCCAGCAATTTCCTATTTATGAAGCTCCCTTCTAATTGTTTTGGTACTCACAGGATTTGGTAACACGACACTCATTTCAGCGGTAACTTTTGCAGCTGTGGACTGCTTATTTTTCGCGATAATCCTCCTTAATGATCATCTGTCACGATCACTCAGCACACACTTTCGTCCGCGCTGTGATTTAGCGGATGGTGTTTTTTCCGCATTTCAAATATGCGGAATAAATCTTCGACACAGTACCTCTTGAAACACTAAAAACCTTGGCTACCTTGCTTACGGAAGCACCCACCATACGCGCGCCAACAATTTGTCCACGTTCGAAGTCTCTTAACTCTGACATAATGCAATGATAATCTCACATAACAGTGCTCTAACAACGACTGAACGGTGCGACGATTTTACGAAGTTGTATAGGTAGCGTCAGTAGGCGAAAACTCCAGTGCCATCAACATAGTTCATAATAATCAATCTTTCTTTTCAAACATGCATTTCAAAAGGTGTTTCCATATTTTTGTCCAACCCCTGTATATTTATTTAATAAAATGCCAAAATGTAAGCTAAATGCGACAAAACTATGAGAAATCGAGTCTCATCTAGGCAAAATGACCTTAAATAAAAAGATAATAGTGTATTACATGGGATACTTGTGTACAAGAAATTATTTTTCGGAAATGTTTATTCTCTTATTAACTATATCTATTAAACAATCAAGTAGCGTGTTTAATTATTAAAAATAGACTGCTAACATCCTGGCGGAAAGTTTTTATCAAAAAATTCTTTAATTAAAATATCACCCTTCAAATGTATTTTCAATTGTAACTTTCGATTATAAAAAAACTTTACTATTAAGATAATATCTATGGAAAGCAAAGTAGAGAATATAAAATCTTAAAATCTGATAGTAATTTTGAATGTCTTATAGGAATGTCTCTGGAACAACTATTGAACTGAAAATTTGGATACATGTATTGACCACAAGTTACTGAGAAAACGAAATTATAAGATTATAAATATCATCAAAACAACATACATGTAAGTGAATGTGTTTATTTATTTATTTAATTTGTGCCATTGAACGTGATAGTAATTTTGAATGTCTCAATTTTTAATAATCTATTTTTGATCTATTTTAAATCATCTGATAGTAATTTTGAATGTCTCATAGGAATGTCTCTGGAACAACTATTGAACTGAAAATTTGGATCCATGTATTGACCACAAGTTACTGAGAAAAGAAAATTATAAGATTATAAATATCATAAAAACAACATACATGTAAGTGAGTGTGTTTATTTACTTATTTAATTTGTGCCACTGAACGTGAGCTGTAACTTCAATTCAGAATGAGAGAAGTAAAGAAAAAAAGTGCCTACTGTTTTGATTTGTGGATGGTTATTTATGAAAGCACGTGATTTATTTAATCTAAAGAGGACGCATTTTTTTTTTTTTTTTTTTTTTTTTTTTTTTTTTTTTTTTATAGAAACGGATCATAATAATTAAAACTTCCTTGGCAATATTGAAGCTTTATTATTGTATATTGAATGTATATAAAGAAAGGAAAATTTCTTCAACTTTGTATCATTGTTTGGTGAAAAATAAATTTATAAAATTGGAACTAATTAATTTAAAACCGGAACGTCGGTTATTTAGGGGGAGAAGCTAGAAAGTATTGTATGTTATATTATGCCCAGTTTCTATACTTATTGTACAAAAAGTTTTATTTAATAATACAGTCATTAAAAATTCATTAACAAAAACATTAATTTTGGTTTATTTTTAAACGAACATTGGTCCCTAAAACAAGGTATGTTTCCATTCAAGTATTTTTTTTTTTTCATGTTATTAGCACTTACACATAAACGAAAATCTTAAACATCAGTAAATTAGTTGAAGATCTAAAATTCATCTACTGTCCTTTAAGGTATTGTAAACATCAACAATCAACGTTTATTGGTGCATTTTTAGAGTGATAAATGTATATATATATATGTTATCCTTAATTTTGTTGAAAAATAACATTTTCATTCAACTTTCAAAATGTATTTCTTAATAGCGATACTCCTTAAAATGTATTTAAGCTCATATTTAGCATGATTTTCAAGATATAGGTGAAAATTTATATTCCGGACAAATGAACACCGTTTCAAGAAACATTTCTTAAAAAAATAAAAATGTTTTTAGGGAGCTTTATTCAAATATTACTCTTATCAACTGTCATCAAGAATCTTTCAGACTAGAAATCAGAATTTCTCTGGAAATAGTGTTTGAGCAACCATATGCCTATTGTTTCTTAAAAATATTTTCGGATTATTTCTAGCAATGAAGCATGATATATCGAATGGAAGAAAAAGTATTACATTCGTATTAAATATTTCAATCTTTCGACAAACCTAAATATGCAAAAAAATTTCCATCAAATTTGTTGGATGAAAATACAAAAAGATTAAGAAATCTCTTACGATAAAACGACATTTTATTCAGTGACATTTGCAATTACAATTAGGGTCTCTAAACGATTTTACATCGTACTGTATATTACATTATAAGGTACTTGTACCCAATATGGTCAGTGCTCTCAATATGGACACCTCTAATATTTTTAAAAGTAACAATTTTTATAGAGATATCGCTCTACATGTCCATGAAGAAAAGCAGTTAAAAAGATAATTAAGCCAGCAAAGTTCTAAAAATCGCGCTGTTCGCCATTTAGAAGGAAACTAGTTGTTTCGTGATGTGCGATAGTAATTACAGGTAAGTTTAAATTCTTATTAGATATTCCAAAATTACTTTAAATAATGAAAAGTGGGATGTTTTAGAAAGCTTTTAAAACATATGTTCGATTGCTATTGCATGTATTGCTTAAAAACGTTTTCTTTATTTATTTATTACAAGATTTAATAAAACTACCCCCGATTCCCAATATGGACACCTTATGTCCACATTGGAAGTAAAGCAGGTGAATCTTCAGATTCAACAAAATAGAAAGATAAGCAAAACCAACCACATTATTTCATAATATTTTGTAGTAACTGAGGTGCTTTGCATCGGTCTTCGAAAAGCCACAACCGAAAATGATACCCGTTCTAAAGTGCATGTTCTGAAGATATTTACTGTGCCCTAACCTCCCCCGCAATACTTTAAGATATATTTTTTTATCCCCTCTCCCCTAAAATTCCATAGAAGAGTAGCTCTTCCATATACCATGTGTAGTAAATCAATAAGGATCCACCTGTCCATTATAGGGACTAGTGGTTCCTTAAATGGACATTTGTAAACATTTTTTTTTGTTTTTATTATTTAAATTAAACCATAATAATTACAAAGTCGCTAATTTTAATAATGATAGTCAACAGTCCAGGAATCATGGTCAGATATTTTCGGAGTCCTATCACGTGTACATGAGGGTCAAAAAAATAAATTTTCCTTAGGGTGTCCACATTAGGCACAGGTACCTTATTACACTGAAGTAAAAAAACGGTATTTCAGATGTTCCTGTATTTTTAATTTCTTGATAAATAACTTATAAACTTCCTTATCTTTTAACTAAATCCATTCTTTTTTCTCAAGTAACACAAAAAATTATTCTAAAATTTTGAAAATCCTTGATACAACATCTAAAAGTTTCCTTAATATCTTTTACCTGATTGCATCATTCTTAAGCACAATAAAAATGAAATATTTTCCAATGATTTTGTAACTCTACTCTAGCCTTAATAAATCGATAATAAACTTCCCTATCATCTTTTGTTCAGTTGTATTTTCTTTTGCTTAATCGAAACGAAATATTTTCTGAAGATACCTCTTTACCTATAATTGAGAGACTCTTAAAAAACAATAGAGGACAAATTTCTCACGATGAAATGAGATCGGAAACTGATTCGATCGACAAAAAACAACGAGTATTCGAAAGGTATATGGATCACTGCATCTGATTTGATCCCTTCCACTTCCGAAGAAGCTTCTTTGTCTACAGAATCTTTTGATTTGATCTGGAACGAAGAATATGGAATGACTAGCCATTCCACACCTGTGCTACTGCCTGTATTGTCTTCTCTTACTCGGACTCATCTCCCCCCAAACGTTTTGCTTCCTCAAAAGTAAACAGAAGTTTTCCTCTTGATTAAATGCTGACAAATGTCTATAATTTAGTCAAGATTAATTGCGTTCCAGTAAAGACATGAACTCATTCCGAAAAGATGTGTATCCTGGTATCAAGATAAGCAGTAAATTGGTATCGATTCATATGGTTAATGTAGATTTACAAGCAGGATTCGAATCAAAAAATGTTTAATATACATAATAAGGTATTTTGCTAATATTTCATTTCACACCTCGAAACTTAGCTTTTAAGATGCTTGGAAATACCAAATATGTTTCCCCCTGTTATATTTATGACAATATATTCATTCATAAATCTCGAATAGATTCTTATTTATATATTAATTGAATAGCATTTTTCTTTGTCTATACGAGCAAAACATCCTTCAGAAAATGCTGTCAAATTTTACATTTTATGATCATTTTTCAGGATATGACAGCCATGAAAAAAATTATCATCAAGAAGCAATTGAATACAAATGAAAAGTACCATTATATTTGAAGGGAAATGTGATATTTCGGCTAAAAGTGTTCAAATAATGATGCAGAAAACAGTTTATTAAGGTGGTTAACAATCTTAACACGTTATCCATAAATGTATAAATTTGATCGATTTTTTTTCCAATTTAGACCAAATTAGAACTATATGATCCTTAAAATTATCAATTTTGCATATTTACCAATAATGTTTAACTAGTGATAATGAAGTGGAATTTATATTGGAAATTTCTAATGATGAAGAAAAAATGCTTATATTTATGAATTATTAATAACATTCTCATTATTAATGGATAGTATTACAAAATTTACTTACATCCAGAAATTCAGTACAAAACACCAACATTGACGGCTTTCTCTTGCTTTTATCAGAAAATGAACAAATTTTATTCGTTTTCATTCAGTTACACTTTAAATATATCTAGAATTTGCTAAATATATGATAAAACATTATTAACTGTTAACAGTTTTTCTCTTTGAAACGGTAGTTATATCTGAAAAAGTTATGACAATAAAATTCTGAAGTTCCAGATATTTGTTATTTACACGGCTTATTTTGAATTTTTTAAAATGGCGTTTTGAACCGAAGTTAGATGCGATGCAGTTAGCGAAAAAGGTTTCATGAGAGGGCAACTACCTATAATACAAGATAAGAATAGATGAGAATGATTATATTTACTGAAAAATTAGAAACGCTATTCGATTTCATATCACTTCAGTAATCAGGTCTGTCAACTGAATAATGTTACGATAAAAGAAAAGTCCTCCATTGTGTTAGAAACTTTCGCATACTTTATCAGGGAAAAATGTTTTCTTAAAACGTACCATCATTATACTAATTTTGACTTTTTATTTAACGATGCTTTTCAGTTAGAATTAGTTTTAATTTCGCCAAATCTTTAATATACAAAAGTGTTCTTATATTTAGTTAATTCTAATTTTAACTGAAACAAATCGAATAGCGTTTTCTATTTTTCTGTAAAAGAAAAATCTCTCTCAGAAAAAGCTGCAAAAATATGCATTTTGAACCGAAATATTTAGACGCAACTGTTTAGCTAGCTTCACCACGAGATAAAAACAGCTTATAATGCAAGATGTAAAGCATTTATTTATTTAAAAAAAAAAAAAATAGAAATTATGTTTATTTTTAAATCACATAATAAGTTGTTCTTTCCATCTAGGTTCTTTTATTTATAAAAATGCGCCCATAATTTGTTAAAAAGTTTATCATTCTTGAACAGAGAAAATAATTTTTTAAAACTTTTTTTAACCGAATATTTGCATAAAATACTTTATAATTACCATTATATAAAAAAAATCTTATTGTGTAATCGCAAAAATCTGCAATTAAATAAGATATATATTCTAATTTCAGGTAATAAAAAATACATAAAATCTGGTTGCAATGAAAAGTCGTCAACTGACGTCCCCGGAAAACCACTTGAAACAATTTACGGTTTTTACTATAACATGATTTTCAAATTATACAACTGCTAAAAACCACTAATAATTGAAATAGTCTATCATATTTAGTAAATTCTATAGCTTTAACTGAAGCATTACTGGAAGAAACAGAACAGTTTTTTTCCTTTTTTAAAATAAATGCGAAGAAATTTTCAGAAAATCCTGTCAAATTTTTATATGTTGCATTGAAGCCGACTTTACAGGTCCAACAGGGATAAATCGGGCAATCTTCCATAACTAGCCCCCAGATTGTTGATTGCCAACGCTATTTTGAAATAGAAATATTTGGCCAATTTAAAAATAGATGAAAAATCCTGAAAAACAAGATAGGTTATACTATTTTAAAAAAGTGGTGACAGTAAAATAATCTGAATAAAAAAAGTTCGCAATCAAGCAACACTGATTATGATATACTTTGCACTTTTTAAAATTTGTGATAGAACTATGTCTGATTACTTAGTTCGTTCCATGAAGTCAACGAATATTTTGTATTGAATAGAATGTTCAAATGCGACAGCTCCAAAAAGATCAAGGTCATCATGAGAAAGCAACCCTTTTTGAGAGAATCCAACCAGATATGAAGAACTTTTGGTAAATGAAGAAGGATATTCCATTCGAACTAACTTTAAAATTTATGCCTGTCAGCTGGATTCTTTTACATTTCATAAGGTTCCTTTTAAATTTTACATTTTTAAATTAGAATTTGTTTTAGCTTTTAAAACGGTTAATCCCTTAAACACTTGAAGGACACCGGTATTTACCAGTTTTACATATACCTGTAAATTTTAATTTCTAAATTTCATATTGGTACCAAAATTTTGGAATTAAGTTTTGATTTTTATAATGTGCGCAAGGAAAAGCTTACACTTACTTTCATGTAACTTTGTTCGTAAATCCCGGTGTCATTTAATAAGTTTGACATTTTAATAGCAGAAGTGCTTTTCCCCTTAAAAGGTTAAGATTTTTTTTTCTTTGACACAACAAATTGAAAAAAAGGATCATACATTACTTTTATATTACTAAAATATTCGCCTCATGTAATCGATACATATCTGCCACTTGACAAAGTGAATATTGCAGTTTAAAATTAGTGATATCGAAAAGATGTTAGTAACGATCAGACAAACTCTTCTTTCATGTACTATGTACATAAAAACCTGTTAATAGGTTACTAATTAAAAATATCCGATCATACTATATTAATTCTAGTTTTAATGAAAAAATAATTGCGAAAGTTTCACCATTCTTTATTAATTCTCGTTTTAACTGAAGCATGTTAGAGAATGCTAGTTTTGACAAAGTACCTAACATAAATCTAGATTTGACCAGTTAAAAACTGATTTCACTAGTTAAAATTGATGTTTCCAAATGGGCGAGGCTTAATTAAAACTAGTTAAACGTACTCAAATCTCAAATTGAGTTTTGACGGCAACATATATCATATATTGCTAAATTTCTGAGGATTATATTTCATCTAAAACGTTAGTACTTTATTACCATAACCGAGTAGTGCGACTGAATTTATGAGAAAGGAACAATAGCGAGATGGGATGGTGTATGAAAAAACATAAACAACTATATATTATACTATGGTGCAATACCATTTAAAAAAATTTTGTTGATGATCGTTGATAATATTTATCGTCTCTACAATGCAAAGTTATACAGAGCGAAAAATCTCTACCCTTTTTTCCACTTGAGATCAAAATTCGTTTCAATGTTGGATGACTTTTTATGTTTTTATTTGATATTTTGATCAAGCTAGATTATAGCAATTTTCTTTTAATAAATTCACTGTAAACGAAATTTAATTAATGAAAATGAAACTTGTCTGTTCATACACGGTTTTTCTGCATTGGATCGACAATATGCAAGTTTAAAAGGAATTATATTCTTAAAATAATATTGTAATTTATCTAAAATTTAAACTAAATTAAGAAACTTTATGTCATAGTTTTTAAAAGCTGTATTAAAACTCTAAAAGTAATTTACTTTACCTGAAAGTTATTTTTATAATTATTATTATTACTGAAATTATATCGTACTGATAACTTACATTAATAGACTTAATAGGGAAGGTTTCCAAATGCCAGATAGGGCTTTTGTCAAGAGCGATGTTGTTTGAAAACTCTCACTATGGGGATCAAGGAAATGTATGCAACTAATTCGCCCGAGTGCAAGTGGTGAAGAATTATAGGCCGATGTATTTCTGTCATTTATTGATTTCTCCAGATGTGTATCTATACAGCAAAGATATTCTGTGTGATAGAAAAGAAAACTTACAGTACAATTATGCCAGCTTGAAGTTGGTGAAGGTTTCACGTTCTCTCTAGTAAGAAACAGAAGATTAGAACCACGTTTTCACAATAATATATAACTATATGGACTGCTCTGACATGGAGTATGCTTAAAAGAACATCAGGAACTAACTTCTTTCCCAACTTTGATGATAATCGTCGGTATGCCTTTCAAAAGTCTTTAATTATGGACACGGATTCGATCTTTCGATCAGTTAAACAAACATGCTTTAACATAAGTAATAACACCTGTGACAACTACTCTCTTAAAATCTCAGCCACGTCAAAATGAGCCGAAATCCACTCATCTCACGATTTGAAAGTCAGTTTTTCATAAAAAGTTGAAAAAACTCGAGTGAACGAGTTATTTTTAAGCAATTTAAATCAATCTGAGTAATTTAAATGAGAAATTTAAATGAAGATGAATAATACGTTTAAAAGTCAACTCATTCACGATCCAGTGAATTACAGCGCTTTCCTGTGAAGCCAAATCCACTCTTTCGTTTTAACCCTTTCGGGTCCGAATTTTTTTCCGTTTCAAGAACAAAATTATTATTACTTTAATAATGTTAATCGCAGCTATTTAAATAGATTTCCTGATGTTTAAAATCTCATTAACTGAAATGCAGCGAATATGCTTATTTTGTATACTATTCAATTCATATTTATATGATAAGAAGCTAAGAAAGTGTTTGGAGTCATTTGGAAAATATCGCATTACATAAGGGTTTAACAGATATTACTACTTAATAATTTTTTTGCGTTTTATCACACATGATTCGTTCAGAAAAGTAACTTATGTTTTAAGTTTAAAGAGTGAAATGTATGTAAAAACAATAAAGGAATCGCCAACTGTGCAAAGAGAATTAAGTAAACTTTTATTATTATTGTTATTACTAATTGTCAAAACATAAATGAAATCATTATATGAAAGGCACGGACATATACTCTCATTTCTATATGCAGAAAGTAACAAAAATAATAGTTAAAATAGGATTATACTCGATGGAAAGACATCTACTATTAATTGCATACCAGACCCGAAAGGGTTAATAGTGTACGAAACACCTTCTTTCATTGCGTGTGTTAGAAACACTCGTGCTTAAGCCATATCTATTCAGAAATACACTACCATCCGTGAAAGTACTTTTTCCACCAAGCATAAACTGTCTTCTCGGTAATCTCTGTAATCCGCCAAATCCCTCTTCTACCACACAGAGTGTCTGTCCTGCAAAGCTAGCGACCTGGATGTATGAATAAATGACAGAAATACATCTGCCTATAACTCTTGCACCAGTTGCATTTGGATGGGTATTTGTATACATTTCCTTGATCCTCAAGTAAAAGCTTTCCAGCGAAACAACTCTTGACAAAAGCCCAATTTGGTCCTAATTAAAACACTAAACAAAGATTTTTTTTTTTTTTTTTTTTTTTTTTTTTTTTGTATGAAATTACCTATAATAAACTCAGAATAGAAATCTTTCTTCATATGAATGTACACTTTGGGACTATTTTTGTGCAAGAAAAATCCATAACATCTAATCGATTATACAATATAGTATAAAATGAAATATATCATAAGTTTAAAAATTAAAATTATAAGGGTTGTCTTGCAATGTGATGAAAATTTTATTGCAATTGTTTGTGGAAATTAACAGGAATTCACATTAATCATAGAATTTAGTTTTTATTTTTTCTAAAAATTATAAGTTACTATTACTTTACATCTAATTGACCCAGATCATATGATAAAGTTTAAGAATTAGTTTCTAATAAAATTAAAGCTACTAAGTAAAGAAGAAATATCCACTTTCAATAATTACAGGGAAAATAAATTCCACATTCACTCTGGGCATTTTTGTACCCAAACAATTTAACAGCTAATCAGAAACTGAAAATTTAACTGCAAATTTAGAAGAAATTTAGAAAGCTTATTTCATACTTGATTAATCCTTAACTGCAGTGAAGTCTCTGAGACCGTTTGGCCTAAGGCTAAATAAAAAGCTGAATTAATATTAAGCATAAGATACTGTTTTTGTGCAACACTTTATGTATAGGAATATTATAATAAAAATTCTTCCATTCAAAAGTCTCTAGCGAGAGTATAAAGGCTCCAAACGAAACAAAACAAGTACTTGTAGTTAAACTTTACCAGTTAAACTGTGAAAATTGAGAAATGAAACACTGGTTTGTGAGGTCGCAAGCAGTAATTCAGGGTTAAAACTATTTCAAAAAACTAAGTGTGATTCATATTATTTTAGAAAGAATTTTTACTCTGGAAGTTATGCTATTATTACATTACATTTAACAGACTCAGACCGGTAGATAAAACTTAAGAACTAGTTTCTAGTGAAATTAACGATAACTCCAAAAATCCTTTCCCGCTCTGCCTACAGGCTTAGGTAGATTTCGAAGTTTTTTTTCTTCACCCCTCTCTTATTATTATTATTATTATTATTATTTTCGGTAAAATTTGGCTTTATCGAAAACTTGTCAATACAAAAAGTAAGGAGATTTATAATAAATTTAAGTGGATTTGATGTCTTGTGAAATGACGAAGAATTGAGTTTTTTATTCTACAACCCCCCCTTTTTTCTGTTGTTTTTATTTATGAATTTATTTATTTATTTAATTTATTTTAGTTGCAATAGATGGCCCTATCAAAAATTTGTCGAAATAAAAGTTCTACATAATATTAAGAAGACTTATAATAAAATAAGCAGATTTGATAGTGTGTGAATTGATGAAATTATAAATTTTTTCTTCTTAAAAAGCCTATTTTTTATTCTCTTTGAAGCCATTTTCAATAACATCAAAAATCTATCATGCATAAATATTTGCCCCTTTTCCTAGAAGTAATACTAAATTAAAATTGTTTCGATATGTATTATAATTTAGAAGATATTAGAATATAGTTTTTCTGTTTTTACAAACCCCCTCCCCATCTCATCTCAATCGTCCGATTTTTATTTTAACAAACACACACACACATATAGGTTAGATAGATAAAGTTTTGAACTGGAAAGTTGTATTGGTCTTAGGGCCGAGAATGCAATAGGTAGCTTTTCTTAGGCAATCTACTTAAAAGAAACATGCTATCAAATAAATTGACACAAAGAGTTAAAACGCAATATCTGAATATTTTTTTGAAATATAATTGCATATGCATAATAAATAATAAAAGATTGGAATTTTTCAGAAAATTTTAAACTAAATTTAGAAATTTTATCCCACAGTTTTATAATTATTTTATTAAAACTGCTTCTGGAAGCTAAGAGTGATTCATATTATTTCAAAATTAATTTTCCTTCTGGAACTTATACGTTATTATTACTTTACATTTAATAGACTCAGACCACTAGATAAAGGTTAAGAACTAGTTTCTAGTGAAATTAACGATAATAAAGTCAGAAAAGAAACCCGCCTTCAAATAAATAGGTACAAGATAGAAAGAAAAAAATAATACACACTATCTGACTGCCTTTTGTGCAAGGTAAGTTTGTAACAGAAAAGTAGGTTACAACTCGAAGAGGTAAGCCGGGATATTATCTTGCCAACAAGAGAATAAACGTTTTCGATAGTTCAGACGGGTAATATTGTTTTGGATGCAGAAGTTTAATTAAGGCAAGTTGGAGATCGGGGTCTCTTCGCTGTTGATTTTAATTTATGATCGGGACCGCCCAATGGATTCGATGAAGCCGATAAGAGACTACCGTTTGGCAGCATTTTTTGATACGATCAAAAGAAATAGTGAATAGAAGCAGCGCAGAAATAAGTGATTGATTCTGAGAGAAGCAAATAATCAAATAATCAAAGCTCTATATGACGGAGTAGGAAGTTATTTGTCAAAAAAAACAGGAAATATTAGAGTAATTTCTGCAAAGAAATGCGTGAGGTAAAAAAAAGGAAAAAAAAAAACATACACAGATAAGCTTTATTTTCATTTTATTAATGATGATTTTATAATTTTGTGATGGTTTGGGATTTCATTCAAATGGAAACTAAGTTTTATTTATTTTTTCTTTTTTTAATCTTTCAGCTTTTTTAATTACAGATTAACCAAAAAAAGAAAAATATGTGACAAAATAATTAATCAGCTGAATTTTCTTAATTAGCGCAAAATAAAGTGTATGTTAGTAGCCGGTAAATTTTTGTTTTAAATATGGTTGTACTTCCTGTTGGTTTACGAATACATTTTCTAGCTTTTAAATATTTTGGCGATTGGAATCCTTTCATCTATGAATTCAGTTTACGATTGGAACCGCCCAATGGATGCGATGAAACTGATATAAGACGTTTAGCAACATTTTTTGATAAGAAGTAGGGAATTAAAGTAGCAAAGAAATTAACGATTGATTCTCAAAGAAAAAAATAATAAAATATTAAAAGTTATAAGAAGTTGGGGAAAGTTATTTGTCAAAAAACATGAAATATTAAAGTAACTTCTGTCGAAAAATAGGCGAGGAAAAAAAATAGCATGTAACTATAATATTTATTTCCATTTTATAACTAATTTTTTTTTAAAAATTTTAATAATATTGAATTTTGTTTAAAAGGAAACTAAGTTGGATATATTTTTATGTTCTTTCGGCTTTTCAATCAGAGATGAATAAAAACAGGAGGGAAGGGGGTAAAATTACACACGTTTTTTTAAATTGTGTAAAATAACACATATAGCATAATAGCTGATTAAATTGAAATTAGAGCTTTACATTTTAGAACTATTACTAGTTTGTTTCCAAATGCTGCATTTAGTTTTTTAAATATATTTGCAATTGGAATCTAATTATTTTTGATTTATTCAATTTAAATCCGAAACTGGCCGGTGACTTTGATGAAGCGGATAAGATACTACCGTTTGGTGGAATTTATTGATAGGATTAGCCCTTTAAGAGGCAACTGACTGTGTTTCTGCAAAGTTGAATTGATATTGGAATTTTTGAAATTTTTTATTTCAAAACAAGTTATAGCAATTTTACAACATTTTTCCATTAAAGTTATGAAAGTAAAATTAAATTAAAATTTATATTTAGAGGTCTGCACGGGCCGGAATTTCAAAGCCCGGGTCCGGCCGGCCCGTTGTAAAACTCAAAAATTCGGCCCGTTTATATTTTTATGTTTCTAGACCCGGCCCGGTCCGGTCCGTATAGAAGTCAGTGAAACAGGCCCGGTACATTCCGGCCCGACCCTATTTCGATTATTTCTAAGAGATTAAGATTTTTATCATATAATTAAGATATCTTAAAAGAATACTGCATACATATCTATGGGATGATTTTACAGTACATTTTACAGAAAAGATTTTACATTAGAAACATTAATGATTGCTTATAATTTTTTACTAATTATTAATTACTAAGGATTACTAATTATTAAAGATTCCAGATGCAAATTCATTTTCAAATCCAAATGAGCTACATTCTAATGTATTTCTGAATTCATTTATTTTTTCGGAAACGCATAAGATTAGCAGGTGCTTCTATTCAGAAACTATGTAATCGAATGGCGTTATATATTTTTTTATACAAGTAATTTAAGAAAATACTGTCAAAGTGAGCGTTTTGAATAGAATTTCCGGAAGCGACAGCATGAGAAAGGAGAAAAACCTGCAACCTTTTGATAAGAATCTCTTATATCTCAACAAGATTATACAAGAATCTTATTCATCAAAAATGAAAAACGCTATTCGATTTCAAATCCCTTCAATAATCAAGCTTTTCAATTTTATACATTTACAGTTAAAAATTAGAAAATGGTCCAAACTTTCGCGTTGTTGAGAAGTGAATTTAAGAACCACCAAGTACATATCCAAAGATTACGTAAACATAAGCTCTTTATCGCTAATGATAATTTTACAAATCATGTTGTCTGCCCTACACATCTTGAGAACTATTAAGACTATTTCCGACCCGGGTAGTGTATATGTAGAAAAAAAACCAAGCTTGATCTCGGCCCGGCACGAGTCTGCTAAAAATATATTAAGCCCGGGTTACACACAATGTAACTGTCCGATGCCGATCTCTACACTGTACTAGTTGCATTTCTGTATTGAAGTTGTCAAACTAGTATCGGCTCGGGATGCATATTTATACTTATTCTTGTTAAAGCCATATTTATTGAAAATAGTTCATATTTTATCGTTTCTGCTTAAATCTTTATAACGGGGCGGTAGACCCATTAGATTTTCTTATCGGCTCGGACAGGCTCGTATGGTCCGTTCAATTCTTTGTAGGCCCCTTTGGAAAATTTATTCTAATTCTGCCGACCCGTTCCAGCCCATTAAAATTCAGAATTATTCCACCACCAGGCCCGGGCCCGTGCAGACCTCTATTTCTAGTGTAAATTTTGATTAAAATTGTATAAAATATAATATATCCCACTGTCCACAAAAGGTTTACAAGAAGTAGCGAATAGAAACAACACAGAGATAAGTGATAGATGCTAAAAAATAATTACAGAATCAAAACTGTCTTATGTGAAGTAGTAGAATGTTATTTTTCAAAATATAAGAAATATTACGGCAATGAGGATAAAGAAATGTGCGAGGTTAAAAAAAAGATATATCCCATAAAATAGGCTTCATAACCATTTTAATAACTATGATTTTTTATTCATTAAGAGAGTACGAAGTTTATATTATGAGAAGGTAGGACATTTTTACTTTCTTCTATCTTTACAAAAAGAAAGTATTGGATTCGTGAACATTTTCGAAATAAGGTTTTCGACGGATCTGCACATTTTAGGGGGCCAAAGAGTTCGGAAAAAAAAATGTCTTTTACAAAATGTCTGCATGTGAAAAAAATTCGTGGGCGCTCTATCTCAAAAGCTAATGCACGGTATTTCACAAACTTTAGATTCTGTTAGACCATGATATAAATTGAAACTTATTCGTCTTTGGTGCATATTGTTCAACAGGTGGCGCTGCTATACTGCATCATTTACAATTTCTACAATAGCCATATCTCAAGAACTAGAGAATGGATTTTCATAAAACTTTAGATTTAGTTTATACTTGATGTAACATGGTGCTGATTAAGTTTTGGTGCAAATCGCTAATAGGTGCCGTTGCCATAGTGCATTATTCGTGATTATTGCAACAAATCTATCTCATGAACTAATGCACAGAATTTCACAAAACTTTCGATCCTGTAAGACCTTGATATAAACTAGATCTGATTAGCTTTTAGTACGTATCGTTCAAAAGGTGGCACTGCTATGCTGCATTATTTACAATTTCCACGATAGCCATGTCTCAAGAACTAGTGCATGGATTTTCATAAAACTTTATATGTAGCTATTACTTGATATAACATGGTGCTAATTACGTTTTGATGCAAATTGCTCAACAAGTAGAGCTGCCATGGTGCAATATTCGCTATTATCGCAATAGCTCTATCTCAAGAACTAATGCATAGATTTTCATCAAACTTCAGATTCAGTTAGTACCTGATAAAAAAATTGATTTTGATTAGTTTTTGGTGAACATTACCCAACATGTGGTGCTGTTAAGCAGCTTTTTTTAAGATTTTGCAATAGCTCTAGCTCAAAATCTAATGCATGAATTTTCATCACACTTCAGATTCAGTAATAAGTTGACATAAGCTGTTGCTGACTAGATTTTCATTTAAACCACCTAACTGGTGGCGCTGTTATGCTCCTTTTTTCAGGAAGCATTAACATGCATAAGACAGAAGAAAGTTTTGGGATTCCACATCTGACTTGTTTCTCTTAGATATTTAATTGGAAATGAATTAAAAAAAAGTGTGAGGACGAAAGCAACTGAGTTATGTTCTTTTAAATTACAAAATTAAGATGCACATTAATGTGGTTAAGAAATATCGATGTTAATTTTCACGTTTTTTTATCTTTACAGAATAAGGTATTGTTATCAATTTTTTTCGACGGATTTGCATGTTTTAGGGGTCAGAGCTACAGAAAATCGTGTTTATACAAAATGCCAGTCTGTCTAAGCGCCCTCTTTGCATCATCGAAATGTGTGTGAAATTGTTGCATATAAATGAACCAAATTTCAAATGTAAGTGTTGGGCTACAGGCAGCAGATTCCCCTTTAATTTAGGAATGCTTATCGGGAAGGGGGTACCGTAATAGTGGATGTTGTGTCATTTTTATGATTGTACCGGAGAAAGGCTTATAATGGTACATATAGAATTGAACCTAATTTTATGAATATATTTTTGGTTATGGCTAGAAGGTCCGAGTTGAATTTGAAGATGTTTCATTGCAAAGAAGCGCTGAAATAGCAAAGTTTGTGTCACTTTCAATACTGTACCATTGGAAATTGTACAAAATTAAGCATAGAATTGAGCCAAACTTCATATATATGTTTTTTAATTGTGGACGAAAGATCCTATTTGAAAATGCGGATATTAAACCGGGAGAGAGCTTTGTGATAACTTTTTTGCGGAATTTATCATTTTTTCATAGATTCGATTTCATCGGCTGCTGGTGAAGCGACGGGAATTTAGTATCCAACTAACCCGGTGATTAACAAGTTGCTGGAATACAGTAGAATAACAAAAAATACTTATTTTTTTATATCATGATTGAAATTAAATGCTTTTTACCCGACTCATAAAATTCCGTTGAAATTTAAGAAAAAAAAAACAAAATTTGGAGTAGCATTAAATAATAAAATTGCTATATTAACATGTGTAACAACTTTTGGAACATTAACATGTATCAGATAGAAGAAAGTTTTGGGATTGGCAAATCCGCCTTAGTTTATTATATCAAGTGTTTTTCATTGCAAAAATAGTCTTATACCTGTTACAGTCTGAATGGTTATCATAAAAAACGTTTGAGGTTAGAATTGATCGTAATTAATAATTTCACAAATTAAAATTGCTGTTTTTTGTTTGTTTGTTTGTTGCTTGGTTGGTTTATTATTACTATTGGAGCATCTTAACGGGTTAACTTAAGTCATAAAATAGTACCATTTTGCAGCATTTTTTTATGCAATCAAAAGAAGTACCAGATAAATAAATGTTTAATACTGAAAGAAAAAAGGTATCAAAGTTCTATATGAAGAAGTAAAAAAATATACATATTTATCAAAAATAGGAAATATTAGCATAATTTTTGACAAGAAGTATGCTAAGACAAAAAAATAAAGTTCAGAAAATATGCTATTAATTAATTTTAGTGAGTTTCTTTTTATGTAAGAGAAAATAACGTGAAATAAGGATCTAATTCAAAAGGACGAAGAAATACAATTTAGTCACGTTTTGCTAAATTACGTAAAGTAAAGTATATGGCTTTGTAAATTCTTACTTATGCTATTGTTATTATTATTTTGTTTTTATAATGAATGATCACTCATTACCTTTTTTTTTCGGAATTCCAGTTCCTTTTAATTTCTAAAATTCAACGACTGTATGGGTGATTCTCGCCAAAAACAATAAAATAAGAGTTATGAGGAAATGAAAGTGAGGAAGTGAAAAATTTTAATAAAATGCCTATTTGCTTTTTAACCATTATCTGAATTGATATTAGGCTTAGTCTACTTTAACTATATCTAAATACTTATAAATAAGTAATAATTTTTTATTATTATTTGCCTGTATTCAGTAGAGGCTGATGAGAAAGGGATGACAAAGTTTTAGACCTCATCATTCTCTCATCAGCCTCTACTGAATACAGGTAAATATAAAAAATTATTTGTAACATTACAGGTAAAAATTAGCGCCTTAAAAAATAAATACTGCGCGACAATTTCGAAAAATTCTCTTTAACGTTATTGTTGTTAAAAATTATTTCGATTCGAATTTTTTCATTAAAAAAATGCACTGAATTAAAAATGCACTGGTTATCACTTAAACTAGTAAAAAATATTAAATTTGAAAAAAAAAATAAATATTGTGTATAGGTCTAAAATAAATTAAAATAAACCGCTTACGAATGTTCTAAGGAATATATTTAAAACGAAATTATTGAAAAGCACGATAGATTTTTCAGGCTGACTCATTAAAGTAATACTTTATTTATGTAAAAAAAAAAAAAAAAAAAAAAAAAAAAAAAGCTTCTATAATTCAGTATGTAAGGTTTTCCTCTAGAGGTCTTGGGTTCAAGCTCCAGAACGGCTTAAAGATAACTACACGAAAATTAAATGGTACAACTGTTCAAATTTACTGAAAAAATTCAAATTCTCTGAAGATTGATTGATTCACTAATTTTGAAAACTAAATTAAATTATTGTCATTAAAAATAAATTTACAGTCTTGTGTATTTTTAATGATTTTAATTTGCAGAATCTATTGTAACTAAATGGAATAACTTTTCTGTTATTAAACAGAAACTCTGTTATTCTAATTTCTGTAATTTTACATAAGACTTAATACAATGAATTACCCATAGATTCTTTGTAATTTCACAGAAAATACATAACAGTGTATACCTATCCCTGTCATATAATATGCTAAGAATTGAAATTGTTTTCGTTTAATAAACAAATTAAAACTTCTTTTCTTTAGACTCGTAAAAGCTGAAATGTCCCCTTACAACACTTATGCAGAATTCTTCGTTACATATTTCTCAACTAAACGCTGTGTAGCTCGGATTGACTGAGGCTAATAGACCAGAAAATTTTCTTCTCTACATTAAGTATTTTGTTCGGAATACAAATAAATGATAACCGGTTCCTACTGGCCATCCAACTTTAAAAATTTTAAATCTATACACCCAATAACATAAAACAAGGAAATCAGCAAAAGCACGAAGGGTGTGCTCGAAGTAGAACAACATTGGTACCATTGAGGGCAGAAAAATTATGCATCATTATAGATTTAGCACGGAATTCATTCAGAATGCAGCTTCGAAGAATCGTGTAAAGTTTGAAACGTCTTCGAACACTTAAACTCTTGTAAGTGATGTAGTTATGTTTTCAAGAAATAGGGTACTCTAGTTTCGAGTATTGAAAATATACTTAAGTAATTAAGTTATAACTATTCAATTATTGTTTTCAATGTTCAGTATGCAAATTATGAAATGACATATAATTTCATAATTCTAGGGGTTTATTATTTATTATTATAACAACAATATTTTTTTATGAACACAAACATAAACCAATTTATTTTAAGAACGTCTAGCTTGAATCTTGTTTATTTAATTATAAATGAAAAAAATGTCAATTAAGAAATCTAACAAAACGCTTTCTAGTGAATTAGAGCGATTAAATAAATATCTGTGCGTCCTTCATCCTAAAACTAATGTTTAAATAAATATACCTATTAAAAATATTTGACAAAGTTTTCCATTTATATGTAAAATCAAAAAATGCCATCTGATTTAATTGCTCGCTATCATTTTCTTTAATTTTGTTTTCAAATAAGAATTTTTTTACAAACTAGGGAAAGCAGGATTCACAGTATTTAAATATATGCAGAACCTAATCAAGAAAAATTCTTTGGCGTCTCTGCCAGGGACCGCAATGAACAACTTGTGAAATACAATTCGTTTATTGACTGATATGCCAATTTTCAAAGCATATTACTATGCATATATAGAAATACACATGAGCCATTATTAAATGAAATAAAATATTTTGAAGATATTGAAGAAGAAATAGCAATATGTTTATTTAAATAAAATAGTAAATCAATAAATTAAAATTTATCATAATATGAAACTGCTTTCTATAATAATTTTGTGGAAGACAAAATTTCAATTGGGATTCAATATTTGGCGACCTCTGGCAATCCAGGTCTCTAGATCCTGGTTTAGCATACCTACACTTTTAAAAATTTGCAGCATCATGTCCAGTCATTCGACCGTATTTAACAAAAACAATTTTACAACCGTCATATGACACTCTTCTGACCATATTAATGCCCAATTTATGGTCCAAAAATAGTTAAATTGTGGTTCATAACCATTTTTTTTTTCAGAAAACGGTCGAATGACTAGACAGAAGGTTGCAAGTTTTTAACAGTGTAATGCAAAATCAGGCTCTAAATTTAAGTATTTAAAACAACTCTTTACACTCACAAAATATTTAATGCGAAAATATCGAACATGCTTAATTCTTCATTATAACTCAAATTTTAGAGCTTTATTATTCAAAGAAATAATGAAATAATGTTCTTAAAATTTTTAATCTTAGTGCAAAAATTTTTATAGTAATTATGAAGCAGTATTTTAGACTAAAGGGATTTGGTATTCCTTACTATCTTCAACTTTCATTGGAAAATATCAATTTTCAAATTATTCCTCGAATTATATTTAGTCATCCCAGTATATTTTGCAACAGTTTCGTAAAGATGCTTGATTATAAATGTATGAAAACGTCTTTTTTCTGCATCCATTGCCCTTTAAATGTATCAGCATTGAAATCTTTAAACTCCATTTTCTTTATTCAAGGTTTTATTTTCATTTCGTTGTCTCTTAGATGTTTAAGATCAACAGATATACAAGGAAGCACTTATATGTTTTACAGAATCACAAAAAAATGTCGGGATGAACTTTAAAAAAAATTAAAACACAATAATAAGAATTAATGATGAACTTTGTAATAAAATGAATGTATTTTCTTTAAATAGAAATATGAAAGAATTCGTGTTTTTCACTAAATATTAGCATAGATAAAAAAAAAGTTTCCTTTCATTTATTTTTTAGGAAACTAATGCGTTTAGTGAATCATTTATTCCCTGAAGTTACGAAGGATAGTGCTGTGAATATAAGGGAACAAATGTGTAAAAATATTACAAAATAATAATAATAATAATAATAATAATAATAATAATAATAATAATAATAATAATAAAACCGTTTTTTTATTTTACAATATTTTTTCTTCATCAAAATCTAGGCATCCTATATTTTTTGTTCTGGAGATCATTTTGGTTCGCTATTTACTTCTATGATATGTAATGAAGGTATAAAATCGGCATAAGTAAAGGAAAAAAAAGGAAGGAAAAAATCTAAAAAGAACTGGGACTGCTTAAAGCACTGAAAAATTGTATGTATATTTCAAAATGTATCTGGAGAATTTCTACGTTCTTTTGAACTAATTAACTTGGAGACCCTGAAATTACTTTACTTTAGTATAGCACCCTAGAGAACAATAATTTTTTAATTACCTTTTCAGGACTATTGAGATTATGAGTTCCCTTGAGTTGGAGCCAGTGCTTGGGCCCGTTCCCTGAATGTTCTTCAATAATTAAGTCTATGCAGCTTTGTTAAAGATCACATTTCAACGAATAACCGAACTTATAGAAGACTATTTGTGTTTTTGCAAATAAAATAACTATTTTTAGATTTGTTTCAGGAGACTGGGTATCTTTTGATACATATATTGTTTAAATTTCAGTGTTTTAAAATATTTTTTTGCCATATTGTTAAATCGTTTCATAAAGAAAAAGGATTTAATCACGAGAAAATGCAGTTTCGTTTTCGTTAAAATTTGAAAAACTTAAGATAGTTTTAAGACCTTACTAATGCAGTATTTTTTTTTTTTTAAGTTTTTCGCATGTTTCTCTTAAAAGTGTGTTTTATATCGCTACGGCTTCAATTTTCGAAAGGTTAATTGAAGAAAGAAAAACAGATAAAATATCATGACTTATGTAAAAATGTATTAAATATGACTATTGATTTTTATTCATAAATTATTCGTACTGCTGAAAATCAGATTCCCAATTTTATGAAAAAGCATCTGACGGATCGTTCAAATGAAAAAAAAATAAAAAGAATACTGCCCAGTTAAACTGATGGCATTGAGCTCACAGGCTACGCATACTAATTGTACATTACAGCCTTATATTTTCAAGGGTTAATTCCGTTCGAAAAAAGAAATTAAGAAAGGGAAACAGCTCTCCTCTTTCCCCTTTTTTATACTTAATCATTGAACCTCCTAAACTATCAAGGAGATGCTTTATCATATAAAAAATCTGTATCCAAAATTCAGAGCAAATCGGATAATTCTTAATAAAAACCCATATAGCATTTGTATAATTTAAGAGGAGTTATCCCCCTCTTTTATACTTAACCATTAAACTTCCAAAATTATTCAGAGATTTGAATGAAATCTGACAATTCTGCTTGAAAAACCTATTTATATAAATTAAGGGGAGGGGCATTAGAACCCCCGTTCCCCCTGTTTATACTTATTCAATGAACACCTAATAACAGTCACGGAATCGTCTCATCAGAATGATCCTATATCTAAATTTTGAACGAAAACTTAATTCTGCATCAAAAACCCACTTATTTCTATTAAGGGGAGGGGCATGAGCCCCCCATTCCCCCTCTTATACATATCGAATGAACTCCAAAAACTAATCAGGGAAGCGCCTTGTCAGGATATACCTATATACAAAATTTCAAGTGGATTGGATATTTTTATCATGAGTTATCGCGTTACGTACGAACATACATACAGAAAGGGCGGGCACATAAGCTCTCAGGCTATGATAGCCTGTGAGCTAAAAAGCAAGTCAAACAAAAAATATATGCTAAAATTTTAGCAGTTTGATTATACGGATGTATTGAAACACGCAAATTGTGCAAAAAGAGTTTAAAGATCCTGAGTGATTTAACCCTTTAAGGACGAGCCTCTTTTGCAGTTTTTTTAATTCTCCGACACCAGTTTTTTCCACATAGTAATTTTGAATTATTAAATTGCTCAAAATTTGAAATTAGATAGTGTGGAAAATTCCAAACTAAAATACCGATTTTGAAATTTAAAAGTTTTGTTCACTTTAAATGGCAATTTTTTTTTTTTTTTTTTTTTTTTTTTTTTTTTTGCCAACCGCTTTTAATGAGTTTAAAAAAAATCATGCAGTAAAAAAAGTATTTTACATTTATTTGTAATCATCGCACTTTTATGTGAATTTCTCAGAATATAGTGGAGATGACTCAATTACATTTGCAGTACTTCCTATAAATTTGAAACAAAAATATGAAAACTTGAATGTTTTTCTCCATTTTTCGGAAAATGAGATTTTTTGAATTCCCCTAATATGGCAGTAAATTCAGTTTCATTTATCAGATTTAATTTTCCAAAAAGCATTTTGAATATTTTCTTATTTTCAAATTTCATTGCACAATGAATTTTTATCACAAGTAGCTGAAAATCGTTTATAAAACCAGGGTTCGCACAGTTCTACCACTAAATGTTAAGAATATTTTCGAAGTGTTTCACTGCAGAAAAATAGCGTAAAATCTGTGAATGAAGGTGGGATTACGAATGTTATGGTTTAAAACTTAAATGTAAATTTTCTTATTTTTAATAGGGGTGCCAGAGTCCTTGGAAATTCCAAGGAGTGTGCGAACCTTGTAAAACTCGTTTATATATTATTTTTATCAATATTATTATTATATTATTTTTAGAATTTTTTATCCTGAAAGAAAATATAGACACGTTAATTTATATAAAGATAAGTGTGTATGTTTAAAAGTAAAATAAAAAAGTTTAATGACTTAGAGAAAACAGAAAAAATTTACGAAGAATATATTTATCATCCTTTCTTAAATGAATCTGCAACAGACAATGATTGCAGCATAAAGAGATCTAGTTCATATGACTAGTACCCTTAAAAATAGAATCAATCAGACTATGTCTTAATATACTAACTCCTTCATAAATTGTTTTCAGATAAGATAATATTATCTTTGAATAGTCATTCCAAAAATGAATGGATTAACCACGCACATCACGTAGTAAAAGATTACCGCATTGTCTAAAAGATCGAACTAGTTTAAGTGTGATAGTCAGTTTGAACTTGGCTGGATCATTGTGTAGTTTTAATTAAGAGAGTTATTATAACTTTTTAAAATTTAGTATCTTATGATTTCATACTCAGTCAGTAATAAAACAATACAAGTTATAATTAAAATTAAACAACAGAACAAATTCGTAACAAGTAAATAATTATGTCAGTTATAAATGTAGTGTTTAGAATATCATAAATGCATAGCTGTCAACTGCTGGAATTTTTTTTATTACTATTATTACCACCAAATTTTTTAAATTAATTTTCGGCTTATTTAATTTCAGAAATCCGGTATTGGAAAAAGATTATTACATCCTGAAATAATGATGATAAAAAATGTAGTAGTTGACAGGTATATGGGCTTTTGTTTTCAGGAAAGTGTGATGTTCCCAAAATTAAGAGTTTCAGCTGTATTTCAGCTGAAAGCACAAGAATCATTTAATGTTTGGAAACAACTTCACTTGCATGGATTTTCATTTATGATATTACTATTATAATTTATATTTCAGTCTTCATTTGAAGATGAACACCCCTTTAACTGCTATATTAATACACTGAAACAATAATTTCATAAAAATTCCAGAAGTTCTTGAAAAACATTTAATTTTGAAAGAACTATTTCATAGTTTATTTCATTAGTAAAGTATGTGTGTGATCTCCGCAAAGATAGAAATTTTGTTGAAAGAAGAATTGTTTTGATAACGTACAGAGTGTGGCATAAATTCGTGCAAATTTTAAAAATCCATAATAAAAGAAGTAAAGGTCGGAAAAATTTCGAGTAGGTTCAGACGATTTTTGGATTTTTCCCCCATGTAGAATAGAAAACGATTCCAAAAGTAACTGATAGAGGGTATACGTCATACTGAATCGTTTTATGCATATCAGGCTATCAATAAAACACTTGGCTAGGAATGGATCCGTCATTCGATCTCGTCAGTATACTATAGTTACCAGATCGAGTGTTGGTGGTTAAACTTTTCTACAAGAATGGTGAATCCACAAGTATTACATTGCGAAGCTTTCGCGCGGAAAAAGCACTTAAGGTGCAAAAAAGCCCTACTTCATTGAATGGGTACTCAATTTAGTACGACGTTTAGAGGACACGGGGAGTTTGAAGGATCGTTCATGTAGTGCCAGACCATCCTTGAGCGCGGATCGCGTTTATGTTGTCAAAAGTGTCATGGAAGAAATAGCAGCCAAGACATCAACGAGAAGTAGCAGTACTCGTGAGGGTGAGAGGGTGAGAGAATATCGGGTATTCCGGAATCTTGGATTCTATATGTTCTCAACTCCACTTCAGACAGGAGCCCCAGTTTTGTACACAATGTAGATAATTTTATTGCTTCCTTTGTTTTGTTTAAGTGATTTATTTAGTGACATTTTCCAACTTTAAAATTCAAAAATTGTGTCTTTTAATTGTCAATGCATAAATAGAACTGTCAATGTATGTCTATTCCTGTCAATGTATGTACTGATGTAATTTCTTATGCGATTCAGAACTCAAACCATCAAATTGAATTCATGTTTCTTTATGCTATAACTTGTTTGATAATATTGTAAAAGCTAATCATTGTTAATGTATCTGACCATATACAGTGGATTTGAGTCTGCTCCCCGGGATTACACTTATATTCTAAAGTGAACGCTGGGTTCCTGGGGCGGTCATCCCTGTCATCCCTGTCATCCCTGTACTTAGTGTGTAATAATGAAAAGAAGCCTATTGAATATCATATTGACTTGACCCTGACAGAACTTTGGTTATGAGGATGCTTAAAGTCTCGTGTATACCGGGGCTTCCTAGCCACTTTGGTGGAACTGAAAGATGCCATTCAACGGACTTTTAGTGGCATCGATGCTGACATGCTATATTCAGTTCTAGCAGGCGTAATGTTGAGCGTCTTTTGCTATCTTAAAATAAAGCACAGTGTTATGTTATTGTGGTTTGTTTCATTGTCTGTTTGTGTTTGCTTGATTCAAATAAAACGTCTGAATATGACGTTTAAGCGCTCTTTATCGGTAATTTTTGAAATCATTTTTTATTATACATTTAAACAAATCTATCTGATCCTACTCGCGCAAACCGAAAAATTTTCAGAACATTTTTATTTTTTTTATTATGGATATTTAACCCTTATCTACCGACGGTAATTATAAGTACCATAAAGATTACTTATTATAAACTTCTTTTAATACACTAATTAGTTGTAATACTAATACGGTACTTGCCCCCCCCCCCCCCAAAAAAAAAAAAAAAAAAAAAAAAAAAGACTTGTGGCACTCGGGGACTGCCGCGGTAGAGCTATTGCATAGCATTTTTTATCAACTTATGCAATCATAATTATTTATTTACTTTTTATTTATGCAGTTTTTTTTGTCTTTGATATTAATTCAAGTTATACTTTTTGAGCGTGATGACCGATAACAAAACATTTTTTTTCTTTTATTGAATAAATGAGAAATTAATATCGTTTAAAATATTTTTATTATCTTACAATACATGTAGGTTAATCAGGAATGTTTATCATTGAAACTATACGCTTGTGGTAGCTGAAATAAAAAACATAAGTTTGAGACTTGATATTCTCAAAATATCTGAAAAATACCGCTTTAATGTCTGCCGAAGTCTACCGAAGGATACCGTGCCGACGTCTGCCAAACTGAAGCGACGTTAGCCGGAGTGTTAGGTTTTTTTCTCGTTACGGAATTTCTAGATTCTTTCGCCGCGCTCAAAGCCCGCGATAAAAGATATGCAATACCTTAATAAATTACCAAACAAAATTTGGCCGCAATACGAAAATTAGATCGCGAGTTATAAGCATTATAAATTTTCCGATCCTCACCGTGGGGGTCTCCTGTCACCAAAAATTAACACTCTCGCATAAAAAATTACCAAACAAAATTTGGCCGCGATACGAAAATTAGATCGCGAATTATAAGTATTTTAAATTTTTCGACCCTCACCGTGGGGGGTCTCCTGTCATTAAAAGTAACACCGTCTCATAATAAATTACCAAACAAAATTTGGCCGCCCTACGAAAATTAGATCGCGTGTTATAAGCATTTTAACATTTTCGACCCTCACCGTGGGCGTTCTCCTGTTACCAAAATTTAACACTGTTTCATAATAAATCATTAAACAAAATTTGACCGCGCTACGAAAATTGAGCGCGAGTTATAAGCATTTTAAATTTTCCGACCCTCATCGTTGGGGGGGGGGGGTCTCCTGTCACCAAAAGTAACACTGTCTCATAATAAATTACCAAACAAATTTTGGCCGCACTACGAAAATTAGACCGCGAGTTATAAGCATTTTAAAATTTTCAACCCTTACCATGGGGGATCTCCTGTCACCAAAAATTAACACTGTCTCATAATAAATTATCAAACAAAATTTGGCAGTGCTACGAAAATTGATCGCGAGTTATAAACATTTTAAATTTTTCGACCCTCACCGTGGGGGTCTCCTGTCACCAAAAATTAACACTCTCTCATAATACACTAACGAACAAAATAGGCCGCGCTACGAAAGTTAGATCACGAGTTATAAGCATTTTAACATTCTCGACCCTCACCGTGGGGGTTCTCCTGTTACCAAAATTTAACACTGTTTCATAATAAATCATTAAACAAAATTTGGCCGCACTACGAAAATTGAGCGCCAGTTATAAGCATTCTAAATTTTCCGACCCTCACCGTGGGGGGTCTCCTGTCACCAAAAATTAACACTCTCGCATAAAAAATTACCAAACAAAATTTGGCCGCGATACGAAAATTAGATCGCGAATTATAAGTATTTTAAATTTTTCGACCCTCACCGTGGGGGGTCTCCTGTCACCAAAAGTAACACTGTCTCATAATAAATTACCAAACAAAATTTGGCCGCGCTACAAAAATTAGATCACGAGTTATAAGCATTTTATCTTTTTCGACCCTCACCGTGGGGGGTCTCCTGTCACCAAAATTTCACACTGTTTCATAATAAATCATTAAACAAAATTTGTCCGCGCTGCGAAAATTGATCGCGAGTTATAGGCATTTTAAATTTTTCGACCCTTACCGGGGGGGGGGTCTCCTGTCACCAAAAATTAACACTCTCTCATAATAAATTACCAAACAAAATTTGGCCGCGATACGAAAATTAGATCGCGAGTTATAAGCATTTTAAATTTTTCGACCCTCACTGTGGGGGGTCTCCTGTCACCAAAAGTAACACTGTCTCATAATAAATTACCAAACAAAATTTGGCTGCACTACGAAAATAAGATCACGAGTTATAAGCATTTTAAATTTTTCAACCCTCACCATGGGGGATCTCCTGTCACAAAAAGTAACACTGTTTCATAAAAAATCATTAAACAAAATTTTGCCGTGCTACGAAAATTGATCGCGAGTTATAAGCATTTTAAATTTTTCGACCCTCACCGTGGGGGGTCTCCTGTCACGAAAAATTAACACTCTCTCATAATAAATTACCAAACAAAATTTGGCCGCGATACGAAAATTAGATCGCGAGTTATAAGCATTTTAAATTTTTCGACCCTCACCGTAGGGGGGGGGGGGGGGGGTTCCTGTCACCAAAAATTAAAACTGTCTCATAATAAATTACCAAACAAAATATGGCCGCGCTACGAAAATTAGATCGCGAGTTATAAGCATTTTAAATTTTTCGATCCCCAAGGTGGGAGGTCACCTGTCACCAAAAGTAACAGTGTCTCTTAATAAATTACCAAACAAAATTTGGCCGCGCTACGAAAATTGATCGCGAGTTATAAGCATTTTAAATTTTTCGACCCTCACCGTGGGAGGTCTCCTGTCACCAAAAATTAACACTCTCTTATAATAAATTACCAAACAATATTTGGCCGCGATACGAAAATTAGATTGCGTGTTATAAGCATTTTAAATTTTTCGACCCTCGCCGGGGGGGGGGGGGGTCTCCTGTCACCAAAAATTAAAACTGTCTCATAATAAATTACCAAACAAAATATGGCCGCGCTACGAAAATTAGATCGCGAGTTTTAAGCATTTTAAATTTTTCGACCCTCACCGTGGGGGGTCTCTTGTCACCAAAAATTAACATTGTCTCATAATAAATTACCAAACAAAATTTGGCCGCGCTACGAAAATTAGATCGCGAGTTATAAGCATTTTAAATTTTTCGATCCTCACCGTTGGGCGGGTCTCCAATCACCAAAAGCTACATTATCCTACCTTATTTTATCTTAAGACGACTTTTTTCTATACACATTCTATCAGGAATTTTTATCATTGAAACTATAGATTTATGGTAACTGAAATAAGAAACATAAGTTTGAGATTTGATATCCTATAAATATCTGAAAAATACCGCATCAATGTCTACCGAAGTCTACCGAAGGATACCATGCCGAAGTCTGCCGAGCTGAAACGACGTTAGCCGAGTGTTAGGTTTTTTCGTTACCGATGTGTTAGGATTTTTCGCGTTACGGAATTTTTGGATTCGGTCGCCGCGCTCAAAGCCCGTGATAAAAGCTATGCAATAGCTTAAAACTTTGTGATATTTTTGATTATGTATATTCGCCTAATTTTGTTCATTTTAACATAGTAATTGTATGGCAATTTTTTGCTTTTATTTAAGGCATTGCGCCTAAACAAGCATCGTTATTGTTATATTACTAGTTCGGTAGATAATACAATTGTTGTTTTCATAAAGAGCAAGAGGAATCAAATAAATAAACTTAGCGAAATAATTGAAGATTTCTGTAAATAAGCCTATTACGAAAGAAATAAACAAAATATCTTTTAGAATTTTTACTTCGTTAAATTCTTCATGCATATTTTCACTCCGCATTATTCCTTTTTTTTTTTTTTTTTTTTTTTTTTTGTACGAACATGGAAAATAACTTCTTTTCAAGTTATAAATTCAAACTCGTTTACTTTAACAAAAATCAAAATAGTTTTCTATCATCAGAAACTTTTTAACTGCTAAAGGAAAATGTAAATAAATAATACTGTCCTTTGTTTGGGTAACCCTTCCATAGAAAACGACGTCAATCTTCCCCATATTCTGGAAGAGTTTTTCACATTAATTTGCATCGAAAAAAAAAGTAGATCTACAAAATGTTGAGTCTGTTCTCAAACACAAATTGGTTATTTTCCAGCTCATTTTTTAAATTCATTTTTACTTGAAAATGTATGAAATTTTCAAATTTTCTTATTCAAAAATTGCGTAATCTAATCCTTTTTCAACTTTTTGGTAACGGCAGAAAACCGTTCAAAACAATTTGCCACAATAGGCGTTTTGAACTAAATTTTCAGCTGTGGAAAGGAAAATTAAATTGTTGCACTTGAGACGATAATCGTTTATAATTAAAAGTATAATTCATTTATCGGAAAATGAAGAAACTGCTCGATTACAAATGCCTTCAATCTTCATGCCTGAAAGTTTTTACGTGCCGAAGTAAGCTTGTAAATGTGCTTGTAAAATAATCATACTTTATATATATTTTTTCATTTTAACTATTGAACAACTCATTCAGAAAAAATACACAAACTCCTTCTGATGTTGTATTTTAGAGCAAAATTGAAAATCCCAATACTCGCCATCTCCAAAACTGTATTTCTCAAATTCTTTAACGAAATCTCCTTGTGTTACTACCTTTTTCATATCAAATCATAACAACATCAATAAAAACCAAATATCGTAAAATATTTACAAATAATATTTTAATAACAATACAGCAATAATTCTATAGTTTTTCAATTTATGAAAGAGGAAAATGTTTTGTTGATATTTTTAACGAGCATTCGTTTAAACAGAATTCACTTTAATTCAAAACTTGAGAGTCTGGTTTCCATATGAGTTGAAATTAATGTTGAAATAATTGTCATTTGGAAAATAGGAGTTAAAACTAATACACATTTACCAATTATTTTAGAGCTATGCAACGATTCGCATTCTTTCTTTCGTTCTTTTTATCATCTTACAACAAATTACGTAACGATGTGTTTTAAAGTAATTAACTTTGCATCTTTTATCACTGAATTTCTATAAATTCATAATGACAATGATAATTTTTTAATGATTTATATAAAATTAACTTGTAATTGAAATGAATTTCTGCTGTGAAATTTTTATCACCCGTATTTTTACGTGATAGCTCCGAAGGAAATTTTAGACCATTTGTTATTACATGTTCTTGTCACTCAGAACGATAAAACAGCCGTATGTTAATCGAATGTGTTTTAAATGACTGCTCTGGAGAAAATGCATGAGTGAATGCAAATGTGACTGCGAAGGCCGCAGAAAGAGTAACCTGTGTCAAACTTTACAATCGTAGAATTTTGTGCTCTAATTGACACGCTGACTATACAACTGACTGAATCTTCCGAGCGGCTTCAGTAACAAAGGTAACCGGAGAATGAAATTATTACCAGCACCAGCAGAAAGTAAACATACCGTACAAAAGTGTTTTTTCTTGCTTTCCTCTGTTTTGCTTGTAATCTTTTCCTACACAAATAAGTAGATTACGGTTAAAGGTCATGTATGAATGAAAACAAAAAGAAATACTTTCAGGGTCTAAGCGAATGTTATGGTAACTATGATTATTAAAATAGCAGATCATTCTTAAATTTCTTTTCGAAGTTCATAGGTGAATTTTAATTGAAAAAAAATCTGTCAGATAAGAGCTTTTTCGTTAGGCACTAAATTACTAAGCTAGACATTCTGGAAGCTAAAAATGCGGCATTAAATTAACAGAAAATAATTGACAGTTCGAAGATGAGTCTAATATTTCATTAAGTTACATATAGTAATTGATTTGTTCAAAACTATGCAGTTTCTTACCTCAAAATCTATGTTCAATAAATGAATCGTTTAAAATGGAAAAAAAATGTGAAATACATCTGTATACTTTAAATCAACTAATCTTTTATAAAATTTTAAAATCTAATAAAAGTAAATTTATCATGCTAAAAAAAGTACGGTCGTTATAATGACTCTTTTTTATTCATCTAATGATCATTATGATGTAAGACCACTGCAATGGAAGTTTAAAAATAAATTTATATTTTTATAAATTAGGTTAGAAAATATTTTTTTGTAAACTACACATACGTCTTTATATTAATGTACAATTTTCTTAATTAGGAGATAAGGAAAGCTCAGATTTTCTATAACAGTTCAAAAATATACATTACCTTTCCCTCTTTATTCTCAAATTTTATCCAGTTTTCACCCAATCAGAAAAAGGCGAAATAAACATATAAATGTAGATTAACAGTAGTTAAGCCAAATTTGGTTTTTATTGTTTTCTTAATCTTTTTTAACTGAGGAGTTAATTGTTTTAACAGAATATTCAGACATCAAAAGAGTACTTAAAGTTAAATCTCAACTAGCTGATTCTGGACGGGGAAGGTTTTTCCCTTAGCATAGACGACACTAAGGTCAATGTGTTTTCCATCAGTGAAAGGAGAAATTGTAACTATTTTTAAAAGTTAAGCGTAAGGATGTTACAGGTACCGTAAAAGGTAATTTTTCTTCAAAAGCAAAAAATAAATAAATAAATAAAATAAATAATAATAATAATAATAATAATAATAATAATAATTATCAACCAAAGACAACTCTTAAAAAGTTGATAAATATGTAGCATCACAATCCAGAAATAAAGGGGGGAAATGCACACTGGAAGACAGCTTACCAGATTTTATTCGCAGGAAATGAGACATCAATAAATATTGATTGATTTAGTCATTTTTTAAAATCTTAAATTTGATCTTTTAAGGTTTTTTTCGTTTAATTTAATGCTGAAACTAATACGTCTGACACCGAAAACCATGTAGTCCTGCGCAGCAGTCAACATATTGAGTTAATTCTTCCACTATAATCTGAAATTATAAAATTTTCGTGATTGCTCACATTAATTTTGCAACCCACTGTACTTATCTCATTCTTTTATCAGATCTATCTCTCTCTATATATATTTAAATATGGATAAACCTTTAATTATTAAATAATGAAAGAAATTAGAATCACTGAATTACATTCATAAAATTACTTTATCCATTGATGTCAAATTCTTAAAAGGAGTGCTTATCATAAAATTTGTCTAAAAATCGATTTTTATTTTAAATGAGAGCTTGTTTAATGGTGAATATTTTGATACCCCATTTTTACCTATACAGTACTTATATCGCGAAATATTTCAAAGTTTCTTCACGTAATCAACTCAATTACCCATCCAAATTAAAACTTTAAAAGGCTTTTTCTCCATGATAATATTTTCTTCATTTTCATGTTTTTATTTAACTTTTATTTAACATGACCTTTTATTTAACTTTTCTTTATTTTTTTACATTTGTATTAGAGATTTAAACTTTTTTGTGCATGTTCTTTATTTATCCTCCTCAATCCTGAAACAGATGTTTCGCGGGAGCACAAAAACAAGTTTGAAATTACTATACAGCATCTCCAAAGCTATATAATTCTATATATCAATGCATATGATATGCATGCATTTATTTAAAAAATATAAAGTGATTTTAACAATTCTAAAAGCATTTAAATGGGTTTAAAGGGTGTTATTTAGTGTCTCCTCCAGGCGACATCAGGATTGAGGAGGATATATGCGATAGATCTATGCATGGAATTAAAATTCAGGTTTTTTTTTTTTTTTTTTTTTTTTTAAATATTGAAGCGTGTGAAGATGCGTTATTTTTCATCTTTTTAATTATATGCATCTGTAAAAGTACATATTAAAGGGAATATTACATGCACCTAAAATATGTACAGCCTTAAGTAATACAAATTTGAAAATATCTTTTTATTTTCTTAAAAAAGGGGGCAAAAACATAATTTTTTTTTAAAAAAGGTAATAGAAATTTCTTAAAATTCAAAGTTTTATAAACTTTTTTTTTTAATTTTAATTAAATATGCAATGCAAGGTTTCTTTCTTTCTTTCTTTCTTTTTTTTTCTTAAAACGTACTTTTAGTTTGACAGTGAAATGCTATGAGTTCATCATTACAACCATATTTTTTTAAATAAACAAAATCGTTGTAAAGGTAAACTGTCCCCTTTAAAGAGTTTTTTTTTTCATTTTTATTGTTTTGTTCGTCTGACAAAAATCTATTTGTCTCTGTTTTCTGTCTGTCCGTCACACAGTCCGTGCATAAAAACTGTATAAGTGAGAGCATGAAATTTTGTGTATTTACAGCTGAATACATTTACAATTTTTAAATTCTTACGTACATGGTAGCACCAATAAATTTAAATTTAAAATAATTATAAAAATAAGTTATTTATTTTAATCAAATTAAAAATGTTCAAATCAAATTATTTAAATAAAATTCCAAATTTTTTTAAAATCCAAAATTAAAAACAATTAATGTGATATAAATAAAATATTAAATTTATAAAATCGAAATTAAACACGTGTGTAGCCATCATAACTTGGAGGTAAAGCATCTGACTAGTAAATTAGAGGTTCTTAGTTGGATCCGCGGTGCGAGAAAGTGAACTTTTCATATTAACACTAGAACGCCCGGAAATTTTACTCAAGTTTGACAATAATATTTCTCAATGGAATTTTTATTCAAAAATATTTATTTTATTTATTTAACGTAAATATCTACAGGGATGAAATTTAAATTATTTCAAGAAAAAATTTCTAGTTCGAATTGAAATTTAATCTCTAAGTTGGAGTCGAATCGACTCCTTCCGGGCGTTCTAGTGTTAAGATGGGTTTAATTAAAAAAAAAAAAAAAAAAAAAAAAAAAAAAAAAAAAATCGCATATTTCGCCAGTTTAAGGATTTATATTATTAGGATTTCTTTCATCTGATATTCATAATATTTTTTGGAATTAAATTTTCGTTCTATTTTAAAAATTATTGCGATTTATAAATGATTCAACATTTTAAATTCCATGTTAAAACTGTTGTTAGCTTTCGTTTTTTCAAAACTGAAAACTAAAACAAAATCACTTCGCCTTTTTCATTTATGTATAAAAAACATTTCATATTTATTTACTTAGAACAGGTGTCACAAATAAAAAAATATAATTATAAATAATAATTATATTTTAATACACAAATAAAAAAAAATAAGTTTTTATTTGTGACACCTGTTCTAAGTAAATAAATATGAAATGTTTTTATTTTAAATTCCGTTTAAACATTTATTTTTAGTTTTTATAAATTTAAATTTTTATTTATATCACCTTAATTCTTTTTAATTTTGGATTTTATTTGAATCTTGTGTCACACGACAAATCATAGAATTTTGAAAAAAGCTATTATTTTAATTAAATTAATTTTTTCAATGCTATTCATTCATTATTTCGATTGAAATTTCAAAAGACAACCTTAATTTCAATGTTTTGCGTGTAGACACCATAGCTTGGAGGTAAATAATCTCGTTAGTAAACTGGAGGATCTTAATTGGAGCCCTGGGGAGAGAAAGTGAAATTTTCATATTAAAATGGGTTTAATTAAAAGAATTTTTCATATATTTTGGCAATTTAATTGTTTATATTAATAAGATTTCGTTCACCTGACATTCATAATATATTTTAAATTCAATTATTATTATATTTAAAAAAATATTGCGATTTATTAATGATTCAACATTTTAAATTTCGTTAATTTTTTTTCGTTTTTATAAATTTAAAATTTTATTTATATCACCTCAATTCTTTTTAATTTAGGGTTTTCAAAAATTTCGGAATTTTGGATTTTATTTAAATAATTTGATTTGAATATTTTTAATTTGATTAAAATAAACAACTTCCTTTTATAATTATTTTAAAGTTAAATTTATTGGTGCTACGACCTATGTAGGAATTTAATAATTATAAATTAACAATTTGAATATTTATTAATTAATTGGTAAGTTGTTTTGAAAGAAATATTAAACGAAACCCTGAGTGAAATCTGAGATCCCATTTATCCACTTGATAAAGTTTTTTCTTTTCATTCTCCTTTAAATGAATGTAAAATACGGTAAACTATCACTTAGGTGGAAAAGCCAGAAATCTGTCTAACTCGAAAAGATTATCAAGTCCCGATGAATTCGTATACATACAATAAAAGTTCTCCGAGGCGAAATATTGTCTACGACGGAAATTTTTCTCGTCCTGATACATTCCGCCTTAGACAGAGTTTACTGCATTTATATATATATATATTATAGCTTGTGAAATCCGATACACCATCTGTTGCTCCGCTCCCCTCAGACTATCGAAATCTAATTTACGTCGTTGGTCAACTTTTTTTTTCTATGTAATTCGCACGGTCGACAGAGCGAAATTGTTTCAAGTTCACTAGATTTGTTACAAACGACTGCTTGCCTCATTATCAGGAGGAGTCCGTTACACCAGTTGATTTGAAACAGATGTTCCCTCATCATGATAATGAAAATTGCTCTCTGTAACAATGGGAAACGAAAATATTGGCTGAACTTTTATCGATATTTCATTAGTAATCGGATTTTGGATAATCTGTTTAGTATTAAGATATTTTTAAACTTCAGATGTATTTAGATATTTTTAAAAGCATGCATTTTTTTCAAGCAATTATCCAAAAATAAATAAATAAATAAAAACTATTTGTGATTAAACAGAATTATAATAATTTGTTATATAAATTTTGAAAACGTTAAATAAATAAAACTGAATCATTTTGGTTTATTTTCTTTGATTTGGTAAGATGATTTAAGCAGATATTTCGGACTGGCGTCTCAATCGAACATTTTGACGATCTGAACAACTAATATCTTTAAATATTCTATTTTGAAGTAGTGTAAATGTTTACCTTATTTATACTATTTGGGATTTAAAAGTCCAGTATTATTATGAGTAATTCATACACATCAAAAATTCATTTGATACCGGAAAAGAAAATATTAAATTTGAATTAAAAACATGTTAAGTAAAACAAATATTTTACTAAACTATTTAAAAAATAAGGTGATTTTGTAAAATTTTTCTTTTTCTAAAATTTACTTTTCACAAAACAAAAAATGTGTTTTTAAACATTTCAATAACATATTAAAAATTTAGATATGTCACAACATTCTAAATAGTAATTTTGAAATTTCTTTAAATGACATTTAGTTGATTTTATTAAAATGCATTTCAAAAAAGTAGATATTTTTAACCCTTTGATTACGTGCTGGGACATATATGTTCCAGTAGATTATTTTTTATTCTATTTGTACCACGTTTTAAAAATAATCTCATAGTCTCATATTTTGCAGAGAAATTTACAAGAAAGGAAAATTTTGTAAATTGTAGTACGGCTAAATATAATAATATCCGCCTGTACGGGTCCGTAAACAAAAAAAATGAATAAATAAATATTATCTTTCTACGATCAATACGAACAAAAACTTCCTATTTTAGAGAAAAGATTTTTTTAGAGAAATCTTCTATATGTTTGGATTATTTCACCCTTAACCTTCCTATCCTGTTCAAATTTTACTCAATCTTGATAAAAATATTTCACACCATAATTCTTATTCAAAACATTTTAATATATTTAATTGACTTATTTCTCTGGATCTGTCATTTAACATTCTTTATGAAAAAAGCTCTGGTCCGAATCGTATAAAACAAATTATAGTTATGGGTCGATTAGACCCATTTCAGGGTAGGAAGGTTAAAATGTGTTCTACTAATAATAACATAGTACTAATGCATTGTATGGGAAAGAATTTAGTCTGTTATTTTGATAAAGCTACCATTTTTCACTCATAAGTTTTGAAACTGACTATATGTCTGACTTGAAACTGACTATTGAAATAAGAGCTGCAATTTGTATTTCATGTGTTAATGATGTTGATGTTGATGTTGTAGTTAATAACGTTTTTAAATTCCTTTATTCCAGAAAGTTTAAAAACGAAGAAATAATTATGTTGTATATATATTTGTGCTCAATTAAGTATATAAAATTGCAAAAAAGAGAAATTTGAAACAAAATCACTTTCCATATTGAACAGTAAAACATTCTTTTACACAGTAATTTTCCATTCTCTCTCTTTTTTTACTAAGCCGAACTAGTTTTGTACAAATCTTAACAATTGTCCGAAAATTATTCGCATGTTCTCGAATACAATTACTTTAATAATATACAGTAATTCATAAAACAGCTTCTTTGATTCTAATGCTGCATGACATAACAGAATGCTGGAAGTCTTTACTCTTCGTAATAATAAAAAAAATACTTCAGTATCATCCTTTTCAATCGCTTTCCAAGAGTGCGAAAGCATCGACCTCGGAATCGTCGCGACTGACTTCCGCTTCTTCGCAATATTGTTCAGAGACGATCAATGAAGCATGAATATCTTGCTCAAAGAACTACTAGCGCTCTGTTTGATGGTACAATTTAACTTAGCCGATCATTTTTTATATATTTTTTGCGTGCATTTAATAATAAATAAAATGAGGTTTTGTTTTTTATCATTGTAATATTTTATATTTCATTTAGCAAAAAAAGTAACCTTTTTTGATTAAGTACGAAGCAATTTTGTTACAAAGGAAATATCTTCCCCCCCCCAAAAAAAAGAACCTGAACTAATCTTACTCATTTTTTTCCTTTTTAAGGCTATTCTCAATCGCTCTGCTCAACAAGCACAAAACGTTTTGGCACATTTGCAAATTAATTTTTTAACGTAAAGATATGAAATTGGAAGGCCTGACTATAAAAGCGCTTTCAAATTGAGCTGAGTTTTCCATTTTATGATAATAAAATTACCTACCGAGTTATGAGCAATTTTGATCATGTGATTATGCGATTTTCTCCCTTTTGTTGACTTGTTTATCTACTTTCATCAGAAAATGCATTCAAAACGTCATCTTTGACAACTTGTTCTAAAATATCTATCGCGTTTGCAAAAAATCAGAAAAATGAGTGCGATTAGATAGTTTCTGAATAACAATACCTACTAGTTTCATGCATTTCTGAGCAAACACAAATTAAAACTTCCCATAAAGTTGTCCATTTTGATTAAAAAGACCCTTAAGTGCAATTGATAAACGAGTATGATAAACGAGAGCATAATGTGCTCAAATATATTCGATCGCATACTTAAAAATCCTTTTCCCCAAAGATCAATAAAATTTCCTATTATTCAATGTGATATAATAAAGATCACAAGGAAAATTGTTTATTATTATGCACAGTTCCAAAATATTTTATCTGAACAGTTAAGAATAAAAGTAGTATAAAGCAAACCTAACAAATAATATTTTATGGTAAATATGTATCAAATCAAAATCGTTTCATTTACTTGTAAAAAATTAGCGGCAGTAATTTTAGTAATCCTTCGTAAAATCTATGTATCAAATTTATATAAAAGAGAAGTATTTAGTACTTATAAAAAGAATGAAATATATTTTCCAAAATTTGAACCTATTATAAGCTATGAAAATGCAAAAAAAAGTTCATTTTGGTTATATTTAAGTACATATTAATAACAGTATTTCATTAACTTGTACAAAAAAAAAAAAAAAAAAAAAAAAAAAAAAAAAAAAATGAAGACCGGATAGTCTGAAATAGCAAAATGCATTTACAAATTTACAGCCTTTATTATTATTATTTTTTTTTTTATGTTTTCTTAATCTTTATTCAAAATATTGGCACAAAACCCCCTTAAATGCTGATTGAAATTTGATATAATGCCTAAATAACTTAAACAAGTACTTGTTTATTTTTTTACATTGAGAAATGATCCGCCCTCCCCCCCCCCCCCCCAAGATAAATGAGATTTTCTTTCACAAATTAATATTTCCTTTCTTTGGTTTCAAATGATCCAGCGTATTATTTGTGCTTGTAAACAATGATTTTCAGGAGCGAATTGACTGAGTGAATTTGACTCACTTTCTGTTAATTTTGAGACGAGTTTTTATTCACTGTTTGAAAAACTAACGTGACTTCAGTTAGAATTAAAATGTCTCTTAGTTTGAATCAAAATTACTCTGAAACTCATTGAATAGGTTTCTAAAATTTTCGAAAAGCCCTTTCTAGCCGTTAAAAAACACGCTTTTTTCCTCTAAATGCCAGACATTTTTCACGAACTAGTGAAAATCCAGTGTAGAATTCCGAGAGAACATTTGAGTTTGTGTGGTATATTTGTGTGCGGTGACGAGTTTATAGTGTTGTAAGCTATTTGCAATTCCAGTAATTTAAAATGATGATGATAAAAATAATAATAGTAATAATAACAATAATAAGTTTAATAATTCGTGTTTGTTAATCCGTGTTTATTAAATCCGAGAATTTGAGTCAAAATTCAAATTCATTCAATAGGCTCAAATACAAACTCTTTCAATTTTCGTAAAACTATTTTACAAGATTTCTTGACTGTTTGTAATTTAATTACTTGGAGTTTCAAAATAAGAAAGCCATGATAGCATTTATACGATATGCAAAAAAATTAATACGATATGCTTTTTAGCTCACAGGCTATCATAGCCTGAGAGCTTATGTGCCCGTCCGTTCTGTATGTATGTTCGTATGTACGTAACGCGATAACTCATGATAAAAATATCCGATCCACTTGAAATTTTGTATGTAGGTATATCCTGACAAGGCGCTTCCCTGATTAGTTTTTGGAGTTCATTCGATATGTATAAGAGGGGGAACGGGGTGCTCATGCCCCCCGTTAGTTGATATAGATGGGATTTTCATGCAGAATTAAGTTTTTAAAATTTAGATTAGGATCATTCTGATGAGGCGATTCCGTGACTGTTATTAGGTGTTCATTGATTAAGTATAAATAGGGGGAACAGGGGTTCTAATGCCCCCCCCCGTTAGTTGATATAAATGGGATTTTAATGCAGAATTAAGTTTTCGTTCAAAATTTAGATTAGGATCATTCTGATGAGGCGATTCCGTGACTGTTATTAGGTGTTCATTGAATAAGTATAAATAGGGGGAACAGGGGTTCTAATGCCCACCCCCCCCCCGTTAGTTGATATAAATGGGATTTTCATGCAGAATTAAGTTTTCGTTCAAAATTTAGATTAGGATCATTCTGATGAGGCGATTCCGTGACTGTTATTAGGTGTTCATTGATTAAGTATAAATAAGGGGAACAGGGGTTCTAATGTCCCCCCCCCCTTAATTTATACAAATGGGTTTTTCAAGCAGAATTTTCAGATTTCGTTCAAATCTCTGAATAGTTTTGGAAGTTTAATGGTTAAGTATAAAAGAGGGGGATAACTCTTTTTAAATTATATAAATGCTAAATGGGTTTTTATTAAGAATTATCTAATTTGCTCTGAATTTTGGATATAGATTTTTTATATGATAAAGCATGTCTTTGATAGTATAGGAGGTTCAATGATTAAGTATAAAAAAAGAGAAAAGGGGAGAGCTGTTTCCCCTTCTTAATTTTTTTTTCGAACGGAATTAACCCTTGAAAATATAAAGCTTTAATGTGCAATTAGTATTTGTAGCCTGTGAGCTCAATGCCTTCAGTTTAACTGGGCAGTATTCTTTTTTATTTAATGTTTTGAACGGTAGGCGACATTTTGCAGAAAAAATTATAATGGGAATTTAACACACTGAAAATCATTTAGATAATTTTAGAATTTAAGATTAATTCATATTAATTGATTATATTCATTACAATTTTAAATTATACTGTTTTTTTTTTAAGTTTTGCTCTAATTTTAAATGGATTTAAGATTTTCACATCAGTGTAGTAAGCAAAAACTTTGAATGTGAACGTAACTCATTTTTCAGAAGGTAAATTTGAGTTTCATTTTTATTATTATTACAGTTTGCATAATACTGTAAGAAACTAAATTAAAATTTACATATATTCATTTCATTTCTTTTTCCAAGCATCATAACATTCGAGTTGCACGAAAATATAATCAAGAATATGAATGTGCAGGGAGAGGGGGAAATGTTGAGAAACAAAATTTGCTTTACATCAAAAACGTTTATCGCAACTTTTTTTTCAGAAAGTGAATCATAATCATAGAAAGCCGCAAATATTTAAACAAATGGCTTAAAGATATAATGAAAACGTAAAAATTCATTATGTAAGCATGAAGAATCACTTAAATTGCTAAAATTATAGCGCAAGTTATTCCTTATTTACGAATATACAAACAAACATCCATAAAAAAAAGCATGTAATCTTTAAACGTACGTGAAAAAATGAATGATAGCGTGCATGGAAACGCCATCATTCATTCGTGATAATTTTGGGATATTATTATTTGTTTTACTAATGGCTTTGATGGAGCCGTATCATGTAAACAGGCTAATGCAATTTTTGACTGTTTTTAAAGTGTCGAGTTTATACTTTTTAACCGTTAAAAGAAGTTTATAATTAGAATATTATGAAGAAAATTGTGTGTGTGTTAAAATTCTGAATTTTAAAACATTGATCACCCTTTCTGAGGCAAAAAATAAGCACATAAGAACTATCAGACCATAATTGTATACGAGAAGACAAAATTTAATAGACTATACTAATTTTATGCATGACCTGCTATTTTAATACATGTAATATTGTAACAGATTTAATGAAAACTCCACCCACTAATATATCTTAAAGTATTATAAAATAGCTTTTCATTAGTCTACATTACATATTAGCATGAGAACGTAAAATATCCATAGTTTTTCATATGCAAATTTCGCTGTCATATGTCATAATTTATTCTGCATTTGTTTCAATAGAATATTTATCCCATCAATCAGTGTCTCTCTAGTGAAAATTGTAATTGTATAGTATCTTAATAAAGTAATAATTGTCTTGTCCATACTTCATGATATTTATATGCATGTAACAAAATGAAGGGTACGAATTGTTTGCAAACATTGAATAAATAAAGAAATGTTTCAAATTTTCATCAATTACATACAGCAGTATATATATTTATATATACATAATGCAAAAGTATCAGCCTTTCTATTACATTTACTAAATTTGATTAAACACTGAATATATCACCATAACATGTCTGTTTTTCATATTTTCTACTAGATAATACTAAATTATCTTGTGTCTTTACATTTTATTTACATTATACTACACTGTTAAAAAATTCTCTAAAAACACAGAAGAAAAAAAAGATTCTCTGTAACTTTACACTAGTTCTCGGTTAAATGCATTCGATCGAGTCTCTCGTTCATCATTTTACTGACATTTCCCTTATATTATATCTAATACTCTGTTGGGATTTCGTCTTTATTTAATGATATTTTTATCTTTATTAAAACTTATAATTCAAAATACTGACTTGTAAAATTATTTTGCAATTTTATTAGAAGTATTTCTTAAGAAAATTTAATTTATTCTTTTTTTAAGTTAGAATAATTTAGAAAGGGAAAAATAATCTCCTCGGTGATAGTGAGGACTTTCCCCTGATGAATCATAAAAGACATATTTTCAACAAAATAACAAACTTTCTTTAGCTCAGTCAGAATGGTACTCTTCTACTGTGAAGAGATCTCAGGCTCAAACCACAGGATAGCTAGAATCAAATTGTGTAAAAAATTAATGTTACGACAGTTCAAAACTACTTGAAAATGTCAAATTCTTTCAGGCTCACTGAAGATTGAGTGATTTATTGATTTTGAAAACTAAACTGAATTAGTATTATTAAAAATCAGTTTACAGAGTCTTGTGTATTTTTAACAACGTTAATTTACAAAGTCGAATGTAAATTTCTGTAATTTTACATAAGACTTAAGATAATGGATAACCCATAGATTCTCTGTAATGTCACTAAAAATTTTTTAACAGTGTAGATTTAATGAAATGTTACCCTTTTAAATGAACTTTAAAATACATGAAAAGATTTTTAAGGATTCTTTTCATCTTCTGGTAATGTTCTTGTTATATCAAAAATTTCAATATTGCTTATGCTGTTGTAGTTATTTCAGAAAAAAATGTCCAATTTTTAAAGTTCAACATACATAAGTTCATTTTTTGTATTTTAAATGTTGAGGTTTTTTATGTGTGTTTCATACTTTTTTCTGTTTGCTTTCATACAATATTCATTTCAGACGTACTTAAGTATATATTTCGCGCATTTTAACAAAGTTTTCAAGCGCCTATCTGGTGTGTACATGAAGCATAAATGTTAATAATATATGTTTAAAAGGAGTATATTTTAAGGCATGTAACTAGGGTCAGATATTTTAATATAGTAAAGAGTTTGGCCAGGTTTGTTGCACAGAAAACAAATGTTTCAGAAAAGTTCAGGAATAAAGAAATCTTTATAACTTAAAGCTATTTTTATTAATAAACGTTCATGTGTAAAGAGCGAAATTAAAGTTTGCGGAATAAAATTATACGGCAAAACTTTTTCTGCTCTTACAGTGCGCCCCAAAAGTTTATAAGCAATGTTTTTAATTTTGCAATTGAATTCGAAGAGTAACAATTTCAAAATCAATTCATACTTCTAAGTATTATTAAGATAATAATGCAATACAACTCATTTTTCTCCTCTTTACCTTTCAAAATTTTAAATCGATTTTTCTAATTACTTCAAAAACTCTCCCGGGCATACTCAAAAGAAGAGTTTGAATTAATTCTGGCTTTGAAGTAAACAAACTATATTTAATTTGCAGCTATAGATCTTGCACCGTTGAAAATTGACGCTTATTAACATATACGTCTCTAGATAATCTTTCTAGGAAGTTGTGTATCGGTTTCAAGTCAGGACTATCGGTGTTGGTCAGTTGAAAACAGTTACTTGGTTTTCTCTAAACCACTGCATTGTACATTTAGACACGGGAATGAAGCAATTGACTTGCTGTTATTTCCATTTGTCCACACCTATCAACTTTCCAAATGACAGTAACTGTTCTTCAAGTATTTCTTGGTAATCTTCAAAATGTTGTCAGAATTTCAAAAAAGCAATATAGGTTGTTCCATTATGAGAAAATGTCCCCCACAGCATGTGTGAACCCTCTCCTTGTTGTCTCCTGAAAAATGTTCGCGGTTCCTTGTGCATATCTTGAAAATAATCATGGAACTATTAAAAAAGGAACTAATATATACTTAAAATGAGGAAGCTTCAACTGTAACTGCTTTTAAAGGGTTTCATTACCACCGAGAAAATCTTCCACCAGTAAATTTAAGTACAAAATTTCTGTTTATTAAAACGCCACATTAATAAAAATTTCAATAAAAAATAATTGCAAAAAAGGATAATTATTTTTACTGGTAGAAGTTTACTTTCGCGGTAGTAGTTCAGCGACATTGTGACAACCAAGTCATTGCTTGTGTCAATGAAATGATTATAATACTTTAGCAAAATGACACCAGTAAAAACAAATAGAATTTTTTAAAAATATTTGTGAAAGGAATTTCCCCACCAACAAAGTGCTTAAATTACACGAAATTTTCTATTCAAATTTAGTGGTGGAAGTTTTTACCGATGTTAATCTGAAACTGATGATCCGATTAAAAGAAGTTGTTTTCATCTTGTGACAATCTCTTCAGTTACTTCACTTGCAACTGCTAAGCAAAATACTATATGTCGCCTCCTCTTTATTCATAACTCCTTTACGATAATATGCCCAACCATCGGAGCCATCTAAATGAGATTTTTTTATGATAAAAAAGAACAATCAACCAGTTTAATGTCCAAGTCATGTGATTTCGGGCCTCGCCGAATACGATGCTGTTATGCTGTTTTATAAACTTTGGCGAAAGGTGCATTTTGCTATAATCAAAAAATGTACTTGCTTGAGCTGCCGATGGGATGTGGATTTTCATGCTGAAACTATTAGGCTGTATATATTAGCCGTACAGACAAGTTCTGCGCTGAAACTACAATCTTCAAGTGTCTCTGTCTTGAAATTAAGTTTTTTTTTGGTGGGGGGGGGGGGTCGTCCAGAACGGAATTTGGTTTCAAAATGGTCAATTTTTGAGAGTTTGGTAAATACCAACCTTGTTGCGACCAAATTTATTGCAATGTCCAAAACGTTTCATCCACGAGACTTTTTAAGCGACAGATTTCCAAAAAACTGCATAATTTATTTCATTTTCCTTACTAGTTCATTTAGCTTTTAAATCAAGAAACATCGCTGTTTATAAACTTTTGGTACTAGGGTTGTATACTAATTTTACATATTTAAAATTAAAAAGAAAAAATCCACTTATTTAAAAGACTTCATTTTTCCATGAAATTATGGTGTATTTAAAGTTTTCGGTCTTTATAAAGTGCATTTTGCCCTAGTTTTTTAGAATTAACATCACTATAAATAGTGTAAGTTCAAATTTCTCACATTTTGTTTTTTAATCAAATCTTTTTTTATTTTAACAAGTTTTTGATAGTGCACAAATTTTCCTCTGTATACTATGGGTAAGCATAATTTCGTTGTTTAAGATGTAAACTAAAAAAAAAAAAAAAAAAAAACCATTAAGCTTTAATTGGATCAAATAAGTTGACCCTGCTACATTTAAGTACCAAAGAATAATCGAAAACGCTATGGTAAGTCAATAATAACTTGAATTATTATTTTTTATTTTTCTTACCTAAGTTTTTATTATGTTGATCGTACTTATGCGTGGAAAAAAGCTGCTTTCATTTGTTTTTTATTTAAAAAAAACTTTCTCCTATAAAAGCATTCTTTGCATATAATGCAATGAATGATAATTTTCAACATCTTAAAACTATTATTGAAGAACTTAACTTTCTTTCAAGAAACATACACATACGCAAATTACTTTCTCACACCATGTTAATATATATATACATATATGCTTACATTACTAATATGTAAATATATATATACTATTCTCAGAAATAAAGCACTTCAAATATACTCCACCAACACCATCTTCTAAAGACAGAATGATGTCTCCGGTTTACAATAGAAGCTATGATTGTCCCGCAATCATTAATAAACACATGTATCTCTGAGACAATAGCCGCTAATTCTTGTTAAATGACAGAACTGTGATTTGAATGCTAAAGGTATGTGATATCGGCTCATCTGTGTCACTCAGACAGGCAGCTTAAAGATGTACCCGTATTGTTCACAGATTCTTTTTTTTTTTTATTATATATTTTTTCCTGTTGCAGCAATTTATCGTGCGAAGGGTGCAAAAGAGTTTGAGTGATTCTGGTCATTGACCTGTTCTGCTTGTCTCTGAATGTAGTTTGTATATATTTTACTCGGTAGTCTCTAAAAAGTCGATAATTTGGTAATGCAAGCAAGTATGATATCCTATTAATAGTTTTTGAATCCGCAGATTCACTGACTAATCAAAAAGTTAATGGCATAAATGTATCATGCCATTTTCCTCTAGCTTTTTGCATTTAGTTGCACTTGTAAGGTGTCTCAGAAAAGGTTCGTTGATTAAGAGTTAATAATACTTCAATGCTTTGAAGATATTTCGATATTAGTAAATGAATTCATGTCATTAATCTTCAAAAATTAAGTTTCAGATTTTCATACTTGAGAGTATTTTATCCTCCAATAATCTTAAATCTGTTATAAAATCCGTGTAATGATTACCGGATAATAATAACTAATGATATTAGCCAAAGGCGCCCTTGATTTAAGATATTAAAGAGAAATGAATAAATTTTCTGTCAAGGTAGGTTTTTATGACTAATGCGTCCAAACACAAATTAAACAACAACAAAAATAATGCAGTAGGCATAGATTCTGAAGCATTTTCCAACACTATCGGAATATTATGAAGAAGCACCATTCGTTCCATACAATGAAATGTGATATCTAAATAAGCACTTAAAAAAGACACATATTTAAGAAAAAATCCATTTTCAGCAATTTGCTGCTAATATCAAGTAATGTGTGTGAATTCATCCGAAAAACATTGTATAAGGTCTACAGAATATCTACATTACACGTAATGCATTAAAAATTAGATAAGTTTATAAAATAGCAGAAAACGCACTTCCAGCAATTATCTATCATAGTCAGTCATGTAATTGAATTATTTATGTGTCTCTGTAAATGAACAATAAGTGTTATATATTCCATAATCTATAGAAATCCCAAAAAACCTTTTTAATTTAATTATGTTTGAAATATAATAACAACTTTAAAATGGGTAGAAAACAATTTTCCTCCCATGGTTCATAGTGTAATGGAATTATATTATGAGTTAGTGTAAAAGAACTAAAAATGCTTCAATTTCTATACACTATAGAAAGTATGATGTAGTTCTCGTCAATGATACATATCGGTCTGACTATGTTTGACCCATTTTAACACTAATTACCTGCGCCACAATCCCCCACCATAGGCAGTAATGTAACGGAAATCTTTGTATGCCCTGTAAATGAAATATAACGACTGAACATTTAATTTTCAAAACCGAACTTTCTATTAATAACAAATTAATTAATAACTAACTAACTTTTTAATTAATTACATATATTAATTACAATTATTAATAACATATACAATTACACATGCATTCTTAATAACCTAAACAAATTACTTGGCAGTCCGAGTATATTTACGAGAATTGTAGTTCCAGACAGAGAGACAAACAGGCAAAAAAAAAAAACTATATTGAATAGTATTAACCCTAACTACTGATTGTATGTTTCTTAATTTTACATCACCTTTTTATTTGAAATTTGTTTATAATAATATCAAATGAAGGGTATCAATGTAACTGAAATTACTTCGTCTTTCCAAATAACTACATTTTGTTAGCATGGAAAATTCATTTTCCCGGCTGAAAAAGAATTTGAAAGATTCTGGTCACTGACCTGTTCGAATCATTTTTTAATGTAGTCCAGATATTCATTCAACAGTCACTAAACAGTCGATAATTTGATAAAGCGGGCAAGTGTTAATTTTTTTTTAGAATACGCAAATCGCGTGACGAATAAAAACTCTTCTTATAAATGTTATCACGTTATATCTTTTTGCATTGAGTTGCATTTGTGAGGCATCTAACAAAATGCATTGAGAAAATACACTATTTTAAGCCTTAAAAAAGAAATATTTGCTTTTAAAGTTTTTAATTTTTTTTTAAAAATAATCTTAAACTTATTTTAATCAGAGAAAAAATATACATATAGCATGCATGCCTGCGTACCGATTTTTTTATACCAATATTTTTATACAGAAATAGTTGTTTTACACAAACGCACTATTTCTGCAACTAAATAAAAATAACATTTTTGTTAAAATTTACTGGTCTAAAAAAATTCAGGAGGTTGGCAGCTATTTCTAAATAGGGGCATTCCATAAGAAAATGAGGGCCATTCCATGAACCAAAATGTCCCGCACGTGACGCTTACATAAATACCTATATTTATTAACTTACAAGTTGTTAAAATATAAACTATGCATTAAAATTTACAAAACAAATACAGTCGTCCCCGCATAAACGAATATCGACGGTTCCAGAAAAACTATTCGATTAAGAGGGGTATTTGATTAAACGGGGAGGCATATAAATGTAATATTTAAGGTGCAATAAAATGACATAATTATTAAATACAGTATATTTAGTTACCAGAGTAAGAAAATCGTTAAAAACTTTAATAGAATAATAAAAACTGAAATAAAAACAAAATGACATGTAAATACGCAATAGTTCAATGACAGTAAACACATGCATTTTGTTTACATTGCATTTAATGCAGATCATGTGAATTGGATTTAAATTTTGTTATAAAAATTTAATTTACGTAATTTATACAGGTTTAAAAAATAGATGAAAACAGTTTATGTGAAATTTTAGAGTAAAAAATGGACGAGATTTTTTCTAATGGTATTAATAATCAATAATTACCATCTTGAACCTCTAAATGACAACACATTATTATTGAAGGGTTACTTCGAGGATTTGCTCGTTAATGCTAATGGTATAGAAAAATTTATAAAGATATCTCTTTTGCATTTCAATATTTTTAAATGATCTTTTTTGCAATGGATAGCTGAGATCGATCTGTACAAAAGGCGTCCTCGTTTTTAACTTTTTCCTTTTTATCGCGTATATTTTTAATGAGGATGATTTCTGTTTCGGGACCGGTTTTGAAAATGAAAGTGTCTCCATTAAAAATTGTAAAAAAATCGAAAAAGTGAAAAAGAAGTCTTTGACAAACTAAAAGTAAACAAAATACAAAATTGATCGAAATTCCTGTCCAATTTATGTCACCATTTTTGAAATTAATTCGAAAAAATAAACAAGGAAGGGAACTCACTTGACCAGTACTTATACACTTGCCAGGCGAAATCCATGCTGGGAGTTCTGGAAATTTGTTTTATGTGTAACAACCGAAAAGGACAAAAAGTGTGGAGGAAATTCCAATTGAAACATGTTTTTCACGCCCATTTTTCACATTGTCTCACTCATTTGTTATTTGATTAAGCGAGGACATTTCGTGAAAAGTATTCGGTTAAGCGGGGGAAAATAACATTAGCCCAATGGGATTAAATTCGGTTCCGGAGGATTTTATTCGAATAAGCGGGGTATTCGATTATCCGTTACCCAATTAAGTAGGGAGGACAGTATGTTTTCATATTAGCATATTGCTTTTAATTTGAGGATCCAATATCATTGTTAAAACAGCAGTAATATGTAAACAACAGTAATGAAAATAACAGATAATAAAAGTCTCCACATTTTAACTCCCACACCTAAGCAATCTACCTGTTTCAGGATCATTTCATGAAAAACTGTAAAAATGTCCTACTTGTGACACTTAGATAGATATCTATATCTATTGACTTACAAATTGTTAAATAGCATTAAAAATAACAAAAAACTGTAGCTTTTCATATTTGTATGGTTATTTTAATTTCTGGATATAATAACATTGTTGAAACGGCATGTAATATGTAAAAAAATCCCTTTCGGCATGGCCTATAGGCGGAGGTAGATTTCGAAAAGTTTTCATCTCAAAAAAAAAAAAAAAAAAAAAAGCCTATCTCTACTTAAATGCCCATTTTGGCAATATATTTTGAATTATATTCTTACTTTATTTAAAAAATTGACCAATATGATCATTATTTAGTTCCTAAATAACAAAAAACTGTTAATTAAATTCGTTTGACAGCAAAATTGAATTTAAAAATGAGTCATAAAATAACCAATTTATTATTTTTAATACATCCACAATTCTTTAATCAAGATCGCTTTGAGAAATTTTGTGCGAAGTGCCCACTTTGACAGATTTTTTTAAATATATATTTAGCCTTTATCAAAAATCTGACCAATACGGCACATTACACAGTTCCTAAATAACAAATAACTGTCAATTGAATGCGTTTGAGAGCAAAATTGAATTTAAAAATGAGTCATAAAATAAACAATTTGTTATTTGAATACAACCTCAATTCTTTTATCATGATCGCTTTGGGAAATTTTTTTGCGAAGTGCTTACTTTGACAGCTTTTAAAATATATATATTCACCCTTTATCAAAAAATCGACGAATACGCACATTATATAGTTCCTAAGTAACAAAAAACTGTCAATTGAATGCGTGTCAGAGCAAAATTGGATTTAAAAATGAGTCATAAAATAACCAATTTGTTATTTGAATACCCACAGTTCATTAATCATCTCGCTTTGGGAAATTTTGTGCGAAGTGCCCATTTTGGCAGCCTTTTTTGAAATATATTCTGCCTTTATCAAAAAACTGGCCATTCCGTCACATTATATAGTTCCTAAATAAGAGAACCTGTAAATTGGATGCGTTTGAGAACAAAAAAAAGATTTAAAAATGACTCGGTAAAAGCGCAATTTCTTAAATTTCCTCAAATTTTTACCCCGATAACTTCGTGAAATTCTGTTCAAAATACCCTTTTTGGCAGCCTTTTAAAAAATATATTCTGCCTTTATCAAAAAACTGGCCAATACGTCAAGTTATATAGTTCCTATATAATAGGACCTGTAAATTGGATGGGTTTGAGAACAAAAATGAATTTAAAAATGACTCATGAAAAACGCAATTTGTTATACTTAATGAATTTTTTAATGATGAAAACTTCGGGAAATCTGTTCAAAATACCTTTTTTGGCAGCCTTTTTAAAAATATATTCTGCCTTTATCAAAAAATTGGCCAATAAGTCGCATTATATAGTTGCTAAATAAGAGGATCTGTCATTTGGATGCGTTTAAAATCAAAAATGAATTTTAAAATGAGTCAGAATATAAGCAGTTTGGATTTGAGGTTTTTTCTCCAACTCCTATTTTTGTTTAATTTATTTTTGCTATAAGAATTGGTTCTATGAAAAACTTGTCAATATAAAAGTTGTAGATATTATTGTGAAGATGTAAAATAAATTTAATTAGATTTAAATGCTTAAGAATTGAGTAAGTTATGGGTTTTTTTCTTTTTCCTCCCCCCTTTTTCTTTTCGTTTTTAATTTTTTTCATCGGTAAAAATTGGTCCTATCAAAAACTTGTAAATACAAAAGTTTTAGATAATATTGAGTACATTTATATAAAATTTAGTTGGATTTGATATCTTGAGAATTGACGAAGTTATGAATTTTTTTCTCCCAAAAACCATGTTTTTTTCGCCCCTTGAGCCCATTTTTAACTTTATCAAAAATCTGTCACGCATAAACTTTTTCCTCATTTTTTAGAAGTAATATAAACTTTAAATCGATTCGATATCTATTTTAATTAAAAAGTTATCGCGTTTTTTCTGTTTTCACAAAAACCCTCCTAACTTCCACCCCCTTGGTCCGATTTTGCCCATTAACGAACTTAACCGAGATTTTATGCCCCTTGATTTTATGTAAAAGTTTGATGAAGATCTGAGCATAATTATGGAAGTTATCGTGTCTAGAAGAAAGTGATATACACCGATAGATAGATAGATAGATAGATAGATAGATATATATATATATATATATATATATATATATAAACTTTTTTACTGGTGGTAGTTTTGGAGTCTAGGAGTCATGATTCGTGTAGATCCGCAAAAATTTTTCAGAAATTCCAACATGGGAGACAATGCAATAGGTAGTATTTCATACGAAATCTACCTAAAAGCTGTTCCACATGCAACATATATGGAATGAATGACCCATGGGAAAAATCAACGAAGAGAGAATTAGAGAAATACACGAAAAGGTAAGATTCCAAGGTTTACGACACAGAATGAGGTGAAAATTTGTGCATCGAAATAGTTTATACATAAATATTGATAGCCATAAAGTTCAATATCATGCATGCCTACGATCTTTTTAAACAGGAGATTATTCATTTAAATATCTGTAAATAATTTTAAATAACAGCAAATAATCTCTTTCTACAGATGTGTACTACTGCCACCGATAATTTTTTTTCATTTAACTTTTATTAAATACTTAAACATGCAAAATTCCACAGTTAAAAACATAATTATCTGCAGCAAAACATGCGTTTAAATTTATATTTTTCGTGAATTTCAATTATTAATCATATTTTTTAAAATTGAGATTTGAAAATAATATTTTCTGTTCCGAAAAATAAGTGTGACTGGGATTTGAACTCGCAAAGAAATTTTCCAATCCAGCATGTTACTAACCGCACTACTGAGCTGCTTACCATGGACGGAAATTTATTTTTGAATAACTAGCGCTTTTTAATGTATATATCAATGCTATATTTTTAGTGACTGTATGAATAACGCGACGATTTTTTGACATTGGTAAAGGGAATTTGGGTTTCAGCATTTTAGCTTAATGTAGTAGATTTTGTTCTCTACGAATTTTTAATTTTGGTGATTTTTAATGCGATATTTAGAATTTCTTAGAGATTCTTTGTACTTTGCGTCGATTTTTTGTTATTTATGAACGGGTTCAGGTAATACTATTTTACTCCTTTAATGTACAGTTTCTCCGCTGCTATTTTTAAATTTTGAGCGATTTTTAATGCTTTTTTCAATGCGATTTTTACTATTTTCATGTTCCATGGCGGTTTGTTTCACATTTGGAAAAGAAATCTTGTTTTCAACTCATGTTTCTAAGAGTGCATCACCATTAAAATACGCAGAAAACTATACTCAATAATATTAGGGAGTACTTTTGGTTTCCCATGTTTACATACTTTAAGTGCTACAAATAAGATATTCTATAGTAATCACCTTCTAATGTACCCAGATAAATTATATAAGATTCATTATATTTAACCCATTAGTGTCTAGCGTCCCTTTTTAGGGACGCTTTAAAAGGTGCATGTAGCACTGTTTTTGACACCGGTAAAAAAGAACAACAATCTTTATTTTATTTAATTGAAACATTTTCGTAATTAATGATCTAAACTTAATTCTTTTAAAAATAGTGGTGCCAACCGAATAAAATTTGAGCAAAAGGTCGTGGGCACGAATGGGTTCAAATAGTCTAACACCGTTACAATACACAGCAAAAGATTTTCGCTTATAGACCATAATACACAGGAATATTTTTGAATGTCACTGCAAATGAACTATAAACGACACGCACTTCCTTTTCAATACCAAACAGGCCATGGTAAAACTCAATAAAGAATATTTATTACATGACAATCTATGTATAATTACGCAAATTAAAACACAGCCAAACCAACATACGAATGCACAAATCCAATTCTAAACAGTTTACAATTCCTAAATTTTCAAATGTATTAAAAAATATTAAAAATAACTTATAGTTCAGCAACAAATTTCGTATTGTTTTTATTCCGTTTGCCTTTAATGAATGTGAATTACGGTTCGCTACTTTAAAAATATAAATCATTAAATTAGTTCAAAAAGCTGCAAACCACACACGCTACGCTTAGAACTATTTTTTTTCTTCAAAATGATATTTGACATGTTTTGGGTTTCTTATTCAGGCGTGTATTCATCAAAATAACAATTCACATTTTGAAAAATGTGAACTGTGAATGTAGCACATTTGAACAGTTGAACATTCTACAACTTCTGCAAGTTCCAGAAGTTGTAGAATTATTTAACTGAAAAATATGCATACCACACAAAAAACGCAGAACCGCAAAAAAAGTAACTTTTTTTTAGATATTATTATTGCAATTCTTATGTATCACAAAGCTGTTTCAAAATATGAGCATTTGTTTAATATTATTGAAAATTGTTATGGCGATTTTCTTACTGAATTCTGTAGTATTTTCTTCAAATCAAGGAAAAAATTCTTTACACGTATTGGAAGAAGAATATCTTGAGACACATTTTACATTACTTAATGGAACTGGATGTCCGCCAGTGAAGTGAAAAAATAAAAATAAAAAATATTTTCATTCATTTATATCTAAAATACTTTATGTAACTAATGCAGTTAATAAATATCGGACGTCCATTACATTAAACTCTGCACGCAACGGAAAGGCAATCAGCCTTACCGTTATTCCTTTTTACTTATGTATTTCGTATATTCGAAATAGGAAAACATCTCAGGAATGAAATGAACTTAATACTGACGAACATGCAATTAACGTAACGTACGTGTAACGCATTTCACAAAAGAAAGTTATCCGGAACACTTTGAGCAAAACGTGGGTGGAAGTTTTGACAATTATTACCTAATGTTCTTGTCACATTAGAATTTTATTTAATATGTGACATAAAAGTTAACTTATATGCCACAAATTTAACAAAATCCTTCCTTAATGGTTTAGTTAAAAATGTGTCTCATAATTTATGTCTTTTGTATACATAATGATATAATTTTTTGAAATTTCTATATGTTCATAGACAAATTCAGAATATATGTAGCAAAAATTGTTGTAATATTAATTTTTCTCTTCATTTTAATTTCGATAACAAGAATTTTCTGCTTATAAAATAGAATAAATAAGTTGAGTTACACGAAAACGGAAAATAAAAAATGCGTGCTCGTTACGGTAATAGGGTAGTTTGAATTATATTCAGGTTTTTCACTGTTTATTTTAATACACTCACAAACGAATTTTCTTCAAGAATTTATTTGTTACAACAGGGCTACCTTATGCATTATCATTCTTTAGGCATCAAAAATGTAATTGAGTTCATTAATTTCACAGTGTCAAAATCAAAAACAGAACTCCATTAGAAAGCATCCTCAATTTTAAAGTATACAGATTCCTAAGGTCAAATGATTATCATCTCCACTTTTACTACCTGAACATATGTTAAATAATGAATTGAAAAACTAATAAATTATAGTTTAATTCGATATAAAATGAGCAGTGATAAACGTCTCGAGAGTTTAAAGCTTTGTTTATTGCGTACAAATTCTTTGTTTTGTACATAACTAATTTTTTCCCGGTATAAAACACTCAGGCTTCGCCATAAATAAAATGCTGTTGAAGTTACTTTTAATTACAATGGATTAGACAATTTTAAACGGTAACTTGTTTATCTTTTATTTTATTTTATTTATTTTTATTTTTTGTGGGGGGGGGGGGGGCGATCAGATTTATCAATATAATGTTTAATAGAAGATTCGCTTTTTACATTGGACATTTTTAATTATAATATATTACACAATTTATTGCGATAACTATCTGGCATTATTTTAAGAAAACAAGCTTTTAATATGATTGATCGAAACTGTGCTTAGTAGAAGTTTCGCTTGAATGATATAGTCGTTCTATAATTTAGCACATCATTTTCTGCGGAGTTTTGAAAAACTAAGCAATTTTACCATGCATCATTATTTATATAAAGTATTAATTAAATTTCCAGTTTATTATAGTGAACTTTTTTGACTATGCATCCGATCTCCTTTATAAAGAACATTAAGAGACTTTGCTCGTTGTAGCAAAGTTCTCGCAATAAGCGAGTTTAGACTCTGTTCATTTGTCCTGCATGAAACTAACATAATATGTGAAAGCTTAATATAATCATTAAAGTCAGTTGAACTATCACACTTATAGAGGTGCTTTTACTTTTTTTCATTAAAAGTACTCTGTTAAAACGTAGATTCTCTGTGAAATTACCTGAACATATGTTAATTAAGGAATTAAAAACTAATAAATTATAATTTAATTCGATATCAAATGAGCAGTGATAAGCGAAGTTTTAAAAGGTAAATCACCTTTACCATGCATCTTTTTATATAGCTAAAATTTGTGGCGAAATTTAACAGTAAATTTGAACAAAATTTGTCCTTAATATTTCTCCAAGATAACAAAATCACATAGCTATAAAACAGAAATTTAAACAAATTTGATATCGATGATATTCCATAATGTTTTCACCAAACACCAGATTTAAAGAAACTTTTATCTAAATCAAATTTAAGATAATAAATCATTGTTTAATCAGTAGGAAAGTATATTCAATCTTCTCTCAAACAATCCGGAAGCGTGCCTACAAATCTCCAGAGTATTTAATTTTACAAAAATAAAAATTCTATGAATAAAAGCGTGCTACAGAAACAAATCGCGGCTGTTATCGATTTGGGTGACTAACTCCTATGGTCACACCCAGCTGTCTTTTATGTAACAATTATGATGACTGACAGCAATTATCAGAATAAAAATGAAATAGAAAGAAAAATAGCACTCTTAGAGGTAATAAAAATCTGAATTGTAAACATCGTATGATTTCTGATGTCTTAGAAGGTGTTTTCATCTAATGTTCTCTTTTATTTCATCTAATGATCTGACAGGTTACTTGATGTTATGGGTGAATGGATAGCAAGGCAACATATCTGATTACGAAACAATAAATTATAAGAGAAGGATACTTAACTCAAACATTTTGTACCAGGTGTAGTTTTACAAATATGCTAAAAATGTTCCGATAAAAATAAAAATACTAGTTTAGTTATTTCTTGGTTCTAAGTGTAAAGTTTCATAATCCGTGAGAAATTATTAAAATTTCAATACTTTGAAAGATTTTTTTAAATAATCTTCTCTACAAAAAATCCATAAAACTCTTTTTTAAAATATTTTTATGTAGTTTTTTTTGTATTTATTTATTTACTTATATAGTTTTATTTTCAATATGTTTGTGAAAAATTATAGCTTTTTGGATCTAAAAAACTTATAATGTACGAGAAAATAGGTGCACCGATATATTTGCTCGTGTATTTTGTTACTGCTTAAAGAAAATTGAAAATATAAACTTTTTCTAAAACATGACAAAACAATTAGAAGCATCTTGATTTGTACGCTAATAAAAAAGCAAATCAAGCGAAATACAGAAAGGAATTTTTTACATTTAAAAATTACATCATATGCCAAATTAATTCATTAATGCGAGAAGATTATAACAGTTAAGTTGTGAATAATCAGAAAACTGTTTTGGCAACCATGAATGTCAATGCGTGTTGAAATATATTTCGAAAATTTTAGTGCCCTTCGTAACATCTGAATTTCCGCGATGATTGCTTTTCAGATAGCTTACGAATTCAACTCATTAATATTAAGTCTATGAACGTTTGATGCATTCGTATATTTAAAATAGCTCCTCGAGAAATTAATATTTTATGCTCCTTTTATCTGCTTGATATTCTCAAAGAATGCAGTTTTTTCTTAGTTCTATAAATATTTTAAAAATTAGGCTTAATTTTACATGAAATCGTAAAATCTTATTCGCATTTCGTCAGCTTGTAACGCATTAAATTTTAAATTAAGCACAGAATCCAGAAATATTTTGAGAAATAAGAAAAAAAATTGTCAAGTATGAGTATTACTCGTTCTCAGAGGGTTCCGTAAAGTATATATATAAATTATTAACTGCATTATTTAAAAAAATCGTTGTTAAAAGAATAATAAGACTGTGTAAAAAACTATACAATGTGGTATTGGATATAGCCAGAAAAGTGTGAATTGGTATACTGTAAAAGTTGAAAAATACATGAAGCGTAAGTAGTATCAAATATTGCTATTCTATATAACTCTTTTTTTAATCTTCTCCTAATCTTTTTTTATGAAGCTTAATCCGTACTGGCAATAAAAGCAGTGCATAATTTAACACCATTTTCCATTTCATAAAACCAAATTTAGCGTATCTTAATCTTAGACAATAATCATTTGTTTTTACAATAAAGATAACACAAAAACTTTGTTCAAACTTTAAACTTGTCATTGTGACAAACGCGCTTCGAAAGAAGATCGCACAGTTGCAATGCTGCCTTCGTCCGTGCTGCATTTTTCCAGATATGTTATTAATGACCCTTTAAAGACACGGAAGGCGTATTTAGAGATCTACTCAAAGCAAACTACACGTGAATCCCACAGTTTTTATGTGATTAATTGCAATTAAATTAGTATGCTTTTAACAATTTCACGTTTATAGCATTTATACTGCTACTGGGCATTGCATTACACATATATGTCATTAAAAATTGTTATCTAGGCTTTAAAACACGATAGTACGTTTAGTACGCCGCCCTTGCCGTTATGTATGCTCAAATTGTTCATACATTTAAGAATTAATAGCTCAGCTAATTACCAACGATTTTTTTTAGAAAAATCATTATCAACAATGCTTTTATACTTCTGTTTTTATACTCGGTAACTACCTCCAGCACTCCTCAACACTTTTGCTGAATACGTGCAAGTCGAAGTTTGTGTGCAATCGAAAAATCATCTTTTCTCGAAAACTATGTGACCTGGGTAATAGGGTCTAGAGTTTTAACTATAGTTTTCATGCAAGGTTTCAATTTACGTCTACTAGCTCTATTTTTTTCAGAATTTTAGTTTCAGTAGATTCGGAAATATATGGGGGGGGGGGCATATTTTTGCACTACATTTTTCACGCTATCCCTGAAAAAAAAAAAAAAAAAAAAAAAAAAAAAAAAAAAAAAACTAAATTAAAACAAATGTGCTTTTGAGTTCGGCGTTATGAAAGATACCACTCGATACCTCGCATGATATATAAATAATTTTTTGTTTCAAGTACACTTAATTAGTCCCTCTATATTTTTCTTAAATATATTTGTGAATGTTTAATAGTCTTTAAATATGTGGGTCAATATTCTACAACTTCCCGCAGTTTGAATTTGCCACTTTCCATAGTTTATGAGTAAAAGGGCTGTAACAGACAGAAACAGGAGTTATCTTATAATGGTTCCATTTTTACTTTCCAATTTCGGAACCCTAAAAAAGACATTATTTAAAAAGAACAAATAGGAAAAAAAAAAGTTTAACATACTAAATTCCCATGGGAAATATTTTAAATATACGATTGCATTCTACATAGAATTAATTTTTGGCGAGGAAAATGCGAAATCTGAGTGTGTAGCCGCCTTAAGAGTTGCAAATTTGTTCCTGATGCTAGTACAGTCATAATTTGAGAAGTTTTCGCATAAAAATACACAACAGGCTAAATTACGCGCTATCCTATGCTGCAAGAGCTCACGCATCTAAATAGGCAATGTCTACTGTACCTTTTCACCGAATCTATACATATAATAAAACAGTAGGACCCGGTGTGTCTGTACATTGAAGATAATTGACAAAAATGGAGTCAGGGCGATAAAAGAAAACCAATGAAACACAAAAAAAAAATTTTTTGAATTTTTTGTCTGTCTGTCTGTCTGTCTGTCTGTCTGTCTGTTTGTTCGAGGTTATCTTCGTAACTACTGAATGGATTTTTATGCGGTTTTCACTAATGAAGAATGCACACTCCCGGGCAGTGTATAGGCTTTGTTTCATCAAAATCGGACAACAGACAAAAAAGTAACAAAAAGAAACAAAAGAAACTATTAGGTGCGCTGCTCACGTTTTTTAGTACATAACGTTTTTTAGTACATATAAAATCCAATAGATGTCACTGTGCGATTTTAAAACGCGCTATCGTTATGTTTTCGCCAGTCTACTTAAGTATGAGAAAGTTTCAAGCTGGCTGTCGTTCCATGTGGTTTAGTCGGTAGAACGTCAGTGCGCCATACTGATGGCCCGGGTTCGATTCCCAGCATGGAATTTTTTTTCACTATGTTGGCATTAACGCCTATAAGCAATTAAAAGAATTTGAAATATTGTATTCAAGGCGAATTTTCTCTCTGGGAAAATTTCCTTGCATTAATATGTCAGTGTAATTTTTTTTTCGATTTAATTTTTTTTTTCGAAACTTTGTTTTTCTTAAAAAATTACAGTAAATATTTTATATTTCCCAACGTTTTTTGAATGATCGACTTGCTTTTTTTTTTTTTTAATGTATGTCTGAACCTTATCTAACTACTTCTTCAAGATTTCTTTAGATAAACCGACCAGCGTAGCGGGCGAAGGCCGCTAGTCAAGCAATACTTCTTCAAAACAACTATTATTTTCGTCGTACATTCTGTGTTTTTTTATGAAAATTTCTAATTAAATTTCTAATTACCATTTCAAGTTATTTGCAGCATGAAGAAATGTAAAAGTATTTTTTTTTCATTGTCTTTAGCTTCTTCCCTTATTCAATTTTTAAAAAATAAATATTTTCATTTTAACAGATGTTCCAGAAAAAATAAGTTTAAATCCAGAAAATATAAAGTTTGTCATTTATACCAGTGTAAATATAAAACTATTTAATATACAGTCGACTCTCGTTAATTCGAAATCGGATAATTCGAATCTCCGCTTAACTCAAACTAAACATGAAGTAACCGAAATTCGAACTCATTTTCTCTTGACTTCGCTTAATTCGAACTAACGAGAATTCCGATTTTTCATTTTTCTTTTCTTTCTCACGGATTTCAGATCATTTGAATAACTTACTTTCTTTGATTTTTGTGAAAATTGTTCCGAACGAGTATACATATAATACGATGCCTTTGATATCCACTTTCTTAGAGCCTCGTCCGTCCATCAGTGACGCTTTAAATTTTTCTTTCATCGTGTTTGTTTCTAAATATTTTAATTAGTTTATGTATTTGTACATTCTAATTTAATATTAAGTCATATTCTAATGATAACAGAAGAAATAAGTTTTAAAACACTATAACATTAATTCCTTTGTAAAAGTACCATATTAAGTATGTTTTCCATAATTCGAACTTCGGATAATTCGAACATTTCTTGTGGTTCCGACGAGTTCGAATTAACGAGAGTCGATTGTATTATCATGAGTGTAGTCTATTCCATCAAAAAACATTTGAAAAAAAAAAGTAGAGAAAATTTTGTGGCATTTTATGCACTGTTTTTTGCTTTAGGATGTCTGGCGTTTAGTGAAAATCTAAACAACTTCATTTTGAGGAAAAGCTAAAAATAACTTTTAAACACAATTCAAAAGATGTAATAGCTGTAACTTTAAACAGCTGTAACGTTGGTTATAATTAAGATACAGAAACAATTTAAACCGAATTTTACTGAAAAAAGAGTCGATTTTAATATTATTGCATAAATGAAAAATCGATATTTTGATTGAAAATTACGTTTTAAAGGTGTTCGGATACCTTAAACATTACTAAATTTACCCACGTTAAAGGTTAACAATGCTATTTTAGCTAAAAATGTAAATTTAAGAAATAATAAAAATACTTTAAGCTCAGATTTTTAAACGCACTTGACTTTTTTAAACAAATTAGATTAAAAATCATGTCAATCTAAATCCTTCTATGTATATTGAGATTTTTTGGTGAAATATGTATCATAAAGGGTTAATTTTCAAATATTCAAACTTGCATGAAAAAATTTAGAATTTTTTTTGTTCATTTGCTGGGTTCGCACGGATCCCGTTATTTTTCAAGTGAAATATCGGTATTCTTTTATAAGAAAAAATAAATTTAGTTTAAACGGGAGAAATATTGTCTTATTAAATAAGAGATTTTCTATGAAAAAATACTGATTCCGAAGAATTTTCAGATCTCGAAATTCCAGAACCCTTACGAACTCTGATCTAGTAAAATTGGAGCAGGTATCAGGATTCATCAGTCACTTGTATATAATAATATATAATTAAATCAGTAGCCTATTAAATATTATAAGAATCGCTGTTCTATCACGAAAAAAACAATCAAGAAAAATATTTGACCTAATTCTTATATTTAACTCCAAAGTAATAATTCAAATGATGTTTTCATACCTAATAAAGACATGTTTACATAAATTAAACGGATAAAATATACGGAATATTAATGAAAAACATTGCGAAATATGTTAAAAAAGAAAAAATAATGTGAGTGAAAAGATTTTTATTTGACTCAATAATGGGAAAAGTTATGATTCACCAACTTTTTTTTCCTTATTCCCAACTATATTTTAATTTTAATTTTCGAACTCATAACAGCTTACATGTATATACTTTTTTAAAGGTATACATTTTAAAACCTATATAAAATACTCAGAAGATTAGTTGTAAAAAATAAATAAATAAATAAAATAAACCTTCTGAAGTACTAAAATTATTAATTAATAGACTATGAAGAGGCTTAATTCAATTAAGAAGTGTTAGTGAAAAGAAAATAGGCAAATGGTTATGCTACTGTTGGCACTATCCCAAAATATAAACACACATGCACATATGTACAAATATGCTTACACACGCACGTACATATGTATATCATTGTTTATTACATTAAAAATCAGTTTTCTTGCAAACGTAAAAATGCGTTAAACAAGTCAGTGCGGAAGCTAACATGCTAGTTTCAAAAACCTGATAATGTATTTAAAACGTCAGAAAAACATAAAACAGAAACTTTCAACGAAACCATTAACTTAATTTTCATTCTTGGAGAATATCTGTTTCTGTCAGGTTAAGATAAATGCTTTCTCACGACTGAAATATCTTAGGCACGTTAATGTGAAATTGAGTTGTTTGTATTTTAACACAATTTTCGAACAAAAACTGGTTTTGTAAATTAGAGAGTATATGCATTAAATATATATGTATATATATACATATAGATCATTTAATATTTTGCATATTTTGTTCCATGGCAATTTTTTTTACTAATATCTAAAAATATGGCACAACTATAATAAACTATTGGAAAACAAGGTAGAGTCTGGCTGTACTTTAGGGGGCGCTAATATTGAAGTTTGTATCTTATATATAAGGACATACTCCTTGGTTCCTTATTTTTAAAATAACCCATTTTTTGGCAACAGTTGCATATAGTCATGCCAATGTGTTTTTTTATGAGTCTTTTAAAGTGGATCTTTAGTTGTGGTATGTTTTTTTCTTTTTCTATCCAATTCAATCTTGAATTGTATTTTAATCAGATTTGTTTCCATTTTTTTCTCGGTTTAATTGTGTTGGTAGCCCGAAATTCGTATTATTTTGCTTTTTCATGGCTAATACAAAGAGAAAACTACACACTTTATTTGTAGTGTCAGTGTGTGGGCCTGAAGATTCTACTTTGGTTTTACAAATTTCGATTATATTCCTATTAATTTACTTTTTCTGTGTTTCAGTATGGTAATTTGTAATATAAATATATATGTAAGTCGTTTATTTTTTTAGAAACAAAGCAACAAAATAAGAATAACTCACGTTAATCTGTGGAGCATCGTTTCTTTAATAATGCAATAATAATAATAATAATAATAAACACGATAACCTATTTCAAATGACTCACTTGCGTTTCAAAAAAAAGTATAATATATATATTTAAAAAGTACAAAATATAAATATGAAATAAAAATTGGAAGAACAGATTAAAAAAAAATTAAAAATAAATAATAACAATTACATTTTTGTTTTATTACAAAGTTGCAGAAGAAAACATGCTTGAAGAATGCACAGATTGAACAAATAAAGACGCAGTGGAAGATACCGTCCAATTTATGCCTTCAACACATTCGCCCCCGTCTTCGCCCTTTGTTCAAGCAAAAGTCGCCTAGAGCTACTGCTACAGTTTGATGATTACTCTGAACTTTGCAGATAATTGTATTCATTTTGGCTGAATTAATATCGGGCTCTCATCATCAGGATAGCTTTTGATATTAAAGAGAAAAGCAAAGTTTCTTCAGTTATGCTTCTTTTTCTACTAATTATCATTTTTATGTTTAAAGTTTTAAAAAAAACGCATTTTAATTATTTTCTGAATAAAATTTATTTTATAATTTATCAAAAAAGAGTTAAAAGTAACGTCTTAATTCACACATTTTGGTTAGTTTTGGAAACCTGAACTAGACAATTATAGATATTTTGTCATGCCTTTACTTCATTGGTTTCAAATTAAATTACTCGGAGAAATTTTGGCTACCTACGTGCCGCACAACAATAATCCTTTATGCTCCGACGGTACTTTGAACTTCCATTAAAATAACTTGCTATAAAATTCATTTAATGCATCGATTAGTAGTGATGCAGTTTAGAATGAGTTATCTTCTTCCAAAAGCATTTTTAGCTGCACAAAACAAAAATATTTTAAAAAGAATAATTGCTTTTACCTTTTCATCTTTTCAGCCTTCTTGATGTTGAAAGATTGAGAGGGGGGGAAGGGGGCTCAGTTCGGAAATATTTCTACATTTTTATTCGAAGAACATTACAGACATACATTTCCTAATTCCACAAAATATTAAAAGAATATTTTAAACAAAAGATTTGATTGTAGAATTATAGATATTACATAAAATCCTTATAAATTCAAATTTAATTAATTAATTTTAATGAGTTTATTAAATGATTTTGTAAATCTTTTCTTAGTTTCAAAAATTCGTGAAATATGCTTTAGAAGATGAACTTTTCGTAAATTGATAATTTGGGACATAAGGAATTACGGAAAAGCTGATCTAAAAGGCTCATTTTACAGAAAAAATAAAACAAATGTGCTTCTTTTTTGTAAATTCAAAGTTCAAGCTGTTTTTATCCCGTTCCTACACTTGAAGAAATATGTTTATTTTTTCAACTGAAAAACTCATATAAATTTTTAACAATAACTTGAACGTAGCTCATTTGCAGATTGAATATTTAACATATTGCCAACCAATATTTTTTCTAAAGGTATCCGTTGATGCACTCAAGTTTTCAAATCTATGGCATTAACGAAACTAGATTAATTGATTCTCTGTAAGAAGGTAACTATCGTGCCATATAAAATATAGTTATTTGATCGCTTGATTATAGATAAAGCCGAGTGCATTGTAAATGCAATTTTATTAATAAAGGGCATATTATATTAATTTCAGTACAAATTATTCACTGAATTCCCTTATTTGATTCACCTGTTACTTCATTTTTTTATCAGTAATTAATGATTACTGAATTTTTATCAGCAGTTAATGAGCAGTTTTAAGGTTTATGTAAACAAAAAACGAAGAAATTCGCTAACTGATAGTAGAATCTAATTGTCTTAAATGTTTTACGAACAAAAGTCAAACAATGCAGCCTTTTCATGAAATCATGGAATAATAGGATATTTTTTTTAAATAATGTAAATAAGTTCATTTTCGTTATTAATACAGTTTGAAATTTATTTATTTAAATATATTAATGTTTTCTGCATTATAAATAAAATGCACTAAATGCATCTATAAAGTTCTTGCGTTCAAAAATTATCTTTTAGCAACCTTTTCTGCTTGCATATATAATGGATTTTCGTTAAAAAATTTACCCATGCTTGCTGTATTTAAAATAATTAAGATAATTTTATTTGTATCACTCTCAAAAACTAATACAGAATTAGTACGAATGAGTTGAGATTTCCTTCCCAAACGATGTTAATTATATTCAACAAGTTATAAGGTGAACCCATTTCACATACTTCGTAGGCATAATTTTAATTTCTACCGGTTTCTGATTCCGGTATTGAATGACATCTCTAATATGTACGATTAACTTTAGATTTTTCACAAATAATGTTAATTTTATTCATCCGATTAGTTTATAATATGAAGTAAATAATGGGTTTTACACCAGTAATTCTCATAGAAAAAATGTTAATTTCAAGCGAATATTTTTCTTTGATTATGTGTATTATTACCATAAGCATTTTCTACATGTAATTGTAGGCTTAGAAAATAGAATTTTTTCCATGGATGTTTGGCATATGGTATATATGTTACGCATATGGATGTTACTTGGATGAAATAAATTCACTGAAGACATTGACTTACATTTTAATGAATGTTTCATTAATAGTACTGTAATAGAAAATGTGTCATTGTCCGATTACAGAGTTTTAAGAAAAAAAAATCTGATTTAGAATTTTTGTTTTGTTTTGTTTTTCTTCTTTTTAGCACTTTCCAACAAAGTTGAAAAGTGCTTATGCATTCGGTTTGTCTGTCCGTCTGGCCGTCTGGCCGGATGGCCGTCTGTCCGTCTGTCCGTCTGTCCGCGCTCTAACTCCCGTAAATATAGTCGGATTGCTATGAAATTTTAATACATTATTGATGTTTACCCTAGCACGACACCTATTGAAGATGAAGTATCTACCATGATTAGTTTATCTACAGAGAGAATCAAAAGTTTCCCATTACATTACGGCCTATGGGGAAAAAATCGTTAATATACTCGGATTGCCATGAAATTTTAGGACGTTATTGACGTTTACCCTAGCACGAACGCCATTGAAAATGAAGTTTCTAACATGATTAGTTTATCTACAGGGCGAATCAAAAGTTTTCCATTACATTACGGCCTATGGGGAAAAATCGTTTATATACTCGGATTGCCATGAAATTTTAGGACGTTATTGACGTTTACCCTAGCGCATGTCCTATCGAAAATGAAGTTTCTACCATGATTAGTTTATCTACAGGGCGAATCAAAGTTTCCCATTACATTACGGCCTATAGGGAAAAATCGTTAATATACTCGGATTGCCATGAAATTTTAGGACGTTATTGATGTTTACCCTAGCACGAACCCTATTGAAAATGAAGTTTCTACCATGATTAGTTTATCTACAGGGCGAATCAAAAGTTTCCCATTACATTACGGCCTATAGGGAAAAATCGTTAATATACTCGGATTGCCATGAAATTTTAGGACGTTATTGATGTTTACCCTAGCACGAACCCTATTGAAAATGAAGTTTCTACCATGATTAGTTTATCTACAGGGCGAATCAAAAGTTTCCCATTACATTACGGCCTATATGGAAAAATCGTTTCAAAGGAATTTTAAAGCTGTTATACCCTGTCAAACATATTAAAATATGCATTCTATAAAATATAAGGTGAAAATGTAACTATTATTCATTTACATGGCCACACAATTCCATTATATATTGGTAAAAGGGGGAATTGTGTGTGACATATTTTAAATATATTAAGCTGTTTCACGTATAATAAAACTGATATATGTCACTGAAGCTTAATATAAATTATACGCTACTGTCTTGCATAATATGAAGTACAAAGCATTTACAGGGCCACACAAAATAGTTCAAATAGTATATTCTTTCCGAAGTACCGTATATGTGTCCGATGATGGCTGGTGGAGGGATGAAATGCATATTAATTATGATATGCGCGTTTATATTTCGCTAAATATATGCACATTATATGGTGTGTTGAAATGTTATAGTTGATATACAGGACTACCCAAAGAGTTCACCAACGTTACTGAATATCAGCGTAAATTATTTAAACGTGGTTCTTAAATAAGCTATGCATTTTTACGCTGAGCTTCATTCAATTTACTGAGAAATGTTTGCAGAATATAGAAATAAGGATATACAGGGCCACGCAAAGAATTCGGTACGTGGACGCCTATGAATGTTAATTTATGAGAATGTGATTTCAGTTGTTTTAAAAATGTCTCAGTTTACAATAAATTTTAGCCTAATGCTGACGTGTAATAAAGGTACAATGGCTGAACAAAAGTATTCAAGTATGTTTCCATCTAATAGTATGAAATGCTGAAAAAGAAATTTCAAGCTACTGGGTATTTTCTTGCTAAATTAAATTTTCCCATTATATCAACTGACATATGAAATACAGGGCTGTTCAAAAGTACTGGAATACATATTTGAATATATTTGACTATACACTATTATTTCCCTAAATAACAAAGTTTTCATTAAGTGTTGGAAAGTGCTTCATAATCTATGCTTAACGCATGATTTTTCTTACTTGTTTTCTTTTTTTTTAAGTCACTGAGAAAGATTGCTGAAAAAATATTTTTCTTACGGTATACCCTCTTCAGAAATGGTGTATCCTATAGTATACACATCTTTACAACTTTTTCAGGTATATAAATAATATTAAAACAGAGAAATTGGTATGAATGGAGCCTAACAGATAGCAAAACTAAACTAAATAGCAGTTTGTTTCTTATAGCGATTTTTTAATGAGCTACTTGTTACATAAAAATGGCATGCAGCAGAAAAGTACGAAATGTACATAAATGAAAAAAATAACAATTTTGCTGTGCGTTATGATATCATTTATAAAGTTCATTAGTAATAAAAAATTATTAAATATATATTTCTTTTATGTTTTCAATGTTTTTATGGTTTCAATGTTTTCAATGTCTGCAGAAAAGTAAAATTAAAAAAAAAAATCCTAAGAAATTGTAAAAAAAATATATCCTCTAAATCCCAATATATCATCAAATTTTATCTACAAAATAATAAAATACAATTTTTTCGCTGTTCAATATTTCTTAGTTATCAGTTTTTTAATATAAATCCCTAACTGAAAATTTAAAAAGTACATAAATAATGGCGCTCCTATGCTGCATTTTTAAAGATTTCAGCAACAGCTCTATAACAAAAACTAATATTCGGATTTCCATCAAATTTCAGAATCAGTTAATTCTTAACATGAATTTGTTTTGTTTATGTTTTGGTACCATTCATCTTACAGGCGGTGCTGCTATGCTCAATTTTATAGTATTTACAGTATTTTATCGATACACATACCTCAAGAAAGCATAATAATGGGCATAGATTTCTATTTAATTTTGGCCCTGTCATAGCGAATTTCGAAATTTAACATGTGTGAGATGGAAGAAAGTTTTGAAATTGCTGCATCCGGCTAGTTTTAACTTAGTTTCAGCGAATAAAGTTATAAAATTCATTTTTATCTCTTTTTTTTCCATGTATATCCGCACATATCTCTGGAAAGAATGGTCCGACTTTCATACGTCTTTCGTTTTTGTAAATGTCAATAAATACAAATTGCCCCGTTGCAATATCATTGAGATCGTAAAATGATGTATTTGTCTGTCTGTCTGTTTTCATGCAGCGTTTTTAATTTTATAGAGCTTAACATTCGTAAACTTTGAACAATTATCATGAAATTTTAATATGGTGTACATAGCACTACATTCCTAACCGAAAAAAATAGTAATTTAAAGAAAAAATATGCACTTTCGTAATTTTGTTCATTTTAATTAAATGCAATTTTGTTCATTTTAACATAATTTTAGTAATTGCATGACATTTTTCAGTTTATGTGTTGAATAACGTTGAGTCGGTTGAATGCAATGCACTGTCTTTCGCAATACACCGTCCACCGAATATAAGTTCTGAGCACCGACACAAACATGGCGTCTGCCAAAAGCAGATTTTTTTTCAGCGTGTATATATTCCCTTAAATTTAGTTAGAAATAAAGGTTCATTTATTTATTTATTTTATTACTATTATTATTTCGTTTCTTTTTTCTGAGATTAAACTAGTCAAAGGCTAATCTTTGTCTTTTGTCTTGATGTCTTTTATAAAATACTGGTATCTGAATTTAAGGGACTGTACTTTCGTTAAAAGAAATCGTCAGCCGCATTTATGTGTCAGCGCTCAGACATAATATTCAGGGGCGGTATAATGGAAAAGACAATGCAATGGTATTCATCCAAATCATCGTTATTCAAAACATAAAGGCAAAAATATCATGCAGTTACTCAAATTACTTTTAAATGAACAAAAGTAGGCAAATATGCATGTTTTGAAAGATTTTTTTTTTTTTTTTTTTTTTTTTTTTTTTTGGCCAGAAGTTTACTTTAAAAAAATAGTCATCGCCTCGTACATATTTTTCAACAACATAACCTCAAAATTTTTATGCACCATCCTCATCATGTATAGTACCAAAATAAGCACTTAGTGACAAAAATTACATGTAATTTCAATATGAAATGTATTTCAAATAGTGTAACCGTATTTTACATGAACTCACTTTGATTCATATTGGATTTTGTCGGCAATAACTTTTGTCTTCGCGGATCGCGTCGCCAATAATTGTTTTTGTTGCAGATTGGATTACTCCAATTGTTCCGGGATTGAGTTAATTTTGCCTGATTGGTGAGAAGATGGCTAACTTCTTTTTTTTTTTTTTTTCACTGCACACAATATTGCTTAGTATGCAGGAAAATACACACACACACATATATAAACACCCCTATTTTGCTACATAAAAAATAATTTACATTAGAAATATAATTATAGAGTATTTTTATATAGCATTAAAATATGGATTTTTTTTTTTTTTTTTTTTTTTTTTTTTTGAGGTTCCAAATTGATTTGAAATAGATTTGTGTCTTTTTGAAGATTGATTTCAACCAAATTTTTTCGAATTCTGGCTCACATAACTCAAATCGCGCAGTATTGTAATGTGAATAAAATTACAAGATTGGCACAAAAATACGAAGTTAAAAAATCACTTGAAGTGGGTTTTATTTTTTGTTAAACATTACTAGACTGTAAGGAGGATTTGCCTTAAAGTAACCTGGATGAAAAAAAAGTCAATGAAGATGCTCAATTTAGAATTTAAGGAATTTTTCATTAATATATGGTAAAATAAAACATTTTACTTCGCAATAATCACACCAGAAAGCAATCTTTCTAGGAAATCTTCATCGTAAAATAATCATTTAATTAAAACTTGATCATGCGAATGAATTTTCTTATATCTTCCAACATTTTTTCTACTTTTAAAGTTACAGTGAAATAATTCATTGTAATTAGTTTCGGTTTGTGTGTTTCGTTTCTTGTTCGAATTAATTTTCCTCGATTAATTTTAACTCCATTTCTCCTGGTAGGAAAGGGTGCAGGAAAAAGCAACGTTATCGTACCATCAACTTCGTCAACTAGATTCATGAATCGGCAATTTTTCGTAATTGAGCTCTAGCCTTCATTCGTCAGATTATCAAAATCGTGCGGTGAAGGAAGCCTTCATCAATGCCTTCTCAAACAGAGAGGCGTTTTGTTAATCTACTTCCACGACCAGAAGCATTTGGAACAAATAAAAATAAAAATAAATGAAAAACACTTGAAAAAAAAGGAGAGTCGTGCTTTCCAAACCATGTTTAATGATTACCTCTGAACTTTTTTGCAGCCTTTAGTAACGGTTTCGTAGGGATTTTTTTGAGGAATTCGGATCAACGTGATAGGGAAAATGAAGATCGAAAATAGCGAAGCCTTATCTAGAGAAATATATCTTTTGGGTCAAGTTGTATTTATAGGGACGTGTGGGACGATGTTACAGGAAAATAACTTTTTATATTGTCTGTTTTCTTTCCAAAAATATCGCGTTGATACATTAGTTAAGATGAAGTTGGAGACAGCAAAGTATTTTTATTTAATTTTTTTAAATAGTAAATGTTAATCTTATAATTTCAGAAACGGAGAAAAACGTGCTCACTAGCTTACAAGTCGTTTATAAAATTTCAGAATTGAAAAGAAGATTTAAATAAATACATTAAAAAAGTATGGAAATGCACATGACATTTAAATAACACCACATTTAGAATAAATTTAACTTCAAGCTTTAGACTCAGTTTTTATACAGATGAGTATTATCCAAATCACCAGACTGTCTATCTTTAAAGCATAATTTGTTAGATAAAAAAGTTATTTAAACTTTATTTGTTAAATAAAGCTTTAATTTGATAAATAAAAATATTAAAATTTTACTAAAGCCAGTGGATTGGCACGAGGTTTTAAAACTAAAACGTTTAATTACTTTCTAATAAAATTTTCCTTAATTTTTAATTAACTGCAATTTTAATGAAAGAACGCGTCTTAACTTAATGTGAGTGGAATGAGTCAAAAGTCTGTTCAAAATACTTTTGTATATTACTCGTTGTAAGTTTATATGTATAGCATAAGGAATTGTGGCGTTCACTATTATCGATGTTTTTAGCCCTTTTTATAACAATTCTGAATAAAAAAGTTTCCCACCCAATATAAACACTTTTGCTAAGTTTACTGAACATAATAATTAATACGTCTAACTAAAATCTTTTCGATTGTTTTGTGAATGTATTATGCCAGAAAAAAGATTTTGCAAAGTGTTGTTGAAAATTACAAGAGGAGAAAATGTGTTTTAAAAACATATTTCAAAATATTCAGTATAAGATTAAAATCCTAGGTTACTTTGTAGACTGAATCACACCTTCTGCTGGAAATAATGAAATAATGTCTACAGACATTTTAACCGTAACATGGAGATGTTACGGTTAAAATGAAGGTTCTTATCTAAATTTATGTAGTGGAAATAACAAAAAGTTCCCCTCAATTAATGCTTTGAGAAGCCGTTCAGTACAAAAGATGAGAAATATTTTTCTGATTTCGTATCACCTCAATTTTTTAGAATCGAGGGAAATTCAAATTAAATTGAAGTGACACATGCCAATTCATAATGATAGAAACATTTTTTATTCAATCAATTCCACATGTTTCTTTATAAATACTTTTGTGTTATAATGTCCCCGGCCCAGGAAAATACCTGTTTTGGTAATCTTTTCCCTTCTAAGTATTTGAGAAGTAACACGTCATTGTCAATCATTTTCTTCTAAACTAGAGTATCCGAGTAAACATCTTACAAAAATCTTCCCCAGGATTTACAGCTGACGTTTTTATTTTATTTTTTAAACTTTTACAGCTATTTATTTACATTTTAATAATTTTTTTTAATCTAAGAGTTACGGATTATGAAATTTGTTTTTCTAAACAATCTAGTATAATTTTTTCAGAATTTGACAAAATTTTGCTGTAGAATAATACGGCATTCGTAAAAAGAAACTATAATAATAATAATTATTATTAATTAATATTATTATAATATAATAATTATTATTATTATTATTAATTAATATTATTATAATATAATAATAATAATTATTATTATTATTATTTGCTTAATTCTCTTTTCAGCGTTTGCGATTCTTTTATTTAAAATAGATATTTAAAATTTTAAATTAAAAATTGAAGTTACTTTCCTGAAAGAATAATGTGTAATAAAGCGTAAAAAGTATTAGAAAGTTTTAATGTAAATTAAATCTTGTTGTAGTACAATATTATCTAAACATCTCCAAAAATTCATCCTCGAACTATTTTCATATGAATATTAATTGATTAGTATCTAAAATATTTGTTAACGTTCAGACGATGAAATATTCATTAAACACTAATTAATCTATTTAGATAGCTAGTGTTAATATTATTAACGTAAAAGTAATTTTTTCTAAAAACTGAAAAAAAAAAAATTCGTACCCGAAAAAGTTAAGTTTTAAAATACGATGTTTAGAAACAAACCAATTCTATCTGAGAAAACGAAATTCCACACAAATAACCTAATTTATTTATCATAGCGGATTCATATCAGAGGCTTTTAACAATGACTTTTTTTATTCCTTTATAATATTTTGGAAAAGCTGTCATTTTAAATTGCAAAATCTTTTCGTTATAAAATTACATGTATGCTTTTTATTTACTTTATACTTACAAAAGGGAGAAATCTTTACTTCCTCGTGTTAACCATTAAAAGGGAAAACACTTCTCATAGAGAGAGTTTTGCATCGCCATAGATCAAATACGTAAAATAGGTTAAGTGTTCACCAAACAATGACTGACTTAACCAAATAAGGGTTTTTTCGTGCCGAGATCAATTCTGAATTGAAAATTTAAAGTTATGTCCTTGCGTCATTCAAAACATGCGAATTCACTTAAAAAGATATTGAATAATGTTTGGATAACTGTGTCGGGTGAAAAGCATTGCCATAATAAACAAATGGTCTTTTTACAAAGGTTTTTTCCAACGCAAAATAGTATGCATATAATCATAATATGCTTATCATAAAATACTCTGCTTTCACTTCCCAGGTAAAATATATTAACTAAAACCAGTGTTATATACGCAGTCTTTTGCTATTGATTTGATCTTTCGTAATTTTTTTTTTCATTTTTAACACTTTTTAACAAAGTTGAAAAGCGTTTATGACTTTGGTTTGTCTGTCCGTTTGTCCGCCCTCATGCTCTCATAAATATACTCGGATTGCTCTGAAATTTAAGGAAGTTATTGACGTTTACTCTAGGACGAACTCGACTTCGAATGAAGTTTCTAGCATGTTTAGTTAATTTACAGGGACAGTCAAAAGTATTCCGTAACATTATGGCCTATAAAAAAATCGTTTCAAATGAATTTTAAAGATGTTACACCCAGTCAAACACAATAAAATTGATATGCATTTTTGTCAGTACACCAAAATATGTATTCTGTAAAATATGCGGTGAAAATAATAGTTATTATTCATTTACAGGACTATACAAAAGAATTTCATTAAATGATGGTAAAGGAAGGGGGAAGGCTTATTTGCGACATTTTAATTATATTAAACTATTTCATGCATAATAAAATTGATATATGTCGCTGAGGCTTAAAATGAGTTATTTTAAGTATTATACTAAGTGTATAGCATTTACAGTGCCATACAAAAGATTTCTAAAAGTATATTCACTCCGAAGTACTGTATATTAGTGATGATGACTGATGGATGAATGAAATGCATTTTTAATTATGATATGCCCTTTTAAGTTGCACAAAATTCATGTATAGTATGTAGTGTATATAAATGCCATAGTTGATATACAGAACTACATAGAAGAGTTCACAAAAGTTATTGAATATAAGCGTAGATTATTTAAAGGTGGTTTTTAAATAAGATATGCATTTTTAAGCTGAATCGCATAAAGTTTAATAAAAAATATTTGTAAAATATAAATAAAATGATATACAAGGTCACACAAAGAATTGGATATATGATCTCCTAATGGATGACAATTTCTGGAAATGTGATTTCCGTAAAATTAAGAATGTTTTAGTTTGAATTAAATTTTAGCTAAATACTGGCGTGTATTAAAGGTACTTAGGTAAACAACAGGGCTGAATAAAAGTATGAAAGTATGTTTCCATCTATGAATAAAAATTGCTGAAAGTAAAATTTCAACCTGTTAAGCATTTTCTTGCTAAACTAAATTTACCTATATATATATATATATATCAGCCGACAGATCAAATGCAGATCTGTTCAAAAGTATTGAAATTCATATTTGTCAATGGACAGAAACACCTTATTTCATTAAATAACGAGGTTTTGTTAAAGATTTCAAAAAATGTTGGAAAATGTTTCATAAACTATGCTTAACGCATGATTTTCCTTATTCATTATATTAATATCACGTAATAAACTTTATTTTAAAAATCAATACAAATTACAGTGTTTAAATAATTAAATTTAGAACAAAATATGAGAATTTAAACTTAAAAATAAATTAAGTATTTTAGATATTTTACTAGCAAAATACAAATACATGGAAATTATATAAAGCCATATGAAAATGTACTTATAATTATTTTAAACAGATATGTGTGTGTCGATAAATCCTAGCAGTTAAAACACTCTAAAAATTAACTATGTTATAAAATGTTTAAGTATAAGCCTTCCCCTACGATTTCACAAAGTTTTCGCTTTCATTTGTACATTTCATTTAAATTTTAGCTTAAATTGAAGAGGTTTCCACTATTATTTGTGATAAAAAAAAAAGAGTTACACAAGTCGGACCAATTTTGTGATTTAACAAAAACGCAGAGAATGTCAGATTATCTTTAGATTAAAATTAATGTTTTGGTGTTAAAACATTTGTTTATAATAAAAGGGAGAATGCACGTAAGACAACCTTTTTTTAACTGCAGATTGATGTTCTGCAAACCTTAAAAATTTTGTTGAGCATTTAGCAGTATTAAAATATTCATAAACTGAATTTTATGAGCTGCAAAATATAGGTAAAAATCTTTTCCAAGTGCGTTCGTAATTGTAGAAATTGTAGCACCATAGTCGTCGTCCAGTCCATCCATCTGTCCGCATATAGCAGAGTAAAATCTGTACAACCGAATCGGTTCAAATTTAAAATATATAATTGTTGCATGGTTTTGTTTCATTTCAAGTTTTATGGAAATCGGATCTATAGTTCAATTACAGGGACAGTCAAAAGTTTTTCGTTACATACGACCAATGAGAAAAATGGTTTCAAATGCATTCTAATAAAATTGCACATTTTCAAACAAGATGAAATAAATATACATTTATGAAGTGCACTAAAAAATACATTTTATACAATATGCGGTGCAAAGAATACTTAATGGAATACCTAAATGGAAGCCTTTACACGCGTTTTCGAAGCATGCAGAAAATGCTATGGTAAATGCTACATTTTATCAACACGTCCGGTTGATTTTTAAGATTTCCAGCTAAAATGTAGCATTGAAAAAACATATAAACATATGTCTAAATGAAACTTTTTTTCTCAACTCAGGTGGTTGGTAAAAAATTACAAATATTATAGTTCCTTAAAATTCATTGTATACGAAGGAAGATTCTGGGGAGAAAAATTCCACGGAATTGAAATTTTAAAATGTCTGCCACACAAAATTTAAGGATCTTTTAGTTGTTAAATATGATATAAAACACAATTCCTACGTTCACAGAATTAATTTATAACATTCATCTATATCAGTAGAAATTGAAAATATTATTTTTGAATACCATATTTACAAGCTTGTTAGGTATCCTTCGCAATGTACTTATATTGTTATATTGCTTCTCTATATTACTGAGTAACTTCGTACGTGTTAAATGATACAACAAAATTCTCTTTGCATCTATTTAATTTTTATTCGGTCTTTCCCTACAAAGTATTCATTTTCAATGACGTCCGCTGCAAGGAGAGTTCGCGTTATTTTAAAACATTGTTTTTACAAAAAAAAAAAAAAAAAAAAAAAAGGGGGGGGGGGGGTTTGTGCATTCTTTGTTTATATACGGTACTTCTAATTGTTCCCAGTAGGACACTAGGCTGGAGACAATTCTTGTTACTATCAACGACTGGATTAGAATCTTTCGCTTGATATCTGGGCCAGTCCGTACAGAATTTCCCACGAATAACTTCCAGCAGAACTGGCTGAAAAAAAAAAAAAAAAAAAAAAAAAAAAAAACAGAGAGAGAGAGAGAGAGAGTTGCATTTATTTAATCAGTTTCTATATTAAAGTTAGTGAAAACTTGAAGTTCGGATGTAATAATATCTTGATTGAGAACCAAACCTGTCAAGAGAAAATTAAGTTTAAAGTAATAGAATTTAATGTTAGAGAAACAATTTGGTAATTTAAATTTAAATTTTGAATTTAAAAGATTTTATTTTATTATCTTTCTTTGCATATTTAGAGAAAACCTTTATTTCTAGAGTCATCAGGTACCTACTCTTATTTTAAACATCTTTTAAATGTACGAATTATTAATAATCATCTGTGTAAGACACATAATCAATTTTTAATACTATAGATATATTTTTCGTTTTTAGAAAAATGACTGTAGATATGATACACTGTTTCGAATTCTCAAAACAAAATTTTGCGTCTGAATTATTTTACTATCTTACGAAGATTTAGAAAAAAACTTCTTTAAACAACAGCATTAAATTTTAATTACTATTTAAAGTGCTAAAAGCTATATGGAATGTATCACATATTCATGTGGAATTTTTAAAAGAACATATTTTTGTGAAATCGTCCAATGTTGTACCTACTACCACGTAATTGACTTGTACCTAGGTCCATACATCAGAATAAAATTTCCAGTGGAAATGTTGAATAACTAAATGTATTTCATTTCTATATATAATGTTTACGTGCTAAAATTTTGAAAAAAATGAAATTTAAGTAGTTTCTAATATGATGGATTAATTTATATTGTTTTGTGAGTTATTTTCCCACGTTATAAAAAAATGCAATTTTAAACATATATTTAACCACTGAATTTTTTTCTAGTGTGGTTATTTGATGATGATTGTTTGTTTTATAAAGTTTTAATGTAAGTTACTTGTTTCTTATAGATCGTAAATTCATACTTGAAAGAAGTCGGCCTAGGTACAACCTTTTTAATGTGGGTTCTTATTTCTTATAGAACATAAATTTAAAAGAATATCCCCAGGTACAACACACTGGCCTTAGGTACATTTGTGTTCTTGTATTTATGGCACTTTGCATTGTTTTAGGAAGATGATTCTATTTATAATAAATTAAAATTTTAAGAATAAGTATTACTTCCTATAAGAAGTAAAAACTATAAATATGTGTGCACATTAACTCAGCAATTTTAATAGGGGTTAGCAATGCAGTGTTTATGCCTTAAATAAAAAATGGTTCTAGGTAAAATGGTTTCTTTTATATGTTATTAAGTGCAGTTATATGTACTACACTTAACAATTAGAAAGAGCAGCTTATTCTATTCCTTTTTCAATAATAATGATAAAAAATAGTTTGGATTGCAATTTCATTGCATGAACTGGAAGTTAAAGTATGTATTAAAATTACACCTGAAAAAATTAAATCCAACTAATATAATTCTTTGTTTTGTGAGAAAATAAGACTTATTCAACAGGGACATAATATCAGCTAAACAGTAAACTATCGCATATAATATATTGTCCATATCAGATATTTCTATTTTGTAAATATGTAACCAAAATTTCATAAAAAAAAAAAAAAATCCTCATTTTATTTCATCCACATTTTTTGAAAGCAAAATATAAACATTGGTGAACATTTATATTATGTTTAAACATGTCAATATTAAACTATATCTGTGGTATAACGCAAATATTCCCAATATAACAGGCGTCCTCAACAAACGAATTACGCTGTAAGTAGCAGGGATAAAACAATAAAAGCAGTAATGACCCAATTTTTTACCAGTATTAATTTGCTACAGAGATTAGTCCCAATGAACAGTATCCACTTGGGAAAATCGTTCTAACAGCCTAATACACGCAAGCATTACACGCAAATATTACACGCATAGTACTATTAGACACATGATAAAAACTAGAACAAAATGCTCTCATAATTTTCACTGATAAAAGCCTTTCATTTTTTAAACTATAAATATTGAATTGCTTATAACTTAAAATTCATAATAAATTGTTATTTATTTACTTCTTAACTCAGATATTACTACATTCTCAAGGAATTTCTTTCAAAATAATAAAATTTATCTACAAATCATTTGATGTTTTCCGATATTGAAATACCATCTAAAAAGTTTTCTTGACAGTTTCTTTAGTAATTTAAAAAAATTAAAATGTATATATGGAACTGATTTACATTTTATAAGCTATAAAATTCGATTTAAATTAAGTCAGTTTTATATATTATTATGATTATAAAAAAGTTTTGAAATCTACCGTTAGTAAAGGCGCTATATTTTCAAGCTGATTTAAAGTAGAAGATAACATTTAAGTATTTTATGATAAAGCACTATCTATATAAAACAACATCACAAGCCTTGTGTGCTAAAATGAACTCTTCGAATTCAAAAACAGAAACATAAAGTATACTCGAAATAGGAGTTCTTTGATACGATCTCGCAAGGCTTTAAAAAGTGAGATTAAATAAGTTAAATTCTCAGAATTTCTCCGTAATTACTCTTGATTAGTTTATTATTTGATAATAAAGAAAAAGAATTTAAGTTTTTTTTTTTGTATTTTTTATTCTTTAGTTATCATTATATTTCTTACTATTGGTTGTAATGCACCCGTCTTTAATTACTTTAAATACACTCATGAAATGTCGCTGATACAAAGAAATTTCAAGCTGCTTGGTCGAATTTATGTTTCCCAAACTTTGTCTTCCTTTTGTTATTTAAGAATGTATATGTTTGTTTTATGAAAAGATTCCGACAGAAAGAAGGAAATAAACATTATAGTTCCGTTTACAAAAGGTTTTCTGAACATTTATTTTCGATATATTTCTGCGGACATAATTAACTTTGTGATTTAAATCGCAAGAAACTACTTTCTACGGTCACGCTTTTTTCGCATTTATTTCAAATTCTACAAAACCTAAGTTTCTGAAATGTTTTAAGACTAGGAATTTTACCTTATTTATATGCAGCGGGAATTGTTAAAATCTGGTAAAAGAGTTGTGACAAGCTCGTGATATCATCATTTATTCAGTTGTTCTTAATTCCGAAGCTTTAAACTTTCAGCGAATGAAGCAATTTCAGGTTTTGGTGGCTACTTTTTCAATAGATTGAATGTATATTTCAGAATTTAACACTGTTTCGTAATGCAAAGAATTTCAGAGGAGGTATATATTCGAAATTAATTTTACATAGCAAACAATGACTTTGATTAACTTCATACTTAGTTTACAATTTTTTCAACTTATTTAGTGTGCTTATAGAACCCCAAATCCCGGAGCTGCTAAAAAATTTACTGTTTATTTACTTATTTATTTATTTTAATATCTTAGAAACGTTTGAAACTTCCAATATATGATAACAAAAATTAGCATAAAATCCAATTAAAATATTTACTAAAAATATAAAAAATGTTTAGTTTTAAAAATAAAGCAATTTCAGGTAGCTACTTTTTCCATAGATTGAATGTATATTTCAGAATATAACACTGTTTTCTAATGCAAAGAATTTCAGAGGAGGAATGTATATTTGAAATTGATTTTTCATAGCATACAATGACTTTGATTAAATTCTTATTTAGTTTACAAATTTTGCAACTTATTTTGTATGCTAAAGAGCCCGGGATATCCGGGACTGTTAAAAATTTTAATGTTTTTAAAAGATATCCCAGAAACGTTTCAAAATTCCAATATATGATGACAAAAATTAGCGCAATATTTCCTTTAAAATATTTGCTAAAATGACAATAAAAGTTTACTTTACAAATGAAGTATATCAGGTTTTGGCGACTACTTTTTCAATAGATTAAATATATATTTCAGAATTAAACACTGTTTCGTAATGCAAAGAATTTTATAGGAGATATATTATTTGTATATTCGAAATTCATTTTTCATAGCAAACAATGACTTTGGTTAAATTCATAATTTATTTTACAAATTTTTCATCTTATTTAGTGTGATATAGATCTTGGAATTCGCAGAACTGCTAAGAAATTTACTGTCTTTAAAAAATACCTCAGAACTATTCAAACTTTCAATATAAGATGACAAAAATTAGCATAATGTTTCATGTAAAATATTTACTAAAAAGACAATAAAAAATTTACTTTTACCACATGTGTGTCGTAAGCTACATTGATAACAGTTTAAAAATTATTCGTTAATAAGTAATACACGATAAACTAAGAGATTTTTCCATTTCTTTCTCCCTGAAAACTATGTAGATATGGGTTAAGGATTTTATAAATTATTTAGCAATGTTTAGAGTAATATTTCAATAGCCATGCAGATCAAAGTTCAAAGCCGATAACAAGAACTAGTTCTATTCGGGTTTCTTAAAAAAATGTTGCAGGAAGATAAAGTTGTATTTCTAGTATATTTAGAAATGAATCGGTCACTTATCAGAACTTTATCACTCTAGTGACTATTTAACAGTCACTTATCAGAATCAGAGCTTTTAATTAAAAGAAAATTGAATTATTCACAAGCAAACGAATTTTTATGGATTTTAAGCTATTGCATAGCTTTTATCGCGGCGACCGAATCTAGAAATTCCGTAACGAGAAAAAACATAACACTCCGGCTAACACCATTTCAGTTCGGCAAATTTCTCATTTATTCAATAAAAGAAAAAAATTTGTTTTCTTATCGGTCATCACGCTCAAAAAGTGTAACTTGAATTAATATCTAAGAAAAAGAAAAAACTTGAATTAATATCAAAGACACACACACACACAAAAAAAACTGCATAAATAAAAAATAAATAAATAATTATAATTGCATAAGTTGATAAAAAATGCTATGCAATTATAAAGTTGATAAAAAATGCGGCAGTCTCCGAGTGCCACACGTATTTTTTTTTCTTTGTCTGATTATAGCGTTTAGTTCAATAATTGTAAATATCGGATAATTTTTATAATTCATGCATAGATAAAATTAATAATAACAGAAAAACTGTTACTGACTTAAGCTGTTATAGCAAGAAACAAAGTTATGGGGTATTAAATCTGCACGAAACATACATTAAACGGTTTTTTAATTAAAATCAATGAAGATAACATTTATACGGGAACATTTTTATGTTTTTACATAATTTTGTTGAGTAATCACAGTCTTCATTATTCATATTTGGGTTATCTTCAACAATGTTAGTTGACCAGCTAAATATGTTCTGATACAATTGCATATGTTCTTCCAGAATGCTCTCGTAAACTATTATTTGACACTTTAAATCATAAGCTTTGGGTGATGGAAGGGACACGAGGGTTGAAAGTATTTTCATAATGTTAAATAAATCTTTAACGATCCATCAAGAAATTCCTCGGCTATGATAGTGCCTTCTTTATCAGAAACATAGAGAAATCGCTTGTATAAATGCTTAATCAGATATAAATGCTTAATATGCAGTCCAATATTATTTTAAAGATAATGAAACAACATAGAAAGAACCTCCTTTGCATCCTCGTTAGCAATGCCTATGTGATGCATGTTAAAATATAAATTTACCTTCTTTAAGATTTTTTATACCAAAACACTGAATCCTTCGTTGCCATAAAAATTTTTTTTCATTGTTATGTGTAGTAGTGGTATATTTTGCAGAAAATGAAATGTTATATTTGTAACGTCATCGATATTGCATGCAAAACCACTTAAGTCACTGACTTACGGTAAGTAATGTGCGAAAATTTAAAGGTATAGTTTGAAAAGGAAGGGATTACACTGACTTGCATGGTTATTATCCAGATCATAGCTCTACATTTAAGGAAGCATTACGGCAAAAAAAAGTATATTGGGAAAAATCTTGACTTAGGTGGTTTTTGAAATCTCCGATTCAAATATGTTTTTGAAAAACATAATGATTCTCTTTTAGTTCAGATTCTGAATATGGCCCCAAAAGAAAGTTGAAAACGTTGATTTTTGCATATTTTTGTGAAATTTTAATATTTTTAACGTATTTCATCATTTTGTAGTGTATATTTTACTTTGTTATATTTTATCAAATTACCTTAATTGCGCATGGTGTAATAGCCTATACTTTTATAATTGTTGCCAGTACTGTGTGCCAATGTTAGAAAAATAATATAACAGCATTCGAAATATTTCCAGTGCATTGCTGCAATCTTAGAAGAAAATGCTTGTATAGTTTTAAGGACAAGATCTCATTTTTTATTGTATTTTTTAAAGATAGAGTACACGTGTTTTTCAAACTTAGTATTTTAATACTTTCCAGAACGAGTATTTTTCTTTGCGTTTATAGATCTTTTGAAATAAATATATCAACTCAAAAATGTAAACCTCAACCTTGTGGATGATATTTTATTAATTGTGTAGTATTGCTGATATAAGTAAATTGTACGTGCTTATGTAGTATGCATTTTAATATAAAATCATTACATAAAATATTACCACAAATTTTTGTTATTAATGCTTTGCTGCTAAGACCTTTTTAGTCTTTCGATATAAGACGCAGTATAGAAAAATACTGCAAAGTATTAAATAGAAAATGATACACTGTAAAAAAAATCTGTAAAGTTACTAAACTTTTTCTAGGAAACTGGGATTCCTAGACTTTTAACACCAAAAATTCATGTAACCGATTCTGTTGCATGAATTTTTGCTATTACCACTGCATAAAAACTGGAGACATAAGAATGCCAGTTTCCTAGAAATAATTTAATACCTTTACAGTTTTTTTTAACAGTGTATCTGAGATAAAGGCAAATGGATTTTATGTGCAGTGCCATCAAAAGCAGGCAAAATTGACAGTCATTGAAAATTAAAAAAAAAAAAAAAATTAAAAAAAAATAAAAGATCTCTTTTCAAACAGCTATCCCTCCTCCCCAAAAAAGAAAAAAAAATGTTGAATCATTTCAAGATGTTAGGTGGGGGGGGGGGGGGACACCACTCCTTCTGACCAACGCATGATAGAAACTCCTGCAGATATCTTCTATTTAAAGCATGAAAAAGTAAAATAAAACATCTGAACATTGAGATAGTGTCTTGAGTCTCAAGATTTTTTTTGCTGGCACTATATATATACATATATATATATATATATATATATATATATATATATATATATATAACCAAAAATCACGAGATAAAGAAGAAGTATAAGAATCATATTCTTATGATAAGTACACTGTAAAAAATCTGTAAAGTTACTAAAAGTTTTCTAGGAAACTGAGATTCATAGAACTTTTCATTTAACAACAACAAAAATTCATGTAACGGATAAAGATTTGCACTTAAAATAAAAAAATCTGAAAGGTTATTAAAACTTTTTAGGAAACTGCGATTTCTAGAATTTTTCATGTAACATCAACCCAGGTTACAGATAAAATTTTAGCAAGATAACTGTTATTTTTGCAGATTCGTTTGTAAAGTTACAGACAGTTTTTGTAACGTTACAGATTTCTGTGGCTTTACAAAAAGCAGTTTTGTAAATTTGCGTCTTTTCTTGTACAGTGTACAGATAAATATTTGTAACCGTACAGATTTCGGAAGCTTTACATCTGTAAAATTACTTTTTTTTTTTTTTTTTTTTTTTTTTTTTTTTTTTTTTTTTTGGCAGTGTAGATCTTAAGCTGAAAAGTTCGAAGTAAAGTTGCGTTATTGATACGTTGACTTAAGCATACATATTCTGTTTCTAAAAAATAAAAAAGTCAGGCTGCCTTGCTGCATGAAACCCTTTATCCCCACATCTGAACGGCTGTATCCGTTTTTCGCAATTTTAATCTATATTAAGCTTCCATATGCGGAAATACGCTGTTCTGAATGAATGTAGTGTTAACCTTCTTGTAGGACACGTTCTACAAATAGGAAATATAGTTCCATATGTGGTTTCATTACTCACCAGATGTGAAGAGGAAAGGTGTTTCCTATTAATAACAAAATAGAAAAAAAAAGAAATGTTATTAAAAAAATAAAGAAAAATTAACACATATAGTACTTTAAAAGTTATTCTACTTAATATACCACGGTTAGTAAGTAATACGTTTTTCTTGAAGTTGCGTATTCCACAATTTATATAGGCTTTTAAAAGAGAATTTAATACGTTGAGTGCCATGGTGAGTGACAGAGAGCTTTCCGTTCAGGCCGTGTCTGTCACCGGTGACTGACAGTGTAAAATGTGATATAAAAGTAGATTCTATATTGTTTTAAGTAATTATTTAGAAATTATAATCCTGTATTAAAAAAGAGTTAAGTAAATTTTAACAAGTTTTCATTAATTACCTAAAACAATATATTTATTTAAGTTTTATATTACATTATCGACTATAAGTCACCGGTGACTGACGCAGCCCAAGGAGAAAGTTCACGGTCTGTCACATGTGACTAATGTGGTAATTTGTTAATTTTAAATAATGACATGAAATTTTCGCAAAAAATTTTTGAAAGTTCAAAGCATACAAATATATCAATTTAATAAACTGCCATTAAAGAGTGGAAAGAGTGAAAACAGTATTAATTTTCCAGAGATTTATTAATTTTCTGTTTACTTTTGTATAACAGTTTTTTACTGTTTAAATTTTTCAATTATTTTTCTTATTCGTAAAAAGTTTTTCTAGTTCAAAGAAATTCCCTGCACATAATAAACTAGGTGATATTATTATTATTATTATTATTATAAACGTTATGAATATTCTTATTGTTATCATTATAAATATTAAGCATATTTTAATTATTATAACAATTATTGCTATGTAAATATTTTAATTTTATGCCTTTTTTAAGTATTTTAAAAATGCAAATTTTAAACTACTGTCACCCATACTTAAAAATATTCAAAACAAATGATTATTAGAAATATTATCGTTTTTTTTTTTTTTTTTTTTTTCAAATTCAATTTAAATCTTTTTCATGGAACAATTTAATTATCATTATTCATTAAATACTTTCATTTTATTCTTTTTAAAATAATATTTTATAAATGTAAATATAAAACTCCTAATGTTAAAATTGCTAGTTTGAATTATATGTGACAGTGTTAACTATGTTAAGATTTTTTGTGTACAGAAAAAATTAGTGTGATATGTTTCAAAGTATTTTGTAATAAAATTCACTTTAATAAGGTGGTATGGGGTAATAACGCCAGGCGTGGTAATAACGCCAAGTGCTAATATTTTGCATAATTATAAAATAATCTGGTAAATGACACCCATGTGCTCTGCGCAGAAGGGTTTTGAGTCATATAACTCTCAAAAAACAGCTTCAAGTTAATTTGTTTCATTTTTAGGTCTTATTGTTTTTACAAGCAACTAAAATTAACGCTTGATCTAAAATTTGCGAGGTACGTTTTGTGATGTGAAGACTATTTTTTTAATCCGCAAATACTTTGTTAATTACATAAATTTGTAGTACATTTCATGGACTTTCAAAATGTTGTTGAAGATTTTGGATATCTTCTCGAGATAATTTGTAATTTAAAATGTACAGGGCAATAACTATAACGGGGTAATAACGCCAATCATTTGCATTAATACCACGGTTGATTCCCTACAGTGGCGAGCTACATCCTAAATACTGATTCAAATAAACACAGTTAAAACTGTGCAATGTGTCTAATAATTCTATTTAAGCGATCCTTTTTAAGCAAAAAGAAGCTCACGGTCTGATATTCTTTTGCCTCATCCTCCCCCCCCCCCCCCCACACCACACCTTTATTTTTCGTATACTTTCTCAAAAAATTGAACATTTTCAATAGATTAGAATGCAACTTGTCTATTTCTAAGTTTCTAGAGTTTGTATTTTTAGAATTGGGCAATATACATGCAGTTATTCCATTTTATTTCATAGTTTTGTTTGCATGGCGTTATTACCCATATAGGTGGGTAATAACGCCAAATAGCATTGGTCAAGAAATCACGCCATTACATTTTAGGAATACATACCTGTTAAATTATTTTTTTTATATAGATAGTCAATGAGTTGCTGTATCAAATCATATATTTGTTTGAAAAATACAAACTAAAATTGAGCCGTGAAAATTGGTAGAACCTTAACGTGGCGTTATTACCCCAGGGTACCTTACTTAACAAAAAACTATTTTACATAACATTTTCACATTTTCATATATAATCAAAGGCAAAAGAGTGGACATAAAAATCGGTAGAATGCAGGCTGATAAAAATGACCAAATAATAAACCAAGCAATTAGCAAAACAAAAAATAAACTGAAACAATAATATACTTACTTAATGGTTTTATGGTGCTGATTTTTCGATTGCTTTCTTTTTTTTTAATTCATCTACTCCTTTAATCGTTACTTTTGAGATCAAAATAATTCAAATTTATTCCAAGTAGCATTTCTCAAGGTAGTTCTAAACAATAGGTCGAAAGCTATTAAGAGGAATGCAATGTTTGAGAAATTACCGCACACAAGCACTCACGACATCAGGAAGTAGCAGGGAGCAGTTGGAAATCGTGAAATTTTCATGGATTAACTTCGTGACTGCAAAATTTGTTAGTCTACCAATGAGTGAGGAATGTGATCCGCACTTAGCAGTAGAAAAATGATAAAATAACAAAATAAGTGACAGAAAAACATAATGCCATCATGTTTTATGTATTTTTATTGCATTTGAACATGTTTAGAACTATTTTTGGTTATTAGTTTAGTATATGTATAATTTTGTTTTCTAAGCACTTTTCATTTTTAGAGTTGCTGTGTTTCGAAACAATTGACGAAGTTAATTTTTCGTTTGATTCTATAAAAAAACACGAAATTAAGTGAATTTAAAGCACATAAGATGAAATTTATAATTTTGTGCAAAAATCAAGTAAAATTAAATAGTCAGGAAGCATCGAGAATAGTTTCAAAATCCTAAAATTATCGATTAGTTTTACGATTGTGAAATATGTTGGTCTGAGATAGAAAACGTGATCAGCATTAAACTGTCTAAAAAAAGTAAAATAAGAACAGACAGATAAATGTATTAGACAACTCTTTTTCTTTTCGAGGTTTTTGGAACCAAAGTGTTCCAATCACACTTTTTCTCTCCAAAAACGACGCATAAATGACACTTCGTGAATGACATTCTCCGCTTGTACGGATAGGTATTCCTGCAATGTTCGCAATCAAGCAATTTCGCTGATTCAAATTCGCATTTTGAAATAGCATTTTTACTTGAAAATAAGAAATATGCACTCACTTATTAACTCGACTTCAATAACTCAGAGTATTTAATCCTCAAATAATAGTTATAATAATAATAATAATAAACACGTACTCATTTTCCAAATATTTTTGCTTATAAAACGAGAAATTTAAGCATTTCTTAGCTATTTTTTGCGAGTAGAATATTTAAATCTGAATATTGAAAACCTCTTATACTTTTTTAACGTATCTGCTTTGCTTTTAAATAGTTTCGTTTTTACACATTCATCCATGACAAATAATTACCCCCAAAAAGAAGAATAATGAAAGCAAAACATTTAAATGATCCAAGTCACACTTGGATTTGATAAATCCATATTAAAATATAGTTTGTTAATTTTGACATTTTAAAGTTTTATTCTTCAGATTGTCTGGGAAAAAATGTCTTCTACTGTAAATTGATTCATAAATGCACATTTCTAAGACAAATATTCTTAAAATCTCTAGGTAAAATTTATTAATAGGAGATTAAATTTAAATATATCAGTAGGTTTTTTTAAAAATATGTCTGGTGTATTATATTTTAGCATGTCGTGCACATGTTTTATCATGGAATTGTATACCGGGGTGCAAAATGATAAGATCAATCATGTAATTGCCCAAATAAAAAAATTAATTATATTAATTTTTTATAAAATCTTATAAATTTATTGTATTGTACTAAATACTTAATATAAACATAAAGAAAACATTCTAAAACAATTGGTATAAATATAATATAATGCGTTGCATTTTTACTAGATATGCACTAGGAGCAAAATGATAAGAACGAAACAGATTTTTCTAAATTATAGAAATATTACATGTCAGTTGGGCTTCGTTTGTGTTTATTAATTTCAGTGCAACATTGTGGCATAGAGTTTACATAGTTTTAAATTTGTTGAGGTTACAAAACACGTCATATCTTCCAAATTTCAGATTTTAATACTGCTTTCGAGTTATAGTACATGATTTGAGCATCTTTCACCATATATTGTGCTCTATAATACCCCAAACGTCGTTCATGGGATTTAGATTTGGACCAATGGCTGGCCAGTCAAGTTTGGGAGTCTTCTTTATCTTCAAACCACTTTTTTGTGTGTTTTTTTCTGTCTTGTTGAAAATTTCGTAAAAGTCAGTAATTTTTTCACTTAGGTTCAAAAAATAGCATTCTAACATGCGAATAGCGGTGTGTCAATTTTGTTTATCCATCTACAAAAGCAATTATAAGCTTATCTACCGAGAATAAAGTAACCCAAACAATAAGCATGTTTGGGCCCACAAAGCCCATTTCGCACCTAACTGACGCGAAGAAAATGTGTCTTGTTCATTTTGAAGGCCATCAAATAGGGAAGAATACCTTCTGGAATATCGAAATTAAACTTCCTTTCAGCACCGAAGATAATTTTATTTGCTGCTTCAGGTGTTTTTCTGCAAACAAACAGCTTATTTTTTTACTGTCAGATATCAGAGTAGAACTGTAGAACATCAGTGTGATTTTACATTTTAAAGAACTCACGACATTATTATAGTTCTTCCTATGACCGATACTGATGCTGGCGTCTTTATCTAGCTTTCAAATACCTTTGCCCTCATTATTTTACTGGGAACGGTGCGAATAATGAAATTTTCGGATCGTTTCGAATAAGTTTTTGATATTTCTATTGACTTTGTAGTTACATAAATAGTTCGTTTCTATAAGGAATTAAAAATGACACTCTATGAAAGTGCAGGTGACGTTGGCCGGGCAGGGTTCGAACTGGAGATCCCACGGTCAGAAAATGAGCGTCTTATCCGCCGAGCAAAAGGGTACCTCTGTCGCTTCCTGCGAGAAACTCATTTTACTGACCGCGCAAGATGGTCGCCACAGTACTCCACCCCCAGTGAGAAGAACGTCGCGTTGACGTTTGACGAGCGATATGCACTCGTGTTGCGCTGGCGCGTGCCAGATGCGTTGTCGTTGTCGTGCTGCCGCCGATTGCACGTGTGACCCATCGATGATGCGCGGCGTGGCAGGCTTTGCTGCTGTGAGCGTTACACAGGCTTTGGTCGTGTGCTCTGAGCGTTACAGAGGCTTTCGTGCTGCGAGCGTCTCGCAGGCTTTGGATGCTGGGGGTGTTTTCAGTGCTGCCATCTGTTGAACTAGAGCGAAGGTGGTGAAGTGTGTTCGTTTGTCCAAGGTCACCAATGCAGGTGACGTTGGCCGGGCAGGGTTCGAACTGGAGATCCCACGGTCAGAAAGTGAGCGTCTTATCCGCCGAGCAAAAGGGTACCTCTGTCGCTTCCTGCGAGAAACTCATTTTACTGACCGAGCAAGATGGTCGCCACAAAAGTTTAATTTCATCAGCAATTCTTCGAAACTATATTCCAATATTGTGAATAAGTTAGAAACTGCTCTCCTTCGAAGTCACAAAATATTTTGATTCACTCTGTAATCCAAATGTTTTACGAATTAAAGGAATGTGCTCAGAAAATCTTTTAAATGCGTTTTTAAATAATATATGAAAATATCCAACAATCACGTTCCGCGGTTTTATAAATAACGACGGCGTTCTTGTCATTTTGCTCCCGTGCAAATTTAGCAAAATGCATGTTTAAAAATTATTAAATATATATATATATATATATATATATATATGCAATTTTTGTAAACGGTTACTTTAATATTAATTGGCTTACCACATAGTTAATTTTGACACAAAAATTTCCGCATTTGCATAGCAAATGCAAACATTTTTTTCTTTCCTTTTTTTTTATACATATATAATTTTTTTTCAGTAACAGTGAAAATTTTGACATTTTTCCTAAAATCCTGGAACATTGGTTGTAAACATTTTGAAGAGTTTCATCCGATTTTAAACTTATGTCTAATTCTGGCTATTGTAAATCATCATAAGAGAGTCCTCTGAAATTATCTACTAAACTGCCTCTGCATTCCAGTTGTCGAGTTACTGGTATTATTTTAGAAAATTTTTCTTTTGTTCAAAGTTTAAACGGCTTTCGATCATTATTTTAAGTTAGTTAAATCTGTAAGGAAAAGAACATGGTAGTTATTAGAAAATGGATTGTGCATATTTTTTTTTAGGACACCTTGTATATTGTATTTGTGACAGGTATAAAATAATTGCAGAATTAAAAAACTTGGAATTTTTATTTGTTTAGCAACAAAAAAATGTTTTTTCCCCCTTTGCAGATCAGCATTTTGTCGTAGAAAATTAATTAAATAAACTTTTCTACCAAAAATTGGACCGACTTCAAAAACTACTGTAAAGTGAAAAATAATTTTTTTAGATAATAGTGATAAGAAATTAAATTAAGAGCGTAGTACTTACCATGCGTATTACATTATATTTATGTACATTAATTTGATTTTCTGGAGTCGGTTCGTTATTACTTAGTGTATACGCACACGCGTTGAAAATCATGGACAGTTGCAAACGGTTAGGTCGATCAGCTCAACATCTTGTTATTCCCGTCTATCAATTTTAAGAGCAAAACCTCTTAGCTGCTATTGGGGGGCACTTTTGAAAAGGTATAGCCTGACTGCAAATGTCTGGTTCATTTATACTAAAATGACTATATGCTATTGTCTGAGAGGGAACTTTTTAAAGTATCGACTCTATCTCAAAAACTATGAGAAGTAACGAAAAAAAAAAAAAAAAAAAAAAAAAAAGAATGTTTTTGATTTAGTAGTAAATGACGTCTTGCTTGAAAAAACAACCTTTTTTAAAGGCCTGAAATCTAACTTCTTCGAAAGCAAATCATGCACATATACTAAAACTAACACATTTAATATTTTCAGAGGCAAATAATTGTGTTTCTGTAATTTTGAATTCATGCTGAAACCTGCAAAAATATTTATTTTAAAATAAGAAAAAGCAATTTTATTTTTTTCTACCAAAATTAGAAAAATAAAATTTAATAAGTTTTTCCTGGTTCAAATCTTTATTAATCGTTGGCTAGATATAATTTATCCTACCGAATTTCAAAGGATTAAGGAAGATGTAATTATTTTGATAAGATAATCAATCTAAGTATACTCAATGTGTCCATCATCGGCAGGAATACATGAGTGTCTTTCTAAAGAGAAGTTCTATTTTGTATATAAGCAAGAATTCACGTGTAAAGTTTTTTTGATTGCCTATACATTAACTATACTTCATTTTCTTACCAAAATATTTTTTTTTTTTTTTTTTTTTTTTTTTACATGCGTTAATTTTATAAATAAATGTGTATATGCTTTATATTGCCACAGTACTGTACGCGATTGACGTATTTAAGCGTGTGATTGTACATTAAAAAAAATTACATTTATGTGCTTTTAATAATATTAATTTTAGATGTAAGACATCATTTTATAATAAGTCAAGGAATAGTAATATACTTTTTTTGTTATCTCTCTAATTTTCAAGTGTCTATAAGTTTTAAATCTCGTAAGCATGAGCGCTGCAGTCACTCTCATAATATAGCAATTGTTTGTTTTACTATAGATAGACACAACTTTAAATTTATCAGTTAAAAAGTTATTTGAATGTTTTTGGACGTTATATCAGCTTTCTATTTATTATCACATGTTTGAATTTGAAAATTTTGATTTGATTACAGTGCCACTCAAAAGAATTCCCTTACATTACGGTCTATGAAGTAAAATCATTTGCTGTGTATTTTAATGGTATTATACTTTTTAAAAGATATTAAGATATCCGAATACGTTCGGAGCACTTTTTTAGAAAAACATGATATATAAACATTGTAACTATTTTTTTACAATCCATTTCAGTTCAAATTAATAATCGGCTGTCCAAATTATACATAAATCCTCAATTTTTTTTTTTTTTTTTTTAATGGTGAAAATGGGAAGAATTTTTAACAAATTTTGAGGAAACATTTTTTTTGTTTTTATCAAAAAATATTAAACTTATTAAAAAAAAAATACTACCAAAATAATCTACACACATTTATGCAGGGAATGACCTAAAAGCTTAAAGATATATCAACACATATTTTAGAACTGATCGAGTAAATTATTAAGATATTTCGTATGTTTTTCAATATAACAATTCAGAAAAAGGACCAAAATTTCAAAAATAATTATAATATCAACATTCTTTTAGGTCATGCCTTAAAAAACAACATATAGATAAAGTTTACAAAGTTTCATAAAAATATAATTATCCAATTTTAAGTTATCATCTTTAAAATGAACAAATTGCAAAATCACTTTTGAGAAAAATGCATTTGAAGTTTAAAATATTACATTTTTATGAAAACCAGGAACATACATACTTAAAATTCACCACATTTGTAAGTTAAACCCTCCTTTTGTTCAACCTTAGCTAATTTTCCTTTTTTTTTTTTTTTTTTTTTTTTTTTTTTTTTTTTTGCCAACCTATTTTTTTTTTCTGGCTATTTTCCGTTATACGTTCATCATCAAGTCTAGCAAAACCTTTCAAAGCATGAACACTAGGATGTACTCCAATACTTTTAATAATATCCAACAATCCTTCAAACCCTTTGTTAAACTGAATAACAGCCATTAATGATCCCAAATGAAGTGTTTGCAGCTCAACAAATACATCTTTCGGTACAAATTTCCAGATGACACCATTGAAACTTTCATTTGCATTTTGTGTTTTTCCATGAAAACATTTTGTCAAGAGTTTTTGATCGCAGAGCTTCATGTATATTGGTTTGATAATGTTCATCACATTTTTTGGAAGTCCTTTTGAATTATCATTATAAATTCTCCCATTCGAAGCAGCTCGTTGAAATTTGCACCAGCTTTCTTTTCCGACAGGACACTGAGCAGCAATGGAAAAATGCAGCAAATACTGCAGTTTGCATACCCTGCAAATCAATTACATTACTGCGGATTGCAATGCCATAATAGTTTTGCAATTTATCGATAAAGGTATCGGTCAATTTTCCTCGACCTCTGAGACCCTTTAAATGTTGCCACTTAATATCCAGAAGTTTAATTATTTTAGATATTTTATTAAATGCTTTCAATTAATTATGTTTAAAACAGCACGTTGTTTATTTCCTTTTATAACAGGTGTTTGGCTCTTTAAACACCCACTCCTTGTGGTTTAAAAGCCCACTTCCGGCTTATCGACCTTCACAAAATCTTTAATATCTCCCGTTTTAATTAGCGTAGATCCAAAAACAAACCTGTTTTGGAAAGCCAAATAAATGTTCTATATAATAAAATAATAATAAAAAAATTATGATTTTTGGCCCAAAATGCCGATTGCAAAGTGTTCGGATACCTTAAAATTGATATACATTGCTGAGAAGCACTACAAGGTATACTAAGAATGTAGTCAGTGTAGAATTTATCGTTCATTTACAGGGACACACAGATAATTTGGCTAAAGTACTTTCTAGGAATAATAATTGCTGGAAGTGCTTTTTCAATTGTGGATGCCTTATGTTTAATTATTTTTTGAATGATAATTAGTGTGTATAATTTCTGCATATCAAATACAGAGCTGTACAAAAGATTTTAAGTGCTATTTCGTTTATTGGCGGAAATTGCTGAATTTGAATTTTTAACTATTCTCTGCGTTTCCTGACTGAACTATCTTTTAGCATACTATATGTAGTATACCTACAGAAATCATATACAGAAAGAAATTCGCTCTTTTTCGACAATTGATGATAGTTGCAGAAGTTGGGTTGTCAAAAGTGTTTTCCTTTTTACAAATGTTTACTCACACACCATCTTTTACCTTAATATAGTATGAAGTTTTGTGACAGAATTCTGAATGTTTTGGAAAGTTTTTCATTACCTATGCTTAAAGCCTGTTTTTTTCTTTTCTCTCTCTCTCTCTTTTTTTTTTTTTTTTTTTTTTTTTTTTTTTTTTTTTTTTTGCGTTCAGGAGAAAGGGTTACAAAACGTGTGACACATATCACATATTTCTTGAGAGTATTTTATTTCTTTCTGGCAGCATTATTTCAGAGAAAAAAAGCTGCACACTGTAAAAAAAGAAGACCCAAATTCGATTGTAAGAATTTTGGGTACAGCAGTGTTTCAAGTTGGAAAGTTCAATTTGTAACGTAAAATGTTTTTAAATAACGGCAGATACTTAAAAACAATGATATAATCAAAACATCTTAGATAATATATACATTATACCTAAGAAGTTTTGATTGTTTTAATGTTATTAAGAATGTGCCCTGTTTTGAATAATTTTGGATTAACTACTTTGGGGAAACTACTGTACCATTTTTGGGAAACTATCGTCCCCAGAAATCTTATAACCCAGTTTGGGCCTTTTGTTTTTACAGTTCATACTTGAAACCAAACTATTCATACTTTGAAACGGATACATTGAATCCTTGTGAGTACGTGAGCTTCGTTTCATTTACATTTCTTGAACCCGTGATATATCACAAATAAATTTCAAAAGCAAAGTTAGCTAGTTGTGATGGTATATATAAAAGTTAGTATGTAGTGTAAAAACAAACAAGCACGTGGATTTTTCAAAACAATCATTTATATTCTCGGAGCTTTATTAAACCAACAAAATGTTTAAAAATAAGTATATTTTGTTTATTTAACTATTAATTCATAACAGGGCAAAACAACCGTTAAAACGTACAGTTTTTACGAAGCCAGGTTTTCATGCAGATCTTGAAGTCGTCTCTATTCGTGTCTTTTGGTCATCAGTTTGAAGACTTTTGTTCTACAAAATATGAGCAAATGTGAGCATCTGTTTACTTGACACGGAAGCACCTTATATGATTGCTCAGTGAACTGAATCGCTATGTACCATATTAGTACTCAAGAGCAAAATTATGTTACGATTTTTATTCTCTTGCCTCTTATTATGATTATTTGAAGTATGAATACGACACAGAACATTAGATTCTCATTTGTAGTCGATTTATAGCATTTAAAAGTTTTTTCTTTTTTTTAAATGGATCCTTGATGTGAATTCCAGTTACCTGTAGGGATTTTATTGATGCTTTTAAATGTATTTTTTTTTCCTAAAAAGAACAAGATAACAAATTAATTCGGTGAGAAAAACATTCAACTAAAAATGATGTATCAATTAGAAATTTATTTGATGAAAGAAAAAAATTTAAATCTAGAATGTGGTATAAGTTTGACATTAATTTGATTAAAAAAAAAAAAAAAAAAAAAAAAAAAAAAAAAAAAAAATTCTATCTGAAATACTTATCAGTTATAATGATTGCACTCGAATAATATATAGGCAGCTGATGATTTCTAAGTTCAAATGAATCATTTATTTGATCCACTCTCAGTCGAAAAAAAATTATAAAATTTGCAAACATAAGGTAAGTATTTACCTATTTATTTATTAAAAATAGGTAAATAATTACTTCCAAATTTTTATTTGGAAAGTTTACTACATTAATGTATAAAGTTTAAAATACGCTATCAATGATAATGTAATCATGCAATCATCATATGCGGGTGCCCTCTGTCAACGGTGGCCAATGTCTAATTCCTAAACCATTAGTCATAGACATATAGTTTCAAATAGAAAAATGTTTTAAATGGGGGTAAAGAAACATTTTAAAAACGATTTGGGTCAATAAAATCCTTTCTTAAAAAATTACAAAATTTAAATTTTTATATGGTCCCCCAGTCCTATAAGTTATATTTACAAATTTTTCCTATTACACTAGCATGTAAGACAAAAAAAGTTCGTTCATATGATACTAAAATTGACAGAGTTATTAAACTTTAAAAATGCATGACTTTTACCACTTTCCTACATTGAAAACAAATGAATTCGATCATGATTTTAGGGGGCATGTACGAAATGCTTACGATATTTGAAGAACTAATTTCATGTGTATCTGCGATTTGAAAAAATAAATAACACGAATATAACGATTAAGATTAACAAACAAATATTACGATTGAGCTAATTTTTATTAAGTTTCAGGTTGTCTAAGAAAAATTGCATTTAAAAATATGTTTTATATTGTAAGGGTCTGAGACTGTTTCTTTTCATGATTTCTTTTTTTTTTTTTTTTTTTTTTTTTTTTTAATATATTAGTTTTAAAAGTTTTATTTAACTTTAAAGGTGGTATGTATGTTTTTGAGTTGAAATTTTATTCGAACTTTAACTCACTTCAAATTACCCAAAAGAAATTAAATTTTATATACTGATGTAAATCCGATGGCAATCTAATATTATAATGATTTTCGGTGGTTACCATTTATACTTACTTTACAGGATAACAAAAAAATTTCGGTTAGATTACCGCCAAGAAGTTTATGAACATGTTTTAGATTCGATAACACAAGACGACAATGCACTGTAAAAAAAAATCTGTAAAGGTACTAAACATTTTCTAGGAAAACTGGGATTCCAAGAACTTTTCATGTAACGGTAACAGGAAAAACCTATGTAACCGACTCTAAAACTTGAATTTTTGCTGTTACCGTTACAGGGAAAATTCTAGGAATCCCAGTTTCCAAGAAAAAGTTTAGTACCTTTACAGAATTTTTTTTACAGTGTGCTTGTGTTTCTGAACTTTTAAGTAATTTTTATCGTTGAAATCGAAAATTACCTTAAATTTTAATCATTATGTCATGATATTTTCGTAACTCATATATTGTCATAATTAAAAAATAACAAAAATTGGATACTATAAAATAGAGGTGATTGCTCTGTTTTCTTTTTATTTTTTATATTTAATTTGTATATATATTTTTAGCACAGAATCTGAAAATGAACTTCATTTTTAGATCATCACGTCAGAGTTTTTTGGCAAATCGTAAATGTCAAAGTTATATAATATAGCTAAAATTTAGTACTATATAAAAAATGTAAAATTTTTTTAATTAAGTATGATTTTATTTAATTCCATAATTTATTCAATTTTTATATTAAGATTCTTACAGCTAAACAACTAAGGGATGGGGGATCAAGTTCTATTTTAACTTTGAAATTTACTACTTGCGGAAAGTCAGACGTGATGATTAAAAATTAAGGTCATTTTCAATTTCAGTGGTAAAAAGTACATAAATAATAATTATCAAAAAACACATCTATTTTATAACATAAATTTGCACTATTTTTTTTCTTAACTATAAAATTTATGATTTGCACAAAATGCTTTACGCGATGGTTTAAAAATGAAGGTCAATTTTGGATTCAGCGGTACATAATAAATAAGATTCAGTTATCAAAAGTTAAAAAACATGTCGTAACCCAACTTTTGCAGATTAGTGTTATCTAATAACATTTTAAAATATAGGTCATTTTGTAGGCAGTTAATGTTCATCATTTTATGTAACAAAAATTCTGTTTTTTCCTTACATGTACATTACAAATTGTATATTTTGCATTCATAAGTCAGAATTATTAAAAATTTTAAATTTACATTGCAATGCTAATTTTACTCTCAACTCTTTTTTAACATATCTGATGAAATTATATTTTTACTAAATTTGTGAATGACCCTAATTAGCAAAAGCCCCTAGAAGCAAAATAATTGCTCCACCTTTAAACAGCTATTATTTGGTCAATTTGAATCGTAGAATAAAGGGATTTTATTTTATTTATTTATTATTTTTTTGTCGATGCAACAGAAAATTTTTATTAAATATGTACATTGTAATTTCAGTTACTGCAATTAATAAATTACGTGAAAAATTGCAATTTAAAATTTATATTGAAAGGGATTATCTCTAAAACATTATTTTACATCATTGTTTCCGTTCTTGACTTGATACATAACAGTGAAGCATGCAACTGGATCGCCGCTGACTCTAGTTGAATACCCCGTGCCGTTAGGTTCCTCCCTGGCACTGCTATACTGCTATAATACATATTTATCTTTTCATGTAAATTCGCTATTATTCATTTAACCCCATGATGCTTGTCTTGGAAAATAAAACCAATTTTATTTGATCATATTGCTTTTTTTTCTTCAAGATTTCTTTCATATATTGAAAGAAAACCATAAAGAAACTGAACTGTAGTTAAATAAGTATTAATTCCATTTATAGCCTACATTTTACTAAACATGATTGCGATGTTTTTAATACAATATTACACTGCATTAAAGTCTGTTTTTGTCTTCTGTGTTACGATGCTCAGATATTTTTTTCCTATATTACGACGAAAATTAAACAGTTATTTATTACAAAGTTTTTCTCCGCTAAAATATAGAATAATTGTCTAGGTATTCTTCGGAGAAATAAAACTACAATTAATAGATTAAAAAGAGATTTGTTAACATTTATTTTAATTAGAAAAAAATATGCGTAAAAAAATTGATTATTTTATGGTATAAACAAATTTATCTTGCCTCATAACAAATCTACGGATATATATATTTTTTTATCGTTAAACGATTTCACAGTGGGAGTGCCATTCGATGAATAATACACTGTACACACATAAGTCACTGTTTGATCATTTTTGGGATTTTTAGACAAAGGCTGTTTTTGTTAGGAACACTTTCATTCAATAATATTCTATTCTCATTAAAAAAGGGGGGGGGGGCTCATTCAATGCGTCATTCATTCACATGACATCACGATTTACAATAAGAAACAAATTTAGATTTTTAAGTATTATCTCAGATTCCATTCAAAAGAAAAGAAAAAAAGAAAAAAAAGTATTAAACTTAAATGTAGTTGTCATGTTTATGTAGAATATCAAGTTTTAATCCACCCCTTAAAATTATCGTAAGCTGAAAAACGAATGTTAGTTTGGATGAAGCAAGTTTTAAAATCTCATTTATTATTGTTCAAAATTAGTATTTCAGTTTTGTTTCTTTAAAATTATTTAATTACAAAACAGCTCACAAATTTGAACTTCTAAATTTACATTAACATCAATTGAAATTTAAAAAAATATATTTATAAAAACTTTTCGCTTACGATAACACTGTTCAACAATGAAATAGCTTGCGAAAATGTGCGATTTTGTAAGAAATTAGACTACTGGAAACGGACATCGCTATGAAAAAATGTCATTGGCTCTGGTTTTGAAAATACAATTGTGCAATTTAAGATTTAAAAAATATTTATCTTTTCAAATAAATTTTCTAAAAAAATTTACATGAATTATAACCTATGAGTTTCTGAACAGAAATTGATCTTTCGAAGCTTCAAATGTGAAAATTAAAGGTTGCAATTTATTTTACAAAATTGTTTTTGAGGTTATGCTTAAAAAACTGCCATCAACATTACAATTTGTTTTATATTTATTAAAAAGGAAAATATGCATATTAAAAAGGAAATAGGAGACGAAGCATAATATCTATATAATTTTTAAAGAATTTCACCGAATGACATCCTATTTGATATGCGAAGTTGAATTTTGCCAACGAAGACAAATATATCAAAATTTGATATTCATATTGAAAATTTCAAAATTCCAAACAATTCAATATGAAACTAAACTAAACTTCTTATTAAATGATAACATGAGAGAAGGTATAATTACCAGTTGAATGGTTATTTCAGTTTTTTCTGAAACAATTTTGCTATTAAAAGAATGGGATGTTCTCTCCATTTTTTTTTTTTTTTTAAGGGGCTACTTCAGTCACCTAAAAAGGAAAAAAAAATAATATATCTTATTTGCATTATAATATTTTTATATAATTCATTTTTTATCAGATAGCTGAGATAGATGTCTAGATCTGCTCTTTCTTACTTTTTCGATTTTGTATGCATTTTTTTTTTTTCAAGAGAAAGGTTTCACTTTCGAAACCTGTTCCGAAAATGAATGTGTCCTAATTAAAAATATCAGTAAATAAAATCGAAATAGCCTTTGTGCAGATCAATTTTAGATTTTCTTTGCAATAAATGAATAAAAATATTGAAATGCAACCGAGATATCTTTATAAATTTCTTCCATAAGATTAGCATTAGCGAACTCTATTCGGTTGATTGAAGTAGCCGCTTAACGATTATATAAATGTAGAAAAAGAATCACATTATACAACTTTAATTCTATCAAGATTACAGTTTTTCGGATAAATTTGTTTATATATATTTTTTTCTTCTTGCATATATTTACAAGGAAACCTGATTATGACGAATCTAATTATAAAATGATAGAAATGCATTTAGGCATACACATATTTTTTAATTACAATAGTGTAGACAGTTCCAGTTAATGTAGCTAGTGTAGTGTAGCCAGTTCAGTTTTTTGTTATCATTTATATGTACAAAGCATAGAATTAATTAAAAATCAAATATCTTTATATTAGAAGTGTTGACTTTATGGAATTTTTATGCACAGTGTAATTTGGTAATAAGAAGGTTCATGTAACACTAAAAACTGTCCATAAAATAAAATTTTTTTAGTTCGCTTAGTAAATGTTTTGTATTTTTGCACTTTCTTTCTTTCTTTCTTTTTTATTTTTATTTTATTGGTATTGATATCTAATTTCTGCATTGTTTGTTTATTGTTACATTCAACTCTCGTTGATTCGAAATCGGATAATTTGAATGTTTGTTTAATTAGAACTAAATATCAAGTCCCGAAATTTTCAATGGCAGAATAACGTTAAAATTTTTCATTAATTCGAACACATTTTCTTTTGACTTCGTTTAATTCGAACTAACGATAATTCCAATTTTTCACTTTTCTCTTCTTTCTCCGGGATTTCAGATTATTTGAATAACTTTCTTTCTTTGATTTTTGGGGAAATTGTTCCGAATAAGTATAAATATAATCCCATGCATTTGATATCCACTTTCTCAATGTCCCGTCTGTCCACCAGTGATGTTTTAAATTTTTCTTCCGTTGTGCTTGTTTCTAATCTTTTAATTAGTTTATGTATTTATATATTTTAATTTAATATTACGTCATATTCTAATGATAACAAACGAAATAATTTTTTAAAACACTATAACATTAATTTCTTTGTAATTGTACCATATTAATAATGTTTTCCCCTCATACTTTCCATAATTCGAACTTCGGATAATTCGAACATTTCTTGAGGTACCGATGACTTCAAATTAAAGAGAGCCGACTGTATTTAACTTTTCTAAGTTTGTTTGTGGAAAATGTTATCATTCAAGATCGTATGATAACGTGATGAAATTTTATTTGCATGAATTTCCTTTCGTAAATGCAATATATATATTTTTTTTCACTTGTGAATCAAACATCCTATTTCTACTCTTGAAATAATTGCCTTGTCAGTTGAGCTACTGTAGATTTTAACTGCAGGCTTAATCTTCTGGGTTAATTATGAATAATGCAGTAAAAATACTCAGTTAAAACATCTACATAGTTTCTGTGCTTTTGGAGGTTATTGTTTTTGTTGAACTAGATTAAAAAAAAAAGCTTTCGTAATTACAAATTTTTGTAAAAAGTGGAGAATTCTAAAAGTTCAGAAATCTCTCAAAATATGATTTAATTTTGATCGTTAAATACTTTATTTCTGTATGCGCGTGCATTTCTCATAAACCGCAATTAAATGGACTGTTTTTTTTATATAATTTCATTAAAAAATATGCAATAATTGCACATGAAATAATCTTTTTTCTGCTCTTTCTAAGATGTCTATGATGGTATAATGAATGAACATTATCCACTTAAGGGGGTTCGTTAAACTTTTGAAAAAAAAATTTTATTTATTGAGTTAATTTTTTGAATTTTTTTGTGATTAACCATATTATTTGCAAACAACACCACATGATAAAACTAATCATTTTTTTTAAGTGCTGTAATTTAAAATTGTTATAACTCAAAATATTATAAGAAGAATTTCATTTTTTTTACATTTAAATAAATAGAAGTATCTAAATTTTAATTTTGATTCAGCATTTTTTAAAATATTAATTAAAAAATTTTAAAAATTTTAAAAAATGATGTATTTTAAAAAATGATAGTTTCAAAAGTAAATACTTTTTTTCAAATTTGCTGAATCAAAATTATAGTAAAACAATCAAAAAATACATTTTCCAAGTTCGAAACATTTACCTTTAACGTTTTTTGGATTATAACAACTAAATATGAGAAATCGAGAAAAACCCACCATGAAGAAAACTCATTTTCACAAGAAATCATTTCTATGACAATTATTGCTTCAAAACTAGCTTTTGAAAACAAACAAAAATGAAAAAAAAAATGTTTCCTCTTCTAATTAAGATAGAAATATGATTTAAACGTCATCATAAGCATAAAAAAAACTTTAATTTTTAATGCAACAATTTTTTTTTTTTTTTTTTTTTTTTTTTTTATAGAAAATTTGAAGATTTATGTGTCCCGAACCCCCTTAATGTCACGATAAAATACCTAGATACTCAGTATTAGACAAAGTAGGTAGCTCATAATGTGGTTTACTGTTATTTAAATCTGTAAAATTCCCGTGGATGTTAAGGTCTACTGGTTATTTGAAATAATGACAGGATGATCTCTTAAAATTCAAATTAACCTCATCAATAGTTCACGCTTTTCAGACTAAGGAAGTGCGATCTGATATGGAAATCTACTAAATTCTAGATTAATCTGAAATAACTAGAAAAATTCTTTAATGAACTACGATGAACTTTGATGACAACGATTTAAAAAGAAGCCTATCATGCACATATATTTGCATATTTTTAATTTAAAATGCTTATATTTAAAAATAATTTATTATAAATATTGATAAGACGGAAATAAAATTGTTTTAAATTATGTTCACAAATACTGCATTTTTAAAAAGAAAATGGTGTAGTAAAAATCAAACTTTAAATTATTAAAAAGAAAGATGTTTGTATGCGCTTATGTTGGCCATATCTCTTATTTAATGTATTTATTTTATTATCCATTAATGCAGTTAAGAGTAGAAAAATCTTTAAAAAAAAGATATTATTGTAAAATTATTATAAAGCCTTTGTAATAAAATTACTTAATGTTAATAAAACTTTATGTTAACATGATAATTATATCAAAACGTATAATATCACTTTTTATGGTTGTCTGTAGTTGCCGCGCCTTCTTCCGAAATTTTAATACATTTCTCCCAGAATGTATTTTTTTAATAGATATCAAATTTAATTGACATGTATAAATCTCTAAGAAAATGAATTCGTGAAACTTTTTCAATTGAAATGTTTCCAAATGAGTGAAAAAGTGTCCAGACCCAAAAGCAGAACACAGCTTCATCATCTATGAAATATTTATCAATGATTGTTTGTGTTATAATAATACAAGAAATAAATTATGTGACCAAATGTGACCGATGATTTTAGTCGGCTTGTTAAATATCCAAAAAAATGCAAGAAAAATGATCCTCAAACTGACCCCTCAAGTGTGTAAACATAATAGTGCATATCATACATTTATGTCAAGATATTTTTCCCGAAACTCCATAGAGGACCGTCAACAAACTGAAAAGGAAAAATATCTCTTGAATAACCCCGTCAAAAGTAATGTAGCAAAAGCATTCAAACTATAGATTATGATTAGGTGGCTTATTGTGATAAACTGTGTTCATTTTTATGAGGATAGCATGTATACTCGTAGAGAAATTAAGGTTTTTATAAAAAACAGTCTCAAATTTTATCAAGTTTTTTGCTTATAATTTTCAGAGTTCTTAATATAAAAAAATGTTCTTTTCAGAAAACATGACAAACAACATTGTACACAATACCCTGTAATCAGAATTAAAAATAATAAAAATTCTATGAAAAATGTGCAGGTTTTCTAAATAATATTTCACTGCGCATGCGTGAATGCAATAAAAATATAATTTGCATAATATATTTAATAGATGTTTCGAGAAACTTTTGTGAAAGTCTCAAAAACATAGCTTGAAAATTCTGAAAATTATCGTCGATAGAATAAACTCAAAATCCGTTTTTTTCAAAATGAAGCAAAAAGATGAGGGACTGTATCAACACCCCCTATAGTCAAAGCCTGCGCAGCGAATTCCATAAGTTTCAATATGGCTGCCCCTGTAGTCCGAAGGTCCGACCCGACTCCCCTTTTACCGGTGACCTTCATTCACAAATACGCACTGAGTTCGACACATATACAATTATACATAGAACTCAGTGCAAATACTTAGTCAGTATGCGTCAGTGCTGTACCGCATGTTTCAATCTGACGTTTCGCCATTTTCTATTTTGTTTTGCGTTGTACAAAATTTAGATATTATAAAGACTAAAAGTAAGTGTTATCTCTTTTTCCTTATATCATTGTTTTAACAAAAATAATTTCTGTTACACACACTTGTAAGATTAGTGATTACCGGTTTAGTTTTCATGCTATATGTATTGCAACAGTGGTTTTCAAATTATTTACCTCTTTGGTGAATTTAAAATAATTGTTAAAAAAAAAGATAATTTTAATTCTCATCTGAATTTTTATCCTGTTTAACTTTCAGTATTTCCTCACGGGATTTTGTTAATACTTATGTGAAATATATCTTTATAAGAAAATTACTACCCTTTAGCAATTGTTTATTTCTTTGTTTATTAAGTATTTCTCTAAATTCCAGTTTATTAGTTTGAATCCGAATTTACTTATTAAATTATATAATTTTTCTCGCTACCAGTTTAAAAATAATTTACTATAAGTAATCTGGGTGCGCTGTTTAAATTAATTCATAAAATATTCTAAGAATTTGTTTATTGCTGCTGCAGCCTTCATTAGCACATTAATTAGCATCAGCTGTTAAATTACTTTTGATATTTTGACAATTATCTTTTCTTTCTTTCTATAAATACTCTTAATTTAAAAGTTATTTTTATGGGAACATATTTTTTTCTTTAATAAAAGTAGATATTTTTCTTTAATAATAATAATAATTTATAAATAATTTATAAATTGATAAAGAACAGACGCTTTCTTTAATAATAATAATAATAGTAATGTATAATAATAATAGCAATTTAAAGATAATTTATAGATTGATAAAAAATAGATTTTTTTCTTTAATAATAATTTATAATAATAATAATAATTTTAAAATAATTTATAGATTGATACTGAACACATTTTTCCCCTTAATAATAATACTTTAGATTTTATACATTAATATTTTATAGATTGGCAATTGGCAGATTTTTTCAATAATAATAATAATAATAATTTATAATAATAATTGTAATTTATAAATAATTTATAAATTAATAACGAACAGATGCTTTCTTTAATAATAATAATAATTCATAATAGTAATATTAATTTAAAAATAATTTATAAATTGATAAGTTGTTGCACCTTTTTTTTGTTTCAATGCCACTTGATGATATTTAATATTAATTTATACGATTAAACAATCTTATAAGGAAATACAGAATAATAAAAAATTAAAGCTAGAAAGCAAATAAAATATACCTTATTTATTAATTATTATTATTATTATTTGTTTTGATTTACTAAAAAACATACCTTGCATATGTATAACAGAAATTATTACATAATAATGATATTAAGACAATGACATAAGTAAATAAGAGATAACACTTAGCATTCTGTCTTTAAATAATTCTCATCAAATAAGAAAAAAGTAAACAAATAAAATACATGGGAGTGAGTGTGAAAAGTGTGCGTGTGTGTGTGTGTGAGGGGGGGGGGGGTACATTTGAAATGAAAATACTCTTCTCACACAACATATTATTTAGTACTTTTTTTCCCCAATTCTTTTTTTCAAAGTCAAGTCGTCAAATTCAAGTCATATAAAAGAATTTAGCTTCAGGATTATAAAGCTACAGGATTATAAAGCTAATTTAAAATAACTTTCGTTTGTCAAAAGCCCGCCCCCCCCCCTTTTTTTAAATCGGTAAATTTATTAAACTCTATTGACAAACCTTTATATTGTACATGGTTGTGTAAAAAAAAAAAAAAAAAAAAAAAAAAAAAAAAAAAAAAAAAAAAAAAAAAAATTTAAAAACCACAATTAAAACAAAAACTTTATTTAAATGAAAACAGGAAAATAAGATAAAGGACTTATAACAATGAAAATAATCTGGTTCAAGGAGAATAAATGCAAATCTAATGCAAAATAAAATTGAATAAAATAAGATTTCCTTTTTTTTTAATATTAAAATTTTTAATATTAATTATTTTTAGTATTTAAATTACAACTTGTATTTATCATAAATGACAATTATTTACTTGATTACACATTAAATTAAATGAGAAAATAAACACTATTGCTAAAAATTTTGAAAATTACAAGAAATGCAACTTTAATGTGTGAGCTTGTGCAAATTCATATTATGGAAATGGGAAGTCGGACTTCGCGATCGGTCATTTTGTAACAGTGTGAAGGCCTTGACTATAGGGGGTGTTGACTGTATCCGTATATCTATTGATTAGTGTCAATATAGAATACACAATATTGCATGCACTACTATATTTGGAAACAGCCACTTATTTTTTTGCTTCAATTTTGGAACAGTGGATTTTGAGTTTACTCTATCGACGATTTTCAGATTTTCAAGCTATGTTTTTGAGACTTTCATAAAATGTGCACTATGCATTTAGTTAACACAATATTTAAATGAATTTTTGATCGCATTTACACATGCGCAATGAAAATTTTTTTAGTAAACCTGCTAATGTTTCATATATATATATATATATATATATATATATGTGTGTGTGTGTGTGTGTATATATATGTGTATATATATATATATATAAATTCTGAATTCAGGGCATTGTGTACAATGTTGTTTTTCATATTTTCTGAAAAATAACATTTTTTTATATTAAGAACTCTTCAAATTATAAGCAAAAAAACTTGGCAAATTAGGAACCGTTTTTATAAAAATCTTAATTTCTCTACTAGTATACATGCTATTCTCATAAAAATGAACATAGTTTATTACAATAAGCCAATTAATCATAATCTACAGTTTCAACAAGTTTGCTACATTAGTTTTGATAGGCTTATCCAAAAGATATTCGTTCTTTTTCAGTTAGTTGACAGTCCTCTATGGGGTTTCAGAAAAAAATTTTCACGGTAATATATGACCTGTACTATTAGATTTACACACCTGAAGTTTCAGGATAATTCCTCATGTATTTTTCCAGATATTTAACAAAAAGTATAAAATCTCAAGTGCCCGGTCACATTTGACCATATAGTGTAGTAATGGATTTTTGTAAGAAATTCTATTTTCTCTCTATTATTTAAATTTAAGTGAGAGAGAATGAACGTAAATGTCATCACTTCAGAGTAGGATTTATTTATTGCCTGCATTCTTATAAATAGTTTTTGCTTTAAAATGTCACTGGAAATTTAACATTGGATAGAAAACTACTTATATGAAGTTTCCAAAGAAAAATTCAACTTTATTCGATTATTATAAAAAGGTTTTAAAAGCGTGGTTTTTATATTTCTACGCGTAAAATAAATGACATAATTAAATCACATAAAAATAAAGTCTAAATTTACAGTTATAAAAATCTTGAGATATGACAGAAACATACATATATTATTATATAATTTTCAGTTATTTGTCCAAATTTTACATTTCGCTGGGAAAAAGATAATAAAGAATACTGCCCAGTTAAACTGAAGGCATTGAGCTCACAGGCTACAAATAGTAATTGCACATTAAAGCTTTATATTTTCAAGGGTTAATTCCGTTCGAAAAAAAAAAATTAAGAAGGGGAAACAGCTCTCCCCTTTTCTCTTTTTTTATACTTAATCATTGAACCTCCTATACTACCAAAGACATGCTTTATCATATAAAAAATCTATATCCAAAATTCAGAGCAAATTAGATAATTCTTAATAAAAACCCATTTAGCATTTATATAATTTAAAAAGAGTTATCCCCCTCTTTTATACTTAACCATTAAACTTCCAAAACTATTCAGAGATTTGAACGAAATCTGACAATTCTGCTTGAAAAACCCATTTATATAAATTAAGGGGGGGGGGACATTAGAACCCCTGTTCCCCTTATTTATACTTATTCAATGAACACCTAATAACAGTCACGGAATCGCCTCATCAGAATGATCCTAATCTAAATTTTAAACGAAAATTAATTCTGCATGAAAATCCCATTTATATCAACTAACGGGGGGGGGGGCATTAGAGCCCCTGTTCCCCTTATTTATACTTATTCAATGAACACCTAATAACAGTCACGGAATCGCCTCATCAGAATGATCCTAATCTAAATTTTGAACGAAAACTTAATTCTGCATGAAAATCCCATTTATATCAACTAACGGGGGGGGGGGCATTAGAACCCCTGTTCCCCCTATTTATACTTATTCAATGAACACCTAATAACAGTCACGGAATCGCCTCATCAGAATGATCCTAATCTAAATTTTGAACGAAAACTTAATTCTGCATTAAAATCCCATTTATATCAACTAACGGGGGTGGGGGGGCATTAGAACCCCTGTTCCCCCTATTTATACTTATTCAATGATCAACTAATAACAGTCACTGAATCGCCTCATCAGAATGATCCTAATCTAAATTTTGAACGAAAACTTAATTCTGCATTAAAATCCCATTTATATCAACTAACGGGGGTGGGGGGGGCATTAGAACCCCTGTTCCCCTTATTTATACTTATTCAATGAACACCTAATAACAGTCACGGAATCGCCTCATCAGAATGATCCTAATCTAAATTTTAAACGAAAATTAATTCTGCATGAAAATCCCATTTATATCAACTAACGGGGGGGGGGGGCATTAGAGCCCCTGTTCCCCTTATTTATACTTATTCAATGAACACCTAATAACAGTCACGGAATCGCCTCATCAGAATGATCCTAATCTAAATTTTGAACGAAAACTTAATTCTGCATGAAAATCCCATTTATATCAACTAACGGGGGGGGGGGGCATTAGAACCCCTGTTCCCCCTATTTATACTTATTCAATGAACACCTAATAACAGTCACGGAATCGCCTCATCAGAATGATCCTAATCTAAATTTTGAACGAAAACTTAATTCTGCATTAAAATCCCATTTATATCAACTAACGGGGGTGGGGGGGCATTAGAACCCCTGTTCCCCCTATTTATACTTATTCAATGATCAACTAATAACAGTCACTGAATCGCCTCATCAGAATGATCCTAATCTAAATTTTGAACGAAAACTTAATTCTGCATGAAAATCCCATTTATATCAACTAACGGGGGGGGGGGGGGCATTAGAACCCCTGTTCCCCCTACTTATACTTATTCAATGAACACCTAATAACAGTCACGGAATCGCCTCATCAGAATGATCCTAATCTAAATTTTGAAAACTTAATTCTGCATGAAAATCCCATTTATATCAACTAACAGGGGGGGGGGCATTAGAACCCCTGTTCCCCCTATTTATACTTAATCAATGAACACCTAATAACAGTCACGGAATCGCCTCATCAGAATGATCCTAATCTAAATTTTGAAAACTTAATTCTGCATGAAAATCCCATCTATATCAACTAACGGGGGGCATGAGCCCCCCGTTCCCCCTCTTATACATATCGAATGAACTCCAAAAACTAATCAGGGAAGCGCCTTGTCAGGATATACCTACATACAAAATTTCAAGTGGATCGGATATTTTTATCATGAGTTATCGCGTTACGTACATACATACAGAACGGACGGGCACATAAGCTCTCAGGCTATGATAGCCTGTGAGCTAAAAAGTACATTCCTGACAAAGGTATGTTCAGGAAGAAAAAAGACCTAAATTGATGGTTAGGAGAAAGCAAGGAAAGTTTTGCTAAAGCTTTTATGGTTATTGCTGAATTCTCTTATAACGGAAAACTTAAAATGAAGAACTTAAAAAAACATATAAGAGTTAACTCACATTACTAATAGGAATATGCTGTAACATCTGTTTTCAAAGATGTTCCATTATTTTACCCAAATAATCTTCACCGCGTTATGTTCCATCTCGATAAGGCTACCATATTCAAACCTCTATATCGACTGTTATATTTTAGAAAAAAGAAAATTTTAAATTTAAATGTGGTTATTCAATTTAAATACATTCCATCCAAGTCTTTTGGCATGTCTCCAATGGATTTGGACGTGTACCAATCCAAATCCATTTCAGTGTGTATTTGGACTTATTGTGTCTATAATTTGTGTATTAAGTATTTTATAAGTTGTACACCAAAACTTGGATCAATTCTTGATGATTGAATAGTCGAGTGTAAAACAAAATTAACTTCAACCATAAAACAGCTCTTTTATCTTAAAAATTAAGCTATAATATGATAGTTCAACGTAAGGAATATCTGACTGAATATATTATAAAATAAAATTCTTACCAATGTTTATAAATTTCCTTTTATAAAATTGTTACAATAACATGTGAAAACGTACTATATAATAAATAATTCGAAAATTTTGTAATAATTTATTAATTATATATTCCATAAATTGTATTCGGGGTTCTTTGTTTCAAGATTATATGAAGCCTCGTACTAAAAGAAAGTCGTTAAAAAAGACTTTTTGTTTTTTAAAACAATCGATAATAAATAAATACCTATGTAAATCCCGAAGTTAAGTTAATATATATTATTTCATGTTCTCAAAAAGAATAAATATGCAAACATAATATTTTTTTTAGAAGATAAGTTAGATTTTAAAAATTTATTAAATTTGAAATTCAAAAGTTGAAATTTTCACTAAGTTTTTAAACAAATTATTATGTTTGCAATGGCAGTGTCCAACAAGTATGTTAAATTCTGAATTCGACAAGCAAGGTTAGCTTTGGAATTAGTTGAACTGATTTTGAAAAAAAAAATGATCCCAAATGAATTTTTTTTTTTTTTGTGTGTGTGTGTGTGTGTGTGTGTGTGTCAACCGAAAATTAAATCAATAAATAATAAAATCTTTCTTAGAAAAAAATCTCCACACTAAATAAAAATCAGTATGCGTTATAAAAAATTCTGAAAAGTCCCTACAATTTCTAATTCCTTCCAGATAAGAAAGGTATATTTTTATATTCGTGTACAATTCTCCATAATGGTATGTTGATTATTTTCCTGTCAAAAAAAACTTGTCTGTGGGTTTGAATCCAACATTAAAAAGTTTTTTTGGTTTAAATAACAAAATTCTTTTCTATTTTTTAAGTTCGGGAAACTACAAATTTTAATCAGTTTTGAATGATTAATAAGTGAGGTATAAATTAATGAAAAATGAATCGATCAGACTTTAGAAAGAAACAAACAAAGATTTAAGATTAAAAAGAAACATAGGCTATTTGGAAAATGATTGAATTAAGAAAAATTAGTTTCAAAATGGAAACTAGTAATTACCACTATTAATCTCCACGTAGTCATAAACACGTTTTAAACAAAAACATTTTAAACGGAATTTTAGTTTTTTTTTTTTTTTTTACTGTCCGTTTTAATTCCCACAACAATTATAATACAGTGAATAAAATTTTAGAAAAATGTTCAATATTTCATATCTTTGATAATATGATGAAAGTTTATATCGCAATTTCCATTCGTGCTTTATTTCGTACAATGTCGCATTCTATAATCCATGTAAATAACTTTCAAATCATAAAAAAAATTTAAATCTCCGATTTTATTCAATTTCCTTAATTATTTTCAATTTACAAAATTTCTATAACACACTGCATAACATTTAGAAAAAAAAGGGTTACAATCTTTTCGTAATAGGAATATATTCTTTTCAAGAAACTGAAATCTGATAAGCTCCGTGAGTGAAACTTGAAAGGCAATCTTTTTTGAAAAGATCATGTCTCGAATCCAGTAACATAGCTTATAAGTACAATGATGGTTATTATTTCTTGAATACCATCATATTCGTTTCTTATTTTCGGCCGTCGAACTTAAATAACATACCTTATTCGAGCATGCGTGGATAATAAAAAATAAAATAAAATAAACAACTTTTAAACTTGTTCTTCGTTGTTTTGGATGACCACGTGCATTTCATTGAGGACAACGCCTCTGTGTCATAATAAAATCACAAAAGCAGGAAATGACCGTTTAAAAAAACTTAAATTTGTAATATTATCGCCATTATTACTTGCTATTCTTAAATTTCCCTGTCATGACTACAATGATTAATGTCAGTTAAAATTAATAAAGCAAGTTTGCTTAATATTACATTAGTCTACTGAATTATTAAGAAATATGAATCGCCTTTGGAGTATATTTCAGAAAGAATTACTTGTTTCAAGTGCTTTGTGTTTTAATTTAAGATAAAAGTGGGAGTTTCTGTAACTATATTACAACAAAAATGACGAATATTAACATAAATGTTTTTGAATAGATAAATATGTCATTTATAAGATCTGGGAAACCAAGGTAAAAGACAAAGACATGTAAAACCGTTATATGATTTTCAAATATTCTTTTTCATCCGTTCCGAATAAAATTAAAGTAATTAACAACATATTTTTTTGTTGTTGTTTTTACTTTTAAAACTCAAATGCTTCCCTTTGTATAATTATTTTAAAGAGAACTAGACAAGACAATCTTGCAAATTTGAGATTCCCGGGATTTTAGGATTGTCTATGTCTAAATGAAATAGCAGAATCGTGCGAACAAGAGTTTTTCTAAAATTAAACACTTTCCTTAATAACTAAATTATCAAAACTTATAAAAAATGAAATATATGGAAATAGAGGATAAATATATCATTAATTAAAAAAACTTTTACATAAAAAGAAATGCGATAAATTGACTTACGGAACGTTTGTGATAAATTGCAAATGTTGAAAGCTTAACAATGACACTGAATTTTTTTTTTTTTTAAGTTGGATAAAAGGTACTAATCAAAGTTTTTGTTATAGGTTTCTGACAAATTTCTGTTCAATTGTTTGTAAATTACCTATTTTATCTGAAAAATAAAACCCGCACTAATTTTCGAATAAACCATTCCAAGCAACTCTTTCACGATAATTGCATAAAAGAGGGTTATTCGTAATTTTTTGTTCACTTTTCGTTAATAGAGATTAGTAGATTTCTGCATAAAGATGTTCTTTAATAACATTATGCAGAATTTTGGTATTTGGTGGCATAGAACAATTTGAGGATTTTCGGGATTAAAAACTTTTCGAAATCCCGAGACAGTATTCCATAAGAATACGTCACACTTCAATGAAGTGTTTAAGCTATGAAATTAATATACATTGTTAAAATCAACATCACAGGTTATAATTAAATTTAAAATAAAATACGTTTAGTAATATTTAAATACTGAGTGGAAGGTTGATACTTTGTTTCTAAAATCAAACTTTTTATGTGAATATTTCTTTGAAAAACTTTATTTTTTAAAGTTTGGTTTTTGGTTTCAGTGATAACTCAAAAGGTTTCAGACAGATCCCAACGAATATTGCCCACGTTTATTTACACTTTTAAGGGAAGCTCTTTGATTAAAATTATTTAATTTCAAGAATTCTGAGGAAAAATAAATCTTCTAATAAAATTTCTAACTTTTCAAACAAAGTCTAATTTTTTTTTTTTTTTTTTTTTTTTTTTTTGAGTTATTTTAAAACTTTTTTTTTTTTTAAGTGTACGTCAGAATAACGTTCTACTAAAGAATATTTAAACATATCTGATATAATTAAATGTGCAATTATTGGCAAAAACATTAAACAAATATTTCTGGCGCAATTGGAAGAATAAATTGATGTTTTATTTTTATTTTTTGTTATTCTAGATACTAATAGAATAAATAAATTGTCACAATTATGTTTGAATTGATTCAATATTTCCGACATCATACTTAATTTAATTATTATGCGGTATTAAGATTAATAGAAATAGCACTTTAACACAAGAAGGAATACATCTGAATACGAAAACGAAAGCAAACATTTAAAGGGAAATGAAATATTTAAAACAGGAGTTCAATACAACAATACATAAACAGATGATTATTATAAAAAGATAATGGTCTTTAATCTATTCGATAACTTTCTCTCCATATTTTTTCAAACGATTATCGTCGATTTTCCTTATTACTCCTAATTACATTCTCTAGGATCGTGAACATGTGCTGATTAACGAATTTATCACATCCCATCGACTATTTTATTTCATATAGTTGATATCTTTCATTTGAATGTTGCTGCTCATTCTTCAACACATATTTATATACATAAATTATATATAATAATAATAATATATTTAAATATATTCTATTTAAAGTTCACCTAATTTTAAAATTTGCCTTTTTATGTTGGATTAAAACATAATTTATTTGTTTTCCTAGTCCTTACACCGAATCACCTATAAATCTATCAGCATGTCACGTACAACCGTAATTTCATAGTGCATTCAATTTAATTTTTGGTAATAAAATGTTTTTTTTTCTAATAAGGTTCTAAAAATATTTATTGCAATAGTTAAGAGTTACGAAAAAATGTTATTGTTATCATTTGCCGTTGAATGCTAATATAAGTGAAACCTTTCATCAAATTCTCTAGTCATTTAAATTTTGCGTTACCGCTCACTGCGTTTTTTTATTATTGAAAACCGATATTTTTATCTGTACATTAGTGAAACAATGTAGGAAACAAGGAATTCTTTTTATAATAAAAATAAATATTATCTCCTCTCAGGTGCAGCTAACAAAAATAAGTAAATCGTGATTATCAATAAAAGCAACAAAAATATAATTGCCTACATAGACTGATTCATATCTGATTCTTCTTCAAAAGTTTAGATAATTTCTGGCTAATTTTTTATATGCTTTCTCGTCTCACATATACTTTTTCGTCATTTCAAAATAACATAAAACGATAAAATGTCAGAGAAATTATTTCATTGAAAGCTACAAAACATACAATGCAAAAAATTGTAAAAACAAAGTTCCTTTACCACGTCAAACGATAAACATTTGAACAACTCTTTGAAATTTTTTATATAACCCTTTAGTTACCGACGATTATGGAAATCTTTTCATTATCTTCAAAGGTGTTTTCAAGAAAAGTCAGTAATTTCAGAAATTTTTTCCGAAACAAGAGAAAGTTGTTGATTTGTGGTGTTCCTGATTGCTCCTTTCTAAATCATTTTATCCATTCACTTAAGAAGGGAAAGTTTTCCGGAATCGTGGTAATATGGGAATTACAGAATTTTTATATACAGGGTGAGTCATAAATATCGAAACAATAGGCTATCTCCTTAAATATTGCCTCTCGACCCATACTTCCAATTGCAAAATCTTATAAAAAAAGGTGAAATTTCTGATAATATAAGTTGCAACTCCATGGGGGGTCTAGTTGAAAAAATACGAAAATTAATTTTTTATACGGCCCCCGTAGAGCAAAATTCCCAATTAGGAAATTATTCCTTATCCATTCCTAAATTGAACAAAAAAAATTTCATCTCTCTATCTGAAAACCTAACAGAGATATCAAAATCTAAAATTCTCAAAAATTTATGACTTACACCACTTTACCATGCCTGTAAACGAAGTGTTTCTCATCTATTTTCAAAGCAAATAAGGGATCGTCCACAAATTGTAACGTTATTATATGTCGGTTTAAGACCGTGCCTCTTATTTGGCCATAATAAAACAGCATATTGATTTAAAATTGAAACTTGTTTCTAAAACATGTTGATCGTTAGCACTAAACATCTGAATAAATCGTAATATTTAGGTCCGGTCCTAAACCGACCCACGGGGAAAGAAGTTCAGACCGGCGTGAAATAATGTTAAAATCATAATCCGGACCAGCCTGGAAAAAAGCTTAAATCGTAGCCGGCTCAGCCGTGAATTTCTACATAGTTTTTTACGTATAGTTAAAAATTGTTTTGCGTGGAGGAGTTCTGACCAAAAATACTTAATATAGAATTTTGTTTTTTATATTTATACTTTTTAATATTAAAGAGGCACCGAAGGCTGTGATCTATTTATTTTATCAATGAATCTATGTTTATATGTAAATATTTCACTTATATTTTATTATCGCTAACCCATATCCCGTGCTTTGAAGACTTTGAAAAATGTTATACAGTAGAACTTTTTAAGACGGAATCACATAGGAAAGAAAAAACAGACAAAGGCGTAATAGACAAATGCCCTTCCTATGAAGGTTAAATGGAGTTTATTTTTTTCTCAGGTATTATTGTATTTATTTTGCATGGATCAACACATTTTTTGTTTAAGACAGAACTCCGTCATAGGCAATTTTTTTTTCTCTGGTTTTATTTTGTATAATTTTTTAGCATTTAAATATACTATTCTTAAAAAGAAAAAAAAATTAAAGTTTTTTTTATTGTTTTGTAAAATAAAAGCGGTTTTAAAATTTATGTGGTTTTCGTAAAAATATTGATTAAACCAAATTTTACTTATTTTATGTACGTATTAGGTCTGTGATTTTAATACGGATTGTTCGAGACCGGGATTAGAAATTTCGTCCAGCGCAAGTCTTTGAAAAAGGAAGCAGTCGCCTCCGGTATGAAAAATACATTAGACCCGGATAGGCGAGTCTTCAGAAAAAAGTAACTTTTCGGTCCTGATCTGACCTGAGCCCAGAATACAGATTTTTTAACAGCCTCTACAGGACGATAAAAAGCTTGAAGTTGTCAGAGCTAAATTCTTAAAAAAGACAATCTGCATCTTAGAAAAGCATTCTAATAACTATTGGGCAGTAAAACAGTACATTTCGTTTTTCTGTATAATGAATTATTTCCCGACTATTTCTTGTCTTTAAATTATTAAAAGTTAAGAATTGTTAAAGAAAAAAAGTACAAACTTGAAACATGTCATTTTTAATTATTTTACCCTACTTTTGTTAAAAAGAAAATGAAAAATTATTTACTTTTGAAAATATGATTTTTTTAAAGTTATTATTTTTTAAATAAATATTTTTAATAGTTCTAAAATAAATACTGAAAAACAAAAACCTCGAAACAAAACTAAAATAAGATTTTCATTTTTAGTTAGAAAGATATTGAAATCCGATAAATAATGTTTGGAGTTATAACGATTTTTAATTATCACATTGAAACCAGTACTAACCATATGAAATTTTTATAAATTTTATGATAAATTTTAGCACGTGATTTTCTTAGCAAATTATATTGCTAACATACACAAAAAAGAAAAAAATCAAAATTCTAACCCAAAAGATAGATTGTTTCCTACAACTGTTAAAGTAACATTGTCTTTTGAATTGCGCGTATTTCAATTTGTGTCTAATCCCTTAAAACATGAACAATTATTCAAACGGTTATAACTCCGCAAATTTTTAAGATAGGAAGATGCAACTTTTTGTGTATTATTCAGGACTGGATAAGGAAAGTTTTTCTAACTGGAATTTTTATCCTACGGGGGCCGTATAAAAAGTTAATTTTCGTACTTTTTCCAAAAGACCCCCCATGGAGTTGAAACTTATCTTATCAAAAATTTCAAATTTTTTTATGAATTTTTGCAATTGGAAGTATGGGTCTAAAGGCAATATTTAAGGAGGTAGCCTATTGTTTCGATATTTATGACTCACCCTGTATATTACTGACATATTAAGAAATATATTACTGCATTTGTTCGCCTTTTTTATATAATTTAAATATTTGGATCGAGGAAATAAATATTTTAAAATTAATTTATACTTTAAATAAATTTTAACTTCAAAATGAGTACATATTTTAAACCATTTGGAAAATTGTTGTTGTTCTCGGTGGAGAATTGATAAACCTGAGTCATATCTGAATCTTGTGATAGCCGCATTTTTGGAATATTTCCACGGTCACGATGACAAGAAAAGTGTTAAAAACTACAAAAACAAATTAATAACTCAAAAACAAATTGAGATAAAGCTTTCAAAAAATTGCACTTGAAAGTACATTTTTTTTTTCTATATAACGGTGTGAAAATTGAAAATGTGAGATTTTTAGAAGTTTAAAAATTTACAGTAACGAAAATTGAGAAATTGTAATCTCATTTAAAATTTGGAAGTGTTTCTATTTGAAGAAAGACGTATGCGTTACGCATATATATGATTGTCCTTTATAATATAGATATGGCAGATATAACTTTATAAGAAATTGAATTTATTCAGAAAGGAAAAAACACTATCACCTCTTTATTTTGTTTTTAAAAAATTAATAAAACGTTTAGGAGGAAAATGACTACACAAATGATAATCACTTTCAGATATTTCAACTTTATTAAACTTTAACTGTAAAATAAACATGTCTAGTTTGAAAAAAAGAATATATATATACAGGGTGGTTAGTTATTAACGTCAGGTGTTCAGAGCCTCTAGCGAGTAAAGTTTTGGTCAAAACATATCCAAATTTGATCAGCATACATAGTAGACCATGGAATTTCGAATTCTTAAAAAAAGTTTTAAAGAAAAAGTTTTAAAAATCGCCACTAGGGGCAATTTTAGCGTTGTTTACCGACTAAAATGCATTAATTTGCATAAAATCAGTTGTGTATAGCAATCATGAGTATAAAAGGAAAGGCTGGGATAGTTCTCATCATTATCAACTCTCACCATACTTTGCTAGTCAAGCTGTGTTTAATCAGCAGAACGAGAATTGCAATGATGCTCGTCCTGAATTTCATCGATTACAGAATTTGCCAAAAAAAAACCGATGAGCATAACAAATTTACAAAAGATGACTCATCGATTTGAAACTATGCGGCAACAAGGCCTAAGACGCAAAGTGACTAGTCAATAACAAGTTGACGAAGTTGTAACTGTTATTGTCGAACAAGAGATGAAAAATGTGCAGGTAGCATCAGCACTCGGGCAGTATTCCAGCAGTATAAAATTGATCTGTACTGTATTTTTTTGCCATTTAATCATTCAACATTTACACTAATACACTTTTGGTGCTCCAAAATTGCTGATTTTGTGCAAATTAAATGCATTTTAGTCGCATTTTAGCTAAAATTGCCCCTAGTGACGATTTTTTAAACTTTTTACTTTATTTATTTATTTATTTATTTATTTTTAAGAATTCGAAATCCCATGGTCTACTATGTATGCTGATCAAATTTGGTTATGTTTCGCGCAAAACTTTACTCGTTAGAGGGCTCTGAACACCTGACGTTAATAACTAACCACCATGTATATAGAATTTATTTATAAGTCTTGAATTTTAGTCTTTGAAAAAATCTTTTTCGAAATGGTTGTTGTAATTTGTCAAATTATTTTGGTAATTTTGTCTCTTAAAATCTAAAGAAAACATTTCTTGAGAATTAGCCACCGAATAGAGGCTTCGACGCGTAAAAATATAAAAGGAAAAAAAAAATGTCTGTGTTGTTCTATTTTTTGGTCGAATAATGGAAAAAAGGAGATTAGTTTGCGCAACGCTACTGATGAAAGCTTTTTTGAATAAAGTTAAATCAGACTGACATTTAAAAATTAAGGTCAATGTGCCGAAAAAGACATCCAGATTATTAAGGAAGCGCTTTTTAAACATGGAACTTGTCGATTGATTTTTTAATTATAGAATGAGATGACGCAAACCTGTAAAGCAAGTTATATGATATAGATTCTCTTATAGATATTCTTATAATAGCTTTAATAAGGAAAAATGAGTTCTTTTTGAGCCAGAAACTTTGAAAATTCATAAAATTCAAAGTATCATATCGTGACTCGTTAAGTTTTGGTCGCATACGAAAAATGCATTTTTCATTATCTTTTACTTGTTAAACCAAGAAAAAGGTTTTACTACATATATTTTAGGGTCCTGGAGCCAAATAATTTTTTTAAACTTTCATAAATAAATAAATAAATAAATATATTTTTTTTTGACGGATGTGAATTTTTTTTATCATGAAGAACAGCAGGAAATGCAATTTTTAAATTGGAACTATACTACTAAAACTGATCACTTATGAATTAGTTATCTGTCAAAGATAAGAAGGGGAACACTATGTATTGCTATAGATTCTAACTGGTGTGGTTAGGCCCAGTGTCACAAAAATTCGGACAGGGAGGTAAAGTAGGGAGACAGCAGCTTCTATATCGGAACTAGTGATGGGCGATTTCGATTTTTTAAATCGATTTAATCGATATTATGGTCAACTCGATTTAATCGATACTATAATATTTTTAATCGATTTCTCAGAAGATATTATTTTTATTTTGCTTCAAAAGTTGAAGATAAAGCAGTCGGATGTGCCAATCTCAAAAAGTCTTCTATCTCATACATAATAAAACTTCTAAATGCACTAACACATTGTCAATGTCAAATTTAAATTATTTATGCCCATCATGAAGATTTAAAAAGTATAGGTTGAAGTATGAACATTTTAAAAGAAAATAAAAGCATTGCGTTTTCCAAACAAATCGCTGAATTTCGGTCCACCCCCCTTTTAGATGTCTATAACCGAAATATATGCAATTCAAAGAGCATCACAGCGACACCTGTTGTGCAGTATACACTCAAACCTAATAAGAATCTATTTATGTGAAAGTTTAACAGAATATGAAATTTGATTAAATTCCATGCATAATTTCTAAGATATAGCTATCACTAATATCGTGAAAAATGCAGTATAGCAGAGCAGTATTATATAACTTACACAAAAACCTAATCAGGAACAACGTATGATAATATCTAAGAGAATATTAAGTTTGATGAAATTCCGTTCAGGAGCTCTTTAGATATGATCAATAAAATCTTGTAGATCCTGAAAAAGCGGTTGAATTGAGGGGTTAAGCCCGAAGAGGAACATCTCCGCCCCGGAACTTTGAAATGTCTCACGAAAACATTGAAGCTTCATGTACAAGAGTCCCCCCCCCCCTTCTCTGAAGTATAGAATGCCCCTTCAAGGAGACATAAAAATCCCTCCCAGTGAAAAATATCTGAATTCAACACTGCTGATAAAAGCAGCATAGCAACGCCTCCTGCATAGTTATTTACACTGAAACCTAATAAGCACCAAACTTATGAATGTGAAGCTTGATGAAATTTTCTGAATTAGTTTCTGAGATGCAATTATCGCAAAAATCAGGAAAAATGCAGCGTCACCAGCCGTTAGATTTAAATCAAAACTTAATCATTAACAATTTACGTTAGTATCAAACCGAATCTGAAGTTTGGCAAAAATACGTGCATTAGTTCTTGAGGTATCTATCTTGCAGTAATCATGAAAAATACAACATAACAGCGCCACCTGTAGAGCGATTTTTACCATAAGTAATCAGCACCAATTTATATGAAAGTCTAGCTGAATCTAAAGTTTCAAGAGGTTCCAGGCATTAGTTCTTGAGATAGAGCGCCCATAAAATTTTGTAAGAGACAAACAAATAGACAGACTGAAAGACAGACAATTTATAAAAACAGTAAAATGTGTTATATTTAACAACATATTCGAATTTTGTAAGCATTAGGTTATTATTATTTTTTAAATAACATCATACAAACAAAGAAAAAAAAAGCAAAGTTTTTTTTTTTTCTTTTCGTTTTTTTTTCTTTTTTTTTTTTTTAAATAAGCAACATATAATGTCTAGAATTATGTATGGGTGTGTAAACATGTTTAATAATCTACATAACCCTCTCCCCCCCCCCCCCGTTTTTACATAAGTTAATGGGAATTGTCTTTTTTCTGTAATTATCTTCTTCTTCATAGTTTTTCAAAATAATAATATTAATATATATATAATAAAAAAAAAGGAAGTCTATCAAAATGCAGAAGATTCTCTCCTTTCCTCGCCCCCCCTTCCCCCCACGGAGGGCATCTTCTGCCTTTGTACCTATATCCCTCGTGTTGATAATCGGCTGTCATAAAATAAACCAAACCTTTTCTTGTCTACCCTATTTAAATCCTCTATCTTCACAGTTTCCTTTTCCCCGCCGAAAATCTTGCCAGTCCTTTGAGTCAAAAACAGACGCAAAATCACTGACCAATCACATTACGAGGTGATAAAGCCTAGATGAAAATCGCAAGACTATTTTGAATGCAAGTAGTAGATCGATCTTTTGTAGTAGATCGATCTTTTGTAGTAGATCGATCTTTTGTAGTAGATCGATGTCGATGTCGATCTCAGAATCGATTTTATTTTGATTTACTAAAATTGAAATCGCATTTTGAAATCGATTTTTAGATACAAGTAGTGTTGTTACTTTTTTGATATGCTTGAAATCGATCTACGTTTCAGGTTGAATCGATCTTTCCCTTTCTATTGTTTTAATGGTAGAAGTAAAAATTTCAAACTCAAATATTAGGCGAACCGTTGATTTTAGAGGGGTAAGACTTAAGTATGTCAAGATATTCTAAGGTATGGTCAATCGAATAGTGATGACCATTATACCCTAGCAGCACATAGGGGGTGGGGGGCAATATTCAATACAGGTATGGGTGGGTCATGTGACATATCGTTGCAAAGGTCTTGGCCTGGGCTATCCATATCTGTATATCCCTTCATAATATAGTTCAATTTTCAGACTCCAGGGGGCATTTTTAAGCTTTTTTGGTTTTTTTTCCCTTCTCCCACTTTGTAGTGTATCATTTTATAGATCTTGACTTGTAGACCTCAAATATCTTGAATTGATTGGTAGAACTGATGTAAAATTTCGTATAAGAAAGGATTACCATTTTTTTTTCAAACCAGATATTTCTAAAAGTAAAAATTTCAAACTCAAATATTAAGCGAACCGTTGATTTTAGAGGGGTAAAACTTACTGATGTCAAGATATTCTAAGCTTGGTCAATCGAATAGTGATGACCATTATACCCTAGCAGCACATAGGGGGTGGAGGGGCAGGGGGGGGGGCAATATTCAATACAGGTATGGGTGGGTCATGTGACATATCGTTGCAAAGGTCTTGGTCTGGGCTATCCATATCTGTATATCTCTTTATAATATAGTTCAATTTTCAGACTTCAGTGGGCATTTTTAAGCCTTTTTTTTACTTTTCCCCTTACCTCAATTTGTAGTGTATCATTTTAAAGGTCTTGACTTGTAGACTTCAAATATCTTGAATTGATTGGTAGAATTGATGTAAAATTTCGTATAAGAAAGAACTAAGGTTTTCTTTTCAAACCAGATTTTCCTAAAAGTAATAATTTCAAACTCAAATATTAGGCGTACTATTGAAGACTTACGGATGTCAAGATATTCTAAGGTATGGCAATCGAATAATGTTGACCATTATACCTTAGTAACACATAGGGGTGAAGGACGGGGAGGGACAAAATTCAATACAGACATGGGTTTAAGGATTTTCTTCAAATTTTGGATATATTTTCATTCTAATAAGGTGCTTTTCTGATTTGTTCTGGGTATTCATTGGTTATGTAAAAGGATTTGGGGGCTACTCTTCTTAACCGTTTAAACGCCAATGTTCCCAAAAGGGAACATAGGATTATTTGCAATGCAAAACATATATTTTCCAATATAATTACGATGTTCTTATTTTTTCTATAAAATATAAGGTTGATTTTAACTTTTGAAAAAAAAAATATGTTTAAGCATTTATCACAGGTATAAAGAGTATGCAAATTCCTTAATTTACATAAAAATATAATTTTTGTTTTTATCGTTTCTCTATATTACTCACATTTGACCACTAGGAATCTAAATGTTTTTGGAATTCGAGAAAATTCTCAAGAAGAACATTTTTAAATTTGTATGCATAAATCAAAACATTTGAAGTTGTAATATGAGAAAAACAAAATTATTATTACATTGCGATATTAATTCGGCTTGTAAACAGTTAATTTAGGTAAATGTTTTTTTTTTTTTTTTTTTTTTTTGTGCAGAATTAACCGATTTGTTGCCGATGATAGATTATGCGCTGCCCGACAATTGAAGGTACAGTTATCCATTAATCCGAACTTAGGTCGCTTCCAACTTCTTCGGATAATAGACGCTCCGCTGTATTTTTATTTCTTTGTTAACCAGAGAAAAGTATGTTGTTTCACTGTCAATGATTCTTATGAAAACAACATTTTTTTTTCTGTTAACTGCTGAAAATTTGGTAAACGTTAAAAAAGAATAATATTTTATAAGATGTAAATGAGATGAGGCGATATATATTTTAAAAGAGAAAGAAAAGTTTAGTCACATATTTTTTTAAGCAGAATTTCTCCTTTTAAATTGGTGGATAATTAATAATTAGCATGTGCTGATTGTGCAATTAAATCATCACAGCTATTTTGAAAGAAAATTTGCAATATTTGCGTTTCCAACACCCTTATAGAAGGTCTTAAAAAGACTGAAAAAAAAAAAAAATTAATAAATTTAGAGCTTTCAAAATTTTATTCATATGCGAATTTTTAAGAGGAATGACGTTTAAAGGAAGTAAGGCTCCGTTTGTTTGGTTGAAGGAGTATGTAGAAAATACATGTGTTTCGGATTAAAGTATATATATATATATATATATATATATATATATAAATACAAATCATTTCTCCCTTTTATTTTTTTATCTAACCGAGATCTTTCTCAAAAAAAAATAAAGTTAAATATAATATAAATTATTATTAAAATTGTATCTAAAAATAATAAAAGATAAATCCTTATTATTCGACTCCAAAAGCTGTAATAGCTTACTTCTGTACTTCCCTAAATGGGAGTGAGGAGTATGAGGTGTTACGGCTCTGCTGATTAGCCAAGTTTTAGAATTACTAATTTTGAGCTCAGCTGTGTAAAATCTAAAAACATCGAAATATCGATTTTAGTATCGATTCTAGAATTTAGAAATCGATTCTTATTATAATCGATGTCACTTTATACGATGTCGATTTTAATCGATTCTCAAAATTTCCAGAATCGCCCATCACTAATCGGAACATAAAAATGCATTCTATTTTATTTATATTCTAAGTATTAACACATTAATTCTTACAAAAGGACAAGGATGTAGTGGAAGGTATACGAGGGTATACGCCGTGTGGATTTTTTGAAGGAACACCGTATACTTTCTGTTTCTCAAGAAAGCTATAGTATACACAATGTAGGGTATACTCTCTGCTTTGAGCGTATAACCTCTGCTTCGAGCGTATATCCTCTGCTATTTTTACGACTACACCCCTGCAAAAGGAAGATATTTGGCTGCGTTCTTTCATTCTTTAAAGATCGTTGGCCATTCCACTGTATTTTATTGTGTATGAGGAGAGTCTCCCTGCAGCTTGAAACTTCCTCCAGTAAAACTGATAAACTATCACACTTTGACAGAGAGTTGTAACGTAGAAATATTGTGGTTAAAAGATAAGAGTGTTCGATAAGTAAGATATTTCTTCGTTCTCATTTTTTGACGAAAATCAGATGGAAAATGAACAGATATTAGCCGTAATTCTGTTTTGGTAGCTCGTAAAATGATGAAAATCTTAACCCTTTGCACTCGAGAGGGGATTCCCACTGACTACTAGTGTTCGCGTAAATGGGTGCTCCAAATGTTCTGGTCAGCACTCAGCAGTATTTTAAATTAATTTTCTTCGCCTTATCTAATGGCCAAATAATCTGTAATAAAACAGGGCTAAATAAACTGTAATATATTAATTGTGTTCAAAGCATTTGGCGTCCCGGTTTACGAGCGACACCTGACAACGCTAATGGTGGGTGATATTCAATTCTCTTGTGCAAAGAGTTAATGTAGTTTAAATGGTGAATCATTCTTTACGTGCAAATTGCTCGTTTTTAACCGCATAACCGTTTTAAACGTAATCGTATTAAACGAATTGGACTATATTTATTGTCCAAAATATTAAATTGCATGATGTAATATAAAATAAGACGCGAAGCGGACTATTGCGAAGGAACGGCATTCATTTTCGCCTTACAAAATCATAATGACGTATTTACGAAATAATTTTCACACCGAAATTCCTTTAAGATATTTTTAAATATTGACATTCAAATCGAATGGTGTTTTTAGTTTTTCTGAGGAATTTATACACAGGGTGGGGCAGAAATAACTCTCAGATTTTAAAAACGAAAATGGAAGAGGAATGAAAGATGGTTTTCTTTAGTTTATATATATTTTTGAAGAACAATGCCTAGTATTAAATCATTGAATAAAATAATCTAAGACAGACATGAATACATTTCAAAAATAAAAATTTAAATACAAAAAATAAAAATACTAAAAAAATATTTAAATATACAAAAAGTAAACGTTTTGCCAAGCTACTCGCAAGGCATCATCAGTACAAATATCCATTACATAACAAACAGGGGAACAAATCAAGAACAGTTACAATTAGTTAATTTTTAGAAGTAGATAACATTCACTAGGGATAGCACGAGCCTCATTCATGGTTGGTGATCGCAAATGTCTAATATTTTGTTTTCCATATTTACAGTTATAGTTACATTTACCTTCAAAATGGTATCCTCATCATGTCATTAACTAAGCAATTTTGAAATCTTTATGTCTTAAAGTTTTGCATTGTCAAAAATGAGGCTTTGTTTTTTAACCTTTTAACTTTATTCTTTTGAAAATTTTAATTCTTATTAACTGGAGTTTTATTTCCGGAATCTTACCATTTCAATCAATATTGAAGTTTGTCTAAAATTTGTAGCATAAGTGACTATTTCTAGTTATTCTCTCATAAAGATGGGCTAAGTTCAAGTGGATTTTAGTTTTGTCTTTATTCATGTCCTGATTCTAACATTTTTGCGTGAGTGGGCCTATTCGCACCTTTATATAAGGATTTATTTAGGTATTTTCTGCCATCTAGCTGGTACAAATATAGCGGTAGAAGTTAGTTTCATGGGATTTTATCGCATTTTGCTTTTTTTTTAAGTATAAGACTGGAATTTCGTGCTTCCGGAATTTTAAGTTACGTTTCGCAGAGCTGCCAAGTCTCCGGCTTTTTGGATACCAGAATTTTAATACAGAAAATATTGTTTTATTTAATTGGAACATTTCGGTGATTTAAAGTAGCAATATTTTCTGTATATTGGTGTGCAAAAAGCCGGAGACTTGTGTTGTGTTTGGGCGCAACTAACGCAGGTGGCCGCGAGCCCAGGGGAAAAGGAGAAAGGGTTATTGTAAATGCAAAATACGCCAATTTGGCAGTTAGCAACAGAGGGGGTGAGGAAAAACTAAGCCAAATTACAATATACAGTATGAAAAGATATGTAACTAATAAGAATAAAATTGATAACCATCTTAAGAAGGAAGGCCAAAGCTGGTGGCCATGTACATAACGGCTTGAAATACGTCACCTGTGAAATTTAATTTGATAGGTTAGGGGTGTGTCCGAATAAACGGAAGTTCCACCCAAAAGAACTAGCGAGAAAGTTCTCGAACAAATTTAAAACCGGAAGGAATGATTTCAAACAGAATTTTACCGGCTTGGAACAATCGAAAGCTAAGCAAGAAAGAAAACAATACAGGCGACGAAATGAAAATAAGCGAAACCGAAATTAAATTTAAATTGAGAACATTAATAAAAAGGAAGGTGATATGAAATAAAATGGCTAATAAAATGAATTAAATTAAATATATGGGGGGGGTTATGGAGTAACCACCACATATTACCCAGGGTCCCCCGAAAGAAAATATTGGTGAGATGACAAAATGAACAATTTTTCATCGAGACAATATTTTCTAACACATGTACAAATATACTAAGTAATTACACAAAATAAATGTATCAGAAATAGTTATAAGAATATACATAATTGTTGTACATGATATTTAAACAATAAAAAAAAATAATTACTGTTAATATAGTAATCCTTATGAAAATATATCAACTGTAGTAAATGTTAACATGAAAGGTATATAAAGTTTCTTCCAGAAGTATCTATCATATAAAAAAAAATTAAAGTCTATGTGCAGAAAAACAGTCCATAACTTTAAAGAGTCTCTTGTTAGGCTGTGCACAATGTACCACAATAGTAGAATGCTCTAGCATATGTCACAATATTTGATTACACAATAATATGTATATTTATATTCTCAGTTGTGAACAAAAATGAAATATACTATAACTGTATATGAATCATGTTATAACTATATATAACATATATGGTTTCAAATAACATATAATAAATTAAATGAATTTGTAAGTTGAAAATTGAACAACCATAAAAATATATATATAAATGGTGCAGAGAGATTAGTTATGCTCTCATAAAAAAATATTTACTTATATCACCACATAGCCTTTTACGCTTTCAATAAATCTTAAATGAATAACTTTAGTATTATTCAATAACACACTTTCGCAGAGAATAAAATAATAAGTTGCAAAAAGAATGGTAACACAAGCATGATATTATTTTCCAATAAAAATATCTTCAAAGTGAATATAATAATTTTCAAAGAGAGAATTTTTACACTCTCATAAAGGAATATTCTTAAACATTTTCAATATAAATTGACAATAATTGCATAAATACCTTTAATACTATACTTCATTCAAAATAAACATAAAACATAAGATGTTTAATATTCTGAAAAAAAAGGAAGAAACTTATATGAATATGTCAATCTTATATATGACTTGATAATGTCAACTTACAAAGAAAAATCAATTGTGTCAAAATTTCTATATAGAAGATATCTAGAACATATTTACTTGTAATTTTCAAACATTTTTTTAAAAAAAAAAAAAATTAAGTAAGTGATCACTTTTGCATTTGTCATAAATCAAGAATTTGCTTTATATAAATATATATAATGACTCATTAAACATCTTTGGATAAATATATATATAATGCCTCAATCAACATCTTTGGATCCAAAGTATAAATACTCAAAAGTATACAAAAAAAAATATTATATACTACTTATGGTGAGTCATTCACTTTCTATATTTCACCAAGAAGAGAAGAAATATTAGTATATATAAGTTTATCATGCATTTTCTTTTCTCTTTTTCTTTTTTTAAAAGAGGTTAAATGTTAAAACATGCATGCATTGTAAAGAGCAGACACAATAGAGAAAATAATTTGATGAGTACTCATCTTTATGTTTACCTTATATCAATTACAATTTCACCTTTCTTATTAGAATGCACATTTGTCAAAAAATAACTTTAAATAATGCTATAGTATTATAACAAGAATATAAAAAGACAAATTCTTTCTCCATTTTTTGCATCAACTATTGTAATAAAGACTTTATAAAATTTAAAAGTATGGCATACATGAGAATATATGTATATATCGTAAAAATTATGACTTATAGATAAATGCAGTAACTAATAAAACTATTGAAAATCATACATACATCCTGAGGATGACCGTTGAGTTGTACCAGGGAGAAGAAGACTTACATAAAAATAAAAAAAAATAATAACAGCTGCCTGCAGCCTGGAGAAAAGAAAAAAAAAATTACATAGCGATTCTTCTTGCTGGACAATCAGTGCGGCTAGCTTCGACTGAATATATTACAAAGCAAAAGTCATCCTGTAAAAGGAAAAAGAGAGTTAGTCTATTTTTTATGTAGTTTATGATTGCGAGGACGAAGATCATAACTTCTATATTGAGTGGATTTGCTTTTAGCACCAGTATGAGTGCCATCAGGAGGAGCTTGTGACAGTACCGATTTACTGGAACATGAAGATGTTTGCTGGCATTTAGAAGAAGAAAGAATTTGAGGAGAAGTATTACAAGCTGCATCATGATTTGAAACTTGAATAGAAGAGTGCTGTCTCACAGGAGTGGAGGATGCATTATCAACAGCTGGTTGATCATGTGATGCACCTTTTGAAGAAACTGAAGGATGTTGCAGTGCTTCATTTCTCTTTTGAAGCTTCAAGATTCGATTAGTGTGAATCAACATTGGTGAAGCATGACTATTATTGGGATCTTGAATTTGAATGAGCACAGGAGAAATTATTTTCTTGACCACGTATGGGCCTTGTATCTTTTTGTTAAACACAGTAGGAAATTTTGCATAAACAATGTCATTAACATTGATGTTGGAAAACTTTAATTTTTCTCTGGATTTTTGGTACACCTTTTGTCTGGATGATTCGTTATTCTTGTAAGCTTGATAGTATATTTTTTCAATAACATCCATCAATTTATGAATTTCATATGCAGTGTTGAGAATTTTCCATGAAACTTGAGATTTATAATTGGAATAAATATCATTTATTTCTCTGCCAAAATGAAGAAGATTTGGAGTGAATTTTGTGGCTGGATGAGGTGTAGCATTATATATGGATTGGTGAATTTTTAGAGCAGTTGGTATATCACATCCTTGTGAAGCCATTGTGTTCACAGACGATTTTATTTGAGAATTGACACGTTCACTTATATGAAGAATATAAGACCCAAAAAATTTTATGTAAATATTTATATATAATATGGCTCAAAACATAAATTATTATATGTATGACAAGAAGAATAATTTATCTTAGCATGAACAATAATTTTTACCAGTACCTCCGTTAAATAATGCATATATTAGTTATAAATTATAATAATGCAAGAAGAAATATATTGATAAATTATGTTGTATATATAATGCACTGCTCCAGAAAAAGATAATATTTCAATACAAGATCAATATAAATATTGTATTTGATTACTGCACCATACCCAACAAAATATAATTATATAAAACATTAATCACTATATGAAGAAAAATAACTTGAAAAAAAAAAATAATGAAGAATGTTCAAGCGTTGGTCACTGCACCAAAGGAATTAAAGTGTTGTGTTTGAGCTGACGCTTTGGTCAGGGTATCAAAGAAAATATAATGTTATGTTTATTTGAAAGTGGAGAAAGCACTTTTTATTTGCCTCTACCCACAATTAGGCCAAAGTGATCGTGATAATGATAGCACATCACGGAGAATGGGGGCCTGCAAACGACCCTAATTACTCTCTTCATTATTTCATTTAAAATAATAAAAATATTCTTTATCCAATGATGAAGAAAAATCAAGTATAAAGTTATAAAAATATAAAATTAAAAAGGTAAAAAGTTACCTGTTGAATCCTTGGCTTTTGATGACAAATAAATCCAGACAATAGGCACAAGAAATTAATATACGAACACTTTTCGAAGAAAAAAAAAAATATATTTTATTTCATGAAGAACTTGTTGCTTTTTTCATGAATAAATATTTCTTCACAAATTTATATTTTTGGTGACTCGTACATATTAATTTCTCACTTGATAAACAACCATTTCATAACATATGTTAATCACAACTATTGCTATCTCCAAGCAATAAAAATTCTTTTTCAATAATATATTTTAGATATTTCAACAGGATGTAAGTTATAAATTTTCTCATGACATAAAAGGAGAATATAATATTATTTCTTCTTGAAAAAGAACACCTCTCATAATATGAACTTTCAAAACAAAATACATCATACTTCATATTGTATAGATACATGCCAATATTTTCTTTATAACGCCCCGTAAATATTAAAAAAAATTATATAATAGCTGCAGAAAGATTATTTTTTAACGATGAGGTGATGAAAGATGAAATAGGTATTAAGTGGACTCATGATGACATTCTACATCACTTATGATGCTTCCACAAGAACACCAACCAGAAGATCTATGGAGTGCGCGTATTTACGTTGAATAATTCCAAAAGAGAAGGCACATAAAACGAATACATTCAGGAATGCATTAAACCACTTCATTGCTCCTCGCAGCACAGAGGGACTTGGCTTAACAGAAATCAACATCACTTTCCTAGATGAATTTTGAGGGCAGCACTTTTTCTTTGCCGCACTTAAAAAAAATCAGCATCGTAATAATCTCAACATAACAAAAAAAAACCGTTCCATCCTTCGTTAACGGGGGAGCACCTCTGCCCCGAACTTTCACTCATGCGACTGCATCCATCACAGCAGGTGTCTATCGGCGCAACTAACGCAGGTGGCCGCGAGCCCAGGGGAAAAGGAGAAAGGGTTATTGTAAATGCAAAATACGCCAATTTGGCAGTTAGCAACAGAGGGGGTGAGGAAAAACTAAGCCAAATTACAATATACAGTATGAAAAGATATGTAACTAATAAGAATAAAATTGATAACCATCTTAAGAAGGAAGGCCAAAGCTGGTGGCCATGTACATAACGGCTTGAAATACGTCACCTGTGAAATTTAATTTGATAGGTTAGGGGTGTGTCCGAATAAACGGAAGTTCCACCCAAAAGAACTAGCGAGAAAGTTCTCGAACAAATTTAAAACCGGAAGGAATGATTTCAAACAGAATTTTACCGGCTTGGAACAATCGAAAGCTAAGCAAGAAAGAAAACAATACAGGCGACGAAATGAAAATAAGCGAAACCGAAATTAAATTTAAATTGAGAACATTAATAAAAAGGAAGGTGATATGAAATAAAATGGCTAATAAAATGAATTAAATTAAATATATGGGGGGGGTTATGGAGTAACCACCACAACTTGGCAACTCTGCGTTTCGCCATTTACTAATTTTCCAGAGTCCATTTTGAGCTTTTTTTGAAGTTTAATCTTCGACTGAAAGCTACTATAGGGTGGTAAGGTGCTGAATATTAGGATTTTGAATGTACTGGGCGTTTATCTAATGCAATGTTTAAAGTGACATTTTTAGCGTTTTCAGTGCCAAATTTTCTGCATTCCGCAGTGCCTTTAGTGATCTGAGGTAAAACTTCTCTGAGTAGTCATTTTGCTGTAAGTTAGTTTTGAATTTAGGGAATTTCTTGGGAATAGCATTCTTCAGTGTTTAGTGTTCAAACTTATAATTTGGTTATTAATCGCTTATTTGTACACACTGCTCTGCCACCTGAACTTTTTATTACTTTAAAATATAAAGTTATTATTATTGTTCATTAATGTATACGGCTACTTTCTTAGTCGACGGGCCGAAGTGTACACCAAAAGAAGACTACTTTCGCAACGACATCCAAGATAATCTCGATTTTTGAAATAAATTTCTACCAATTTGTTCTTTAAATTTCGTTGCTTTTTTTTTTTTTTTTTTTTTTTTTTTTTTTTTTTTTTTTGTATTTTCATTATATTTTTAAGAACATTTGTAGTTTATTAAAAAATGTATATTTTAAAAAGTATCAACTTGGAAAAAATGTAGCACGTTCTTAAATGTCACGTTACAGAAGATTAGTAGAATAAATATTGTTCGAGAAATAAATTGTTTATTGCATGCTATTTTTATAGTCCTGCATTATCTAAAACAATTTTCCGGTACATGAAAATACAGAATTTTTATTCATTTTTTAATGCATTTATTGATATTGACATATATTTCTTGTTTTGTTTTGTTTTTGAGCAATATCTAATGTCTGACTTTATCAGATGTCATTCATTTTTATCGAAGAATAAACACAAGCGATGAAATTCTGGTTATTTTCTTGAGTAACAAATGAAACAAAATATCAAAAAAAATGTTTCTTCACCAAATTTTCTGGGAAATAGGCAAAAATAGTTGACATCAGATGCTTCAATGAATCATGTGAATCATGTTATTACGACTTTTACACATGTTTAAGAGATCGAGACCATCTATCACTAAAAACATACCACCTTAAAATTCATAGCACATTGTCAAAATATATCAGTAAGTATAGAACGCAGCATCAATTTACATTCCTCGTTTCATTTATCGCATATTATTTGATCGGTTGGTTGCTTAGGTGACTTTCAATTCTACATTAAAACAAGGGAGGACGCAGGAAAAAAATAAATATAAATAATCGAATTGCTCAACTATGAAGTTTTATTCTATTTACATGAATATTTCGAAAAGAAATCCAAAGATACATTATTTTTGCATTCTAGTCTCATCTTCACATAGATAATTCTTATATATGTACATTTCCATTATTTCATATTAATACATAATTTAAAAAGCATTACAATGTTAAAGATTCGAAGAAGTTTTTGGAGAGTGCAATAAATACTATATTTGCAACAGGAGCAAGACAGAAAATCAATAAAAAAGAATAGATTTTAAACGACTTGTAAAGTATGGGAGATGTTTCATTAACCCTTAAACAGTCTATTGCGATTTTGCAGTTACACATTCATTTCATGAAACACAATCACAGAATTATTTTACATTGTAATTTACATAATGGTAAAAATTTTGCAGAAGGAAACAGTAAAAGTAGATATATTAATATTAATTATTATAGTATTGGTAGCAAATCTGTCCGATGATGCTTAGAATTACCTTGGAGCTTTAACTAAAAATTATAGATCACAACAATTTTTTAATCAATAATTAAGGGTGTATACGAAAAAACACTTTTCCACCTTCAACAGCTCAAAATTTTCTGATACAATTTCAGACTCATTTTTAAAAGTAGAAACATGAAACTTGCTGAGGGGATTTTTGAAGAGATGTATAAGGTGCCATCCCAGACAACACAAATACATCCTAAAAACATCCAGAAGATGTCACGTTTCGGACATGCGTGATATCCTGTGGACCGATGAATTGGTCCTGTAGACAGTTTCAGAACATCCGCTGGGTTTCGAAATGTCACACCTGTCAACATCCTATGGATGTCACTTCATGACACCTTAGGGATGGTTATAGGACGCTTATATTATACCCTCTGGACGGTCCTAAAATCATCCTAATAATGTCATATTCCAGATAAACTGATATCCTACGGATGGGTAAATTAGTCTTGTGGACAGTTGTAGGACATCCCCTGAAGTTTGAAATGTGAAACCTGCCAATGTCCTGTGGACAACATTTTACTACACATTTCGTACAGTAATAGGACAGTTGCAGATATCCCCCTAAATCACCCAAATTCAACCTGCAGCCTATAATTTTCTTTTTTGAGATGTCAGGGGTTGATCCAGATTTTTATTCTTGGAAAAGTAAAATTGTTTTTGTGGCGGGGGGGGGGGGGGAATTGTAATGAAACTTCAAACCCAGTTATGCAAATTCAAACCAAGCATTTATTAACAAAAACATCTTTAAATTCGTTTGCTAAAGGTTTTCTTTTTCAAAAACTGGTTATGCTTACAAATTACACATTTTTTATGAAAAAGAATTTTATAAAAGAGCCTATTTTATTAAAAGGAATTTCGTGAAGGGGTCTCTTATATTAAACTTATTTTTGTGAACAAGCCCATTTTATTATTATTATTATTTTTTTTATTTTTTTTTTATTTTTATTTATTTTTTTTTTTTTGAAGGAACAATAAATAGGCCTCAAATTTTGCCTGGATTGACCTCTGCATGTGTATAAAAAAGTATGATCTTCGGCATTATTTCATCCACATATATAGTTTTTTTTCTTTACAAATGCATAAAAAAGTATCGAAGAGCTTCAGCATTTATATTCTTTCATGGTAAAATAAATTTTTCTGGCTTTTTATAATTAACTTTGTAGTGATGCATCTATTTCTCAAAAGGACTCTCCATTCGAAGACATCCATGACTGTCTTCTAGCAAACACAATTCCTAATTGCACAGGTTTTTGAATTTTTCTATTAACATGTCGAATGCTATGTCAGTCACCAAGTTTAAAAATATATTATTTTAAGCAATCACTTAATATCTATTTAAAATTTTCTGAACATAATTAAACTTAAAATTATAAGATTTTACTTTCTTAATTATTTAAACACTAATTTATTTTTATTTTATATCATATTTTACATTGTCAGTCACCAGTGGTCGAAGCAAAGTTCAGTGTCGTCACCATGGATAGCAATGTGTTAAATTTAAATATGTTTAAAAAATTTAGGATAGCTGAAGCTATTATGCAATAACATTTATTTTTTTTTTTTAAATGAAGCTATTTTAACTTTCAGAATTGGTTAAACAAAAGTACCTGCATTTAAAAAACTGCAACCAAAATTGGAAAAGTACAAAATACTCTTATTAAAAATAGATCTTTGCTGTGGAATGAAAAATAAGTATAAAAATTTTGGAATTGAAACAAGAACCTACCTAAATGTTTAGCATTATCGAGCAGGTGTTTTTAAGTGAAGTCTTCTTAATCTTCAATAATAATCAAACATAAAAAATTGTCAGATCATTTACAGAGAGACAAGTTTCCCATTACATTATGATGCACACTTTATTAAATACATTAGTAGTTTCAATAATATTTTTTGAAGTATTCACAGAATCCACTTTTAATCCTTCTAGCCGAGATTTTAATTCTGGATGAGCATTCTTGTTTTTCTATTATCTGAACGAGAAATTTAATGAAGTTTCTTAGAAGGTATCAAGTTTATTTTATGAAGTTCAATTTGTAATTTCTTTTTGATTTTAAACAAAATCTTAAAATAATAATAATAATAATAATAATAATAATGGTGTCAATGAAGAACCAAAATGGTACTAACAGAGTTAAGATCTTTCTTGTAAGATGTCCAAGATAACTACAAAAAAAAGGTAAAAAAAAAAATATATATCTTTTTAAGGGAATCTTCTTCAAAAAATACTTTTTCTGAAAAGATAAAATTTTATGATACATTTTCAGATTCATTTTTAAAAGTGAAAGCATGAAACTCGCTGACATAATGTTTGAAGAGATTTATAAGCAGTTGTATGTTTTCATTTTTCACTCTTGTAAACAGTTATTTTATTAGTATGGCCATTATTTTCATTATTATTCTCTTGCTTTGAGAAATTTCGTTTAAAATATCCATTTCAATAACGTTTTTTGCAATATATTCTGCCTGTATCACAAAATGTTAAGCATGGCACATTATAGTTTATGAATAAGATAATCTTGCCAATATGTTTCATCTGCAAAGGAAAGCACTAATATTTCTACAACCAGACAAATTTGTATGATTTTAGAATATTTTACAAACCTCCATTTCTAGCCACTCCAATATAGTTTATGAAAGGTGTCGAGACCTTTGAGATGAATAGCAACAGGATCAATTGTGTGTTGGGAGCTAGAGCAAAAACATTGATTAATTTTCATCTGGTAATCCTTGAAATTGCTGCTGAATTTTGTAATCATACTTAAAGGTCTACATTAGTCATTCAAATTTATATATTTTAGAGATTTGGAAACGGAAACTTAATAAAAATAAAATCAAAGATAAAAATGCAAATTATTTTTCATCTTTTGTATGTAGACCAGAATAAATCAAGGTTATTATTTAAATAAAAGTAATGATTTCTTTTAGAACAGCAATTACCAAGAAATTAATTTAGTTTTTGAACAAAAAAAAAAAAAAAAATAAGCGATTAAAGAATCTTTTTTTTTTTTTTTTTTTATTTGATAAAAAAGTAACATAATTAAATTTGTTCCATTAAATATTTCTTTTTGAATGACCCTGGACGATTTCCAATAGGGCATAAGCTTTATAAGCTCAGTTGTAATATTTGTTTGTTTTTTTCATTGGGAGGGAGGGATGGTCTAAAAATGTGATCTAAAAGAAAAATATGAAAAGGAGAATTCTAGATCTGTACGCCAATTTTTATTTTATCCATCTCTTATTAATCTACACTGTTTTATTTTTTATCTTAACATTATCTTTTCTCTTAACTTTTCTCTCTTTAGCATGTCTTAGCCATGTTTTGATTATGTCTTCAACAGCAGACTTGGTAATGGATTACTCTTTACAAACTGCATCTAAAACAGAAACAAATGAACATCAGAAAATTCAGCTATTTATAAAAAAATTGATTATTTTCACTTTTTAATATTTAAAAAATGCTTATTACTTGCCTCAAATAATGCATGATAATTTATTAGAAAAAAGCATTAACAAAATGACACTTTTTAATATTTGGTTTGTTAGGTAGCTTTCATTACAAAAAGTAAAAAGCTACCTATTGCAGCCGTCCGGAGGAAAGCACTTCCGGAAAATTTTGGTATATTTTCACCGATCATGACCCCCAGACCCCAAAACCACCCTCCGTTCAAATGTTGACATATATATATATATATATATATATATATATATATATATATATATATATATATATATAACCATATATATATATATATATATATATATATATATATATATAATCTGATTTTTGTCATGCGATAACTAACGTATTTATGAACCGGTTTGAATGAAACTTGGTATGTACATAGTACATACAAATGTCTCGACCGAGTTCGTTGGTCAGCATCATCCGCCATTTTGTTTCAAAATGGCGGCCATTTTAAATTTTTAAAAATTTTTTTAATTTAAAATTAAATGCGAAAAAATTAAAAGTTGAAAAATATTTTCCTTTTACGTGTTAGAACTTAAAACAAAGATTCCAGAACACTTTTTATTTTGTCTATATCTTAAAAAATGATTGAGTTATAGCACTTTGAATTTTTCTTATGGGTGACATTTTGAAACGATCTGATTTTTGTCACGTGATAACACGCGTGTTTATGAACCGATTTCAATGAAACTTGGTATGTACATAGTACATACAAATGTCTCGACCGAGTTCGTTGGCCAGCATCATCTACCATTTTGTTTCAAAATTGTGCCCATTTTAAATTTTTAAAAAATTTTAAAATTTAAAATTAAATGCAAAAAACTTAAAAATTGAAAAATATTTTTCTTTTACGTGTTAGAACTTAAAATAACAATTCCAGAACACTTTTTATTTTGTCTATATCTTAAAAAATGACTGAGTTATAGCACTTTGAATTTTGCTTATGGCTGACATTTTGAAACGGTCTGATCTGAACGATCCACAATGTTGCTTTAAAATGGCATACATTTTATGATATCGTGGAATTTGGTGACTCTCTAAATCGCTTAAAATAAAACCAGGTTGAATAGAAGATGACTAATTTCTAAAAATTCCTATTAATATTCAGTCTTGACAAAAACTAGTTTCAATCTTATAAATCACTAATTTTATAAGATTATTTCCACTAATTTGAGCTTAGTATTTTTGAACAATGTAACTTACCTTAAAATAAATAAATAAATATATAAGTATATGAAAGCTACCTCTTCCTCCCGGCATTGCCGGAAGGACTTTTTTAAATATTAATACATGTCAAATAATGAAGTAGAAAAAGGTTTAGTATACTGACTTTGAAGTTTACTAAATATGCAATTAATCGGTGACATATCAAAAATATTTAAAACAGAATATTAATTTGGAAATTTTTCGCATACAGAGCATAGCTTCTCAGCTAGTATTTGCCTTCAAAAGAAAGTAAAAGATATAATTTTTTTATTTATTTGTTCTGATTTATTATGTAAGTTTAGCTGATGATTTCTTATAAAAAATATAATTATATGTGTATGTATCATAGATTACATGTCAAGTGGGATCGGCAGACAATTTTTAAATTTCAAATTGAAAATTATTGCTTTATTTTTTGTTAGCGTAAAAAAAAAGTAATATAACTTGTCCAATGTTATTCGTCTAAAGTTAAATACATTTGGCATCAAAATTATTTATAATTTACAGGAAATAATTTTTTACTTAATTCTATAAAGTACATAAATACATTAAAAATATATAATGGTAACTAATAATTACAAATAAAAAAATGAATAAAATTCTAGGCATAAAATAACTTAGATTTTCGGTAGTAGAAATGTTACTTTACAGATGAAATAAAATAGAAATTTTCATGAAAAGGAAAAAAAAAAAAAAGCTTAATTGTATGCACACAACAAACAAAATATTGCATAGCTGCCAACATCCTCCGCTTTTTAAACCCGGAAGAAAATTACAGTAAATTTTACCACTTCAAATTGACGTAATTTATCGATTGAACAATGCAAAAATATGTATTGAATTTTTTCGGCAAAAAAATCAGAAGAGTTGGCAGCTATGATATTGTATGTATATATATTTTCAAAACATTTCTGAAGCCAAAAGTGTTATTTATGGGGTTAAAATCTCCCTTAAAAATCCCCTAAACTTTGAATTATCCCCTGAATTAAAACTTCTGAGAACAAACTTTTTCTTATCCCTCCCCCCCCCCCTCCACCATTTTTTTTCTCTTCTGAATATGGTATTAATGCAAAAATGTTTATTAAAAAGACTGAATATGCTTCACTCAAATTGTATGGTTTCAGTGAATTTTTTTTTTTTTTCCGATAAGTGATATATTATTTATTTTTTTAATGAATAGAATTATACATTAAAGATGGATATAAAAATTAGAGGCTTCCAAAAATTGCATTATGATTATTGAATAATAATATATATATCCATATTAGGGATGCACCGAATAGTGATTATGGCCGAATACCGAATATTCGGCCGACAGCTAAACCGAATACTGAATATTCGGCTTGCCAAATAGTAATTGCTGGGCCGAATACCGAATATTCATCCAGCCGAATAGTAACTAATCGGCCGAATATCGAATATTCGGCTTTCCAAATACTTTTTATATTTCAAAGTTTAAAGGTATTAAAATGTTACTTTTTGAAACAATTTTACATAATATTTAGTAAGAAAAACTTATATTTTGATAAACAAGAGCTTTTTATAAGAACATTCAGTATTGAAAAAAAAATCTGCCTTTTTTTATTTAAGAAGCATAATTATGAGACTTTTTCCAATTAGTAAAATTTTAAATTTCATTTCTTCTACGAATCGAAACAAACATTTTGAAACCAAAGAGAAATAATGAAAAAATAGTTGAAGAAAAACTGTACAGTCTCATATTTGTTCTTTTTAAATAACTCAAGGCAGATTTTTTTCAATATAAAGTATAAATACTTTTAACTTAATTCTGAATAAAGGAATGTCCAGCTCATAGTTCTTTTCTTATGAATAGTGGCATTTTCCATCCTTCCCATCATATCATATTTTACAGAAATCAAAGCATGTGAGTTGAAAATATAGTTATGATATCTTATTTATTGTTAATGCAACAAACGAAAGCACAAGTTTGAGCTAGAGTGAGATGAAATATAATGCATTTATGATTCAATAAGTTGATTACGATTATGGTTTCATAAACAAAAAATTGTCTGCCTTGATAGCTATTACTAATCTCAAAAGTTTTCCGTTCTTGTTTAAGGACTTTTGGGAAAAGCAAGAAACAGATTATTTACTAAATAGAATTTAGGCACTCGCATCATTTATTCCTAAGGAGAATTCTAATAAATCTTAATTTTAATCCTTTTCATGTTTAATTTTCTTAAGTTAAACTTTACAAACAGCAAATAAATAATGTAAAAACACTCTATATTATTGAAATGTTTTTATTTCTGATTATTTTAAATATATTTATAAATTGACAGTTAAAAGTAGAAATTGTGAAAAGTTTTTTAAAATGTGTTTTAAAAGCCTTTACTAAGTATTGGATTCGGCCGAATACTTTGATATTCGGCTTAATCGAATAGTTTGATATTTGGCCTAACCGAATATTCGGTAACATGGCCGAATACCGAATAGATACCAAATATTTGGTACATCCCTAATCCATATGTTTCAAATAAACTATCGGTTACTTGGTATTTCTTAATATGTATAAATAAAACTGAACAACTATATATATAATACAATTTTTTTTTTTTTTTCATATGCAATTATTCCCATTCACATATTCAAAAATATTTAGATTCAATCAATAAATACACATACAAATACAAATGAAGAATAGTAGATTATAAGTTTACAAAAACATTTCTATCATGTTAACATCAGAATAAATTATCTTTATTATAAACTTTAGGAACACTAAAAAAGTGCTTATTAGCAGGGAATTTACTGTAATATTTGTGCAACATAGTACTATACAATATTTATAACACATTTTGCAACTCATTTTTGATATAAAAAATTTAAACAGTATCAGAAATCAGGGTTGCAAAAAACCCGGGTTTTTTTTAATAAAAAACCCAACCCAGGTGGGTTTTTTCGGGTTTTATTGGGTTTTTTCGGGTTTTATTGGGTTTTTTGTTTTTTTAAGAGGTGATAGCAGGGGAAGTCTCTTATTTCAAGAAAGTATGTATTATATTTAAAAATCTTTTGATATTTTTATTAATTAATTTAATATACAATAACTTTTTATTGAAATAACACAAATAAATCAATGTAAAATGTCGTAAAAAATGCTTTTACTTCTGATATTATATGATATAATATAATAACTACATAGCACATATTTGAAAGCTACTTTAATAAATTACTTTTTATCAATATTCCCCACTAAAAACACATTTTTAAACAAATGTTTTATTCTTTATCAATCAAAGAATGCTTGATAATATTTTCAAGATATCTATGGTTCATTGTATAGAGCAGTTTATTCTCTGAACATAATACAGAGCTATTACTAAAAATATTTTACAAATGAATTTCAATTACCTACAAAACTAATTATAATTATTTAATTTGAATATTTTGAAATGAATTTATAATACTTATATAATAAACAATGATGTTTATTTTTTATAAACAAGTATAGATGGTACAATATATATTAGGAAATAAAATATAGGGTAAAAATCCTGATTTAAATAAACAAAATATATATATTAGAGTAGGGATGCACAACCTGTGGCCCGTGATGGGTTATCGTATGGCCCGCGAACTTCGTCAATTTACAAGAAGAAAAATTGCAATTTTTGAGCAAAACTCGCAAAAAAATATCGTAAATTTCGTCAATTCACCGCGGGAAAATATAAAATTTTACCAGTCACTTAAGAATCGCAAATTTCATAGATCGGACACGGAAAAATCACAAAATTCATTGATCAAGTGGAGAAAAATCGCACATTTCGCTCACCAGGTATGAAAAAATCGCAAATTTTGCATACGAGGTTAAAAAAAAAGTAAATTTAGCCGATTGGACACGGAAGAATCGCGAGTTTTGCCAATCAGACACAGAAAAATAGCGAATTTTGTCGGTCGTACGCGAAAAATCGGAAATTTCATTGATCGGCCAAGAAAAAAAAAGTCAGATTTGTTTATTTTGCACGAAAAAAATTGCAAATTAAATTCAACATGTTTTTTCGGTTTATTGCTTGAAAAAAACGCGAGTTTTGTTGATTGCACTCGAAAAAATCACGAATTTGCGATGATGCGCGGAAAAATTGAAAATTTCGTTGATCGGCTGCGATAGAATCATGAGTTTTGTGAGTTTATCAGGAGAAAAAAAAATTGCGCATTTAATCTTGCCACATAAGGAAATGCAAATTTCGTCAAAATTAGTTAAAAATCGCGAATTTCGCTGATTGGGTGCGAAAAAAGCAGATTTCGTCAGTTAAAGGCGAAAAAATCGCAAATTTCGCGATCGGACATGGAAAAATCGCGAGTTATATTGATCTGGTTCCGAAAAATCACAAATTTCGTTGGTCGGAAAGGGGAATATCGCGCATTCTATTGACCTCACGCGTAAAAACTGCAAATTTCGTCGATCAGGCTGAAATAAAATCGAGAATTTCGCCTATCCAGTGCAGAAAAATCAGGAATTTTGTCGATCAGGCAGAGAAAAATTGCAAATTTCGTCGATCAGGTACGTAAAAATTGTGAATCTCGTCCATTGGCTTTATAAAAATCTTAAAATCCGCTGATCTGATATGGTAGAATCGCATAATTATCAATAATGCGAGGAAAAATTACAATTTTCGTCGACCAGCTTCGTAAAATTCGTGAATTTTGCTGGTCAGGCGCGGGAAAAATACGAATTTTCTCGATCGGCCTAGAAGAAATCGCTAAATTTGTCGATCAGGCTCGAAAATATCGCGAATTTCGTCGACGAGCCTTGAAAAAAATCGCAAAATATGTCAGTCAGCTTTAAAAAATCGTGAATTTTGCCGATCGGCTTCATAAAAATTGCTAATTTTCTTACAAGGCGTGGAAAATTTCAGTTTTCCCGATCGACTTAAAAATTGCAAATTTTGTCGATCATGCGAAGGAAAATCGTGAATTTTGCCGATAAGCTTTGTAAAAATCGCGAATTTCGTTCACCGGCTTCCTAAATATCGATAATTTCGTCGATCAGCTGAGGAAAAATCGCGAATTTCGTCTACCGGCTTCGTAAAAATCGTAAATTTTGTTGATCAGGCGCAGAAAAATTTCGTCCATCGGCTTTCTTTAAAAATGTGAATTTCGCCGATCGGCTTCGTAAAAATCATGAATTTCGTCGATCGTCTTCTTAAAAATCGAAAATGTTGTCGATTGGCTTTGAATTGCTAGTTTCATCGATCGGTTTCGCAAAAATCGCGAATTTTGTTGATTGGTTTCGTAAAAATCGATAATTTTGTCGATCAGCCGCAGAAAAATCGCAAATTTCGTCAATCGGCCTCGTAAAAATTGCGAATTTCGTCGATCGGCTTTGTAAAGATCCCGAATTTCGGCGACCGGCTTTGTAAAATTTGTGCATTTCGTTGATCGGTTTCGTAAAATTCGCGAATTTTCACGATCGGTATCGTAAGAATCGCAAATTGTGTTGATCATGCATAGATAGCTGCAAATTTTGTTGATCAGGCGTTGAAAAATCAAGAATTTCAGTGATGAGGCATTGAAAAATCTTGTTGATTGGCTCCTTCACTCTCCTTCTTTCATAAAGCACTTCTTTCATCTTCGGCACCAGCCACTTACCTTTGTTTTTAGCACTTTTAATAAAACAAAATTTTCTCTCCTGAATAAAGTCAAAGAATATTATTACATCTTGAGAATAATCCTTGATATATCTATTATTTATACAAACATAAAAACTGCTGATATATCCTTACCAAGTGAATTCGATATTTTGACTGGTTAAACGAACCTAAAAGGGTATCCCCCGCTTCCTTTGAAAAATATTTTTTATCTGATTATAGACCACAGATCACTTTCGTAAACGAATTCTCTCCATGTTATTGATGTGGCCCTCAATCACCCAGACGTATTTGTAAGTGGCCCTTCTCTTGAAAAGGTTGTGCACTCCTATATTAGAGTGTTTTGAAAAAAGTCTCCTCCTTTCCTTTTAACCAATACTGGCCAAAAAGGAATTAGTCAAATTTGTATCTGGTTGGGACATTATGAAATTTTACATTGTTAAATCTTGAAATAAAAGATCCTGTCATTTTTCATTATGCGAAAATGTTATAATTATTTACATATATTGATTTTAACACTTTTTTTCATAATATTAACAAGTTTTTAAAAGAATTAAGCATAATATTTTATTTTGACAATTTTGGCTTTGTCATACCTAGCAGTACACTCACAATCTATTTTGAAAGGATAGTGTAACTTTTTAAGCACAAAAGTTAAAAAACTAATATAAAACCTGCTAAATATTAAACCTTAGACCACAGATATTAAAAAACCCAATAAAACCCGCTTTAACGTGGGTTTTATTGGGTTTTTTAGAGTCAGTTTTACCCAATAAAACCCACCCGGTTTTTTTGGGGCAGGTGGGTTTTTTGCAACCTTGTCAGAAATATGTCAAACACTTAAGCTCATAGCACGATGGTATTAACATGGCAAATGACGTCACAGCGCTTTCGTCAGTGATGCAGTATTTTGCCGCAAAGACAAAAACTGTCGTTTTAAAATTCATTTGGTGAATTATTAAAGCTTCAAATATACATAAAAATACTATCAATTTTCTTGATTTTTTGTGTTTTTCAATATAAAAGTGAAAAGGAAAATCTTGAAGTTACTCCATTAATCAAATAAAATGAGCAGATCTACAATTTGTTATATTTTCAGACCATTTATATGTGTCAGAAAGTAAAGTATAACTCAGTGATAAAAATTGGGAGATAAAAGGCAGGCGTCCAATGACGACTACTGTAAAAATCTTAGGCGTCAAATTAAGATTTTTAGCTGCAGTTTCTAAAATTCATATTACTGTATATAATTTTGGAGTGATTCTGAGTAAAAGAAAAATTTTGAAATTCGCATCAAATTTTCTGAAATATTACAACAGTACAGAAATCCACTCCCAATACTTTTTAAAAGGGTCGCACCCGTTTTACGAAATTTGCGTTTTTTGCTGTCTTTTGACAAAACTTCAATTTTTCGACGAAACTTGCCGTTGTTTCGCGATCATTCGATGAAATTTGACTTTTTTGCGATCTTTGTCGCAGTTGGACTTTTTTGCGATCTTTCGGCAAAATTTGCCGGCTTTTCGCGATACGTTGAGGAAATTTGCTTAATTTTTGTGATGTTTTGAGGAAATTTGCTGTTTTTTGCAATTTTTTGATAAATTTTAACGTGTTTTTCGTGATCTCTTGATGAAACTTGCCCGTTTTTTTTCGATTTTTTTGACGAAACGTGCTGTTTTTTCTCGATTTTTTGAAGAAACTTGCCGGTTTTTTCGCGATTTTTTCAAGAAATTTGCCTTTTTTGCGATCTTTTGAAGAAATTTGCCATTTTTTTCAAGACCTTTCGATGAAACTTACCGTTTATTCACGATCTTTTGAAGAAACTTGTTTTTTTCGCGATCTTTTGACAAACTTTGTCGTATTTTTTCATGATATTTGACAAAACTTGTCTCTTTTTTCGATCTTTTGACAAGCTTTGCCATGTTTTTTAGCGATCTGTTGACGAAATTGGTCGTTTTTCGCGATTGGTTGACGAATTTTACCGTTTCCCCACATTTTTTGGTGACTCTTTGTCGAAATTAGAATTTTTTCCATGATCCCTTGAAAAAATTGGCAATTTTTCTTAGGAAGATTGACTAAATTGTTTTTTTTTCGGCGATCAATTCTCGAAATTTGCTATACATTTTATGCCGAAATTTTCAGATTTATGACCGATTTTTTGTAATTTTCGGAAAATAACCTTAATTTATCAGAAAATTAGGACCAAAATCATCCTTGATACTACTTTTTAGAAAACCACAAATTATAGAAATTAATATCTAAGATTATAATAATTCAAGCAACTTTAAAACTAGTGTAAAGTTTTCTAATTATTGCTATATTTAGAAATTGATAATTACAGTTAAATATAGTAAATAATAATAATAATAACATAATGCATCTACATTTGAATTGAAGAATGATTCTGAATAAAAAAATTTCTGAAATTAAAAATTTTTTTAAAAGTTTACAGCAGAAGGGGGAGTTCTGGGAACAGCCCCCCCCCCTCTCGTTAATTATGCGTTTTTTTTCGCAATCCTTTGGCAAAAATTGCGGAATTTTTGTGATACCTTGAAGAAATTTGCTTTTCTTTGCAAACCTTTGATGGAATTGACGGATTTTATCGCGATCCTATGACAAGATTCTCATTTTTTACTGCAATTTTTTGACAAAATTCGCTTTTTCCTAAAGATTTTGTGACGAAATTAAGATTTGTTTTCACGATCCTTTGCAAAAAATTGCTTTTTTTTTTCGCGATCTTCTAACAAAGTTTGCGTTTTTCCAAGGATTTTTTTTTTTTTTTTTTTTTTGACGAAATTAAATTTTTTTTGTGATTCTTTTAAGAAATTTGCATTTTTTCTGCGATTCTTTGACGAAATTTGCATTTCTGTTCGCAATCCTTTGTAGAATTTGTGGATTTTTTCTTTCTTTTTTTTTTTTTTTTTGCTATTGTATAAAAAACTTTTCCTTTTTTGCTATTTTTTGAAAAAAAATTCACTCTTTTCGTAATCTTTTGCCGAAATCAGCGATTTTTTATTCGAACAATTGACGAAATTGATTTTTTTCGCGACTATTCCTCGAAATTCGCGATGTTTTTTAGTTCCGAATTTTCAGACTAGACCATTTTTTTTTTCAGAACTGAATGTCTTATAAATATTTTTTTTTTAAAAGCTAGGCATCAAATTTGACGACCGAGAATAATTTTGTAGTCGTCAAATTCAATTCTTTAGTTGCATTTGACGACTAACGACTGCTAATTTCTAACACTGTATAACTATAGATGAAATTACAAAAGAAGCTGCCTTTATATCTATGGCTTAATATTTTAAAAATGCAAAATAAAATTCAAGCAATTAAAAATATATATTATAAATTTATCATACGAATTGAATACTTCCAACTGAGCGAAAAATTGACCAGGTCGGGAATCAAATCCAGATACTTGGCTTACAACAAGGCCAATTCTTTACCTGTTAAGCTAACTGGGCGATAGCCGGCTGGGATTTCTCGCTCAGATAACCTTATTGGTCATAACATCTGGTCTGTCATTTAGACAATTCGGCAGAATGAACCGCAGGTAATGGAACTCCATATTAAGATGGAGTTATGTCCAGATGTTATGACCAATAAGGTTATCTGAGTAAGAAATCCCAACCGGCTATCGCCCAGTTAGCTTAACAAGTAAAGCATTGGTCTTGTAAGCCAAGTATCTGGGTTTGATTCCTGGCCTGGTCAATTTCTTGCTCAGTTGGAAATATTCAATTCGTACTATAAAGAAAAGCTTCTTGAGAGGAAAAATAAAATCTTTAAAAATTATGACTAATCTTTAAACATTAAGATAAACGGAAATTTTTTTGAAAAGCATACCATATATACTTGATTTTTTGGTACTGAGTGTTTTTCTTCTAAGCACTGCCGATCGCACTCATCCATTAACAGGAAATCTTCAAACGCAGGTGCACTTGAACTGCCAGTGGAAACAGAAGCTGAAAGAGAATAGATAAAATTAAGTATGGTCTGAACTTATACGAAATATTTTCTGAGATCAATCATTTTCAACACTTAATGACATTTTAAAAATCAGTATTTTTATCTATATCCCCCCCCCCTCCCAACCCCCTAAATTTAAAAACAGGCTAATTTAAAAAACCTACATTAAAATTAGACAGAATTTTAAACATTTAAAAGAACATTGAATGTGTAGTAGAGATCAAGTACCAATGCCTTGCAAGGCTGTCCTTTAAACATTATGATTTTATTACATTTTTGAAAAACATTACGAATGATATGAAGTTTAAAAATGACCATATAAATTTAAAAATTCTGAATTAATCTTAGGTCCTTCAAGGATAGATAGAGCTGTTGCAAACCACACATATTTGTTTCTAAGAAACAGGTATTCTTTAAGATACACAATACCGAACTGTTACTTAAAAATACGATTCGTTAATTGTATATGTCAAAACGCAGCCGAAAAAAGTGAAACTAACTTCAAACGCAACTTAAATTTGTATAATTTAAGTATAATTTGTATACACAGCCAGATAGTAAAGTGCGGTAGAAGATGAGAAATTGTGTTCGAACTCAGACAATTCGGCATCATTATTCTGTATGTATTAATTATTCTCAAATCTTCAATGCTTTGGATTTCGTATGGCAGGGTTAGTATGGAACATGGAATTTCATGACCAGGAAATTTTTTTGTACCAGTATTTTCTCTTAGAAAATCTAGCGTTAAATAGGACTTGCAGGACCAAACTTGTCAAACTCAACTTGCAGGAAATTACACTCAATCTAAAATCGAGGCTAACCAAAAACAGAGTTAACTAGACCTGTAACAAAAATAATAAAGCTTCACTTTTTTATTTTGTACTCTAATATATTTTGCATAATTATTCTGAGTTGTTAATAAAAATTGTGCAGTATTTTGTCAAGTCTGAATTCTTGTAATTCTTTAAATAGCACATAAAATAATAATGCATTTTAAAGATTTTTTTTCTCCCTCCCAGACAAACTTCCCTCCATTTATAAACGTTGGGAGGGAGACTCGCCTCCTGAAAAAAATCAAATTTCAAAAAAAAAAAAAAAAAATACTGATAGTTTACAAGGAAAATATTCATATGAACCATGTATGGGTTTGTTGATTCTTTTATTATGAGACAGAAAAAGAAGTAAACTGTAGACATTTTTCTAAAGCATCAAATGATAGAGCTGTTAATTATATGTATGCCAAGCGATATATTCAGTTAAAGGAGGTTCAACAATGAATTAAGAAACATTTGTTGGCAAAACATCATCCGTCATATATAATGGCAGATCCAGTCTTCAAGTTAGAGGAGGGGGGGGGGAGAGAAATCACATCCAGTATTGAATTAATAGACACTTTTCTCCAAGAGGGACTTTTGCGGCTCCGGTTGGAGAAGAGGGGAAATTGCAATTTTTGACTGTTAAAAACAAAATCTCAAAATTATCAGGGGAAACATTTCGTTGCTTTGGGAGGGGAATGTCCCCCCCCCCCAGGCACCCCCTGAATTCAACACTGGTCACATCACTTCATAATTAATTATTATATTGAAGGTTATTCTTAAATTAGAGTGACTATTTTTCTTTACTTTCGCTAATTCATTTTCATTCATAAATACAAATATTTGCATTAGTATTTCTAAAAATGAATATTTACACAGATTTCATTCAGATATGAAGAAATCCAAATGTTGTTAAGTTAGCCTTTTATGTTAGTTTTAGGATTTGACAGCTACAGAAATGTCCTCATGAAGGAGCAATTAGCAGTCGCGTCTGGAAATAAAGTTTAAAATGTTAAATCGTGGAATTTTTTGAAAGTTTTTCTTTTTTCTTTAAAATCTGCTTTTATTTAAAAATGAAAAAACACTTTTCAATCACGTTTCTGAATAAGAACACTTTCAACCCACAAATAAAATTTTTAATTGCAATTCAAAATTTTACTTGTTGCACAAATGCCATTAGAATTTTTTTTTTCTAGAATTAATTTAAAAATCATCTAAAATTTCATAATTACATTGAAGAAAAATGTTTCTGCAATACATATTTTAAAAATATTTAAGTTTAACTGAAATATAACATAAAATGTTCCACTGAGGTGCTTTACTTTTTGAATGACCTATACATGAAACACAGAAAAGAATATCTTATTGCTTAAAACAAAATAAAGTAAAAAAATTAACTGTGCACAACATATAATTAATAGAAAATGGATAATCCAAGTCAACTCAAATTTTTAAAAGAACTTGTTACATCAATTGTAAATATTCAAATTTTGATTTTTCAAAGCTGTTAAATAAAATCATTTTGTTAAAATGATCTTGTTTTCTGAATCTATTAAACAGCTTTGTTACAAAAAAAGCATTAAAATGAAAAAGATGCTGCTGTCATATCAGGGTGTCGGGTTTTTTCTTTAGTGACTTTCGCGAGAAAACACTGTTTTGAAATACTTGTTAGGCATACCGTGGCAAAACAAAATGTAGTTTTATTATATTTATAACATGTTTATTTTATTATAAAACACACACACACATTTACTTCAGAACAAAACATAAAATTTTCAATTTTATAAAACAAATTTATTTTTTACAGTAAATATAGATATTGTTTTATAAAATTATTTCTTATTCGGGCGATGACTAGGCCTATTTTTTTGTTTTGCATTTTAATAAAATTTTGCCAACATTAAAAAAATATAGAGGCAGAATAATTATAAAGAAATGCATTGCAAATAAAAATAAAAGAAAGTTCTTACCTTATATCAACATCCATTTTCCCTATTAATTCGAATTCGCCATGAGCTGAATGAAACATAAACATTGGATTCCTCTGTGGCCGGCGAGTTGAGGAGTTCAAAAAAAGCGCTCCACAGCTACTAAAAAGGACTGACGGTTATAGAACATCCATCGGCCGTTTTGGGGACAATTCGGTTGGATGGTCCGTTCACAGTTGTTCAGTGGCTGTTCAAGGGACAATGTGATTGGACCGTCCATTCCTTACTATCCTCAGCGCATTCACTGGATAGTTCGCATAGGATATGACACCCACAGGATCTATATAATCATTGTATGACGTCCGAAGGACAGTTGTGGTTGTCTGGGATGTGATGTCATTTTAAGCTCCTTTCATTAGAATTCGATTTATAAGCAATTTTCTTCTGCGTATGACCTTTTTTTTCGTTCACAGATCTCCCGCTTTGGAAAAATCTGTTCAAAATGACGTTTTTGATTGCTTTTATTGCAATATTTTCTGCATTTATCAAAGAATCGACAATCACGACACCTTGTGTATTTTCTAAATAAGACAATTTTCCAGTTTGATGCATATGGGAGCAAAAATGAATTTAAAAATAAATCGGAAAATAAGCAGTTTGGATCGAAATACACCCTTAAATGCCAAACGTTTTAACTTAACAAAACTTTTTTAAACGGTCATAATATCACCCCTACCTAAAACTTGTACTGATCTGCCTGATCTCATTAAATATAAAAATTGGTTTTATTTTAATAGGTAAGCGATACTGTTCATGGAGATTAACTAATTACAAGAGCAATACATTATATAAAATATACTGTTAAAAAATAACATTTTACGTAGAAAAAAATATAAGTCGTACAATAAAGGTTGTGGAATGCAAAGGGAACTCTATCTAGTAATGCCTAACACTGAAACCAGACTGTTCAAAATAACCTGAATGGTTGATGATGTAATGGATATAATACCAACAGATATTTTAGCTTCATAAAAATTTCTAAATTTGTATTTATTATTTTACTTTTAAATTGTACATCACTGTGATAATTTATTATACTAAAATGCACCAATATTTAAATTTATACCTATGCGCTTCTTGTACGCACTTAACTTTTATTTTAGTATTTAAAATTTATTGACGACTTCTTGATTATTAAAAAAGTCTAAATTAAAACAAATATACATTTTTTTCACCGTCACAAATATATTGCACATTATCAACTTTTCCCTATTAACAAATTGTATAAAAACATTATCTTTATTTAAATGTGGCCGTAATCTTTTGCCAATCAAAATAGGTTCTGTTACACAACAAAATCGAAAACAACATTTTTTTGTTGTTGTTGTTGTATGAAGAATGACTTTACCTTTAGGCACGTTTCACTATCAAGTCGATATACAAAATTTGTAGCTAAATGAGTAGCAAAAAGGGACTCTTTTATTACAGAAAATTTTTGAATAAACCTGAGATTTATAGTTAGTCCTTCCCCAAATAGTTTGTAAATCTGAGCGATGAAATTTTATCCTATATCATGTAAAAATAGCATAATTCTCCAAATGAACAATCACTTGCGTAATATTTGATTGAATATCTGTAAGGTGGGAGATATTGCTACAAGTTTGGAAAGCGAAATATTACATATGAATCTTGACGTTTTCTTTCACCATCCAGATTAAACCAACTTTTAAAATGGTTCATTCGTAAACTTGCAAAAATTCTTTAAGAATTATATCATAAAAAGAAAATAGCTTTTAACTGAAAATTGATTAATTAATCTTTTTTAACTCATTTTCAGTTAGAAACTACTTTTAATAATTAGAAGACATCATAATTAATCAGAAAATTTAATTACAATGCATGTTTTAAACATTTATTCGACTTTCACTAAATATCTTATTAAATAAGATATTTATTAAGAGCCTAATAACATAAAAAATGTTATTTTTCTTTATAAAGGAATATTCATACAGTGTAAAAAAAAAATCTGTAATTCTACAGATATAAAGTTAGAGAAATCTGTATTAGAGGTCTGTACAGGTTGCAATTTTCAGGCTCGGCTCTGGCTCGATTCATAGAAATGAAAATTCGGCAAAGCCCGGCCTATACAAAAACTAAAAGTTCGGCCCAAGCCGTAAAAATAATTAAGATCTCGGCCCGAGTAAATTTCTAAAAGACAATGATTTTTACACCCATCTGAATAAAAATTTGCCTCCTACGAGGAGTTCTGACCAAAAATATTGACTTAACTTTTTTTTTCATGTTTATAATCTTCATTTTTATAGAAGTGTGCAGGCTGATTTTTTTTATATATCAGATCAACAGTTTCTGATTACCGTCGCAGCAAACTTCCACCAGTAAATTTTTATTAGAAAAATTTTCTTTAATTTAAAGCTTTTTTCCTGAATCAGTTCTCTCACAAATATTGTTAAAATTTCTACATATTTTTACTTGTAGAAGTTTGCGCCGGTATTATGGTTTATTTATTTATTTATTTATTTATTTATTTATTTATTTATTATCTGACTCTAACAGGTGATTGTCTAGGTTGTTACAATATGCATTTCTCACTTCATATGTTGGTTAGGCTGCAATTCGCAGCACGAAATAGAACCATCATCTTGAGCACACAATCCCGCGGCGTATTGCAGCCTAACCAACATATGAAGTGAGAAATGCTAAGCTGCGAATCGTCCTCGTAGCTTAAATGGTAGAGCACTTGGAGCGCTGTTCCAAGGGTTCCGGGTTGCATTTTCAGAAAGAATCACGTTTTGAGCACCTTATCGCCAGAACAACGATTGGCGCGGAGATGAAGTCAATAATACGCACCCTTTCTTGTTTGTGACGTCAAACGTCTAGCGAATAGCAACCTTTCCTTTTGCAAAGAGATCTCGCTTATTGTTCATTTGTTTATTTCGTAAATGTTTTCAAGCAAAGACTATAATATGAGGAAATATTATTCATCGTTGTTTACGATTAAAACGCAGCTTAAAACAAAGAGCCTTTTTCAGATTAAAATGCTTTAAATTTCACAAAATATCTAAACATAGGTTTTTTTTCTCTCTCTCTCTCTCTCTCTCTCTCTCTCTCAATTCAAAAATATTATTTCCTTAACTCGCTATGTTCGAAGACATTGAGACGTTAATTAAAAACAGTAGTAAAGATTCTCTTGTAATAAGTATAATTCTATTAATCATATGTTTTATGACACAATTGAACTTAGTTTATTTTGTGTTTGGCGGTGCAGCTAGCTGAAGTTCTCGCTTTCGCCAACTCGCCAAGGCTGGTGCTCAAAACGTGATTCTTTCTAAAAATGCTTCCGGGTTTGATCCCCGGCTTGGACATTTTTCACTAAGTTGGTTCTACGCTTAGTTAGTAATGTGAAAATTCACGTATTAGATATTCTAGATTTTCAAGCGTAATTTCACTGCTGAAAATTAATTGAGAAATTGATTAATTAAAATATATAACACAATATATTTTAGATGGCAGACTCAATCTATTTAATCATCATGCAGATTTTATCTATTTTCGAAAGCTATCATCCGTAAGTATTCACCTGTAAACGTTGACATAAAAAAAACATAAAAGAAAAGAGTTTCTTTCTACGAATTGATTAATGAATCTTCATTTATTTGGACTATTCACGAGGCATAATCATTTAGAAAGTTTTAACTACAAGAATTACTTCCATTTTTCTACCATCACACTCGTGTTTTAAAAATTAATTAGGTGCAATAAATATCCCATTTCTTTTTTTCTCTCTTCTTCTTCATCTTCTTTTTTTATCATTATTAAAAATAATATTTTTAGGCTATAATGGAACATTTGTGCTGATTTGAAACAAATAACTGAATATAAAAGCCATAGGATAGAGTATTTTAATAAAACTTAAAGCAATTCTTTATTTATTGCTATTATTTAATACCACGGTGTACAATAGCTACGGCTTCTGGGAATAAGGTGGAGTTGCAACTTATAAAATACATATAAGCTGAATTATTCATGAAAATCACCTGAAGAAAGTAAGAGAAAACAATTTCTACTTTGACCTAATAAATCTTTAGTGGACAGAGCAGATGTTTTTATATACTTTTCTTTTGTTTATACGGGCACTACCTTGCAGGACAAGGCTTCATGTTTTGTTTGATTAATTGCATTAATACATTTTATACGGGTTTTTATTAAAGCGTGGGTTGGCATGTTAAAGATATCTGTGGGAGTTGATTAATTTTTATGGTTCCGGGCAATTTCATATTTAAAAATTCTTCAGTCTGAGAACTTAATTAGCATAATGCTGTAAAATATGACCTGTATAATGAAACCTATTTATAAGTTAATGTGAAAATATTTTTATTAAATTACTTACTATTTTTTAGTAAATTTATTTCTTAACTTTTATGGTACATATCAAACAATATACTATACTATACTATATTATTACTATTATTACTAACATATATCCATGTATATATAATATATATTACATTAAAAAATTAAATTAAATTCTTTTAACTTGTGATTACTTTTTCAATGTATAATTATCAGCAATCTTCCAGAAAAAATTATACATAAAATATTTAATAAGAAAGCATAAAAACGTCGTTTAATGTAAAATGGACAAAATGTCCCGCATTTGAAGCTTACATAAATACCTATATTTACCATTTTATAAGTTTTAAAAATAAAAAAAACTATGCATTAAAATTAACAAAAAAAAAAAAAAGGGATATTTCCATATTAGCATAGTTGTTTTAATCTAAAGGCACAATAGCACTGTTTAAACAGAAATAATATGAAGAAAAGCTGTTCCACACGTGATATAGAATGGCCTTTTAACAAATTTAAAACTCTCCACATTTTAAACTCTAGACTTTAGTAAGCTATCCGTTTTTATGATAAGTGTATAATAAATATAATATATAATAAAAGTACTTACATTTTAAATGGAAGACCTATGTAATCTGCCCGTTTCAGGGTCATTCAAAGAAAAAACTGACAAAATGTTTTATATGACAAAACACTTAAACAAATATTTATATCTATCGACTTATAAGTTGCTAAAACATAAATTATACATTAAAAATAGCACAAAACTCCAGATTTTCATATTTGAATTACTGTTTTAACTTTAGGATATAATAAGATTATTAAAACAGCGGAAATATGTAAAAAAGCTGTACCGCACGTGACATGGAATGACCCAAAATCACTAAGCAAATTTTACTCTGTTGTTAATGTTTTCACCACTTTATATAATCACTAATACTTTTAAGAAGTACAAGTGGAAAAAATTGATTTCTATAGAAAAAATCGTTTTTTTTTTTACTCTGAAAACTATGAATTCTTAAAATACCCAATAGCTTAATAGAATATTTATTTATTTATTTTTATTTAACACATGTTTTTTACTGATTTACGTTTGAACTTCTGACTTATTTTTTATAGGCTTTCTAAAAATATATAAATAAAATTTTAATCATAAGTACGTTATATATAAATTACTAAATGAAATTAATTTAAGATTATCTTTTAAAAAAGGCATGCATTCCGTATAGATAATGAAACATTTTCCATTACTGATAGAATAATGTTTAGAAATTTTATTATTAGGGTTCCGTACTCAAAAATTGAAGGCCAGGTCGACGCTTCACTCAGCACTGATCACTTGGTCTTCAATCGCCTTAAGCGCCACCTATTGTTTGATATGCGAACTAAAATAAAAAATTACGGTAAAAAAACTCCTGACATTGTACATAACCCTGCTGCAAATTTTTTTTAAATAGCTGTCACCGTTTGCAAGTTGTTGAATTTTAAAATCCATCAGTCATTTTTGGGACACCCGGTATATATAACTATATATATATGTATATATACAGGGTGAGTCATAAATATCGAAACAATAGGCTATCTCCTTAAATATTGCCCCTAGACCCATACTTCCAATTGCAAAAATTCATAAAAAAAGATGAATTTTTTGATAAGATAAGTTGCAACTCCATGGGGGCTCTGTTTTAAAAAATACGAAAATTAAGTTTTTATACGGCCCCCAGAGGATAAAACTTCCAATTAGAAAAAAATTCTTTATCCCTTCCTGAATTGAACAAAAAAAATTTCATCTCGATATCTGCAAATCCCCGAAAGATATTAATATCCAAAATTCCTGACTTACACTTAAGCATGCCTCTGAGCGCAGCAAAATCAGTTCATTTGAAGTACAATTAAGGGATCGACCATAAATTTACGTATTGTTAAATGTCGATCCAAGACAACACTTAAACTTTTAGATATAAAATAAAAGCGTATAGGTTTTGCTTTAAACTTCGATGAAATATGCTAGATGTCTGCAATATTTCGACCTTGCCGCTAACTTCGTAAATGGCACGGCTCATTGAACGGACCGTCTTATTAAACGCTTATTAAAAGTGTTATCAAATTAAGTGATATTAATTAAACTCTCATTAAAAGTGTCTTAAAAACTTATTGGCGCAGGCAATAAGTTTAGTAAATATAGTAATAGCGAAAATGACTCTTCTATTAGCGGAATCAATGGAAATATATTTTAATAAATTACATAGAAATATTTTAAAAAATCTACTTTATACTACAGTTAAACCGCTATAACGGACACTCCCGAATAGCAGACACCTCTGTTTAACGGACTATTTTCCAATCCCCATTCTCAAAACCTAAATTTGTGTATGTTTAACCTCAGAATAACGAACATTCCGAATAGTGGACACTATTTAAGGCGATAAAGGATGAAAAAGTATTTTTTAAGGACAAAAAAAAAAATGAAATGAAAAAAAGTAAAAAGGCCTCTAAATTTATCAGGGAATTTTGTGATAAATGAGCTGGGGAAAATCCCCCCCCCCCCCCACGTTCAGAGTTGAATTGAAGGGGTTGCCAAGGAGGGACATCTTCCAGAGCATTGAAATATCCCCTCGGAAAATTGAGATTTTATGCTTTTTACAGCCAAAAAGTGCAATCCCCCTCCCCGACCGGAACTCTATAATATCCAATAATGTCACTTTGAAAAACAAATTACATGTAATCGCAAGCAAAAGTTAACTTTTGTAACAGGGTTTTTTTCACAAGCATGTAATGAACAGTGGGTAAAAGTGTGTACAGTTTTATTTAGCCCCATTGCTTAAAAAATAATTTTAATTTCTGATTAATCATATAAAAGAGGTTTTAGGACACATAAAAGTCAATTAATAAAATGATAAACGTTTCTTAGCACTTTTTGAATATCTTTGATTTTCCCAATAGCGGACACCTCCGAATAGCGGACAATTTCTGCGTTCCTGAGGTGTCCGTTATTTAGAGGTTTTACTGTATTCAGTTTCAAAATTTATGAAGGTTTTAAACCTATTTTTGCTTTCTTCTATTTTTACAAGAAGAAAGTATTGGATTCATGAAAATTTTGAATTCCGGTTTTCGATGGATTCACACGTTTTAGGGCTCAGAGATACCGAAAAACATGTTTTTATGAAATGTCTGTCTGTGAGTCACAGCACAATGAAAAAATTTGAAATCGACGTGATAAAAAAATAAAGTTTAAATCAACTGACGCATTTAAACAGTAATTAAAGAAGGTGAAAATGGCAAAACTTAAACAAAATCTGAAATCGAAATTATACAGCATTTAAACGTTAGGAGCCCATCTTTGTTTAAAACTAAATGCACTTTACTGCATCAAATGTTTTTATTTCAGTATTTCTCATTTTTAAACTGACATACGTCAATAACCGTCGGTTACGGTAACTTTTCAGCTCAGAAAATTTACTTTTAAAAATATGATTTGTTTACAAAAATTACTTTTTTTTTAATATTGGTATTTTAAATACTTTTATTTTTTTTAAATACATATTATTTAAAATGCTGAATTAAAATTGAAAATTAGACATTTTCGTTTAATCAAAAGAAAAAAATTCAACGCGACAAATAATATTTTGAGTTATAACAATTTTAATTTACTCAATTTTTTTTTTTTTTCGAAAAAAAAATATTAAGAAGTCTTATGATGTGATTATGCTTACAAATTATATGGTTAACCATCACAAAACATTCAAAATTCCAACTTTATAAATAAATAAATAAAATAAATGTTTCCTGGACCCATTACAGCATCATTGTTTCTTCAATTACACGCATTTCAATTTATGTCTGATCCCTTGAAATCTCACGATTTATTAAAATTGTCATAACTTTCTGAGTTTTGAAGATATCAAGATGAAATTTTTTTTGTTCAGTTCAGGAATGAATAAGGAAAAATTTTCTAATTGGATGTTTTATCCTCTGGGGGCCGTATAAAAATTTAATTTTCGTATTTTTTAAAATAGACCCCCCATGGAGTTTCAACTTATCTTATCGAAAAATTCACCTTTTTTTATGAAACTTTGCAATTGGAATTATGGGTCTAGGGGCAATATTTAAGGAGATAGCCTATTGTTTCGATATTTATGACTCACCCTGTATGGTTATATATATATATATATATATATATATATATATATATATATATTTATATTTGTAATAGTTTTTCTATTTCAATTATTATATTGATAATTCTATTATGGTCTTATTACTTTTCTAATATATTTCTTTGAAATGAGTTCTCATTTGCGATTAATCGGGCAATATGGAAATTATTTTTAGGTCTATCCTGATTTCCATTCAGAAATTAATCGCAATTAATGTGGCTATTTAGTATTGCCGTTGATAACGAGCTAAATACCACATTTCCAATTTTATTTCTAATTCTGAAAACTCCTCTGTATAATGAAAACTCCTCTGTAAAATATATATATATATCTGATTTTTGTCATGCAGTAACTAACGTATTTATGAGCCGATTTGAATGAAACTTGGTATGTACATGGTACATACAAATGTCTCGACCGAGTTCGTTAGCCAGCATCATCCGCCATCTTGTTTCAAAATGGCGGCCATTTAATTTTTTTTAATTTAAAATTTAAAATTAAATGCGAAAAAATTAAAAGTTGAAAAATAATTTTTTTTATGTGTTAGAACGTAAAACAACGATTCCAGAACACTTTTTATTTTGTCTATATCTTAAAAAATGAATGCGTTATAAGACTTTGAATTTTTCTCATGTCTGACTTTTTGAAACGATCTGATTTTTGTCACGTGATAACACGCGTATTTATGAATCGATTTGGATGTAACTTGGTGTGTACATAGTAAGTAATGAGGCCTGGACCGAGTTCGTTAGTCAGTTCCATCCGCCATTTTGTTTCAAAATTTTGGCCATTTAAAAAAAATTTTAAAATTAAAATTTAAAATTAAGTACAAAAAAGTGAGAAATTGAAAAAGATTTTTATTTTATGCATTTGACCTTGATACAAAGATTCCAGAGCATTTTTTGTTTCGTCTGTATCTTAAAAAATGGCTGAGTTATAGCACTTTTAATTTCTAGTGTTACTCATATTTTGAAATGATCTGAATTTCGTGACGCTTTTATAAACCGATTTGGATGAAATCGGTTTGGTGCGTACATAGTACATACCGATGTCTGAACCGAGTTCGTTGGCCATTTCCATCCGCCATCTTGTTTCAAAATCGCGGAATATTATTTTATTTTTTAATTTAAATTTTAAAATTAGGTTAAAAAAAGTAAGAAATTGAAAAAGATTTTTCTTTTGTGTGTTTGGCTTTGATACAAAGATTCCAGAGCATTTTTTGTTTCTTCCATATGTCTTGAAAAATGGCTGAGTTATAGCACTTTCAATTTCCACTGTGGTTGACATTTTGAAAGGGTGCTTAGTACATGCCAATGTCTTGACCGAGTTTACTGGCCAACTTTACCCGTCATATTGTTTCAAAATGGCGGCCATTTCATTTTGTCAAAAATCTTTTAAATGTATAATGATGTACAAACAAAAAATTAGAAATTGAAAATAGGTTCTTTCTAAGATATTTATCTTAATAATGAATTCCAGAGTATTTTTTGTTTTGTTTTTATCTTAAAAAATGCCTGAGATATAACAGTTTGAATTTCTAATGTGGGTGACATTTTTTTAAAATCAATTTGTCCTCGACAACACTCGTATATATTAATCGATTTCGATATGAGTGTGCATGTGCACATGAATTAAGATTTCGACCAAGCTCATTCGTTTGTTTTATCCATCGTGTTGCTTTAAAATGGCATACAGTATATGATATCGTGGAATTTGGAGACTCTCTAAATCGCTGAAAATAAAACCAGGTTGGATAAAATATAACTAATTTCTAAAAATTCCTATTAATATTCAGTAGACAAAAACTAGTATTCAATCTTATAAAATCGGATTCCACTAATTTGAGCTTCTTATGTTTGAATAATATAACTTAATTTAAAGTAAATAAATAAATAAATAAATAAGTATATGAAAGCTACCTCTTCCTCCCGGCATTGCCAGAAGGACTGTTTTCATTTGTTTCTTTCGGATTTATACAATGACAAACCAGTAGCCTCACCTTTTTATTTCGTCTATCAGTACGCTCCTTACGGGGTTTCTAAATTTTTTTGTAACGTATTGCTGGCAGATTTGTCTTGTTAACTTATCAAGTTCAGCCTTGAATTTAAAATTCTCCATATGTTATTATCTAATGATTTATGTACTCTCGATAAATTTATTATGAAAATACGTATAAGGGACAATATGTAGCGCATGATTTTGATCAGCCACTCTCTGACCACTCTAATCATCATCATGTATATTTGAGCATATGTAATGTAGTTCTCTCGGGTGCATGTCTTATATAGCAATAAAAGAGGAAAGAGATAAATCTACGAAAGAAGTTACATTTTGTTTTAAAAAATTATAGAGATTTCTTTGAAGCTTGCTAGCCAAAAAACGTTTAATGTAAAAAGGAAAAAAATCATTTAAATAAATTCCTTGTAAAAAGGAAAAAAAATGATTTGAATAAATTTCTTTCACAAGTGGAATTTTTTTTAATCGTAATTAATTATGCAGTTTTAAAATGTTAATAAAATTGATTAAGGGGCTATGCATATATAACGTTATCATTTTAGGGGGGAGGGGTGTCTATCACATGATATCGTAAGATATCTCGAGGGGGAAGGGGGTTATCGTTTGATATCGATATCATTTTAAATCCAACCAAACTTTTCTCTTTTTATCTTTAACATGGTCTTTGGTTCAAAATAGTATGCTATCTTTGTTTAGTCTATTGTCTATTTTTATGAAAATACAAAGTTATTATTGAAATTACTAAATTAATATAAAATTATTTAATTTTAAAATATGGAATATCCCCAACGTTTTACATTCCTATTCTTCTCCATATATGTATGCATAAATAATCGCTGTTCGAGAAGCTAATTCGAAGTACATTTGAAATGAAACTTGTGTTTACTAATAAATGTAACAGAAAAAATATTGTTAACTTGTTTTGTTGATAAGAATTTCTATTATCCGTATCATTCGTGCTCCTCCGTGCAGGTCATGTGCAAAAAGATATTATGTAACATGGAACAAATATCTATTACAAAATTGTTTTAAGTTTTATATGATATAGAGTTATTTCATTTATAAAATGATATGTTATTGACTTATAGTCATTTGAATGAATAAAGTATGCGAAAAATAAATGTAACCAGTTTCACTCCAAATAAAAGAAATAAATTCTAAAAATCAAAAGTTTTTTAGACATTGATAACGACATCATTAAGGATGTGGGGCGGGGGTGCAAGAGATGATAACGTATGATATTGGAAGGGAGGGGGTCCAAAATTACCAAAAACCTGACAACGTTATATATGCACAGACCCTAAAGCGCATTTAAAAATATTGAATTTATAAAATTTAGGCCACAGATCTGTCTATAAATATTTCATTTCATTTCATTGACACAATAGAAGTATCTTTCAAATATTTATTTTTGAAATACACTAAAATAGAAAGTATATAAAATTAATTTCTTTGAGCAGAAAAATCTTTCTTCCACCCTCTTTAAAATGTTAAAAGTAAAACATACATTGTCAAAGAAAAATTTTCATAAATAAAAACATAGTAAAATTTAGCTTTTGTATTTTAAATTTTAACACTATAAAAATAAATTAAAATAGAATGAATTGAATCTGTGGAGTTAAAAATATAATCAATTTTGTGGACGGACCATTTTTTATATACATTGTAATACATGAATATATCGCTATTGCATTAGTTCTACAAAATAGCTAATCCCCTCCCCCTTCAGAGATTCAGCCAAAGCATTAACTGCCTGTATTAGGATGTTTTCAATATTTGGCGAAATTTATGGAAAATTGAATGAACCGGTTAGGAGTTGACAAGCATAAAAACTAATACTCCTAATGAAACAAATGAACAGTTAAAAGGATGAAATTTACTATCCAATACTGTTGCTAATGAAAGCTACCTATTCAAGTAATGTCTATTTTTTTCCCTATTTTTAATAAAATGCACTGGTCTAATATATTGTAGCATGTAATTATTTATCTTAAGTACTTTGCAAATATTTTTTAAACTGTTATTTGTGTCAGTTAATATTCCTTTAAACAAACTTGATTTCAAGTCAACTTGATCATTGATAAACAAGGATGTTTGTATTACAAATACATATTCTACAGTGCTTATCAATACTTACAATTGTATAAAATTTATGATTTACATTTTCAGCGACCTTATAATTTTGGCCAAAATATAGTTGTACAGTATGCAAAAAATATAGAAAAATCAAAATAAAGAAAATACCATCAGACAAATCAAGTCCAATCTATGCAATTCAAAATAGAATGGCATATATATAAATTGGAATTAAATAGAATTATAAAATGTAAATATTAAAGTTCATTTTGTATAGCTAAATACATAACATTAACTACAATAACTCTGGCGACATTATACCATAGGATCCGAGCAGAAAGTAATTAATAAAAATTATGAGAAAATTAAGATAGTTACAATGCTACGTAGTTTCAAACAGTTAGAATGTAAATATTTAAATAATACATATAATTATTTCTAAAATGGCAATCAACATAATTGTGAGGGTACAAAAGGAACATTAATACATAAAATTAAAAATTAAAATTAATCAAAAATAAAAAATGAAAAATGAAGCATTAGACAAACTACATTTGAGCCGTAATAATAAAGAAAAGATTTACGCGTATATAATTCGGTATTAAATATTATTTATCAAAATATTGAAGATTAATTGCAGCAGTTCCAGGAATGATTTATGAAGTAACAATGAGCATTAGGTAATTAAGACACAATACTTACATACAGATATATAATAGAGAAAAGAAGAAGATGGGTTTAAATAAAATAATAGATATTCCATTAAACATAAAATAATATAAATTGCAGAGTATAAAGAATTAATTACTTCTATGATTGTCTTACATTTTCATTAACATAAATATTCCACAGCAGAAACTTTTGATTTCGTCTCACGTCTGTTTAATTACTGTAATTACCTAAAATAAAGTGTGCCTTCACGATTACAATAGTGAAATTAATGGCAAAGTCGTCGTAATACTTTCTTTGCTATATTTTACTTACTTGTCGAATAAACTGTATTAGCTCCATTGTAGACGCTTCATCGTGAAATAAATGTATTTTCCAATGCTCTTTACGTGTTACTCAAAAGATGATATTTATCGCAAATAATTTATTAGTTTTTAATAATTATGCATTTTTTGTAAAGTATAAAACCAAATAAAAAGTAAACTCACATGAGCTCATTCGTGACCGCCTTATTACTTTTTTCTATCTTTACAAGAAAAAAAATACTGGATTCCCGAAATTTTTCGAAATCCGGTTTTCGACGGATTTACTCGTTTTAGAGGTCAGAGAATCCGAAAAACATGTTTTTATAAAATGTCTGTCTGTAAGTTTGTCTGTGTGTGACAAAAATTTTGAGGGTGCTCTAAGAACTAAAGCACTGAATTTCGCAAAACTTTAGATTCTGTTAAAACTTGATGTAAACTAGATATGATTTGTTTTTGGCTCCCTGATGTCACGTCTGCCCCACTTTGGAAACCACTGCTTTAAGGGTTAATATCTCGGCCAATACCCGATGATTATTTATTTATTTTTTTTTTTTTTCGAAAATCATTATCAAAAAAATCCCTGTCGGCTGGGCCTATAGGCGGAGGTAGATTTCGAAGAATGCTTATTTCAACAAATATATATATATATATATATATATATATATTTGTTGAAATAAGCATTCTTCGAAATCTACCTCCGCCTATAGGCCCAGCCAACAGGGATTTTTTTGATAATGATTTTCGAAAAAAAAAATAAATATATATATATATATATATATATATATATATATATATATATATGATTAGAGATAAACCCAGTTTAATAACTTCATTTGGCCGTTTATGAAAAATTTTTAATTTCATTTTTCTGCAAAAACTGATTTTATCAGAATCATCTTAAGAAAAATTCAGCTCAAATGCCCATTTTGACAACATATTTTGAAATAAATTCTGAATTTATTAAAAAATCGACCAAAACAGTACATTATACAGTTCCTAAATAACAAAAAACTGTCAGTTGAATGCATTTGAGAAAAAAATTGAATTTAAAAATGAGTCATAAAATAACCGATTTGTTGTTTTAATACATCCTTAATTCTTTAATCATGATTGCTTTGGAAATTTTTGTGCGAAACACTCATTTTGACAGCATTTTAAAAAATATATTCTATCTTTATCAAAAAACTGGCCAATGCGTCACAGTATATAGTTCCTAAATAAGAGGATCTGTAAATTGGATGCGTTTGAGAGCGAAAATCGATTTTAAAAGGAGTATAAAAAACGCAATTTGCTATGTGAAAACTTCCTTAAATTTTCAAATCAGGAAGACTTCGGGAAATTCTATGCAAAATACCTTTTTTGGTAGCCTTTTTCGAAATATATTCTGTCTTTATCAAAAAACCGATCAATGCATCACATTATATAGTTCCTAAATAAGAGGATCTGTAAATTGGATGCGTTTGGGAGCAAAAATGGATTTAAAAACGAGTCAGAAAATAACGCAATTTCTTAATTGAACACTTCTTTAAATTTTCAGTCACGATGATTTCAGAAAATTCTGTTCAAAATACCCTTTTTGGTAGCCTTTTTTGAAATATATTCTGTCTTTATCAGAAAACTGACCAATGCGTCACTTTATGCAGTTTCTAAATAAGAGGATCTGTAAATTGGATGCGTTTGAGAACAAAAATGAATTTAAAAACGAGTCAGAAAGAAACGCAATTTCTTATTTGAATACTTCCTTCAATTTTCAGTCCCGATGACTTTGGGAAATTCTGTTCAAAATACCCTTTTTGGTAGCCTTTTTTGAAATATATTCTGTCCTTATCAGAAAATTGACCAATGCATCACTTTATACAGTTTCTAAATAAGAGGATCTACCATTTGGATGCGTTTAAAATCAAAAATGAATTTAAAAATGAGTCAGAATATAAGCAGTTTGGATTTGAGGTTTTTTCTCCAACTCCTATTTTTGTTTAATTTCTTTTTGCTATACGAATTGGTCCTATGAAAAACTTGTCAATATAAAAGTTGTAGATATTTTTGAGAAGATGTAAAATAAATTTAATCAGATTTGATATCTTAAAAATTGACGGAGTTATGGATTTTTCTCTTTTTTCACCGCCCTTTTTCTTTTCGTTTTTATTTTTTTCATCGGTAAAAGTTGGTCCTATCAAAAACTTGTAAATGCAAAAGTTTTAGATAATTTTAAGAACATTTACAAAAAATTTAGTTGGACTTGATATCTTGAAAATTGACGACGTTATGAATTTTTTTCTCTCAAAACACCTGTTTTTTTTGCCCCTTGAGCCCACTTCTAAATTTATCAAAAATCTGTCATGCATAAACTTTTGGCCCATTTTTAGGAAGTAATATAAACTTTAAACCGATTCGATATCTACTTTAACTAAGAATTTATGGCGTTTTTTTGGTTTACACTAAAACGCCCCCTATTCCGACCCCCATGGTCCGATTTTGACCATTAACGAACTTAGCTTTGATTTTATGTACCAGTTTGGTGGAGATTGGTGAAAAATTATGGAAGTTATCGTGTCCATAAAAAAGTGAGATATATATATATATATATATATATATATAGATAGATAGATAGATAAACTGGTGCGATTGCAATAGGTAGTATTTCATACGAAATCTACCTAAAATGCTTTTATAAATCTTCAACGACAGATAACCTTAGCGTTCCTCAAAACTTTTGCTGAAGACTCGAAAATCGAGATTTAAGTGTAATGGAAAAATAGTTTTTTCTCGAAAATAATGTGACTTAGGATAATCACTATAGTTTTTCTGCAAAGTTTAAATTAATGCCTACTACCTCTAATTTTTTTATAATTTTAGTTTCAGAAGATTCGAAAATACAGGGGGTGGGGGGATCTACTTTTGCACTGCATTTTTGACAATATCTCTGAAAATATATTACCTAAAATTAAACGAAATCTATTTTTCAGTTCAACGTAATAAAAGCTTTCGTAAGATACCCACACGGTATACAAATAAAGATTTTTTTTCTTCAAGTAACTTTATTAGCCCCCTATCCCCTTCCCTCTTAAATATATTTGTCAATATTTAATAATCTGTAAATATGTGGATCAATAGTTTTTATTACTTCCCCAATTTGAACTTTCCTCGTTCAGTACTTTACGAGTAAAATTGTTGTGACAGACAGACAAATGTGCGATTTTATAAAAGTTCCGTTTTTACTTTTTAAGTACAGAACCCTCAAAATCGACCAAAACGGCTCATTATTGTCGAAACGTCAATGAAGGCTGACTGTGAACACACGAAAAGTTTTAGGTTTCTGTCTGTTAATTAGTCTGTCAATTCCCCGATAACTGCCACAAAAAAACATCCGATTAGCTTGATGGATTTAAATATAAATTATATATGCTGAAATTTTTAAATAGGAGTCTTAAAATTATTCCTTAAGTTTGTAATTTTGTCAAGACATTTGTCAGAGTTATTAAAGTAGATGTATAACTTATCATGGAATTTTATGCAGGCGTTCGAATAATATAAAACAGTTTATTTCATAAATACACTTATTTTAAATGAACATATTTCATTTTTAACACTTTCCAACAAATTTGAAAAAGTGTTTATGATTTCGGTTTGTCGGACCGTCTGTCCGTCTGGCCGCGCTATAACTTCCGTAAATGTACTCGGAATGCCCTGAAATTTTTGGAACTTATTGACGCTTATCATGGCACTAATCCTATTTCAAAACACGAATCCTGTTTCAAGTTTCTAGCATGATTAGTTTATTTACAGGGACATTCAAAATTTACCGTTACATTATGGCCTAAGGGGGAAATCGTTTCAAATGAATTTTAAAAATGTTACATCCTGTCAAACATATTAAAATTTATAAGCATTAACGAAGAGTACTAAGGCATGCATTTTGTAAAATATGCTGCGATAAAATAGTATTTTGTTTAGAGGACCACACAAAACAATTCCATTACATAATGTTAAAAGGGGGGAAAGTGTGCGACATATTTTAACTACATTAAACTTTTTAAGGAATAATAAAATTTATGTACGTTTCTGAGGCTTAATATAAGTTTTATAATATAGTCATGCATAATACGAAGTGCATAGCATTTACAGCATTGCTGATTCTGAAGATCTACACATTTAAAATAAGAAAAAAAAAAAATCTTTAAAATTTTTATCCTGTTCTTTCGCCAAAATTGTTTCAATCCTTTTGTCTTCCCAGCATATAATGTTTAAAATCTTAGAAATTGTGCTACATATGGTACTTTACTTTGCACTAACATACAATAAATAATCATCTAAATTGCTATTTCCTTCCCAGCAAAATTTCTTTTTCATTTTACTGCTCCTGAACAGTTCCGAACAATATTTTAAATTTAATTCTCCTTATTTGTTACATTGCAATAATATTAAATAAAGTATTCAATGATCCAATTATGGCAAGAAGAGGGGGGGGGGATAAAGTAATAAAGTATCTTTTTTTCTGTTTGTTTGTTTTTGTTCAACTTTTAAGAATATAGAAAGATTTTGTTGATATAGAATTTCATCGAGAAAGCATATTAACATTCTGCTTATGGTCTTCATGAATGTTGAAAACTATTTTTTGTTTTTTCAATAACTGTTTTAAATTGTTAATTCAACTATTTGAATGATTTATATTCGCTTAAACAAAAAGATTTCTTCCAATAAAAGACGTTTTAGGAGCCAACGACTGCTAACATCTCATTTTTCCTATTGTGTATCTATTTTATCTGCACCCACAGAAGAACCAATTACAGAAAATTTTTATTACTGAATTTAATTTAAATTATTCACATATAAAAAAAGATTAATTGTTTACTTAAACAACCGTTCAATAAACAGTGCTTAGGTTAAAAGTGCACTGATTAGTTTAGTTGCAGCCTGTTAAAACATTCATTTCATTTTAATAAATTATGATGTGATTTGATTTTCTTCCACAATCATATATTTTTGGTTTGGATTTATTGAGCCTTACTCAAGTCTGCTTTACGTCATTAATTAACTTCATTCGGATTTAGTTGATTTGAAATATGTTTTTATCAGAATATATCTTCAGAAAAATGCAACAATTAAATTAGTAAATTCGTGCAGCTGTATAAACCGAGGTTTTTTTCATCTTTTTGAATATTATATATGACTCTTTGTATGAAAACTTCATTTGGATAACTTATGATAATAGTTTATTAACCCATTTACCTTAAAGTGGAAAGCGCCAAGTCATATAATGCTGTGCTACAATGACTTTTATACAAACACTAATGTTAAGAGGCTGTTGCAAGGTGAAAATTATACCATACCATGTTCTAATACATGCGTATTGTTTGCTAAGTATTGTATGCTAAGATTATAAATATCAAGTAATAATAATACCGGATTCTGTTTTGCTGCATTATTATAGTTAACTAAATATTTCACAACTAATAATTTTAAGTAGTAATCCAACATAATTAGTACACCAATTCAATATTTACACAATGTGAACTAAGTTTCGGACTGGATGGAATTTCAAAGAAGACATTTTTATTTTCAAAAATAATTACGAAGATAAAAATCTTAAAAAACAAAATTTTTGCCTGAAATAGGGTTAAAGATTTGTAGCTATTTCTTAAATATATGTTCTTTCACTTGTCCTGGAAACTCAAATTTCATGAATTGAAATGTATCTTTCTCATTAAAACATGCTAACTCAAAATAGACTTAACAACTTTCTGTTATTTGAAAAACATCGATTTAGCTGAAACCCAAAGCATGTCATCTGAATCTATCTGTACTATTAGACCTCACACTGCAAAAATTTGGAATTCAGTAATTTGAAAATGATACGATATCAACCATTATTTTTACACAGAGTTTTTTAAATATGTGAGACGTTTTCATCGTTAATATTATCATTTAGGAGGAATTAAATACATAAATTATATCGTTATAAATTCGTTAATCTAATTTTTTTTTTTTTTTTTTTTTTTTTTAACTAAACAGGAATTGTAGTTATTTATACTTTGTTGTGTTAAAAGACGTAGTTAGTAAAGCTTCTTCTCAATTCATTTTCTTTTTTATAAGAAATAATTATTTTGCTTATAAACGCAATTATCACATAAGACTTTAGTCTAGATAACCTCCTTAAAGTACACTTCCTGAAGACCAAGCAGGTAATTTGTATTGCGTAAAAATCAAAGTAAAACTGTGGATACAAAGAAACAAAGAAATCAAAGTGTTTAATTTATATTATGAAGTTTTGAAATAAAAATCGTACACAAACTAGCGCAGATATTTTGATAAACGCATAAACTCTAATTATAAAAGAATTGTTTCAACTGACACTTTCTGATTCCAAATCATTTTTCCAGTCTAACAAAAAGTGTAAGCGTCGAGCACGTGTCAAATAACGCTCGTATAAACAATGAGTAGCACACTTTAAGAAAAAGATAGTTTTCTTTAAAAAAAATTTAACAATGGAAGTATAACCATAAAAAACAACGGTTATTTCCAAAATGCACATTTATTTGCTTTCTGATAACAAGTGCAAAAATTATTTCTCATTTTTGTGTGATAAAAGAATATTATGAAAACTCAATGTTTCTGAACAATATAGCTGACCTAAATTATCCTTTACAATGAGGATTATCTTATCAGTGGAGAACACATTTCTAACCGCACCCTCTGCTTCCATTAGTCTTTTGTCATTTCAAAGGTCATTACCCAAAGCGTAAATGACCAATGGTGACTATAGGAAGAAATGATTTCTGATGGTTGAAGTGAGGGTAGCTGACCGTTAAATTGTTGACCGTGTTAAGGAATCGCTCAGATGTTTGCTGAGACATCGCTCTCTATTTTAATTTTGAAAGCAAGAAATATTGAAACTGCTTTCAACCTTAGGGAAAACAATCACAAAACTATTCTGATTTAATAAAATTACTGCAAGAAGAAAATAATCACTAAAACCAATATTGAAATTACTAGTTGGAAACGAAATTAAAGAGAGATTGTTCGAGCGTGCCATCTAAAACAGGTTCGTTGCAACCAGAAAGTGTATGTTTTGCGTATTCCAATTTAACCGTAATAAAATTGGAATTTTTACACTGTTATTATTATTGTTCAGTTGGAAAATATACCTCATTTCATAAAGAAAATTCCTTTTGATCGGTAATTTTTTGTTTCTTGGAGAAAACTACAATTATGTAAGATTAATGCAATTATAAAGGACGAGGGTCGATAAGGCTATAAAAGTGTCGCCTGCGGCATTTATGTATTTGTCTTTTTTAAATATGCAACTGAACGATTACTAACAGTACGTAAGATAAAATTAGGCTAGGTTTTTCATAACTTAAATAAATAATATATATTGGGTAAAACAATGACTTCACATAAACTGATTCTACTGTAAAATAGTTTACTGACACTGCAGGAATTTATTCACTGGTACTTTAAAAATACAATTTTATATAGATAAGTTAAAATTATAAAAAAAATATATATACGTAGACATATAACATACATAATTTTATTTATTTAATAAACAATTTTTTTTCTTATGGGAAAATTAAAGTACCAATTTTATTTTATTGCTTCATAAATCCACATCAAAACTCAATGTATCAACATCAAAATGGTAGTGTAACATAATACATAACATTGTGAAAAATAACAAAAATGCAAAAATAAAAGACAATTTTGTCTGCCAAAATATATTTGCTTATAAACCTAAAGATAGTTATTATCATTAATAAAACATTATAAAATATATGTAACAGAAACTCCTGTAATAATACTCTCAGAATCCTATAAACCCTGGTACTTATATATGTATGTATATATTTCTAGAAAATCATTAGATATTTCTAGAAATGTAATTAATTAAAAACTCTGGTATTTTGCACCTTTATAAAATCTTAACGCACTTCTCATTTATTAAGTAGCCACAAGTGTTACTTATGGATGTTATTTATGAGGGTTTAATTCCTATTAAATTATTTTAGGGGTTGAATAAAAAATTGCTGGAATAATATTGAAAATAACTTCTGTTTGAAAGCTAACATGCAATAACCATTCACATATAATGTGTGTGAAAATGTAATGCTGTTCAAGTTTAGAGAGTCAACTTGCAATTCTTAACACTTTCCAACAAAGTTCAAAAGTGTTTATGCATTCGGTTTGTCTGGCCATCTGGCCGTTTGGCCGTCTGGTCGGATGGCCGCGCTCTAACTCCCGTAAATATAATCGGATTGCTCTGAAATTTTTATATGTTATTGATGTTTACCCTTGCACGAACCCTATTGAAAATGAAGTTTCTACTATGATTAATTTATTTACAGGGATAATCAAAAGTTTTCCGATGCATTACGGCCAATGGTAAAAAATCGTTTCAAATGAATTTTAAAGGTGTTACACCCTCTTAAACTTATCCAAATCTACATGGATTCGCAAAGTGCACTAAAATACGCATTCTGTAAAATGTGCTGTCAAAATAATAGTCATTACTCATTTACAGGGCCACTCAAAAGAATTCCATTACACAATAATAAAGGAGGGAATTGTTTGCGACATATTTTAATAATGTTAAACGGTTTCAAGTATCATAAAATTTATATACGCCACTAAGACTTAATATTTAACGCATAATATGAAGTGCATAGCTTTTACAAGGACACACAAAATATTTCAAACCTTATATTTTTATCCGAAATACTGTGTGTGTGTATTATGGATGATAGCTGATGGATGGTTGAAATGCATTTTCAATTCTTATATGCGCTTTTAAGTTTTACAAAATGACTGCAAATTATATGGTGTTTATAAATGTTATAGTTGATATACAAGGTTACACAAAAAGAACTCATAAAGGTTACTGAATATGAGAGTAATTAACTTAAAAGTGGTAGTTATGCATGTTTACGTTGAAAGTTTCAGTTTACTAAGAAATATTTGTAGAATATAGATAAAATGATATACAGGGTCACGCAAAGAATTAGATACATGGTCACCCATATGTGATAATTTCTGGAAATGTGGTGTAAGTAGCTTTAAGAATGTGTTTGTTTGAACTAAATTTTAACAAAATACTGGCGTGTAGTAAAGATACTGGATAAATTACAGGGCTGAACAAAAGTTTTGAAGTATTTTCCATCTATTAGAATAAAGTGCTGCAAGAGAAATTTCAGTCAGTTTGGCATTTTCTTGCTAAATTAAATTTTCCTATTATATTGTATATATATATATATCAACCGACGGATCAAATACAGGGCTGTTCAAAAGTACTTCAATACATATTTGGCTATGGACAGTAGCATCTTATTTCCCTAAATAACAAAGTTTTATTAAAGATTTCAGGAAGCGTTGAAAAGCGTTTCATAATATATGCTTAACGCATGATTTTTCTTACTTGTTGATTTCTGAAATGTATTACATTTTAAAAATTCGATAAATTTATGATGGTTAAAAGAATGTAAAATTTATAAAGTTAAAAATTTTTAAGTTTTGAGAGCTTTGGAGCTCATACTTTTTTTTTTTTTCCTCAATTTAGTCACCAAAGGTGTGCTATGAATTTCACTTATTTCGAATGATTTATTTGAGTGAAAATTTCCCGAGACATTATAAAAATCCCTCACATTATAAAAATGAACTTTTATACAGAAAATTCTGGTGAAAATGTGGCATTTGTGGATTTAAATTTATCAAAAACCGCGGAATTTTCCGGATGACCTAACCTTCTATACTTATATAAAATAGTTTGTCCTGAGTGCCTGATAATCATCACACACAGCCCAAACTGCTGAACGCAGAAACATGAAAATTGGAAAAAAATATACTTCTTATGATGTAAGTGTGCACTAAGAAGGAATTTTTGAAAATGCCCTCACTTAAGGGGGTAACGGGAGGGTGAAAAATTCTGGAACATCTTCCTATATATCAGTAGTCGTTTAAGGTAGCAGGGTGAAATTCTAGAAAATAAATCTACTAAAAAAAATAACTAAACACGTACTTCAGCGATTTTAGAAATTGCCTCCCCCCCTGAGGGGGTTAAAAGGGGGAGGTTGGAAAATTTTGAGCATTTGGCATACCCCAGCAGTCGTTTTATGTAGAAGCGTGAAACGGTAGAAAATAAATCTATTAAAAATGATTAAAGACATATTTCAGAGATTTTAATATTTCCGCCCCCGAGGGGTTAAAGTGAAGGTCGAAAAATTGGACGGTTGAAACTTTTTTTCGACCCTGCATGTGACATATCATCAGAAAGCTCTCGAACCGATCGTTCATAATTTGAAGTTTTCTCCCGGCACTCCAATTTCCCCCTTCCACCTCCGGGGGGGCATTTTAAAAATTTGTTTGAAATTGTAGCGTTCCATCATTGCAGATCGTTTTTTTTTTGGGGGGGGGGGGCTTTTTGATAAATACTATTTATAATATATAAAAATTTAAAAAGAGTGGAAGTTTTTATACCGGGGAGGCGTGATAGTTGGAAATCTGGGGGTAACTTAACACTGAGGGAATCTCTAAAATAATCTTAAGCATGTATTTTATTTATGTTAGAAATTCCCATCTAAGCCGGTGTAATGGAATGTTCGCATGTTTAGGATATTTCATCATATCTCAGCAGCAGGTATAGTTAGAAGCAGCAAATTGAAGATAACACATCTACTAAAAAAAATAGTTAAACATAGGTACTTCAGTCATTTCAGATCTATATTGTTTATTATGACGTCAACATCGACTTTGAACAGGATAATGTAATATTATACCAATAAGACAACAAACATGGATATTTAATTAGATATCATATATTTTTATTTATTTATTTATTTTTTTAATCTTTACTAGATGTATTTCGTTTGATCCAATTTCCCTTTAGAGAAACTGACCAGCATAGCCAGCGAAGACTGCTAGTAATTTATAAAATTGGAGCAATTTCCATGGTATGTTAGCGAAAAGTTAACAGCAGAGTTTTAAAAGAATGTTCAGTGATGTTAATAGAAATTATTAACTTTGAAATATAAATTAAATGAAGTAAACTTAAGTCAGAATAAAATATCTTTAAAATGTTGGCTAAATATTTTAGATTATGATACTGAAATGCAATTCTTCAGCAGAAAATGTATTAACTTATCTTCAAAATCTACAGAATAATACTTACTTGAGTAACATACGTTTAATTTAATGATAATGATGTACTGTTGAGTAAAATTTACAATAAATTAATTAAATGAAAAGATGCAACATACTGTTATATATTTTAAAGACTAAGAATGTTGTTTAACTTACATTTAAATATATTTTTAAATTTTGGTTAAGTTTTTAAAACTAGAAATTACATATTAAATTAACAACCCCTTTTTCGTATTAATTCCCTAAATTTCTAAATATTTTTGAAGATATGGATTTGTTTTTAACTAACTTATAATTAATACAATTAAAGTAATTTTCAATGCATCATAAAAATGAAAAATGAATGGGGTCATTTAAAAAAAAAATAAGAAATGCTTTATACTGTGATTTACATCGGTGTTTTAAACATTTTTAATTTAATAAACTATTTTAATGAAAAATTTTTAATGACTTCAAATAAGTCAGAAACCAATTCGAACGCATAAAAATAATTATAATAATTCTCCAAAATCAATATGAATTGTTCCCTAAGAGAAATTTCTTCAAAATATTAATCCTGGGAAATTTGATCGATTTTTGTTAAATTTGCAATCATTATTTTTTTAGAAAACTCCAATGAATTAAAATAAACTAGTTTTCAAAATAAAATTTAAAAAGCGACTTGCGCTTCAATTGCCCCCTAGAAGAAATTTCTCAAAAATATTGTCTCTTATAACGATCTTAATAAATCACTCTTAACATTAAAACTTTGCTTATTTCAAAACACTCCTTCTAAAGCTTTACAAGAGCTCAGTTATCATCTTTTCATTTTTTGATTGATAAATAATGTTCGTAAATAGGGAAATAGATACGATTCCAAGAAGATTTAGGCCCATTTTGATAAATAATTTAAATACTACTCTTATGGCTAAGAAGATAGGAGTGTACAAGGAAATAACAGTTCTAAACCTCAACGCTAAGACGAAAGATGCCTTTTTGAGTTCCATAATCATCACGGAACTGAATTTTAAACTTTAATTCAGTTAGGTTGCTTCTTACTGCAGTCTAGAATTAAATGCAAAAACGTGCACTAAATGGGCCACATTTGTCTTTCGATTATACCTTTCGTTCCCAGCTTTCTGCATTGATGACCACATAATCACATGAATTATCTTAACAATGCTCCGCTTTTCCTCAACTATTTTTCTCTGTAATTGACGGATGTTCACTCCTGTTCTAAATGCAGTAATGTTATCAATTGGTGCGATCTAACGTGGTACTTTAAAATTTAAGAAAGTTGATTGTTTTTGAATGGTTTGCTAGTGAAAATTTTCACTATTTAGTGAATTTCCAACAATGACATTTTAAAAGAAAAGAACAAAAAACGTTTCTAGGTTTTGGGACAACCTACTTTTACTTTTATTTAAATGCACGTTTCCATTTTTTTCTTTTTCTTGAATTATAATGAAGAACTGATGAAGCAATTATTTATGATTAAAGGAATCAATAAAGTCCCAGTGAAAATGAAAATTAACATCATGCAGGTAATATAATGCGCACTCATTTATGAATAAATCTTTTTAAATTAAAAATATCATAAATTTAAGTAGATTATTATTGTATATAGAAAAACAGCAGCCTCGTGAAATTGAAATTCATAGATAAAAATAAAATTTATATTAAATTTATGTACTTTCAATTGTAGTAAAATCTTATCTCAACAGTGCTTGTATTTCTCAATTATTTTCTTTTCGATTCACGAACGTTTGGTCAACGCCATCAAATAATGCAATTGATATTTTAAAACTTATGAAAATAGTCAGGTTTTCAGTATCCTTCTAATAAAATTTTTGGCTATTTATTGACATTTTTATTATTAAAGAAATCCTTAATAATATTATTACACTGAAGGAAAAAACTTTCATACTATGAAGGCTATAAAATATGCCATTATGCGCAGAAAAATACTTTTGAAACAATCGATTGCAATATTTAGGAGAAATCACTATAATCTTATCAAGCTGAAATAACATACTATGCAGGAAAATTGCACCACCAATGGAAATGGCACAAAAGTACTTCTTCTTGAAGTTAAAATCACACAGATAAAAATTATATAATATAACAGTGGACCAAATGAAAACGGATCAGTAGTTACCTAAATATTATATATATATATATATATATATATATATTATATTTGTATGTGGATAACGACAACTTTCTATAAGGGTAGAGGGGAGGGGTAGTAAGATAGTAAAAAGAAAACCATTTCTTGTTACCACCCATCAGAATCACCATGTTGAAATACAGGCATGGCCAAGTTTTATATTTATGACAATGTGTATTTAAATCAAATTAGGAAGGGCTGTTATGGAGCTTCTTTAATTTTACCTGTATTAAGCTTCACTTAACGGCAATCTAGTCTTTAGATAAACACGCAAGAATATAATAAATGCAAGATTACTAATTCAAAAAACTCACTTACGTATAGAAAAATTGGCGTCTGAAATGACAAGCACAAATAGCTTTGAGATCACGCACAGCTATCTTTGCAAATGGATATTAACACACTATTTCATTAACTATACAAATATCACTGAACAAGCAAAACCGGTGACTGTTAAGTTCTCTTGCATTTCAACATATTTAATTAAATGTTTTGCACATGATACCTGAGATCGATCACTATTCGGGCAGTATTTTACTTTTTAGATATTTGTATAAGTATTTTTAAGAGATAATTTTTCTATTTCGGAACCTATTTCAAAAGTAAATGTACCTTTATAAAAATAAAAATAAAAATAAAAAATCCGTAACCAAAATTAGAAAAGGACCCAGTTATAGACTGACCTAACCTATATAAAAAATACTAATTACAAATATTGAAATACAAGAAAAAAATTGAATGTCATTGCGAATTTTGTCGAGTAACTAGGTGATTACATTTGAAATGAAAAACCTTCAACTAACGTGCAATATAAACCGGATTTTCTCAATATTGACTTAACTTGAGTTATATACAAAAAAGAAATCAAAATTTCGATAATGCAAACAGCGCTAAGGCTATCAAACAGTCGAATTATTTTATTTGCCTTCTCCTGTCACCTTACACTTTCCCTATTTCTTTTTGTTTTTCTCGATAACTACTGAGGCAAATTCAACACATTAAAAAATAACCCCTTCATGTAGTGAAACACGCTAGCATATGCCATTGTGATTTTAACAAAATGCCATCATATAGAAACGCATTTACGGACTTTTAAATCCTTTAGTTGTTGCTACAACAATGGATTATATTCAATGGCCTATTGCACGTTGCATTTCCTGTATACAACCCTTGGCAAAAAGTTTCCGATCATTACATCAACACTACCATCTTTTGTAAGAAAAGATTATTTATTCTCGCTGCATATAAATGAAACGACTATTAGCGATAATACATTTGTGTTACATATAATGAACAACAATATGCAATAAAGAAAAATCACCATTCATCAATTTATAAACAGAAAAATTGTGATTGAAATTTAGGCACCAAAGAAAAAATTATCCGATCATGCTTTGATTTGGAAAAAAATAACCGATCACTGTAATTATATATTTCGTAAATCCACCTTTATTTCGTATGACAGTCGAAATTGTTAGTGGACTGGACTCATTAAGATTTTTCCACTCATTGGGAGCAACTTCACCCCAGCATTCTCTCATAGCTTTACGTAAGTTCTATGGCATTTGTAATTCATCGAAAATCGATTTTACTTTTTAATATATTTCACATATCTTCGATGGGATTAAGATCCGGACTATTGGGCGGTCACGTCATGGTTTGAATTGGTATATTACTTACATTTTGTAGAAATTTATTCATTGATTTGGTGCGTTGGGGAGCTAATTGTCATTTTGATTTCCGAACTATTGATCGATGCTGGGAATCAAAAGATCCCCTAAAATGTCAATGTAAACTTCAAAGCTTACTGTACGTAACACAATACACAACTTGCCGACGCCTTGTGATGTAATACAACTCCAAACTGCAAATTCAGGTGAAAATTTAGTCTTCGTATTAATACACTTATCATTGAACTTTTCACCAACTCTCCTCCAAACAAATGTTCCACAGTCATCACTTTTACCGATAGATATGCGAAATTCATTGCTAAAAATAACTTTATTTCATGTATCAAATGACTAGTGCACATGTTTTTTACACCATTGCAGGCGCTTTTTTCTATGCTCCTTTATCATGTAAGATTTTGTTTTAATTTTACAAGATTTAAATCTTGCTACATTTAGATGATTACGTACTGCGGTCACATGCCTTTACGTTATACTTAGACCATTCGGAATCAAGTTGTTTTGAGGTTGCTCGCCGCTTTCTTTTCGATATTTTCACAAGTTTTCTTTTCCCTCCTAGGTATTGACATTCGTGGTCATCCACTTCGAGGTAAATTTTCGACGCTATTAGTCAACTGATATTTTTTCCAAATATTGCATACTGTACTTTGAGCACAATTTCATAAATCAGCCACTTTCCATTGTGAATTTACTTCTTCTAATAATTAAATAATGCGGATTTTTAAATCGCAAGACAGGTTTTTCACACGAGTCATTTTCCAGCACTTCAGGGCTGCTTTCGATCTCGCAACTGGAAGATTTCTTCTTTTAAATAGGATTCATATATCATACGCATGCGCAGGCACTTTAATCTATCTTCAATATGCAAATTTCAAACTTTTGTTCTCAGTGATCGATTACTATTTTCCAACTTCGATCTTGATCGGATATTTTTTTCTCACGAGGAAACATTTTTGCCTGCATTATAATTATAAATTATATGATTGCAATATTGAATTCACTTTTTATTTATATTTTAACATTCTTTCTTTTATTTGGCTTATTGCAAAATGTTCCTACGCTCTTGAATCGCGAAGTATACGCTTCGAAATACAAAACTCATAAACTTGATAACAGTGATCAGAAACTTTTTGCCAAGGGTTGTACATGGTGGCCATTTTGAGATCATATCATCGACCATCATGTAATATCTAATATATTATATTTCATTTAAAATTTTCAAAAGCCCTTATTTACAGGCACTGGATTCAGTGTGAAACTTCTTATTTCACATATTTTTTATCCGCAACTGATACTTGTGATAGGTCTTGGGTCTATACACATGTACAAAAATCAAAGATTCCCGCTCTGCACATTTTATGTACTACTGGCAGATTACCTTACATGTTTCTATTACACAAAAAGTATTTTTTTTTAAGTAATCTAAACACAGAGTACGAATATTAATTTACTACAATGAAAACCGATCGTGACAAAGTTGAACAGAGCACAAAAAATATTCATTGCATTCGAACTTCTATGTAATTTATTTTCTTACTTCACCTTGTAATCTGTAGAGAAATTTGAAAGCTCGTTTTATCTAAGACTTTGATTTGCCCAAGCTCGTATTACCGGGTTTTTTCTGAATTAAGCTTGTATGCAAAAATGTATGTGAAAAAACATTAACCAACAACCGAATTCTAATATAATATTGCTGGAGGATAATGAAGAATATAAAACTTTTTGGTGTAAACAGTATAATTTGTTTATTGTTATAATGCGTTGATAATAATAATTATCTTATAGTTGCGTTTGCTTGATGCACAATGTACTGGCAATGTTTAAAACTGTTTTAATTTGTTTATGTTAAACTCTGCTGAAATATATTTTGAGGCATATTTGGTATCAGAAATAATTTTAACTTTATGTCAATTTGTTTCCGGTTTCTCATCTGGCACTTGATTGCAGGATATCTTGAAGATGCATTAGCAAATCAACTATTTGTCAACTTTTTATACACGCTACAATACTCAATTTTAGAATAATAATACTGTTTTAAAATGTTCGTTCTGAACGACATTAATACAAATAAGTTTCAATGTTATTAAAGCGTCTAATAAAGCATGAAATATTTGCAAATCTCTAGATAAAACGCAATCCAATGCTGCTCAAGAAGGAGGTGGGAAATATTTTTTATAAAGACTGAATCTGCCTTTTCAGAATGGAAATCTAATGTAGTATAATGTAGAATAATATCCTTATAAATAAGGAACTGAAGTATCGCAGTTTAAACTTACATATTCGTAACTTTAATATGTGAAAGAATTTTCTTATTTAATCGACAATTTATCATTTGAAAATTAAGCCTGTGGAAAATTAATTACAGTAATTTTGTTTTGGTAATTTTAGTTAAAAGAAAAAAGAATCACTCTTTGATCTTGGATGATGTAATATCTCGGCTATGAGCCTAATTTATCAAGGCAAAATGTCGGCTCTATAATAAGCGACATGGAGTATGCTTGTCGTTTCAAATTCACAAAATAAATTAGTTTCCAATTTGTGCAATATAAAGTAACAAATTTATATTGCGAAATAAATGACAAAATTCTATAAATCTCCTCCTGTTCTTATTTCTTTTAATAAAATAAAACTTCCCTTTCGTTGAATTAACTAATACATTCTATAGAGAATGAAATTAAACAATGGAAAATTTTGCCGCAGCAAGAATATGTTAACTTTTTGTTATGCGCCACGCGTTTTGCATCCGTTTTATGGACCTACATTTCACAATGGGAATTTAGATTCGGTGAAAAAGAATGATTATCATTTTTCTTTCATCTAGTTAGAAAATGCTTTGTGTCTTTGTGGTCAATTTTTAAAACAACGTTTAACTCTGCTTATTTCCATGAGGAAATACAACATGTAATCAGCAAGGTCTAACGGAATGTCAGCAAGGCGGATAATAATTCAGGCAAAAAAATTATGCCTATTTCTTGCTTATTTTTAATGAAGGGAAACATGAGGTGAAGTCATATTATGTGTTATATGGATAAAAATTGGAGATGAAGAATTACTAGTCAAGGATTTAATGTCGTCTAACATTCTCATTGAAATTTTAATTATTTTTATAAGATACCTAATATGCCACGATATGAATTTGCAAGGGCCATTGTAAATTTCCGTTTTTCATTTTAATGAAAACTTGTTGTTAAGTATTCGTTTTGAATTACCATTTTTTTCTTATCCTGTAACTTTAGTTTTTAACCTATTTTCAGCAGTTGAACCGCATGAATAAACAGAAAAATAGAATTAAATATTTCAACAACATTTAAATTTTAGATTACGGTTGAAAAAATTCGCATGCTCCGAAGAAATCATATAATATTTTTAATAAATGAATTTTGAATGCATTGTAAACGTCACGAAATTTTGTCTCCTTGTTGTTATTAAGAAAGCTAATTTTAAAATAGATTTCATTGATTATTTGTATAAAGTCTTATTTAATTTGCTTTTTCACTTTAAGATATTATTTAATTTAATGGCATTTAGTTATTTAAATTTATTAGTCATATTTGCCATTATACTATATTAGCATACGTCCTTTTTTTCAGGTTTTAAATTATTAATCATGCAGATATCCATCAACTGATATACACGTATATGAAACAGCAATTGATATATGCTCACACACAGATCGAGCAACTAAAATTTTAATTGCATTTACTACAAGGTACTATTATGCATTTTTAAACAGTTAGAATAACAGATTATCTTCTTTAATATACCCAACACCTTTTGTTCTTTTTCTTTTTTTATTCTCTTTAGAGAGTTTATGAAATGAAATTTCAGAAACCAATAACTGGTACCACCTCACTAAGCTAAATTAAATAACTATAAAATATAAATCATGGCACTAATGCATCATATGCACTTTTTAACTAATTTCATACAAGTATAACTTAAAGAAAACTTTTAGGATAGTTGCTTATAAATATAGTTAAAAAACAGTACCTTAATTTTAAAAATATGATTGTTGCTAAAAAATGGAGTTCTCAAAAGCTTTTCCTTATTGGATATATACTTGACCTTCTAGTAGTGAATAAATTGACTCCAAAAGGAAATTAAAAGTCAATTTACCTCTAGATGACATTACTTTGCAGAATTTTACCAGAAATTGATTATTAGAAATACACATTTTCTGAAGTGTCAGTTACTGGTTAGATGCCTATAACTGGGATTTCACCCTACATTAGAAAATTGGTTTGGTGTTAGAGAGTTCTTCTTCAGACTGAAAAGCGTATAATGAAAGCCAACAAAAATGCTTTTTAATTTCAAAATTATTTTACTAATTCAAAATATTTGTCTTAGAAAAAAAAATATTCAATGAAAAGTTAATTTTGATTTGATTTTAAGGTTTATTTTACTTACTGCAAAGACCAATTATTCACCAGAATGCAGATTTCATTCAAAAGATCTGTCGTGAGATAATTCAGATTTGCCATCGAAAAATAAAATCGATAATTACGCTTCCCCAGTTATTTTTTAAACAGTATTATTATTTTTTTTTTTATCAAAATATCTTTAAATGTTTCAGTTAGCCTTTTTTGCTTTCAATGGTATTATTGGAATATAAAATGGCACATTTGTGTCGCATAATACTGTATCTAAACATTTTGTTTTCTTGGATGTGAATCAAAAAGTGTTACTTTTTGGAGATCCTCGCAACGAACTATTGAAGATTCAAGCTTTCGTTTGATACTATACATAAGAGATGTACGATTATTTTAAATATATATATATATATATATATATATATATATATATATACTGTTGGAAGATTTGCAATCTGGTTTTAAAAAATATTTATTTATTTATTTATTACAAAACTATGATTTTTTTTTTTTTTTTTTAACCAAAATAACTTTATAAATCAGTCATACTCGCTTAACCCATTCGTGCCCAGCATCTTTTGCGTAAATTTTATTTGGTTGGAACCACTATTTTTAGAAGATTTAAGTTTAGTTCATTAATCACGAAAATGCATCATTTAAATAAAATAATTATTGCTTTTCTTTTTTACCGGTGTCAAAAACAGTGCTGAATGCACCTTTTGAAGCGTCCCTAAAAAGGGACGCTAGGCACTAATGGGTTAATACAGTGTTACAAATCTGCCAATGCAAATTACTTAGAACTTAGTGTTACGTAAAAGTATGTTAAACGGCAAATATATTCTCAATACAGTTTGTCGCAAAGAGCTTGGGATTCTTAAAAAAAATACATTTTGGGAAAATAATGTTAAAGATAAAAAATTTCTTGAAGATTACAGATTTTCCTTTGATATATATCAAGCATAATGTATAGTAAATATCCCCTCCATGTATTTATTACATCTGCATGGTTTGCAGTCTTTTTATTTATTTTTCTTGCTGGCCAAAAATCATTATTTTTTTATCCTTCCCCATTCTTAAAAGAAAATTACATTCCGTATCAATAAAAAATGCGGACGTGACATAAACATACCATCTATTTTTTTTTTTTTTTTTTAATCTAATCGAAAAATTCAAAAGCTGTCTTCTAGATGTATAATTTCTGAAAAAAAGGAACTGTCTTGCCAAATTTTATAGCTCTTTGTCTAGCAGTTTCTTAAAAACACAGCACACACACACATGCAGACTGTCAAACAAATTTCTACCTTTATTACTATAGATTAGGTCTGAAACAATTTGGATTTTTTATCATGATTGTTTATGATTTTGCTTTATTTTTTTAAATCCCTACAAACCTCTGACAAGTACTTTTTTAAGTGTTTTGAATATTAACCCTTTGAGCTCTGGGGTGTAAATTTCTTCAAAATTCTAAATGTCACATTGGCACCAGTATATTGTAAAGAAAAAAAACTGCATCAATAAATATAAAAACTTTGTTAAATCACCATAAAAAGAAAAATTATACAGGACGCGTTTCGAGCTGCAAAATTACCGCTCGTCTTCAGCTGGTCCAAACACGTGTCACAACGGACAGAGTAGAAATAACAGTGAAATAAAGAGGGAGGAGAATACACAGAGTGCGACAGGTGGCGCTGCTTGCCAAAGCCAAGGAGGTAGAGAAAAGTAAAGATAAACTCAAAGAAGGAGGGAGGAGATTACAAAGAGTGCCCCATGTGGCGCTGGCTAAAAGAACCCAGATGGCAGAGAAAAACTAATAAAAGATAAAGAAAACAATTGAAAAAAAAAAAAAAAATAAAGAAATAAAAATAAAAATAAAAAAAATGAAATAAAAATAAATAAATAAAAAATAAATAAATAAAAATCAAAATAAAATAAAATAAAATTAATTAATTAAAAAATGATAAAAATAATAATAATATAATAATAATAATAATTAAATAAAAACTAAAAATAATTATAGTAATAATAATAAACTACAAAAGTAATTTCCATGCAGGAGAAAGGGAGAGGGATGAAGAGAGATCGTTGACAAGAGTATTACAATTTTTATAAATAAAATAAGCTTCGTGAGTATCTAAATGAGAAGGAGAGGCAGGATTAGAAATAATTCTGGCCATGGAAAAATTGAAAAAATGACCGGAAGACCAACAGTGAGAAGCAATGGAAGACCTAGATAATTCCTGATTTTTAATGTATCTCTGATGTTCATCCAATCTTTTCTTCAACGCTCTTCTGGTCTGACCAATATAACCCAAATTGCAAGAGCAAGGAATAAAAAAAAACCCCCCACGGGTTCTAAACAGGAATAGGATCTTTCAAAGACGAGAATTTAATTTTATTCATAGGTTTGAAGATAACTTTAAAATTGAAACGAGAAAGGATTTTAGCTATTTTGAAACAAAGAGGAGAATAAAAAGGTAGAACTATAGAGTTAATATTAGACGAATTATTAGAATCAGTAAGAAGACGTTTAGGCTTATTAAATTTATACAGAGCTTTGTCAATCAAAGAGGGATTATAACCACGAGTGAGGGCAAGAGATTTGAGGTAACTAATTTCCTTATTTAGAGCAGAAGAGTCAGAAGAAATCCGAAGAGCTCTGTAAACAAAAGTATAAAAGGAAGCCACTTTATGCTGTGGAGGATGGTTAGAAAAAGCATGCGGAGGTAGAGATACAGCGAAAGGTTTTCTATAAACAGAGGTAGAGAACCGATCAGGGTGTTTAGTAACTAAGACATCGAGGAAAGGAAGAGAATCATTCTCTTCGACTTCAAGAGTAAACTGGATGCAAGGATCAACAGAGTTGACAAGAGAAAGGAGATTTTGGAGATCCAGCTCAAAAGGAATTAAGATAAAAGTATCATCAACATACCTACACCAGAAGGGAAAATCAAATAAACTGAAGAGTCTTTCTTCCACAAAATGCAAATAAATGTCACATAAAAGAGGAGATAAAGGATTGCCCATGGCTAAACCATCCGATTGAACATAAAAGGAATTATTAAATTGGAAAGCAGTTTGCCTAACACAAATACTAACTAATTGCAGGATCTCGTCAATCTCGATGGAAGAGTAAAGAAATTCGCGTAGCCTTCTTTCCAAACAGTCAATTGCTCCTTGAACAGGGACGTTAGTGAAGAGGGATTTAACATCTAAGGAAATCATTTTGTAATTACAAGGAGAAAGGCGTTTAAATTTATCAACAAAGTCAATAGAATTTTTAACATTGTGAAAATTAGTGGAAGATAAAGGAGCGAGTAACTTAGAAAGGAACTTGGCAAGTTTATAAGAAGCAGTACCAATATTAGAAACGATAGGACGAAATGAAAGAGTAGGTTTATGGACCTTAGGAAGAGCATAGAAACGAGCACAATTAGCTATAGAAGGAATGACCATACGTTTAGTGTTATTATTAAGAATGACAGACTTATTAACGACCTCCTTGATATCAGAAAGGTGTTTAGTAGAAGGATCTTTCTTTAATTTAGAATAAGGACCGGAGTTTAACATAGATCCCACATGAGAAATATAATCAGACTTATTGAGAAGAACGGTTTGACCGTCTTTATCAGCCTTAGTAATAAGAAGGTTAGGGACAGAATTAAGTTCACTGATAGCAGATTTTTGAGAAGAAGAAAGATTAGATTTAACTGAAGATTTATTAGAAGAAATGACGTTAGCCAAAAGGTAGCGAAGAGAATCAAGTTGACCAGGAGAAATTTTACTATATATATATATATATATATATATATATATATATATATATATATATTATATATATATATATTATTGTTTTAAAAAAAAACTGGTTAACAATAAATACGAAAAAAAATGCATTAAACTTTTTTCAAATAAATCTGATAGAATTTTCTGGTGCCATTGTGACATTTCGAAATTAAAATTATGTGGTAGAAAATTCTACCATCAGAGCTCAAGGGGTTAAAACTATTTTATATCTGAAATGTTTTTAGTTTATAATGCCAAGAATAAAACATATGTCATATCATACTATAAGTTGTGGAATGCACAATTTTAAATTAATACAAGAACTCAAATATGTATTTTAAATAGCACTATCAAAATTGTACACTGCCAATAAATTTATTTGCAGTACTTAGTTATTCCTTTCTCTAAAAAGTTTCCTATATCCTACAGTTTTCTAGATCAGAATGCTATAACTCTTAATTTTTTCTCATAACTGGAGTTGTTTGAGTAAAGAGTACATACTTACTTTTGTACACTTAGACACTGTATAAATTTTCAGCATTACAGCGACACTGTATATATATATATATATATATATATATATACACATATGTATATATATATGTATATATATGTATGTATATGTATATATATATGTATATATATATATATATATATAAATATATACCGGGTGTCCCAAAAATGACTGGTGGATTTTAAAATTCAATAACTTGCAAACGGTGACAGCTATTTAAAATTTTTTTGCAGAAAGGTTATGTATAATGTCAGGAGTTTTTTTAGCGTATTTTTTTATTTTAGTTCGCATCTCAAACAATAGGTGGCGCTGACGGCGATTGAAGGCCAGGTGATCAGTGCTGAGTGAAGCGTCGACCTGGCCTTCAATCGCCGTCAGCGCTACCTATTGTTTGAGATGCGAACTAAAATAAAAAATTACGGTAAAAAAAACTCCTGACATTATACATAACCTCACTGCAAAAAATTTTTAAATAGCTGTCACCGTTTGCAAGTTATTTAATTTTAAAATCCATCAGTCATTTTTGGGACACCCTATATATATATATATATATATATATATATATATATGTGTGTGTGTGTATAAGCTGTATAATTTTTCAGCGTTCAAAAATTTTCTTAGACTACAATATTTAACTTTAAAATATGCTTCTGTTTTCGTTATAAATTTTTAATGTAGCTGACATTTTTTACAACATTTTAGTATTCAATTTTTGTAAAATGTTCATGAATTCAACACCTGAGCAAGCGAAATGTAAAATTTACCAAGAAACATGCAAACTGATAATCAACAGATAAATTTTGTCCCCCCCTTTTTTTTTTTTTTTTTTTTTTTTTTTTTTTTTTTGCCGCACTGAGTTTGACTATAAAGAGCAGTTCATTATAATAGTTCAGCAGGTTTGATCCAGTATAACTTTCTTCAAATTTTCATATGATTTTTTTTAATATACTGTTTTTTTAGGCAAAATAACAAATAAAGAAAAATATTCTTTAGCAAATAGCTTTTTCAAGTTGCTCTTTATATGATTGAGATTTCCAGGTAATACAAACTTTTAAACTCGTCAAACAACTTTAAAATAATCAAATTGTACTTCTGAAATAAATGAGATTTTTATTGACTTTCTAAGACTTTCTGTTGCAAATCACTTTCTTATTGCAATTTAATGAAAATACTTCGCCGTCGTCAATTCACTTTCCACACTTTAATTTAAAAAAAGATACATATATATATACATGTACATATATTCTAAGCGCAGGAGAAGGGAATTAAATTCTGTTATCGTTTCCTGGTAGTTTTTTTTTCTTTTTTCATTTTTAAAAATAAACTAAAATGAAATGCAGAATATGCATTTCAAGAAACGACCCGAGCTCGAAAAATAACTCCAATTCTAAAAGCCACAGTATAAAGCTGTTTGCACCAAAATTTATTTTTTATGAATATATATAATGTTGTTATTGTTTAATTTTCTTGCGAGACCTTTCATTTTTTACTTTTAATCGAGCTTCATGAAATTATCAGCGCGACTATCTCAATATCCTTATTCCATGCTTGGTCAGAATGACGTTACTGCAAGTCATTGTGTTCATGTTAAGTCTGTGATCAAAATGCTACCATTCTGTGATGTCATATTATGACTGAAACATGAACTTCCTAGAAAACTTTAAAAAAATTACAAAAAGTCTTTAAAACATATTATTTACTGTAAAAAAATATTTTTCAGGCAATGTTAAAATTATTTGTGACTTCACTTTTATGTCATTGAATGTAACATATGTCAACACCACATTAGTGGGAGGAAAAAACCCACCATATCGTAAAGTCACAATGTGACTAAAAGAAGAATTTTAAAAGTTTTTGAAAATGAAGATAAATATTTTAAAAAGTACTTTAAACAGGCCATCTAAATGTATTTGGAAGCTTAAATTGGATTGATTTTGTGCGTATCTTACAAATTTAGTTATATTTAGTAATGTATTTATCGACATACTGAAAAGTGATTTCTAAGAGCGTTTTTAGTATTAATTAATAACACCATGACTCCAATCCATTTCTCGTAACAAATATGCGAAACCTTAAATGAAAAAAAAAAAAAAAAAAAAAAAAAAAAAAAAAAAAAAAACTTAAAAAATCATGATGTGAAAAGTCATTAAAACATACAGCTATCGATTACATAAAATTTTAACCATTTTAAAACTGTTTTAATATTTTTAAATATCAATGTATTATATACATAAAATTCCCCTAAAAATTATTCAGCAGATCTATGTTAAACATAAATAATAATATTGCATAATCAATATAAATTTCATTGATCGATTAATATTATGATTTTTAATATTTAATTTGACGTCATTTGTTGTCTTATTTCTATCAATTCGGTCTTTTTATTTGATGTTAATTTTTTTCTTTTCGCGCTTTTTAGCTCACAGGCTATCATAGCCTGAGAGCTTATGTGCCCGTCCGTTCTGTATGTACGTTCGTATGTTCGTGCGTAACGCCATAACTCATGATAAAAATATCCCATCCACTTGAAATTTTGTATGTAGGTATATCCTGACAAGGCGCTTCCCTGATTAGTTTTTGGAGTTCATTCGATATGTATAAGAAGGGAAACGGGGGGCTCATGCCTCTCCCCTTAGTTGATATAAATGAGATTTTCATGCAGAATTAAGTTTTCGTTCAAAATTTAGAATAGGATCATTCTGATGAGGCGATTCCGTGACTGTTATTAGGTGTTCATTGAATAAGTATAAATAGGGGGAACAGGGGTTCTAATGCCCCCCCCCCTTAATTTATATAAATGGGTTTTTCAAGCAGAATTTTCAGATTTCATTCAAATCTCTGAATAGTTTTGGAAGTTTAATGGTTAAGTATAAAAGAGAGGGATAACTCCTTTTAAATTATATAAATGCTAAATGGGTTTTTATTAAGAATTATCTCATTTGCTCTGAATTTTGGATATAGATTTTTTATATGATAAAGCATGTCTTTGATAGTATAGGAGGTTCAATGATTAAGTATAAAAAAAGAGGAAAGGGAAGAGCTGTTTCCCCTTCTTAATTTTTTTTCGAACGGAATTAACCCTTGAAAATATAAGGCTTTAATCATAGCTGCCAACATCTTCCGCTTTTTCAGCCAGGAAAAATTTTATAGAAAATTTTACCATTTCAAATCGCCGTAATCTGCCGATTAAACAAGGCAAAAATTTTTCCGGGCCAAAAAATCAGAAGAGTTGGCTTTAATGTACAATTAGTATTTGTAGCCTGTGAGCTGAATGCCATCAGTTTAACTGGGCAATATTCTTTATTTAAATTCTGACCAGTGCGAAATATTACGACGCATTCACACTCTAAAAACAAATGCGTAAATTAACTGATTCTATCCGTCTATATGTGTTAATTTCTGAAATTACTTAACCCCTTACGTGCCAAGAAAAACTTGCGAGATTCACTCCCCAGTGCCACAAGTCAAGTCAACGCTGGTGCTTAAGGAGTACTTACAGGAAGTCGCAACCCCTGTTTAACCTCCATCGAAAATAAATAAAAAACATAAAAATGCGTTTAACAACAATGCAATCAATAAAATTTAAGATTTTGGAGACTCGAGTGAAACTTAGCTCTCGAGCTGGAGCACCGGGGTAAATATACCCCCAGTGGCGCAATGACTTTCTAAAATTTTTAGAAAATCATCACATACGTTGACAGACTAGGAAGTGGTCGAGACGGAAAGGGCAGCATTGGAGGTACCAAAGGGCCCAGCGAAAGTTCTACCCTACTCTAAGAACTAAAAAAAAGGGGGCCACATAGCTCACTAATTTTGAGAGAAAAAAAAAAAAAAATGATCTAAAAAAGTAATTTTGAACCTAACACTTAAGCTGACCTAGTGTGTGTGTTCTGTGACCGGGCGTCGGACAACTCAAGAGGCCCACGAAACAGCGCAGACCAGTGCCACAGTTAGGACTTAGTAGCCTTACAAAATGGGGCGTGGCTCAAGAGCGTGCGAACTCTGTAAATAATCATTGAGAGATAGAAGATGTTCCATTAAATTTTTAATTTTTGTGGATTCACTAATAAAGCTATGAGACCGAGGTAGTGACATCAAAATAGCAATGCGATAGACAGGCGAAAAGTGAACGGCAAACCAAACAATGTTTTCTCTAAAATAATAGTGGTGTACAAAAAGGGCGGAGCCTTGTCAAATATGGAAAAATATTCGCTTGTATTTTCAAGTCATTAGCTCAGTGCGATAGCGTTTATGAAGGTAGTTCCTTCTCCCCCTTCTCCAGTCTTTCAAAAATACATTCAAAGTATTTTTTCTTTTTTTTCTTTTTTTTTTCTTTTTTTTTTTTTTAATTCCAAAGCTGTGGGCGTGGTATTACTGGTACAGCACAGTATAAAGGACAATATTTTGCATTGACGTATATATACGTCAGTGGCACTTAACCAGTGTTCTCGCTGTCGCTCGCCATTGCGCCAAATTGCGACTAAATCTCCATTAGGCGAGTAAACAAGCGCTTAGATTCGCCAAATTGCTAGTGCTCAATTTTTGCTTTTTCTTTCTTTCTTTTTTGTTTTCTTTTCCTTTTCTTTTCTTTTTTTCTTTTTCTTTCTTTTTTTTTTTTAGTTTTTAGTGCATATGCATTTATAAATATTTTTAATATATACATATTTTTAACGTATTTGTAGCGAATAGTTGAATTTAGATTAATAACAATCATTGTCGGAGTTATAAAAACTGAGGCTGTTTTTATAGAACATATTGAAAAAAAAGTTTGTACATTAAAGGATTAAAGATAATTTTTTTAGTGCTACACGGCGAATCTATTTGGCTAACACTTTTTTCATTTGGCGAATGTTTTTTATTTTTAATTAGCCAAATTGCTAACGTTAGTCAAATGTCAGCGAGAACACTGCACTTAACGCATCGACTATGCGCAACAAATATATACGTCTGTGGCACTAAGGGGTTAACTGCCTTAAAATTCAGATTTCATTTCAGAAATTTACATGTTTTTATGTGTATTTAGCTTAAGAAAATAAGTGCATAATTTGTTATCACTTGAAAAATTCAGATAAACGTGTGAATATCGAAAAATGCCTGGAGTTACGCGAATTGGCGAGTTAGTCTAATTTAAATTTAACTATGTGTACACAGATAATTACATAACTTGTCATAAAAATTCCAAATTATGAACAGAAATTTACCTATTTTTATGTGTATCTAACTTATGAAATCAAATGTGCAATTATTTATACTTCACAGTTTGTTTGTATGTCGGCCGATTATCTACGCTGTGGGATATAGGCCCTAAGGGGTGGGGTGCCCTCCGTGGGGGTCTTTCTAAGGGAACCTAACCCGTATTTACGCAAGGTTCGAAGAAAACCACGGAAAGCTCCGAACGGTTAGGCCGACGGTCGCGGTTGGGTTCGAACCCAGCACCTACCGTCTACCAGTTTGAGGTCAGAACCTCTCGGCCACTGGTGGGGCCTATACTTCACAGACTCAGACGAGTATGTAAATTAGAAAAGTATCTAAATTTGCTCAAATGAGCGTGTTACACATAATCATATGTAAGGATCGACCGAGACAAGTTTTCAAGACCAAAACCGAATCTGGATAATATTTCTATTTTTGGATGAAAAAGAAAATTTTAAAAAATTATTTTTGAGCAATTAATGCATACATAAATATAGATAATTTTGAATTAATTATAACGGTGGCCCAAATTGACTCTGTGCTTCTGACGAAAGCTTTTTATTTCATATAAAATAAAATATATTTAATTCATCAGTGACACAGAGTTATTTTCCAATTATTCGAATTTCATCTCATTAAAAAATGTTTTACGTATACATACGTCGATTTATCTTTTATAATAATTTTTGTAAATGATCATCTGTTATCCAAGAACATTCTCAAAGAGTATGCGACTCACGTTTACTATTTTAAACTAAGAAATTCCTGTTGCTGTTAATTCTGCAGCTTTTAATTAGCGCGTGAAAAGCGTCTTCAAAATTTAGTCATATATGCATTTCTTGCTTTATAGTTTGCGCTCACGTCTTTAGTTAATCATGACTGATATTATAAACAGTGAAGTTCATAGCAATAAATAAGGAGTATGTCCTTTGACTTAATACGGATCAAATCAGTGAGAAATGTTGAAATTTCAGAATTAAGAAACAATATTTCTAGAATAGAGTTACAGATAGTTTCGATCCCACCTATACACAGTAATTAGCTTAAACTCATATTTTGGTCTGGAAATGAAAAGAAAATCGATTTTTCGGTCGAATTTATCCAGAAATTCAGTTCAAAAACACAAACTTTCACAGAAATTACGGGAATATCTGCTTTCATGCAAAACAAAACCCAAAAAGAAAAAAAAACTGTTTCATTAAGCTATTCTGGAGTAATAACTCCACGTCTACCAATTTTCACTGTTTAGTTTTAGATTTTTTTTTCTTTTTCAAACAAATATTGGATTTGGTACAGCAACTTATTGACTATCTATACAAGAAAGAATATTTTAACAAATTTGTATTTATATAATGTAATAGCATGATTTCTTGACCAATGCTATTTGGAGTTATCACCCTCCTATGTGAGTAATAATGCCATGCAAACAAAACTCTAAAATAAGATGGAATCACGGCATGTAAATTTTTCAGTTGTAAATATTCAAACTCTACAACTCTAGAAATTGACAAATTGCAATAATAAATCTTTAATATTTTATTTTTCTGACATATTCTGAAAAATTAGTAGCAATTAGGACATACAAATATCTCTTTACTCTTTTTAGCTTTATACAATGTTAATAATGGTCTCTCGTGCATGAAATAGAATAAAATAAAATAAAAATAATTTTCCCGCCACCGAAAAGAGGCAACAGGAATAATAACACTAGTGGATGGTGTTATTACCCAGTATATTCATTACGCAGTTTATTTTAAACTACAAGCTACCTCCACAAACACATCTAAAATCTTCCACAACATTTTGAAAGTACATGAAATACATTAGAAACATATGTAATAAACAAAATATATCCTAATAAATATATAATCTTCAGATCCTAGAACTGATCCCAGAAATTTTAGATCGAAGTTGACTCTAACGTACCTATTCCGCGATGAAATCTACAAATTTAACAAATTAACATTTAGCGGTTGTTTGTGATTCAGATGGCTCGGAGCCTTTTAGCACCTTTTTTACGAATTTCTTCATAACTACGCATAGTATTAACACTTGGGGTTATTACCTACAGTGGAGTTATTACCACAGGCTTTCATTTACTTCCTGTTTTTGCCACCGGGTGTGCCTTTAAATTATATTTTCTGACATTTCCCTGCTAATTGTAGAAAAAATCTATTTTTTGACATTTAAACTTATCTTTTTATACTTACTCGCGCCTTTTCAACTTTTTATCACATGACTTTTCTACTGTTGTGGCTCCCTTTTAGCCTTTCTTCGATGTTCTTTATTTTAATTCCATCCGCTTTTAATTGCCATACATTTATTAAAGTCCTTTATAAACATGTAAAAACAGTTATTTTAACCCTTTCCGGCGCGAGCAAATTCTGTTAGTAAAATGACAAAATATCGACTCTCACCGGAATTTACTACCGACTTTTTTAGAAATTAAGAATCCCCTAATTCAAACTTTCATTGTAAAAGCAAAATTTTCTTAAAATATTATTGGTGCCGTTTGCAAGTTCGGAATTAAAATTCAGTATCCCAGACTAGGCACAGTGTGCCGGAAAGGGTTAATGATCGATATCGACTGTGTTTTTTATGATGACAATAGTTTTCGATTAGTAAATTTTCGAGAATCGCCCATTATTAGCCATATCCTAGCATTAGTTTTAAGTAGAAGCGTGAAATTCAAGAAAACAAATCTATTTAAAAATTATTAAACATTTATTCCAGCAGTTTTAGAAATTCTCCTCGTACAAAAAGATTAACATGATGTTCAAAAATTTAGGCCATTCTGCCACACGTCAGCAGTAGTTTTAGATAGAAACATGAATTTGAGGTTACCTAATCTACTAAAGTAAACTTAAACATGTATTTTATTTATTTTAGAAATTCCCACCTAGGCGGGTTTAATGGTATAGTCGCATGTTCAAGATATTTCGACATATCTTAGCATTAGATTTAGGTAGATTCGGGAAATTCAAGATAACACATCTGCTAAAAAAATACTTAAACATAGGTACTTCAGTCATGTTTGGAGCTATTTTGTGTATTATGTTCTCAACATCAACTTTTAACAGGTTAATGTAAGATTATACGAATAAGATTACAATTACAGATGTTTGATTATAAGTAATAGTAAGGTTTTTTTTTTTTTTTTTTTTTTTTTTTTTTTTTTTTTTTTTTTTTTTTGCAGTTTTTAGTTTTTTTTTAATAGTTTTTAGTTTTTTCATAATTTTTAGATATATTTCGTTCGATTCGAGATTCCTTTAAAGAAACCGACCAGCGTAGCGGGCGAACGCTGCTAGTTTCTTCATAAAATAAATCAAACACACACCACACAGATATAAGAAAATAAATAAGTTAAATAGCATTAAATAAAAATTCTAATGTGCATCATTTTAATATAACTTGAGTCAAATTTACGTTGATTGTAGATATAAGAATATAAGAATTAAATTGGTTTTGCAGTTACACGAGAATATTAATTCATCAATATCCTTATGATACAGAAATTCTAATAAATAGATTTTTATTACAATTAACAGCATTACGGTTTCATCTTTCTTAACCCTTTAACGTTCATTGGTTTCGCCACGAAACCACAAAATTTTAATTCCGATACGCAACACTGACACCGGTATTTTTAGCTAAAAATATCTCTTTTATTTTGTATGTGAAAAATTACGTTTTCTTATTTAGAAATATATTTATTCTTAATTACCGGTGTCATTCATTTATTTCGACATCTTAGCAATGAAAATGACCGTTAAAGGGTTAAACCGCTTTATAATTACACGAAAATATGAGAAAATTTTGTATACTGTGTGAATGTAAAAAAAAGGGTTAACATTATTGAATTATTATTTTTTTTACATTGATCCCTTTATAAGATCAGTCAATTGTTTTTCGTGACCAGAGTTATTATCTGTGGTAATTTTGAAAATATTGTTGAACAGGCAATAATCGAAGGTCTTTTTAATCTCCCTCAAGACAAATAGAAGCCATATCTCGACTCTGATTTGGGCTCACAAGAATAAAGGGCTGCATTTAAGTCATTAAAGATATCGAAACTTTTATATTATTGTATTAAACTGCAGAATAAAGAATACGAATGTAGGCATTTTTTACAACCATTTTTTTTTTTTATGATTTCACTATATGAAAGAATCCCTTTTACTAAAATAGCTTGAACAATTTTTATGCGAGTTGGCAAATTACTCTTTAAATGGTGTTAGTGAATATGATTATACATAGAGTCACAAATTATGCAAAAATAACAATAAATAGATCCTAGAAGTTCTTTATAATATAAAGGCTATGACCAAAAATAATAATAATAATTCTGCAGTTATAGAAGTTATGAAAAAACAGAAAGTTTCCGGTCAAATATACAACTATAAAAGATATATTTTATCAGAATCTTATTTAGATGCGAGAAGGTTTTAATACCACAGATTTCAACGTATCTTAATTATTTCGGAGACTAATCCACGATAATCAATCATTGTAAAAAATAACGGACGATTTAACGGAAGTATTACTGGTAATCTAGACGCCAGTACTATTTACTGTTTTTTAACGGAAAAATTTCCGTAAATTCCGGGAAAATTCGAAAAAAAACGGAATATTCACGGAAATTTTTTAGTTAAAAACAGTAAATAATACTGGCGTCTAGATTACCAGTAATACTTCCGTTAAATCGTCCGTTTTTTTTTTTACAGTGATGCTTTCAACCGAAAATTTTATTTAATAAAAAATTTTCACCATTTAACAGGCTTACTCAGATTTTTACGTTTGCAGAATTCATGTTAAAATGGATGTAGACAAAATATTTTAAACAGAATTCTATTTGAACTGTATATTGAAAGTGATATTAAAAATATTATAGCACAAGGCTGTGATTGATATATATATATAGACAGTTTCCAGTTTTGATCATTTTTACTTATGAATCAGACTGCGAAATAATTAATAGATATTGGTATTTATGCTAATGGGTCAGTCCACATCAAACCAACCAATGGACAAAATTTCAGGTCTTTGGGTTTTCTTAATTTTTGGCTCAGATGATGTACAAGAATAGTAGATAAAAAATACAAATTTGAAGATTTTTTTAACCATTTGTTTTTGAGTTATTAATTTTTGAAATTTTCAAAATTTAATGAAATTTGTATTTTTTGGTGTTCTTTAATTTGCTGTAACTTTAGAACTATTTGACCTAAAGAGTTGAAATTTAAGACATTGTTTTCAGTTTTTTATGCTGTTTCATAGGATATATAGCATGACCAAATTATTTTTAAAAAATATTTTTTTATGTAAAAAATGTATATAAAATTTTTAAAAATTCAAAATCGGAATTTTTGATTTTGTTTAAAAAAATATATTATATTTAACACCCTTTTAGCAACTTTTGTGCCAAATTTCATGATGGAACTCTTATGGTATTATAAAGAAAAAAATTATTTTCTATATCAATGATCGGCCAATTTCTGTAAAAAAAATCTCATTATATTTTGTTAAAAAGCAAATTGACTATAAAAGGTAGTCTATTTTTGTTTCCAATGTTCATATTTCTCATTCATGCAAGTCAAGTTCAATTATCAAATAAAATTTTAGTATATAATTCGCTAGGTTTTATTATTTTGTTAAACACATAACAGTAAAATTATAAAGTAATCAAGATAATTAGTATTTTGTGTAATTGACAAGCTAAATACTTTTTTAATTTATTTTCTTGGAATTTAAATAGAATTTTTTTAAATTATTCTTAATTTAATTCTTTTAATTAAATTTTATGTTTAAAAAATGAATAAATTGGTAATAAATGAGTTAATGAAAGAAAATCTCAAAGTAGTGTACAACAAAACAAATTATGCTCCTGAAGTTGAATGCTTTCACAATCACAATGAGTCACACTCAAACATTAACATGCTTGTTTTCTGCTGAAACCTGCATGCCTTTCTTACAAGGCTTTTGAAATCGCCAGTTTCTATAAGATCTTCTGTAGTGGCACACTATCTCAAGTCTATTGCTGTCTGTTTATAACTTGTATTGTACAAATTAGGTTCTTTTTAGGTGCGTTCGTAATTATATAATACGTAGCACCTATAGTGGTCGTTCAGTCCGTCCGTCTGTCCGTCCGTCTGTCCGTCCGTCCGTCTGTCCGTCCGTCTGTCCGCATATAACAACGCAAAAACTACCCAACCGAATCGTTTGAAATTTAAAATACATAATTATTACATAATTTTGTCGAGTCATTTCAAATTTTATGAAATTCGGATGCATAGATCAATTACAGGGGCAATCAAAAGTATTCCATTACATTACGGTCAATGGGGAAAAAAGTTTCAAATGCATTTTAATCGTTTGAAATTTAAAATACGCAATTATTACATAATTCTGTCGAGTTATTTCACATTTTTTGATAATCGTGTGCATAGATCAATTACAGGGGCAATCAAAAGTATTCCATTACATTACGGTCAATGGGGAAAAAAGTTTCAAATGCATTTTAATCGTTTGAAATTTAAAATACGCAATTATTACATAATTATGTCGAGTTATTTCAAATTTTTTGATAATCGTGTGCATAGATCAATTACAGGGGCAATCAAAAGTATTCCATTACATTACGGTCAATGGGGAAAAAAGTTTCAAATGCATTTTAATCGTTTGAAATTTAAAATACGCAATTATTACCCAATTATGTCGAGTTATTTCATATTTTTTTGATAATCGTGTGCATAGATCAATTACAGGGGCAATCAAAAGTATTCCATTACATTATGGTCAATGGGGAAAAAGTTTCAAATATATTCTATACGTTTGAAATTTAAAATACATAATTATTACATAATTGTGTCTAGTTATTTCAAATTTTATGAAAATCGGATGCATAGATCAATTACAGGGACAATAAAAAGTATTCCGTTACATTACGGTCAATGGGAAAAATGTTTCAAATGCATTTTAATCGTGTTACACACATGCGAACTTTATAAAATTTATATGCAACTATAAAGTACATATTATAATATGCATCTTACATAATTTGTGGGGCAAAGAACATTTGTTATTGATTGACAAGGCCACACAAAAGTATTCCATTACATAATGGTATAGGAAGAGCATTGTTTGATGAGCGTTTTAATTGTAATTCACTATTTACAATTTTATGAGATTGATAAATGAAAGTAATATTTTTAAAACTTCGTTATCGTACGAACGCACCTCATTTGCTACGCTTCACGTGCAATTTCCAACTTGTTTTCTTTTTTTTTACTATTATTTCTTTGAGTTGAATGTGGATTTGTGTTATAAAATATTAAGAGGAAAGTGGCTTTAAACTGAAAATGGATAAAAAATAGAATAAATTTTGTTATAATCCATTCAAAAAGCAAGAACACTAGGTAAGTAAAAATTTAAGAAATATTACATTGTGGATGACAACATTAAAATATGGCATTGGAAAAGGCATGAAAATCTGCACTCATTGCCGCTTACAATTAGGCAAGGAAAAGCATCCCTCATATTGTGAAAATGACATTGATACTAATTTTTCAGACATTCCAAACAATGACAATCCAAATCCAGGTTGTAGTAAAGATGACCTTGAATTCATGGATGTGGAATCTGGTTTTGATAATTTGAATGCATCATTAACATCTATTGGAGAATCACCTATTATTAAAAGTAAATGTAAAAGTAGTAAAAGGTACTTCTTTGAAGAAATTGTGGTGTATGTTGCTGGTGCCTATGAGAATGAGTGGTGAATGGCATGCGTTTTCACAAAAGATCAGGTGGAAGAAGATGTTAAAGTTTCTTTCCTTCATCCAAGTGGACCATCTTCGGCATTCTCTTATCCTAGAAATTCAGACATTTTCACAATACCAAAATACTTTATTTTATGCATACTACATCCAATCACTGCAACAGGCAGAACATACATAGTACCCAAAGAGGAAATGTAAAGAGTAGGTCAAATTTTACATAAGAAGAAAAAGTACTTGTACTAAGATCTAAAAATTGAGCTCCACCGTGCCAAACTGAGTACGTAATTTGTTAAGTTAAAAGATTTGTTTATTAAATATCTAAAATTTATTATTTGTCTTTTAATAAAACAGGCTATTCTTAAAGTTTTCCAATTTGTATTTGTTCCTATGAAGTAACACTTCGGGCTAAACTGTGCAGTATACCTTAAAGTATTTTTTTTTATTACAGATTTATATGAACATTGATACAGAAAATATTTTTTTTCTGTATGATACCATAGGAGTTCCATCATAAAATTTGGCATAAATGTTGCTAAAAGGGTGTTAAACATAATATATTTTTTTAAAGAAAATCAAAAATTCCAATTTTGAACTTTTTAAAAATTTATATAAATTTTTTTACAAAAAAAATATTTTTTAAAAATAATTTGGTCATGTTATATATCCTATGAAACAGTATAAAAAACTGAAACAAAAGATGCAAATATTAATTCTCTAGATCAAATAGTTTGGAAGTTATAACCGATTAAAAATTACAAGACTATACAAATTTTGTAAAATTTTCAAAATTTCAAAAAATTATAACTTTAAAACGAATTGTCGAAAAAAAAAATTAAACTTCACAATTTTAATCTCATACGTAAGTATAATAAACTGGTAAAAAACCAGTACAATCTAAAACATTAACATAAAAAACATATTTTTTTATTGGTTGATTTCATATGGAATTACTCTAATACGTCAAAATTTTACATTTCGATGAATTTTAAATTTTTTTTTCCGAGAATTTGACCAGATATTGGCCTATTTCATAACCTGCGTTCATTACTGCTTTAATTCTGCTTAAACTTATTTAATTTGTTTAATTACGTAACAGGAAGTGGAATCAATAAACTATTTTCAGACTCTATCTCTCTTGGTATATTGGTAGCTATTTATAATTTTCGCACTCCAGACTACATCATAATAAATAAGGCGCCGCCAAGTCCGGCATGGAGAAAAGAAATTTGCAAAATTAATCTTCGATGTCTACAAATGTTAACCCGTAAAGAAGAAAATACTGGTTATTTCAATGTGCGCGGAATAAAGATTTCTAAAGTGATGGAGACAAACAACGCTGAACAACCGCAACTACCAACTTGCAGAGCGAAACTAAATGAAAATTAGGGCGTCTCCGTTTACGTAAATTTTATTCCATACTGGGCGTAACTTAATCTCATAGACCATTCAATAAATACCTAGTGGTTGATACTCTGTCGTCAAATTTAAGATTCATATCAGTTCTGGCTTAGCTTCAACCTATTGTGATTCTAATTATGACATTTGAAAGATGAGCCATGTGAAACTTGTTTCTTTATCAAGAAGTAGAAGGATGATTGAACAACATATACAAAAGGTGATAGCCGAAAGAATAGCTTTTCGTCGTGAGAATTCGTAGTAATTTGTACATATACAATACTGCTTTTTATTATTTAGTTTCACGTAAATTATTTGCACAGTATGCATTAAAATTCGTCTGTAAAATATAAATGATTATCTGAAAACAGGATTATTCGTAAAAAAAAGAATAGGTATCTTTTTTACGCATATAAGTAGTGTAATATTTAAATATATTTTCTACTAGTTAAGAAATGCACAATTTAAAAATGTATTCATCATTCACAAATGTTATTACAGAAATGTCATTACATAAATGTACTGATAACAACCTCCAAAGAAGTTTTAATTTAATTCACCTACACGATGGTAATGCTAAACAATGTTATAAATAAATAAGTATAGCTCGTTTCATCACGGGTATATACGAGTACATCACGGGTAAAAATAAATATAACTACTCATTTAATTCCAGGATTCTTTAAACTCAATACGTAATTCAATTTTCTAAATAATAGTTTTCCTTGGAAAAATTATTCTATTTCTATTTGCTGTTAATCAGTTCTGATAGATTACTGAATTCTTTTGAATTTTATAGAGTGCATTGTTTGAACTAGTGTGTTTGGTATTTGTTATGGCCAACTGTCTGCGCCTTGATATAATGTCTAATTTGAAGAAGGAAAATGTTTCAAATTAAATTGAATGTTTATAGTCTTGTCTCTTTTTTTGAGTTTCCCATTTTTCTGTTTATTCAGCATTAGACATCTTAAAGTGTTTCACAGAAGACAATGCATAAAATATGTTTTAAAGTAACAATTTTTTTGTAATATGTCAAAGCAGTTAACAAGAACGCAAAAAATGATTTGCTAGTAACTTTGTCTTTTTGTATTATTCTCAATAAAAATATTTATCAGAAATGATTGAATGTTTTAACTTAAATTCAAAGCAAAGTAGGATGGCCATAATTTACAATTATTTTAAAATGGGACTTTCATAAAACTTGAAATTTTTCATACTTTATGAATATATAAAACTCAATTCGTCACACGCACTTATCACCAATTCTAAAATGTAATAAGTGCTTTGAATAAAATACTTCGGGAACACAAACAACCCGAACAATGTATGAAGAATTTCGAAGATGTGTAAGAACATCAGTAAAGTGATTTAATGAGTATTAGAAAATACATTTATGTTTCGAGAATTTGAGATTATAAAATTACGTTTTGAGTCACCGTGTATGTTCAAAACTGATGTCTAAGAATGCAGATGCTACTTAAAAGGCTAATGCAATATTAATTAACTCTTCCGGGACCGATTCTTTTTCTTTACATTTTTAGAAAAAAATACTTTTACGTTAATAACATTAAAACTAGCTATCCAATTAGATTAATCACATTTTAATGAATATTTATTTGTCTGTAACGAAATATAACGAATGTTGCTGTTTTGCGTACTGTTCAATTCGTATTCATATGATTATTAGCTAAGGAAGAGTTTTTGGAGATATTTGGGAAATATTGCATCTGATATTACAACTTTCTAATACTTTTTGCAGTTTATTTCGAATGATTCTTCCGGGAAAGTAAACTATATTTTAAATTTAAAGATGAAATATATGTTTAAAATAAAGGAATCGCAAACGGTGCAAAGAGAATGAAGGAAATATTTATTATTATTATTAGTAAATGCCTAATCGTTAATGAAGTCATTTGGAAAATGCATAGACAAGAACTAACATTACTACATGTAAACACTAACAAAATATTTTGTTTTAAGACAAAATAATAATGAATTAAAAGACATGTACTATTAATAGCACACGAGACCCAAAAGGATTAATTACTTTTTCAACGATTGTTTGAGGAAAATAAAAAAAAAATTCTTGGAGCTTCCTTTGTTATTATTATTATCTTTTTTAATGGGATCTTAACCTGTGGATGTACAAAAAAATATCGTCGGGAAAATTATATATATATATATATATTTGAATTATATTTAAAAGTAAATAAAGTAAATACTTAAAAAATAGAGGCATTTTATTAAGAATGCAACAAAATTATGATTAATTTTCACTAGCTTTTTATAGTGCATATAGTGACGTCTTTCCTGCTCACGGGAAAAAACAGTTATGAAACTTTTTTTCTCCCAACCACCGCAATTTTATGTACAACTGATTAAATTTCTAAAGCTATATGACTCATCATACATACATTTATATGGCCATTAATCACTGGACACTTTCGTTTTTTTTTAGACATTTCGTCGTATATTTAAAAATATACTTGCCGGTTTCTTTTGGAACTTCAGGATTGTAAAGATTATGTATGATCTTATATTTATCAACAAAGAGGACAATTAAGTGGCAGACAAATAATCAAAGAAAAATAATAATATTTGGGATCACCCAATGTACGAAATGATTTATCATTTCAGAATACAAATTATGTGGATAGTATACTCCACATTTCCATTTATATTTCCACTTACATTTCCACTTATTTTTTGTAAGAACAGCACGTATATTTCGGGATGTATAAAATTTTTTTTCAAAAACTTAGAAAAAACTTACATGGTTTTAACTTATATCATGCAGGCTTTTTAACGAAATTTAACGTCAGTTTTAGAAAAATGGGAAATGTAGTAGAAACAATAAAGTACAATTGAAATTTATGAAATATGAGCAATTGTATAAAACAATTTTTATCTGCAGATGTGCGAACAACAGTCTTTTTTAGAAAGATATCGTCGATAGAATGGAGCTAATTTTTAGTTGCTCTCTAAAAATAGCGGAATGATAAGGGATTTTCTACAAATTGTCATTTTTTATTAACTAACTTTTAGGAAAATTTAGTATTTAATGAACATCAATGACCAGATTTGAAACAAGTGCTTCGATTTTGATACCTCTTTTTTATCATGGAACAAAATCATTTCGATAGTTATCCAAGAAGGACTAAAGATGAATAAAAGATGAAAAAAAGATTAAAATTGACATGTGTGAAAAATCCCTTATCATTTAGCTGTTTTTAGAGAGCAACTAAACATTAGCTCACTCTTATCACCGATATCTTTCAGAATTTTTATGATATTTGACTTTTTTTTTTTTTTTTTTGAGTTGCTTTATAGAGTATACTATTAAATTATGAAAAAAAATCTTCGTTATCAATCGCTCATGCGCAGATAAAAATTATTTCGTACTCCTCATATTTCATAAAATATTTAGTACGTTATATTCTAATTTCTTTAGATTGTTTCTATAATACTTTTCTAATTTTTCTGAAACCGTGTATGATATAAACTAAAAACATCCAAGTATTTTTTTAACCTTTCAAGGAAAAAAATCCATATATCACTGTGAATATAAATGCTATTATTTCATAAATTCGCACATTTGTTGTACGGCATTCACAAATTTGTATTTTGCAGCAGTAGATCATTTTGTGGATTTTAATTTACAGAGTGATCCCAGATTTTCTTATTTTTCTTTGATTTTTTGATGGCCCTCTAATTGTTTTCCTTATCAAATCGACATCGATAAATATGAAGTCAAACATATTCTTTATAATCCTGAAGTTCCAGAAGAATCCGACAAGAGAATTTTTAAATGTTCCATACAGTGTCTAAAATTGAAAGTGTCCGGTCATTAGTGGCAAACAGTGTATATATACCTGTATGTAATCTTTAAATTTAAAAATTCCCTAATGTAGAACAAAAAATTCCGCATCTCTATTAAATATAGAATCTAAAAATATATTTTACAGTTAAACATTTAATATTTTTTAGTAAAAATTATGTACATATAATAATATATATATTGTGTTGCTATCTTTGCATATATATATATATATATATATATGTATACATATGTGTGTGTTGCTATTATTATTATTATTATTATTATTATTATTATTATTATTATTATTTAGCTGAGCAAAGTAGTTATTGTCCAAATTCTTAAAAATATATATTTATAAATGAAAGATTTTTAAATCCTACGTAAAACATTCCTCAAAACTTATTGAGAAATAAAATTCATAAGAAAGAATAAAAAAATAACTTATCGTAAAAATTCATAAGAAATGTTTAATTTCACTTTTTTTAACATCGGGTACTTTAAAACATTAAAAAATTAATTTTTATTACTTAAACTCTTTAAAATTTTTAAAGTTACAAATGTTATGTTTCTACTGCCTGTGTATGTTGTTTTACAAAAATATTGTTCTTTAGTTGTTAAAGGGCTGCGTTTTCTTCTCTTTTTCTTCCCATTCGAGTCATTTAATATTAAAAGCAAAATAACTCTGATTGTTCAATTTTTTTGTTTTCTTTTATGAGTCATAAATATAATGTTTCGAAAGTTAAAAATATGAATTTCGTGCTAAATTATTGCTATTTAGTTCTAAAATCATGAGTAAAATACACTCGTGTAATCACCTATAGCGCGAAAAATTTGTAGATTTTATTTATTTTTAAAATACTTTTAATTGTCTAAATATCTCTGGATTTTTATACTTGATGTAAATTAAATGCAAAAAGTTTGTGTTTATACTTACATTTACACATATTTAGCATAGAAAAAATTAGCGTCTTGGAGAAGCGAAAAGTAATTTATAACCACGATATTTTTTTTTTTTTTTTTTTTGAAAGATTTAATAGTAATATTTTTCAAAATTAATCACACTGACGTAAAAATGAAGCTATACGTGGGTATTTTTTTGTATCTCGAAAATTCAGCTGTATGCAAGTGCAAGCTGGAGGGAAAAATGCATATGTGCGGGGAAGAGATCACGATTTCAAACTTTATTAGAAGAATGCTTCTTTTTTGGTAAGTGTCAAAATCCACATTCTTTCAAAAGGACTGCGCAGTTTTAAAGTAAAAAGTATCATATTTAAGCGTGTAGTTTTAATTTTTAAATATTTTGAATGCTTTGGCAGATGGGAGATTCAGAAGACGCCCGAACAAAAAAATAATCAATTCCAATCTTTGGATATTCACTTCTAACGACATTCGGGACAGCTACTGAGAGCTATTTTTAGAAAAATAATGTATTTTGATGAATGTTCTTTGTTATTTTTAATATCTCGGTTAATTATCCAAAATAAAAAATCTGAGCCTGTGCATTAGAACCTTGGTCTATCCACATCCATATTTTCAGATTTCTACGTGTGGTAGATTTTTTCTTAGCCACTGCAAACAGATAGACAAAGACGAACTATTTTTTTTTCCATTAGTATATATACAGGGTGTTTCTAAATTCATGGTACAAACTTTAAGGGGTGTTAGTACACATCAAGACAAAAAATATTAAATAGGAAACTAAGGGTCCCAAACATCTTCCGAAGGAGATAGGCGCCATTAAAGTTTAGGGTCCAAAAATTCAAATGATTATAAAATACAAAAAAATTGGTCGATTCGTTTGCGGTTTTCACTAAAACTATTCTTTATGTCAGTATTGTCTTGAAAATAAATTATAAAGATAAATTTCAAAAAATGCCGATAGAGGGCGCTTTAGACTTTGGAGTAACGAATAACTATTTTTTACCATTATTTTTTGCAACTCATTAAATTTTTTTTAGAAGCTTAGACATAAACTTAAATTTTGAGATCAGAATCTAAATAGTTGAGAGTGGTTAAGTAGCGCGAACTGAACTGTGGGGGAAGGTCCAAAAATTCAAATGATTATAAAATACAGAAAAATTGGTCGATTCGTTTGCGGTTTTCACTAAAACTATTCTTTATGTCAGTATTATCTTAAAAATAAATTGTAAAGATAAAAGTCAAAAATTGCCGATAGAGGGCGCTTTAGACTTTGGAGTAACGTACAACTATCTTTTATTGTTATTTTTTGCATCTCATAAAATTTGTTTAGAAGCTTAGAAATAAACTTAAATTTTGAGATGAAAATCTGAATCGAGTGGTTAAGTAGCGCAAACTGAACTGTGTTCAATGGGGGTGGGGAGGTTCAAATTTCAAATGATTATAAAAAACGGAAAAATTGGTCTATTCGTTTGCGGTTTTCGCTAAAACTATTCTTTATGTCAATATTTCCTTGAAAATAAATTTTAAAGATAAATTTAAAAAATTTCCGTTAGAGGGCGCCTTAAACTTTAGAGTAACTGACAACTATTTTTAACCATTATTTTTTTTTACTGATTAAAGGCTTCCAAAAGCTTAGACTTAGATTTTGAGCCCAAATTCTAAATCGATGGGAGGGGTTAAGAAGCGCAAACTGAACTGTGTTCAGGAGTTGAAATGTTACCCTCCCCACCCCTCGAACATAGTTCCATTTTCCGCTACTTAATTACTCACAACGATGCATATTTTGAGCTCAAAATTTAAGTTTGAACTTTTACAAGCATTTAATTAGATATAACAAACAACGGTTAAAAATAGTTGTTGGTTGCTCTAAAGTTTAAGGCTCACTATGACGGATTTTTTTGAAAGATAGCTTTAAAATTTATTTTCGAGGAAATATTGACATAAAGAATAGTTTAGTCTTAGCGAAAACCGCAAACGAATCGACCAATTTTTCCGTTTTTTGTAATCATTTGAAATTTAAACCTCCCCACCCCCATTGAACGCAGTTCAGTTTGCGCTACTTAACCACTCCCAACGATTCAGATTTTCATCTCAAAATTTAAGTTTATGTCTAAGCTTCTAAAAAAATTTTATGAGATGCAAAAAATAACGGTAAAAAATAGTTGTACGTTACTCCAAAGTCTAAAGCGCCCTCTACCGGAAATTTTTGAATTTTATCTTTATAATTTATTTTAAAGATAATACTGACTTAAAGATTAATTTTAGTAAAAATCGCAAATCAATTGACCAATTTTTCCGTATTTTATAATCATTTAAAATTTGAACCTCCCCCCCACAGTTCAGTTTGCGTTACTTAACCACTCCCAACGATTTAGATTTTGAGCTCAAAATTTAAGTTTATGCCTAAGCTTCTACAAAAAAGTAATGAGATGCAAAAAATTACGGTAAAAAATAGTTGTTCGTTACTCCAAAGTCTAAAGCGCCCTCTATCGGCATTTTTTTAAATTTATCTTTATAATTTTTTTAAGACAATACTGACATAAAGAATACTTTTAGTGAAGACCACAAACGAATCGACCAATTTTTCTGTATTTTATAATCATTTGAATTTTTGGACCCTAAACTTTAATGGCGCCTATCTCCTTCGGAAGATGTTTGGGACCCTTAGTTTCCTATTTAATATAGTTTGCTTTGATGTGTACTATCACCCCTTAAAGTTTGTACCAAGAATTTAGAAACACCCTGTATATACAGGGTGTCCTAAAAGTCTGGAAATTGTCGAATAACTCGAGAAATACACATGAGATTGAAAAACGTAAATATACGTGTTAAATATTTTTAAATAAGCTGCTCAGTGATACCAAATTTGACCTTCGTAACCGACCCCATGGGGGTCAGAGGGGGTCCAACTTTGAAATCTTAAATTATAACCCCCATTTTTTATTGCAGATTCGGATTCTACGGATAAAAATACGCAACTTTTGTATTTAATGTTTATTTCGAATCCTCGTTTATCACGGTGTATTCGAGCATATTAAATCGATTTCATTTTTCGGCTTTTCCAACGGGATTTTCCCTAATCGAAACTAAAGACCTAACCTAATCATCAGGTGGGGAGAATTTATGACATCAAATTCCTCGTCTATTGCAAGAATAGCGTTTCCTGAAAATCACCCGTGCCGATTATTTCGATAGTACTACACACAGTTAAAAATTTGACCCATTTGCTGTAGCGTCACTCCACAGCTTTTATAGAATATCTGTTTCATGACCAATGAGGATGTTCCATAACACCGTAAAGTACACTGTAAAAAATTGACACTTTTGCTGCATCGTCACTCCACCACTTTTATAGAAAACGATTACTTTACTGTGTAATGGAGCACTCTCATTGGTCACAAAAGAGATATTCTAAATAGCTGTGGAGTGACGCTGCAGCAAATGGACCAAATTTTTAACAGTGTAGCACTATTGAAATAATCGCCACGGGTGATTTTCAGGAAACGCTATTTCTGCAAAAGACGGGGAATTTGACGTCAAAAATTCTGCCCAATCAGTTTCGATTAGGGAAAATCCTGTTGGAAAAGCCGAAATATGTATCGATTTAATATGCTCGAATTCACCGTGATAAACGAGGATTCGAAATAGACATCAAATACAAAAGTTACGTATTTTTGTCCGTAGAATCCGAATCTGCAATAAAAATGTGGGTTATAATTTAAGATTTCAAAGTTGGACCCCCTCTGACCCCCAGGGGGTCGGTTGCGAAGGTCAAATTTGGTATCACTGAGTAGCTTATTTAAAAATATTTAACACGTATATTTACGTTTTTCAATCTCATATGTATTTCTCGAGTTATTCGGCCGTTTCCAGACTTTTCGGACACCCTGTATATGATTTTATTCGAAAAGTTAAATAGTATATCTGTATAAATTATCAAGTCATAAATCAATAATTTAAAAAGTAATAATATTATAGAAATATTTATTCATATATTTCCGGGACTAATCCAGGGATCAAAGTATTTTGACAAAATAATCGCGAAATTGGAAATTAGTTTCGTAATTGTATTCGCTATCATTTATTCTATAATATACACACGCATTTATAACTCAAGTTTTATCACTTGGTAAATTAAAATATAATTTGTATTTTAAAAATAAATTTATAAAAATTTAATTTGTAAAATTTACAAAACTGCTTCTACCAAGACTGAAATTAACACACTTAAGTAAAAACAGTCACCCCTTCATAAATTATTTTATAATGAAACATCTATTTTGAACGTTATGTAGATTCTTTTATTTAAAAGCGAAAAATGCAAACAGCGGCGTCCGAAAGGTACTATTATTACATTTATCCTTTTATATAATCTTATGAAGTGACATAAATTTAAAACAAACGATTTTGCTTGCGGGGTATATATTTTCTACTCTAATAAATGTCGGGCTGTGTAAGCATCCATTGTAGTTGATCAGTCATTAAATTGTCTTCTGTAATCTGTTGCAAACATTTCGCTTTATAATCCTTCAATAAAATCACAGTCAGATCTTTCAAAGCTAACTATTGTGTGATTATTTTAATGGGAACATTCTGCGTATCTCCTCATTTCCAATGCTTTATGTTATATAATTTACTTTGGTGGAGACCCTTATTTCTTATTGCTCACGCGCAATTTCTCAAGCATGTTTAGTTAAGGTGGGTCTGCATTATTTCCACCTGGTAGCAACCAGACGATGCATAGCCAATCATATCATATGCTGTTGCCATCAATTGAATAAGAAATACATACTAAAAAAAGTTACTGAAATTATCTTCATTGAGAATGATTAAAAAAAAAAAAAGAAATGATACAAAAAACGAAATTTTGAATATTGATCGTTATACGCAAAGTTGATTCGATAAATTTTATCATAAAAAAATATTTATTTTTACCTTTGAAAAACTATTTCTTAATTTAAAAACTCGAATTTTACTTAGTGCTAACAAAATTCGAACACCAGTTTGTCGAAACTCGTAATCCGTAATTAAGATAAGTGGAGTTCAATACCAGTTTTCTTTTAGAGTGATATGTAATTTGGGTAGTATTGGATTGATTAAGTTGTCAGAAATCTACTCGCTGACAATATACCAAAGAAGATGAAGACTTTTAAAGTAACAGGACCTTTTCTGAATGCTTTCGAAGGAAACCTCTAAAAAAACTTTAAAATTTGGCCTATTTAGAACCGAGCAAAGGTAATCAAATATGAAGACTCATTCGTCGCAATGTAACAGGATAAAGATGATATTCACTGTCCCCTGAATTCTATGTTTGAGCGCTGCCAAAAAATGGCAGCTGTCATAGGTTTTTTTTTTTTTTTTTTTTTTTTTAGTTTGTACTGTACAGTCTCCTGAAATTACACAACAGTATTTTTCAAAAATCTTTACTCACTTATTTAATCTAAAAAAAGTGATACAAAAAAAATATATTTTAGAAAATATTGGTATTCAAATTTGAGGGACTATTCAAACGCTGAAATAATTTTTCCAATCACAGCCACCATTTTTGCGCCAGCACTCAGGTTTCATCAGGTATTCAGAGTGCGTTGTGAAATATATTAATCACCATTTTGATTGTGGCCATTTGCGGTGATTGTGACGCCAGTTTAACGAATGTATCATTTAGTGAAAACTATAGTTATTTTGCATACCATTTATATCCACTAGGGCTGGGCGATATACCGTAATATCGTTATATATCGATATTTCTTCAAAACCGCGGTAACGATATTGAAATTTCAATCCTTCCGATATATCGTTTCAAACGGTATTACATCCTACTTTCGGAATTACGGAGTTACGGAATTTCGAATCTATCTCTGTCGGCGCAAAAGTTGTTTACTTTTGCAAATGTTCGCGCTGTAATCGGCACTTGCGTGATACTTCCGGTTTTGAGCCGGTGTCGGGCACACACCGGAATATGGGCGAACAGTCTACTTTTTGCGCTGGTGTCGCGCACATACCGGAATATGGGCGAACAGTCTACTTTTTGCGCTGGTGTCGCGCATATACCGGAGTATGGGCGAACAGTCAACTATTCTGATGTACCGCTTTATTTATCGGAGTTCGTTCGAGAATCGAAGTTGAAACGCTCGTTCGAGGATAGGGCATTTCCGATACAATCACTTGTTGACTCCACTCGGTGGCTGACTGTTGTTTTCCTGTGAGCTTGTGTATAGTTATTGCTGCCGGAATGCAGAATTGATTGACATATTTTCAAGAATGTGAGCACAATTAATCGATATTTCTTGTATGTTTGTTTTTCATTTATTAATAGCATTAATAAATAATTATATTAAATCACATATTATTTTACATTTTTTATTAATAACATTAATAATTTACATGTATGGTAATTCTTTTATATCATTTATTTTAAGCAGAAATTTTACTTAAAGCAGAAGTTTTTTCTTTTTTCATTGTGATTCACCTTAGTTTTAGAGTTTATTGGATACTAATATTTTTACCCGTTTTGCGTACGGGTTTTTAAAAAAATCCCCCCCCCCCCCCTAAAAAAAAAATTTAAAATCTTTCTCAAATTAGGAAGGAAAATACTTTTCATTTCGAAAGATCGCTAAAACTCTATAGATGGTGTCTTTCTGCTTGGCAAAACATATTACCCATCCACAGCAGATGACAATATGATTACTGTATAAACATTCAAGTTTCGATTTGGCTGAGTTCGATAAACAAAAACAAACGATGGATAGTTTCCCACGTTTTCTTTGAGATTCTTCTGTACTGGACACTTGTAAAAGATGCTCAAATTTTGAAATAACTTATTATATTTTAATAAAAATTTGTCACACAGCCTAATTTACTATTATTGCAAATTGCTGAAAATTTGAAAAAAAATCGGTAAATTAACTTAGGAGTTATGAATTTTTTTCCCTTTTAATGGTAAAGAATAAAAGGTTTTGTTTTTCTTCCTCCCCCCCCCCTTTTGTTTGTATGTGCCGTTGAATGTGTTTTTCGCGCACTTAAACAATTGAAACTAGTTGATACTTTCACAAAACCCTTTTTATAAGTAAAAAAAAGAAAAGAAAAAAAACCAACAGTTTATTTCTTATAAAAGAATGAGGATAGTTTTGATTTTGAATATCATGGCTCCTTTTTATTTCAAGAGTTCACTAATGCAAAAACATCCGCTCAATGTCAATCTTATTTTTTTTTTATACCTCGTTTGCATTTCCATGTTTTTGTTTATTTATTTATATTTTTTTTGTTTTTGCATTGCACATCTGAGGTTGATCTAAAAGCCGTTTTTTAATATTTGTTTTCAAGTTTTTTTTTCTTTACTGGAATACTTTCATTTTTGAAACTGGTTTCGAAAGTAAAAGCATCCTAGAAAAATATCTGTAAACAAAATCGAAAAAATAAAAGATCATTATAGAGATTAATTCAGCATTATTATATATATATATATATATATATATATATATATATATATATATATATATATATATATATATATAAATAAAAAAAAAAAAAAAAAAAAAAAAAAAAGTCAGTTAGCAAAACATCCTTATTTAGGACTTCGTACTCTATTAAAGAAATTTCGTGTTTTCTTAAAATTATTTAATTATTCTAATGCTTTCATTTGTATTTTGACTAATAATAGAATTATTTATTATAACAACGAAAAGAAGGTGTTCCTTACTACCCAAAATTGCAGAAATGCAATTTTTTTTGTATTGTAATAAAAAGATTCTAAGTTTATAGGTAATTAAAGTATTTTCTTTCAATATATCTAATGTCTATTTGTTGTCTTATATACATTTTCTTGTTTCATTTTAATGATTTATAATGTTTAACTTTCTAAAAGTTTTCAATAACACATATTTTAGATCAGATTTGCAGGTAAAGGATTTGCATATTTTGAATCAATACATAAAAATTAAAATTTATGCTCCTTGGAACATGTTAAGATATTGATATTTTTGTTTTTTCTTCATAATTAACATACACGCACACACACACATATATATATATATATATACTATTATGTGTTTGTAGTATTTTATACAGAGGACAGTTACATTTATGATGGAGTGACATATGAATTGAAATATATCGATATATCGAAAATTATCGATATTTGCTCAGCGATATATCACGATATTAAAATTCTGATATCGCCCAGCCCTAATATCCACAAATGAATGTTTTAAAAAAATTTTAAAAGGTCAAAATTTCGAAATGAATGAATTTTCGAATGAATTATAAAACTAGAGATTTTTAAACGTATATTTCTCATTTTATATGTCTGGAAACATATCTTTCTGGAAAACAAACAAAAAGCTTCTAAATAATTACTCTAAATAGCAAATGCTGCCTAGGATTGATGATAGATATAAGATATTGTTTTTATGTCTAACTAATGAAAGTTTTACTGGAGGGTCGAAACTGCTAATATCTCACGACCATAAAAATCTGCAACAAGTTTCTGAATTTCAATACCTATGATTACTTTTAATAACCTTTATTGAATTTTTTGGTCTTGAGAGCAATACCAAATATCTAAGCGTTTAAATTACACTTAACATTTTAAGACTTATATAAACGCCAAAAAGAAAAAAACAGATGTTATACGCTATAGCTTTACTTAGAAACCGATGTTGCACTGAGCTTCTTAAAACATCTAGAAGGAATTAGATCATATACTACAGTATTTCCTTCAATATAACATTGCTTTCTTTCTTTCTAACCGCTGACCAGGCCCCTACATACCGGGCTATGACCCAGTTTTGTGGATTCGTGTGCCTGGAAGTGGGACAAGATTGCTTGGTCGCCATAAAACGGGGGTCTGATGGAAAAGCACTTGTGCTGTGTTAATGGCAATTTTACATTGTTTTAATTCTATGTCAGACGATTACTGAAATGGGTTTGCCTGTTTAAATTGACGCTGCATCACACACCTATGCATCATGTCATGGGAATGGAGATAATTTAGATGCTAAATGGGGGTACTGACTTGAAGACAAGACATGATTAATTTAGCAAGAGATGAATGACAAAATAATGGGCTGCCACTCAGGTACAAGTTGCACTTGGTATGTGAATTTTGGGACCGTAATGCCAGGATTTATTTTTTTTTAATCTCTTTTTCCTTTTTTTCCTTTATTTTGAGTAGTGTTGCATGCCCTTTCATGTGGGTTTTTTTTATGGGAACCTAACTCGTACTTATGCAAGGTTCGAAGGAAACCACGGAAAGGTCCAACAATTAGGCTAACGGGCGCGATTGGATTCAAATTCAGCAACTCCCGTCTGATAAGTTTTCTTTCCACACACTTCATTTTTCACAAAGCCGAACCCGAAGACTTTTTTTTTACATTTTCATTTCCACATTTAACTTTTTATAAATCTTTATTACTTTGTCGATTGACAACGCTTCGCTGAATATGAAGACAATTCTTTCACTTTGTTTTAATACATTTTTATGTTTTTCTCTCCGTAATTTCTGACATATAGCAGTAAACATATATTTAAATTCAAACTTAATGGGTGTTGCTGCGGAAATAGTGCTGGATCTTTTCTAAAATCGGGAAACTTTAAATAAAGAAAGTCTAATTTTTATTTCAAAAATACGAAATAATTCATAAAAAGGTAATTCATCACAAATATACTACAATGGAGTAGTTTTAATTAAATTTTACTTGACTTCTAAAAGTTATAAGTATAATATGAAGTTGGCGAACATCCATAAGAAATATGAAGAGCCTCCCAAGAGATGCTGTTAGTTTTTAATTGTTTAAAATGTGTAGCAGCATGTTTTATTTCTTAATGTAGTTGCACAAAAAATAGTATTATGATAATAGCAAACGAAATTTCTTTTCATAAAACTTTGTAAATATCAGAAAAAAAGCGTTTTCAGATATTAATATCTTGTATCAAATTTCATTTATTTTCCTCCCATTCACTACTCATATATCTAGTCTAAGTGATATTCAATTATTGGCGTTCCACTAAACTACCAAATTGTATTATTAGCACCACAAAATAGTCTTAAAATAATGAAATGTCTTCTAAATCGCGCCTTTGTAAGCTGCACTCTTGCAAATGTAAGCTGAACAATATTCTGATTCGATTAGAACCACGCTTCTATGACTGTGCTTCTTTGTACATAATTGTATCTTTCAAGAATCGGAAAACGAGCTGAATGAAACAGCAAGTTCTAATCTTTTTATTGACCACGCCATGGATAATAATATTCGGGGTTTCAGGGATTAAGTGCATCTTTGTCTGCTAGATGTTACACAAAGACGCCGCTATTTAAGAAGGTTAAACCTCCAAGGTCAGGATCGATTAATACCCTAGATATAGCTAAAGAATAGAAAAGAGCACAACATTTGTCCCCTTTTAAACAATTAAAGAACTATTTAAGATATTTGGATAATTTATACTACAATGTGCAAGATGTTCATATAGCTTTATAACACCAAAACAAAGGGATTTTAAAGATAATAAGATAAATTATTGTTTATGAAACAGCATTTTGAATAGCAATAGAAACGAGTAATGTCATTTATCAGTATATTCCATAATACTTTATTGATCTCTTTTCGTTTGAACAGGATTATTAATTGCCAGAATCTTGAACTCATTTTTAATTACGAAAATCAATGATTTTTTTAAGTATTCACAATGTTTTGAAACTTTTTGTAACAAAATAAGTAAATGATTAAATCATTATTATTTTGAATTTCTTTATTTATTTAACATCCCTGTAGTAGAGACATTACAACCCGGCGACATTGTCGCGGAAAGGAAGTGAGCCCTTGCAGAAAATTTTCCTCCTCGAGCCTCTAAATTTAGATAATAGAAATATTACTTTTTAAACGTTTAATAAAGCGTATGAGTACAATTCCTCTCTCTCTCCCCCATCGTAAAAATGGAACGGACGCTTGTAGAAAGCGTTCATCCTCGAGCCGCTGGCATACTGATAGAAATATTATTTTTTAGAGATTTAGTAAAATGTATGTATATAGTCCCTCTCTCTCAATATATTCAATAATTATATATTGAATAATATTATTAGATAATTATCATCTTATAATTTTAATTGATTTATCATTATCCATTTGAACTGTATTTAGTATACTAAGATTTTATTAGAATATAATCGTATGCAATATTCATGACAAGGCTACGCGAAGAATCGGATGCATTGTCGTCTATCAACAACCTATAAATTGTAATTGCTAAAAAATTACGTTGATTACGTTGATTTTCTTAAAATCAACGTTAGTTTCGTTCAATTTTATTCGCTTTTTATTAAAATACTGTAAATACTTTTATTGGGCAATCATTTTTTTTTTTACATTAGACATATAAATGCATTAGTATTATTAGGTATCTATATATATTTATTTCATGTTTCAAATGTTAGGCCGGTGTCCCAGTTAGTCTATCAATTTTTCAAAAATGGGGTAACTATTACCTGTATCAGGTGTAACAGGGCTTATATTGAGTCCAGTTACCCCAATAGTTATAAATAGATTTTTGAGTTTCTGTTACTTTGGAAAATTTATTTCTCCAATGATTGTTTTTTTTTTTTTTTTTTTTTTTTTGCTTACAATGAAGAAAATTATTTAATTTCTTATTAAAATTACATAATAAAATTATAACTAACATGCTACAACAAGCACATAGATAAATATAATCTAACATGCATATTATGGGTATCAAACCAAATTTCTTAAATGAGATAGCCAAAGTTTGAAATTTTGCCATACAAATAAAGAGGTGTACACGAGACAAAGTAACATTATTAGAAAATTATCGAAACCAATAAAAAATAGTTCTGTTCTATATAAAAACATGGTTATATTCTCCACAGGTTTATTGAACATATCGCACTTCATTTGGGGTAAATAAAAAAAAGAATGAGGTATTTAAGTAAGTGTTTGCTCATAGATTTTTCTCGGGTTTCTTTTCAAAAACTTTAACTTTAGTTTAACTTTAGTACATATTACCAAAACTAAAGTACACAAGTACTCACTTAATTTCTATACTTTTGTTATAAATAAATCTAATAATTTCACATTTAGTGCCTTTTTTAGACACTTTGACAGCAAAGAATCTGATTACAACGGTCTTTAGTTGATGTATAATTTACATCAACTGATTCGTTTTTTTAAGCTGTTTACACTTTTTCAAAGCAGAGTTTGAAAAACCAGATTTAAAAAACACAAATGTGTGTGGATTCCAGCCCGCCTGATAAGTTTGCCACATAAAGATAAGGCAAATGGACCCACGAATAAAGAAAAGTTAAATACGTGTATTTTTTATTTTTAGACATTAAAATTTAATTTTTTTAATTTCCGTCTGATAGAATGAACCTAACTAAACACATTTACACAGGTTCAAACTTTAATTCAAATGAACATTAGCTTTTGGGAGATGAATTGCCAGAATCTGTATATTCGCATTGTAAAATCATGGCCCAGTTGCCCCACGTAACACTACTATATATCTATAGATAGTAAACGGAAATTCACAAAATGTTTCGAATAATTTTCCAATATAGTTTCATAATCTATGCTTGCACACAGTTGTCTTTCTTGTAAGATTTTGTTTTCGTCAAATACTTATTGGACGAATCTGGGCAAATTTTATGGCTTAAAAACTCACTAAATAGTAAATTGCAAAAATTTTAATGTTACATTTTAAAATAATGATCCATTTATTATTTCGCAGAATCTTTATAAAACTTTATTGAATGTTCTCGTAGTACACCTGATTTATTCTCATTACACACCGGTTGAGAACCATGGACTTATATCATTTACTGACTTAGACTGCATGCATGGGAAATAAGTTTATTATGTAAGTACAGAACAAGAAATAAGTTCGGAACAAGAAATTTAACAGCGAAATCGATATTTTAAATAGCTCATATGGCGAAGTGTCCCACGTGAAGTTAATGAACTTCAAAATATTTAGTGATGTTTTTATTTGTTTTTAATAATGATTTATTTTTTATATCCGATTGAATTAGAATGAATTATGCGGAAAAATAACAATTATTATTCCAGCCGCGAAATAAAACATTATTTATTTTACAAATTTGAATTGCTTGTTACTTGATTTGAATAAGAAATGCTGTAAAACTGGAGAAAAGATAACAAAGCTCCTGAGGTCAATCTCGTTAAATTTGTGTATTGTAAGTTTTTTTTTTTTTTGTCATTTGCATTTTTAGCTTTAATTGGCTTAAATAGAAGTATGGAGAACTAACTAAGGTATTTCTCACGCAGAACGTGAAATAAGAAAACTACATTAAAATTTTATTGCAATTTCAATTTGTAGATTTAAAACGATAAATACGAGAAAATCACAGAAAAATATTTAAAGTGGAGTTTTGCTTTCAAAATGCAAGAAATATTTATGTTCCAAATGAGTGAGTAATGAAAATCTAAATCTTAATCTAATCTAATAACCTGAAAGATCTTTGTTGTCTGTTCCTGCCACAAGTAAAAAAAAAAAAAATAAAGAAATAAAGAAATATTAAAAAGAAATGGCAAATTATAATTCCAATTTGTAAGGAGGTTTTAAAATAGGATTTTTTTTTTCGATACTATAACCGGTTAAGGCTCTTGTCCTCGCTCGAAGAAACGCTCGCGAGCTAATGCTATTCCTATGGGGAAGCATTTTTCTAATAACTCTTTCGCATTTTGACATTTTTGAATACTTCTTTTTGCATTGGATAGCTGAAGTGCATGCCGACAGCGCACTTTTTTTACTTTTTCGATTTTGGTTGCAGATATTTTTTTAAAAAGCACTTTCACTTTCAAAACCGGTTTTGAAAGTGAAACTAACTTTGTAACTTTGTAAATATAAAAACAAATTCTCTCCATTCTATCCACTCTAAGAATTAATTCTGAATAATTATTTTTTCCAAATTATGTGTTAACTAAAATAATTCAGAATAGCTGGATAAATGGTCTATTAAAAGGAGTTTCATACGAACATGAAATAACAGTTCTTTTAGTTATTCGTTATTACTCAGCACCATCTTATTTAATCCAGTTGAAATAAATTGAACAATCTTTTCTTTAAAAAATTTATTTAAGCTAAATGTGAGTTTTTCAACTTGAAAAGTAGGGGAATTTTGTGAAGTTGTTTTGCGTTAAGTAATGAGGTAGAAATATGTAGGTTTTTGCTTTAAAAACATACTTTGAACTTTCTCAAATATATTTTTACTAATATTTATTTCAAAATGTTCTTTTTAAAGCCATTTTCCGCGTTGTTGCGTGTTGTATAGCCCTCTTAGGTACGAAAGATTTTTTTGGACTATTTCATCCGAAACGAATTAAAAAAAACGAACGTACGTTAAAATATATAAAATTATCTAGTACTTTTTTCTTTTTATTTTTAGTATAATTGCGGACTATTGAACTTAATGTATCAATTTTTAATAAAAAAATTGATTTTGGTTTTATATCTAAAAAATAACGAATTAAACAAACGAACAAAAGGAATATGCAATATTTCATTGGGAAATCACCCTACCCCTCCTTATCCACGGAAGTTGATTTCTTCGTTGCCAAGATATTTTGGGTATCGACCTAATGCATATATGTATATTCTTTTGACAAGACCGAGTTTTTACAGTTTTGCAACAATCAACGAGGACTCTTACACTGTGAGAGAAGAATAGACATCTTCTAATGTACTTTTTTTTTTTTTTTTTTTTTTTTTTTTAATGGCTTGGAGGGAACATTTATGAAACCCCAAACACCAGAAAACAGCGCATTTACATCTTTTTTAAACTGAAAACATCCCATAACTCATTAATATTATAAGAATTTCTGGCACTTGTTTGCTTTCTCATCGCCCATTTAATGAAGAAAACTCTATCGCCGAATTATGATGTGAGCCAGTGATGGCTAAATGTCAATACATTTTTTGTTGTCAATTACGGCAATCCATATCGGATATTATGTAAGCAATCCACTTTTTTTAATTTTATGGATAAGACAGTTTAATTTTTGTTATTAACTTATGTTTTGTACAGTATGCCCCGTATTCGGTTTTGCAGATAACTGACCTATTGTAGGAAGCAGACATAAAAAAAAACCTCGATTTCATTGTCGAAATCTTTCTTTTTTTCCTTCTATATGTGTTTATGACAAACATTTACACTAGAATTTAAATATTAGCCTCAATTATATGAAGCAAGTATATGCGACTGACACTTGAATATGAATATTCCTCCATGTTTGTATAACTACTCCCATATACGTGAAACCACACTGATATGTGTTTTAAAGACTATTTCCCAGAAATCCGCGCAAACTTTACTTGTCTGGAAAGCCGTGAAAAAACGAGACAAAGAACATAAATGGGCACTGTTAGATAACTTTCAAAACCACACACTGCAAAATTTTCATCGGGTTTCAATTAAACCGTTTGGTCGGACATTATCGATTTTATTTTTCGTGGTACTTGTGGTACTTCTTTTGTGGTTTTCTTATACTTGTGATACTTACCTCTTTCGTGGTACTTCTATACTTTGTGCAAAATTAGGTCCATAATTTTAAAACAGTACTTGATTCGAGTTACCCATTTCTGGATGTTATTTGCTTTCCAGAGTTTAGCATACAACTTGGACTTATGATATGCTCAGAAACACTCAATTGAAGGAATTTTTGGAACGCTAGCCGGGTTGTCGGACGAAAGTGATTTTTTGCTGGCTGAAGTCACTGAGAATGATTTTGCAATAAGATCTGCTGGTCAAGTCTAGACAGAAGCCGTTATCACCACCCTTATAATTGCTACGTGTGTAGGGGATGAGACGCCATCAAACGTACTTATGCAAATGCCGGTAGCCCTTGAGAACGAACCTAGACTTTAGGATAAACGAACTACTCAAACCTTTCGCACCAATTGCAATCGAAACGAGGATCTTGTCTTCGAATTTCGTTTTAGTAGCAAATTTGATCACAGATTTTGTGATAGGGGCATCAGATATGTAGTAGTTATAATTATCGTTGAAAGTAGAGTGTGTGCTTTAAAGACTCGTCATCCAAGATTAATCCTCGATCAGAGAATTTTTTAAACAAGTGATCATGTAAACTTCGTTTTCGCGGCAACCAAATTCTTTTCTATTCATTTTGGTATGACCCTTTTCTTGTGATATTTGTTCTTACAATTCTTGGTGATTTTCTTGTCAGTATAGAAATGGATTAACACTCAGTCGTTTTTGTCAAACAGTCGTTTCAACTGGTGGAATTTTGGCTTGGTGAGTTTTTGGGCCTTCCTACTTAACCCGGGTTGTATTTTGGCCATCAGTGCCTTTCTAATAACTATGTAGAACATCGTATATAATTCATTTAGAGATATTTTAGGCAAAAAAATATTTCATGATAAACTTGTTCCCATGATGAATATTGCCTTCGTAGAACTTGTACACACGCGTACGCAGACCCTCCTTTTTTGACTCAATTCTCAGAAAACAAGATTATTTAATGAAAACTCAGTTAACAGGCATGCTTTTAAATACGATAACATCAAACTTTATGCATATATTTTATCTGATTCTTATTCCTTTGCTATTTTGAAAAAGTGCACAATTTGTGCGGATTTTTTGGAAACAGTCCTTATTCGTGTTACATGCTTTAAATTTTACTATTGATGCAAACACGGCTATAAACCCATTTAAGGAACTTTAATCACTATTTGTCTGTTTTTCTTTTACAATTTGAAACAAGTTGGAAATTGTACGTCAAACGTGGCAAATGGTGTGCTCTTTCGTATCATAACTAGTCTTTAAAATATTGAGATCTTGATACCATAGTTGTGTCCTCGCATACAAAAATGCATGTTTATCAGGATAACACAAAGTTTATCAGGATTATATACAATAAATTCAGTAATACGAAAATGATAGGAAAAATAATGGACTTCATCTTATATAGCATATAATAAGATGGCAACCTAAAATCATTACCTATCATGGAATATCATTGAATTAATTACGTATGATTAGATTTAAAGGAATGAAGAAATTTTTATTAATATCTTTTTTAAATTTTGATTCGATTTTCATAAAATTTGAAATGACTCGACAAAATTCTGCAACGATATTTGCTACGTATTTATATAATTCAAATTTTGACCATAGGTCATAATGTAATGGAATAATTTTGAGTGCCTCTGTAAAAAAACTTTGATTGCTACATGCCTTTAATTTCGATACCGAACATGGCATAATACATCTCACTAATCGAAATCTATTGCAGAACAATTCGACTGTATTAATGCAAATTAGAGGTCGGACTGACAGACACACAGACAGTTGAACAGAAGTACAGAAAAACTGAATTGATAAACTCTTTTCAATTGCGTTGGAAAGTGTTAAAATGCATAATAGTTTGAAATTTGACTTTCGTAAATTTATAACATTATACGGAAGCACATTTGAATAATTTTGTACAGTCCTGTATCTTTATATAAATGCTTACATCCCTACTATCTTTATATACATACTAATATTTTTACTATGATTTAATAAAGACTAAAACTTCCTTAAAACTAGTGGAACCACACTTCCAGAGATTATCATCCATAGACGGCCATGAATCAAATTCTTTCCATTGTCCTGTATATCATTTTATCTAGATTCTACAAACATATTTTACTACACTAAATTAGTTCAGCGTAAAAAAACATAATTCATTTAAAAAGCACCTTCGAGCTATATTCGTTCATACTCAGTAATATTTACAAATTCTTTTGTAATTGTATACGATCCTGTATACGATCCCTGTATACGATCTACAGCATATAAACGCACAACGTAATATGCAAACATTTAGCTAATTTTAAAGAATCATATCACAACTAAAAATGTACTTCCAGCGCAATCATCGCTAATTTACACTGTTTCGGTTACAAAGCAGTATCCAAAATCTTTTGTATGTCCTTGTAAATACCGTGTACTTTTTATTATACAGGATGTAATTGGTAGTAAACCTCAGTTATGTAAATAAATTTTATTATATGTGAAATAGTTTAACATAATTAAAGTACGCCGCAAACAATGTATCCCCTTACACTATTATGTACAGAATTCTTTTGTGTGGCCTTGTATAAGAATAATAAATGTTCTTTTCATCGCACATTCCATAAATTGCACAGTTTAGTGCAGTTAATAAATTTTATTATTTTCGAAAGGGTGTAACATTATTAAAATGCACTTGAAACATTTTATTTCCATTGGCCGTGATGCAAGGGACTATTTTCGACAGGCCCTGTAGTTAAACTATATATCTGATCTTCTAATCTTCATAAAATTTGAGATGATTCTAATAAATTTTACAGTAATTATATCTTTAAAATGTCATACCTTTCGCTTAGGTAGTTTTTGCGCTGTTATATGCAGAGAGACAGACGAATGGACCAGATGACGACTTACAAGGAAGGTCTCCATACGGGCATACTCAGAAAAATCTGAAAAAATTACAGAATGTTCTTCTCATATAGTTATATATGTTTATAAAAAACATTTCGGCGGAACCTCCTTATAACGTCCGTAAAAAAATAATAAAAATTTCGTTTATTTGGCGATTTATCTCCGGTTGGCGAAAAAACGAAATTTTGAAAAATACGCTTTTACGCTTCGAATACTTTTTAAAGAAAAAACTTTCTATGTTCAATTTATTTAAATAAGTTTAGTTTAAGTAATTTTAGTTTTGCATTTTTACTTTACTTTAAGTGCAATTTTGTCATATACGTTTATATGTACTTATAACAAAATGAAATTAATATATTTTATCATTTAAAACACAATTTAAATTGATTAAAATTGTTCCAAATTGAAAAATACACTGTTAAAAATCTGCTGCACTTTGTTGCAACGCACTCCCTTGCTTGTATAGAAAACGGTTACTTGGCCGTGAAATGGAGCTTTCTCATTGGTTGGAATAGAGATATTATATACAAGCGGTGGAGTGCGTTGCAACAAAATGCAGTAGATTTTTAACAGTGTATGACACGGTCAATTCACCGTGCTATGGATCATTCTCATTGTCAGAAGAGAGATATTTTATAAAAGTAGTGGAGTGACGTTGCAGTAAATGCTGCAAATTTTTAACAGTGAAGTCAATTAAAATCAATTTTCAGATTCGTTAAAATCGTCTGCTTTTGGCGAGGAAATGCACTGCTCGCCAAATCCCGCGTCGCTTTCAGCTTTTCACGCCAATTATTCCAAACTATTTTATTTTTTTACATATCTAATAATGTAATTCCGCCGCTAATTTTCACTGATCCTTTATTACCTACATGAGTAGTTCGAATTCGTATTTTTTTCAAAAAATTCTGAGTATGCCCCCAATGGAGACCTTCCTTGTTAGGTGCTACGCATTTATATAATTACAAACACATATAAAAAAAACGAAAAAGTATATATACGGAACTTCCTATGTATTAAAAGAGTTGTGGTGAAATATTTTCAAAATCACGAGGTTCTGACATCAAGAAAGATGTGATATGAGACGATAAGTGATTTTATCTATAAAACGGGTAAACATTGTCTATGCAATGTGAAGAACTGTGAGTAGCTTAAACCTACAATTAAAAAAAGAAACAAAAGTAGATCGCTCCAAATTTACATATGAATTTGTGGCTTCACTGAAGTTTATTGACAGCTGATAATATATATATATATATACATATATTTATATATTTATCGCATACGCACATCTATATTGAATATTTACAAATTGACTTTAATTTAGGTTACATAAAACCTAGGAATTATATTATGATTATGCTTTAACATCACGCTTATCCATATTAGCATTAAGTAATACGAATTGGCAGCATCAGAAAGAGAAAGAAGTCGACAGGAAAATAAATAAGTACCGAGTTTCTGTAAAATTTTTGTAAAAGATTTTCAGATAACTCTTTAACAGCACGAATAAAAATCTCAGAATACTTGATTATTTCAACGGGAAATTTTTTATTGAAAATTTTGCCTTATCTCCTCAAAATACTCTTATTATTCAATTATTTTTTTTACGCGATTATTTTAAAAGCAAATTTCACTAAACAAAATCAGTGTCATTTTGGCATTTGGGGATTAAAAGGAAGTGATATAATACAGGGCTCCCAAACGGTCCGCGAGCTGAACACCAATATTTCTTAACCGAAAATTTTATAGAAGGTTTCTATAGCGTTTGTGATAAAACTAACCATCAAAATTGATTTATATGCAATTTGCAAGAAAAATCTAATACGAAAAATTTTCTAAGAAAATATTGATGTTCAGTTGGCGGACCATTTGGGAGCCCTGATAATATATCACTGCCCTTCAAAGAGACAAAAAGTTTATGCATAGTTTTGATACATATTGTGTATGATCAAGTCTCGAACAAGCCAAAATGAAGTGAATATATTGATGTTTATTTGGGAACCGCTTAAGGTCCCTATAAACACAAAATAATTTTTGATGCATTAATCCTTAACTGCTATGACAAAAATTGTCCGATAACTACTGTGAGCGGTCTGTCAGACCGCTTAATCTAAAGATGAATAAAATGTTAAATTAACTCTCAGAATACGATTTATGTATTGAGCTTTATATACAGAACTATTATAAATGAAATTAAGCTATACAAACATCTCTCGAGATAGTAATAGTGTTCCAAACGAAACAAAATTTGATTAGTATCTATAGTTAAACTAAAAATTACAAGTTAAACTGTAAAACTCGAAAAACTCAGCGGTCTTTGAAACCGCTAATAGCAATTATGGGTTAGTATGCACATACGGACACACAAATATATATTTAGTTTTTTACTTTATTCTATTCTACAAATGCTACATATTGGTATTAATCAGCATATGTTGAAAAATTAATTGGCAATTAAAAATTTAGTACATAAAACTCATAATATGAAGCAAAATACTCATACTTGACACAAAATTTGGAATCGTTGAAGGGAGATAGAGTAAGTACGCATTTTGATCAGCCATTGTGTTTATGTCTTGATGTACGTACAATGGGTCAAAAAATTACTAAGGGAGTGTGATAGACTAGGTGCACAATGTCTTGTTCCATTTAATTAGATGACTATATTCTGATAATTTTAAAATTAGAATCTGAACAATATATTTACTTGTTTTTTACTCAAGGTTACCATTATTCCGATTAAAAGTTATAAGTTTTTTTAAGTCATGAGAAATCTCACATATATATATTAATCTATGATTACAAGCTAATTTCGAACCACGTTTATTTATTTAAAGGTATCGATTCTTTCTGAAGTTAATTTAAATGAAAAGTCCGCTGCATAAGAATATATATCATACCTCTTACAGTAACATCCCAGTATTCCTTCGGCCATTAACAAATTAAAATTGTAAAGATGCTTTTTTATTATTTAATTTTAAATTATTTTACAGATGTTTCCGTAGCAGAAATAATTAAAAAGCATATTTTTGAAATACATATATATATACATATATATTTTTGAAATACATATATATTTTTTTTTATCATTAAGTGTGTTTGCTGGCTTATTGTGATCCAATACTTGTTTGAGCCCTATATACATCATTATGTGCCTAATTTGTCCAATTTCTTAAATGGTTCACCTTAGCAGCATAAAGAAATAAACCACTCAGCAGACGCTGAGAATTAAAATGCAAGTGTAGAACTATCAGTTGTTCACTGACTGTCGCAGAAGGTAGATCTCTCTTGCCTCACGAAATGATTGATACAACTCGGCTTAAAAGTCGCGATGTTCTATTTAACTGTACGTAATAAAATCTGTAAAATATACAATAGCCAAGATTTTTTTATTAAACAATATTAATTTTCAAGTATGTTTCATCAATATTATTTAAGTATTGTCTCCTTACTTATTTATCAATTTCAAAACTCGCTTTATCAAAACAGAAAAAAAAAAATATTTTCTCTATAAACCTATTCTATTTATAAACCTGCACTAAAAAAAAAAAAGCTGTAATCTCCGAAAAAAAACTAGTTTTATCATGTATTTCTGGCATGTAAAACTTGGCTTACAATGAAAACCAATGGACGCAGTTGGAGGTTTTTCGCGACTTCTTAAAATTTGATATTCTGGATAAAGCGAGTTTTGAAATTCATGTCCTCTCAGAATAAAAGCTGTTTAGTTCTGAAAAGTTTGGTGTCAAATTTATGCTTTTACGCATTTTTCTTTCAAAACCATCAAACATAGAATAAACTCATTGACATAAGCTTCCCATTAACCAAAATTTTAAAATTTATAAGGATGACATGGAACTATTTTTTCTAGAGCCATTACTTAGATTCTATATGCCAGAACCATATTTTTTTCTCAGTGCAGAATGAAATTAATTTATCTCATTTAATATACGTATTACGAGTTCTATGTCACTGGTGATTCTTCAGCTACACAACAATTAGAAAAAGAGTGATAGAGAATTTGATATTAACTAATTATATTTTATGTGTTTTAATAGCACAATAAAGTTTACTATAAAATATATATAAATTTCTATGTAATACAATAAACACACGTTAATTCAGACAACTTGAGACACAGACAATATGGTACTTTTTTGTTATAATAGTCTCTATAAATTTAATTACGACAAAATTAAAATTATGATCTCGCCAAGATCATAATTACATAATTGTATGTATGTATATATATATATATGATATGAATACACTCCAAGCACTGTTATGTGCCACGTCATTATATATGTATCGTTTACTTCTTTTGTGCCACATATGTTACATATAAATACATTCATATATGTCCTATATATATATGTACACACACACACACATGAAGTGTTCAGAAGTCAATTCGATTAATTCCATCAACTAAAATACTTATTTTAAACATTTATAGTTATTTGTCTATTAAAAAACTACTATTTTTTTCACCATATTTTGATTATACGTTGATTAATTGTCTTATAATCAACGGTAATTCATAAGATAGATACATAGAAAAGTTTAAACATGTCTTTACATGAATTTCTATGAAAAAATGAAGTTGGTCGGATTCACTTCTGAACACCTCATATATATATATACCCGCATACTATATATAAGTACATGTTCTATACATATCATATACATATACGTCTTGTATGATTACGACTGGACCATATATCTCAATTTGACAATGCACCCTCGGGCTCTGCTATAACACAAATCTTCCTAAAAAAGGTTAAAATATTTCGATTCTAAATTATACACTGATTTGTCATTCATCGCTCTATTCTAAAAACAAAGTAAAAAAACACTGCTGCTTCTGAAATTGAATTTATTGTAAATTTTCGATTTTCACTGCCTATATTTAGAAAACTATCTTATATAAATATATGAAAACGCATAGTTTTATAGCAAAATATATGATAAACATGCTAAAAGAAACAGTATTTAAATCGAATAATTATTTTAAATGCTATATAACGTTGAAAATGCAAACATTTATTCGAATGTTAGAATAAGTAATTTTAAACATGTAAAAAATGATTTCAAACATAAAACTAACAAATGATATTTTTTCTAGTTTGCAATAAGTAGAAAATTACATACTTCACATCAATATTGTCAATTTTTAAGTATTAAATAATCACGTTAATATTTTTTTATGTAAATAAAGTATAAAAATTTAAACAATAAACACAAAATAAAAAGACACACTGGTATATTATTATTGTTATATTTATAGGATTAGATGATAATTATAAATACCAAGCCTCATTATAACCCTAGGCTTACCAGATGGGTCGGAAAGTAGAATTAAAATCCAGAATAAAAAAAAAATAATAAACTGGCATCATTCAGTCATTAATTCATTTTAGTTTCATTCTTTCAAGTATATACATTATTTTTTTAATTAAAATCTTTCAGTAAAATAAAATTTAAATTATTACTGGTTGCACAACTTCTGTATTTTCATTTTTTAAGGATTTCAGACTTAAAAATTACTTTGAAAACTTCCCTTTGTAAACATAAAATTTAAAAATTAAACTTTTAAACAGTTATATTCTATAAGATAACTTTTTTAATTAGTAATTTAAACACCTTTAAACGTTTGTTAATATTGTTAAACTTTGACTATTAAATTTTTCGGCATCATTTTAAAATTTTAGAAAATGTGACTTTAACGAATAGTATTTTACAAGTAAACAACTGTTATCAAAATGTAATTTATATAACTGCTTTCTATCGTTGGATTGCAGTTATTTATTTGAATAAAATCATAAAATTTAAAGAAAAGCAAGAGAAAAAATAACACAATTTTCATACCTTTTTTTATGTAATCCACATTCACAAAGAAGAAAGGACGAACAAATGTATACGTTCTGATAATAACTAAAATAACAATGACATGAATCCTTTTTAACACGACACAGCTATTTTACTTTTCTCAGACGCATATTTAATCTGAATCAGACTTTTAAGGACTCTTGAGAAATTTTTTAGTTAAATTTTTAAAACAAGACTGACGATACGGCTCATGAGACAGCCATTCTATTCTACCAATTTTCTGCTTATTCGAAAGAACATTTTTCATATCGTCTGCGACTGGGACAGGTGATTTTTTCCCCTCATCTGTTCATAAGAACCGATGTTCGTATGCTGCAATATTTTTACAAGATTTTTCTAATTAAAATATCCGATTTTTTTTTTTTTTTTTTTTTTTTTTTTTTTTTTTTTTTGTTTCAAAATAGTTCAAGTTTAATAAAAAGCTCCAGTCTTCTTTTCTTGTCAAATGTAACAATAATTACACTGATATAGATGATAAACAAATTAAGAAAGGTTTAAATTTTTAAAGTAGTTAATTTTTTAAAACGCCATTTGAAAACAGAAAGCAACCCAACAGTTTTTAAAATTCTCGTAAATTCTCGCTGATTTATTTATACATATTATTGAGAATTTCCCTTTATTATTGCTGTCAAATTTATATAACAATCTCTGCAAATAAATGCGAACACAAGAAAAATGTTACAGTAACAAGAATTCCAGCTAATGAATCGATTCCAGAAATCAAAGCGATAATTTCTCGCAGTTAAAACGATTCGTAGTAGTTATAATTCGTGAAATTTAGTTTCGTCATCTATAAAACTACAGATTAGAAATTCTCGATCATTTCATCAATACGGTTTATCTATTAGACTTATTCGCATAACTCTGACATCTATATTTCTAGTTTAGGGATTTAGAAAAGGACTACTTATTCATTCTAGATGAATAAGTAGTCCTTTTCATATTTTTTTTCAGTGCAGCAGCAACATTAATGATTACTTAGGTTCTTAGATTTTCAACATTCATATAAACATTCGTAAAAAAGTTAATATGGTTTGGTATAAAAGAAAAAAAAGAAAGTTGAAAATATAGTAAGTTTTGAAGTTCGATAATAAAAGTAGATTTATGAAAATATTTCTATGTCATTTTATTAAGGATTTCAAATCCAAATCCATTCTTAAATCCAAAGAAAATTCTTTCTGATACATTTTTGAATTTATTTTTGTTTTTGGAAATGCATATAATTAGCAGGTTTTTTTTTTTTTTTTTTTTTTTTTTTTTTTTTTTAATCAGAAACTATGTAATCGTATGGCGTTATCCAATTTTTGATATACGCAATTTAAGAAAATGCTGCCAAAGGTAGTGTTTTGAATAGAATTTCCGGAAGCGACAGCATGGGAAGGTAGCGAAATCTGTAACCATTTAACAAGAATCTCTTATATATCAACAAGATTGTACAAGTATTTTATTTACCAAAAATTAAAAACGCTATTTGACTCCAAATCTTTTCAATAGTCAGGCTTTTCAATTTTATACTTTCATAATTAAAAATTAGTCAGAAAATGTGTCAAACTTTCGTTGAGAAGTGAATTTAAGAGCCACCAAGAAGTATATACCCAAAGATCACATTAACATAAGTTATTAATCATTATTAATAATTTTACAAATCATGTTGTCTTATTATCTGCCCTTCACATCTTTCGAAAAATTAAATTTAGTTCCAGCCCGGCTCGTCTATATATAGAAAAACAATGCCCGCCACGAGTCTGCTAAAAAAAATATTAAGTCGGGTTAGACACAATGTAACTGTCCGATGCCGATCTCTACACTGTAAAGGTTACATTTCTGTATTGATGTTGTCAAACTACTATCGGCTGATGACGCACATTCAACTTATTCTCGTTAAATCCATATTTATTGAAAATAGCTCATATTTTATCGTTCCTGCTTAAATCTTTATAACGAGCAGGTAGGCTCGCGAAATTTTTTAGTGGCCCCAGGCCGGCCCACATGGCCCCGTCACTTTTTTGTGGCCCTGCCCGACCCGTTGAAAAAATTATTCTAATTCTGCTGACCCGTAAGATAATTCAGAACTATTCCACCGGCCCTGCCAGGTCCGGGCCCGTGCATACCTCTAGGCTGGGTGGAACACGGACCGAAAAATGAGCTTTTATTAAAAGTCGAGCCCCGACCAGGGAAATTTTGGTCAGTGCGGACTAGAGATAAATTCAGGCTCTTGTTCCACAGCCCAGTCTCGCCTGAGCCAGAAACATTTTGCGTCATCAGAGCAAAATCCCCATAATGAAATTATACAATCGAAAAAAATTGCATAGCATTTATAAAAAAGTTCCAAAAGTAATTATCATTTTAAAACTATTTTTTACATAAAAGGACTGTTAAACAAAAATTTTAATTTAATATTATCAAATGAACAGTTTGGTATAAAATAAAAATGTACTTCACACATAAAATGATTCTCTTACTTTGTCCCTGTTTTAATAAGAAAATATTATGGACATGTTAATGTATGTTTCATGAGTAAATGAATAGAACTTGTAGACATTACTGCATATTATCTGTCAAATCGAACAACATTTTTCAATTTTCTGTAAAAAGTGCACTTTTTTAACTATAACCATTTCATTCCTCATAACAAGCCTTCGTTATAGGCATGACCCAGAAAATAACTTTAAATGAAAAATTCTAAAGTTCCACACATTTATCAGAACAGAAAAAACACTGCTCGATAGCTTTCTATTGAAAGAATATGGTAAATATGTTTACTTACAACTAAAAATGACTTCGTGAATAGCAGAATGCAGCTTCAGCATTAGCAGACCCCCCAAAGAATGATAGTCTCTAAAGTTATTTCCTTATTGAGCGATTGCGACTTGTACACGTACTGTACACTAAAAATTTAAATTATTCGGAAACCGCAAACTAAAATCAAAAGAAAATATCTTTTTCGCGTTAGATGTCTAAATAACGATAATAATAAAAATAAGCAATCCAATTGCAAAATAATCTCTGCCACAAACAAAAATGGAACTACAGACAAATTCATTATTCCTACCTTTTTCTTTAGGCGCCGGAACGGCGTCGGTCGTGGTAATGCTTGAACATAAATCTGTAGATGTACATGTAGATATGGTTAATTGTTTTCTTTTAAAATAGCATTCGAATACTAAAACAGAAAAACAAAACTTTTACTTCACTTTCATTTTGATCAAAATAACAAGAATAGAATTTGAAAAGGAATAAGTATTTCTTAAGGGGGGGAAATGTGAGTCGAAGACTAGAATAAAAATAAAACCCGAGCTTGTATCGGATACAGGCTGAGTCTGAATCTGTCTTATCTCTAATGCAGACATCAAAGAAGAGTTACTCCAGGTCAGACTCGGTCTGGAAGAAAAATAAATCAGGCCCGTCCCAAGTCTGCATAAAAATGATCACGATACGGCCCAGCTCTGAAAGCGAGAAGACCAGACAAAGCTCGAGCCTCACGAATTTAAAAAGGCGTGGCCCGGGTCCGGCCGCGCCGTACTCGAGTTAGGTTTCCTGCTTTTTCCCAACTTATTTCCTGCGAAAATACATGTCTTATTGAGAACCTTTTATTAGTTCAAGGAGGCCACTTAGATTCGTCATTTGGCCCGATCAAATTTGCAGAAAATAATGATCACGACCCAGCCCAAACCTCGCTTATTTAAAAAGACGCGGCTGGCGGCTCGCGCCGAACTCGAGCTATGCTCCATAGCTTACGAAGATGCATATCTTTTGGGGAACCCTTTATTAGTCCAAGGGGGGGGGGGGATCGCTCCTTTGCCCTCTCACTTAGATCCGCCATTGGAGCTCGTATCGGGCACGGGTTCGATCTGAGCCCGTCTCATCTCTTCCCAAACATCTAGGAAGAATGACTCCAGGCCAAACTCGACATGGAAGAAAAAAAGTCTGAACCGACCAAAATCTGCAGAAAAATAAAGTTAAGAACACTACCCGCTCTGAAAGTGAGATGACCTGACCCAGCCCGAGTCTCATGAATTTAAAAACCGCGGCCGGGATGAACCGCCGGACTCGGATTTGGCCCCCAATTCATTTTCTGCGAGGGTGGATACTGTCTCTTCGCAAACCCTTTATTAGTCATGGGGGAGAAGATTGGCGTTTAGCTTTTATACCGGACGGAGCATGGGTTTGGGAATTTTAGTCCGTGTATACCTCTGGGAAAAAGGTAGTCCACGCCAGGCCCGACCTAAAAAAAAAAAAAAAAAACAGTGTGGCTTGATTTAGCTTTGCGGAAAAAATACTTTTTTCTGCACCGACCCGACACCATAAGATCAGACCCGCCCCTGTTCTGAAAGTGTGAAGACCTGACCCAGTCTAGTAAATTAAAGTTGGCGCGTCGGGTCGCACCGGTCTCTAGTTTACTTCCATCCTCATTTTTGTGCGGGCATCTAATGTCATTTTTAGACCCTGTATTGGGCTCAAGGGGGGGAGCGATCGCCCCCCCCTTAGATCCGTCATTGAGTAAAACTCGTCTTTATACTAATGAATTTCTACATAACTTTCTTTTCATATAATGAATGTTGGATTGTAGTAATCAATTTGCAACGTATATTTTTATTACTAGCTTTCATGTTCATTATTTCGGTATTCCTTACAGGAAGAATTTGCCATTCCTTGGTAAATTCTATTGCTTCAATATTAAGTATGTCTTAATCAGGTTTTAAAAAAAGCAAAATAATTGAAAAATACCACAAGATCTATTTGCTTTAAAATTGATTTTTCCTCCTTAATATGCATTATTAATATATTTTCATACACGCAAATCCAATAACATTTGCACCAGTAATGGTCTGCAATATACTTTTCTTACTTTTTTGTAAGATTTTTTATAATGCTTCATATAATCGTAAAGTATATAAAGCACTTTTTGTATACATTTTTTTTCAAACTTTTATTGCATCTTTCCTTATTTTTTGTATTCTAATTATTTATTTTAATTTTTTTTACAGAAAAACAAGTCATAAGCATTGTGCCATATATTTTTATATTTCTAAATAAGATGAAACAATTTTCGTCATTCTTGAGTTACAATAACAATGAGCTTTCAAAAGGACATACGAGTACAGTAAAAACCTGATAATCCGAAATTCCTGTTAATCCAAACATATATCAAATAATCGTGTTGACATGATTTCAATTATTGAATGAAATAATTGAAACCATGTCAATATGATCAGTTGCAACACATTGTCTGCAATTTACTTTTCTGAATTATGTTCTTAGTAAAATTGTTTCAATAGCATTTCTTGTAGATTTTGTTCATCTGGACAAATAGTGCATTGGCTTAGCATACATTCTGAGTTTTTTAAATTACATACAAGCATTTGAAGAAGATATTGTAATTAAACATTTTATTATATATTATATTAAAAATAACATTTAACTTTGCACCATCAATCATTAATTTAACATTTTGCAGGTATGAACAAACACATAGTAGGTCACAATAGTATGGCTATATTGCTTTCACAAATTGTCCATGTCATATCTCAGCTAGTAGTCAAATCTCCTTCTTGAAATTTTTTGTACATAACACTACCATAAAATACTATCAAAGACCAAAATTTCAGATTTTTATTTCGTGTCCCACCAGAGATATCAAAGCCGAAATAATGCGATTTTTGAAAATTTTGGAATTTTTTTTCAAAGAGGAATCAATTCCCAGATCTGCGACTTAGTGTGTGAGTACACGTACTTTCGATATATTTGTAAAAATAATTGTGTCTTGTTAAAAATTTTCTTTGCATGAAAAATTTCCTCTTGTAAACGGACAGATTATTTAAAAAATCTTAAATTTCATGCTAAAATTTCACCAGTAAAAATTTATTTCAAAGAACTATTCTACCACCATACCTTTAGCCTATTTTATTCTGAAAAAATGCTGCAAACCGCATTTCAGTTGAAAAAATAAAAGACGAAATATTTATAATTTTATATACCCTACTATGTGAGAAAATTCCTGCACACGATGAAACAAAGATAGCTGCCATGCACAAACAAAAATTAATAAAACAAAAATAATAATCATTTTGAACTGTCTTCATGTTAGGGTTGTTGTAAAAAAAATTCAGATTTTTTAAAAATGGTTGAGCGACCAGTGCTGGACCACTTGAAATGTATTGTCCCATATTAAAAAAATCTCGAATATCAGTTTGTTTGCAAGTCACTATAAAATAATTTTCTAAAATACAAAAAATATTTAATTCATATGATAAAAATTTATTTTTACTTTCAACAATTTGATTTTGCAAATTATCTACAGAAATGTTTTTTCTAACCCCCTCTTCCTGGAGATGACTGAGCTATTTATTGAATCCTGGTTTTGAACCGCTTGTAATGAATTGTTACGACAGACTTCTCATATCTTTCCTCAGAGATTGTTACCTAATTTTTCATTCTGAAGCTCCAGTGGATTGTAATAAACATCAGGAAGGATTGAACAAGGTATATTTTCAGATTTTTTTAGAAAGTCATTCAACAATTGAAATTCATCAATTTTTCGGAAGTCATGCCGAATTAGCTAGCATGTCGGACCTTAAGATGCCGGATTAGAGGATTTTTACTGCACTACTTATAACTTACTTTTTTTTAAGTATGCATCCTTTTCTTTTCTATTTTCATCGGAATTTCGGGTAATCCGATTTATTTGTAATCCGAAAACAGACTTCGGTCAAAATTAGTTCGGATTAATAATTTCTACTATATTATGTCACTACCTATTCTAAGTTCTCATAATCTTTCACGGGCAACGTAAAAAAAGCAAACATTTTTTTGTCTCATAACTTTTAAACCTTTAAAAGCATTAATAATTTTACGAGTTTCCCGTAATTGTTCTTGGGATTTAAACTCCGAAGAATTTTTATATTATTTTATATAAGAATGGCACCCTTAAGTTAACCACCCTGAACATCTAAAAGTAATTTCTTTCATCTCCAATTATTATTTTACCTAAAAATATTTCTGTTATTGTACAATTTGTATCTAAAATATTCATTACATAACAACATATTTAACTTTCTTTTTATGTTCATTTTCTTAGAAATTCGAATATGACCAATAAGGCAAAAAAAAAGGGGGGGGGGCTTAACCCCATTACATTGAGATGAACAAGACATTTTTCAGAGTGTTTCTTGTCAGAAAAAGTACTTCATTTGACCTATCTTTGTTTCTTGTACAAATTTTTAAAAGAATTGACTGAATTATAACCATGGAGATTTGTGACTTTTTATATATATAATTTATTCGATTAAATTGCAATATATGTCAGTTGGGCTATATTGGTCAAACATGCAATCCATTGCACATAAGAATAAATCAACACAAACAAGATATTATTAAAAATAATTCTATTAATGTAGAACATATACACTTCAGGAACCACGATTTTAAAAATATAACTATAAAAAATTTAAGTATGCATAAATATCTTAATGATAGGTTACATTGTGAATCCATTTATGTTAAATCTCGCAACTCATTATACCCATATGGGCCAAATTCTAAAACAAACATTGTACAAACATTGTTTACACAAATACAAATAATCCTGAATATTCCAGTAGTACCTATGCTAATTTAAATCATTCTGCCAATCCAAAAACTACTAGTTCAATGAGAGGAAACAATAGTTCTAATCCACAGCATGTATCTAGAAGCGATATTAAACAAAAAATAATGATAATAATAATAGGGAAATGGAAATCAATAACTCGTATAAATGCATATCCATTAGGAAACCCATATTTTCAATTAAAAAGAAACATCTAAATTTATATTATAGATGTACACTAAAATGACAAAGATGACCGGTCACTTGCGATTTTAGACATTTTGTTAAATATGTAGAAAAATACAAGAGGAATTATCCTGAGACTCTAAGTGTGTAAACATAATAGTACTGGTCACAACATTTCTGTGAAGATTTTTACACAGACTCTATAGGGGATCGTCAACAAATTGAAAAAAACTAATATCTTTTGGATAATCCTGTCGAAACTAATGCAGCAAAAGTGTTCAAACTGTAGATTATGATTAAGTGGCTTATTGTAATATACTGTGTTTATTTTTGTGTGGATAGCATGTATACACGTACAGAAATTAAGGTTTTTAAAAAAGCAGTCTCAAATTTTTCCAAGTTTTTTGCTTATAATTTGCAGAGTTCTTAATATAAAATAATGTTCTTTTCTGAAAATACGATAAACAACATTGTACACAATATCCTGTCACAGAATCAAAAAATAATAAAAATGTATAAAAAATGAGCAGGTTTAATAAATAATTTTTCATTGAGCATGCGTCAACGATATCAAAATTTCATTTCAATATTATGCTAGCTAAATGTATAGAGTAACTTCTGTAAAAGTTTCAAAAATATAGCTTGAAAATTCTAAAAGTGATCGTCTGTAGAATCAATTCAAAATCCGTTATTCCCAAAATGAAGCAAAAAAATGAGGGGTTTTATCCGAGTGTAGTAGTACGTGCCATATTGTGTATTCTATATTATATGGATATAACCCCTCATCTTTTTGCCTCACTTTGGGCATAACGGATTTTCATCTGATTCTACAGAGGATCACTTTCAGAATTTTCAAGCTATGTTTTTGAAATATTTACAGAAGTTTCTTTATGCATTTAGCTAACACAACACAATATGCAAATGAAATTTTGACATCGTTGACGCATACGCAATGAAAAATTATTTAGTAAATATACTCATTTTGCATACAATTTTGATTATTTTTTAATTCTGATAACAGGATTTTGTGTACAATGTTGCTTATCATATTATCGGATTTATTTATTTTATATTAAGAATCTGCAAAATATAAGCAAAAATTGGAAAAAAATTGGGACTGTTTTTATAAAAACCTTAATTTCTCTACGAGTATACATTCTATACACATAAAAATGAACAAATTATATTACAATAAGCCACTTAATCATAATCTACACTTTTAGCGCTTTTGCTACATTAGTTTTGACAGGGTTATCCAAAAGTTATTCGTTCTTTTTCAATTTGTTGACTGTCCCCTGTAGATCGGGGGAAAAAACTTTACGGAAACGTATGACCTGTACTATTATATTTACGAGCTTAGAGTTTCAGGATAATTCCTCATGTATTCTTCTAGATATTTAACAAAATGTTTAAAATCGCAAGTGACCGGTCATCTTTGGCCATATAATGTATACCGTATTTTCCGGGAATAACGCCGCGGCGTTAAACTAGATTTTTTTTGTTTTGTAAACAAAAGTGCGGCCAATAACTAGGTGCGGCTTGTAAATAGGACTAATTAATTTAAAATTTTTGAAAACAGATCGGCAAATTTAAACTTTCGTTGCTTTCGCTGTAATTATACACATGCACGTGGAATTATATTTTTAAGGTTAAAGAATCTGATGCTTAAAATTGATTTTAATTTACTGATATGCCGTAAAATCCCATTAATCCGCCCCCTCCCAACTTTATAAAAAATTTGAAATTTTCAAAAAATCCCGAGAAAGCGCCCTCCCTTCCAAAACAATCGCTGAAAAAACACCAATTTCGCCAAACAATCATGAAAAATAACCGCAAATTTCTTTAAAGGATCGCGAAAAAATCATGAATTTCGCCGTAATATCGCCAAAAAAAACCCACATTTCGACGAAAGATTGGAATTAAAACGCGAATTACGTCGAAAAATCTCTAAAAAAGTACAAATTATGTCAAAAGAACGGTTGAGAAAGGAATGAATCATGATGAAATGAATAAATCCTGAATCTTTAGAAATGTGCGTTTTTTTCGAGATTTTTTAATTGATTTCATGCTTTTTTTTTTTTTTAACGCAATTTTTTTCTATTGCTTCAAGTATCAAAATTAATGATTCATCCAAAGATTCGCGATTCATTCAATTTATCATGATTCATTCCTGCAAATTTTGTGAAACGAACGCGGAAAAATCCCGTGTAAGCGCCCCCCCTCTAATTATTTTACGATTTTTCGTCACGTTTGGGGGGGGGGCAGCAAATTAACGGTATTTTACGGTAAGTTTTATCTTAAATATGTCTTCAGATGTGAGTTGTGAGCGCCGCAGTCACCCTGCAAAATTTAAGCTGAATGTTATCAATTTAGCAAAAGTTAACGGGAATCGTGGTGCAGCGGATGGATGAGGTTCCGGTTTCATTGAAATAACTCTACAAAAAAAAAAAAAAAAAAGTTATTTATTTAAGATCAAAATGTTTTACTTTATATCAGTTAATAATTTTATTTTATTGCTCTAATAATGAATGTTGGAATATACCCGGCGCGGCGTTACACCCGGTGCGGCCTTATACCCGGTGCGGCGTTAAACTAATTTTTTTTTTTTTTTTTTTTTTTAACCAAGTGCGGCGTTATACTCGGTACGACGTTATTCCCGGAAAATACGGTATGTATATGCATTTTTATCTATAGGTTTATCTTCACATTTTCGTGATATTTTCTTTGATGTTTTATCGTATAGCATTAATCTTCTAAATGTTAAAAATTCAAATAAAACATATAAAGCAACCAACAATAGCCAACTAATTTTTTTTTTACAAATAATGTACTTAATAAATTAGATCTAGATAATATAATTAACAATAAAAATAATAATTTTACTATAAAAAATGTTATTATATATAAACCATTCAAATTCAGTGTAACACCAGGACGTAGCATATTTAATTACATTATATTTACTAATTTTTTATCCTATAGAGATAATCCTCCTTACTTTTGTAATGGTCCTTGTTACAGTAATTATGTTAACATTATAGAGTAAGAGTGCGGAGAAGAAAGTAATGTTAAAATTTTGTCATGCGGTTTTTTCACGATAGATGACAAAAGAGTATATGGTAGGCTGTCGATCGATGCTTCTACAATGATTTTCTATAGAAAAATTATCTTTTTTATTATGAAAAATTTTAATTTTTAGAAAGTTGTACAAATAAAATTCTGATTAATTGAAGACTTCTTCACAAGTTACATATTTTTTTAAACGTACTTTTCGTTTCCATTGCTTTTTTAAGACTTCAAAAACGCAAGATCATTCTGACAAAAACCAAAAGGCACGCCCTTTAAAAAATTGAATATTGTGAATTATTCTACCGCCAAGAAATAGACATAATTTTTAGAAATTAAAAGTATTAACCAAATTTTCTGAAATAAATCTTAATCTCGTGTATTGTTTTTACAACTTTTGAATAATTTAATAATTCATAACTTTTGATATCTATGAAATTTATACATGTAGAACTAAAACAAATTTTTATCTTGATTATCTTGGTGGGGGGGGGGGGAGTAGTGAAACTTTTAGCTTGTCCAGAAACCATTTTTTCAAAACTAAAAAGTTGGGATTTTTATAAAATCTTAGTTATAGGTGGAAATGTTGAACTCAGACAATTCTCCGGGAGGGATTTCTGTGGCTCCGAGGGGGGGGGGGGGGCATTATAACTCTATAGAGTTACGGGGGTATTCTTTACCATTGAAAATACAAAATCTCAGATCTCCCGGGGGGGGGGGGGGAATCTCATTACTCAACACTGATAACACTTTTTTTTTCTATTTTTAGAAACAGGAAACTATTGGGATCGTGAAAAAATTCGAATTTGTTTTCGATCGATTTTTAAAGGTTCTGAGCAAGATTTGAATCCTTTTAGAAAATTTCTGTCTAGCTGAATATGACACAAGATTTCTGGCACTGTATATCAAGAACTAACACACGGAGTTTTATAAAAATTTTGATTCAATTATTTCTTGGTATAAATTGATATTGATAAATTTTCTTGAAAATCGGCTAACAGATAGCGCTGCAAAGTCGCATTTCCCCCGATTTCCTTGAGAGCTATATATCACGAACTAATGCACCGAATTTCATCAAACTTCATATTCTGTTAAACTTTGACATACATAGATGCTGATTATGTTTTGGTGCAAATTGCCGAACAGGTGTCACTGCAGTGCAATAGTTTTCCATATTTCCGCGTTGGTTATACCTCAAAATCTAATGCACGGTATTTTATCAAGCTTCATAATCTGCTAAACCTTGACAATTATACATGCTGATTGTGTTTTGGTGTAAATAGCCGAACAGGTGACGCTGCTATGTAACACTTTTTATAGATTTCCGCGGTAATAATACCTCAAGAACTAATTCACAGAATTTCATAAAACTTAATATTATGTTAGACCCTGCGATAAATAGATTCTGATTCAATTTTATTACAAATTTTCAAACAGATAACGCTACTTTGCCACATTTTTCCCGATTTCCGCTATAATATCTTAGTAAATAATGCACGGAATTTCACCAAACTTCCTATTCTGTTAGATCTTGAGATAAATGAATGCTGATTATGCTTTGGCGTTAATCAGTCAGCAAGTAGCGCTACTATACCGCATTTTTCCAGATTTCCATGTTATATACATCTCAAGAACTAATGTATGGAATTTCATCAAACTTCATTTATTAATCGTTATAAAATATACAGATCTTCTAAATATATTATTAATAAGACGAAAGCTTATTAATTGAAATATTACATAAAAATAATATGAATGTGTTTTCAATACAGCACTTGTTTTAAAAATGCGCTTTTTATGAAATGATGAGATATAATTATTTCAGAAATTGGGAAAAATGCTGCATAGTAGCGTTATCTTGTTGGGCAATTTACATCAAAACTGTATCAGAATCTATTTATCCCAAGATTTAACAGAATATTAAATTTGATGAAATTTTGTGCATTAGTCCCTGAGATATAACTGTCGCAATAGTCAAAAAGAAAAAAAAATACGGCATAGTGGTACCAACTATTCGGTTATTTACATTAAAACACAATCAGCATGTATATATGTCACGGTTTAGCAGATAATGAAGTTTGGTGAAATTCCGTGCATTAGTTCTTGAGATATATCGATCGTGGATATCTGGGAAAATGCAACATACACTGTAAAAAAACTCCCTTACTTTACAACAAAAAGGGTGGCAACTAAATTGCCACCCCAAGTGGTGTAATGAAATTCCACTTGTAAATTGGTGTAATGAGCCACCAACTATCAAATGGTATAAACGTTAAGTGGCATTTGTAGTGGCAACTTAGTTGCCACCATTTTGGGTGTAAAATAAGTAATATGTTTCAAATGTGCGTTATAATAAATTGTCTCAATTAAAGAGAAGTTTAGCACACTCTTTGCGTGAAGCTATTTTTTTTTTTTTTTTAATTATGGCTGTATTAAATTTGAAATGTAATTTTTTAATTATTTTTTTATTTTGCTACCATTTATTAAAACACTAAATAAGTAGATGGTAAAAAAGGAAATTTTCTAATATTTACATGACTTTAACAGCAAAATAAAAAATAATATAAAGATTACATTTTAAATTTAACACAGCCATAAATTAAAATAATTAGTTTCATGCAAAAAGGCTGCTAAACTCCCTTTTAATTGAGGTAATTTATTATAACGTGCATTTTAAACATAATACTCAGTTAGTAAGCAATGTAATTACATACTTAAAAACATCGTTATATTGGCCACATATTGTGTTTGGGGGGTTGGTGGGGGGAGGGGGTAAAATGTATCAGCAGCACCTCTAAATTTCAGTATAGTTTCATTTCTGTTTGTCACAGGTGTCACAAAATTGAAAAGTGTAAAAGCACAAATAAATTCTATTAAATACACGTTTTTCGTTTATTTTGAAACTTTAAAAGATTTAATATTACAACTAAATAATATAAAAGAACATTGCGTTTATATTTTGGCAAAGGTGATCTGGAAAACATATGTGAAAAAAATGTATCTAACAGTATTGTATGACCACTTTTGGATTTCAAGAATGAAGTAACATGCTATTTTGAAAATGTATGTTTTTTTCACACAAAAAATCCCAATATGTTTATATATATATTTTTTTTTACAAAAAAAGCGAAGAAACAAATGATGATAATAACATAAATTTGGCGCCCCCTCAGTTTCTGCGCCCAGGGCGACCACCCCCTTCGCCCCTCGTTTCACACAACTCTGAATGAACATACCGACAGCCCCCTCTCCCCCCCTTTCATTGAAGTTCAAAGATTTTCCATTAAATGTATTCAAATTCAGATAGGCATTAATGATGATTTTAATTATGTTTTACTAATTTAATAAATAGAAAAATAAAACCATGACAATCTCTTTAACTCTTTCAGTATCAACAACTGAAAAAAAAATAATGAAAATAATGAAATTTTTACACGTTGTTAATATTGCTTCTAATAATCTAAAAACACATCAAAATACAAACGTAAATTGAAAAAATGAATGTTTAAAACAAGATATAACACTATGTTTATTTAATTTCGTGTTAATTCAAGTTATACGGAATTTAAAGCAGTAAAACACTGTAAAATCAAAACTAAATATTCCAAAGCTCTGTACGAAAGTGACAATTTTACGACTTCTTTTATTATTAAGTAAGTTTCATTTTTAAAATATCGAAATAGCTAGACTGCAAAATCACATTTTACAAGTATCATGCATTTATTTATATACACGTACAACAAATGTAACACAAATACAAGCTTTTACAGAGAATTAAGAGTGATTGTATACAAAACAGAAAGAAAATAAACGTCACTTACTCATTTGAAAAAAATCCAAAACTTTGCAACAACAATGTGTTGCAGCTGTTTATGTTACGGCCATCATAAATAGATTCTAATTCATCATAGAATAGGTTATCACTGATTTTGTAATTTGTCCAAACTAATTGAAATAATCACAGCTGTAAGTCGATAAAAGTTCTTAATCTGAACTATTTCAGCAATTTTTTAATCATTCATTATTACTGCGAAATATAATCGAAATTCACACAAACACTTCCGTGTTTGTGTGAAACACGGAAACACTGGTTGAAACAACAGAATGTTTCAACCACGGCGCCATTTTGCATATCCCATAATCACACCTCCCGCGCTATATTACGTAAACACCGACTTGCTGTCGCTGGATTGAAAAAACACCTGCCGTTGTGTTGATGATTTCAATAAAGTCTTTCAAAGAGCGAATTATAACGATTTCTAGTGATTCAGAACGCCTATTTTTTTTAAGAGGTGTGATAAGTCATTCAAAGTGTAATGTAACATTTATTTTGGTATTGGCACTCAAAAAATAATCTTTTTACACCTTATTTCACATCTCATACAACCGAAGTAAATGTGATAAAACTCTTTGTTTTTTACAGTGTAGTAACACCACCTGTTAGCCGATTTACGCCAAAACACAATCCGCGTTCATATATCTCAAGGCCTAACAAACTAGGAAGTTCGGAGAAATTCCTTGCATTAGTTCTTGAGATATACTTATTGTGTAAATCGAGAAAATGCGACAAAGTAGCGTTATCTGTTGAACAATTTACACCAAAATTGAATTAGAATCTATTTATCGCAAGATCTAACATAATATTGAGTTTGATGAAAATCTATGCATTAGTTCTTGAGGTATAACATTTGCGGAAATCCCTAAAAAATTAAACATAGCAGCACCACCTGTTCGGCTATTTACGATAAAACATAATCAGCATTTATATATGTCAAGATTTAGCAGATTATGAAGTTTGATAAAATTTCTTTGGAGAAAACCGTGACATAGCAGCGCCACCTGTTCGGCTGTTTGCACGAAAAACGCAATTAGTATCTATGTGTATCAAAGCTTAACAGAAAATGAAGTTTGATGAAATTTGGTGCATTATTTCCTGAGATATAGCTGTCACGAAAATCGGGAAAATGCAGCTTAGCAGCACTACCTACTGGTGAATTTTCAACAAAATTTAATCAGCATCAAATTACATCAAGGTATGATGTAATGACTGAATCAAAAATTTTATTAAACTGCGTGTAATAGTTCTTGATATACAGTGCGCAAAATTTGTGTCACATTCAGTTAGACAGACATTTTCTAAAAACAGTCAAATCTTGTTTAGAACCTTCTAAAACGTTTAAATCCATCGAAAACAAATTCGAATTTTTTGACGAACCGAATATCTTCTTCTTCTATAAATAGAAAAGGTAAAAAAGTTAGAAAAAAAGTTATCATTGTTGAGGAATGAGATGTCCCCCCCTCCCGGAAGATTTGAAATTTCGTATTTACATTAGTCAAAAAGTGCAATCCCCTCTCCACCAAAGCCCCAGGAATCCCTGCCGGAGTCTGAATTCAACACTGCCACCTATAACTAACTTTTGCAAAAATTAGTTTCCAAACAATGACCTACAATTTACACTACATTCCCTCAAAACTAATTCAGATAAAAATTTGTTTTAATTCTACATGTATTAATTGTATAGATATCAAAAGTTATAAATGATTAAATTATTCAAAGGTTATAAAATCTATACGCGCGATTAAAATTTACTCCAGAAAATTTCATTAGTACTTTTATTTTCTAAAAATTAAATTTTTCTCTTCTACTAATACGATCAAAGTGACAAAATATTCCATAATTTAATATTTCACCATTACTAATTTCAGAAGAATGAGATGCTTCTAACTTTAAAATCGCGTAACACGTAGAAAACAAAAAGTACATTTTCATTCATAAATATTAAACGAACATAAGGTGAAAATGGATATCTTTTGCATTTTACTCTACTCTACTGGATTTAGAAAATTTGATTTTTTAAAACTTTACATTAAATTAAATATCTATTATGCATATGCTTCATTATGATTGATTGACTACTTAAAATCTATAGTTTGCATGGGCCAAATGCCAATACCCGGCAGCCCAAATCGTGAGCCTCACAGTTGATGGAGTACACAATTGATGGATATACAAAAAAATGGAGTATTTCCGACGGGCCGGGCCGATGAAAAAATTCGACCTGGAATAAAATTTAAAAGGATCAAACTAAGCCAATAAAATGCGAACAATTTTTAATGGAATGACTGAGATAAAGATAAGCATAAATATACTGCACGAACCGATTCTAGATTGACATCAGGATAGAAATATAACATGCAAATAGAAATTGCATCGTTTAATTATTATTATTACTGTTTATTTCAGGAACTCGATTCGGCCCAAGATCATCTTACATTTTCTTTTACACACTGGGCCTAAATGGCTTTCGAACATTTTGTAATCTAAAACATGTCGTAATCTATAATGTTAAATTTTCCTATAGATATGTAAGTAATATTCTAGAAAAAAATCTTGGTTGTATGTTAGAAAAATTTGGTATGATCAGTTGAAATGGAGTCGAGTGTATTTTCATTATTTTTTCCACTGACCAGGCCTGTTTTTACTGATTTTAGCTTGGGCGGGGCCGTGAACCACGAAAATACAAACGGACCGGGCCAGGTCTGAACTTAGTTTTCGAAATGAGCAGGGACGGGTCAAGAATCTTTCATTCCGGCCGGGTCTGTGATGAAATATTAGGAATTAGCTAATTTGTCCAGCTTACTTTTGAAGTACGGCTCATATTATAGCTATCCTCCAATATCGTGCTAGGCCGTACTTTCTAATTATCCCTTATTTATTTATTTATTATCAAGTAAAGAAAATTTTGTTTAAACGTCTGAAATATTTTAATTGGAGAAATTCAATAAACGTTAAACAGTTTTCGAATTTCATAATGTTAAAAACTGATCAGCAAGTTTCTTTTCTTCTCACTGGTTTAAAGATTATTCCCATCACGCCAAATGACACTAGAGATAAAATCATATTATCATGTCATCTATTTACGTTATACCCATTCTATTCATTAGAATTAGAATTGATAGACATAAACCTTGTCTACATTTTTTTCTCTCTAAAACATATGCAGATTTCTCCCACAACAATTATTATTTTATCCATATGTACTATCGGGCTACTATTTTACTATCTAGAGAGAAGAGCCAATTAAAATGTTATCCAACTCCATTATTAAATGAAGTAAGGGATGAAAAATATAGTTCTCAGGACCAAAACTCCGTATCTTTCCTCAGAAGAATAAATCTGAGACTACCAGTGCCATCTGTAGGTTGAACTACGCAGTTCAACAGAAATAATTTTTTTTTTACATCTTCCGATAAACAGGGCCATAGCTAGAAATGAACAGTATGAACAGTAGGGGGGCTCAAGAGAATGTAAGGGGGGGGGGGCTCATAATTTTTTTTCTCTCTCTCTGACGCAGAAAGATAAATAAGTGCATATTCACATTGTAGCTAATATGTTACTTATTAAACTACTGTAATAGCTTCATTTTGTGCTAAGAAAAGTATATGATGATGAAAATTTTAAGTGTATAACTGGTGCAAAATTAAACACCATGTTAACTTCATATGTAAATAGGATGAGGGAGTGTTGAAACACTTGTTTTTGATACAATTTAATAACTCCGCAAAACTGTGAAAGAGTCTCAAAACTAAATGAGATTTTTGATCAGAAATTCATTGAGTGACCTTGAAATCTTTTCCAAGGGGGGGGGGGGGCTCAAAATATTTTAGGGGGGCTGAGCCGCCCATAGCGCCCCCTTAGCTATGGCCCTGCCGATAAATGAAATATTAATTAAATTTGAACTCGCCGCATGCACTTACACGCATCTGTGATTATACATCAAGTTATATGCATATATACGTGTGTATGTGCAAGTGTCCCTCTCTTCCTTTTTTACCAATGCTACATAAATGGACGGAATTAAACCACTGTTCTCTCTTAGGTTTTCCTGTCTGTAAAAATGTAATAATAAAATAATAATAAAAACTCTGAGAACTCAGAACAATTACAATTTCCGCAATTCTCTTTTGAATGCTAATTTATTTAAAAAGCAGCATGCGGTAATCAAAATAATCGATGAAAAAAAGTGGTTCTGTTTCTATTGGGATGTTCAAAAGGTGGTACAAAATTTTTGAATTAAAAATTTTGTGATTTTTATGTTAGAACTCTCAGATAATTTTGTAATTCGCACTTTTATGTTAATTTGTTTAAAACGCGGCAGACGGTAATTAAATTAATCCATGACATTTGAAATAAATTTATTCCAAATTTTATTAAATAACGTTTTTTCTTAATTAAGATTTTACATAAAAATATTGTTAAAGCGGGAAATCCAATTTTTAGTAGGAATAGTGCCAAAACTTTATAAACAGATATATCCATATAGTTTAGAAAATTTCATCACACATATTTTTTAAACTTCTTTCAATATCTATACTAATAAAATAACAAATCGCTCTGTCTGCGTGTGTGTGTGTGTGTGTGTGTGTGTGTGTGTGTGTCTGCGATGGCTAGCAAAATCTATGGGACGTACGAAGCTCAAAATTTTTATGAGAGTAGCCCAATATCTCTCCTGATGCACCTGAGCTTCAGAATTTCGAAATTCTATTTATTAACTGAGTAATTAATTAAATTCCAAAGATCACTCTCATAAAAAATCGCCTTTTTTCTTCTTTTTTTCCCTTCATTTAGTTATGGTTGGTTGGTTGCATAAAATTTTGGCATAAATAATTAAAAAAGCTGGAACCGACCTTTAAAATTTATAGACTGGCAAGCTGTCAGTTTAAAAGATGATTTTTTATCACAGCGGTTGTAAACCATGGAGGAAAAAGATAGGTGGTGGTGAAGTAAACCGAAAAAAGGGTTGCAATATTAAACCATTTATCGCTCAAATTTTAATGTCCCAAACAAAAGCATGTAGAAGAGATTTTGTATTAATAAGACGAATTGAAAGAAATGAATTACAGCTGAAGCGTATTTTGCGAAGAAATAGTAATTTTTTAAAATGGTCTTTTTTCCATTATATTATTTATTTTTAAAAAAATGTTTGCTTTTAAAATAATTGGAATTGATAAATTCGAAATAATTAAATATCAAAATAAAATAAAAAATAATATTGAAAACATTTGATTTGAACTAAAAATTGTATTACTAAAAGTTTTCTTTTTTTTTCAGAACTTTTTAATACTTTATAACGTAGATGAAAAAATGTTTTTAATTTAACAACATATTAATAACTCTATGTCAATATATAAAATATATTTATGAAAACAATCTTTTAAAATCATGCGCGAAAACTTAAATAACAAATATTAATCTAAAATCTAGATTTCAGAGTGCAGACGATTTTAAGACATTAACGAAAGAATGTTAACTTTTCAAGCAAAATCTTAAATGATGCTTCTATATTGGTATTTCAAAGTGACGGCTAGGTTACATTTATGTTATATTTAAGTTACGGTAGGGTAATGTTAAGTCGCAGTTAGGTTACAGACAGATTATGGTTATGGTACAAAAGTTTACGGTTAGGAATTTGTCCACAGTGTATACATTACGCATGCTTTGATTAAAAATATACACTTTTGTTAAATGGTTCTGAAATTATAATACTATATACCAATCTTTTATCATCGCGTATCGATTTCATTCACGGTATAGACGGAATTAAGAGTGATATAATTAGTTTGAAATTCAAAATATTTCACTTGGGATTTCTATGCGAAAAAAATAATTAGTTACGTGATTTAACAGTGATTTTTACGGGTAAATATCAACACTTTAACACGAAACTAACGCAATCGTTGGATACATGTTCCCTCCCGTGTTTCTCATTGCTCATTTTAAGTATTTTTAGAGCTCAATATTAGTTGTTCTTTTTAAAACCGATTTTTCACAAAGTCAGCTGCGACGTATTTCAGACAATGTATTTCTGCATGCTTCCAGTTAATGATAAAATCATACAAATTTCAAGTTCGTTTAATATTGTTAATACGGACCCGGGCAACGCCGGGCGGGTCAGCTAGTTTATTATAAGAAAACTATGAAAATTATTCATTTTGAAATTTCCTATAATTTTTAATTTTTCTCTACTTAAAATTTCATAAAAATTTCAATTTATATTACTTCTTTTTTGTAAAGTAGATTTTTTTTTTCTATAAAAATAGTCACAAAGAATTTATCTGCAACTAGGGTAGATGTGCCAGTAATGGACCCCTTTAAGGAATTTCTCTAAAAAATAATTTTTTATTAATAGTTATAATTATTATATTCCAATTTTTTAGGTAGCTTTCATTACAAAAAGTAAAAAGCTACCTATTGCAGCCGTCCGGAGGAAAGCACTTCCAGAAAATTTTGGTATATTTTCACCGATCATGACCACCAGACTCCAAAACCACCCTCCGTTCAAATGTTGACATACATATATATATATATATATATATATATAACCATATATATATATATATCTGATTTTTGTCATGCGATAACTGTCGTATTTATGAACCGATTTGAATGAAACTTGATATGTACATAGTACATACAAATGTCTCGACCGAGTTCGTTAGACAGCATCATCCGCCATCTTGTTTCAAAATGGCGGTCATTTAAAGTTTTAAAAAAAAATTTAAAATTAAAATTAAATGTGAAGAAATTAAAAGTTGAAAAATATTTTTCTTTTATGTGTTAGAACTTAAAACAACAATTCCAAAACACTTTTTATTTTGTTTATATCTTAAAAAATGATTGAGTTATAGCACTTTGAATTTTTCTTATGGCTGACATTTTAAAACGATCTGATTTTTGTCATGCTGTAACTAACGTATTTATGAACCGATTTGAATGAAACTTGGTATGTACATAGTACATACAAATGTCTCGACTGAGTTCGTTGGCCAGCATCATCCGCCATCTTGTTTCAAAATGGCGGCCATTTAAAAAATTTAAATTCCTATTAATAATCAATATTGACAAATATAAATATGCGTATGACAAAAACTAGCATTCAATCTTATAAAATCGGGTTTCACTAATTTGAGCTTCGTATGTTTGAATAATATAACTTAATTTAAAATAAATAATATATAAATAAGTATATGAAAGCTACCTCTTCCTCCCGTCATTGCCGGAAGGACTATTTCATATTATATTAATCTTTCAACAATATTTAACTAATCCCATAGTTACATTTCCCAATAAAAATAAAAATTTAATTTTAAATTATAGAAATGCATCTAAACACCCAAAAGCCCAGTAATGGACTACCTATGTTCCAGTAATGGACCGCCTTTGTTCCAGTAATGGGCCACCCTACAAAAAATGACAGATAATTGCTTTTAGGTACGTTCGTAATTATGTAAATACGTAGCACCTATAGTTGTCGTTCAGTCCGTCTGTCTGTCCGTTTGTCTGTCCGTCTATCTGTCCGTCTATCTGTCCGTTTGTCTGTCCGTCTATCTGTCCGTCCGCATATAACAACGCAAAAACTATCCAACCGAATCGGTTGAAATTTAAAATACATAATTATTACATAATTTTGTCAAGTCATTTCAAATTTCATGAAAATCGGATGAATAGATCAATTACAGGGAAAATCAAAAGTATTCCGTTACATTACGGTCAATGGGGAAAAAAGTTTGAAATGCATTTTAATCGTTTGAAATTTAAAACATATAAATATTACATAATTTTGTCGAGTCATTTCAGATCTTATGATAATCAGATGCATAGATCAATTACAGGGACTATCAAAAGTATTCCGTTACATTACAGTCAAAGTAGAAAAAAGTTGCAAATGCATTTTAGTGGTGTTACACTCATTCGAACATAATAAAATTGACATGAACCTATGACGTATATATATACTAAAATATAAATTCTGTACAATCTGAGATGCAAAGAATATTTATTATTAAATTACAGGGCCACACAAAAGTATTCCACTACATAATGCTATACGGGGAAACATTGTTTGGGACATGTTTTAATTATATTAAACTGTGCCACATTTTATGAATATGATATACGTTGCTGAGGTGTAATGAAAATTACTTCCTGTGTGTTTATAAGAACACAAAGAGTTCAACTACTGTACTGTATCCGAAGTATTGTCTACTATATCAGGAAGATCTGTATATTTTTAAAACTTCGTTGTCATACGAACGAACCTCATTTGCTACGCTTCACGTTCAATTTCCAACTGGTTTCAATTGTATTTTGCTCCAGAACTTAATGAAAGCATAATAATAATAATAATAATAATAAAAATATTAAAACTTAAGTTAGAAATTCATTACATTAAAGGATTTATAATGAAAAAACACAAAAGAAAATATTTAAATTTAAGTTATGAATTTATTATAATCAAGGATTTATAATGTGGATATAAAACAAAATATTAATATTATTAACTGTTTATTATTAACTAACATTAAAGGATTTATATTGTAAAGATATACAGCAAAATATTTAAATTTAAAGGATCTACAAGATAAAGACAATGTTTTACTGAAATCAAGTTTAGATAAAATAAGGCATTAAAAAAAAGTCTCCAATGTTCATTCATATCATTATCTAAGTGATGTGCTTTGCAACTATGAAATATAAATAACAGATCTTCAATTTTATCTTCCCTTTCCGATAGTCCAAACTGCTCAATATGGAATTTTAAAATGCATTTAAAATGATAAATGTTCTTGCACTATCCAACCATTTTCAGATAATCATATATAGCCCACCAATTTGGTACAGATTTATTCCACAATTTCCCTTCAGAGATGCTTATATGGATATATTATCACCAATGGAACAATCTCATTATATGCTGTAAAACATCCCATAACAGTGATTTGTTCGTTTTCGTTATTTGGAACTACATAATACATAAAAAATCTTTAACTGATTTTGGTCCCAAAATTTTCTTTGTTTTAAGAGCACAAAATAAACCTTGTTTTAACCTTATTGAAAATTATCTCTGTATGCTTTAGAATTCGGAAGAAAATATTAATAATATCTTCTTTCAAATATGATTTTACATTTCTGAACCAACTTCTTTTGTAACGGCATATCTAGATTTTGTCAAATGTTCTGCTTGTGTTTTATACCAATTTTGGATGACTTTTTAAAAACAACTATTTATAAAGAAATTGCCTTTATTAAATTCTAATAGGTAAAATTTAAGTATTAAATTTGATTATTTAGCTTTTCAGTTAAATCAAAATATTTTCTCTACTGAAATAACATTTTTTGTACTGGTCACTTAGGTGGTCCATTACTGGAAAATCGCGAAATAAGCAATCCAGTAATGGACCACCCCTCCTAAAATCTTAAAAATAAATAAAATTTTGTTAATGGCCATTGGTACATTAAATTCAATATTTTATATTGCTAATCAAACAAAAACATTCAATTTTTACGGAAAAATAAAAAAGTTATAAACTAAGTAAGTAAAGTCTGCTCTTAGAATGTTCATTAAGATTTTCTGTGAAAAACAGAAAAACTGTGAAACTTTATTTTCTGCTTCCTAATTGTTTTGACGAAAAGTGTAAAAAATTAATCCAGCTTATAAAGCATGCAAGGTGGAGTTCAGAAAAAAATAATAAAAGCTAAACTATTATTTATTATTTTTTTATAAACAAAAAGTGCGAGGTGGCCCATTACTGGAAGGTGGTCCATTACTGGCACATCGACCATATATTAAATACCCTAAGTTGTCGGTTTGCATTATAAAAGGTTTCTTGAAATATATAACTGACTTCAACTTTGATAAAAGAATAACTTTTCTTATACATATACAGTCAAACTTCGTTAACATGAACACGCTTAACGTGAATTACTTTTAACATGAATTGTTTTCATAGTCCCCTATAAAGACAAATATAAAGATTTCATACTGATAACATGAATCATTTTATATGAACAAAATTTTGCTTCCCCGTGAGGTTCATGTGAAGGAGGTTCGACTGTATGTCTGTGTGTGTGTGTGTGAGTGGTTTATTTTGGTTTATTTTTGTCGTCCGATTATCTACGCTAGGGATATAGGACCAGGGGGGAATGCCCTTCGTGGGGGTCTTTCTAAGGGAACCTAACCCGTATTTACGCAAGGTTCGAAGAAAACCACGAAAACTCCGAACGGTTAGGCCGACAGCCGCGATTGGGTTTGAACCCAGCACCTGCCGTCTACCAGTTGAGAGGTCCGTACCTCTCGGCCACTGGTGGGGCCCGTGTGTGTGAGTGAGTGTCAGTGTTAATATATTTATATATATGTATATATACATGTGCGTGTGTGTGCGTGTCGTTATATATGAGGATGTGAGTTTTATAACTCACCTTATGAAAAATTAAAAAATCGTGTTTTCTCTATCAGTCTATTTTATTGGTGGACATGCACACACACACACGCAAAAAAAAAAAAATGAAAAGAAACAAATCTAGTTTTATTTTGTATTTCTACCATTGTGAAATCTTAATTTACAATGAAAACCAAGGACGCATTTAGCGGTTTTTCACGATTTCCCAAAATTTGATTATCTGCATAAGGCAAGTTTTGAAACTCATATCCTCATACATATATCTGTGTAATGGACAAACAAATGGACTTATTTTTCTTTTGTGTAACTTTTTTAAAGACCACTAGTTTAAAATACTTTATTTTTATTAGCAAAGCCACAGAAAGGATGGTATGTACAAGTGGTACCCAGTAATCAGGTGCGAACCGAATAGGTGCGTCCCAATGAACTAGTGTGTCAATCGGTAAAAAAAAATAATAATAAATAAAAAATAAAAGGAATTTTTTCATCCTAAGCAGTATTGTTTCTGCTACGCTGCTTACAGCTAATTAAATGAAGGCTGGGATACCAGGGAAGTTATTCAAAAAGTAGTGTTGCTCATGTTACCTATTCTATCTTTGAGAGCGAAATTCAGAACACAGACAGACCGGGTCAGAAATAGAATTATTTGAATCTTAATATGTGTGTGTATATACATACATATATATATATATATATATATATATATACTGCCATTTCAACTCAAAATATGGTTAATTATGATTCCTATTAGTAACATCTTTAACAGTTACATTATTCTTATTTTAGTAATATTAATATTTATTATTATTATTGATAGTTATTCTTATCACAGTAGTACTACTACTAATTATTATTAAAATATTTTTTACTGTCTATTCTCTCTTATTATGATATAAGGTCATTGTGACTAAAGGTGACACGATTCCCCATAATTTTATTTCATTTATGGTATATATGGTATTTTATTAAATAAATGTATGTTTTATTAAGCAGAAAAATATTGAACATTTCATCTTTAGTACTTTTCTTTTATATAATTTTTCATTATCTGTTATATAGGCCATTAGTATATAAGAATTCCACATTTAGGTCATTTTCGTCGAATTTATGGTAGTTAAAACCTAAATGAAACGTCCAAAGCCCTAAAATCGGCAATGCGTTCTATACATGGGATTCATCTTAAAATCTGAAACTAATTCTATAAATTTTTTGAATTATTTAATAAAGAGTTAAAATAATACAATTTAAAGTTGAATATCTTATAATGGAATTACTTAATGTACTAATATTTTTAATAATAACTTTGATATTCACAATCTTGAATACATTATAATTAAATAATGCATGCTCCAACATCCGTACTTTACATAGTCTTAAATTTGACCAGGAAATAATCAAGAAGTAAATACGGAATGATTGACACAGTAAGTTTTACCCTTGTTTTTCAGTTTGCTTTTAAATCATTTTTAATTTTCATTTTCGTGCAAGCCTAAGTTTTTTCCAATTGGTTTCTAACTGATATGAAATCTAGATAAATTTGAGGTTTAGTAATTTTTGTTTCTGCTGCATGTTTACTTCCAGATTGATTTGACAAATGACTTCGACTTTATGCTAAATTTTATTCTTAAATTTCTGTTCTTTTTTTTTAGTTTTAGTTGTTTCTCTTTTCCCATTTTCGTCTTTGCTTTCTTTTTCTTTCACCATCCTCTTTTACTTATTTCACGTATACTTCAAGTGTTAAGCATTCAATAAGGTTTGAAATTGAACCTGCAACTATTCGTCTTTACTGGATTTTGATTTGTTGGTGAAACTGTTATAACAAACAGATTTCAAAAGCATGAGGGGGGATTAGTTTCAGTCATACTTGCGAATGCGATTCTGGTTGCATTCTTGACTATTCTTCAGTGGAATCCATTCTTGTTTTGAATGTTAATTTTGTAAAACATGCATTAATTGTTTGAAAAGTTTTAAAATCATCATCACTTTTTGTTCTATACAATATTAAATTTATTTAAACAGGCACATAAAAAATGATTGGAAAATTTGTATTGTTATCTTCATGGTATTCGATTAAGTTGAGTTTGCAGATCATTCAGCTTTAGTTTCAACATCAGTCTTTATTGAATCATTTAAAATTTTAAAATCATTAAATATATTGTCATCTTTAGAAGAAAGATCATCATTAATACTTGACTCATTATCACGAAAATCATCAGTAAAAATTGATTTATTCGCAAAAAACAGACCAGTGCACAAATCATTACTAAGAGCTAAATGCTTAACAGCCAAGCCATTGGTAGGTACAGCTTTTATGGAAACATTTAATTAATTTAATTCATAATTTGATTTTGTAAATTTTTATAGTGCTGAATGGCATTGGGATAAAAAGATTATTCTGGAACAGCACACTATATATATATATATATATTTTTTTTTTTTTTTTTGAAACACAGAGTTAAGTACTCGATTAAATAAAAATACTATTGGAGAATAAGTTACTTATCGAGTAATAAGCACATGTCGCGCGACAGCCAATTTTCCTTTTTTCTTCTCGTGCCTCGTCGGAAATTTGTTTCAAAACATCGAATTTCAGAGTATTTTCTAAAAGTTTTTTTGTGCTTAATCAAAAATGGAAAACGTCCTTATATTCCACACGTTTCCGAACAAAAATGAATTAAAAATGTGTCAAAAAGTAGCCCCTTTGGATTTGATAACAGCCTTAAATGATTCAATGGTAAGGAGAGAAGAGGAGGTCTGTCAGTTGTTAGAAAAATGTCTCGTGTCGAAATCCTGCGACACCAATGAAATTGATTACAAAACTAGAAATAACTTATAAAACATAAAAAGAAAACAGCACCCATCCAAAATCGTCGATTTTCACAGAACTTTCTGAAAGATCTTTTGAGTTATCTAAAATGGAAAACATCTTTAGATTAGAGGGTTTCGGAATAACAACACTGGCCAACTTCATACGTTTCCGAACAAAATGATTTTAAAATGTGTCAGAAACTAGACCGTTTGAGTTTAAGAACAGCCTTAAATAATTTAATGAAAAGGTTAGAGGGGAGATTCTGTCTCTCCCGAAGTCCAATGACATCAATGAAATTGGTGATCATAAATAAAAGAAAACAATACCCGATCAAAATTGGACGGCGGAAAAATTTGGAGTGAAAAAAATAAGAAAAAGAAAGAAAAAGAAAAAAAATTATTTAAATTGCTATATCATGTGGGAGATATTTTCATCTTGATGAGTAAAGTTACAACATTGTAAAATTACTATTCTTGCTTTATATGTATTTTTTATGACGGTTGAAAAATTATTGGCTCATTTCAAGATATAATTTGAAGAAAGTTTGGGTTTATTGATAGAATTCAACAAAGTATTGTTCTGTCAAAGGAATTGTATTTTCTCCTGGAATAATTAAATAAATGAAGTTATTATATCGCTATATTTTGCTTCAGAGATTATATATAAGTAGCAGCTTATCTCATCAGTTGTTGAAATTCAAATAAATATTCTTATCACAAATATGTCTTTGTTTCATAGACCCAAAATATTACCGTACGCATGTATCTGTTAGAAGTATTCGTTACGATTATTTTCTTTACTCATCATTTATTACTATGATTTGTATGTTTCATTTTGTTTATCTTCCACTTCCTCTCAATACTGCCTTCTTTACCTACATTATCGAAGTACCATAATGTTTTGTTTCGTTGAAAAAAACATTTTAGTTTTATGTGTTGTGCATCATTACCCACATAAATATTTCCATTGAGTTCTAAAGTATTATTTTGTTTCGGAATTCCGTAGTGTATTTCAACAAAAGGTCACACATTCTAGTAGGTGTGCTGTGCGAGTAAGCTTTATAGAAATAAGTTTGTGCGCTTTGGATGCATATTGCAAATTTTAATTTTTTTTTTCGCCAAAACTAACCTTTATACTATCTTAATTTTCTTATAATAATATTCCGTAATTACTTCAACTTATTAAATTAAAATCTTGTTTCTAGATCTAATCTGTTAAACTTTATGGAGACTATATAAATTCTTAATTCGCCATAAAAAACATTTATTCCAGTATGCGTGAATTTAAAAAGATGGCTCTAATTTAAAAATATTCTTAATTAAACTTTATTTCTTAATATTCCAAATAAAACTAATTTTTTCTATGTTTTTATCAACCCTTTTTAAGAAAGTCTTATTAAATTTATTCCAAAACCATACCTTTCAAAAATATCATTATTTTATTTTATCTATTTATTTATTTTCCCTCAGTCAACATTTGATAGTGTGCATATCAATAAATTTATTTCTTTTCTTTTTCTCTTGAAATTAATCGTCTATAAAAGTCGTCTGCCTAAGATATTTAAAATTCTGAGTCGATTATAAATTTGTTAAACAATATTTTTTTTAAATAAAATTGTTGTCTGTCAAATGTTAATCTCGACTCTGGGTATGAGTTATGTTTACATAAAAGAATGAGGGTTTGAGACTAAGAATATTCTAGAATTTTCTTTTTAGATTTAAAAAGAGGAAGCCTCGAGAGGTGGCAAGAAGAAGAAGGATTCTTGGATGCTCTCTTGCATGAGTACGGCTGGCTGTACACTGTAAAAACAAAGGAGCAATATTACACTATTTTCGGTAGTAGCTCCGTAAAAAATGCAAGAATAATCTTGGAATGATGGTATTTTATTCTTTAGTCGCAATTATTGAACGGTAACGCCAAATTCAGAGTCATAAATCATCTTTCTGTTTAGATTTCATAATGTTTGCAGACGACACGCCGCCATTTTACTTCGCATTTAATCCTTCTTTCTAACTTTCGGATAGCAGGTGGAAAAGTAAACAAACGGTAAGCAATATTAATATTATTCTTTGTAGATGTAAGATTTAAGACTAAATAATGTTTGCATGTGGGTTTTTTTTTTTTTTAATTAGATAATGCTTTTTAATAATGTGTTAGTGCACTGCCATTTTAAGAACAATGGCGACATGTTCGAATTTAATGGGAAGTATGCCTTTAGATAACAGTTGTAATCAACTTTTTTTTTTACACAGCTTTGTTTATTTGATAGCTGGCATAGTTAAGCTTTTTTTTATATTGTGCATTAAATTGTATAATTGTGAGGTAATTTAATATCATATGTAGCTTATTTTTGTTATTTTCTTAAGAAAACTAGAAACTCCGAATTAAATTTACAGTGATAGTTACGAGTAATTATACATTTCGTTACAAAAAATTTTTATATCGTATGACTATAGCGTTTGCCCGAACTTTAACAAAAAATATTTTCATAAAAAATTCGTTATTATAATGTTTTTTAACTTACTGAACGCATTATTGACCTATGAAAAAGATATTTTTAAGCATGCAAATATAGGAAATTTTAGTTCGTTTCATTAAAGTTATTTCATTCAAGTTTAGTTCATATTTCTTTGCTGTAATATGCTTAAAATGAATGTTATAATAAATTGTCTCCATTAAAAGGAAGTTTCGTTGCCTCTTTGTGTCAAACTATTTATTTTAAATTATGACTGTATTAAATTTAAAATGTAATCTCTAAATTATTTTTTATTTTGCTGTTTAAGTCATGTAAATATTAGGAAATTTCCTTTTTTACCATTTAGTGTACTTTAATAAATGGTAGCAAAAGTAAAAATTATTTAAAAATTACATTCCAAATGTAATACAGCCATAATTTAAAATAAATAGCTTCACGCAAAGAGGTTGCTAAACTTCCCTTTAATTGAGACAATTTATTATAACGTACATTTTAAACATATTACTTACTTTACACCAAACATGGTGGCAACTAAGTTGCCACTAAAAATGGTGTTTATTTATACCATTTGATAGTTGGTGACTCATTACACCAATTTACAAGTGGAATTTCATTACACCACTTGGGGTGGCAACTTAGTTGCCACCCTTTTTGGTGTAAAGTAAGGGAGTTTTTTTTACAGTGTAGTAAATGAGGAAATATATATATATATTTTTTTTTTTTGATGTTTCGGTAAAATATCGTCTGCAACAGAAGCTTTTCTCTCTATTATAGCTACAGTTTAATAAAATGAACTTGCAGCAGCCAAGGAGTGATTATTTGGACCTTCTACATTTATTTATTTTGTTTTTTTCTCGCTGGCCATGACTTCTGTGCGGAGAAAGGGAAACCTGGCGATAATGTTTCTGCCCCCCCCCCTAACTTTAAATTGTCACATGCATGTTGAATACATTTTTAATATTTTATTTTTATTCATCAATGTAATTTTTTATCAAATTTTAATTGGGTGTAAATTTTATAATATCCATATATAAAGTAAATTCATGAACAGAACTGTCATGGAGATAGAAACCATATATACACAAGCTAAAAATGTTATACAATAGTGGTTCCTAGCTCAAATAATGAAGCAACTACATGGCACTTTCTGATTATTGAGATAACCCTGTTTATTACACTATACCTAGTAAATGAATGATGATTTTATCTATTCGGAGTATTTTTACTAACTTTAATGCTAATATAGACGACAATTTGAAAAAAAAATCAAGAAATTGCGAAGTAAGGGAAACTTGATTAATAAGTAACAACTGAGCTCGAGGATATTCAGGGACGTAGCTTTGGGGGGGAGGGGGTGGAGCCTCCCCTCCCAATATGTTCAGGTAGTAGGGCGCCAAAGAAGGTTTAAGGGCGCCGTTAGACGCCCGGAAAAAAGGCTTTGTTGGTAGTAATAAATAATTATAAAATAATTTAATTTGAAATGTAAAATTACAAAATAAATTACTATTCACTTACAAAACATGAAAAAGGCACTTAATTTTAGACTTGTTACTACCTCTATTCCTCCACTCCTATCCCGAAGAAAATTTATGCATCCAAAATAAAAAGTTTCAAAAACAGGCTTGTAATGAATTCCAGGATAAATGTACAGTTATTTCCTTCTTATAGTAGTTGTTGGTCACCATTAGAAATAGATAGAAAGGGAAAAGAAGTGTAGAAACGACTGTAGTGCGTTTGAATGGTTCTATAACATGTTTTAGTAATAGGGCGCCACAAAAGGTTTGGAGGTGTAGTCAGGCACCTAAAAAAGAGGGTTTCAAAAAGAGCACCATGGAAGGTTTAAAGGCGCCGTTAGGCACCTAAAATTTTTATTATTAATATGACATTCTTAGATTATTTTTTACACACACACACACACGAACAAAAAAAGGAAAAAGAAAAAAATAATGAAATAGCAGTAACATGATTTGGAATTCATATTATTGTAAATTTATAAGAAAATAAATTATGGTTTCAAAAAAATATAGGCAATCCATTACATTTGAGACATTTTAAGATTACTACTAGGCGCTATCCCCAGTGCGAAAACAAGAACACATTCCGGAAATGGACATTGTTCGATCACTACATGTAATGTGATTTTTCGGAGAAAAGCTCTCCCCTTATTCTAATTCAAGGTTGGTGGTCCTCGACAGGGTCATCTGACCTTAATTATTTTAACTCTCATCTTATGTGCTTCCTTGTGTGAGGTTAGATAATTTCCGGGCGTCACCTACATACATCTTTGTTGTCCAGTGTCTAGTGTTGTCAGATTGTACTGAAGCTAATAACGCGACTTTTCAAAACTAGCGATTTTTTTCGTTCAATTTTTAAAATAAAAATAAAAAGCTGTCTTTCGTAGTCGTCCAGAGAGAAGAAATTCAGTCATGAATGATGACTGAAATAAAACATAAAAATAAAAAACCAGGAACAAAAGAGAAAAAGAAGTTATGAAGCGGAGAAATGACGCAAATTTATGAAAAAGTGGATGAAAAACGATGATGCAGTCGAAGGTAAAAAATATACATATTTTTCTTTAATTAAGCATGTTCTTAAAGTATAATGTTTATATTTTTGACGCAATTGTGAGTTCATTTATTATCAATCATTGCTATTATTATAGGAAAAAATCGAATAGCATTCTCAGTTTTCCGGTAAATTTAAGTTTTAATGATTTTTATTATTTATTTCCTAAACAGATAGCTATTTTTTGATTAATGGTGATTTCTGAAACTTTTACATCATTAATAATCGACCTAGTTTTAACCCAGGACTGGGCAGGAATGAAGCTTTCCCCCAAATTAAAAGAAATGTATGTTTAAGGGTGTACTCGAAAGCATGCTTTTCTACCTTCAACACCTCGAAATTTTCTGATAGAATACTCATTTTTAAAAATAGAAAAATGAAACTTGCTGGAGTGATTTTTGAAGAGATGTATAAGGTGTCGTATGATCTTATTTTTCGCTCCATTTATTAGAATTTGATTGATAAACAATCATTGCTTCAGCATGGTTCTTTTTTTCGTCTTCAGGTCTTCCGCTTCGGAAATTTCGGTTCACAACGCTCACTTTGACAGCATTTTTCACACTATTTTCTGCCTTTATCAAAATATGGAGATTTACGGCATCTTGTATAGTTTCTGAATAAGAGAATCTGCCAGTCTGATGAATTTGAGAGCAAAAATGAATTCAAAATTAAATGCGAAAATAAGCAGTTTGGATCAGAATACACCATTACTTGCAAATGTTTTTCGAAAAAGCAATCGAACATAGTAAGATGCAATCGAATGGAACCAAACAAATATTCAGTTTTACATGATTTATTATTATTATTATTATTTAGGTTTTTGGTATCCACATATTGCATTTTCACAGATTTTATTTTATAAAACACTGTATTTAAAATTGTAACATTATAGTTAAAAATGCATTGTTTATGATCAAGTGGTACTGATTTCATTCTTACAAGGGTTACTGATCATGTGGTAAAAAAAAAAGAATTTTTTTTTTAAACATTTTCAACTGAGCAATATTTTTTTTGTTTTTGGATCTATTTTTGTTTTATAATATGATTCCTAAATATAATTTTGTTATGTTTTATCAATTGTACATATACATTTCAAGTTATTGTCACTCTTCTAATGAGTCTTTTTCTGCCTTGCGGTGGACATTACAGCTTCAGGGTATATTTCGATTCATACTGCTTATTTTCCGATTTATTTTTTAATTCATTTTTGCTGTCAAATACACCAAACTTTCAAAATCTCTTATTTGGAAAGTACACAAGGTGCCGTGATTGCCGATTCTTTCATAAATGTAGAAAATATTCCCAAAAAAAAAAAAAAAAAAAAAAAAAAAAAAAAAAAAAAAAGCAATCGAAAACGGCATTTCGAACCGATTATTCCGAAGCGGTAGATCTGGGAACGAAAAAAAGGGTCATACTGATAAGGTTTGTTTATAACTCAAATTCTAATGAATTGAGTGTAAAAAGACATCACACGACACCTCATACGTCTCTTCAAGAATCCCCTCAGCAAGTTTCATGTTTCTACTTTAAAAAATGTGTCTGAAATTGTATAGGAAAATTTCGAGCTGTTGAAGGTGGAAAAGCGTTTTTTCGAATACGCCCTTAAATTTGATTTATCTGAAAAATAACAGATTCAATTAACTCTATAAACATCACGACGTACCGACGTGCAAAGTGAACTCTTCTATCTGAAATTCCAAAATATATGTGTATATATCTTTATTTTAAATCGAGATTGAAATGTTCTAAGTTCTATGCATCTGAGTTTTTTGCGTCGCTAATTGCAATTGTGATAAATTACTTTTGACGAAATTTAATGATATCCGGTATTCAGCATACTATTGCTAAATTGAACATGTTGCTTAAGGGGTTAAAAATGTTTTTGTTCAAGTGATTGGATAAAGGGATTTGGAAATAATTGATTTTTGCTTTTAAAGTAGCCATTGTCAAAAGAAAGAATTAAATTTATTTTGACCGACTGTCTTTTAATGTTAAAAAGTGACAGGAAAAAAAAGTATTCGTTAATGTACTGTATAATTAATAAAATAATCGTGCAACCGATTTAAAAAATGCACATTAGAAAAAAATAACTACTTTAAAGTTTTGTGTTACAATTGCAGTACAATACAGGTTATTTTTTACTTATCTGTATTTACTGGGGAACTAAGATTATAAAAGGGAAAACATGTTATTTCATTTTACAGAAACTGGAATATTCAGTATATTTGGTATATAGAGCACCGTTACTTCCTTGAAAAAGGGTCGAATGTTCATCCAGAGATTTAACATTCCTTTTTTACATAGTTCTTTTTTTACTACTATCACTACTACTATCACTATTACTACTATCACTCCCACCACATTGGTGGGAGTGATAGTAGTGGGCCCGATCTCGGAGGATGTCACCAGAAAAAATTGAAGGCTAAATTCAATTATATTGACCAGTAAGTTTCGCGTGGAAGCTGCGGCTTTGAAACCAATAACTCTATTGTAATTAACTTTGTGTTCTGTATTTTTATTTTTCTTCCAAATACAATTGTTCTTATCATATCAGGAAAATGAATTTAAGGATCCAGGATTCGGATTCTCTTCAAACATTCTACATTGCCTTTTTAGACCTTGAAAAAACAAGAGCTGGGAGAGATATTTTATCAGCACATGTGCATGCACGCTGGAAATGGAAGTTTAATCATGAATGCATCACTTATATGACCTAAATAATAGATGCCATTGCCATGAATAATTAACTAAACATAAAAACTAGCATAATTATCCCCCCCCCCTCTCCTAAAAAATGTGCAAATAATTCAAGGGCGCCAAAACATTAAAAGGCGCCAAATTTTGGTTCCCCCCCCCCCCAATAAAAATTTCACGCTATGCCCCTGAGGATATTTTAAAATTTGACAAATTTCTGTCAAAGAAATTGTCTTAAAAATATATTAAACAGGATTCGTACGCTTCAAGGATCTTTTACTAGAATGTTTGTAAAGTGATATTTGCGTTATTTAATGGGGAAAATTTTATTTTTAGATATAGCAATCAATACTATACGAATTTTCTGGTGCAAAACCACCTAAAATCCCAGGAATCCCCTGATACGTACGAACCCTGTTAAACCTTCAAAAAAAGAATTTTCATAGATTTCCCACCCTTTTCAAAGCGATTCGAATTTTCAATTAACAGACTACTTTATTCACACAAAAAATCTGCTAGCTAATGTTAACCTCATAATACAATGTTTTTTTTTTTTTTTTTAAATCTCGTTTCTGATTCACTATTTTTTTGTTGTTGTTTGTTTGTTTTTTCCTTTAGCTGAGGTCGATCGCTATAAGACTTTTTTTTTATGAACAAACAAACAACAACAACAAAAGAAAAGGAAAAAAAAAGAAAGAAAGAAAGAAACTCTAAACAAAATCGAAAAAGGTGAAAACGGCCATTCTGGAGATCGATGTCAGCTATCCAGGGGTAATAGATAAATAAATAATGAAATTTAACCCCTTCGCAGCGGGAGCTTTTTACGAAATTTTTAATGTTTTGGCACCGGTTTCTAAAAACAGATACTTGTGCCTTATTAAATCGAGAAAATGATCCAATTAAATAAAGTAAATTTTACAGTAAATTGTTGCTGCTGTAGCTAAAAAAGGATTCGTAAGCAGGTAAACGTGTCGTTCGTCCCCAAGGGGTTAAACAAGATTTTAAAGAAATTTCTTCCTTTGCATTAACATTAGCGAGCGGATGTTTTCACGTGAATAAAATAGTTAATTGGAAGATTTTTCAAGGAATTGTAGTATAATTATTTCCTAAAATTTATTGTGAATACAATAAACATGCATTTTGTCGCAATCAGCAAACGCCTTCTTGCGGTCACGTCTCGCAATACGTTCATGAAATGTATTAGAAGTCTGCACGGGCCGGAATTTCCACGAAAATTATTTTGGCCCAGCCCGGCTGTACAGAAATCAATAAGAATAGTCACGGCCCGGCCCGATCTGGCCCGACCTAAATTTCTACAAAAAATTCAAATTTCTCTTAACATATAATTACGATCCTTTTAAAGAATATCGCATACTTATTCATGGGATAATTTTAAAGTATTTTTTAAAATTACGGTGTGTTCGCAAGACAGAAAATACACAATAGCAACATTAATTATTACATAGATTCTTAGATTTTGAACATTCAAATAAGGATTCATTAAAAAATTAATGTATTTCAGAATAAAATAAAAAAGAGGGTTAAAAACATCAGAACTTTTGCAGATGTATAATAAAATGTAGATTTGTGAAACTATTTCTCTGTCATTTATTAAGGCTTTTCTCAAATCCAAAGGAGCTACTTTCTAATACATTTCTGAATTCATTGCTTTTCAGAAATGAATAAAATTGGCGGGTTCTTATTCAAAAAGTATATAATCGAATGGCGTTATCCATTTTTTGATAAAGGCAATATATCTTTGAGAAAAATATTGTCAAAGTTAGCGTTTTGAATCGAATTTCTGGAAGCGACAGCACGAGTAATGTAGGTAAGCTGTAGCCATGTGACAAAAATCTCTTGTATCTCGACAAGTAATTTATTTATCAAAAAGGGAAAACGATATTCGATTCCAAATCCCTTCAATAGTCATGCTTATCAATTTTATTCCTTTGCAGTTAAAATTTAGTCAAAACATGTCTAAGTTTCGTGTTGTTGAGCAAAGAATTTGTGAACCGCTTTAAGATATATTTCCAAAAATTACTTTAACAGAAGTTCACTATCGCTAGTAATCTATATATTAAAAGAATAATTAAATTTTGTCAGCATACCTAAAACTGGTCTCTACGCATAGATTTTGCGCAGCTCTCCGGAGGTACTCATCATTTTCGACATTCAGTATAGACTTAATTCGCAAAACGCAATCCGACCAGATCACGGCAAATGCGCTACAATCAGAAATTTATACAAAAATTTCCAGATATTCATCTTTGACATCTGTATAAACTCAATTAATAGCATATAATTCGGTTTGGTAGTTTTTGAGAAAATGAGGTTTTTAAAAAATCGAAAAAACATTTTTATCTCATAAAATATCAATATTTATAAGGTGATAAAAAGGGAAATACATTGTCAGATAAGCAGCCACACATGGAGAAAAAATCAAGAAATTTGATTGAAAGGCATGTTTCCAATGCTTATCCGGCTATGCCCTTTGTTGTTTTTCTCGCAGTCTTTGGATGTAATTAGCCGTTTTATCGAATTTATCCTTTTTTCGTGATTTTTTTTTTTTCTTTTTTTGCGAAATTTGTCATTTTTCTCGTTATTTTCAGAAATTTGTCATATTTTCACTTTTTTTTGCAAAAAATACCTTTTTTGCGATCTTTTGATGAAATGTGCCTCTTTTTTCATCTTTTGACAAAATGTGTTGTTTTCTCACAATCTGTTTACCAATATTTGCATTTTTTGAAGCACCTAGACACATTTAAAGTATTTTCACGATCTTTTGACGAAATTCACATTTTTTATGATACTAGGAAAAAATTATTTGTTTTCTCAGGGATTTTCGGTGAAATTTGTTGTTTTTTCTCGCTATCTTTCTATGTAATTTGCCGTTTTATCGAATTTATCCTTTTTTCGTGATTTTTTTGTGAAAATTTCCTCTCTTTTTTTTTTTTTTTTTTTTTTTGTTATTTTCAGAAATTTGTCAATTTTTTCACTTTTTTTTTTTTTTGCAAAATTTACTTTTTTGGGATCTTTTGATGAAATGTGCCTCTTCTTTTCATCTTTTGACAAAATGTGTTGTTTTCTCACAATCTGTTTACAAATATTTGCATTTTTTGAAGTATCTAGACATATTTAAAGTATTTTCATGATCTTTTGACGAAATTCACGTTTTTTATGATACCAGGAAAATTTATTTGTTTTCTCAGGGATTTTCGGTGAAATTTGTTGTTTTTTCTTGCTATCTTTCGATGTAATTTGCCGTTTTATCGAATTTATCCTTTTTTCGTGATTTTTTTGTGAAATTTTTCGCTTTTTGTTATTTTCAGAAATTCGTCATTTTTTTCACTTTTTTTTCTTTATTTTATTTTTTATTTTTTTTTTAATTTTTTTATTTAATTTTATTTATTTATTTTTTTTTTTTATTTTTTTTTTTATTTTTATTTTTTTTTTTTTTTTTTGCAAAATTTACCTTTTTGTGATCTTTTGATGAAATGTGCCTCTTTTTTTTTCATCTTTTGACAAAATGTGTTGTTTTCTCACAATCTGTTTACCAATATTTGCATTTTTTGAAGTACCTAGACAAATTTAAAGTATTTTCACGATCTTTTGACGAAATTCACGTTTTTTATGATACCAGGAAATTTTTTTTTTCTCTCAAGGATTTTCGGTGAAATTTGTCATTTTTTCTCGCCATCTTTCGATGTAATTTGCCGTTTTATCGAATTTATCCTTTTTTGTGAAATTTGTCGTTTTTTTCGTTATTTTCAGAAATTTGTCATATTTTCGCTTTTTTCTTTTTGCAAAAATTACCTGTTTTGTGATCTTTTGATGAAATGTGCCTCTTTTTTTCATCTTTTGACAAAATGTGTTGTTTTCTCACAAATCTGTTTACCAATAATTGCATTTTTTGAAGTACCAAGACAAATTTAAAGTATTTTCACGATCTTTTGACGAAATTCATGTTTTTTATGATGTCAGGAAAAAATTATTTGTTTTCTCAGGGATTTTCGGTGAAATTTGTCATTTTTTCTCGCTATATTTTGATGTAATTTGCCGTTTTATCGAATTTATCCTTTTTCGTGACTTTTTTTGTGAAATTTTTTGGTTTTTTTTTTTTTTTTTTTTTTTTTTGTTATTTTCAGAAATTTGTCATTTTTTTCACTTTTTTTTTTTGCAAAATTTACCTTATCTTTTGACGAAATGTGCCTCTTTTTTTCATCTTTTGACAAATATGTTATTTTCTCATAATCTGTTTACCAATATTTGCGTTTTTTGAAGTACCTAGGGAAATTTTATGTATTTTCGCGATCTGTTGATGAAATTCATGTCTTTTATGAGACCAGGACAAAATTATGTTTTCTCGGGGATTTTCGGTGAAATTTGTCATTTTTTCTCGCAATCTTTCGATATAATTTGCTGTTTTATCGAATTTATCCTTTTTTCGTGATTTTTTTTTTTTTTGCGAAATTGTAGTTTTTGTTATTTTTTTTAGAAATTTGTCGTTTTTTTCGCTATTTTTAGCTAAATTTACCTTTGTTTGCTATTACCAGACAAATTTTATGTGCTTTTTGCGATCTTCGACGAAATTCGCGTCTTTTATGATACCTGGACAAAATTCGTCATCTTGAGGTCTTACGGTAAAGTTTATCGTTTTTCTCGAGTTCTTTCGATGTAATTTGCCGTTTTATTGAAGATCTTTTTGCAAAATTTTTTGTTTTTTTGTGAAATTTATGTTTTTGTGATTATTTGATGAAATTTGCTTTTTTTTTCAATCCTTTGACGAAATTTGTTGCTTACTCACAATCATTTGTCGAAATTTGTTGTTCTCTCACAATATTTTAAATTTTTTTTCACAATATGTTTACAAATTTGCCATTTTTTAGACATTTTTTTGTCAAAATTTGCCTTTTTTTCGAAATTTTTTCATGAAAATTGCCATTTTTTAGACGTTTTGGCAAAATTTTGATTTTTTGCAACACTTTCGCGAAATTTGTTTCATTTGGGATACCTAGACAATTTTTTTTTGCAGTTTTTTGACAAATTTTTAGAGATCTTTTGATGAAATTTGTTGTTTTTTGCAATCTGTTGACGAAATTTGCTGTTTTTTTCTTCACATCTACAAAATTTCCGGGTGATGTTTTTTTTGAGGGGGGGGGGGTGTTTTGGCGAAATTTGCTATTTTTTGTGATTATTTGCTAAAATTTGTGCTTTTTATGGTACCTAGACAAATTTTTGTACATATCAAATGATTTCTAGCATTTAAAAAAAAAAAACTTTAACAGTTGAAAAATAATCTTCAAACATTTTCAAGAGTCTGTGATGTGTGTCGCAGCGTTGCACCGATTCTGCGCCCAGGATCATGTCATATTGGTGTTACGTTGGTAAATGGAAAAGCATATTGAAATTTTTTATAAATATTAATCTTTAAAAAAAATTTTATAGTGGCAAAATACTTTTTTTCTTTGGTTCTTTCATATTGTTGCCGTCAAGTTTTGACGGGTTTCACCTAGCCAGAATAAATATTATCATTAACTTTTTAATATGTTAAATTTACATGTATTTTTGATTTATGAAAAGGTTATAGAAAAATTAGTTGAAAATGCAAATGTGTATTTGTTGAATGGGGTGGGTAATGTAACAACAAATTAACCACTGAGAGGATCATTGTTATAGTTGTTGCTAAATGGCAAACTATAAATTCAGTCTTATTTTGCTGCGAAGTAAGTGAAGTATGTATATTTTGTATGAAATGAGTAATGACAGTAATTTATGATTTATTCATGTCATGTACAATTTATTGGTGTTGTATTTGTAAATGGAAAATTATCAAATGAGAGAGATTCTAATTCTATGACAGCATGTTTGAATGTAACTCTGCCAATTGCGGCTCATTTGCCTGGATGTAAAATGCAGGTTTTTCTTTTATTTATTGAAATTTTTGCTAAAGATTAGTCGTTAAAAAATCATTTAATAGCTGGAAAATACCTTTTCCTTTCTTTGGTGCCGTCAAGTTTTGACGGGTTCCATCTAGTATTTTTTTTTAAACATGCTGCCTGCCTTGCACATTCTGAGAACAATGAAATCCAGTTCCACCCCGATACCACTATATATAGAAAAATATGGAAGCTTGATCTCGGTCCGGCAGAAGTATACTGAGAAAAGATAAAGCCCGGGTCAAACACCATGTAAGTGTCCAATGCCGATCTCTTACGCGGTACATGTTACATTTTGGTAATGATGTTGTCAAATTACTATGGGCTCGTGACGCGCATTTATACTTTTTTTCATGAAAGTCATATTCATTGAAACTATCTCGTATTTAATCGGCTGTGTACATCGGGGAATTTTTGTATTCATTGTACATCGGGGTACAATTTTTACATCGGCTCAATTTTCTTATAGGCTCGGCCCTTCCCGACTAGCCAGTTCAATTTTTTTGCCGGCCCTGTCCATTGAAAAAGTTATTCTAATTCTGCCGTTACGGCCCGATTGGAAGTCTGCTTTCATCCCGCCGGGCCTTCGGATGAAGCCCGAGCCCGTGCAGACCTCTAGATTGTATAAAAAAGTTGCCAGCTTAGATGAATTTTGTCGCCCCTTTAAGTTTTGCACATCAGTTTTGCTCTACTGTTTATATAGTATGTTTAATTATATAGCTGTAATTTTTCTTAGCCAGGAATTTACTTGTCTCTGATTGCTTTTTATAGACCCCTGACGAGAAGTTATTACTTGTTTGTTTCCCGAACAAATGGCAAATGCAGAAAGTGGATTTTGCCTCCGTACAGTTAAAATTTCTGTTCATGGCGCAAGTGTGAGGATTGTATGACAAAAAATATGCCAATACGCGTTAAATCTGTAGAACCGACAGCTTAAAAACCTAAAATATCAATCACAAGGAAAAAACCTTTAATTTTATGGAAGAGTAGTAATAGGGGAATCTAATGATCCATGTCTGCCGGAAGTGAAGTGGTGCATAAGCCAAAAATTGATTATGCATAAGCCGAAAAGGAAATGATTGTACGACAGATATAATGAAAAGCCTTCTAATAAATCAGTACTGGTATTAATTTTTGGCTTGTGCACCACTTCACTTTTGGCAGACATGGATCATTATATTCCCCTGTTACTACACTTTCATAAAATAAAGGGCTTTTTTTCCTTGTGCTCGATACCTTAGGTTTTTGTGCTGTTGTCTCTTGGACTAATAGTCACGCTGGAAAATTAGGAAATAGAGAGAAGCGTATAAAACAGGAATTTTTCGCTTCCATTGAAAATGAAACCAGTGTTTGAGTTGTCCCTATAATAATTGGTCAAGTGTGAATTTTAATCGCACTCAAATGTTTTCACGCAATACCTTAATTAATTAATAACTGCAATAATACAAAAGAAATTCGTTGTTAAAAGAATAGTGAAACTTCCAAAAAACTAGTAATTATTTTTCAAGAATTGTCCTTTCATTAATTGTTCAACTGGGGGAAAAAAAAGTTGACTATTTTTCACTATGATTTGTCTCATCTAAAACGAAAAACTTGTAGAAGGTTTGGTATTGTGCCAAGTTGGTATTGTGCCAAGCGCGAAAGAAGGTCGCAAAGTTGCAGTGTTGCCTTGGTCCATGCCTTGTTTTTCTAAATAGATTTTTAATTAAAAATATTTGCGTTTAAGATATTGATATAAACAGTTGATTTTGATTGAACAGATTATTGCAATCAGTGTTTCTTTTGAACTATTTGTTCTAGAGTGGTGGTACAGACATTTGATGATGCATTGTATTAATTGGTATGGTAATGTACTTGAAATTTTCCCCAGGAAGAACTTTAACTTTAAAATTTAAAATTTGCGAAGAAAAATAAAATTTTTGTTAAAAATCAAGGTTATTTTCGGATTCAGCGGTAAAAAAAAGGTCATAAAAATTAATTATCAAAAGCTAAAAATACAAGAATTATATCTATTTAATTGTAGAGTTAAAGTGCTCAAATATGGTATAGTTTCCTAATAAAGCAGAAGTCGCACTGTACGGAGAAAGTTCTCAAACAATAGTTTTTCAAGTTTACTCATGCAGTGTTTTCGCATTCAGTCTATGGAATTTAGTATTGATACACCACCAGATGTGTTTCCAAGTGTTGAATATTTTTAATGTTACATTTTCAAGAATAACTTTTTGAAGAAGGTAAATGATTTTGAGATGTTTGAATATATCTGTAATTTCATTTTACTGATATTAATGTTTGCTAATTATAGGTTTGGGTTGGAACTCATTTTCTTTTTGTCAATAACTAGTATTAGTAATCCATGTGAAGTTCCCAATATAGCATTACCAAGGATTCCCAAATATCTATATAGTGCCATATTTGGAACTCAATTTTTTTCGTCTATTACCTATTTACTTTATCTTTACATACAGATTTTGTAAATAGTTCATGTTTGTGTTCAAAAATAATGTAAACAGATTAATTAAGCTCTATTCATAAGCTATTATTAGTTTTCGTTGCACTAAAATAGCTTAATTTGCTATTTTCAGCAAGCTAGTAATCTCTATTGGATAACAAAGTATAAACTGTAAAAAACGGACGATTTTACGGAAATACTAGTGGTATTATGGACGTCAGTACAATTTACTGTTTTTTAATGGAAAAAATCCCGTAAATTCCAGGAAAAACCGCAAAATGGTCTGGAATGTATGGAAATTTTTCCATTAAAACACAGTAAGTTATACTGGCGTCCAGAATACTAGTAGTACTTCCGTAAAATCGTCCAAGTCTTAGGGAATTTATAAAATATTACAGATATCGCCAAGTTGGTGACAAATTTGGCGACATTTGGTGACAGAAAGCCTCCCCCCTCATGGTAATCCTCCTTATTGGTATGGAGATGCTTTAAATACTTTTTTCAGAGGAATTCTTGAAAAATCGTGGGGTGTTCTCGAACATCTTCTCGCTCCCATATATATGGAATCAAAGAAGAGTTAGCAGTCAGTGAGTTAGACGCTTAGATGGCAGACCAACAAAACACATCCAAAAGAAGAAAAGTTTTGGGCATGTTGGCCATGACGGAAGCTGTTACTGTTGTCAAAGAAAAGAAGATGGGCTACTTAAAGGCATATAAAACATATAAGATTCCAAAGAGAACACTTATAATGTATGTCAAAAACCATCGGGGACAAAGGAAACGAATAAAACAAAATTATGGAGAAGGACTGTACTTCTACCTGATCTTGAAGGTCAGCTAATAACTTATTACATCAAAATTGAGAAACGTGTGCGACATTAGACACCTGTCTTTCCAACTTATAATGCGAAATTGGCTGATTCACCCTTTTTCTCGAGAAAAACAAGCTGCTGACAAAATTTTTTATGATGGCGATTTTTTATGAATAGGCATCGTGATCTGTTAATGAGTACGCCAAAGTCATCATTAGTAGAGTAAGCATTATCAATGTCAAGGACAAAGGTTTTTCCCCTGAAAGTGTCTCTGACATGGACCCGGAATCGTTCAGTGAAACAGAAGACAATGAATGCCCTCTTTTGCATCAAAATTCTCTGATAATTGCATGGTAGAAAAGAGGGCCAGATGCACCCAGTATATTAAGGTGGTCTCACAGGGATTGCGGAGAGAGGAAATCTGACTTATTTCTGTACACTATTTTAAACTTTCTTTAATATAATTTGTTTTCTAATTTTTATTTTTATGTCAATTATTTGTTTTCTTCCGTTTACATTTATTTATTCATAACTACTCATTTGAATATTTTTGATAACCTACCTTAGGCTAATTATCTTAAGTTAGGAAATTTTTTATGCGACCTTTTTGTGCCAGCTTTATTTTATATTTAAGAAAAATACTTTTTGTGATTTTTTAGTTTAAAAAAAAGTTATTTTATTTGAAATATGTGCCTTTTACTTTAACTCCTTGAAATCTTGATTTTCATTGACATTTTTGGCGGGGTAGGGACCCAGTGTATACCATATTAAGAACCCCTTTTGCTAAAGGCTGTAAATGACACACCACATAAAAAAAAATTCGCAAGTTGTATTAATTTTTTTAACAAAATTGATCGCAGAATCTCATAGGGAAGAAATGGATCTACATCTGGTAATTTTCTGGTTAAAAAAAGCATTTGAAAATCTTTAATTTATTTAAAATTTACAATTTGCAAAAAAAGCTTTACGTGATGGTAAAAAATGAAAGTCAATTTCGGATTATGTAGTACAGAATAAATAAGAATAAATTACCTAATGCTAAAAACATGACATAACTCAACATTTGCAGATTAGTATATTAACATTTGTCTAACATTATACATGTGTAATAACATCAATCTAATAACATTTTAAAAAATGTACCATTTTGTAAGAGAAAAAATGAAGTTGTTAATTTCTATCATTTTATTTAACGAAAATCTACTTTTCTTCTTATTATTATATGTCTATTACAAATTTTGTATTCTGCATTAATATATCAGAATGATTAAATATTTCAAATTTATTCTGCAATGTTAATTTTACTCTCAAACATTTTTTAAATACATTTGAAGACGTTATAATTCTACTAAATTTGTGAATGACCCCTAATTTTGCAGTTTAAACGGTCAATTTTAATTGTAACATAACGGAGCTTATTTTTTCTTATTTGTCAGTGCAATAGGAAATTTTACTAAATATAACTTATAAAACCAGGTGACCGTATAAAAATTTTAATTTCACAATTTTTAAGAAATGTTTTCGTTGGCTCAAATTGCTTTTGAGATATTTCTTTACCTCATTTAAAACATCTTTGTAAGTGGAACTGTATTTTTAACTTTTTAGCAATTAGTCCTTGAACACCATTGAGAGTATGCAGACACCTCTTATAAAAGTAACTCGTGTTTCATTATGCTTGGCTCAAAAAGATTAGGCATATTAGTGTATAATTTTACAAATAATTTTTTGTAACTATGTTGAAACATTTTTTGATTTATTCACACAACTAGGAAAAATTTAGGCATGTGACATGTGACGCAGGTATGTTCACAACTATCCCTCCACCGGGCATATGGGAAAAAACTGAGACGGTTTTTAGAATGGTGATATATGTTAAAAATTCTTGATAAGTTCATTCAAAAGTTTCACCAAAATAACAAAGTGTAAATATTCATATAAATCAATATTCATTTAATAGTTCATAATTATTTTGAGAAATAGTCACAAATGTAAAAATTGTTCCCATGTCCCCCCCCCCTTCTCCCCTATATTTTAATTAAAATGGTCTCCGAACATTCAGAAAGTTTAGATAGTATTCAAAACTTTAATGAGCTACTTGAGAATAATTTATCGCGCTTGTCATTTAATAGCAATTGTTTCAAGTTCAAAATAAAAAGAAACTTGATGATTCAAATTGCCTCTTTAACATATTAAGAAAAAATGTTATCAAACACTTTAAGTTATCAGTTACCTTAAAGAATGTTTGCATTTTTTATGACTAGATTCAAATAACTCTGTTTTGTTATTTAAAAAGGGCTAATCGAGATATGACCTTCTCAAGGAAAAAAAACGTAGATCAATGTGCACCAATCAATCACTTTTAGTATCATTTACCTGAAATTCCTGAATATAATGACAACTTAATTCGTCCCAAACTTTGTATTAAATGACACTTTGCATTTAATATGAACATGCATCATTTTGATTTTCAAATTAGCATGATCTTGGAGTATCACATAACTCTTTCTCTACGGTCTATTTCATACCTTGTCAAACAATAGACCTACAGAATTGAGATCAACAATGAAAAGGCGGTTTCCTTGTCTGTAATTAGAGTAAAACATTCGATAAAAAGAAACACTTAATTTTTATCTAAATGGTAAGCTTTAATTAAAAAACTCTATTTAGATGTCTCAGTTTCAGCCTGAATGTCTTGTTTCATTGAGTAATCACTCAAGTGAACGTCTGTAAATGACTTCCAGAATTTTGTGTGAATTAAGAGTATCCAGCGACTGTGAAATAAAATAAGGGAGACCGGGTCAAATTTTCCAACTTTTTTGCAATTTTATTTTTGTATTTTTTATTTTTTATCTATTTTGAGATCTGCAGTCTATCATTATATTCCGTAGACCTTTCTCTACAAACTGGTACAATTATTTTTCAAAAAACTAATCATAGTTTTTAATAGAAAATGGTTAAGTATAACCATTTCACGTTGGAAAATATGCTCCGTATTCGGGGAAAGTTTTCCAGCCTACTAGAAATGTGCAGGGGCGAATTTTCCAACTTTATATGTTAAAACACAAATAACAAATCTTGTTAATTAACAAGAACTTTTTATTGTAAATTAAATTCACAGTAACATAACAGTAACATAAAAAGCAGTTCTAATGCATTTTACATTTCAAGACGAAGGTCCAAAAATCTTCCTGGCTGGAAATAGATTAAATTTTATTTCGCCTCTTTTATCTGGTTCCTTTTAAAGTTTCCCTTTTTTTGATGAATTTTTATTTCCAATTTCAGTTGAGTTTCAACAGAAGAATTAGTCAGTATAGATGACATCCTATATTTATTTCCAAGCTGTGTTTGCCTCTTCAATGTTCCCTTCGCAAAAGGCCTAACTTCTATTGTAGGCAAAGTTTGTTTGAATGTAGGAGGAATGTCATCTTTATAAGCAACTGGGAATGTTCGAGTAAAACTTAAGTAACAACATCGTTGGATGTCCTAGCATTCGTCGATGTAAAAGAATTAGATGCTTTCATTTTTTGGGAGGGGGGGGGGGAGAATATATTACTGGGGAAAGTTTAAAATCTATTCAGGATTGTTAGTGCTTTCAAGATTTGCTGCGGCAGCAATTGGCCTGTCAAAAAAACAGAATACACTCTCAGAAAAATTCGTCAATATACACTAAGTTATCGTTATTTTTTCACAAATAACTTCTGTTCTCCCACAAAACGTATTTGATCTGTGAATTCATTCCGAACGTCGAAAAATGAGGAAGAGATTCCGTTTATATCTAGCACGCATGCGTATTGGGTCTGTTAGTAATAAATTCGAATTTATTTTTAAAATGAAAAACAAAAATATTCTATAGATTAAAATGTCTAATTTAGTTCAAAAAGACAAAAATGTTTTCGAATTTAAAAATAAATAACAATTACTTTTTTTATTCATTCAAAAATTCTCACAATTTGTCATTCAAAGTTGGATAAGTTGAATAAAGTTGAATTTACTAGTTATTTATATAATAAATATTCGCATTTAAAAAATACTTTAAGTGAACACATTTAAAAGATATTTTAATTAAAAAATAAAATGAAAAAAAAGATATTATTAAAAAAAATCTTATCGAATAAAAATATAACACTCATATTTTTCCTCCTATCAGTCTACGTAAATATATTTAAAATTCACATTTTTATATCATATTAATATAAACGTATAAAAATCCCAACCACAGTTTAATTGAAGGTGGAATCTTCCCGAAATTAACTTCAAAAATAAAAACTTTTTAACGAAATAGACCAAACCATACTCATATGAAATGAATGATTCTACTTCAAAGCACTTTTCTCACGTACAACCGTGGCGCTGAGGAAGAGCGTTCGCCTTCCAATGCTGGGACATTGAGTTCGATCCTCACGCCGGCCGATTTAATCTTTCCCGAAATTTTTTTCAAATGACGGATATTTTACCTCTTTTGACGGAGAAAAAATAAACGGATATTCGTCAATCTACAGACAATTACTGGCAGCAGTGCTGCCAGTTCATTTTCTGTGAAAAGACGGAAGATTTTTTGAGAGAGTAGCACAAAACCAGAGTCTGTAAACATTTTAATATTCAGTAGGAAAGTTCTCGAATGTTTAAAAACTATCGTACTATTGACTGGTGTTAACGCAAGTGGAGCAGCTCAAATACTGTTAATTTGCCTTTTGAGGAGCCCATTATGCACCGCGATCTCAGTGCTGTAGCTTATGACTACAAAGGCATAATTAATATAAAAATGGATTAATTGAATGAACTCATTTTTAAAAATAATTTACATTTTATTTTACTCTTAATTAAAAAAACTAATTAACTCATAAAAGGAACGAAGTTTTGAACGCGTGCATTCATTCTTTCTGAGTGTCAGTTGAATCAAAAAGAGACGTTTTCCTCAAAAAACTGGTTTGCCAAATTAATCTTTTCGGAGCGGCATCAAAATCATCCCTTTCAGATCGGAATTTTAAGAACCTTCCTATTGGTTGTAATCCTGTCAGGAGATAGGATGGGAATTAGTATATCAGTTGGAAAATGCAGTCGCGTGGTTTGTTTGTTTCAGCCGTCAAAGCATAACGTATTACATAATTAAAACGCCATTACTATTAAAACCTTTTAAACGCCGCACTATGATCGAAAGGTAACACAAACTATTTATTGGTAAAAATCCCATTAAAACTCAAACATAAGCACTATGGGTAATTTTTTTTTCTCGAAAAAAAATTTCTGTGTTATGATTTATAACATGTTTCAAAAATGGAACATTGGCGGGAAACACTTAGTTTTTTCACATGTTTTTATAAAATATGATTAACAACATTTAAATTAAATTCTCTATTTCTGTGCACAATTTTTTCATGGTTATAGATAATGTATAAACATTTTTCAGTAATAACACAGGTTAAGCAGGTAAATAGCCGGGCTTCGCCCATCGAGCCTTCGTTTGACTCGGGATTCCAGCAACTATTCCAGCAAAAACGCTCAAGACCTCACAAAGCTTTTACAAAAAAGTTTTCCCACTTGCTTAAAAAAATTATTATATAGATGATGGGCAGTACTTACTGTAGGAAAGCATTTTTACAATTACTTATCAAAATTAAAAACGAAATATATACAAAAAATACAATAGAAAATTATAATAATAATAATATCTATGCTACAATTTATCGCAAAATAATAAAATAAATCAAAATCTAAAAAATACAAAGGAGAAAAAAAATTACCAAATTTTTTTAAATACATTTATGTGTATATATATATATATATATTGTCCTTAATTTTTGTGTCCTACATTTGACCTATTATACATGATAGTGAGGGAAACATTTCTCATGTAGTCTTTTTTTCACACTCGAAATATTTTTTTGTGTGTATGTGTTCTTCTGGCATACAACACATTGTCTTTATGTTGATGACACAAGATAATGTAATTGACAAGTGTCGATGCATTCCTCTTCAGAATCATCTAATAATTCATAAAAATATTCTAGTGCCTCTTCTACTGTTCGAAATGGATTTGAAAGAGACATCTGGTCTGTATGAAGAATTCTAACTAACTGAAGAAAATCGCAGAGTGAAGTAAAATAATATGAATTTCTTATCACGCTATTTTCCAAAGTCACCTCTTAAATTATAGCTTATTTGAGTCATAAACAACGTCTAACTATCAACAAACAGTTATGTTTTTTCCCGTCAGTTGTGAGTAATCCACTTCAGATGAGAGAACGAGTGTAGGAGAGAGAGAGAGGGGGGGGACATGGTGTGGAGTGGGGGGAAAAGTATATTAAAGTTATAACCATCTTTTATCGACACTTTCTAAACCACCTAGTATTCGGTAACATTTTATCAAACCTTACATGCTCTGCAACCAAAGGACTTTATCACGTTAAAAAATATACCTTTACACGCCAATGTTCCATTTTTGGAACATGCACATTTCTTATCTAAAAGAAACAATAAAATTCAATCTTTTTCTTAATATCTTGTATTCTACTAATAAAATGATTATTTTTACTTGCTCTCACTTAGTTATAAAAATATTGGGTGAATTTTGAATTTCATATGAATTTTTGAATTTTGCCCAACGAAAAGTCTAAAAAAAGGCCAAAATTATGATTTTTTCCCTAAGACATGATTTATTTTATCAGTGTAATATCAACTCCAAAAAGTCAATCCACATTTTTTTTTCAAATACTAATTTTTACAGAACAATATGTATAAAAATGTATTTTCTGCAGAATTTTGAAGTTGATGTTCCATTTATGGAACATTGGCGTGTAAAAGGTTAAAATTTGATTGATTTAAAAATAAAATAGAATAAGATTGATTAATTAAGTCCACGAATTCAGGGGCGGAAAGGAGATACGGTAATCATAAAAAAGATCTGAAAAATTTTGTTTGTTATTTCCGAGCTAAAACCAAGATGGATGCCGATGGACATTTTTCCTCACTGAAAATTATATTAAGTTAACGTGCTTTGTTTTACTTCATCTTTCTTGTAATTTCTTCGTCATTCCTTGCTGAATTTTACATTGTATATATAAATATTTGCGTTATTTAGCATTATTTCTTTTAAACCAGAAACAAGGATTTCTTAAATTATCCATCTTTGTTTTGTTTTTGTTTTTTAATGCAACTGTTTCTTAATTTTTAGAAGCAATAAAATGCGCTTAGACATGTGACTTTCCCGTATTCCAACTGTGTAAAATTAAGCCAATTGATATTTACAGTATTGAACAAATATCATTTTGTTCTTATATGAGTGATTATTAACATATATTTCTCATGACACTTAGAAATATTTTCGGAAGACAACCTATGATGGTAAATAATTTTTAATTTATGATGTATGTTCTTTTTTTTAATGTTGCAGTACGTATTTAATAAGTAGTGTTCGCTTAAATAATTGTATACATCTACAATTTATTTATAGTTTTTTATATTATTATTGACAAGGTATTATATAAATAGTACGAAATGTAAAAGTTAATTAAAAAAGTATCAGAAAATAATAAATTAGTAAAAAGTACTATTAATTTATTTTATGACACAACTAGCTTATAAATCCCCTTAGTTATATAGTATAAAAAATTTAAATGACTCTTAAAATTTACGGATTAAATTTCAGTTTTATTATTTCTCTGGCGTAATTCATCGTTTAAAAAATTGTGATATAACTTGACCAATTTGATATATATATGTATGTATGACTTTGTGAATTCTTATTTTTGTGTATAATTTTCTGTCCATATTCAAAAGTTTAACAAAAAAAAAAAAAAAAAAAAAAAAAAAAAAGGATGAGATTATTTAACACTAGAATTACCATTAGGAGTCAAAATGACCCCTGCCAGAATGATAGTAGTCGATTTGAACCAGAATATTCTTCATAAGATATGTTAAATATAAGCAGCACAAAAATAGACTAATTAAATAAGTTAAATAGCTTAAAATTAAAATTCTGGTGCGAAAGACTTTTTCTGAAACTTTAGTAAAATACTCGGCTGCTTTAGTGTTAATATATGAATTCTATGTTCTATAATTATTTATTAACCTTTAGATTACGGAGTAGAACTGGCAACTATTTTTATATTCATTCGTACCACAGTTTAGAAGAAAAATTCTTCGTATTAGCTATCTCGTGAAATTACACTAGTATTAGTTTATGATAGGGACTAGTTTTCAAAAATTGGTGCGAAAACAATAAAGAAATAGTCTCTGGGACGACATATATCCCAACCCCGTAAGCAAAGGGTTAATGTCAAAAGCAAAATATATTAAGAAGATATAATAATAACAAAAATACTTAAATAAATCCACATTTTCGGATTAAAACTAATAACGTTAAAATTATATATACAATGGAGTTATATACATTAATAATAATAATAATAATAATAATAATAATAATAATTCTTGAAAATAAGCTTGAAATATCTTGTTTTCTTTACTGAATGCGACAAGAACAGGATATTAAAATTAATTGTCAGTAAGGAGAGCAGACACTCTGTTTACCCATTGATTTAGTCCAAAAAATGAGTGAAAATATCTTATAAAAAATGAATGAAAATAAGCACTCCGCAAGATGGATGACATCCAGGATAAGTGCATTTTCAATACTGGAAAGGAGTGAAAATGCACTCCGCCGGATTTAAAATCACTGTTTTTTTTTTTTTTTTTTTTTTTTTTTTTTTTTTTTTTTTTTTTAAGACTATATTCTTGAATGTGCCTTGTTGTTTATATAAATAGTTTTACTGAATCATTAAATGATCAAACGGGTTCGTAGTCTGTATGGTTATCTGGTCGATTTTATTACACAATAAATACATTTTTTATGCAGTAATTATAGCTGATTTAGGAGGGTGCATGTTTTCCATTGAGAAATACACAGTCCAATCATATTAATGTGACCACCTTGAGATTTTAGCTGTTTTGTTAAATATTTAGACAGATATATGAGGAATTATTCTGAAACTCCAAGTCTGTAAAGAGATTAGTATAGGTTATATATATTTTTGAAGATTTTTTCCCGAAACCCCATACGGGGCTATCAACAAATTGAAAAAGAATGAATATCTTTTAGATAGCTCTGTCAAAACTAATGTAGCAGAAGCATTCAAACTTCAGATTATGATTAAATGTGTTACTGTAATAAATTGTGTTAATTTTTATGAAGATAGCATGTATACTAGTAGAGAAATGAAGGTTTTTATAAAAATAGTCGCAAATTTTACCAAGCTTTTTGCTTATAATTTGCAGAATTCTTAAGATAAAAAAAATAAGTTCTTTCAGAAAACATGACAAACAAAATTGTACACAATACACTGTGATCAGAATTTAAAAAAATATAAAAAGCGTGTGAATAATGAGCAGATTTACAAAATAATTTTCCACTGTGCATGCGCGAAAGCAATCAAAATATAATTTACATAATGTGTTAGCTAAATGTATAGACCATCTTTTGTGAAGTCTCAAAAACATAGCTTGATAATTCTAAAAATTATCGTCGGTAGAATAAGCTCAATATCCGTTGTTCCCAAAAAGAAGCAAAAAGATGAATGGTTGTATCCATATATCCATTGATTAGTGTCAGTGCAGCATACATAAAATTCCATATACTACTATAATTGGGTACAGCTCCTTATCATTTTGCTTCCTTTTGGGATGAACGGATTTTCACATTAGAATTTTCAATTAGAATTATACCTCTGATCACAAACTTAAAACTTAAAATTCTTTCCTAATGCTGAATTCATTTTCACATTACTTTTAAAAAAATTCCTTCTTTTCTAATATAATTGCAAATTTAGTTGTTTATACGTTTTATTATATAATTTTCAGTCCCACACATACAGGGTGATTCCTTAAGTTTATTTGACATTATTGTTGAACCAACATAACTACAGCCATAAATGTAAGTGTCCATATGTGCATATGTTCCATGACAATTTACTTGACAACGCCCCTAATGGTAAATTCTACCGTTAGTGATTGTACCTCGTAAACTATAAAGAAGATATGACCAAACATTCAATTAAAATGTTGTAAAACATCGTCGATTTATATATATATGTATATTTTTCATTTATTTTTATTGCAAAAAAACAGACTTTCTGTGTGTGTTTTGTTTGTTGTTGTTTTTGTTTGTTTGTTTGTTTGTTTGTTTGTTTGTTTGGGGGGGGGGGGGGGGGCTGGCTTGCACGATGTTGTAGTTTTTGCTTCATATTTGCATACGATTGCATTCCGGTTTAATAAATTTGTATTGGCATACGATTAAAAAAATTCTAAATACATTTTCAAAGAAAATTCTCATTATTCGTTTGTCATAAACAAAATGTTTAGCATCATATGCGGAACCTTTTATTTTGTTTTCAATAATTTATCTTATGGATGTGTATGTCCTTTTCTACTACACTGATCGAGCTTTACAAACATCATGTAACATCATGCTACATCTTGCAACTTTTTGCCATATCTCGTATATTTTTCGTGATACAATCGCAGGATGATCTCCAAAATTTACTACCGGGAGGCTTTCAAGATATTTCATTGTTAAATGCATCTCAGTTTTATTATACCTAGATACCTTGTTCAGGGCTGTACCTAACTCCGTTCACTAATTATTTCAGGTGAAACAGACATAAGAAATCACCCTGTATACTGATTTCTTTATTATTGCCGTACATTGTTTAATGTATTTATTTTTATATGTTTATTCTATTGTGTATATATGTGTATGTGTGTACTTGTCTCATTTTAAAATTATTTGATATCAGTTTGTTTTTTCAACATCTTTAAATGCTTTAAAATTTTTTCGACTTCAAATGAGCTTCAGAATATTTAGTTTAAAATAAATGATAGTAGAAACATTTGAAATGTTTCTGGCAGCAATTACTCTGCATTTATTTGTTAATTTTTATTTTTGTCGCTTTTTTTTCTTGCTTTCTGTGTCTTTAAATGGTTATATTTATATTTTAGTATTGTCTTCGTTCATTCTTTGTTTCGGAAAACAGCTAGTCCTATACAGAAATTCTATTTCAAACATCATTAACTTATTTTCATTTAAAAGTTTTGTAAGAAATTAGTTGAAATCGCACAATGCTTAAACATTGAAAGATGCGTTAAAGGTCGCGATCACACTGGACCACACAAGAAGGTAATAAAAAGAAAATGTTGCAGTGATAACTAACAGGTGGAATGGAAGGTCATTGTTTTTCACTTCCTATTTATTTTCTATAGTTTAAATTTTAAAAAAAAATCTGATTGTATAAGAATTAACATGCAGTCTGTTTGCATTCCTTCTACTCAACTAATAGAGAAAAGATCTATTTCCTTGTATTGAATAAATAAGTAATCAAAAAATACATTATTATTAAATAAACAGCTTTAAAGCTGTTTAATTAATAATAATGTATTTTTTGATACATTGCTAATTTATAATATATAACAATGCATGACTGCCATTTCTATTAATATCCGTGTATAGATAAATATAAATGTTCTAAAAAAAAATATTTTTCATGAAATTGAAAATGTATTTTTCGTTTTTTTAAGAGGTTAATGTCATTCAGTTATATATGATATATATATTAAAAAAAAGAAATAATGCCTGTTTTTCAAGCTCTTCTTAATTAAGTATTTTTTTTACCAATTTTGTAAGAATATTCAAATATTTCTACCTAATTAAATTTAAATTTTCAAGTTAAATAATACATTTAATTTATCAAAAAAAAAATTTTCTACACAGAGAAAAAAAAAATTCTGACAGAGTTCTGACATCTAGAATCTAAATTGTGGCTCTAGGAAAAAACAGTTACGTGTCATCCTTATAAAATTCTAGTTCCCTTTGCTAGAAAGAAGTACTAAAACTCAAGGACATTTTCCTATATTCTCGTTGTCAAACTCATTTAAAAATCTCTGCAAATAGATGCAAATATAAGAGGTTTGATTTAGAAAATATAATTCTAGTTTATGGAACCATTCCCAAAATCAAGCGATAATTTCACGAAACTGACACAATTAAATATCGTTTCGTCACCTAGAAAACAACAGACTAGAAATTCTAGATCATTTCGTCTATTCAGCTTAGTTGTTTACCCTATTCGTATAATTCGGACATCTATTTCTAGTTTTGATATTCAGAAAGTGACTAACTATTCATTCTAAGTGAAAGCGATATCTTTTTTTTTTTTTTTTTTTTTTTTCCTCAGTGTATATTTGTTTGAAAAGCAATATAATTCGCAATAGTTCGCAAAACCCATTTATACATTCCCCTAAGGCAATCTACTTTTATACAAAGTGCTATACACTTATTCAAGTCAGTGACTGTAAATTTTTCTCCAACAACCCTCAAAAAGAAGGAAGAAAGTTAAAATCATTTGGTAAAAAGCCACGTCGTTCAAATGGCCCGAAAATATTTTATCTCTTATTCAATCAAAATCATCTTCTATTCCACACGTAATAGTGGAAATCATGAATGGTGTTATTTGCGCATTTTTTGTATCCCGAGGCTAAAAAGTAAAAGTCACGAGAAATGATTACGGACAAGCCGGATTACCGTATTTTAACCAATTGATATCTTTCCATTCAAAGATATTTTTATTATTTCCAAAGTATGATATATTTCTTCAGATTATTTGCTAGAGGAATGATATATGCGGTAACATCCGGACATCCTTTCCCATGCGTTTTTGAAAGCTGTCTCGTAGTCTGAACATGTACCAATTTTCTCTCTAACAATTTTTCACTTATAAAATCGTTCTATAAAATTGTTTCTATTGCTTTTTATTGCTAAATTTTGTACAACTTCTTCAAACTTGTATGGAGTGTATCTTTTTTTTTTCTGACTTATTTTATTTTGTTTATTTTTTATTTATTTATTTATTTATTGTGCGTGTGTATGGGAGGGAGACACATAAATATCGACTTTTGTTATTAATTTTGTGAATAATATAGTAATTTGTACAAAGCATTACTGAATAAAGAATTTCTTTAAAATTCTAAGTGGAACTTAAGTTATGCTCGAAGCCGTAACCGTGTTATTCATTTCTTTTGAGTTTTAAAGCTGTTTCTCTCTCCTTCTTTCTTTTTCTTATTAAAAATGTATATCCCTTTAAAGAAAAATTTTAAAAAGCGCAAAAAATTATTCTTTTTTTAATTAATAATATTTAAGGATAAAAATTTACAAAAAGAAAAAAAAACATTTTATTTGGTCATAGAAATAAAATGTAGCCCATTTTAAATCTCAAAAGTTTAAGATCATTAGTTTTTAAAGCACAATGTACGCGATATGAAAAGAACATGTTTCTTAAAAACACAGTTTGAAGAAATTTTTAGCTTGTAAATAATGAGTAAACGCTTAGCCTTTGATAACTTTAGTTCTATCAAAACTTTTTTTTTAGAAAATTTTATACATTCTTGATTTTAAAATATCAATTTTTTTAATTATTCATTTATTTGTTTAAAATCAATTCGTTATAGTCTCAATAAGATGCAGAGGAAACAATTTTATTGGAGGAAAATGTGTTTCTGCCTCAAAAAATTCGGCTACGTATTTTACAGAAAAAAAAATTAAACACGTTTTTCTTTAAACATCTTTTAACCTTGTATTACGGTTTATTTAAAAAAAAAACTATTCTGGTGATTTGAATTAAATTTTTATATAATTTTATGCATACATGTAACATTAGTTACATGGGACATTACATATCAGATGCATGTAACGTTACAACCGATATTCTGTAATATTTTTGGATAGAATCTACTTTTAAGTTCCCTTAAAGACAAGAAAAAAAATACATTTTTTTCCTACCTAATTTTTCCCGGTTAACGTCATTTTGACAAACAACAACAAAATTATTATTTTGTCGTTTTCATTCATAACAGTAAGCTTGCAAATTATAAAACTGTTCATAAATTCTTTTTTTTTTTTTTTTTAATAGATTTGCTGAAGAACATGGGACATTATAAATGTGTGTGTTGGAGACAAGTTCAGTTTTGTAATATATAAAAAAAAATATTTTTTTTCTCTAGACAAAATTGAATAGATAATTTCATATATAACTAATTGCAAAATTAAAATGATATAGCCATATATTGTCTGTATTTTGAAAATAAAATCCCCTAAAATTCTTATAGGTAATAGAATGAAGAAACTTGCTTAAAAGATTTATTTATCTTAGTTTTCATTTAAGTTTGTAAGATAATTATATAGCCGTAAGTTTGTAAGATAATTTATGTAACAGGGAAAATTTTTTAGGTGTATTTTATTCTGGTACAAAAATAAAATCTAAATTTACATTTATTCATGTAATGTTATTATGTTATTTTTTCATTCCTTTACATTTTTTGTTGCCAATATTTTTGAGTTAGCAAAGTGTTGAGAATTATATTAGTTAATTACTCAGTTAGAAATGATATCCTTATTCTTAGTTGGGTATGGCGATGGTACAGTTCAGTTGTTTCTCAAACGGGCTCCTTACTTAAGTTTCATCCTCCTTCGGGCATGCAGTTTTGTCCCGATTTCACAAATCCTAATCCGTTTGAATGGTCATGGTGCTTGGGGATGTCGTACGCTTGATCTTCCAGAGGAAATTAGTCATCCTGCAACAAAGTAAAAAAAGTTTATGAATAGTTTAAATATTCTAAATGTGCTTTAGATGAAGTCTACACAGTGATTTAAGAAATAACATTACAATAAAGTACATTTCTATTGGAAACTAGGATAGTAATACATTTATTTAGTCAAAAATACATGATGAATCACTTGAATGAAAAAATAAACTATTTTTCACAATTTAACAAAAATAAAACTATGCAAAATGTAATGCCGCGCCAAAACGAACAATTCTGCAATTGTATATCATTTCGTTAGTGAGACCGTATATTATGTTTATCGAGCACTTAATTCAGCGCCATTTGATCATATAGATGGTGGTCCCTTTTTCAGTTCTTGTGATATTGCTACAGTTCACAAAGATTTTTTTTTTTACATTTTATTAAAATAACTTCATTATCGTTAAAATTATCGCAAAAAATCGTAAAAAAATCGCAAAAATTGGAATCGGGTATTGAAGTGAAAACCCTGTATTTTTGACTGAAGAAATAGGTTAAGACTTTGGTTTTCTAAACCATAATGGTTTATTCTAGAGTACCCTATTACGTTTTAAAGTTTCATAAGGATATTCTTATATATATTGATAAGAAATATTTATATTTAACTTAAAAATAAATATTTTGTGTTCTGCAATGCAATGCAAAAAAAAAAAAAAAAAAAAAAAAAAAAAAAAAAAAAAGAAAAAAAGACAAATGTTTCTAAATCAAGGTATAGATAACACAGTATTGCCAGGTCTCCAGTTTTTTGCATACCACTATTATCTTATAAAAAATATTGTTATTTTAAAACATCCAAATGTTTCAAATAACTTAAATCATTTTCTAAATTAAAATACTGGTATCCAAAAAGCCGGACACTTGGCAATTCTGATTATATAACTTCGAACGAAAATATAGAATAATTTCCTCCGAGTTACTCACGATTTTGATAAACATTCTTTACCATTAGAAACCTCATAAACAAACATATTTTAAACAGATATAAAGAAGCATTTGTAAAATCAAAATTTTATTTTCCTGCCATCGATTTTCGTAATTTTTTCAGAATAGTTTTTATAGAGTAATCAGTTTTCTCAACCCGGAATATGGGTTTTTTATGCTATAAATTTTCAAGTAAGCATTTTCATATTCAAAATGTATGCTTTACATATACACATCATAAATTAACGGTATTAACGTTAATACTGAAATTCATATTGTTATATTACTTTTGCATTTATAAATTCGCAGCAGAAAATGTTTAATTCAAAATTGATAACATCATAAATATAGACATTCCTGTTTCAGAAAACTAATTAATACACTATAAAACTTATAGAAGTAGGGTTGTCAGTTTGGTCTCTGTTTTTTTATCTGAAATTCACACCTCAGACTGGAAATTTCTGAAGAATTTTCGATCTTAAGTAATCAAGAAAAGTCTGTCATTAAATAAATCTGAAAATACTTTGTGTATTTTCTGGTGTGAATCCGGATTTTCTAACTAAAAGTGGAGGTCAAACTGTCAACCCTGCTCTGAAAAGTTTCCGAAAATTAATAACAGTTTGTCTATATAAAGGCCTCTTTAAATTGCGAAAATATACTGGTTTCTGAGCTTTCTGAGATAAAGTACGCATTCTGGAATCGTGGGTAACTCAGAAGAGTTATTATATATTTCCGTTAATACTTATTTTTGTACTTTAAAAAAATTGTATTTCTGTACACTTTAACCATAAATCGCTACATTGAAAACATACGCACACATACACTGGAGTAAGTGATTGGCGTAAATGCATATTTTTAAAATGTCATCCTTTATTGTAAAAAATCTAAAAACGTTCTTGAAAAGTAACTGATAAATTGCTGTTTGCACCAAAATAATATTCTGAAAAATTCTGGATTTCGTAGTGTGAAACATTCCCAATTTAATTTTACAATAGTGAACAGTCGTAAGTAAGTAGAAGCTATGAAATCTGTAACTTTCATCTATTGAAATCCATTATATTTTTTTACATCTCCAGGCTTCTGAAAGCAGCTAGATTTTATCTTATTTCTTCTTGTACTGGTTATTCTTTCTGTTATTTCCATCATTAGTACAGACATTTTAGACTTAATAACTTTTTAAGGATCATCTCAACACAACTATCAAATATCTGAATGTTTTTTTCTCTTTATTTAATAACGGAATTCTGTGATTATTAAGTTAATATTTCTTTATACAAAAGCTATATTGAAAAATTGGATGAGCGTTCGTTCACCTTCCTTTTTAACTGCAAGCCTTAAACCGACATTCATTTCACTGAATAATATAGTTTGTTATTATGATTTTTTTTTGTTTGTTATATATATATATATATATATATATATATATATATAAGATATGTTTGGAAAACATTTTTGAATGTTGTTAATGACGAATTCATAAGAATCGTGAACGATTAAATAATGAATAATTCTCACTTGATTGCATTCATTGTAAATAGCAGAAAAGAATAGTAAAATTCACATTTAATAGACAAATATTTCATTTCTCATCATTTGTATTTGAATAATTATAGGTAATTTCTGAGTAAAATTATGCAAGTGCATTTTTTAATTTAATTATAAACTATCAAAGCTAAGAATTGTATATATTTAACTAGTTGGATGTGTCAATCCCAAAACTTTCTTCTATCTCATAAGTACATTTTAATATTTTAAAAAAAACGTGGTGACCCCAAAGTTACCCACTATCGAATTTCCTCGAACATTTGACCTAGTCTAATGAGATTCTGGTATCCGAAAAGCCTAAAACGCAAAATTTAATTAATATTCTGAGAAAATGAGCTTAGTAATGCCTCATGTTGTGTGATTTATACTAAAACCTAATAAGCATCTATTTATGTCAAGACCTAACAGAATCTGAAATTTAATGGAACTTCGTCCATTAGTTCTTGAGATGTAGTTATAACAAAAAATTTGCAAAACGTAGCACAGCAACGCCATATCTTGGACAATTTATGCCAAAACGTAAAAAAAGCGTCTAATTATGTTATGGTGTAAAAGAATCTGAAGTTTGATGAAATTCTGTGCATTAGTTCTTGAGATATAGCTAGTTTAAAAAAAAACGTGTAAAATATAGCACAGCAGCACCATCAGTTGAAGGATTTATAACAAAACGTAATCATCGTGTAATTATGTTATATGTCATTTTGTAACGAAATCTGAAGTTTGATGAAATTCTGTGCGTTGGTTGTTGAGATATAGCTATCGGAAAAATCGTGAAAAATGCAGCATATCGGCACCACCTGTTGCAAGGTTAATACCAAAATGTAATCAGCGTCTAATTATGTTATATATTCTAGTGTAACAGAATCTAAAATTTGATGAAGTTCTCTGCATTAGTTCTTGAGATATAGCTATCGCAAAAATCGTGCAAATGTAGCATAGCAGCGCCACCTATAGGGCAGTTCACACCAAAACCTTATAAGCGGCTATGTATCTCAAGGTATCGCGGAATCTGAAGTTTGGTGAAATTTTGTGCATTAGTTCTTGAGATATAGCTATCATGAAAATCATGAAAAACGTGGCATAGCAGCGCCACCTGCTGGCCAATTTACACCAAAACTTAATCAGCGTCTATGTATATCAAGGGGTCACAGAATCTGAAGTTTGGTGAAATTCTGTGCATTAGTTCTTGAGATATAGTAATCTTGAAAATCATGAAAAACGTAGTATAGTAGCGCCACCTGCAGGCCAATTTTCACCAAAAATCAATAGACACTAATTCATATCAAGGTCTAACTGAATATAAAATTTTATTAAATTTCGAGCATTAGTTCTTGAGATAGAGCGCCCACAAATTTTTTGTCAGATACAGACAGACTCACAGACAGACTGACAGACTCACAGACAGACTGACAGACTCACAGACAGACATTTTCTAAAAATAGTCAAAACGTGTTCAGGACCTTCTAAAACGTATAAATCCGTCAAAAACCGGAAGTCGAAAATTTTCATGAATCCAATACTTTCTTCTTGTAAAGATAGAAGAAAGTAAAAATAAAATATAAGACATTTACGGCAATTTAATAATACTTTTACTGTCGATAAGAAATTTATTTTAAAGGTGTAATGTTTTCCTGGGTAAAAAAAAATACGCTCTATTGCTGTTTCCTTTTTATTTGATGTTATGTATTTCTTTTACAGATTAAGACGAACCGTACGTTCATCTACGACTAAAAAGTAAAATAAAATATTAATTATTGGATTTCAAAACTCTACTTTTAATCACCAGGAATACATTTTTTAAAAATCAAATATAGGGGAGACTAGGTACAGATGACCATAAGGGAAGCTTGACCCACCCGTCTATTTTCATATTTAAATGTGTATCAAACATTTATTGCCAGATGGCAATCAAAGCTAATGGAATGATCAAGCAATAGCCTTCGTTTCATGCAGATAATTGAAACGTGTGGACAGAATCAGTTTTGAAGGGTTTTCAACATAAAAAGCGAGCATTTTAGAAATAATTTGTAAGCGTTTTCCAGATAAAATATGTCAGGAAATTAAAATAAGAGGATTTTAATTAAAGCATAAATATTGAGCTTTAATTCTAAGCATGAAGTTTGCACAGTAAATAAGGCTTAAAATAACTATGTGCTATTCATTACAAAATGACTATGTGGGGAGGCTTGACCCAGTCAATGTGAGGGAGGGTTGAACATGGTAATAGCTTCCATAATTTTTTTAAATATTTTTATTATAGTCGGTATATGATAAGGTATTAATGTTTATATTTGTAAAAAAAAAAAAAAAAAAAAAAAAAAAAAAAAAGAAAGACGTTTATTTACATTGTAAGTCTACAGAAGCGATACAAAGGAAAGTTTTTTTAATTTAACATCTAACTGATGAGAACAGAAATTGGCACATAACTACTGTGAAGCGGCTTGTCAGACCGCTCCATCAAAAGGGAATTTAAGGTGATATTGACCGTTAACTAATGTTGCCGGCCTCAAAGACCACTGCTTTTTTCAATTTTTATAGTTTATCTTGTAATTTTCAGTTTAATTACAAACACTGCCGAAATTTTGTTCCGTTCGGAACATTAGTACTACACTATCTGGCCTAAGATGACCTGCCACTTAGGATTTTAGACATTTTTTAAATATCTCGAAAAATAGATGAAGGATTATCCTGAAACTCTAAGTGCGTAAACATAATACTACACGTCATACATTCCCGTGAAGATTTTTTCCAGAAACTCCATAGGAGACCGTTAATAAATAGAAAAAGAACGAAAATCTTTTAGATAACTTTATCAAAACTAATGTAGTAAAAGCGTTCAAATTGTAGATTATGATTAAGTGGCGTATTGTAATAAACTTTGTTTATTTTTATGTGGAAGCATGTATACTCTTAGAGAAATTAAGGTTTTTATAAAAAATAGTCTCAAATAGTGACAAGTTTTTTGCTTATAATTCGCAGAGCTTTTAATACAAAATAATGTTCTTTTCCAAAAATTTGACAAACATTGTGCACAATACCCTGTTATCAGATTTAAAAAAATAATAAAAATTGTATGAAAAATGAGAAGGTTTACTAAATAATTTTTTATTGCGCATGCATAAACGCTATAAAAGTTTCATTTGCATAATGTGTTAGCTAAATGTATACAACAACTTTTGTTAAATTCACAAAAACATAGCTTGAAAATTCTGAAAGTGGTCGTCGGTAGAATAAGATCAAAATCCGTTATTCTCAAAAAGATGAGGTTCTGTATCCATTTTAACATTGATTAGTGTCAATGTAGAATACACAATATGGCACGTACTACTATATTTGGATACAGCCCCTCACTTTTTTGCTTCATTTTGGAAACAAAAGATTTTGAGTTTATTCTACCAACGATCACTTTCAGAATTTTCAAGCTATGTTTTTGAGACTTTTACAAAAGTTGCTCTATACATTTAGCTAACACAGTATACAAATGAAATTTTGATAGTGTTTATGCATGCGCAATGAAAACTTATTGAGTAAACCTGCTTATTTTTTATACAATTTTTATTATTTTTTAATTTTGATCACAAGGTATTGTGTACAATATTCTTTGTTATATTTTCGCAAAGGAACATTATTTTATATTAAGAACTCTGCAAATTGAAATTTCTGAGTGTGATTGTCGGTAGAATAAGCTCAAAATCAACTCTGCGAAAAACATGAAAACAAATTGGGACTGTTTTTTTTAAAACCTTAATTTCTCTGCGAGTATACATGCTTTCCACATAAAAATGAGCAAAATTTATTACAATAATCCACTAAATCATAATCTATTGTTTGAATGATTTTGCTACATTAGTTTTGGCAGGGTTATCCAAACGATTTTCGTTCTTTTTCAATTTTTGACGGTCCCCTATGGAGTTCCGGAAAAAAACTTTCACGGAAATGTATGACCTGCACCATTATGTTTACACACTTAGAATTTCAGGATAATTCCTGATGTATTTTTCTAGATATTTAACAAAATGTCTAAAATCACAACTGGCCGGTTTTCTTTGGCCATATAGTGTATCACCAGAGACTTTTAAACGAGTAAATGCTTTCGGTCACATCAGTAAAAGACTAACTTATAGGATAGTGTTTTTGTACTTAACATTTTGCACAGGGCTGTTATAATTAAAATGCACCTATTCAAATGTCTCTGGCGATAATACTCAAGTTCCAGATGAAACAAATTTCAGTAGTGTTCGTATTTAAACTAAAAGTCAAAAGCTAAACTATAAGAATTGAAAAAAGCAGCGGTAATACCAACTAAAGAATATATGAGGACCCCAGAAGCCAAGGGGTACAAGTGACAAAATTTCGATTTGGAGTAAATTGAGTTTAAAGATAATTGATGTTAAATTGGAACATCAATAACAATTGAGTGGATTAAAATAGGAAATTTCTGCTTGTTGCATTCTGGTCTTTGAACTCTTATTTCAATAACTGTTAAAAAATAAAGTACAATTTTCTTTAAATGTATAATTAATCAATATTGTTTGTTTTTCGAAAAATGTGGTTTGCCTCTATAACTCAACAAATAATAAGAAAATCACTTATATTTCTTTACCTGAAATGAAAAAAGCATATTTTTAGGTCGTCTGTGTATTTAGTTTATTTTTTTCAATTTTGTCACTTATACCCCTTGGCTTCTGGGGTCCTCATATGTATTCTTGGTTTTTTAAACTTTTAAACCAAATGTATTCTGGGTTTTTTTAAGTTTTAAACCTTGTAGCGTAAAGGTATTCTGTGTTTTTTAAACTTATTTTATGTGTTTAAACCTTGTAGCATAAAGGTATTCTGTATTTTTTAAGCTTATTTTATTTGTTTAAACCTCATAGAATAAAAGTATTCTGCATTTTAAAAACTTATTTTATTTGTTTAAACCTTATAGAATAAAGTTATTCTGCATTTTTAAACTAATTTTATTTGTATATTCGTTTATTATTGACAATATTTCAAAATAAAATATAGTGGGTCAAACCTTCCATATGTGGGAATCATTGACCCATAATTTTCTCATGATTAAAATCCATCTTTTTACAAATTTCTTATGTATTACACTTATGTCGTAATTTTATTCTGATAGCTGATTGAATATCGAATAAAATGATACATAAAGTTTCTTTCTAGGTTCAACATTTGAAAAGTTAAAAATCATTTAGTAAAAACTAGGTCAACCATCCCTAGTCTCCCCTATTTCAGTTTATTACATGGGAAAGTCAAGTCACAAAATACTTTTTTAAATAGTGTAAGCTTGTTTTAGTATGCAGAGCTGTCAATCTTCGTGTTTTTTTTTTTTTTTTTTTTTTTTTTTTTTTTGTCAAAGCAAATACTAACGTGCTAAATTCAACAGCAACAAAAATTTAATGAGCCCTGTTGCTAATTGCTGTTTATTTAATTTCATTTATTAAGTCAAAAGATAAATCATTTTTTTAATTCAAGTTTTGAACCAGAAATTTTTATTTTAATCAACTAAATAAATAAATAAATAAGCAGAAAGGTTGATATGTGAGCATAGAAGAGACGCTAGTGTACGATATTGATGATTTTGAAAAAATAAGTAAATTGAAATAAAAAAAAAGGAAAAGAAAACAAATCCCTATTTTTAGAAAGAAAAATTTAAAATAAATACAGCTTTTTATTCACAATTTTATGATAATTTTATTGTAAATGAAAGGTTCCGCGTGAAATAAGATTTTAAAATTTTGAAGACTAAAGAGATCATATTAAAGTGCATGTACGATAAGAGGTGCACGACTTTCGGAAGCAGATATATGCAAATCATAAATAAACATTTCCACTTTTAAAGTGGCAGGCTGAGTTAGAAGTAATAGTGAACAGGTTATGCTACACATATACATTTTCAGAATCTTAATTTCGGTTACATTTCCAGAATACATATAGCTTTCGCATTGATCATGACCGAAGTTCCTCACATTAAGCAAATGGCCGATAGAAGAAGAGAAACAAAAACTACTTGCAATAGCAATAACCTCTTGATTATAATCATAGATTATTTTCTTATAGGCCTCCCCATAGGTTCCCATGGCTGGGCAGCCGGCCGTAAAAGGAGTGATGCTTCACTGCGTAAACCAGGGAGCAGAATTCCCAACTGCGCACGTGCGCTTTATAGCAACTGAGCGCTAATGTGCGTCGTCCCTCAATCATCCGGTTTGTACGGGAAGACATCAACCAGCAAAAGTATGCCAAAATGAACTCCGGAGATACTCACACTTATCAAAGAAGATTCAACAGGACGTTCCCTTTCGTAAGCGAATTCGCAGAATTCGTAAATAGATTGGATTTTACAAGCTTTCAGAGTGCCAAAATCTCACTCAAAATCTAGAAAAGCACCGGCTGTTTTAGATTTCGTAGGTCTATGACCGTGTAACGCAAGCCCGCTCACTATATTTACTGCTTGTCAGTTAATCGCAGAAGCGTATTCTTGACGGAAAACAGGATTATAATAATTTAAACAGACAAAAACATGATCAGTGAGACGAGATGACTTAATATAGCAGCTTTCAATCTTTCATTTTCAGTCAATTTATTGGTGCTCGTAAAATAAAATGAAAATAGTTTACTTTTGTTCATAAAATCTAACGATTTTCTGAACAGATCAAATGCAGCAAAAATACAAAAAAGAAAACACTAAAGATGTTTTTGGTAAATAATCGTTCTATATTTATTTTCAAAAGAAAAATAAGTTAGCATATTCAAGGTTCGTAGATCGTACAGTGCTGGCACAATTTTAGAATATAAATTTTCGCCTAACTGAATTGCTATAAATTATTAAAAATACGATGATTTATAACAGGAAGATTTTTGACTTAAAGAAAAAATAATAAGCAAAAATTTTTGTGCGAAAATATCGGTGCCCTTCTGCTAGAAAATTCCAGTTAGTGGATGTACCAGCGACTATAAACTATTGAATTCACTGTTGATCATTGATATATTTTTTAACTTACCAGAAAAAACCTTTAAAAAGAAAAAAGACGCCTTTTTGAAACTTTACACCTTAATTATGATATCTCTAAATCACTGGTAAAAAGTAATATATACCATGCATGTATGTATGCATATGTATAATAAAATGAAATCACATATGTAAAACTATATAATATATATATATATATATATATATATATATAATGAAATGTATATATAATAAAAGTTTTTGTAACTATTAACTATAAATCTCGTGGAAAATCAACAATATATAAATAAACCAATAATTATAATGCACTATAAAATTGTATATCTAATATTATTCATAAATTGAAAAAAGAGATTTAAGGGAAAAAATCGACAAAAAATGTGAAAATATGACAAAAATAAAATGGATACTTATAATGCGAAATACGCTATAAAGTTCAATATTTCACAATATAAATAAATGGCAAATGATTTCTATTTGAGCAAAGCATGGCAAGAAGATAAATTAGTTTACTCAAATTGGCCGATGAACTACGATATCGCATGCAAAAAAACTCAAATATGAGTGGATAAAGCCTGAAAATCAAAACATTAGAGATGCAAGCAATATCAATTAGAATAGAACATTAAAAATCCCAATATATTATAATGGACAAATTTTAACCGGATAGAAAATAGAAAAATATAGTTTAAAAAAACTAAAAACCACACTTTTAAAGTAATCAAACTAAAAAGTGAAAAATAAATATAGTTTAAAAAAACTAAAAAACACGCTTTTTAAGTATATCAAACTAAAAAGTGAAAAATAATTCGTACTGTAAGCTGAAAACGAAAATGATTTTAGATGAAAAATACTATATTACTATAAAATCATTGTTATTATAGAAATCAATTAATAAGCAATAAATAAAATTATCGTGGAAAAAAATTGTGGGGTGCTCCATCTACCATGCTCCATCTTATCAGTTCTTAAGAAGCACCCCACGCTTTTTTTCCACGATAATTTTATTTATTGCTTATTAATTGATTTCTATAATAACAATGATTTTACAGTAATATAGTATTTTTCATCTATTTTCGTTTTCAGCTTATAGTACGAATTAATTTTTACTTTTTAGTTTAATATACTTAAAAAGCGTGTTTTTTAATTTTTTTAAACTATATTTATATTTCACTTTTTAGTTTGATTACTTTATAAAAGCGTGGTTTTTAGTTTTTTTAAACTATATTTATATTTAATACAAAAACCAAATTAATCGGTTGGATAGTTTCAGAGTAATTGGTGAACATACATAGAAAAAAATACATACGCGTCGAATTGATAACTTCCTCTTCCTTTTCTGAAGCCGGTTAAAAATAAAAATTGTAATACGGAATTTTTTTTTAAATTTTACATTGATGTAAATAATGTCAGGAGTAGGGTTAGAACCCACAATCTCTTTCGAAAAACAGAGCTTCAATCCGGCGCCTTAGACCGCTCGGCCATGCTGTCTACACTCCATTCAGTGAACGTATTCAACACTTTTAATTAGCGAAAAATCACTAATTTTATTAGTTTCTGCCTAATTACAAAAAAAATACTGAACCAATTTCGATGAAACTGAAGTGGTACCAATTCGAGAGCATCGTCTTTCATTTAACACCAAAACCAAGTTAATCGGTTGCATGGTTTCGGAATAATCGGTGAACATACATAAAATAAGGAGAGTTACAAACTCACAAACTCACAAACATACAGGTGAAGTTAATAAAAGCGTGGTAAAAAAGGTACTAATTTTTTCTATGCTGATCTCATAATCCTGCATATCTTATTGATAAACGCATTGAATGATTGTATAATTATAGTTAACAGCTATTTTAACAAATTGTAAAATAACCAGAAATTATTGTATGAAAAAAAAAATAGCGGCACTTCGGGAGTGCCGACATAAGTGAAAACTTGAATAATTTCGTGTGTATTTTTTGAATCGTCAGGAAATATTTTATTGTGCAGGAAATACTTTTAAATGAAGTGTTTTTTTTTAATTCATTATTATTAACTACTACTGCAAAAATTATATTACAATTTTCATACAGTGCTCATGAAAATTATATTATTACCCGAGTTATAGCAACTCTCAAATGTTGAAAAAAATACTTTATCCTTGGATCCCGTATAACATCAATACTACCATCTATAAACTTTTCTACCAAAAATCGAACCGACTTCAAAAGCTACTGCAAAGTGAAAAATAATTTTTTTACAGAATAGTATTAAGAAATTAAATTAAGAGCGTAGTTTTTATCATGCGTATTATTATATTTATGCAGATTAATTTGATTTTTTGAAGTCGGTGCCAGCCAAGCCAAATTACATGTAAATTTCCAATAGAAACGCATCCAAGTATCTACGAGTTTTTTTACGATTTGCTTTGGATAATTAATTTTAATTTTGAACTTGGCTTGGCTGGCACCGACTTCAAAAAATCAAATTAATCTACATAAATATAATAATACGCATGATAAATACTACGCTCTTAATTTAATTTCTTAATACTATTCTGTAAAAAAATTATTTTTCACTTTGCAGTAGCTTTTGAAGTCGGTTCGATTTTTGGTAGAAAAGTAGTTTTTTCTCTTTTTAGTTAAAAGTTAACGATTTTTTGAAGTCAGTTAATAAAAATCATAATACGGGAAAAATCACTGTAAACCATACACGTATGTCAGGAGTGGGGTTCGACCCCACGATCTCTTTCAAGAACTGGAAATCAAATCTGCTGTCTTACACCGCTCAGCCCGCTGACTGCACTCCATTCGGCGAGTTTCGTTATCGTCCATGTTACTTTTAGTTTGCGAGAAATCACTAATTTTATTAGTTTTTACTTAATTACTAAAAAAGTACTGAACCAATTTCAATGAAATGGAAGAAGTACCAATGGAAGAGTAGCCTCTTTCATTTAACACAAAAAACAAATTAATCGGTTGGATAGTTTCGGAGTAATAGGTGAACATACATAGAAAAAAAATACATTCGCGCCAAATTTATAACATCCTCTCCTTTTTTGAAGTCACTTAAAAATATATATAACACGGAAAATTTTTTTGTATACTATACACATATGTCAGGAGTGAGGTTCGAACCGACACTCTCTTTCAAAACCAGAGATTAAATCTGGTGCCTTAGACCGCTCGGCTGTCCGGACTTCATTCGTTTCAGAGAACTTATTCAATGTCATGTTACTTTTTGCAAGTCTATTCTCTTTTTGAGTACTCTTTCACTGATAAAGTATTGAGTTAATAAAAAATCCCTGATACTCTGTGGTAACGGTTAAATACATAATATTCTTAATACCATAATTAGTATTTAACTTGTTAAATATATATTTAAAAATTATAATACGGAAAAGATTATTGTGTACACGTACGTCAGGACTGGGGTTCGAACCCACGCTGCCTTTCGAATACCAGATCTTAAATCAAGCGCCTTAGACCGCTCGGCCATCCCAGCATCGGTAAGTTTATTCGACATCCATATTACTACTAATTTGCTAGAAATCACCAATTTTATTAGTTTTTGCCTAATTACTAAAAAAGTACTGAACCAATTTCTATGAAACGGAAGTGGTACCAATTCGAGAGCAAGCTCTCTCATTTAACACCAAAATCAAGTTAATTGGTTGGGTAGTTTCGGAGTAATCGGTGAACATACATAAAAAAAAAAATACATACGCGTTGAATTAATAACCTCCTCTCCTTTTAAGTCGGTTAAAAAACAAAAGTGATACTAAAATCACTTATAGTTCATTTATAGTTAATAAAGACTTTGAAATGGAGGATTTTTATGAAAAATAGCAAAGCGCTGCCATCTATAGTTTAAAAATGAAATGTTATAAAATTAGTTATAACAAAGATTAAGAAAAAGTTAATCAATTATACCTAAAGATAAACATTCTAACTTATTAATTCAAAAAGATAAACATTCTAACTAATTAATCATTCTACTTATGTCATTTCCATATTATTATAACAAATAAAAAATCATAACGGTAACGTGTATTTCATGATAGGAATTGATATATGTCCTTTATATTATTATATTATAAATATTTTTAGTTCAATGATATACACTTTTGAAATAGATTAGTATATTTATACTAATGAAAAAAGGTTTCGCTTTGTCTGTCTGCATGGCAAGCAAAATCTACCGCATTTACAATTCTGAAATTAAGATGAGGATAGTCCAATGCATGTCCTGATGCAATAAAGGCTCAGAATTATTATTATTATTTTCTTTCCCTTTTTTGCTTATTACCCGAGTTATTAATTAAGAATCTTAACGAGCTCCCATCAAAAACTCCTCTCTTTCTTTCCGAGCTGACAAAAGTAACTCGCGCATGCCCGGAACCAGACTTACACTGCTGAAAGAAAGTTCAAAGACGAAAGCAAAAATTTTTGGGTGGGTTTTCGTCGTTTTTTATACCATTACAAACCGTTCATTATATCTAAAATCGAAAGACTAATACCCTGTTCGCACTGCGATAGTTGAGTCACTGAACTTCAAGTCACTTAATTTTTTTGAAGCGGGATAACTGAAATTAGGCTTCACCTGTTCGCATTAAGAGGACACGCTAGTCACACGCCAAGGCAAATCAAGATGGCGACACGCTTTTTCAGCGGATTCGAAGGATGGGCTAAAATTACTTTGATTGACATGCAATCATCCAATTAGGAAATAGAATGCTCTTAACCAATTATCTGCGACGATTTTTCTCTTCAAAGGTGCGCAATTCTAGCCGATTTCATGTTTAAAGGATTTTTTTCAGCTGATTTCCCATTACTTTGGGTAAATGCAATGATGTCGAGCTTCAAAAGAATTTCAATCTCTTTATGATTAGCGTTCCAAAATTAAAATAGTTTGATTTTCAGAAAATAAACGAATAATTAATTTAGGTAGATTACTATAAAATAAAAACTATTTTATTTACTTAACGCAATCACAAAAAATAAAAAATAAATGAATAAATAAATAAAAAATTAATATTGAATGAGAGGGGGGGGGGATATCAGGTACAAGTAGTTTAAATAACTATTTTTTGGGGGGGGAGGGTAAGGGGGAGGGATTCTTTTTAGAATACGAAACTTATCAAGATAAATAGCACTGAAGGTTAAAGTCGTAAATACTTCATAAAATTATGAGAAAAATATTTAGACAAATTTAAATATTTAAACATTGTTTATTTTTTGCGGAGAGGCAAGCAAGCAAGGGCGAAAAGGAAATAGAAATTTTGAAGAAAGGATAAATAGGTGTTAATCCCAGCCTAGTCGTTTATAGACATAATACATAATTTATTATTGTTTGTAGTGACAAATGTGACAGAAAAAATGTAGCAAATTTTAAAAACTTTGTGTGATGTTAAGTCAATAAAGCAAAATATTTTGTCAATATTTCAGGTGGAAGAAAATTTAGATACTTGATGATTTTTACAAGAATTATATAAAAATCGCAAGGAGCTGTAACAATTTTTAATATTGAGCACTGACATAGCAGTAAAGTCTATAGGAGGGAGGGGGGGTTTCTGAAAACTGTTATTTAAATGATACAGTCAGTTAAGAATGGTTTTTGTTTTGATACAATATATTGTACTGATTCATTTTTTTATGGATATACTCAACTCAGCCGAAAACTCGGGTAATTTTGGTATTTATGTTTAGTGGTTCAATTTTGAGCTAATAGAAAGGAAATAACTGCGAAAAGTCGTGAAAATTTACTTGCACATTAATGGAAAATCACAATATTTTATTTAAATATTTCTCTAAAGATATTTTACTGTATGAAATGCACAAACATAATACGCAAAAAATGTAAACATGTGTTTTGTGTAGAATTTAATGCATATCTATCGCTTTATTTTCAACACTTTCCTACATAGATAAAAAGATTTTGTTAATATTATAGTTAGCAGAGATTTATAATTAGCACTTAAAAAAATTAAACATATTTAAAGACTTAATTATTTGTGCAGAAGGAGGATTTCAGGTTTTAATTATTTTTTTTTATTAAAATACGAAGAGAAAAAAGAAAGAATTTAATTTTGTAAGTTGAGAAGGGGGGGGGGGGGTAGAGGGAAAAAACGGATTTTTTTTTTTGGGGGGGGGGAGATAGTAGAACAGTTTTATAGATGACAGCTTATTTACCTTCTTGAATATTTATTAATAGGACGAAAAAGTGTTTTAAAGATTTTTAATTTTGTGTACTTCAAAAGAACGAGGGGGGGGGGATATACAACGATATTTATGTGTTGTTTACGATTAATTATTTATTTTTAGAATAAAATATGTATAAACCTATGGAAAAAAAAAAACTTTCAAAGATTTTAAATTTAGTGACATATGGGTAGGGGAGAAAATAGTGCAATGCCCCCCTCAAAAAATGGTGGAATTTGTGTTTGTTTAAAATTTGTGAGCTGAGGAAAAAAAGAAATAAGCACATTATTTATTTATTTTCGTGTGCATGTGTAGGGAGGAGACGTTTATTAGATGACTTATTATTTATTTGCCTTTCAAAATATTTATAAATCGGTATAAAAAAATAATAAAAGTGGGAATTATTTAAAGAACTAAATTTTCTGCACTTAAAGGAACAAAATGATAAATCCTAATTTCAGTCGTGGGGAGGGGGGGGGGGTGAGGAAATTTTGTGATTGATCGTTTATTGATATACTAAAGTGACTTATATGCTACAAATATGGGTATTGTGGAGTAGACTACAAAACGAAGTGATATTTTTGTAAGGTGCAATTTAGAAGATTGTTACAGATTCAAAAGGCGAAGCGAAATTTTGATATAAAGGGAGGCGAAGACCAAGGGCTGATCTTCAGAGTCCTCAAGGGGGGGGGAGTATTTTAGAAATTTGGATACTCCAGTGTAATGCACGGGTCGGAGCTCATTTTTTTATGTGGGTCGTGTTTTTTTTTTTTTTTTACTTTTTCACTGTGGGTCGGGTTTGGGTCCGGTTGGCTTCCATTTTTTGCTCCTGTCTGGGTTAATTCCTACTTGGGTCGAGATTGGGTCGGGTTGACTTCGACTCTTTGCTGCTGTTCAAGTTAATTTCTGATTTTTTTTTTTTTTTTTTTTCATTTGTCAGATTTGGGTCTCGTTGACTGCTACATTTTGTTTTTAATCTGGTTGACTTATACTTTTTAGCAGTGCTTAGCGCATTTGGGACACTTTAGGATTTGGTTTTTATCACTTTCCAACAAAGTTGAAAAGTGCTTATGCATTCGGTTTGTCTGTCCGTCTAGTCGGCTGTCCGTCTGTCCGCGCTCTAACTCCCGTAAATATACTCGGATTGCTATGAAATTTTTATACGTTATTGATGTTTACCCTAGCACGACACCTATTAAAATGAAGTAATCTACCATAATTAGTTTATCTACAGAGAGAATCAAAAGTTTCCCATTACATTACGGCGTATGGGGAAAATCATTAATATACTCGGATTGCCATGAAATTTTAGGACGTTATTGACGTTTACCCTAGCACGAATGCTATTGAAAATGAAGTTTCTACCATGACTAGTTTATCTACAGGGCGAATCAAAAGTTTTCCATTACATTACGGCCTATGGGGAAAAATCGTTAATATACTCGGATTGCCATGAAATTTTAGGACGTTATTGACGTTTAACCTAGCACGAACGCTATTGAAAATTAAGTTTCTACCATGATTAGTTTATCTACAGGGAGAATCAAAAGTTTTCCTTTACATTACGGCCCATGGGGAAAAATCGTTTATTAGGATGAGCGAAGCGAATCCTCTACTAGTCCACTCAAATTACAATTTGTCGTACGCTTTACAAAAAAACTATTCAATATTTTAACTTCAAATTAAACACAAAAATAAATCATGATCTGTAGATTTGCAGAATATAATTTTTTTTACAGTAAAACGTTAAAAAATTATTATTTTAATTAATTTATTTTACATGCATTTCCAATACGGACGCATTTTAGCAAATAAATAAAAAATGAAACGCGTATATTTTCAGAAAAAAAAAGTTTAAATCATGGAGTAAATAATTATAGATAGAATCATGATTAATTTATTAAATAAAACATGTTTTCATTATCCCGCAAAATCGTTTGCACAGATGACACTTAAACATTTTAAAAAAATTGTATTATGGATTTTTTTTTTTTTTTTTTTTTGTAAACTGGCAACAAAATAATTGTAAACAAATAAAATTAATTCTTAAATTTGTTATATAAATGAAAAATTAAAAGATCTGCGTGAAGTTGTTGGTTCAAGCTCTTTATAAATATTTTTGCAAAGGTCGCATTGTGGCTAAATAATATCGACTCATTAATCAGAAGGATTTTATAGAAAAATAAGACTTTAATAAGTTCGCAAACACAACAATAATTATTCGTGAAAACGTCACTGCGAGAATGAGAGACCGCTTCGTTAAAAGGTAATTCCATTAATTGAGTTGCCATTCGCAGAAAGTAAAAAGTTCTCCCACGCGGAGAGAATTACAGCAATTCTCATACGCTAACATGTATAAAAACGAAGAAATTAAAATAAAATGTTTTACAGTTAAAAATTCATAGTATCAACGAAAGCAGATTTCAAATGTTTTTTTCAGAAAAAAGGATTTTGAAGAAGTAACTTTCTTCAAATATATTATTCTAAAATAGCTATCAAAGATTATCGGATGTTGATTACAAAGATTGGAAACATGCATATTTCAAACAATTAAAAAACACCAGTGGCTACTTGAAATTGTAAAAACATCTTTAAAAGAGCTTTTAGTTGAAAATTTAAAAAAAAATTGTAAAAGTTTGCTTCGAAAATATCTTATTATGCCAGTTTTACATCATAAATAACAAATTAAAATGCGCCAAAACATAAAATAACGTTTTTGTTTAATAAAGATGCAAAAAAAAAAAAAAAAAAAAAAAAAAAAAAAAAAAAAAAATTGTTACTTTTAAATATCTGTTTTATAAAATAATGCTTCGCGAATCCAAACAAAGCATGGCTTTTGCTAGTATACTCGAATTGCCATGAAATTTTAGGACGCTATTGACGTTTACCCTAGCACGAACCCTATTGAAAATTAAGTTTCTACCATGATTAGTTTATCTACAGGGCGAATCAAAAGTTTCCCATTACATTACGGCCTATATGGAAAAATCGTTTCAAAGGAATTTTAAAGATGTTATATCCTGTCAAATATATTAAAATATGCATTCTATAAAATATAAGGTAAAAATTTAGCTATTATTCATTTACAGGGCCACACAAAAGAATTCCATTAGATAATGGTAAAAGGGGGAATTGTGTGTGGCATATTTTAAATATATTAAGCTGTTTCATGTATAATAAAATTGATATATGTCACTGAAGCTTAATATAAATTATACGCTACTGTCTTGCATAATATGAAGTACATAGCATTTACAGGGCCATACAAAAGATTTCAAATAGCATATTCTTTCCGAAGTACCGTATATGTGTCCGATGATGGCTGATGGAGGGATGAAATGCATTTTATGGTAAGCGCATTTATATTTCGCTAAAAATATGCACATTATATGGTGTGTATAAATGTTATAGTTGATATACAGGGCTACCCAAAAGAGCTCACCAACGTTACTGAATATGAGGATAAATTATTTAAACATGGTTCTTAAATAAGCTATGCATTTTTACGCTGAGCTTCATTGAATTTACTGAGAAATGTTTGCAGAATATAGATAAAGGGATATACAGCTCCACGCAAAGAATTCGGTACATGGACGCCTATGAATGATAATTTATGAGAATGTGATTTCAATTGTCTTAAAAGTGTTTTAGTTTACAATAAATTTTAGCCTAATGCTGACGTGTAATAAAGTTACAATGTAAACTACAGGGCTGAACAAAAGTATTCAAGTATGTTTCCATCTGATAGTATGAAATGCTGAAAAATAAATTTCAAACTACTGGGTATTTTCTTGCTAAACTAAATTTTCCCATTATATCAAGTGACATATGAAATGCAGAGCTGTTCAAAAGTACTGGAATACATATTTTGGGTATATTTGGCTATACACTATTATTTCCCTAAATAACAAAGTTTTGTTAAAGATTTCATTAAGTGTTGGAAAGTGCTTCATATAATCAATGCTTAACGCATGATTTTTCTTACTTGTTACTTTATAGAGAAGGGTTCGGGTTGACCCGAATTTATTGGGGTGAATTCTTTGGTAAAATGTTCGTTCTTTTTTGCAATTTTTGTACAAAATGTGCGTCTGTTTCACGATATTTTGAAGAAATTTGTGTTTTCTCCGCGATCATTTTACAAAATTTGTTGTCCGGTTCGCTTCTATTTTTTGCTGCTGATCGGGTTTAATTTTTTACTTTTTGTTGTGGGTTGCGTTTGAATCCGGTTAACTTCTACTCTTTCCTACAAACACGTGACGTTACACACAGCAAACACGTGGGTGGTTTACAATTCTCCATCGATATACAGAATACAAATTGCCCTCACCTCCGGGGAAAAAACCACAACTAGAGTGAAACAAAGAAAAAAGGAAGACAATAGAAATCAGAGGAAAAAGAAAAGAGAAAGATCATTCAGGTGGCTTGGGTTAGGAAGCCCGTGAATATTTAAAGAAGGTATCCTCCTGGGGGCGATTAGTTTTAAGAATTCATTGAATAAGTATGGGGGGAGAAAGGGTAGCTACCTCCCTCTTTAAATTTAGAAAAAGGTTTTTATGCTGAATTACCACATTTCGTTCGAATATCGTAAATCATATAAATAATTGGTTTAAAATTTCCTTTATATAATTGTTGGAGATTTCTGAGAAGGAAAAAATGAAAAGTATTTATTTATTTATTTTGGAGGGGGATGAAGGGAATTTGTTAGATGACTTACTTTATATGACTAAAGATTAACAAATATGGCTGAATACAAAATAAAGAGATTTAACGTCTAAATTTTATGTACTTGGTAAGGAGAAATAGGGGGGGAAACATCAATTTTTATGGGGTTAAGAGTAAATCCATAATTGATTATTTATTACTACAGTAAAAGTTTTAGAAAAATCGATGACTTTAAAAGTTTAAAATTTGTGAGCTGGGGGGAGGGGAGAAACAATTTATTAATTATTTATTTTGGTGTGTATGTGAGATGGAGAAGTTTTTTAAATGACTTACATTTATTTGCCTTTTAAAACATTAACAAATGGGCTTAAAAAATAATAAAATGTGGGAAAGTTTCAATGAATAAATTCTAGGCATTTACTAATAGGATGAGAGGAAAAAATCTCATTTTTAGTTAGTGGGGAGGAGTTTTTGTGATAGATTTTTTATTGTTACAACAAAGTGGCTATATTGTGTAAACATGGATACAGTGAGATAGACAGCAAAACAGCGAAGTGATACTTCTGGAAGGGATAATATTGATGGCTGTGATGAGAGCAAAAGGCGGGAACGAAATTTTGATACAAGAGGGGGGGGGGGGGGCAAGGGTGATATAAATTTTTCTAAATCAGAATTTCAGAGAACTCAGATTTTCACCTCCAATTAATAAATAACAAAAAACTTAAATATTTTTAAGGACTTTTTGCAAATTTTGCATAACACTAATAAAGTTTTTTAAGGAGCAAAAATTACTTTTAAAAAATTAAACACTTTTTAAAAAATTGAAGAAACATAAGAAATGTGTAGGACCACTCAAAATTATTCCGCTACATTATGGTCTATGTAGATAAATCATTTGCGGTGTTTCAAGGAGCGCCATACTAATTTAAAAGTAATGATATTCATATACATTACTGAGGTACTCTGGAAAACAATTATAAAAAAAATATGTCATGTATAGCACTTACAGTATACACACAGAGGATCTCCATAGTAATCTATTATATCTGGTCTAAAAATAATTTCGCGATGTATTGTTGTAATAATGTTACTCTTTTACAAACAATGAAATTTATACGAACTTCAAAAATGGACTTAAGAATGCTTGCGGTATAATATTTGGCGAAAAACATTTGCCATTCAATTACAGAGTTACACAAAAGAATTCGGTTGTAAAAAGCTCTTCGGAGAAAAACTGTTCCTAGCGTATTTAAATTATGTTCACTACTTTGAACATGAAATGCAATGAAATGCTGTTTCGTGTATACTCTCTGTTAAAAAGAATTTCCATAAAAACATTCCATTTATATATATAATCAAATTAAACCTGTTGAAATTGGTCATCTGTTTCCCGCCGTCCTTTTTTTTTTTTAAGGAAGATACCGCACACTCAGTCTAGCTTTATTAATGTTACAGAGTTTTACAATTAAGTTTTCTTTCAAAATTTATTATTCATTGCAGAACAATGTAATAATTCCCACGAACCATCTGTCGACATATAAAAAGATGCGATTCAATAGCAAGATTTCAATATGATGAATACCAGAAGCGATGGGGCGATCGCCCCTTCCCCCTTTGAGCCCAATGAAGGGTCTTCAAAATGATATTAGATGTCCATAGGATAAATGAATCGTGTTTAAGATTGAGAACGGTGCGACCTGATCGAACTCGACGAAGCTGTCACTGCCCGGGTTGGGCCGGGCCAGTTTTAACTCATTAGACTAGGGCTTGCTTAGGTCTAGAGGTCTGCATCGCCCTGTATCAGACTGGCAAAAAAAAATAAACAGGCCGTATGGGCCAGTCGGATAAAAAAATAAACAGGCCGTATGGGCCAGTCGGATAAAAAAGTTTAACGGGCCTGCCGGCGTGTTATAAAGATTTCGGTAAAAACGCTAAAATGAGGTCTATTTTCAATGAATATGGTTTTAACGACCATAAGTATAAATGTGCGTCACGAGTAGATACTAGTTTAACAACATCAATACATAAATGTAACGTGTACAGCGTAGAAATCAGCATCGGACAATTGCTTTGTGTCTATACGGGTATAATAATTTTTTGGCAAACTGGAGCCGGGCCAAGATCAGGTTTGCACTGTTTTTCTACATATAGTCGGGGTCAGAACTAGACTTAATTATTCGTAAGACGTGTAGGGCAGACAACATTATTTGTAAAAGGGATAAAAACTATTAACGTACTGTTAACGTACTTTTTGAAAATATACTCCTTGGTGTTTCTTAAATTCATTTCTGAACAACACGAAAGTTTGACACATTTTTTGACTAATTTTTAACTATAAAGGTACAAAATTGACAAGCCTGACTATTGAAGGGATTTGGAATCGAACAGAATATTTCATTTTTGGTAAATAAAATATTTGTATATACTTGTTAAGGTATAAGAGATTCTTGTCACGTGGTTTCAGATTTTTCTCCTTTTGCATGTTGTCGCTTCCGGAAATTCGATTCAAAACTCTGATTTTCATAAGTATCATGAAAATTAGCGTTTTATATAGCGTGTTGCGCATTGTATTTGCTTGTATCAAAAAATGGACAACGCCATTCCATTACATTGTTTCTGAATAAAAACACCTGTTAAACTCATGTGTTTCCAAAAAGAAATGAAATCAGAAATGCATAAAAAATAGCTCCTCTAAATTTGAGAAAATCTTTGATAAAATGATAAAGAAGTATTTTCATAAATGTACTTTTTATTACACAGTTTCAAAAGTTATGATAATTTTAACTTCCTTTTTTTTTCTTTTATTCTAAACCTTATTAATTTTTCAGTGCATCTTTATTTGAATATTGAAAGTCTAAGAACCTAAGTAATCATTAATGTTCTTATTGTGTATGTCAGTAAAATTTTTCTATAAAATCATCCAATAAATATGAATGCAGTAATCTTTAAAAAATCTTAATTGTATGATAAAAATCTGATTTTGTATCGAAATAAAGATGCAGGCCGATTTCGGCCTGGACTGTTTTCATTGATTTCTGTTCGGGCCGGGCCTGGCCTAGAAATGTAAAAGTGTAAACGACCGGGCCAGGATCAGACCGAATATTTTATTTTATACCGGGCCGGGCCAAAATAACATTCATTCGGTCCGGGCCGGGGCGAGACTGGAAACTCCAGCCCGTCCAGATCTCTACTCAAGTCTTCACTCTTTCAGAAACGGTTCCGAGTTCGGATCTTAATTTTTTTCTGCAAAACTTGACCACACTATATTTTTCTTCCACTTCGGGCCTGGTGTGGACTTCGTTCTTTTAGAGGTCTTCCCGAACCTAAATTTCCATGCCCAGGCTCAAAAAGCAATTCAATTTTAACCCAACCCAAGCTCGCTAAAAAAATAAATAAATAAATAAATAAATAAATAAAAGAAAAAAAAATCTGATTCAGTACCGAATAGCCTGATACAAAACAGATCAACAAATCCAAAATGAAACAAAATCAATCTAATATTTGAAGGAAATTGGGAAAGTTATCCCATATAATTACATCAATATTTTTTTTTGTTTGTTTAAGTAGAAAAATGAATATATATATAATGTACTCGTCAATATTCAAACATATAGTTTTTCATAAAAAATTGTCTGATCTATTGAAAAATCCAGTCATCGACCAGTTTATACTAGATCCGAATTTGTCAAAATCCAAAAGAAGAAATGTCCCGAATCCGAAACGTTTAAAGTCAATCCGACCCATAATATATCAATCCGAACCCAAAAATTACAAATTATGTCAAATCAAGCCCTTACCCGAACACCTGAAACTGAAATGAAAGAAAATAAATTCATGTATTTTAATAGAATTAGAAAATGTGTTTTACATCTTCAACTTGAATGTTATAATTTATAGAGAAAAAAAATCTAGTATTTGCTCTTTAGTGCAAAACCTATTCCTAAATCAGCCTGCTCAAACTAGGTCCGTAGCAAAAAAGTATAAATCTATCCGGCCTACTACAAAAAACAAACTCAAAAAAAAAAAAAAAAAAATCTTTAACCAAACTTTCTAATTAACTCGAATCCCCACCTTGTTCTTTGCGCAGCATATCCTGATGTAACTTTGCGCCATAAAGCCCCATTCAACCAACCAATCAATCAACCTGAGTGTTACTCTCAGAAGTGAAATTTTATCCAGAACAGAACCGAATTTGAAAAAATGTAAGTCAAACTGACCCAAATCCGACCCACAGCAAAAATGTCAAGCAGATTCGAACACGACTCACTGCAAAATTTAGAAATAATCTCCACTATCAATGAAAAATATCACCTCCTGCCCGAACCTCCAAATTTTGAAATCGCTCCCCCTTGAGGATTCTCGTGTTCATTCCTTGAATCAGAAAAGAGCGTTCCTCTAAGAATTGCACTTAAAATAACTTCATTTTTCAAATATTCGACAAAAAAATTTATTTGACCCCTGAGCGTATAGTATTGCCCTGCTTCCGATCCGAACCCGAAAATACCATTGGAAATCAAATCAAAATCCGACCAAAAATTTTTTTGTCAATTTAGAATCGAAATAAAAGAAAAACAATTCATGTTTTAATGGAATTATAAAATGTCGACATTTATATTTCTAATATCAATTTTATCTTTTATATAGAAAATAAATATCTAATATATACTCATAACGGAATCAACCAAAGAGAGATGGCTAAATTGTTGAAAAGTGTTCGTTAAATAGAGGTATCTTCTATTCGAGACATTCCGTATGGATATTTTAATGTACATGTTAACACTTGCGAATAGCTGTGTTAACATGTAAATTGAAATGTAAAATCTTAAATATTCATAATTAACTATTTGGAAATGTTTGTTATGGCGTTTATATAGTTTCATTTCATAGTATCTTCGATATTTTCTTTTATGATACTCCTTTAAACTATTTTCTTCCATAACGGAGAAAATATTTAGACTTTCATTTGAAATATGGGGTCGAATCGAATCCTTCTTGCGAGATTGAAAATTCCCTATGAATCAGATCAGAACCCAAAATATTGTAAATTAATTTCACCCCAAAACAACTACAGCAACAAAAAAGAATGCAGAGAAAAGCAGATAAAAAGTAGAATTCCACTCTGTCCGCAAGAAAAGCGTAAAAATCCACTCGACCAGTAGCAAAAAAGTAAGAAGTCAACTTGACCGAAACCAAACCAGAATCAATAAAATTGTACTCAACTCAACCCCCCGCCAGGGCCGTAGCTAAGGGGGCGCTATGGGCGGCTCAGCCCCCCCCCCAAAAAAAATATTTTGAGCCCCCCCCCCCCTGGAAAAGATTCCAAGGTCACTCAATGAATTTCTGTTCCGAAAATTCAAATGAAATTCTGTTCAAAAATCTAACTTGGTCTTGAAAACCTTTCACAATTTTGCAGGATTACTAAATTGTATTTAAAATAAGTGTGTTCAACACCTCCCTCATCCTATTGGCACATAAGAAGCTAGCATGATGTTTAATTTTGATCAGCTATACACTCAAAATTTTCATCATCCTATAATTTTCTTAGTATAATATGAAGTTATTAGAACACTTTTTAATAAGAAACTTAGTACCTACAATATGAATGTGCATTACTTTATCTTTCTGTGGCAATGCGAGAGAAAAAAATTATGAGCCCCCCTTACATTCTCTTGAGCCCCCTTTACATTCTCTTGAGCCCCCCTTACATTCTCTTGAGCCCCCTACATTCACTTGAGCCCCCCCCCCTATTGTTCACTTCTAGCTACGGCCCTGCCTTTCCCCCCACACACACAAAATAGAAATCAACCACACCCAATACCAACCAGCAGCAATAAAGAAAGAGAACCGGATCCCAACCCAACCCGCAGCGGCAAAGTAGAATTGAACCTTACCCAAACACGACTCGCAAAAAAAAAAGTATTTAACCAGAACAACGGCAAAAAATGAAAGTAAACCGGACCGAAACCCGACCTGCAACGAAAAAATTAGCCCCGATCCTACAGATGATGAAAAAAAATTGTCCCGACACGATCTGCAGGTGCGATTGGAATCTCCAAATTTCTGAAAAGTCCCCCCCCCCTCTTTTTTGAGGAGTCTCGAGATCTGCCCTTGTACCAGGACAAACAAAAGCTGCTAAAAACTCCAAAATCGTCTAAAAGTTTTACAATGTTATATTGAATTATCACGCATTAAATATATACGAACTTGTAAAGTTTGTAAGTATCTCGACAAATCTTTTCCACGATACTTTGTACGATGATATTTTGGAACATGCAAAAGCCTTCTGCTCGATAGAAGCTGCATTAGTTGAACGTCGACAAAAAACTCCAAAGAAGAAACAATTCTGATAAGTATTAGAGAGTAAAATTTGCTGAATAGCAGACTTTAAAAAAATTGCTATATTTTGCCTTACAGTTTCATTATTTTTACTTTTATACTATAACTAGCGGCCCGCCCTCGCTTTTCTTCGGGTAGAGCAAGTCGCCCAGTCCCCCGCCACTACTGACACCGCCAATTGTTTCTACCAGTTCATCTCATTAAATTCAACTACTAAAAACATTACCCTCATTTTAGGTAGTCGGATAAAAAATAGCTTATATGTTAATCTAAGGTGTCAGATACCTCCATACAAAATTTCATAAAAATCGATCCATCCGTTCTTGAGTTATAAATGGTGTAACTAACACGATTTTGCTTTATGTATATGGATTATAGCAGCCCGCCCCGACTTCTCACGGATATTTAAGAAAAATTTCAAGTTATAAATTTTTTCACACACACTCATAACCTAATAATTAAAATGCCATCTCTGACATTGACTCCCCTCCCGTGCCCCAGTGACGCCTATATCACACATTACGATGCAGCCTAGTCGAGCGGGGTAAACGGCAACCATTAAATCAGTCTTGATTTTGAAGTAATTTATTTTGATAAGAATCGATACCAAAGTAACAGTAAAGCGCTTTTACAGAAACGGCATTTTAATTATTTTTTTAAATAAAAAACACTTATTGTGACATAACTATAACAGTTAGACATATGCTGTTGCGACATTTTTTGTAGATAATTACATGTTAACAAAGTCGTAGTACATTATTTTGTTCTATAATCATTAGTATTCGCAACGCACGCGATGTAAAGAATTTTTAAGTTCATTTTTCTACACCTTCGATTACAATATTAGCATTTTAATAAGGATTTGAAATAATTTTTTTGAAAATATAATATAGCCTATGTTCACCGGAAATAGTGTAGCTTTCATACGGTGAAAGAATTTTTCAAATCCGTCAAGTACTTTTGGAGCCTATTCAATTCAATTCAAACAAACAAACAAACAAACAAACAAATCTTTCCTCTTTATATTTTATATTAAATTAAATAAGTAATATTTATCCCTAGGCTTATTGAAACAGTCCGCATTTGAAATTGTAGAAAACGTTACGATTTTAAATATTTGACTGCTCCTCCTAAAAAAAAAATTCCTCCCTCCCCATATTTGATGCTCACTACTCTTTAAAATATTTACTATCTGTTATAACTTTTTTGAAAACTCCAAAACAATCGTTTCGTGATTTATTTTTAACTTTAATTAATCTGCGTTTTAGCATTTCTTTTCCTTTTTACTTACCCATCATACGTAGTATAGGGTAAGTCTTGCAATCGTTTTGAAAATCGAAAAATTTTTTTGACGGATTTAGACGTTTTAGATAGTGGAGATTCCGAAAAACATATTTTTAGAAAAAAAAAATTGCCGTCTGTCCGTCTGTCTGTCTGTCTGCCTGTTTGTCTGTCTGTCTGTCTGTAAACGCTCTATTTCCCGAACGAGTTGAGATAGAGACTTGAAATTTTGTATGTAGTTAGTATGTAAGAATGGGACGAACCGTATTTAATATCAGCAACCTCGATTATCCGGAACTATTTTTTTCGGACTCTCGAAAAATTCGTTCTGATGAAAGGTATATAAAAATTTTCGAATTTTTTTGTTCTAAGGAATGGACGTAAAAGGCAATAAAATAACACACATTTTGCATATAGAACGAAGTCAATCGGATTATTAGTTGCCGAGATATTTGCAATCCTGTTTTCCACATTCTTCGATTTTTCATGACCCTGTATTTCATTCAAATTTCAATTCAGAGGTATATTTTAATTGGAAATGAGACGCTTAATCCGATGCAGTTAATTGTTAGTTAATAGAGTTATTATTTTTGGAATTATAAGGATGTTTCTTTTACGCAGTTTGGTACTACTTGAGTAGTTTGGCGTTTTATATAATTTGTCGATATCGATAATCAGCAGTTCTTTAATAGAGCATTACTATGTATATTAACAGTATTTAAATTTTGTTTATGAATTGCAATGCATTGTATAAATAGTTTTCACATGTTTTTTTTTCATATACATATTCATGATGGGTAAGTATTACGGTGGCCCCCAACGACTAGTTTTAGTAATTGCTAAATAGTTTTAAAAATTAAAAAACACGGTTTTATATCAGGTCGGGATAAAAAGTTTAAAATGTTTTTTTTTTTTTTTGGGGGGGGGGGAGGAAAATCGTGCATAGTTACGATTTTCATATGTGTTTCAGTGATTGTCATGTGTCTAGTGGGTCACGTAACCTTTAGTTTCCCAAATTGCTTTTGATTCGTTTATCCGGCGTTTTATTTTTATCCTTTTAAGCGGCGACTATAGCCTATGTTCACCGGAAATAGTGTAGCTTTCCAACGGCGAAAGAATTTTTCAAATCCGTCAAGTAGTTTCGGAGCCTATTCAATGCAAACAAACAAACAATCAAATCTTTCCTCTTTATAATATTAGTATATAGATAAATAATGATAAATATTTGCAATTCGTTGTCTTTGCAAATATACCTTTATGTTATATTAAAATAAAATGTATTACGCAGGATAAATTCCCATTTTTAACGACTGTTGAAAGTGTATCGTTTTCCTCAAAAGTAATAAATATTAAAAAAATATTTCTTTAAAGTTTGAAACAAGTTGATCAACAATTTTAAAATTACCAATCTTTAAAACTTTCTAACTTTAATTTCTGCTTATTTTTGATAAAACTGTTTTTCGAACTGAAAATGCTTATTTTTTTTACTGTTTTACTTAATAATACTGGACTGAAATTGGGCTGCCTAGTATCGCATAGTACAAAAAACAAACACAGGGAAGAGAAAACTGCGCCCGGGGCAAAGTTTCAATTTGGCGCCCCCTTTCCCAACTTTTTCTTGTAACAGCCCAAGAATGATGTTGATAATGTGGCATGTGTAGTATAAATGTGGCGCCCCCCCCCCTCGGACGGCGCGGTGTTGAATAAGCCTCCTCAAAATGTACTCCTTGCAGCGCCGTGCGAAAAAGAGGGGGACGAAGGGGGTGGTTGCCCCGGGATCGAAATTTAGGGGGAGTCAAATTTTTACTACTAACGTAATTTTTAGTCTGTCACAAGAAAAAGTTCAGGGAATGGGACGCCAAACTGAACTTTACTGCGGGCGCAGTTTTCTCTTGGCACACCCCTGCCCCCCCCCCTGTTTCATGTATTTTGCAAGCTGTATAAGGAAATTTATAAATTCCAAATATAGCTCCTTGTCCTTTTAATGCTACCTATGTATTTCACAAAAGTTCCAATTATATTTTAAAATTATCAGAATTTCCTTTTTGCTAAAAAGGAGCTTACTGTAATTTGTATCAAATCTACCTTGTTTTGTATGGACTTGAAAAAATATATATATACAAAGAAATGTATAATTTTCTTCTTTGGAAGATAGTTATAACTTAAAAATAGCGTTAGTTTTATAAACACAAAATATTAGAAGTCGTTGATTTTTTTCAAGACTATTTTAGTTAAAATTTATCAATAAATGTAGAAAAAATAAATCCAAACCTTGAAAAAAGGGAGGTTATTTTAACACGTTACTATAAACAAATAACAGAAACAAAATAGATGGAAAGGAAAAAAGTTACTTTCATTTGCTAAAATGGATTGGTGTTAACCAATTGTAATTTTCAAAAGGGCAGGAGAGGCGGAGACTGGCTGAGGAGGAGCGCATATAATTAAAACGCTTTTTTTATTCCATTTCTGATCAAAATATTTCCGAATTTTGCTCTGCCTAATTGCAGTAGAAATATGGAAAGCATATCATTGGAAAGCTTAAACACTAATATTCCGTGAAGCATTTTAAATTTTTTCTGAATTTTGCTGAAATAGGTTTTATAAGAGTAAAAAGGGCACAACACCTCGAATTTCACTGAATCCAAAATTTAAAGGGTCCTCAGAATTAAACTACAACGAAAATCAGAAAAGTACAAACTAGCCCGGTAATAGAATGTCCTCAGCTATCCTGTGAAAAAAAATCATTTAAAAATATTGAAAATTAAGCGAGATATTCGAAAAGATTGCGTCCATAGACTTACCATTAGCGTTCGGCTTTTACCGTGTGACTAGTGTGTGCTCTTAACTAAACATTGTAAGTGACTTAACTTGGCGAAACTGACATCTGGGCATGCGCATAAGTTCTGAAATTTATAACTGCAACTTCTAACATCTTTTTTGTTTACACAGCAATTATCCTGCCGTATTTCAATTTAAAAATTAATTTTGTCATGCTTGCAATTTCTTTTGCGGAAGGAAATAATAACAGGTTCATCATTTTCCATTTTCGGCCTTTGATTACAAAAATAAACTCACAAACACACGTGTTAAGCAAATGGGGTAAACAAATAACAACTTGAAATAGTTTATAATTATTTGTAGGCTTCAACTCGAGTAATTTAATAATCAATTAAATATTCTAAAATTCAGAAATAATAATTGAATATTCAGAAGGCATATTTCCACTCCACTCATCGTTAAGAGAGTATCAAGGGTTTAAGTGAGTTTCAGAAACTTGCTCAAGTGAGAATGTTGATTCCGGGTACGACCGCTTCGAAAAATTTCAAGTTAAGTGATTTAACTTTCTCAGTACGAACAGGGTATTATTCTAAAAGATCGCACTTTACATCTTAACCCTTTGAGTTCTGGCAGGTAAATTTCTTCAAAATTCCAAATGTCACATTGGCACCAGTATTTTGTAAAGAAAAAAATCGGCAAGCGATATAAGCGAAAAAATGCATTAAATATTTTCCAAATAAATTTGGTCAAGTTTTCTGATGCAATTGGGACATTTTGTAATAAAAATTAAAATGGTGGTAGAAAATTCCACCATCAGAGCTCAAAGGGCTAAATGCCGCGATCAGCTTGATAAAAATCCATTGTTAATGTTTTCTAAAATAAAATTCAAAAAGGGTTGTTTTCGCAGTTCCCTTTTTCTCCTGTACGGGAGGGCTTCCAAAGGACGCAATTTTCGGGATACATATTATTAAAAAATATGTATGTAAATTTAAGACATTCTTTCTTTTACCGTGCAATCGGCTTTAAAAAGTAAATATTTTAATCCTTAAAAAAATCATTACCGCAGGTCACGTATAAATCAGAATATCAGAATTTTCATCAATCCTGAGTGATATTGTGAATGAGGTTCGTTTACGATCCCGGGTAACGCTAGGCGGGTCAGCTAGTACATAAATTTATATATACTATAACAGAGACATAGAACAAAAGAAAAACTTTTGATGCATCACAATGTAAAAAAGTTACAGAATTTAAACAGAAAAATAGTTTTGTTTGCATTTTTACGAGGATTTCAATGTAACAATATACGTATTTATTTAAGACGAATGGCAGCAACATACATTGAGGTAAACAATTAAAGTAAAATAGAGGGTAATTTTAAATTGAAATTTACGGTAGCCAAAGTTTTTAATGCAATAAAAATTTCACCTTAAAGTCATTCGTTAATTTATTCAAAAAAGTTATTATTATTATTATATTTGTTTCTTAATGGGAAAAGAAACAAAGCAAAAATAATTTAAAGTAACCGCATTTGAAAATGTTTTAGATATTTTCGTTTACTAGACTTTTCTAATACACGTGTAAACTTTACTTAAAATGTAATCACTTACTTCGAGTTTAAGAAATCAATCAATTGAATTTCCAAAAAGTAAAAAAAAAATGCATTTTTCGTGCTGTTACTAGATGCATGTTAAATTATTAGAACGGGAGAATGTTAGATACTGGTGCGTGTTAGCGTGACTAAATATAAACATTTCCTTATTCTCTTTCCATTAAATATATATATCAGACAGTATTTATGTAGGTCAACTATATTTTTCCAATAAATAAACTTATATTGTTTTACGTACCATGTTTTTTTTTTTCCACAGATTAGGTACGTATACAAATCGTTATCAATAAACAGTATTTTCATGTATCAAGCATGTTCGTGTTGCTTTGATCGCCGAAAAAATATGTTCAGCCATGCCGATGATTTCCTTAGACTCTGCTGAATAAAACAATTTATGACACATATCTACGCAGTGCTATCAATTTATGATTATGCCCTAAGTATAAAAATTAATATTCTTTAAAGATTCATCAGCGAAACCTTAGTAGCTGATAAACCGTAATATGGGAGAGAATCGCGCACATAGAGACACGTTTAAGAAAAAAAGAAGCAACAGAAAAAACAATATTAATTAAAATCATTGATATAATCAAGTGTAGAAATTTTAACAATTTTATGCATAAATTTGCTTATTGGGAGGATATTGCCAATCGAATTTATTAAACAAACAATAACAAAACAAGGACAAAAATGACTTTAAATGCAACACCAGCATTAGTCGCATTATATATATACTACAACTAACATGTTAAGGAAGTGCTTATTATGTGCTTCCTCGACATATTCAGCTGGTTATGGTTTAGTTGTGGCTGGATTTCTAAGCAGCCATGTATCATTAGACGCTTAAAAGGGTCCAAAAAACTGATAAATTAAGGGACCTGAATTTATAATTTCTATGCATTGGTAAATTGAAAAAGTGGCTATTATCTAGAGGTACCCATGTCTTATAGATATATAAAAGTACAGAGTGATGAAAAATGAATGGGATTGCTAATGTATTTTCTCCCATTCATTTTGCATTACCCTGTATATTAGGGTGGAGCGAAAAAAAAATATATTTTTTAAAAATCAAAAACGGGTACGTGCCAAAAGTTGTCTTTATATTAATACATCATCTGCGTGAAATTTTATCACTAAAAAAAAAAGGCTTGAGTCTGTGCTTTTGGTCCAAAAGTCGAAATTTTGGTTAAAATTTGATTTTTTTTTTAAATAAAAAAAATCCTAAAGAGCTGATTGTTATTTAGAGGTGTTATTTAAACATTTATTATTAACTACTGCGATTTTTTTTCTTATTGAACATTGGCCTAAGTTTTCTATGTATCAACCTTTGCTTTGTATCCACAAATTTCAGATGATGCAGCTGTGACCTCCTTCACGTATAATTTTACAGCTTGCATAAAAGAAGAGAAGCGGAATAATGGATGGGGATGTCATTCATGAATCTCTTCAGCCGTCTTATTATCTTCAGTAAAATTTCATGCAATTAATGCATTGTGATTGGAAGTTCTGTTACTACAACATTTTCCAATTGATTATATTTCACATATACTGATCTGCTTCAAAGTTGATTGTAGGTATTCCAACTTTGAGTATGCCATAATTTTCTCTACCTCTTGCATTTATTATATACTAAGAAGCTAGAAATTTAATGCGATGACGATCGCCAGAGAGAATAGTAATCAGAATTTCTCTCAGTGTGCAAAGCAACCATTGTTCTAAATATATATATATATTTATTTAGTATTTGTTTTATGTCGTTTTCTGTAATGTTTAGTAGTCGAGAAAAATCTTTATAAGTTTTTAGATTCCTTCTTTAGGTATGTATTACATTTGGTATAAACTTGGATTACATATCTTGTGAGTGAACCTACAGATTTTGGTGCTCAATCAGAGCTTATACAAAGGCGGAAAATTTATTCCCCTTTGTAAACTATTTTTGTTGGAAAAGTTTTCTGGGTTTCTATTCTCTATTTCTTCTCATAAATAGCTTTTTTGATGGAGTAGTTTTGCAAATGTCTAGCAAGTGCTTCTGGTCTGTGTTGAGTACTGTTTTCTCATTTTGGGAAAACAATTTTTCAAAATTACTCTTATGAGTTTAAAAAAAACTGTAATAGTAAGTGATTGGTACGTGGACAAAGATTTTCCAATCTGGTTCGATGAATCCATTTGAGTTCTCATCGATCTTGTCTAAAAAATGATACAGAAGAAATTCACTGAAACGGAAGTAGCATATGATCGAATATTATAGTCCATTCTAAGCTTGTGTCTCACAAAATGGTTCACAACGGTGAATAAAATTCTTCGTCTTTTAAATGAGAACTCATTTACGTTCACTCACAATGTACTGTGTAATATTATGTATCAAGTTTGTGGTCCAGAATAGTTTGCCATAAAATGTAATCCACTTTTAAAGAAGGAATAAAAAAATTACTGGGAAATTAGTTGGATACTGAACTACACATAAATCGACATAAAAAAAATACTAAATAAATTTTAGGACAGTGATTGCTTTGCACATGCAGAACAAATTACGAGTACAATGCTCTCTGACGAGCGCCATCACATTAAACAGCTCGCTTCTGAACATATAATAAATGCAAAAGGTAGAGTAAATGATGGCATATACTAAAAGTTAAAATAACCAAAATCCTCTTTGAAGCAGATCATTATGTAAAAAAATATAATTGATTGAAAAAAAATGTTTTAGTAACATAATTTCCAATCACTATACAGTAATTGGATGCAATTTTTGTAAAAAATAATAAGTGGGTGAAAAGGTATCATTAATATCATCCCCATGCATTAATCCATTCGTCTTCTTTTGCACAAACTGTAAAAATTATACGTCAAGTAGGTCACAGCAGCATCATCCAAAGTCTGTGAATACAAAGAAACGATGAACTAGGTTGATTAATAGAAAACGGATTCCAGTCTTCGGTTTAAAATATATATAAGGTACCCTGGGGTAATAACGCCACGTTAAGGTTCTACCAATTTTCACGGCTTAGTTTTAGATTGTATTTTTCAAACAAATATAGGATCTGATACAGCAACTCATTGACTATCTATATAAAATAAAATAATTTAACAGATATGTATTCATAAAATGTAACGGCGTATTTTCTTCACCCATGCTATTTGGCGTTATTACCCATCTATATGGGTAATAACGCCAAGCAAACAAAACTATGAAATAAGATGGAATAATTGCATGTAGATAGCCCAATTCTAAAAATACAAACTCTACAAAATAAGAAATTGACAAATTGCATTCTAAGTTATTGAAAATGTTCAATTTTTGTGAAAGTGTAAGAAATATAAAGGTGTGGTGTGGGAGGGGGGGATGAGGCAAATGAATATCGGACCGTGAGATTCTTTTTGCTTAAAAAGGACCGTTTGAATAGAAATATGAGAAACATTGCACAGTTTTAACTGTGTTTATTTGAATCAGTATTTAGGATGTAGCTCGGCCACTGAATGGAATCAACCGGAGTATTAATGTCAAGGATTGGCGTTATTACCCCGGTATAGTTATTGCGCAGTATATTTTAAATTACAAATTATCTCGAGAAGATATCCAAAATCTTCAACAACATTTTAAAAGTACATGAAATGCACTACCAATTTATGTAATTAACGAAGTATTTCCGGATAAAAAGATAGTCTTCACATATACAAAACTTATCTCGCAAATTTTAGATCAAGCATTAATTTTAGTTGTTTGTAAAAACAATAAGACCTAAAAATGAAACAAATTAACTTGAAGCTATTTTTTGCGATTTATATAACTCAAAACCCTTCTGCGCAGAGCACATGGGTGTCATTTACCTGATTATTTCATAATTATGCAAAATATAAGCACTTGGCGTTATTACCCCAGGGTACCTTATATGTATCTCAATTCAATGTATAAATAAAATGTTGTGCTCAGATGATCGGGTGGTTGGGACGGGTAAAATAGAAAATGCAGCCACCTCCACGAAGTATGTCAAAGGTAGTTTTGAAAGCAACTAGATAAGAACTGTATTCAAAACAACGATTCCTTGTATGCCCCAACTCCCAATAGAGTGGAAACGCCGATTTTTTCCAAAAGTTGTCAGTAATGCTCCAGGTAAACAGAATAAAGATATTGTTTTATAGTTTAAATTTGTTAAATAGTTAATAATAAAGGTTTAAATAACACTTTTAAATAATACCTTGCTCTTTAGGAATGTTTTTTTATTTTTTTGAAAAAAAAAAATGCGAAATTTTACCCAAAATTTCGACTTTTGGACCAAAAGCGCAGACACAGGACATTTTTTTTCAGCGGTAAAATTTCACGTAATTAATGTACTAGTACAATGGCACTTTTTGGAACCTATCCATTTTTGGTTTTTAAAAAAATGATTTTTTTCGCTCCACCCTACTGTATATTAAAGTGACATATAACAGTACACTTTCATTATTTAACAGCATTTCATGCCTATCCGTGAACCGCGTCGATAAAATTAATTGCATACTTCTTTCTCACCTTTTTTCGAATAAAATTCTTCGTATTTAGGTGGGAAAATAGTGCAACATATGTATGAAATTCACACACACTTCGCATACAGTTAGAATAATGTTATACGAGTTGACTCAGAGTCAGAGACAAAATTACATTTTTTTTTCACACAGGACAAAATATGAAACTTTACATCCCTACTTTCCTTTCAAAATTAATGTATAAACTGAAATTTACGGTCTGTTGTTCTTATTTTAAATTGTAAAAGACTTCGCCCTCTACGCTGGTCTGTCTATTTAAACGAACCATGAATCAAACAATATAAATCGGTGAATTTGACCTTGTGATGTAAAGCAATATGGAACTTTAACTGGAATGTCCTTTCCGCGTTGGTGACACGATATGAACGCAATTGCTTTGTTATATTGTCTAATGTGTAGACAAATTTTCATCTGTTAACCCCATTTTAGTACATCAATCACAAGTCATCTGGTATTGCATGATAGTATTAACTATAGAAAACTTCCAGCACATCTCTATTATTATTAAACAATGTTCAGCAGTATGGTGGTATATACTAAAAGCCTGTCTGAAAAATTATCAAACTAACAGTGAAATTTCTACCGAAATATATACGGCAGAATCTTTTTTAAATTCCTATCTTTCATAATCGGGTTTGTGTGATTATGTAATTTTAAAACATAAATCTACACAATTTTAGGTCACATTCTAAAAAAACCCTTGAAAAATTATCCAAATAATATTTTAAGCCTCATCAAAATTCATTCAGCAAAACTCAAGGTATATGCAGGGCTCTCAAATGGTCCACGAACTGTACATCAGAATTTTCTTAGAGAAATTTCCTATTTAGATTTTTCTTGTGAATTTCCAAGAAACCATCTTTGGAAGTTAATTCTTGTAGAAATTCTGTAGAAACCTATCATGAAATTTTCTATTAAAAAATATTGATGTCCAGTTCGCGGACCATTTGTTACTGCCAATAGCAAAATGTGTATTCCAATACTTTTGAACAACCATGTATTTGATCTGTCGGTTGATATATATATATATACTTTAGGGGAGACCGGGGCACGTTTGCCCAGTTTTTTTATGTTATTTTTTGCAATACCCAAATTTTGTTTGTTTTCAGATGTCGTATTTTTTTACAATACCTAGTACATTTAACTAGTGAGGAAAACGCTTACTTTCAGTTAATATGAAATTTTAAGAGCTTTATGAATTTAGTTATGGTGTGATGTTATGTGGGCCAACCTACCCCGAGCACGGGATAAGTTGGCCCATTGAGGGGGGCAGGTTGGCCTGCAATGCTCTTTTTTATGTTTATTTAGAAGTTAAATAAAATTCATAATAGTGAATAGGAACTTTAATGCATGCATATAAAAAAAAATATTTGCAAATTAAGTTTACAAATCAGAGGGATCATTGCAGTGAATGCATTCAAAATATAATCCATTAACCTCTTTTCGAACACATTTCACACAAGCTCAATGTTTGCAACTCACGCACTGGATCCATTCTTCCCCAGGCATACTTTGATTAAACACCTTCAGACAACGTAGGCAACAGTTAGTTGTCTTCGTCTTCCTCATCGTCACTTTGATTTCTTTTTCCTCTTTTGACGGTTCAGACCACTACATCCAGGCTGTGAGGGATCAAAGGGAAACAAAACGTTTTTCACAGATTGCCTTCTTTTCCGTTTTTTTGGTCTAATTTCTTCTTTTAATATCATTTTTAATTTTGGCACTATTTCTTTCTTCTGTTGCCTTTTGTTGTTTTTCAAGAGCTAATTTGACAGGGGTGTCTGTGAGGACTGCAGAAGTTTTCTTCATTCTATTCGAAGCATTTTTCTTCCTTGGTTCTGCCCTTTCGAATGGTCTAACGTTCTCAGGTGTTGGAGTTGTCTTGCATGGAGCAGAAGAAGATGCGGTAGGCACATCTATAGAAATAAGCCTACCCATAATTACCTGGGTTTCATTAGAAGCTTCACCAATTGCTTTGTCGTGCGTGCTTGAAAGCTCTGGTCTATCACTGACATACGAAGGCATGAAATCAGAGTGAGTAAAAACAATCCTATTGAAAGGGCAAATTCCAGTTATCTGAAAACCTGATGTTATATTAACTGGATTTATTGCATTGGGAAGGGCAGTTTTCACAATTCCCGTAATATCGTAGATGGTCATAGGGCGTCTATTAGTTGTCACCCAACCATCACAGGCTGAATTAACATATTTTTTGAATGGGCCATAAGCTGTGCGGTCCAATGGCTGTAACTTATGGTTATAATGGACCGGGAAAGATCGGGCCAAAGTGCCCCAACGTAAGTGGGCCAACTTGCCCCCTCGCCATGTTTGAAATACTTTTGCTATTCTACACATATCTTAACAACATTTAATATTTATTGTTGCATCAAAAAAATCATTATAAATTGAACTTTCAAAATATTACTCACTTTTGTTCTGGTGAAGTATCTCTTTAGAGCATTAACACTTTCTGCACACTAACGAAAATTTGCTTCGGGATCGATGAAAGTGAAAAATGAACGTTGTTCTTAGTTTCCTTTGATTAAGAGAACTGAAACTCGTGGAAGGGTAGGGGAACAGGTTTCCTAACATGTTTCTGAACTTGTGGCGAAATCTGGTGACTAATTTGAAAATTAAAGCAAATTGGCCAACCTAACCCTATGGCCAACGTGCCCCGGTCTCCCCTATAATGGGAAATTTAGTTTAGCAAGAAAACGCTTAACAGATTGAAATGTCTCTTTCAACAACTTATACTAATAGATGGAAACATACTTGAATACTTTTGTTCAGTCCAATAGTTTACCTTGTACCTTTATTACATGCCAGTATTTAGCTAAAATTTAGTTCAAACTAAAACACTTCTTAAAACTACTGAAACCACATTTCCAGAAATTATCATCTTTAGGCGACCATGTATTCAATTCTTTGCGTGATCCTGTATATCACATTATATCTCTATTCTACAAACATTTCTTAATAAACTGAATGCAGCTCAGCGTAAAAATTTATAACTTTTTTAAAGCCAACTTTAAGTAAATTACGCTTATATTAAGTAACCTTTACGAATTCTTTTGTATAGCCCTATATATCAACTATAGCATTTATACCCACCATATAATATTAATAATGTTTTTTAAGTATATTAATCAGTTTTCTCTACTCCGAACACAGCTTTTTAGTGTGTTATCTATTCTAAGTAAACATTTCCATGCTCAACAAACGCATTTTATCGTCAAATTTTATAAAATAATAGCATTAAAATTAACATTAAAATTAATATTTTTTTGTTACTTTTGCATGTATAAACTCAATTACTCAGGAAAAATCTTTAATTGAGAATTAATAGCATTTTTAAAACCTATATTCCCAAATAAGAAAACAGTTTAATACAAATAGCAGCGAAAGGATGGATAAAATGGCCACTCTAAAGTTTGATGAATGTTTCTGAAACATTTTTAATCAATAATATTGTAGGGAAAAATTCCAATAGTAACTGTAATAACTTTAGTTTCAATTGCTATTTTACTTTTGAGAAAAAAATATAGAATGTCATGTTACTTTAACCGCTTTCCCGATTTGCCCGTACGTTATACGAGCAACGTATTTTTGCCAATCATGATTTGCCTGTAACACATACGGACATCCCTATTCCAATCATGATTTATTGTTCTCACCAGTAAATTTTCATTGTAAATTTTTGCGTTATTTAAACCGAGCATTTTTCATATTCAATTGGGCAAAAAATTCTGTTTTGAAAAATCGGTGATGATAGATTAAAAATAATAAAGTCATGCAAAAGACACGAAAAAAATAGGCATTGTTAGAAAGTTTTTCAAAAATATTGATCAGTTTAAGTGTTTAATAGAAAACTACAAAATTTCACTTTATCTAACTAAGTGGGTAAAGTGGACGGCATCGGTAAATAAAGAAATCGCATTGAATCAAGATATGTATATTTAATCAAGCACAAGCTTAAGTAACCCACATTAAAAATTAGCACTATGTTAAATAATATTTTAAATATTAAATCATTACAAGACAAAGTAAATAGTAATGAATACCAATTTGACAAATGAAGAAATACAAGTGCTTAAGCAGACATGCAGTCTGCTAATGTCGATGGTAATAATTTCTCTGCAGAAGTTATTACCTCGACCTGTCTTCTTCCTTTCAAATAAAATACTTTTGAGTAGTATTTCTTTAGGATCAATGAATAAAAAATTGTTTCTGTGATTCAATGAATAAAAAATCCTTTGCTTTTGAGTCGTATTTCTGTATAAACAATGAATAAAAAATCATTTTCGGGAAAAGCAGCGATCTGACTGCCCTATCTCTTTATGGTCACTCTGCTCAGAATGACGCCCTTACAAAAACTGTATTTTACCATGTAATCCACATGATTTAGCGTTGTCAAATACACATCATTTAAAAGATTATTTCACGACTAGCTGTTTAATCCGTTCTATGCACGGGAATTCATGAACTTAATTTTAAAACAAAAATAAAAGATAAAAATCAGTACAACCAAACTAAATTTAAATGCAATGGCAGCAAACAACTTTAAAATATCTAAATAAGAAATACAAATTCTCTGTTAAAGTGTTGAGTTGTTCAATAGCTAATCGATTTTTTTAAATATTTTCTACTACTGCGCATATTTAATGAAATTTAAATTATCATGTTGCTATGGTAGCAGACGATAAAACGGTGTCTGTATAGTAAAGAAGTAGAATAAAAAAATTTGATAATATTTGTGATAGAATGTTTTTCTTTATTTTCTTTATTTAATTATTTATTTTTGAAAAAAGTTATAACTAAGTGCTATTAAATAATCGCTAATTATTAGCATACGAGGGAAAAGAATTAACCTATTTCAGCTTGGGGTACGTAATATGTATATTTCACATTGCAGTAAACATTTAGAACTGGTTAGAACTCGCGCGATTACGGGTTGAAGTTAAACGAAAAAAGTAATTTAAGAAATTACAACAATTAATATGAAAAAAGATTTTTTTCAAAGACTAAAATTTAGGACAAATAAATGCTATATTTAAAAAAATAAAAATGAAAAAAATTCGTTTTTATGATGATCAAAGCATGGCTTACGTAATAACAGAGTCATATATTACGTATGCCATGGATTAAAAATTAACATTCCTGGACCAACAAGAAACAAATTTTAAATGAAATTTCAGTTTTACAATTTTCGGTAGTGAAAATTTTAAATTTCTAAACATCGCATATTTTCAAACTTTACACCGTCGTATAGGGAAAAAATGCACTTTTAAATTCGATTTGTTGAAAATCTGTATCTGAATTTGTTTTTTAGTTATTAATTTCTTTGTAGTTTTTAATATTTTTTTGTCCTTGTGGCAACAGAAATATGTCAGATAAGCCTCAGGTGTATCTATTCTTGTCCGAGAACAACAACTATTTTCCAAATGATTAAAAAGGACAAAAATTCGTTAAAAATATACATAAAAAATATATTTAATTTTTTTGAATTTTTGACCCCAATCGTTCATGGGCCCCCTACCAGCAACCTGTGTGCAAAATTTCGTAGCCCTGCGCTCTGCGGTTTTGAAATTTTTGAGCGTGCATAGATACGCATACAGATTTTAATAGAGTAGATGATGAAAGAGTAATTAATTTTAACATTGCATATTATTTCGCAATAATTGAAAAAAATTGCACCTTCTCCTAAAATAAAAATTACAAGAGTTTAGAAGTAAGAAAATCTAACCTTCCGTTTCAAAATCGCAGACCAACTTATATGAAAACTGTTACGTCCATGTCTGGCGTAGTGGCGCGCACTATACATCGGAAAATTCAAATTAACACTTTGCCCTCACTGGTCACATTATCCGCCTTTTCCCTACTTAGAAATGTTTCCGAAAATGAGTTTTTATAAATGTTTTCTCAAATCGCGAAAATTTATTTATTTCTGTAGCTTTCTAAAGAATAAAGAAAATCTTTCTCAATCATGAGTAATTCGGATGACGTTTACATATATATATATATATGTATATATATTATAACGCCGTTATATTTTTGTAGATTAAGAAACATCTGTTTTTCTAACAGTGTAGTAAGAAAACTGCTTTACACGGTTTATAGTTTTAAGCGGGATAAAAATAATCTGGAATTCCGCTGAAACAAATCATATTCAATTTTCTTTTTTTCTCTATTTAAGAATTCAGTGTTCAGCTTGTCACATCTTATTCCGATAAATATCTTCAGTGAGTCAACTAATGTATCTTGCGATCTCATCTTGTCAAATATAGATAAGCAGAAAGACATTATTCTAAAAAAAGATATCTATCTCCTTATATAGAAAAAAAGGTATTCCGCCGAAAGTTTTTATTTTGATGCCCTGTTATTTTCTTTTAAAAAGATCTCGCTAGGGGTGCCATTTACAGATTCTTATCGGAAAGCTTCCGTGTCAAACAAAATCAACAAGTAATATCGTCACTAGGGGGTTTTAAAATAATATCTTCATTTTTAAAAATAAGGCTATACTCAAAGATTAATATCTTGATCTTTAAATTGCTCTCTCCCTTGTTCTATTTTAAAGTTGAATGAGTGTAATTTTTTTTCAACAAATACAGACATTAGATCTAACCAATATGCTGCAAATGCAGCATCTTTTTTTTTAAAGATTAATTAATAAAAGATGGCGTACTTCAAAGTTTCAAAAGTTGCGTATGTCAACCGTTGTTCGTATCATAATTTGTCCATTAATGCAATATTATCAATCTCTCTTTACAAATAAGTGATAGAAATAATTTAATAACTACGTTTATTTTAATAAAATTTTATTCTTAATAAGTACACAGCTCAAAAAAAGTTTCTAATGTTTTGGTTTAATCAACTCGTGTAATTTTGTAATAATTCTGTGGAATGTAATTATTTAATATCTCTAATGAATGGAAATGTACTTTCTAAGTAATAAAAAGACAAAATACATAAAAATTATGAACACAACGCAACAAACTCAAGTTCATTTTTAACTGATTCGGGCAATAAAGAAGCTTGAAGTCAAAATAATAACAATAGTTTTTTTTTTTTTTTATCATATCATAAGTGCTTCAATAATTCTGTCAGTTTTGGTATAATAAGAAAATAATTAGAAGAGATCCTCAAATGAGAAAATAAAGAATTTTTATCACTCATGAGCTCTCTTTTTTTTTACACTTCTTAAACTTTTACACTATGATTCCATTTTACTTTAGATTTTTTTAATTCCTTCATGTGTTTTCATTAGATGTCTGCACGGGCCCGTACCAAGTCCGACCCACAGCCCGGGCTGATAAAAATATTTAGCGGGCCTACCGGCACGTTATAAAGATTTAAGCAAAAGTGATAAAATATGAGCTATTTTTAATGAATATGGCTTTAACGAGAATGTGCTTTACGAGCCAATACTGATTTGACAACTTGTACATTTAGTGTAGAGAGCGTCATCGGACAGTTACATTGTGTCTAACCCGGGTATAATATATTTTTGCCAGATTCGTGCCACGCCGATATTAGGTTTGCATCGTTTTTCTACATGTGGTTGAGCCGGCCGGAACTAGACATAATTGTTCTCAAGATGTGTAGGGCAGACAAAATGATTTGTAAAACTATTAATATCGACAAATAACTTATTTTAACGTATTCTTTGGAAATATACTTTTTGGTGGTTCTTAAATTCACCTCTCAACAATGCGAAAATTTGTCACATTTTTTGACTAATTTTTAACTGTAAATATACTAGCAAAAGCCATGCTTTGTTTGGATTCGCGAAGCATTATTTTGTAAAACAGATATTTGAAAGTAACAATATTTTTTAACATTATTTTTGCATCTTTATTAAACAAAACGTTATTGTTTTGGCGCATTAATTTTTGTTATTTATGATGTAAGACTGGCATTATAAAATATTTACGAAGCAAACTTTTACAAAATATTTTTAAATTTTCAACTAAAAGCTCTTTTAGAGATGTTTTTACAATTTCCAGTAGCCACTGGTGTTTTTTAAAGTTGTTTGAAATATGCATGTTTCCAATCTTTGTAATTAACATCAAATAATCTTTGATAGCTATTTTAGAATAATATATTTGAAGAGAGCTTGAAGAAAGTTACTTCTTCAAAATCCTATTTTCTGGAAAAACATTTGAAATCTGCTCTCGTTGATACTATGAATTTTTAACTGTAAAACTTTTTATTCCTATTTCTTTGTTTTTATACATGTTATCGTATGAGAATTTTTGATATTGTAGAATTTTTCGTAAGGAAAATTCTATTGAATGCTTAATTTTGAAGAATTTTCACTCTCGACAACGTTGCGTACGATTTTAAGCCAACTTGTGTCTATATATCCTCAATATCTACAACTGCTTCATCTAATGTTAAACCTTGGGATTTATGAATTGTAACAGCAAAAGCTAACTGCAGAAGAAATTCTTTCCTTGAGCAATTTATGCTTCCATTTTTCCAGGTTTTAATTATTGGGGGAATTGGTACGCACCAATTCTTATAAGTTAAATTATTGTAGTATTCAAATTTATCCATGATTATTCGCGATATCTGGTCTGGTGGCTTGTGATTTTCTTTATTACTGCAACAAAGTCTAAAGTCCCGATTACTAAACCTTTTTCGGTCCACAAATAAGAACGTAACATTACTTTAGATCCAAATGATAAAGTAAGAAATGGTTAAAGTCCATTTGACGTTTCTGAATCGGCCAACTTTGCTTTAGTACATTTATAAAGAGCTTGAATCGAGGAAACAACTTCACGCAGTTCTTATAATTTTTCATTCATATAACAAATTTAACAATTAATTTTGTTTGTTTACAATTCTTTTGTTGCCACTTTACAAACAAAAAAAAATCCCATAATACAATTCTTTTAAAATGTTTAAGTGTCATCTGAGCAAACGATGTTGCGGAATAATAAAAACATATTTTATTTATTAATCATGATTCTATCTATAACTACTTACTCCATGATTTATATTTTTTTCTCAAAATATACGCGTTTCATTTTTTATTTATTTGCTAAAATGCGTCCGTATTGGAAATGCATGTAAAATAAATTAAATAAAATAATATTTTTTTAACGTTTTACTGTAAAAAAATTATATTGTGCAAATCTACAGATCATAATTTATTTTTGTGTTAAATTTGAAGTTAAAATATTGAATAGTCTTTTTGTAAAGCGTACGACAAATTGTAATTTGAGTGGACTAGTAGAGGATTCGCTTCGCTCATCCTAATAAAATTGACAAGCCTGACTATTGATGAGATTTGTAATCGAATAGCGTTTTCCATTTTTGGCAAATAAGATACTTGTATATACATGTTGAGATATGAGAGATTCTTGTCACGTGATTGCAGATTTTTCTCTTTTCGCATGCTGTCGCTTCCGGAAATTCTATTCAAGACACTAACTTTGACAGCATTTTCCTAAATTGCTTGTGTCAAAAAATGGATAAGATCGTTCGATTACCTAGTTTCTGAATAAAAGTACCTGTTAATCTTATACGTTTCCAAAAAGAATTGAATTCAGAAATGTATCAGAAAGTAGCTCCTTTGGATTTGAGATATTTAATAAAATAATATAGGAATATTTTCATAAATCTACTTTTTATTATACAGCTTCAACAGTTATGATTTTTTTTACTTTCTTTCTTTTCTTTTATTCTAAACCGTATTAATTTTTTAATGAATCTTTATTTGAATGTTGGAAGTCTAAAAATCTAAGTAATCATTAATGTTGCTTTTGTGTATTTTCTGTAAAATATACTGTAAATTCATCCCTTAAATATATGCAGTATTCTTTAAAAGAATCTTAAATGTATGATAGAAATCTGAATATTTTCGAAATAGTAGAAATTGTGTCGGGCCAGAACGGGCAGGGGCGGGCCTAGAAATGTCAAAATATAAACGGGCCAGTATAAACGGGCCAAACAAAGTGCCGTAAATGGCGGCTTGTACCGAGTATCTTTGAAACAAGAAAATACAGTCGAGTCTCTCTATAACGAAACTCCATACATCGAATTTCTCTATATAACGAATTTTTAGTAGGAATGTTCCCCTTTTCGCATGACTACATTAAAAACAGTCTCTATACAGCGAATATCTATCTCCATATAACGAATTTTTTCATAAATTGGTCTTAATATATTTAGTTTTAAAAAAGCTTCGAAATCATATGGAATCAATTTTCCATCACTTATTTTTGATTTATCGTTCAGTGCTGAGTTTTTTTTGTATTACTTTTCTCCTTGTTCTTTAAACCTAACGAATTCATCCCACCTCCCACACACCTTTCCACATCCTTCTCAAAACAGAGTCAATTGGATTGTTACACATATAAGAGAGGAATCAATGAGAGGCACATAAGAGAGGCCTTCAAATGGGAAAATGTTAATTACAATTTTTCATTCCTTGCTAAAATTTGAGCTTTTTTGAGAGCGTAATAATTTTAAAATCAAAGCAACAAAAAATTACAGATATCTTCGTCTGAAATTAATGAAAGTCTTCCTTATTTAATTTTCATTAAGCTTTCAAATAAATGTCTGTTCCCCCTTTTGAAATAGCTTAAATAATTAAGAAATAAAATGTTAGGTTAATATTTACTTTTAAACATTCCAAATTCTTAATTAAAAAGATCAAAAATAATATTTTCCCAAAATTTACATATTAAATACGATTTTTAACATCATTCTCTATGCATCGAATTTCTCTATATAACGAATTTTTTACTGGAACGATGGATTTCGTTATATAGAGACTCGACTGTATTTGTAACAAGTGGGAAATTGCACGTCAAACGTAGCAAATGAAATGCGTTCGTACTATAAGGAAGTAGTTAAAATATTCAAAATTGGTGTAATAGTTCACAATACTTTAAGATACAATAGAGTATCCGAAATCTTTTATGAATCCCTATAAAAAATATCTGCTTTGTATTATACAAGAAGTAATTTGCAGTAAATCTCATCAACGTATTTCAAAAAATGTGAAAAAGTTTAATATTATTAAAACGCGCCCCAAACAATGTTCCCCCTTATACCGTTATGTAATGAATACTTTTGTTTAGCCCTGTAAATTAATAACAAATATTATTTGCACCCCAGATTATACAGAATTTATGTTTTAGTATATACTTCATAGATGCATATCGATTTTACTATGTTCGAAAGAGTGTAACACCATTAAAATGCACTTGAAACTATTTTTTTCCAATTGGCCGTAATATTACGGAATACTTCTGATTGTCCCTGTAATTAAACTATGCATCCTATTTTCATAAAATTAGAAATGACTCATCAAAATTATGCAACAATTGTATATTTTAAATTTCAAATGATTCAGTTCGATAATTTTTCCTCTGTTATATGCGGACAGACGGACAGATTGAACGACGACTATAGGTGCTACGTATTTACGTAATTACGAATGCAACTAATAAGGAAAATAATCTTTAACATATTGGTTATGGAATAGAATAGTTTTTTTTTTTCCTTTTTAGGTGCGTTCGTAATTATATAAATGCGTAGCACCTATAGTCTCCGTTCCGTTCGTCCGCTTGTCCGCATATAACAGAGCAAAAACTACCCAATCCAATCGTTTGAAATTTAAAATATATAAATGTTCCATAATTTTGTGAACTCGTTTCAAATCTTATGAAAATCGGATGTTTAGTTTAATTACAACGACAACCAAAAACATTCCATCAATGGGGAAAAAATAGTTTCAAATGCATTTCAGATATGTTAAACTCTTTCGAATATAATAAAATGTAAAATTGATATGCATATATGAAGCAGAGACTAAAAAATGCATCCTGCACAGTTTGGGGTGTAAAGAATATTTGTTATTAACTTACAGTGCCACACAAAAGTATTCTATTACAAAATGGTATACAAAGGGAAAAACACTATTTTGACGCGTTTTAGTACTATTAAATTATTTCACATCTATAAAACTGATATATGTTGCTGAGGTTTACTACAAAGTTATTTCCTGTATAATAGAAAGCAGTTAGTATTTACAGGAACACACAAAAGATTTTGGACTCTAGACTGTATTCAAAGTACTAAATAAGGTATCCTGGGGTAATAACGCCACGTTAAGGTTCTACCAATTTTCACGGCTCAGTTTTAGATTGTATTTTTCAAACAAATATATGATTTGATACAGCAATTCATTGACTATATATATATAAAAAAAATTAACAGATATGTATTCATAAAATGTAATGGCGTGATTTTTTGACCAATGCTATTTGGCGTTATTACCCACCTATATGGGTAATAACGCCATGCAAACAAAACTATGAAATAAGATAGAATAATGGCATGTAGATTGCCCAATTCTAAAAATACAAACTCTAAAACCTTATAAATTGACAAATTGCATTCTAAGGTATTGAAAATGTTCAATTTTTTGTGAAAGTGTAAAAAAAAAATGTGAAAGTGTGAAAAATAAAGGTGTGGTGTGTGTGTGGGGGGGGAGGGTGGCAAAAGAATATCAGATCGTGAGCTTCTTTTTGTTTAAAAAAGACCGTTTAAATAGAATTATTAGAAACATTGCACGGTTTTAAATGTGTTTGTTTGAATCAGTATTTAGGATGTAGCTCGGCCACTGTTGGGAATCAACCGGGGTATTAATGCCATGGATTGGCGTTATTACCCCGGTATTGTTATTGCGCAGTACATTTTAAACTACAAATTATCTCGAGAAGATAACCAAAATCTTCTACAACATTTTGAAAGTACATGAAATGCACTACAAATTTATGTAGTAAACAAAGTATTTCCGGATAAAAAAAAAAAATAGTCTTCATATCACAAAACGTATCGCGCAAATCTTAGATCAAGCGTTAATTTTAGTTGCTTTTAAAAGCAATAAGACCTAAAAATGGAACAAATTAATTTGAAGCTGTTTTTTGCGATTTATATGACTCAAAACCCTTCTGCGCAGAGAACATGGTTGTCATTTACCAGATTATTTCATAATTATGCATAATATTAGCACTTGGCGTTATTACACCAGACCACCTTACTATTACACCTAGATTTGAGTATTTTAAAAATGTTGTTATTGTTTGAAAGCATCTCATTCTCTACGTTTGACATGCAATTTCCAAATTGTTTTTTTAATTTGTAAAAAAAAAAAAAAAAAACGGAATTTTCAAAGGGAAAAATTTTTTTATTGTAGCGCCTTGAAAATCGATCTACTATATGCAAACATTTATATTAAAATTTAAGGAAAATTAGTCTCGTGACTCTTCATCAATGCAAACATCACATACAGTCGTAGAAAAAGAAAAAAAAACATCCCCTACTAACTTCTCAAGAAATTATCGTAGAAAAACTTTACTGGTGCTGAACGATTGGAAATAAAGTCTACTTTTAAATGATGTATATAAAATTTAGGGGGAGGGGGGGGGCATCTACATATTAAAAGGAGCCCAAACTTCCTTTTTTTTTTTTTTTTTTTTTGTTTCGGCAATACCCAATTTTAAGAAAATATATAAAATCTTCGATTCAAACTATGACAAGACACCAATTTTCAAGTCATTTGAATGATAAGATTTTAAATTATAAATATTCAAAATTTAGAGCTTCTAATGTTAAATTGCATTTTCCTGTTTTTATTAATACCTCCTTAATTTATACTCCTAATGTGCTAATTTTTTTATTTAGTAGTAATACTAAAATACCCAAACCTAAATACATTGAATTTGTAATTTTTATAATTTTATGATATGAATTAAGAATTGTGAATTAATATTCGAAAAAATTATGAATCGGAACCTACAATTACTTGATGGATTTAGATTTATTAAGACCTGCTTTATGGAAATGCGAAATTTCAGATTTTTCTTCGAAGTAGTTTTGAAATTATGCTTAAAAAATGGCAAGATGATGGTTTAAAGGGCCGTCTGCTTAATATTGCTTGTTGCTACAATAATTTGTTTGTTGCAAGAAAAATATTTTCATTTATAAAGAAAAAATACCATATTGAAAAAAAATATTTTCATACATTTAAGTATTTTTAAAAATAAAAGCCAGATAAAGAACGCCGCAGTTGCATATTAATATCTAAGAAGTCGTTTCCATAGCAACACAACTGAATCGATAATGCTCAGTTGGACTTAATTTTGAACTTGAAGCAATTCTAGTTAATTTAAATTTTGAATTTTGTTTTAAACAGTAATTTTTAATAGTTAAGTTTCAATATAAATACATATAAACATCGATGTGACAGAATTATATTTAAGACAAACTAAAACTGACAAAACTAAAATTATTTAAATTAACTTTATTTAAACAAAGTCAACACGAAACATTTTTTTCTCTCTTAAAGTTTGTTTGACATAAAAAGGAATTTTAATTGTATTCCATCGCCAACCGATGAAGAGTCTACAAATACAGAAAATTTCGTTACTTTTTATAGACGTTCTAACTAGGTTCTGCCGAATTTTTTTAATAATCATAGATATCCTCAAGAGAAGAATTTTCTTTAATTTTTTTTCACATTTTTCGGAGTATGCCGTGTGTAGACCTTCATTGTAAGAAACACTTATTGTGAAAAGGTTAAAACTTCGATATACAAAAAAAAATATATACATTTACTTTTATAAAATAAAAGCCTGTATGTAACATAAAAACACATGCATCGCTGTATGTCAATTAAGCCTTTCAGGGGCAAAACACTTCCATTCCTAAAATGTTGAAATGGATGAATGATACCACAATTTACAGTCAAATATATTTTTAAATAAGAAAAGTTATTTTTTATATAATAATTATTAATAATTAATTAATTAATCGATATAATTAACCGAAATTTCCTTTACCAAAATTCTGGTGCTAATATGGCGTTTGAGAATTAAAATTAAGTGGTTTCATAAACTTACCACCGTCCCTCAAATGTTTAAACCAATTTATGTGGAATATATTAAAGAAAAAATACCTGTCAACAGGGGAATATTTTCCCTCCTTAATTTTGTGTATTGTAATTATAACAAAGTCAAAAATGGGTTAATTTGTGAAAAAAGAAAAGAAAGAACTACTATATTTAATATTTTTCACATATACGAGACTATTTAATGAATTATAATCAACCTTTACTATCTGTTGCAAAAATAGCAAATCAATCATTTAAAAACGAAAACGAACTCAAATATATATATAAATATACATATACTATTTTTTCTCTTATCCAAACTCACTTCTGGCATACCAAAAAATGGTACGTTTGAGTTGCCTGAACTAAATTCGGACGATTACAGGCAAGTTATTGAATATTCCCTTTAAACATACCCATATACAGGATAGTTACACTTCTCAACATAGCACAATTTCGGCTTTTTCTGCGGCAAATATAGGGAAAATAAATATTCTTATAAATGCAACTTGATTGAAAACTGTATCTCAATTTACTGATTTCTTATTTTTTATTTGTTTTTAAGTAATTTTCAAGCATGATTTTTTATAATATCTATCTCAATAATTGGCAGCCCGATTACGAAAAATTAAAGTTTTTCTACTTATATACAAGTATCAATAACTCAGCATTTATTTATAGCTATTATCTCATAATGAAGCTAAAACTTCCACAATAAATAAATAAAATAATATAAAAAAATATGAATTATTCACCCTCAAAGTAACCCTATTGATAATCTTAATTAACGTAATTTCTGAACTGAATCAAAACGTTTTTCATTTTAATTACATTAAACTAATTTTGAATAAAATAATTATTAAAGAACTAGAAATTTTCGGGGCTCTAAAATTTGTGGGCTCTGGAAAATTGCCCTGCAAGTAGGTCGCTGTTACTGCACTGGCTTAGTGGGCGCAAGAAAAGCGTTGTCTTGTGGAACGAATAACGTCCTCTGAGATAAGCTTATACAAAGTTAACAGTTAACGAGAAAATTCTATTTCTATAAACAACTTTTTATAAATTGTGAAAAAAAAATTCATTTTACAAATTTCTATTACTAAAGATCGTGATCAAGTAATTGTTTGGTTACTAGTTACAACTTGTCAAAAGATAAGACTTTGTAAGATATCCATGCATAAAACCATTTTCGTAAGGAGCATCCGCCAAAAATGCTTTCATGAAGAACAAATGGTGGTTTGTTCTTGTCAATAAACTTTATATGTGAAAGCAGACTGGGTACGAATGTTAAAACATTTAATTGACTACTTTCGAAGACAAATGCTGATATTATTCCAAAAATGTCAGTTTGCAGTGACATTCAAGTTGATGACCCAATAAATAGAACGCTTGATTTCGCGAAGAGTTCGATGACAAATTGCACAGACCTCAAACGATATAGTTTTGCATTAACTTAGTAAGGATGATTAAAGATAAAAGACGTGCATTGCACGTTTATAAAGAAACATTTCAATTTTTATTTTATACGTTTTAGCCATGTAATATATGCAAGAAAACTGTGTCATTGATCGTACGATTTATCGTTTTTATATTAATCGCATGTGAGCGATTTACATTGCATAAATCGACATTTAAAATATTTCAGATATATTTTTCTGATACTCTGTAATATGCTTAATAAAAAATTTTAATATATGTTATTGAACCTATTTTTAATATGTTAATATTCTAATGTTCTCTTTGTAATGTGTTACAACAAATTATTTCCAATATGTGTATACCGGATAATTCAAAGTAGAGGATATGGGATTCATCGTAATGTATTTTTTTTTTTTAAATGAGATGTATACATAATAAAGTGCAAAATTTAATTTTTATGCACCTTTTTTTTCTAAAATTTACGCTTAACACTGTCGAGCATTATGAACATTGCTTTTCTACTAACAGCGTTATTATCTATCCCAGAAAAAAAATTTCAATAAAAGTATATATTTTTAACTCTATAGTAGAGATAATTGTTCCTCATCACTCGCTACTGTTTCAGTTTGGTTCAAGGGGCTTTAACTACAGCACCTATAGACTATGAACTGCTAAATTTTGGTTCAACATTGAATCAATGTTTGGTGCTGCAGTTGCTGTCAACAAAAGATGGTGAAACATTGTTTCAACATTTGGTTCTAAGTTTGTTTTATAATTTGGCGAAACGTTGAACCATCCATTTATGTATAGTTCAACTTTTACATGTATGTAATAGTTGCTTGTACTTGTGACTAAATGAGTGGTTTGCGACCCCATGTTCTATGGCAATTTTTCAACCTCTTGACATTTACTATCACTCCTCTGAATTTGTCGGTTGAATTAGACAAAATCATGTATATCCGAAGTTGTCTGTAGATGCTAAATTTTATAAATTAAAAAAATTCAGAAAATTTGGAAATGTTTTAGGATTATATTAAGACGAAAATTTTTTAATTGAAAATTATTTGAATACATAAGAGCATCACATCTCATTTCGAATACATAAATAATTCATTTTAAGTAGATTCTTAATAAAAGAATGTAATTATGTGTTGGTCGTAATCGTAAAACAATCGTTGCCTTTTCTGAAATTGACCTTGTCAAAATTAAAAGATTTTTAACTGACTTGTATAAATTTGAGCGCAGTTAAATTGCCGTTTTGTAGATTCAATGTAATGGTACATTTTTTAATATATGGTGTAAAGAGAAGAGATTGTAAAGGAAGTATAAACAGTGATACTTCCCTAATAGGTATGTGGCCTTTAGTGGATCCATTATTAGTAAAATAAAAAGGCAATTGTGACACATTATTTAAGAATTAATGAAATTAAACTATCTCATTAAATGAATATTGCATCAAAAGGTAGTGCTTATAAGTTTAAAAAATGAAGAAAATTATAAAAATTAAATATGATATACACATGAATTTCAAAACTCGCCATATCTAGAAAATCAAATTTGGAGAAATCGCGAAAAACCTCTGACCGCGTCCATTGGTGTTCATACAAACCAAGTTTTTACAATGACAAAAATACACGCTAAAACTAACTTTATTTTGCAGATTGCAGTGCTTTTCGATACGGCTTGCGAATAGAATACGTTGATAGAGAAGACACAATTTTCTTAATTGGATAAGGGGAGTTTTGATACTCGTGTCCTCATATGTACTCTACTAAGATGATTTTATTAATATCATTTTTATTTGAACTTTCCCCATTCAACCAAAGATTTCGAATTATAATTATAAATTATTCCCCAAATCACGACCGCGGGCTGTGTGAAAACAAATTGTTTTAAGTTATTTTAATTTCTAAACCAAATGTGCACAATCCTTTAATATTTTCATAAATTTTGCATTCTCCCTAATCCTCTTCTTTAGAATAATTTTAATCTAATTGCCATTTCAACTTTTGCTTCATGTTTAGGAGAGTCAGTGACCGGAACATTGGAACTTTGGAATATTTTAAAAGAAACGCAACGTTTGCAATTTCACTCAATTTTTCTTTTGCTCATCATTCTAATATGAAAAATCCTTCTAAGCGAATTTTCTTGAAACCACAGTAGCTTCATAAAATATTTAAATAACCTTCTGTGATAGTGAGGTGAATTACTGTATACTTTATTAAAATTTATAGTACCAAAACAACCTTAACCTTCCTTGATGAGCTCACGCATGAGTTTGCATTATCACGAGAATCGATCACGCAAAATAGGAACAATATGCGTGATGATAGTATATCTACTGTAATCTGAATCACCAAATGCTGTACCATATTTCCCGTTCTATATATATAAAGGTATTTCAAGGTATAAACAAACACGACTGAATAATCAAAAAAGGTTTTTCCTTAGGAGTCCATTGACCATCAGTGGTTCACACTTTATTCCTATTAAAATTTCACATTTTCTCTACCGTCGCGTGTCAATTAATAATATAAACTGTTGTATATAAAAATTTTGAAATGTTAATACTTTCATGCATGAGAACCTCATATGAGGCTGTATTAAAATAAAATTTGAGAACTGTGCATATTTTATTCCTACTCCTTTATCACATATGTAAACTTAATGCCATGGGTGAGATTGTTCGCGACACGAACCAGAAAATTTTGCTTTAATCATAAAAAAAAAACTCCATTCAAACCAGGCAAAAAAAAATACGTTATCCCGAAATGTGATGTACTCTCCGAAACTGATATATTCAAACACAAAACTCAAAGTGAAAGAAAATTAATCAATAATTTCATGCGATTAAATCGATTATTCTTGAAAATATCTTAGTCCATATTTTGACGTTTCTCATTTTAAGATATAATTTCAATGTTTTCTCACATTTATTGATCATTTAGTGAAAGAAAATTAATTGATAATTTCATGCGATTAAATCGATTATTCTTGAAAGAATCTTAGTCCATATTTTAACGTTTCTCATTTTAAGATATAGTTTCAATGTTGTCTCACATTTATTGATCATTTAGTGAAAGAAAATGAACTCTGTCCTGGCACTACCTATGCATGTCTGAGAGGGGAGAATTTAAAAGTTAACCCTTCACTATCTGGCACATACCTAAAAACACAAATAATTCTGATTGTGGGCCATGAATTTGGTCAATATGATAGCTGTTACTCATCAAGAACAGTCCAAAGAATGGAATAACTCTTATTTTGTCCATCTCAGATGGTTGCATTTGACAAGAAATTAGAATTTGTTCTTCGGAAACAAAAAAATTTTGATCAAGCTATTAAGGCAAAATTTACTTTTATTATTTTTTCTGAATATTCAAAAATATTAGTATAAAGAAAGCTAGTTAAGCAGAAAACATTAATTCATTTAAGCCCATTTAATTGTAAATATAGCAATACAATATTTAAAAACCCTAACTGCGTACATAAGTTACATACAGTCGACTCTCGTTAATTCGAAATCGGATAATTCGAATCTTCGCTTAATTCGAACTAAATATGAGGTCCCGAAATTTTCAATGGCAGAATAACGTTAAAAATTTTCATTAATTCGAACTCATTTCTCTTGACTTCGTTTAATTCGAACTAACGAGAATTCCGATTTTTCATTTTTTTTCTCTTCTTTCTCACGGATTTCAGATCATTTGAGTAACTTTTTTTCTTTGATTTTTATAAAAATTGTTCCGAACAAGTATACATATAATCCAATGCATTCGATATCAATTTTCTTAGTGCCCCGTCTGTCCATGCCCATTAGTGACGCTTTCATTTTTTCTTCAATTGTGCTTTTTTCTAATATTTTAATTAGTTTATGTATTTATTCATTCTAATTTAATATTAAGGGTGTTCTTAAATCAAAAAGGGCAAGATTGTGACACATGCTTTAATTTATTTTTGTTCGGAAATGCATGAAAATAGCAGGTGTTATTATTCAGAAACTGCCTAATTGCACTCAATGTTCAGTTTTTTAAAAAACACAATAAATTTTTCATAACAAGCCTTCAAAGTTGACACTTTCGAGCACATTTCTCGACGAAAGCAGAAAAACGGGTGATCTCCTGATCGAAATAGCTTAGAACTGGATAGGTAATTTATTTATCATAAAATGGAAAAATAGGTTCGATTCGAAATCACTTCCATAGTCAGGAATTCCAATTTTATAACTTTTTGTTGAAAAATGAATTTGTAAATGTGCCAAAACGTTTTTCGCTTGTTGAGCGGAGCAGTTAAGAACACCCTTAAGTCATATTCTAATGATAACAGACGAAATAAATTTTAAAAACACTATAACATTAATTCCTTTGTAATAGTACCATATTAAGCATGCTTTCATTTCATATTTTAATTCGAACTTTGGATAATTCGAACATTTCTTGTGGTCCCGACGAGTTCGAATTAACGAGAGCTGACTGTACAATAAAATATCAAATTTTAGCTGAAAATATGAAATTTAGTTTTTTAATTATTTTACCCGTTATTAGACCGATATATAGATTTCAAATATTATTTTTTTCCCACAAAAATAGAAAAAATCGTGCAGTGATGGGTTAAATGCTAAAAGGCACTGTGTCCAAAAATTGTAAAATTTCCAAACTAGGTTCATTTCAATCATCGATTTAATTAGGGCAAAATAATTCTAAAATTGCAATAATATGAATTTTATCTTTTTGTGGATAAAAATGAACATATATACATGGTATACACTCTCAATGGTGTCCAATGACTAATTCCTAAACCATTAGTCAACAGACACATAGTTCCAGTTATAAAAATGTTTTAAATGAGGTAAAGAAATATTTTAAAGGCGATATGGGTCACTACAAAAAATTCTTTAAAATATACGAATTTTAATTTTTTATACCGTCCCCTGGTCTTATATTTAGTAACGTTTTCCTGTTACAGTGCCGTTTATTTAACACTAAAATTGACCGAGTTATAAAACTTTAAAAATGAGTGACTTATACCACTTTTCTTCAACGAATATAAATAGGCTCGGCCATGATTTGAAGGGTCATATACCAAGTGCTGGAAATATTTGAGGAACTTAATTCATGTATATCTGCGCTTTGAAAAAAAATCGTACAAGTATTACGATTGGGTTAACTTTTATTAAGTTTCAGACTGGCTAAAATAATCGTATTTTAGCAAACATTTTATTTGGTAAAAGGATTTGAGACTGTTTCTTTTCATGATTTCTTTTAAATCAAATTATGTTATTTTTATAAGTTTTTATTTAACTTCAACGATCATATGTATGTAAATGTGTATTTTTCCAATTCAAAATTTTTACTCGAACTTTAACTCACTTTCAAATATCCGATCGATATTAAATTTTACATACTGACGTAAATCCGATGACAATCGAATGTTATTTTGATTTTCGTTGGTTACCATTTATACTTATTTTACAAGATAACACAAAAAATTTCGGATAAATTACCGCCAAGAAGTTCAAGAAATTTTAGATTAGGTAACATGAGACTTCGATGAGTTTTTTTTTTTTTTTTTTTTTTTTTTTTTTTTTTATGTTTTATTAGCACTGAATCTGAAAGTTACTTTAATTTTTAACCATCATGTCAAGATTTTTTGCAAATCATAAATTGCTAAAGTTAAAAAATAACAGAAATCGGACACTATAAAATAGTGGAGATAGCTGTGATTTTTAACATTTAATAATTGATTTTTATGTACTTTTAGCACTGAATCTGAAAATGACTTTCATTTTTAACCATTAAATTAGAATATTTTTGAAAATCTTAAATGTCAAAATTAAAATATAACGAAAATCTGATACTGTAAAACAGATGCAAAGCTTTTTAAAATTTAATTTAATTTAATTTAATAATTTATTCAAATGTTTGCTTAAACTAGGATTTTTACAGCTAAACAGCTGAGTGATCTGATGAAGTGAGGGAGGAAGTCCAATTTTAACTTTTAACTTTTTAACTTTGAAAAATTTACAATTTGCGAAAACTTCTGACTTGATGGTTAAAACTGAAAGTCTTTTCGGATTCAGCGTAAAACATACATAAAAATCAATTATCAAAAGTTATCACCAATCACAACAGTCAAATTTTAACATGAAATTTTCCCTGTTTTTCTTTTTTTTATCGTTAAAATTTAGGATTTGCAAAACTCTTTACGTGATGGTAAAAAATGAATACCAAGTTAGGATTCAGCATTGCAAAATATATAAAAATCAATTATCAAAACCTAAAAACATGACATAACCCAACTTTTCCAGACTAGTGTAATACAATAGAATTTTAAAATATGTTTCAAATTGAAAAAAATTGGGGCTGTTAATTTTCATCATTTTATTTAACAAAAATTCTGTTTTTTCTTTTTCCTTGGAAGTGTATGACAAATTGTATATTTTGCATTAATTTGTCAAATTTCAAATATGCATTGCAATGATAATTTTATTCTCAATCTTTTTCTTCAATCTGGCGGCATTATATTTATACTAAATTTGCAAATGACCTCTAATTTGCAGAAAAAAATATGCTCCAACTTTAAACAGCTATTACTCGGCCAATTTTAATCGTAGAATAACGGGAATTTTTTGTCTATATCTTGACCGTGCAACACAAACTTTTTACTAAACATAACTATAGGGCCGAGTGACCATATAAAAATTTTAAATTCGTAATATTTTAGAATTGTTTTTATTGACTCAAATAGTTTTAAAAATATTTCTTTATACTACAAAATACATTAATAATTAAAAATACATTATGTAAGAAATGAAAATATATTATGTAAATAACAAATAGAAATATGATTAATTTTCCAAGTTATTTTATAATAAAAGAAGTGCAAATTATGAGATAGTTAAATAGATTATTATTATTTATAATAAGTTTATTATTGTTACTGCATTTCTTATTTTTTTTTCGAAATGTTTTCCCTTGCCAATTATATTTATTCAAAAAATACTAAAATCATTCGAAAATACGAGACAGTTTTTTGCAGGGGGATTTAAAAACAACTTGTTGATAAAAATAATCCAACCATACACAGAACAATCGGAACCTAATTATTCTTTAAAGATTCTACGAACAATTGACCAGTGTAGTCATGCATTAATTCAAATCTGCTAGTTGCCTATGAAAGAGCTATTTTTGTAATTATCTTTGCTCATTAATCTATACTGATAAGTTGCTTCTGTACATTACTTTAAAAAAGAAAAAACTCTGATGATTGATTTCTATCTAATTTACTATTTTTCTTTTCACTATTTCGAGTGGATTTTGAACTATCAAAAAACATTCATGCGCTAACAAATGTCGTGATAACTGCAGCAACTCTTATCAAGTGAACTGTTCTGACAGTTAAAACATGAGAGCTAGGATCAAAATTCTTTATTTTCTTTGCTAATCATCTGATAATAGAGCGGCTGCCGACATTATCGTGGAAGAACCATTTTTGTCCGACTTGAAAATGTACGCTTCACATATTTTCTCTCAGCTCCGCTTGTTTCAAAAATAAGTTTCTCAACTAGGATCTCAAGCATGAAAGAGGCTAACTTTCTCCCCATCACGATCCTAGATGACCATTGAAATATTTAGAAAGATCAATGAACCAACTAACAAATGAACGCTTCAAAATGTCAAACATTCCAACAGTATGTTGTACACGGATACTGCAGAAAATTTATCAGTAACCTACAATGAAATGCTTGGAGGGACAATTATTTGCCATTATTTTGTTTAGTATAAGTGCTAAAATAAGAAGCAATTTTTTTAATATTCTGCGATGTCATCGAATATTTTTTGAAAACACTTTCACGTCAAAACATTTTTTAACTGCTTGATAAATTTGTTTAATCATCTAGAAAGTGATATGATTTTTCTCTGTTTTTCTGAAGTTTAAGCGGAAAAAATAACGACTTTTAAAAGTTAGATAAACTTATGAAATATTAACAGAAAATCTTATTCGAAATTCTAAAAAAATTCTCCATTTTCCCAAAATAGGAATAAAACATGGTCATAAATCTTATAAAATTTTAAAAATAAATGTAACATTAATTAAAAGTACTTTAATAACATGTTTATCTTCTGGACTAATATACAGTTATATACGATTTTTTTAAATCAACAAATTTACATATAAATTAATATTTATATATATAATTTATAAAAAAAATGTGTTCAAAAGTCAGTATCCTGACTTGTAATTAGTACCATCTATGTTCTTAATATTAAACACATTAATAATAAAAATAGTTTTCGAATAACAATTAATTTAATACATTCATATAATAAAGTATTTTATATACCTACATGGAAAATAATTTAAAATAATTTCATTATTTTTTCATAATTGAAAAATTACTAAAATGTGTGTAACAAAAAAAATCATTTTCATAGATGATTGTATTACAATCAATATTATCACTACAATTAGAAACAGAGCTCCATTTTTTTTTTTTTTTTTTTTTTTTTTTTTTTTTTTTTCACAGTTTGCATGACGTTTTATTTATTAAGTAAATGTAAGTAAATATTCTCAGTTGGTATCATTTTATTCTTTGATGAATTTTGAAGTAGCTTGTTTTCAGGCTTCCACTTAATTTCAATCATTTTCCTGGCTCATATAAACTGTTAAAAAAAAGTGTGTTCCTTTACACCAAAAATGGTGGCAACCAAGTTACTTCCAAAAATAGTGTAAGGAAAAACCATCAATAAATTGGTGTGATGAACCACCAGTAAACAAACGCTACTTTTGGTGAACATATTTTTCATGTAAAAACACACTACCACTCATTTAGTGTAATTTTTACAGTGTAGAAAAAAATATAGGTGTGTGGAAAAGTACATGCAATATCAATACTTAATAAAGCTATATTTTAGAAAATATATGCATTAACTTTAAAACTTTTAGTGAATATGTGTAAGCTTCTTCTATCTTTATCCTTCAGCAAAAAAAAAACAATGACAGTAAGGTTTTAAAAATATTTTTCCTCTCTCACAATAAACAATATTTCTGATGATGCTAATTTTCTCTTCGTATACAGAGATTAAATAATAACAAAAATACAGGTACCATATATTTATAGTATCCATTTATTAAAGTTTTAATGCTTGTAAGTTGCCAGTTTTGGGAGAATGACATGAATAATTCAAATGCATAGATAAATGAATAAAAAAACACTGAAAAAGAAATTTTCGTTAAAAATTTTAAATAAGACATTAATTTGTTAAATTTATTTAAAATTACTTTATTAATTTAATTGTAACGTGTCTTAATAAAAATAATAAAGAAATTACAAAGAGATTTTTAATAAATATTTTTTAATATTATTTTCTCTGGCAAAGATAGATTTCTTTCTGTTATGACATTTTTCTGCAACTATTAATCTTATCGTGGATCTTAATCGTGGCATTTCAAATTTTATAATAAAATTTATAAAAGAGGAAAAATCGGTTGACAAAATTAATATCTTTCCAAAAATTTCCGATTTTTTAAGGACCTATTAAAAATATTGCATTCTGAAAAATTTAAATACATAATCTAGTCAGGGTAGGGCTTCAGCCCCCTTAGATCCCCCCGTGAATGTGCCAATGTACATTGCACAACAACAAACTCTCCGGTAAAATCAAGTAGTTAATCAATTTCGAATAAACAAATGGTTTAATTAAAAGGGTTAATTAAAAGTCGAGTTGTTCGTTCGCTGTTATTTTACAAACTGTAATGCCACCAAAAAAGTAATTTCTAAATCCATTAAATCAAACATTTGTGTTCGACTTTTACTTGTAACTGATATGCTAAAACTACGAGATCATTCAATACTTTTGAGGAAACCTGTGTAATGCCTGTTTTCACATATAATGGCTGCTCCCTTTCCCATGATTTTACTTTTTTCATAAGTCTCCTTTTGAGATGGTCTTATTTCAACTTCATTGGGATCTGAAAATGATATACTTTGTCGGTCTGAATATTTCCTTGATTTTTTTTAACTTACTTTATAGGTTAAATGCTCAAATTTTCAAGAAATACCCCAGTAGTTGGTTATATTGAAATAAAATGACTTATGAATAGCTAATTTCTGGTTCCAAGTAAAATCTTATAATTTTTATATGTATGCAGTCATCTTTTACAAGTAATAAGCCATCAGCAAGAAATTGTCGGTATTTTTTATTGTATTAGTAATTAGCGATATTTTTACTTTCTTCTGTCTTCAATAGAAGAAAGTATTGTAATCGAAATTTTTTCGACTTCCAGTTTCGGACGGATTTACACGTTTTAGGGGTCAGAAATTCTAAAAAACATGTTTTTACAAAATGTGTGTCTGTCCGTATGTTGCCATTCTACCATCAAAAGGTATATGAATATGCATATACCTTTACATGCATAGAATTGAACAAAATTTTTTGCAAACGTTTTTGGTTATGGCAAGCAGGTCCTCCTTCATTTTTGAAATATTCCGCCGGAAGGGGGCTCTGCAATAGCGATTTTGTACGATTTTCAATATTTTACCGACTAAAAGTGTATGAAGTTATGCATCGAATTGAACCAAATTGTTTGTCTAATTTTATCCCCTTCAGATCTGAGGTACACAAATGTGTACCTCTATTCTTTTTCTCATAAAAACTAAACTGTTCAATTTTTTTTTTTCATTTTTATTTTACTTCTATAAAGCTGAATGTTTTTGCTTTAAAATGAAACCAATAAATATCAGCACTGATGAATATTACCTCATAAAATAAATATTGTTTTCATCCGAGTTTCGAAAATACCTTCAAGACATTGTGGCCAAGAAAGTAAGCAATATTCACGATTATTTAACTTAAATGCTTTACGATAAATAAAATTTGAGCATTCGCTGATTTGAGCATTTGCTGATCATTTGCTTGTTTAAAGACCTTAATTTTGTTATTGCGTAAATTTATATTACTGATAGGTAAACTGATGTTTTAAGGGGATTAGTACTTTTATTTGTAAATCTAAATTACCAGTCCCCTAAAGTACTGATTTCATAAAAATGACTCTTTCTGTCTTATGCGAAAGCAATAAATATATATTTGTGGAGATATTTTATGCTCAGGTCTGAAGAGGTTGTGGCTATAGCTACTTGGTCCTCCCTGAATTTGAAAAAAAATCCGCAGGAAGGGGACGCTGCACTAGCGATTTTTGTGCGATTTTAAATATTGTACGGACTAAAAGTGTATGAAGTTATGCATCGAACTGAACCAAATTTTTTGTGCAATTGTATAGCTATGGTTAGTTGGCCCTCCCTGAATTTCAAGAAAATCCACCGGAAGGGGGCGCTGCAATAGCAAATTTTGGGCCATTTTAAATATTGTACCACCTAAAAGTGTATGAAGTTATGCATAGAATTGAACGAAATTTTTGTGTATGGCTAGTAGGTCCGTCCTGAATTTGAAGAAAATTCGCTGGAAGGGGGCGCTATAATCACGATGTCTGTGCCATTTTCATTATTTTATCATCAAAAAGTGTATGAAGTTATGCATAGAACTGAACTAAAATTTGTGTGTATGATTATTTTTGGGTATGGCAAATAAGTCCTCCCTGAATTTGAAAAAATATCTCAATTAAATTGTCGGACTCCGAAATAGGTAGCGCTGACCAGACATGACGTAAGCCTTGTTCCAGCTCATTTAATGACTTTGGATGAGGACTTAAAAGCCGTAACCTGTCTTCCAAGATAGTCCCAAATATGTTCTATCCGATTCAAGTCTGGAAAATGGTCATTCCATTCTCTCCAAACCGTGATTCCTAAGATAATCCTCAACAGGCTTCCTAAGATCTCAGAAGACGTCCTGAATCGCTCTCCTGTGTGAATCTGGACTCGTCTGTGAAGATTACAGAAGCCCACTGTTGTCTGGTCCAGGAAACATGTTCTCTTGCCCAACATAAGCGGGCACTTCTCTGTCGTCTATTCAGGGACACACACAACTGGTCGCCTTGCACAGAGATCTGCATTGTGAAGACGCCTTTGCACCATAGTAGCGGAGATTCTTCTCCCTGATGCTGCAAAGTGGTCTGCAATGAATTGCGGCACATTAGTGCATCTTCTCCTTCGGGCCGACAGAGTTTGAAACCGGTCTTCTGCAGTTGTTGTAACACGTGGGCGGCCTGAAACATATCTTCTGGACACAGAATCTTCGGATTCATACTAATACCAGAGTCAATGGACTACACTGCGAGACACATTGAGCCGTCTAGCAATATCGGCCTGTGACAACCCCACGTCCATCTTCCTACCGCCACCACCTTAATGAATCGGGCAACGACTACTTCTAGACATTTCCATTTCTATACTCTACTGGTGTTTGTGACCAAAACTGACAACAATAGTTCAAATACAACAAAACTTACCGGGAAATTACGAAAGCTTCGTAATTGCATATTTTTCGCTCATTCACAAATACCTATTCTTTTCTATAAAATAAAAGTGGTAGCTGTAATTTTTGCATAATTTTTTAAAGCTTATTCATGTAAACTATGAAGTTTAATCTGACTGCCACTTTTTTACTGATGAATTTCGAAAAACATGTTGTACCTTAACTTTTGGAGGCCAGTGCATTTGTGCTGCAATTTTATCACACTTGTTATTATATTTTTCATCTAGTAAATGCCATGGTCAATTTTTATATGATCTTTCTATTCTTTGACGAAAATGTTACAAAAATGTGGTATAAGTCAAGGTATTACCTTAATTATCAGTTAAGTTTTAAGATAAAGTATGCAGTTATATGTAACTGATAAAAAGAAATATTTTTCCAATTAAAAATTTTTGTCTAAAGAAGTTTAGTAAAAAATTAAAAAAAATGTATTTTTTTTAAATTAATGACGGGAAGATTTAATTAGCACGATCTTATTTATTTAAAACAATTTCCGCTATTTACCTCGTCTACTTATCTATTACCACAGAAATAAAAATACTACAGAGATAAAAAGTAAGGAGCGTTTCAACCTGTTTGATATATTCTGTATAAACATTAATTTGTGAATAACTCGTATATGCGAATTCGCTTAACGTCTCATATCACGTCGTATCATTTTAGAGCTTTCCTTTTTTTTTTATTTTTTTAATTATTATTATTATTATTATTTATTTATTTATTTTTTTTTTTTCATTATACAGTGCAATAAAAAATATTCTATGAAGAGAAGAAAAAATCCGTGTAAATTCGTGAAGTTATAGGAAATACATTAACCCGACAAGAAGAAAAATTAGCAATACCGGGTCCCTATTTGATTGGTAATCCATATAGATGTTCCGAATTCCTAATGATTTATCTATGTATTTAGTATTTACTACTTTTATCGCCTATCAGTTATCAATACTGAATTGTTTAGTGCTGCCATCTACAAAACGACTTTTAAGTAATCTTTCGTGTAGCTATTTGATTTGGTCATAAATGTAGTTCTTGTATAATTCTATGAAATGTAGCGATGGAATTTCAGCTAGATAGTGATTGTAAAATGTCATAAAAATGTTTGATGGCGTACCTACAGACGAACTTGATAACATGACTGAATCAATTCCTGATCTTCAAGTAATAGAGAGAAGAATTTCTTTGATTTGACCGAAGACATTTTAGTGCTGCCATCCATTAATACTTTTTATAACAGGAGTAAAATTCTGTAGTGCTGCCATCTACAGAATAAATGTTTAACTCTCTTCAATAAAGTTATTTAGATTTGTTATCAACACAAAATTCAGTTTCGTTTTAGCTTTCGGCCCCAAATCAAAATTTCGTTTCAAAAATTCGTTTTCGGTGAAAATACCGAAACTATTTTTATTCAAAAATCACGTTTCTTCTTTCTAAAAATTTCGAACACTACTCGTTGATTTCAGCTGTATCAGCTCACATGAGACACCATTTATTGCTATAACTTTTTCATTGTTTATGATTATCAGTTACGACTGACTAGATACGTGAGTGCAAATTATAAAGCAAGTAATGCCTACATGAATAAAATTTGAAGACGCTTTTCACGAGCTCATTAAAAGTTGCTGACTTATTGATTTTTGTCAAAATTTTACTTTGTTAATTAAAAATATAATTTAATTAAAGCATGATTTAAATAACCTCAACATTTTAAATTTTGATCGTTGCGAATCCGCATTAGTATGGAAATCATGGGTTAAAATGTTTTTACAAAACGTTTATAACAGTGTTAACAAGAATATTTATTACCTATATCTCTAGTTATTATAAAATGTCTCATGATAAAAATATGGAACTTTAAAAAGTTTAAATTACGCAACGTTATTAATAATTCATTTAAGCTGGCTTTATTAAGCAATGAGAAACCCTGGGTCTGATATTCTGTCCCCCCCCCCCCCCCTCTCCCCTACTTTTTCTTACACTTTCACAAAAATTGAACATTTTTTATCACTTACATTATATATATGTGGAGTCATAAATACTCATTTAGATAAATACATTTTTCTATTTTGATCTTATTTTCATTTAAAAGTAAAAAATGATGATTTTACATAATTAAAAGGTGAAAACAGAAAAAACAGAAAAATTTAAAATATCAGATTTAAAAAGCCCGCAAACAAAATTTGGGGAACTTAGCTGCAGTATACTTTTTAATAAAAATGTTACCTTGTTATAAAAATGTTTCGGGCTTTGTTTCTTAAAATCGGATGCCTCATTATGCAACATTTTATTTAAGATTCTGGTATTATGATTTTACGTAAAAGAACATTGTCACATTTAGGGGTTATCGCGTTTAGATACAATGATCTTACTTGTAATTTCCTTAAGTATTACATTATAACATGATGGTAGGTATAAAATAATCCAAAGAAAACCAATAAGCAAAAAATCTTTAGCTTTAAACAACTGTTTCAAAGCTTTATAATTAGGACATCCAATCTTTAATACAAATTGAGGAACAAGATAGAGATGGGCAATATTTAACACAACAGGATAAATATTCGTAATATTAACCAAAAAACTTATTCAGTAACAGATTATCAAAAAGTCCTTGTTAATTTTGGAACGCCTCGTATGATAAGCATTTTAAAAAGAAGAAACAAATAGCAAGGCTGAAAATTATTTTAGGAATACATATTTATAAATTAATAAAATTTTAGTTATACAAAATTTATTTCCCAACTTATAAATCAATTTGAATTCTAAGACAAAGAATTTCTATTACTGCAGAAAACAAAAAATACCCAGCAGCATTTCGCGACAGAGAAAGAAAAAAAAAATTCCTACGCACAAAAAAAAAAGAAAAAAAAAACTACGAAGTTTTTCTTTTGACGAATCACTGTCGATCTACGATTTCAAGACATTAAAAATCCTTCTGGTCTAATTAAGGGGGCTCAGGGCTTGATCGATACGGAAAAACATGTAAACAGAGCTCTCGCTTCTAGTCCATATAAAAACAGAAGTATTCAATGTAATTAATTTAAACTTTCAGATATTTAAAGGTATCTTTGTAGTCTTATAAAATTATGAAATGAAGTGCTTCAATGTAATATAATAAGAAATATAGCAAAATTTATGTAATACAATTTTCGAAAAAAAAAATTGTGTTATATCACCAACACCAAGATATCTTAACGTTGAATTGACATAAGAGCCTAATTTTTGCTTTAAAATGATCCGGAAACTTTACTCTAGAATGAATTAAGGATATAACTATCACTCAAAAACAACATTATTAAAAAAACTCTCAAATTTGAAAATTTAAAAAATTCCTAAAAAATACAACATTTTTTTTTTCCTTAAAAATACTCAAAATATTAAACTATCTAAACTATATTATTCATTCTATAGATAATGATGTTATACACTATATTGCCATTGATTATGGGACACTTGCGATTTTAGACATTTTACTAAATATCTAGAAAAATACATGAGGAATCATCTCGAAACTCTTAGTGTATAAATATAATAGTATACGTCATACATCTCCGTGAAGATTTTTTACCGAAACTCCATAGGGGACCGTAAACAAATTAAAAAAGAATGAATATCTTTTGAATAACTCTGTCAAAACTAATGTAGCAAAAGCGCTCAAACTCTAGATTATGATTGAATGCCTTATTGTAATACACTGTGTTCATTTTTATGCAAATAGCATACATACTCGCAGAGTAATTAGGATTTTTAAAAAAATGGTCCCAAATTTTTCCAAGTTTTTCCAAGACAATTATTTGCCATTATTTTGTTTAGTATAAGTGCTAAAATAAGAAGCAATTTTTTTAATATTCTGCGATGTCATCGAATATTTTTTGAAAACACTTTCACGTCAAAACATTTTTTAACTGCTTGATAAATTTGTTTAATCATCTAGAAAGTGATATGATTTTTCTCTGTTTTTCTGAAGTTTAAGCGGAAAAAATAACGACTTTTAAAAGTTAGATAAACTTATGAAATATTAACAGAAAATCTTATTCGAAATTCTAAAAAAATTCTCCATTTTCCCAAAATAGGAATAAAACATGGTCATAAATCTTATAAAATTTTAAAAATAAATGTAACATTAATTAAAAGTACTTTAATAACATGTTTATCTTCTGGACTAATATACAGTTATATACGATTTTTTTAAATCAACAAATTTACATATAAATTAATATTTATATATATAATTTATAAAAAAAATGTGTTCAAAAGTCAGTATCCTGACTTGTAATTAGTACCATCTATGTTCTTAATATTAAACACATTAATAATAAAAATAGTTTTCGAATAACAATTAATTTAATACATTCATATAATAAAGTATTTTATATACCTACATGGAAAATAATTTAAAATAATTTCATTATTTTTTCATAATTGAAAAATTACTAAAATGTGTGTAACAAAAAAAATCATTTTCATAGATGATTGTATTACAATCAATATTATCACTACAATTAGAAACAGAGCTCCATTTTTTTTTTTTTTTTTTTTTTTTTTTTTTCACAGTTTGCATGACGTTTTATTTATTAAGTAAATGTAAGTAAATATTCTCAGTTGGTATCATTTTATTCTTTGATGAATTTTGAAGTAGCTTGTTTTCAGGCTTCCACTTAATTTCAATCATTTTCCTGGCTCATATAAACTGTTAAAAAAAAGTGTGTTCCTTTACACCAAAAATGGTGGCAACCAAGTTACTTCCAAAAATAGTGTAAGGAAAAACCATCAATAAATTGGTGTGATGAACCACCAGTAAACAAACGCTACTTTTGGTGAACATATTTTTCATGTAAAAACACACTACCACTCATTTAGTGTAATTTTTACAGTGTAGAAAAAAATATAGGTGTGTGGAAAAGTACATGCAATATCAATACTTAATAAAGCTATATTTTAGAAAATATATGCATTAACTTTAAAACTTTTAGTGAATATGTGTAAGCTTCTTCTATCTTTATCCTTCAGCAAAAAAAAAACAATGACAGTAAGGTTTTAAAAATATTTTTCCTCTCTCACAATAAACAATATTTCTGATGATGCTAATTTTCTCTTCGTATACAGAGATTAAATAATAACAAAAATACAGGTACCATATATTTATAGTATCCATTTATTAAAGTTTTAATGCTTGTAAGTTGCCAGTTTTGGGAGAATGACATGAATAATTCAAATGCATAGATAAATGAATAAAAAAACACTGAAAAAGAAATTTTCGTTAAAAATTTTAAATAAGACATTAATTTGTTAAATTTATTTAAAATTACTTTATTAATTTAATTGTAACGTGTCTTAATAAAAATAATAAAGAAATTACAAAGAGATTTTTAATAAATATTTTTTAATATTATTTTCTCTGGCAAAGATAGATTTCTTTCTGTTATGACATTTTTCTGCAACTATTAATCTTATCGTGGATCTTAATCGTGGCATTTCAAATTTTATAATAAAATTTATAAAAGAGGAAAAATCGGTTGACAAAATTAATATCTTTCCAAAAATTTCCGATTTTTTAAGGACCTATTAAAAATATTGCATTCTGAAAAATTTAAATACATAATCTAGTCAGGGTAGGGCTTCAGCCCCCTTAGATCCCCCCGTGAATGTGCCAATGTACATTGCACAACAACAAACTCTCCGGTAAAATCAAGTAGTTAATCAATTTCGAATAAACAAATGGTTTAATTAAAAGGGTTAATTAAAAGTCGAGTTGTTCGTTCGCTGTTATTTTACAAACTGTAATGCCACCAAAAAAGTAATTTCTAAATCCATTAAATCAAACATTTGTGTTCGACTTTTACTTGTAACTGATATGCTAAAACTACGAGATCATTCAATACTTTTGAGGAAACCTGTGTAATGCCTGTTTTCACATATAATGGCTGCTCCCTTTCCCATGATTTTACTTTTTTCATAAGTCTCCTTTTGAGATGGTCTTATTTCAACTTCATTGGGATCTGAAAATGATATACTTTGTCGGTCTGAATATTTCCTTGATTTTTTTTAACTTACTTTATAGGTTAAATGCTCAAATTTTCAAGAAATACCCCAGTAGTTGGTTATATTGAAATAAAATGACTTATGAATAGCTAATTTCTGGTTCCAAGTAAAATCTTATAATTTTTATATGTATGCAGTCATCTTTTACAAGTAATAAGCCATCAGCAAGAAATTGTCGGTATTTTTTATTGTATTAGTAATTAGCGATATTTTTACTTTCTTCTGTCTTCAATAGAAGAAAGTATTGTAATCGAAATTTTTTCGACTTCCAGTTTCGGACGGATTTACACGTTTTAGGGGTCAGAAATTCTAAAAAACATGTTTTTACAAAATGTGTGTCTGTCCGTATGTTGCCATTCTACCATCAAAAGGTATATGAATATGCATATACCTTTACATGCATAGAATTGAACAAAATTTTTTGCAAACGTTTTTGGTTATGGCAAGCAGGTCCTCCTTCATTTTTGAAATATTCCGCCGGAAGGGGGCTCTGCAATAGCGATTTTGTACGATTTTCAATATTTTACCGACTAAAAGTGTATGAAGTTATGCATCGAATTGAACCAAATTGTTTGTCTAATTTTATCCCCTTCAGATCTGAGGTACACAAATGTGTACCTCTATTCTTTTTCTCATAAAAACTAAACTGTTCAATTTTTTTTTTTCATTTTTATTTTACTTCTATAAAGCTGAATGTTTTTGCTTTAAAATGAAACCAATAAATATCAGCACTGATGAATATTACCTCATAAAATAAATATTGTTTTCATCCGAGTTTCGAAAATACCTTCAAGACATTGTGGCCAAGAAAGTAAGCAATATTCACGATTATTTAACTTAAATGCTTTACGATAAATAAAATTTGAGCATTCGCTGATTTGAGCATTTGCTGATCATTTGCTTGTTTAAAGACCTTAATTTTGTTATTGCGTAAATTTATATTACTGATAGGTAAACTGATGTTTTAAGGGGATTAGTACTTTTATTTGTAAATCTAAATTACCAGTCCCCTAAAGTACTGATTTCATAAAAATGACTCTTTCTGTCTTATGCGAAAGCAATAAATATATATTTGTGGAGATATTTTATGCTCAGGTCTGAAGAGGTTGTGGCTATAGCTACTTGGTCCTCCCTGAATTTGAAAAAAAATCCGCAGGAAGGGGACGCTGCACTAGCGATTTTTGTGCGATTTTAAATATTGTACGGACTAAAAGTGTATGAAGTTATGCATCGAACTGAACCAAATTTTTTGTGCAATTGTATAGCTATGGTTAGTTGGCCCTCCCTGAATTTCAAGAAAATCCACCGGAAGGGGGCGCTGCAATAGCAAATTTTGGGCCATTTTAAATATTGTACCACCTAAAAGTGTATGAAGTTATGCATAGAATTGAACGAAATTTTTGTGTATGGCTAGTAGGTCCGTCCTGAATTTGAAGAAAATTCGCTGGAAGGGGGCGCTATAATCACGATGTCTGTGCCATTTTCATTATTTTATCATCAAAAAGTGTATGAAGTTATGCATAGAACTGAACTAAAATTTGTGTGTATGATTATTTTTGGGTATGGCAAATAAGTCCTCCCTGAATTTGAAAAAATATCTCAATTAAATTGTCGGACTCCGAAATAGGTAGCGCTGACCAGACATGACGTAAGCCTTGTTCCAGCTCATTTAATGACTTTGGATGAGGACTTAAAAGCCGTAACCTGTCTTCCAAGATAGTCCCAAATATGTTCTATCCGATTCAAGTCTGGAAAATGGTCATTCCATTCTCTCCAAACCGTGATTCCTAAGATAATCCTCAACAGGCTTCCTAAGATCTCAGAAGACGTCCTGAATCGCTCTCCTGTGTGAATCTGGACTCGTCTGTGAAGATTACAGAAGCCCACTGTTGTCTGGTCCAGGAAACATGTTCTCTTGCCCAACATAAGCGGGCACTTCTCTGTCGTCTATTCAGGGACACACACAACTGGTCGCCTTGCACAGAGATCTGCATTGTGAAGACGCCTTTGCACCATAGTAGCGGAGATTCTTCTCCCTGATGCTGCAAAGTGGTCTGCAATGAATTGCGGCACATTAGTGCATCTTCTCCTTCGGGCCGACAGAGTTTGAAACCGGTCTTCTGCAGTTGTTGTAACACGTGGGCGGCCTGAAACATATCTTCTGGACACAGAATCTTCGGATTCATACTAATACCAGAGTCAATGGACTACACTGCGAGACACATTGAGCCGTCTAGCAATATCGGCCTGTGACAACCCCACGTCCATCTTCCTACCGCCACCACCTTAATGAATCGGGCAACGACTACTTCTAGACATTTCCATTTCTATACTCTACTGGTGTTTGTGACCAAAACTGACAACAATAGTTCAAATACAACAAAACTTACCGGGAAATTACGAAAGCTTCGTAATTGCATATTTTTCGCTCATTCACAAATACCTATTCTTTTCTATAAAATAAAAGTGGTAGCTGTAATTTTTGCATAATTTTTTAAAGCTTATTCATGTAAACTATGAAGTTTAATCTGACTGCCACTTTTTTACTGATGAATTTCGAAAAACATGTTGTACCTTAACTTTTGGAGGCCAGTGCATTTGTGCTGCAATTTTATCACACTTGTTATTATATTTTTCATCTAGTAAATGCCATGGTCAATTTTTATATGATCTTTCTATTCTTTGACGAAAATGTTACAAAAATGTGGTATAAGTCAAGGTATTACCTTAATTATCAGTTAAGTTTTAAGATAAAGTATGCAGTTATATGTAACTGATTCGTAGAAGTTTAGTAAAAAATTAAAAAAAATGTATTTTTTTTAAATTAATGACGGGAAGATTTAATTAGCACGATCTTATTTATTTAAAACAATTTCCGCTATTTACCTCGTCTACTTATCTATTACCACAGAAATAAAAATACTACAGAGATAAAAAGTAAGGAGCGTTTCAACCTGTTTGATATATTCTGTATAAACATTAATTTGTGAATAACTCGTATATGCGAATTCGCTTAACGTCTCATATCACGTCGTATCATTTTAGAGCTTTCCTTTTTTTTTTATTTTTTTAATTATTATTATTATTATTATTTATTTATTTAATTTTTTTTTTCATTATACAGTGCAATAAAAAATATTCTATGAAGAGAAGAAAAAATCCGTGTAAATTCGTGAAGTTATAGGAAATACATTAACCCGACAAGAAGAAAAATTAGCAATACCGGGTCCCTATTTGATTGGTAATCCATATAGATGTTCCGAATTCCTAATGATTTATCTATGTATTTAGTATTTACTACTTTTATCGCCTATCAGTTATCAATACTGAATTGTTTAGTGCTGCCATCTACAAAACGACTTTTAAGTAATCTTTCGTGTAGCTATTTGATTTGGTCATAAATGTAGTTCTTGTATAATTCTATGAAATGTAGCGATGGAATTTCAGCTAGATAGTGATTGTAAAATGTCATAAAAATGTTTGATGGCGTACCTACAGACGAACTTGATAACATGACTGAATCAATTCCTGATCTTCAAGTAATAGAGAGAAGAATTTCTTTGATTTGACCGAAGACATTTTAGTGCTGCCATCCATTAATACTTTTTATAACAGGAGTAAAATTCTGTAGTGCTGCCATCTACAGAATAAATGTTTAACTCTCTTCAATAAAGTTATTTAGATTTGTTATCAACACAAAATTCAGTTTCGTTTTAGCTTTCGGCCCCAAATCAAAATTTCGTTTCAAAAATTCGTTTTCGGTGAAAATACCGAAACTATTTTTATTCAAAAATCACGTTTCTTCTTTCTAAAAATTTCGAACACTACTCGTTGATTTCAGCTGTATCAGCTCACATGAGACACCATTTATTGCTATAACTTTTTCATTGTTTATGATTATCAGTTACGACTGACTAGATACGTGAGTGCAAATTATAAAGCAAGTAATGCCTACATGAATAAAATTTGAAGACGCTTTTCACGAGCTCATTAAAAGTTGCTGACTTATTGATTTTTGTCAAAATTTTACTTTGTTAATTAAAAATATAATTTAATTAAAGCATGATTTAAATAACCTCAACATTTTAAATTTTGATCGTTGCGAATCCGCATTAGTATGGAAATCATGGGTTAAAATGTTTTTACAAAACGTTTATAACAGTGTTAACAAGAATATTTATTACCTATATCTCTAGTTATTATAAAATGTCTCATGATAAAAATATGGAACTTTAAAAAGTTTAAATTACGCAACGTTATTAATAATTCATTTAAGCTGGCTTTATTAAGCAATGAGAAACCCTGGGTCTGATATTCTGTCCCCCCCCCCCTCTCCCCTACTTTTTCTTACACTTTCACAAAAATTGAACATTTTTTATCACTTACATTATATATATGTGGAGTCATAAATACTCATTTAGATAAATACATTTTTCTATTTTGATCTTATTTTCATTTAAAAGTAAAAAATGATGATTTTACATAATTAAAAGGTGAAAACAGAAAAAACAGAAAAATTTAAAATATCAGATTTAAAAAGCCCGCAAACAAAATTTGGGGAACTTAGCTGCAGTATACTTTTTAATAAAAATGTTACCTTGTTATAAAAATGTTTCGGGCTTTGTTTCTTAAAATCGGATGCCTCATTATGCAACATTTTATTTAAGATTCTGGTATTATGATTTTACGTAAAAGAACATTGTCACATTTAGGGGTTATCGCGTTTAGATACAATGATCTTACTTGTAATTTCCTTAAGTATTACATTATAACATGATGGTAGGTATAAAATAATCCAAAGAAAACCAATAAGCAAAAAATCTTTAGCTTTAAACAACTGTTTCAAAGCTTTATAATTAGGACATCCAATCTTTAATACAAATTGAGGAACAAGATAGAGATGGGCAATATTTAACACAACAGGATAAATATTCGTAATATTAACCAAAAAACTTATTCAGTAACAGATTATCAAAAAGTCCTTGTTAATTTTGGAACGCCTCGTATGATAAGCATTTTAAAAAGAAGAAACAAATAGCAAGGCTGAAAATTATTTTAGGAATACATATTTATAAATTAATAAAATTTTAGTTATACAAAATTTATTTCCCAACTTATAAATCAATTTGAATTCTAAGACAAAGAATTTCTATTACTGCAGAAAACAAAAAATACCCAGCAGCATTTCGCGACAGAGAAAGAAAAAAAAAATTCCTACGCACAAAAAAAAAAGAAAAAAAAAACTACGAAGTTTTTCTTTTGACGAATCACTGTCGATCTACGATTTCAAGACATTAAAAATCCTTCTGGTCTAATTAAGGGGGCTCAGGGCTTGATCGATACGGAAAAACATGTAAACAGAGCTCTCGCTTCTAGTCCATATAAAAACAGAAGTATTCAATGTAATTAATTTAAACTTTCAGATATTTAAAGGTATCTTTGTAGTCTTATAAAATTATGAAATGAAGTGCTTCAATGTAATATAATAAGAAATATAGCAAAATTTATGTAATACAATTTTCGAAAAAAAAAATTGTGTTATATCACCAACACCAAGATATCTTAACGTTGAATTGACATAAGAGCCTAATTTTTGCTTTAAAATGATCCGGAAACTTTACTCTAGAATGAATTAAGGATATAACTATCACTCAAAAACAACATTATTAAAAAAACTCTCAAATTTGAAAATTTAAAAAATTCCTAAAAAATACAACATTTTTTTTTTCCTTAAAAATACTCAAAATATTAAACTATCTAAACTATATTATTCATTCTATAGATAATGATGTTATACACTATATTGCCATTGATTATGGGACACTTGCGATTTTAGACATTTTACTAAATATCTAGAAAAATACATGAGGAATCATCTCGAAACTCTTAGTGTATAAATATAATAGTATACGTCATACATCTCCGTGAAGATTTTTTACCGAAACTCCATAGGGGACCGTAAACAAATTAAAAAAGAATGAATATCTTTTGAATAACTCTGTCAAAACTAATGTAGCAAAAGCGCTCAAACTCTAGATTATGATTGAATGCCTTATTGTAATACACTGTGTTCATTTTTATGCAAATAGCATACATACTCGCAGAGTAATTAGGATTTTTAAAAAAATGGTCCCAAATTTTTCCAAGTTTTTTCCTTATAATTTTCAGAGTTCTTAATATAAAATAATATATTTTTTAGAAAATATGACAAAGAACATTGCACACAATACCCTGTAATCAGAATTAAAAAATAATGAAAATTGTATACAAAATGAGTTGGTTTACTAAATAATTTTTTACTGCGCATGCGTCAACGATATCAAAATTTCATTTGCATATTATGTTAGCTAAATGTATAGAGCAACTTTTGTGAAAGTCACAAAATCATAACTTGAAAATTCTGAAAATAATCGTCAATTGAATAAGTTGAAAATCCGTTATTCTCAAAATGAAGCAAAAACAAGAGGGGTTGTATCCATATATTCATTGATTAGTGTCAATATAGAATACACAATACGGGATGTTACGACTACTTTTGGATAAAATCCCTCATTTTTTTGCTTCATTTTGGAAACAACGGATTTTGTCCTTTTTCTATAGACGATTACTTTCAGAATTTTCAAGCTATAATTTTGAGACTTTTACAAAAGTTGCTCTATACATTTAGCTAACATAATATGCAAATGAAATTCTGAGATCTTTGACGCATGCGCAGTAAAAAATTATTTAGTAAACCTACTCATTTTTCATACAATTTTTATTATTTTTTAATTCTGATTACAGGGTACTGTGTGCAATGTTGTTTGTCATATTTTCTGAAAATAATATTATTTTATATTAAGAACTCTGAAAATTATAAGGGAAAAACTTAGAAAAATTTGGGGCCATTTTTATAAAAACCTTAATTACTCTGCGAGTATGCATGCTATTTGCATAAAAATGAACACAGTGTATTACAATAAGGCATTCAATCATAATCTAGAGTTTGAGCGCTTTTGCTACATTAGTTTTGACAGGGTTATTCAAAAGATATTCATTCTTTTTTAATTTGTTGACGGTCCCCTATGGAGTTTCGGTAAAAAATCTTCACGGAGATGTATGACGTATACTATTATATTTATACACTAAGAGTTTCGAGATGATTCCTCATGTATTTTTCTAGATATTTTGTAAAATGTCTAAAATCGCAAGTGTCCCATAATCAATGGCAATATAGTGTATGCATGCAAAAAAAAATTTTAAGCCATTCCATCAAATAGTTTTTTAGCTCACAGGCTATCAAAGCCTGAGAGCTTATGTGACCGCCCGTTCTGTATGTATGTACGTGCGTACGTTCGTACGTAACGCGATAACTCATGATAAAAATATCCGATTTACATGAAATTTTGGATTTAGGCTTATTATGATAAGACGCTTCCCTGATTAGTTTTGAGAGTTCATTCGATAAGTATAAGAAGGAGAACGGGGGCTATTGCCCCTCCCCTTAATTTATATAAATGGGTTTTTCATGCAGAATTAGTAGATTTCGTTCAAATCTTAGATGTGGGATCATTCTAATGAGGTGCCTCCGTGATTAGTATTGGGTGTTCATTGGATAAGTTTAAAGAGTGGGAATGGGGGGGAGGTAATATCCTTGTCTTAATTTAGGTTTTTCCACGCAAAAATTATCGATTTGTTTCAAATTTTGTATAAAGGTTTATTCTGAAATGGCCGTTCGTACGAGTACTTGATTTGTTTTTGGAATTCACTGGATATGTATAAAGGGAGGATAGGGGAAACTACCCCTCAAATTTCGTGTAAATGGTTTTTCATGCAGAATTAACAGATTTGTTTCAATTTTTCGATACAGGTTCATAGTAATAAGAAGCTTCGCTCATTTGTTGTGGTATTCTTTTGTTAATTATAAAGGAGGGTACGGGCGATTACTTCCCCCTTAAGTTAGCTAAATAGAGTTTTATGCAGAGTTATCCGATTTGCTTTAAATTTTGGATGTAAGTTTTTTCTGATAAGTTGAATTTCTGTACAGTTTTGGAGGTTTAATTATTAATTATAAAGGAGGGAACGGGGGAAAATGTTTCTTAAATTACATAAATGGGTTTTTATGCAGAATTATTCGACTTGCTTCGAATTTTGGATAAAGGTTTATTATATGATAAGGGGTGTCCCTGATTAGTTTTGGGGCTTCAATGATAAGTATAAAGAAAGAAAATAGGGGGGGGGGTACTTCCTTCCTTATTTTTTTTCGAAGGACATTATTATAATAAGGCTGTAATATACAATTAGGCTGCATAGCCTGTGAGCTCTATGCCATCAGTTTAACTGGGCATCATTCTTTTTTAGTTTTAATCTTGGTGTTAGTCTTCAAAATCAAGTTTTGAGAAAACACGACTTAAATTTGAAATTATATGGATGCGGCTTTGAAAGTGTTGATACATAAATGCTTATAACTCCGTTAAAAATGTATTTCTAAATGCAATATTTCAGGTAATTTAAGTCTTATGTGAAATACAACTAGTTGCCCTGATATTGCAGTGTTTTTTCTTTCTTTTTGATGGGGAGGGGGTACTTTTCAACATGGTTGAAAAGTATACATAAATTTGGTTTATGTCAGTCCGTACTTGTGTAAATATACACAGATTACCATAAAATTAAAATGTTATTGGTGTTTACCATGGTAGTGAGGAGATTGGCGGAAACCAACGTTAATTCTCTATTGGAGCATACAACGAAATGTTGTTTTGAATGCATTTCTTACCTATCTGCTTTCAAAACTATTCTGTATATAACTCGTAAATGTGGCTGCGTTTTATATCCCACCCATTTCAGCTACCCAGCAATCTAGGCCCAGTGTTTTATTTTTGTATTGAATTTCCCGAAGAAGGCATAAGTTTTCTATCTATCAAAGTAGTTTACCTCTTCTTTGTTTTCACTGACATTGGATGCTACTGGTGTGACCTGCTGCACGTATATTTTTATACCAAAGAGGAAGCCGAGTAATGTATTAGGTTCTTAATTGAACCTATTCAGCAATCTATTATCTTCATTAAATTTTCATACAATTAATACATTATGATTGGGAGTTCTGTTACCAGCACATTTTTTCAATCAATTACATTATATATATGTAATGATACGCCTAAAAATTGATTGTTTGAATTCATTTTCTAGTATGTCATAATTTACTGTACCTATTACATTGAATATATTTTGAGAAGCTAACTGTTTAATATTATGACGATCGTCACAGAGGATTGCAAACAAAATTTGCGTGTAAAGCAACAACATTTCGAAAGAAGTTTTAGTATTTGTTTTATGTCGTTTCCTGTGTTGTTTCGTAGTCGAGTAATTTCTAATAAGTTTTTAGACCTATTCTTTAGATCTGTATTACATTTGGTATAAAATATTTCGCGGTATAAACTTTGATTATATATTTTGTGAGTGAATCTATGGACTCTGATTGCCAATCTGTGCTTATATAAAGCGGAAAATTTTATTCGCTTTATGGGTTTTTTTTTTTTTTTTTTTTTTTTTTTGTGCGAGATGTTTTCTAAATTCCTATTCCCCATTTCTTCTGAGAAATAGCTTTCCTTATGAATTATCTTTGCAATCTCAGACAGAAATTTCTAGTCTATTCTGAGTATCTTTTACTTAATTTGAGAAAAAAAATTTCAAAATTATTATCTATTTTATAAAAAAAATTGCAATAGAAAGTGAATAGTACGTAGACAAAGATTTTCTTATCGATCCAGCTAATCCATGTAGATTATAAAGTTTTACATCGACTTCTCTAGTAATTGACGCAGAGGAAATTCACTGGAGTTGAAGTAGCATATGATTCATTATTATACACAATTCTAAGTTTACCCAATGAAAAATGGTTCACAGCGACAAATCGAATTCTCCTAAATTTAATTGAGTACTTATAATCGATTAGAGTCTGTACATTCTCTCAAAAAGTACTATGCATTATAAGTTTATGCCCAGGACAGTTCACCATCAAATATTGTTCATTTATAAAATGGGGATCTAAAAGTTAATGGGAAATTACCTGGCTACGAAAATACTTAGAAAACGGCATAAAACTAATGCAAAAAAAAAAAAAGTTATTTACAACAACGGTTGCTCTGCACGTGCAGGACAAATTCCGATTGCAATTCTCTCTGATGAACACCAGAAATCATATTAAACAGCTCGCTTCTCAACATATAAAAAATGCAAAAGCAGAATAAATGATGGCATACTTATAGATGAAATACCTGAAATCATCTTTGAAGCAGGTCATTACGTAAAAAAATATAATTGACTGAAAAAATGCTGTGATAATAGAACTTCTAATCACTTTCATCAACTGAATTTAAGTTTGACAAAGATAATAGATGGCCCCCTAATAATATTCCTGTACATTACTCTGCTTGTCATTTTTTTGTACAAGCTGTAAAAATATACATTAAGATAGTCACAGCAGCATGTGGATACAAAGAACCTATAAACTAGGTGGATGCATCGAAAACATGCCAAATTTTGATAAAGAAAATCACAAATCAATATATAAATAAAATACTGTACTAAGATGATCGAATTGTTGGGACGGATGGTATATGAAATACAGCCACTTCCACTACGTATGTCCAAGGTAGTTTTGAAAAGAAGAGCTGTATTAAAAACAACAATTCATTGTATGTCCTAATAGAGTGGTAATGCCGTTTTCTTACCAAAAGTTGTCTGTTTTGCTCCAGCTATACGGAAAAAAGATATTGTTTTATAGTTTAAATATGTTAAGCATATAAATATGAAGGTTTAAGTAACACTTTTAAATAATAACCAGCTCTGTAGGAATTTTTTTATTTTTTTGAAAAAATGTCAAAAAATGACAAATTTTACCCAAAATTTCGATTTTTGGAGCAAAAGCGCAGACTCAAGCCATTTTTTTTCAGCGGTAAAATTTCACACAGTTGATGTACTAGTATAAAGGCAACTTTTGGCACCTACCCGTTTTTGATTTTTAAAAAATAATTTTTTTCGCTCCACCCTAATCAACACCCTCCTTTAAAACATAACCAACCAGCCTCCAAAACACACCCTCCAAAACCTTAACCACCCTTCAAAACACTCCCTAACATAACACTCCCACACTAACATAAAACATAACCACCCTCCTTTAAAATTTTGATATATATATATATATATATATATATATATATATATATATATATATATATATATATATATATATATATATATATATGTGTGTGTGTGTGTGTGTGTGTGTGTGTGTGTATGTGTGTGTGTGTGTGTGTGTGTGTGTGTGTGTATCCATTTCTCTATTTATTGGTTGTGGTAGTTCTAAATTCTTATTCTTTAGCTTTTTTATGGATATACGGAGATAAAATCACAAACTTTATTTATAAAAACCAAAGCATTTAGGTCCTAATTAATCTGTCTTGGTTCTACTATTGTCCATCATTCTATTTCGCTTCTTTTATTATATCTTTATATTCCATGTTGAACAGTTTTATTGTCGATGTAATAAATTTCTTTTTTATTTATAATCTCACAATTGCTCTTAATTTGTGATGGTTTGATATCCTATAAAATACTATATTTGGTGTAGTCTACATTGATTTTGAAAATTCCAAACATTCCTTTTAATTGATTGTTTCATTTTCTGTTGATATATATTGTTTGAAAAAATGAATTAAAAGGTATATTTGAAATATGCAGAACCATTGTATATTCAACAGACGCTATATTTATATACAGCTCATGTTCAAAATATTAGAATAATTACCTTTTTTTTAGAAATTGAAAATATCGTTTGGTAATTTAATGTCTTTTAATGAAAATATGCAAACGATATTTTTATTAAGAACTTATTGTTGATTAAACTTACTTGTTATCTTAAATTTAATATCATTTTTGAAAAGATTAATTGCAAAAAAAATTATTTTGAAAAGTCAAAATATTAGAATATTTATTCAAGTGGTTCAAAATATTAGAATATTTCACATTAATTCTCCTTTAATTATTACCAATTCTTAACTGGTGGCATCATTGATTAAATTCAGACTATTTTATTTAAAATCAGTATTCTTTTTTGCAGTTTGTTTCTTTTTCGTCTTAAAATGGGCCGTGTGAGTGATATTCTTGAATCTACTAAACTTCGTATGGTTGATTTGTATCGGCACGGTAAAAATCAATGTTTTATAGCGAATTATTTACATTGTTCGCAATCGAGCGTTAGTAAAATACTAACACAATATTCAAAAATTGGAAAATTTCAAAATAATCGCCGAAATGGTGGCCGAAAACCAAAAACATCTGCTAGAGATGACAGGAAACTGAAGCGTATAGTTAAGAAAAACCGTTTTAAAAGTGTGCGATTCTTGCACCGAAAATGGAAAGAAGAAGGAGTTGAAGTTTCTACATCGACAACATTAAGACGTCTCCATAAATTTAAATTTGAATCTCGTGTACCGAAAACAAAACCTCTCATGACTGCAAGACAAAAGCGTATAAGATTGAATTGGTGTAAATCAAGACGTTTATGGAGCAATGAAGATTGGAAAAATATATTATTTAGTGATGAAAGTATGTTTTGTGTTTCATATGGTAATCAAGGTATTCGAGTTTGGAGAATGAAGCAAGAAGCATTTGATAAAGAATGCCTTAAACGTTCCGTAAAATTTGCTGCTAGTGTCATGGTTTGGGGTTGTATGAGTGCAGAAGGACCTGGAAAGTTATGCATCGTCTACGAAAAGATTAACTCTCTGATATATCAAGAAATTTTAGAATATTACATGATTCCATCATCAGAAGATTTATTTGAAGATGATTTCATCTTTCAACAAGATTTAGCGTCCCCGCATACCTCGGTGTCAACTAAGAATTGGTTCCGCCAACGCAACATTAAGGTACTTCCTTGGCCACCAAATTCACCAGATCTTAATCCCATCGAAAACTTATGGTGTATAATGAAGAAAAAACTTCAAGAAAATCCTCCTTCAAGTAAAACTGAGTTAGTGGCACGTATAAAGTCTTTTTGGGCTAATATTGATAGAAATGTTTGTAAACACCTTATATATAGTATGCAAGATCGATTGTACGCTGTTATGAAAGCTAAAGGGGATGCTACAAAATATTAACTACCATTTACTTCATATTCATAAGGTAATATTGTTGCGTAAAATAAAATATTCTAATATTTTGAACCAATCTAAATTTTATTCTAATATTCTGGTGTGTTTAAGGAAGCTGTATACCTAATTTATTGTGCTGTATTTTATATTTTATAAATGTTAAAATCTTATCTAAACATTCCAGATTTAATTTATAAGAAATTTAATTGCATTTACTTAGTATAAAAAATAAATAAATGACAAATAATTTTTTCTTATTACTTTTTCTCAATTATTCTAATATTTTGAATATGAGCTGTATATACAAACCATTAAATTTAATACAAAATACCATATTGAAACATGGAAAAAAATTAATTAAAGTAAATGTGATCGAAATTTGTGGTACCAAAGTAGAATTTTCATGCCGACAAATATTTTGGAACTACATATAAAGTGATAGTTATACATATATATATATGTATGGTTAATAATTTCAATATCCTAAATCCACTAATTGCCTATTCTTTTATGACATCTATCATTAATCCTATTAAATTCTCCTTAAATTATTGTCTTACTCAAATTACTTAGCTTTTAGTTTATTCCTAAATTGTATCATTCTTTTTGAGCATTTCTGTTATTTAGAGTGAATTCGAATGTTTTTAAGAGAGACTATTTTTTTTCTTTTCTTTTTTTACTTATTTTATCCCAAGATCTTTCGCGCGCTGGGATATTTTTTACTCTTAAAATTATTACACTGCCAACTGGCAAAACTCTTTACAGAATTATTCTCGTTGGACGTGACATAGGCTTCCCACGTGCCTTTGATTTCACTCATTGGCCAGAACGCACAACAGTAATATAGATAGTGTTGTCAGTCCGCTATAATTTTTTGTATTTATAAATGCTTGATAAACACCAGCGTTTTAAAGTTATTCCCCTTGTTTAATGACAGACTAAATGAAGGAAAAATAAAGGAAGATCATATTTTTTCAAAGAAAGCATATCAATTAAGCTTTTTTTTCTTTTTCTTTTTTTTTTTTTTTTTTTTCAAGTACGAACTGGTAAAAGTGATCTTTCTCTCTATATACGCAGTCCAGTCATATTAATGCAACCACCTTGTGATTTTTGACATTTTGTTAACTATCTGGAAAAATACATGAGGAATTATCTTGAAACTCCAGGTGTGAAAACAAAATAGTACAAGTCATATAATCACTCGAATATATTTTTTTTTCTGAAATTCCATAGAAAATCGTCAACAAATTGAAAAAGAACGAATATCTTTTGTATAATCCTGTCAAAACTAATGTAACAAAAGCGGTCAAACTGTGGACTATGATTAAATAGATTACTGTAATAAACTGTGTTTATTTTTATAAGGATAGCAGATATATTCATAGAAAAATTAAGGTTTTCATAAAAACAGACCCAAATTTTACAATGTTTTTTGCTTATAAATTGCAGAATTTTTATTATAAAATAAAGTTCTTTTCAAAAAATATGACAAATAATTTTGTACACAAAACTCTGTAATCAGAATTAAAAAACAATAAAAATTGTATGAATAATGAGCAGGTTTAATAAATAATTTTTCACTGCGCATGCGTGAAAGGAATCAAAATATAATTTGCATAATGTGTTAGCTAAATTTATACAGAAACTTTTGTGAAGGTCTTTCGTTGATAGGTTGATAGAGTAAGCTCAAAACCGTTGTTCCCAAAATGAAGCAAAAAGATGAAGGGTTATATCCAGATTCAGTAGTACGTGCAATAACATGTATGCTGTATTCACGCTTATCAATTGATGTATGGATACAGCCCCTCATATTTTTGTTTCTTTTTGGAAACAGAGGAATTTGTGCTTATTCTATCACCGATAATTTTTAGAATTTTCAAGCTTTGTTTTAGAGAATTTCACAAAAGTTGTTCTATATATTTAACTAACACATTATGGAAATTATATTTTGATTGCTTTCACACATGCGCAGTGAAAAATTATTTATTAAACATGCTCATTAATCATACATTTTTCATTATTTTTAAATTCTGATTGCAGTGTATTGTGCACAGTATTGTTTGTCACGTTTTCCAAAAAGAACAATTTTTTTATATTAAGAATTCTGCAAATTATAAGCAAAAAACATGGCAAAATTTAGGACTGTTTTTATAAAAACCTTAATTTTTCTATGAGTATCTATGCTATCCTCATAAAAACACAGTTTATGATTTGACACAGTTTATTACAGTAACCCATTTAATCATAATGTGCAGTTTGAACGCTTTTGCTATATTAATTTTGACAGGGTGATCTAAAAAAATATTCATTCTTTTTCAATTTGTTGATGGTTTCCTATGGGGTTTCGGGAAAACATCTTCGAAAAAATATGTAACTTGTGCTAAACTGTTTACAAACTTGGTGTTTCAGAATAATTCCTCGTGTATTTGTCTAGATACGAAATGATTAAAATCTCAAGGTGGTCATATTAATTTGACTGGATTGTGTATTATATATACATATATATATCATTACTATTTCTTCTAAACTCCTTTCATATGTGCATTCTTTACTTTTTTTTTTTTTTTTTTTTTTTTTTTTTCTAGGGAAATTTGGAATCATTTTACAAATGAATCTGAAAGAACTAATAATCACATAGAAGGATTTCATTCCAACTGAATAAAAGAGCTGGAAAGCCTCATTTGGAGATCTATCAGTTCATTAATTTACTAAAAGAGATTCAGGGAGAAAATGAAGCCACTATGATTATGCTGAATATGGGCATCAAGGACCCACCAGGAATGAATATAAAACATCAAAAAGTTAACGAGAAACTTGGAATTTTAAAAAACAAATTATTGACTAACAATTTTAATGTGTATGAATACACTGATCAAGTTGGTTACCTACTGCATTTGAATGAGTAGTTATTATAGATTAACTCTATCTTCGTAAATAAATGCATATTTAAGTCTCTGATTGTCTATTTACTTAGATTTCCAACTGTGTAATTTTAAGTAATTTAAGACCGAATTAATGATATTATTAAAATTAACATTTCTTTTTATTTGTAGGAAGTCAAATTTTTTTAATGTTGCAAAATAGTGGAAAAGTATACTTCTCCATTCAGAGGGAGATTTTCAAACAATTGTCTGCCCAAGAACACAAAACATTGACACATTTTTTGATTTATTTTTCTATTTTAAAAGTGGTACATGCAGAAACATGCAGGTACCATTATTAAAATGACCTGTAATAAGAGGGGTTTTCATTTCTCGATGAAATAATTGCATCAGTTATTAGCTATTATTGTTAGCTAGTATTGTCTTAGGAGTTCGGTTTTTTCCTCTTTCCTGCGATATCGCGTCCGGAAATTTGGATCGAAATGACAACTTCTACGGCATTTTCAGGAAAATTTTTGCTTGTAGTACCAAAAACAGAAAACAAGTAACACAGTTCCAGTACATAGTTTCATAACAATTACTATAAGATTACTAATTTCACAATTTTCCGAAAAAAAAAATGGTTTAAAAATTGTGTCAGGAAGTACCCAGTTTGGATTTGAGATCATTCTTAAATAAATTTTGTATTTATCACTAACGCAGCGAAGGAATAGTTGGGAGAGAGGGTGGGGGAGGGATTGAGTGGAGAGTAAAAATTTCACAGAGCTTAACCTTTTATACTCCGACGGTACTTTAAACTACCATTAAAATAAATTGTCATAAAAGTAACCCATTAGTGCCTGAATTATTTTCTTCATTCAAATTCAAATTTTGCATTTTCCCATCACTTTTAAAGCAATAATAACTTCTATCTTAATTTATCGAGTACTTTGTCGCTAGAAAAAAAGTATTTATTTATACTCCTTTTTACGGGTGTGAAATGCGCTTACTTGATTTTTTTAAACTGTCCCAAAAATGGGACGCTAGGCACTAATGGGTTAATTTAATAAATCGATTATTTGCAATACAGTTTAGAATGAGTAATAAATACTTTACTTTATCTTGATCCAAAAGCATTATTGGTTGCTCAAAACAAAAATATTTTTAAAAGAATGATTTCTAAATAAAACATAAGTCAAAATGCAATATATTACCTTCATTTAATCATAAAATATGTATCGCATGGACCTTTTAAAAGCTCACTTTTTTATTTAAAAAGTAGCTTCTATTTTATTATTTTATTTGCAAGAATTTAAAATATACACTTCATTTAAAACTTCTTAGTATTTTCGGCCAGCATTTCCCCGAGGCCATGTTTAGCGTATGTTTTAATAACCCATTGCTGTTCATTTATACAAATACGTCACTTTATTTTGAAATGGGAGAGTCAATGAATATTAGAGTTGAAAGTAGAAATAGCAGTCTGTTGGATTGAACTTAATTAGAGAAAAAATGTATATTAACTGTGGTTCCATTTATTTTATTACATCGCTTTGTTCTCCTACATCACTTTAATTTTCTAATGCGTAACTGGACAATCGAATTATTCTATTGCTACCAGTTCTAAAAGGAATCTCATAAAGACCAGCTAATTCATCTTTCGGTGTCGGATCTATTTCCGTAAAAATTAACTTTTTTAATTTTCTTGCTGAACAGGCTATTAAATTTATATTAGGTTTCAATAGATCATATCGTAATTTCTGGTACAAACCAGGAAAATAGTTGAAACTTTCATATATCATTTCTTTATGGTTTACTTGCTTGATATTTTTATGAAAACTGAATTCATAGATAAGTTTATTAATGAAGTTTGTTGAAAAACAGTTTTCTTGAGTGATATTTCGAATGGTTGGATATTAAGCTCTTTAAAATATTTACCTAAACATACTTTAAAAGCTAGTCAAATAAAACGATCAGATCAAATAACACGATTCCATAGTAGTATTATTGTTCATAACTATTTTTATGTAAAATTGTAGCATGCAAATTTTAAATTAGACGAGCTTTAAAAGTATGTTCAGATTCATTTTAAAACATAAATCATGATACTTGCAGGCATAACCAGAGGCGGATTATTCATTAGGTTGAGTATGCTGAAGCCCAGGGGCGAAAAGGGGCCTCAATATTAAGATTTTCTTTCGGGTTTTCTCCTCTTAGTTGAACTTGTATATAATGCAAAAGAGGAATGAATTGCAATATTCTATGTTGTACATGTTTATAGATTTTTGAAAATTATTAAAACGTAGATTGTATTCTGAATATTATCCATTTTTAATCTCTTCTATTTCCACAAAAAAAAAAAAAAAAAAAAAAAAAAAAAAATTGGCATGCATTTATGATAGTTTTACACAGAACCACGGCGGTCGAGCCAAGATTTTTTAAGCAACTCTACGAATAATATATTTTTAAGATTTTTTAAACTTTAAATCAAACGTTTTGTCTATTTTCACCCTTTAGTTTTTAGCTCACAGGCTGTCTAAGCCTGAGAGCTTATGTGCCCGCCCGTTCTGTATGTATGTGTGTAATGCGATAACTCATGATAGAAATGTCCGATTTACTTGAAATTTTGGATATAGGTTTATTCTGATAAGGCGCTAGCTTGATTAGATTTTGGGAGTTCATTTTATAAGTATAAGAAGGTGAACGGGGGCTAATGATTCTCTTCTTAATTTATATAAATGTATTTTTCATGCAGAATTATCAGATTTCATTCAAATTTTAGATACAGGATCATTCTGATGAGGCTTTTCCATGATTACTTTTGAAAGTTCATCAGATAAATATAAGGAGAGGGGACGGGGCTAATCCCCCCTCTTAATTAGATAAATGGGTTTTCATACAGATTTATCAGATTTCATTCAAATTTTAGATATAGGATCATTCTGATGAGGGCACCTCCATGAATAATTTTTGGAGTTCATTGAATAAGTATTGGGGACGGAAGCTACCCCTCCCCCCTTTTTTTAGATAAATGGGTTTTTCATACAGAATTGTCAAATTTCATTCAAATTTTAGATATTGGATCATTCTGATGGGGTGCCTCCGAGATTAGTACTGGGTGTTCATTGGATAAGTATAAAAGAAGGGGGATGGGGGTAACCACCCCCATAATCTAGGTAATGGGTTTTTCATGCAAAATTTACCTATTGACTTAAAATTTTTGATATAGGTCCACTCTGATAAGACGCTTCCCTGATTTGTTCCCTGATTAATTGCGGGGATCTTTTGTTAAATATAAAGGAGGTTAAGGGCGATTATCCCTCTTAAGTTAGCTAAGTGGAGTTTCATGCAGAATTATTAGATTTGCTTTAAATTTTGGATGTAGGTTCTTTTTGATAAGTTGAATTTCTCAATAGTTTTGGAGATTTAATATAAAGGAGGGAAAGGGGGATATCCCTTCTTAAATTACATAAATGTGTTTTTATGCAGAATTATCCGACTTGCTCCGAATTTTGGATACAGTATTATTATGTGATAAGGCGTATCCCTGATTAGTTTTGGGGGTTCAATGATTAAGTATAAAAAAACGAAATGGGTGAGGGGCTATTTCCTCCCTTAATTTGTTTTTCGAAGGGCATTATTATACACTGTTAAAAATTTGAAATTTTTGCTGCATCGTCACTCCATCGCTTTTTTAGAATATTTCTATTTTGACCAATGTGAATCCTCCATAATACATTGAAGTAATCGTTTTCTATATAAGCGGTGGAGTGACGATGCAGCAAAAGTTTCAAATTTTTAACAGTGTATAATACCCTGTTCACACTATGGATAGTTAAGATATCTCAGGCCTGGAACTCTCTCAGAGAGTTTTCAACTTGATCGTGCTAGATGCAGAAACAACCACTCACTCTTATATTTTATTGGCTATAAAGCTTCCCTTTTACTGATCGGCTGTTGCAGCCGTCTTCACTTCAAGCGCATGCACATACGTTACATCTGTTCAGTTCAGAGATACAATGACATTCGCTGAGATATCTTAGGTAAGTTTTCCAATGGGAACAGGCATCCAATTCCCGGAGTGTACCATTTCAAACACGACAATTTTAAGATATCTTATATTTGTGGTGCGAACAGAGTATCAGGCTATAACGCACAATCACTGTGCATAGCCTGTGAGCTCAATGCCATCAGTTTAAGTGGGCAATATTCTTTTTATTGCATCTCTTCTCTGCCCCCCCCCACACCCCTTTAAAGAAAACCCTGTATTTTACATTTCTGATGATTAATATGATTCAATATGATTATTCTGACTTTAAATGATTTCTATCCGTGTATTAAAAGTTTGAGTGCTGCTATAATGCAAAGCTATTAAACAAAATTCAAAGAAATTTTATATTTAGTGTAATAATGAAGAAAAAAAAATCTGCCAGAGAGGGAAGATATACAAATTGGAAATTGCACATCAAACGTGGGAAATGAGGTGCCTTCGTACTGTAACTAGTTTTATAAATATTCAGACCTTGGTTCAATTATGCAAAAATGCATGAGCATGATATTTGATACGATTCATCATCATCATAATCAACCATTTTCAATCCACTGCTGGATGTAGGTCTCCCCCAGATTTTTCCAATGTTTCCTATCTAGTGCTTTCGTCATCCAGTTTACACCGGCAACTTTTCTAATTTCGTCACTCCACCTTACCTGGGATCGTCTTCTTGATCGTTTTACATCTCTGAGATACCACTGTAGTATGTTTGTGCTCCAGCTACTGTCTTGTCTTCTTCCAATTTGCCCAGCCCATTTCCATTTTAGCTGTTTAATTCTTTCAATGATGTCTAAAAACTTTTGTCTGATTTCTTATCAGGTTATCCTCTTTCTGTCTCTTCTAGTTATGCCTAGCACACATCTTTCCATACTTCTCTGTGTTTGTAGTCTTTTTATCATCAGTTTTGTTAGTACCTTTGTTTCTGCTCCGTAAATTAATGCAGGCAAAACACATTGATTAAACACCTTTCTAGAGGTATATTACTCTTCAGAATAATATTGTTCTTCCCAAAAGCACTCCACCCACTTCTTATTCTTCTATTTATTTCATTCATGTTATGTACTATTATCCGATGATATTTCCTGTCCAAGGTACACATAACTTTGCACTTCTTTAATCTCAGTGTTCTTGTAGACAATTTTCTTTTTTGATATAAATGAATTGAAGTATTAGTAGTATTTTCTTAGTGTTTTCTAAATTTATTTTTAATCTCACATTAATGCTAGCTTCTGCCAAATCTTTTAGCATATTTTCCAACTGTTCAGGGCTGTTATTGAAAATTACAATGACATCAGATATTCCTCATTTATTCTAATCTCTTTGTTTTCCAAATCCAGCTTCCTGAAGATATTTTCTAAGACAGCACTAAAAAGCTTAGGTGAAATGGAGTCTCCTTGTTTTACTACTCTTCCGAGCTTGATCTTCGCTTTTCCTTTATTTAAGCGGATGGTTTCTGTTGCTTTCTTGTAAATCTTCTTCATGTTATTGATGTGAGGTTTGTCTATATGTCCTCCAGAAATTCTACTACTGCTGATATGTAGACGGGTGTACATCAAGTGCGCCTGCCCGTGGGAGATCATAAAGTGCGCCAACAGCTTCAACCTTACCAGTATGGAGTGCGCCGGAAGAGGGTGAGATAAGCAAGCCATCATTGTATTGAGGGTTGCCTTAGAGATTTTTTTTCAAAAAGTCTTTTGAACGCAAATCCAGCCATAGTAAATCTTGGCGACAATAATCATAATACTTATATGTACATGGTCTGGATTCCTTTAGCATTGCATTACATCTTATAAGATATTCAATTCAATAAATACAAATAAAATATTGAAGTGACCTATAATTCCTCAAGTAGAGGATATTTAATTTTTTACTACGAAAGTAAGGGCACTTCTGATTTAAATTTGTCCGGTGCAAACTGCCACCCCAAATTCTGCTAGCTCTTTCAAGGTATTCAAATGATTATCTACTGTTAATTTAAAAAATAATAATAAAAAAAACATTGTTATGAAAATTTGTAATTTGATTCGTAACATTTAGAGAAAAGGATTTTTTTTTTCGTTTTGAAAATCCATAAAATCCATGTTATCATAACTTAATAAATTTTATGCATAATTAAAAAGAAACTTTTATTGTTTTACTTATTAGTACAAGAAAAAAGTTTTACAAAATAAAAAAGTATTTAAATCCCATAAAAAAAATTTCTGCAACTTAAAAAAGTATATATATATATATATAGTATCTGTACCCTATATGGACACCTTAAGGAAAATGAATTTTTTTCAAGTCAGAGGACTCCAAAAATGTGTGTCCACTATCCTTGGACTATTGACTATCATTATTAAAATTAGCAACCTTGTAATTATTCTGGTTTAATTTATATGATAAAAACAAAAAATGTTTACAAGTGTCCATATAAGGAACTACCTGTCCCTATTATGGACAGGTGTTTCCTTATTGACTTTCTACACAGTGTGTATGGAAGAACCACTTTTCTAAGGGATTTTAGAGGAGAGGGAATAAAAAAAAATGTATCTTAAAGTATTCGGAGGAGGAGGAGGACAGTAAATATCTTCAGAACATGCATTTTCGAAAGGGGAGGATCATTCTCGGTTTTTACCCTTCGAAGTCCCATGCAAAGCCCCTTAGTTACTAACATTATGAAATAATATTGTTGGTTTTGCTTAGCTTTATAGCATCTGTCTGCGAATTTACATCTGTTATTACTCAGTCCTCACAGCATTGACAAATAGAAACTTTTTCACCATGAGCAGTAAGTCCCACATAATCCTCATGAATATATCTTCCACATGTGATGCATGGCCGCATGTTTGAAAAAGCATCAATACTGCAAAAGAAGCAGTAACAGCTCTCCTTTGTTGAGGAAGTCATACCATTGGTACCTACGATTTCGCTAACAGATATCCTACTATGGGGGAGCTTCTTTTTATTTTTCTGCAAGGTTTTTTTTGAGGAAGGTTTTTGGGGAATTGTTGAAATGGCATCTTGTCGAACAAAGATTTTACCACTTTGATGACTTTTCAAGTTATTGCTTGGCAACGTTGAATTTTCTTCTTTCTCACAGTTGTAGTCGATGGGGACATAAGCTGTCCATATTGGGAACCGGGCGTAGTTTTACTAAATCTTGTACCAAATGAATAAGGAAAATTATTTTAAGCAAAATGTGCAATAGCAATCGAAAATATGTTTTATTAGCTTTCTAAAATACTCCACTTTTCAACATTTAATGTAATTTTACCATATCTAATAAGAATTTAAGCTTACAAGTAATTAAGATCAGCACATCTCGAAACAACAGGTTTCCTCTAAATGGCGAACAGCGCGCTTTTTTACACTTTCCAGCCTTAATTATCTTTTCAACTGCTTTTCTTCGCGAGAATGTTGAGCCATCTCTCGATTAAAATTATTACCTTTAAAAATATTAGGAGTATCCATATTGAGAGCCCTGTCCATATAGGGTACAAATACCTTATATATATATATATATACATACTTTGACAATCAAGTTCGGTGAATAGTCCTGTAAAATTAATGTAGATGAAATATTAACAAAAATTACCATATCATCCTTCAAAATAGTCTTTTCCCATAACTATGCACCGCTTCGATCTGCTATACATGTCCTGAGAAATTTGCAAGAAGCCTTCTTTTGGGATGGAGTTCAAAACCTTCGTCACGTTTCGTTGGATGTCAGCAATATGGTCAAATCTCAGTTTAAGGTTTGGTTTTAAGCTTTGCAAGAGACCAAAAAGAAATTCATGAGGGGTGGTGCAAACTGAACATCCACCATACTCGCCAGATCTCAATCCTCCAGATTTCTTACTATTTTCACCATTCAAACTCTCTTTGAAAGAGATTTGACCATATTGCTGACATCCAACGAAACGTGACGAAGCTTTTGAACTCCATCCCAAAAGACTATTTTCATCGAAATATCGCAAAAACGCTATTTTTGTCAACACATCGCAGATTCCGTCAAAATATAGCGAGAAAAACGCGATTTTCTTCAAAATATCGCGAGAAAATGCGATTTTGTCAAAATATCGCGAAAAAACAGTGATTTTCGACAAAAAAACCGTGGAAAAAATACGAATTTTATCAAAGAATTGCAGAAAATTTGCTGTAATATTGTTTTCAGCAACTTTTTTGCAATTGAGTGGCAAATTAAACATTAGCTTGCCATGTTTATTAAATGAAAACATGTTTAAATTAAAATTGGGCTACTAGTTAAGATTTCTGTGTAAAACATTGCATCAGAGAAATATGAACTTAAAATAGAAATATTAATTTCAAAACTACTATTTTCATAAATGGATTCAATCTGACCTCCCCCCCCCCCCCCATCCTTTTCAAACAATAAAATAACTAAGTAAAAGAAAACAGAATTTAAACAAAAGTATTAATAATTTTGTTGTGAATAAAACAAGCTTCTTAATTGTCTTACACGCCCGCTATTTAAAATAATTTCTCATTTTCCGGTTCACGTGCTTTTCTTCTTTTTTTTAATTTTTGCAATTTCATGCCTGCCTCTCCCGTCATCAGTATCATTTCAATTCTCTGTTGTCCATCTTTAAAGTAGAAAAGGAAGAACTTCACACGGAAGATTGTATATGATTCTGTGTTGGTGGGAGGGGTTGTTAAGGCCCCTGTCCTCGCTCGAGGAAACGCTCGCAAGCTAATGCTATTCCTATGGGTAAGTATTTTTCTAATAACTCTTTCGCATTTTGACATTTTCGAATAATTTTTTTACTTTGGATAGCTGAGGTGCATGCCGACAGCGCGCCTTTTTTACTTTTTCGATTTTGGTTGCAGATTTTTTTTTTAAGTACTTTCAGTTTCGAAACCGGTTTTGAAAGTGAAACTAACTTTGTAAAAAGTATCTGCAACCAAAATCGAAAAAGTAAAAAAGGTGCGCTGTCGGCATGCACCTCAGCTATCCAAAGCAAAAAGAATTATTCAAAAATGTCAAAATGCGAAAGAGTTATTAGAAAAATGCTTCTCCATAGGAATAGCATTAGCTCGCGAGCGTTTCCTCGAGCGAGGACAGGGGCCTTAAAGATCGGAGATGATAGAGAGCATAGTGAGAAATAAGAGAGAATCGCGTTTCTGAGAATTTGAGAATTTCATGAAAGGAAGGGGGGTGGTTTTTGCAATCTCTATTTTAAGTTTTCTCATGTCGCATCTTTAATTGCTCCCTTCTACTATTGACTGATTCTTAGAATTTGGTGACCTTTTGGCTTTGGATTTGTTGTTTGCATAAGAGGGACAGCTCAGACAAGGAAACCAGGTCTTTAGTAGAGCACAGTGTCCCTCCCGGTCGCCTTTATTAAGGTTTTTAGTGTCTATGACTATTTGAAGACTCAATGAAGAATATTATTTTTTGTCGCAGGGAGGAAGGGGTAGGCCATGTTCTCTTGAAATTTTCAATAAAAGAGTATTTAATCTTTCAAGAAAGATTGTTTTCGCATGATTATTATTTAGCTTTGCTTCCCCTTGAATTCGGTTCAAAACGCCGACTTTGACACTATTTCCTGAAAGCTTTTAACAAAAATAAATAAATAAATATATATTTAGGATGGGGGGGGGGCTAACACAAAGCCTTTCTCACCCCCGAACTTGCAGTCGGCAAAATTCAGCTCACCCCTTCCCCCCACTAAAACAGCCTTCGGCACGCCCCTGCGGAACTCCATACCACAAAGTGACATTCGGCACCTGTATGACACAATGCATGCACGTCTGCAGGCTTGCATTCAAAATTCTGGAGGTTATAGCGAGTCTTGATGTAACAGTATTTCACATTTGAAATGCATTTTATTGACCTTAAATTAACCTCGAAAATCTAATCAATTAAACATGTTAACTAGACAAATGCACTGTCCAAATTTCATTACTCTACAATAAGTTTTTCTTGGTTTTGGGATTTTTTTTTTCCATTAGTGTATGTAATTATGCTATGTCAAATATTTAAAAAACATGTTTCTAAACAAAAAACAATATGCTTGAAAAAAAAAATGTCACATTGTTAGGTAACAAGTATTATTTCTTCATAAAATTTTCTTTTCGCAAGTAGTTTAAAAAAATTCTCCAATGTTTAAATTTCTTGTGAAAAAATGTGTATACGGGTTTTTTATCACCATACTTTTATTTATTTCCCCTTTTTATTTATTTATTTTTTCAGTTTGTGAACTTTATATTAACAGATATACATTTTTATACTGTCCATTTTTTGTGATTTAATAGCTATTTTTAACAATATATATATATACATATATTATTACATAAAATTTTTGTGAGTTGAAGAAAAAACATTATTGATAGCTAAACTTATCGTTAAAGTGCCCAATTTAGCGAATTAACGCCAACAGAACAGTCTTTCTAGCAAAAGAACCTGTCACTTCGTGCCCATAAGTACAAGAGACGGGGATGATAACGATTTCTGGTGACTTTGACGCCGAGCGCACTTCATGCAGGGGAAGGAAAAGAAGGTTCGGCATTGGCGCACTAAGCCGGTCTCCGTGTAGGGAAGAATCAGATGCTTTTTCATAATCAATAAAGGCAAGGCCAGGCAAAGAAGTAAATTATATTCTTTATGTGTATGAAAATAATAAGACTTCATCTTAAATAGGGCATAATCAACCTTATGGGCCAGAATCATTATCTATCATGAGATATCACTTAATCAATTGTGCTATAATTTAGTAGAATGAAGAATACTTTTACCTTTCAAGTTCTGAGTACGTAAGTCAATTTTCATAAAATTTGAAATGGCTCAACAAAATTCTGCAACAATTATATACATTAAATTTCAAACCATTCAGGTGGGTAGATTTGCACTGTTATATGCAGACAGATAGACAGACCAGATGACGTTTATTAGTGCAACATATTTACATAAATACATTTTCCCATAGACCATAATGTATTGGAATCCTTTTGAATGTTTCTGTGAAACACAATATGCAAATGAAATTTTGATATCGTTAACACATGCGCAATGAAACAATACTTACTAAACCTGCTCATTTTTCATATAATTTTTATTATTTTTTAATTCTGATGACCGGGTATTGTGTACAATGTTGTTTGTCATATTTTCAGAAAAGAATATTATTTTATATTAAGAACACAGCAAATTATAAGTAAAAAATTTGGGACCGTTTTTATAAAAATAAACACAGTATATTACAATAAGCTACTTAATCATAATCTACAGTTTGCGCGTTTTTGCTACATTAGTTTTGACAGAGTTATCCAAAAGATATTCATTCTTTTTCAATTTGTTGACGATCCTCTAACCCCTAAAAAATCTTCACAGAAATGTGTGACATGTATTACTATGTTTACACACTTAGAATTTCAGGATAATTTCTCATGTATTTTTCTAGATATTTAACAAAATGTCTAAAAGGCAAGTAGCTGGTCACTTTTGACCATATAGTGTCTAAGTGATTTATCCGAAAATGAAGAAAAATGTTTGCATAACAAATCATTGATCATGATTAATGATTGATTGATCATTATTGTCTGCAAGTATTGTGTTCTTATGTCTTTAACCCAGGAGAACATGCTAGTGAGAATTTCTCTCACAGTGCCCAATTGTTTTTCTTTTACTTTACATTAATTTAACATCAACTTCTATGTTTGGCTTAGTACTCTTATTCACAAAAGAAGTAAAATAATCGAAATCACATATTGAAATTTTATTAAAATGAAAAATATTTTAAATAAGAGTCTTAACCCTTTGAGCTCTGATGGTTGAATTTTCTACCACTTAATTTTAATCCTGAAATGTCATAATGGCAAAGGAATATTCGAACAAATTTATTTGAAGAAGGTATATTTATTCTTTCGTACATTTTGTAAAGCGAATTTTTTCGTTGCAAAATACTGGTGCCAATGTGACATACGGAATTTTGAAGAAATTTACCCACCAGAGCTCAAAGGGTTAAAAAGTATGATGGAGAAAGAAAATCTCATGCAGCAAGTTCTCCTGGGTTAAATGAATCCCTTAATGTGCCAGTAACACTTGTGTTGTATAGAGCAAAGATTTTTTTAGGGGATAGGGAGCGAAGGAGAAAGGATCACTTTAATAACAAATGTGAAAAAAATTACATCACAGATATTCTTCGTGTTAGAGGTAGGTTAAGAAATGCAAACCTGTCTGAATACCAAAAACATTAAATCATTCTACCTAAAAGGCATCATCATCATGTTACAGATTTAATAATAAAATATTTTCATGAGAAACACCTTCATAGTGGCACTCAATTAACAATTTCAGTCATTCGACAGAAATTTTGGATAGTTAATTCTACAGAAGCTGTGAAAAGAGAAATAAGGAAATGTATGAAATGTTTCCGAAATACTTCACACCTTTCATCACAGTTGATGGGAAATCTTCCATCATCACGTGTGACACAAGTTTGAGTATTTTCAAAGGTAGGAGTGAATTTAGCTGGCCCTTTTTTGATCAAACCTCGTAAGGGATGTGGTGTAAAACCTTTCAAGTATTATATTTGCCTCTACTTTTGTTTCACAACAAAAGCTATTCATCTTGAAATTGTCACAGATCTTACTACTGAAGCATTTCTAGCCTTGTTGAAAAGGTTTGTGGCTCGACATGGAAAGCTTCAAGAAATATATTCAGATAGAGGTACAAATTTTACAGGAGCTGACCGGGAAATAAAGAAAATGATGGTTCTTTTACATCCATTTGGTGCAAACAGTATCTTTGTATCTTGATTTGTTTTCAAATTACAGTATGGAACCATTTATCCGGAACCAGTTAACTGGAAAACCAGTTATCCAAAATGATATTTCTAATAGACTGATGTTAAAATCTTTGCAGAAAAAAAGTGTCATACATTGCCAGTTTGACATATACCTTGCTTGAAACAATTGTATAGTTTGATAACAGCATTTAGTATTTGAAATAGAAGCACATATAGCTATATTATAGATGTTTTCATTTTTATGCAAAGAAAACAAAGAATTTTTGTTCCTAAGGAATTTCCATAATTTACCTTTTTTCAAACTCTTAACATTTGATCTTACTTGCATCGGATTCTTAGTTTAAGTAATCTAATAATTAATTTAAAATTAGAAGTAATAACACGCCCACATATGTTCCATAAAACTTATCAAATGGATGCTGCTTTCATGCCCAAACATTTAACCAGAAAAACCAGTTATCCAGAATACATCTGACCCCAACTATTCTGGATAAATTGTTCTGTACTGTATTCATTTTTAAAGTTCGTCCTGACTTCTGGATCACCCTGTATATATATTTTGACCTTTTTAATGGTGTTCCAATTCACCCAGCATGTAGGGGTGAATCGGAAGAGTGTTCTAATCTTCATTTGTTTTGATTCAGAATTTAATAGGGTTAATAAAAATGGGTAACAATGATAAGGAATGGATTGTAACAAGTAATTACTATCAAACCAATCCTTTATTTTTTATGCAAATGAGGGTATGACTTTTCAAAATTGGAAAACAATTTTGAACTCAATAAAGATTAAAATTTGTTTTAAGAAAATCTATTTCAATTGAGAAAGATGAATTTTAATGCAAATTCAGCCCTTTAGTAAGTTATCATTTACGAAGTTATCATTGTGTAAACGAATCTATCGGATAATCCCAATCGCTGCAAATTTTGATATGATCTACTAGTATAGCCTCATCCTCAGCTCTTAAGTATTGTTTGCACCCCTCTCTTTTTTAATTGGTTTTCTGTTTTGAGATATTTGTGTAATGTTGTGGTTGTCAGAGAATATTCCTCTGCAACTTTTCTTAGTAATTTGCCATTTTTAATTCTTCTATTGTGTGTTTCATATCTGTTGGGTTGGGGGTTGACTTTTTTGTTTAAAAAAATCATTTCTTGGCACATTTAAACTTTTCAAGTAACTGGAACAAACAAACAAAAAAAGTTACAATACATATTCATACATATGTTTTCGGATATGACATGAAACTATTGCTGCATAGAAAAATAAACCATGATAGTAAATGTGTTCCGATTCACCCCGTAAATCTTAAACCTGTGATTTTACAAGTCATTTTTTGCTTTTTGATTATGTAGCTTAAAAAATTAAAGAATCTAATGCAGAATATTGTTTACAGGTCTATCATTAATTTAAAACCTCTACTCTTAGTTTTAGAATATGAAAAATACTGCAGTTACATACAAAGTTTTGAAGACATTGAAAATATGAGGTTTTTGAGGATCTACTCTGTTTTTTTTATACCCCAGTATTCCTGCTAGCATAGCAAAACTGAATTTCCCAACTCATAATGGTATTACTTTCTTTTAAAAAAATTGGCAACTAAAAATATCATCACATATTTACATTGAATTTATTTGAATGACCGGGAAGTTTCCTTCCTATTCACCCCGTTTTACATTATAAAAAAAATCTATATATGAGGAGCCCAGAAGCCAAGTGATACAAGAGACAAAATGTCGATTTGGAGTAAATTGAATTTAAAGATAATTGATTTTAAATTGGAACATCGATAACAATTGACTAAATTGAAATAGGAAACATCTGCTTGTTGCATTCTAATCTTTGAACTCTCATTTCAATAACTGTTAAAAAAATAGAGTACAATTTTCTTTAAATGTATAATTAATCAATATTGTTTGTTTTTCGAAAAAAGTGGTTTATCTCTATAACTCCCCAAATAATCAGAAAATGACCTATATTTCTTTACCTGAAATGAAAAAAGCATATTTCTAGATACCCTGTGCACTTAACTCAATTTTTTCAATTTTGTCACTTATACCCCTTGGCTTCTGGAGTCCTCATAAATAAATATTCCAAAAAACCATTCTGTCCCATGCAAGGAGTAGAATGGGATTAATTGGGTTACTTTTGTTTTTAATTTTTTTAAATTATATTTTAACTTTTCTTTACAACTTTGTATACTAAAGTTTATTTTAAAATGTATAAGAAAATTGTTTCTTAATAGAGGATAAGGCTTTTTTAGTATCTTAAACCAAAACCTAAAAATTTGCTTCAAACCTCATTCCTAAAGTAAAGTAAGTAAGTTGTAAGTAAGGCAAAGTAAGTTTTGCTGGAGGCAATGTGGATTGGGACAAGATTTATGCTTGTCCCAAGTAAAAAAAAAAAAGTTTCAGCCCTGGTACTACTGACCATACTAATAAAATTGCAGAATTGTTATTATTCCTTTTGAGAGATTTGCATAACCCAGAAGAAAATTATTCATTCAATCACATTTTAATATGAATAAAATTTGAACTTTTAAAAAAAGTTAACTGTTAACATAGAGAGAGGAGTTTAAATTTAATAACACATTAAAAATAAATTAGAAGAAATATTAACTTAAGTTGTCAGTATACAAAACGAATATCTTTTCAAAAATTTTCTTTTTTATACTTATTTGTATGTGTATTAATATGATGAAATTTAGTGCAATAGTGATATCTCATAATGAAGATGATATAGTTCAGTATATGAAATGTAATGTGATTTTTAGCTGCTTTTAAAATCTTAAAATTCACTCAAAAAAATAATAATAAATATACACAAATAAGTAATATACTTTTTATTACTACATAAAAATGATATATAAAAATTATTAGAAAATCTTAATATTTATCATTAGATTTTTGACCAGACATTACAAATATATGTATACATGTGTATCTATATAATATAATGTAATAAAGTGCACACAATATTAAAGCACAACATATAAATAATATATCAGTGATAAAAGAGAAAATATTATGCTTTAGACAATAATTAAAATAACTATTAAATGTTTTGAGAAAAAATGTGAATTTTTATTCATTTCAGTAAGAAAAAAAATTATTTTTATCATTATAAATATAGTGAAATTCATAGTAATTTTTTTAGATGAAAATTTTATGAAGATTTTAATTTTTTGTTTATTAGATATGCCCTTATTATCAAAATTATGCTATTACTATTAGAAGCTAATTTAAGAACCAATATTTTTTTAAATAATCTACCCACATATTAATTCTGAAAGTCTCGAAAAATGTTATAAGTTATTAAAATTCACATAAAATAAAATAGGTACAAGAATATATACTTCTGCACCATACAGAATAATAAATTAATACATAAACAGCTTCCAATTTTTTAAATGGCCATCAAGCAAAAGAATGCTATATAGATTATAATAAAATTATTTTTTTTCATTTTTTTTCATTTTTTTTACAATGATTGCAATTTTAATACACCTTTTATTAGAATAAACAAATTAAAATGATTTTAGAATTATGAAAAGAGAACTAAAAGAATGCTATATAGATTATAATAAAATTATTTTTTTAAAATTGTTTTTATTTATTATTATTATTATTATTTTTTTTTTTTTTTTTTTTTTTTTTTTTACAATGATTGCAATTTTAAACACACCTTTATGAGAATAAACAAATTTAAAAAACTTTAGAATTATGAAAAGAGAACTAGCTTTTAAATAACTAGTTTGAAATAAATTTCACATAGCTATAAAAAATATATATATTACCACTCTAAAAACAAACATTAAAATGCATACAGATTGTTTACATGTAATTTTGGCTATAGTTTACAAATATAATTAAAATAGTGATCAATACAATGTCCAACAGAACAAAAATTTAAGGATAATGTTAAAACAGTTTGTTCAAATAGCAATTTTTAAATCTTACCTATAAAAGGAAATAAGCAGAATGATATGTATCACACAAACATAGACACAAAATAAACTGGTCAGAGAATAACTTCTCTAAATAAATAACAATAAATTATTTATGTATAAATGTTAGGTGACTTTAAAATTATGAGAAAATAAAATATGTAATTTTTATTTGGTAAATATAAAAAAAATGAATGTCCATCACTTATTACATAGTGACTTAATGTTAAAAGTTGTGATTAAAAAATTCGCAATTGGTTTCTGCAACAGTAGCCATTTTCCTGCTACACTGTTTAAAAGATTTGTGATCATCAGTTTTCTACCATTTCAATTTTGTCAATGAAATACATATTATTGTACATAATTTTAAGAAACTTAATAAATTTACTTAATTTTTAATGATTTGTAGTGACTGCATATATATATAAAGAAAACTGGAGTAACTAAATTACTATTTTACATTTTTAACATCAGTAGTGGCAATTAATTGAACCCTTTCAATACAAAATTGCCCAAGATACCCAGCCATCATAACTATAGCTAAACTGCCTGAATGTCTGAGAAACAAGTTTCTATTTTCAATCTCCTTTGGAAATATCTAACTACTGTTGCAGAATGTAAGTGTAATGAGAGTGATTCACAAGAAGATTATTGCTTTCAATGGATGGGGAATTTCCAAAAGAAAGCTCTTTACATTTTCTATTATTGATTAAAATATCTGATACTTTTGCTGAACTTTTATGGATTATTAAGATTGCTATTTTCTAATAATATTGTTTTTTAAATTTAACATTTTTGTTATTTGTGCATGGTTCATATATGTTCCATAAAGGGAAAAAGGTCTAATGCAAGAAGAAGCATTAGCACTCTATTGATAATACTGATGACTGAATCTTCAACCTTTTCCCCAGAATTTTATTGAAAAATAATAAAGAAAGAAAGAAAATTCTAATAGATACTTTTGTTTCCTATATTTTTTTTTGTTGTTGTTGTTGTTTTTAAGTTACTGTATATCCTGTATGTTTGGAAACTTATAAGGATGCAAATAATGTAATAATGTAAATGTTTATTTTACTTTTATTAGAAGTTTGTTAGATTAAAAAATATGTATGAAAAAATATAATTTTTTCTTTTTTCTTCACTGAAAAGAATAACATTTTTTTCAGTGAACGTGATATTTAAGTAAATTTTGAGGCAAATAGCAAATATTATTTATTCAAGTGATTATTTTTTATTCATGTCAAATAATTATTTTATTTATTTATTCATTTATATTTTTTTTTTAAATGGTTAAATAAAAGTTGTAAATTGTTCAAAAATGGTGAAATTTTGTTAAGAAAAATTTAAATTCTTTGAGATATTAACTTCTATATGCAATTTTTTAGTTAGTATGTTTACTAAAAAAGTTCATGTATGATAATATTAGCAGGAGATTAACATGAGCATTTAAAATGCTAAAAGTGAAAAATAAATTATTTGATATTATTTTTTCTCAACACCAATCTATTAATATTATTTTTTAATCACAAAGCTGTTATTTTTTGTATAATTTTAAAATTAGACATTAAAACTTTGGAAATTCTTTGAATTTGTGGACATTAATTTTATTTTTTCCCCTGATTTATTTGGCAACATCAAAATAAAAAATCTTTTGTTAAATACAGTTAAGTAAAGAAATATAATGGAAAATTTGTGATATTATTTGATAAATTTCTGTGAAAACATAAGTAGCTTTTGTTTATTTCTGAGATGGATTTTTTTAGTGCCCTGCAAATATTTATTATGGAAAAACATGCTAAAACAAAAAGCAAGATATTTTATTCCCCATGTAACAAATTTAATTGTTGGACACATAAAAGGCTTATTACTGTGATAATATGCCAGGAACTGATCTTGAAAAATAAAACATGCAAAAATATTTCACATTTTAGCACAACAAAATCATTCCTTTTAGCAGGATTAGCCTTTTGTACTAGTGATCTTAGGAGGGATAATAGGGGGAAAGTTCTACTTTAAAAGATAGGTCTTCTGATTGTATTGTTGACAAGGAGGCAGGCAGAAGAAAGTGGAGAAAATTTTCACAGCATTATCCGAAAGCTTGGATATTTACCATATTTTGAAAACTATTGACTTCAGCATTCAAAGGGTTAATAAAGTGGCCACTAAAAATTGGAGCTTATTTTCAATTTATCACTAGCAGAATTTTTAAATATAAAATTTTTTATCTAGTATGAGAAATACTTAAACCAATATGTACAAAATTTTGCATGCTAAAGAACCTTACTGTAAAAAACATTTATGATTTAATGTTTAGATAATATCATTAAAATAATAATCAACAGCATTGCCTTAGCTTAGCCTGGGGCACATCACACACTGAGATGACAGAGAGAAAAATGAAGTGGCACATCAGAGAAAATACTGTTTGAAACAAAAGAGGAAGCTGTTTTAAACCAGTTTTTTTTTTCCACAAAACCATGCGACATGTCTTCTGTATCACCTTATTGCGTGAATAGGCTAAACATTTTTAAAAAAGCAATCAAACCAAATCTTAAGTACTAAAACTTTTTTAAACAGTTTCTAATAATTATTAATTTTTAAATTCTTGAACAACAATAAATTTTTAAACAAAATGGAATAGGTAGAGTGATTACAACAAAAACTAGTAATCAAGCAAAGTTTTTATACTCTTAAAAGGATTTTAAAGTAATAAAAAGGTGACATTATGAATTCACTGGTATGATACAAGTGAAAATGATAATAAAAGAAATTATACTCTGTAAACAAACAATAACATATACATGTGTAATTCTTTTGCACATATTTGTGTTTACAGTTTACATAGACCTTTAGAATTGTTTTCAACACATTCTAAGTTCGACAGCAGTCTCTATAACAATATCAAATTTTAAAGTTCTAAAAAATAGTAAACATTTTTTTATATAAACATCACTTTAGAAAATCGTTTAAGATATACATTTTAAAACGTATCTGGTATAATGGTTTTCATTCTAAAAATTAACATAAAAAATGCCTTTAAAATAGTTTCCATGAACATTAGTTTTTATTCCAACATAAGTCTTTACAATAGAGAAATCTAAATATTATTTCTGAAAATCTTCTGGCATGATACATATTTAGAAAAATAAGTCTCTCTAAAAATAAAGATGACTTTAAACACACATAAATTAGAAAGGAACTAATTGCATTCAAAGAAGTTTTTCAGTGGGCAAAGAATACTCTTGATAACTTGAAGGCTCCATGATTTTCCTAAAAGTGCTAATCTTTGGTTTGGGTTTAAATTTGCTTCAGTGTAATGCTCGGGAAATCCAAAAAGTCTAAAAAAAAGAGTATGTAATGGGATTTTTATTAACATATTGGTAATTTTGTTGAAGTGAGGACATATAAAAATTATATTTTAAGATAAATTTCAATTACATAATTATTTTAATTTCATTTTCTTTCTTTTTCCAATATACTTAGACCTTATTGCAGAGTAATAAAAACACTAATGATAATTAAAAAAAAAAAAAAAAAAAAAAATGACATAAAATATAAATCAATACCTTTTAATTTGAAAAGAACAACACTATATACCATTTCTTCCAATGCTGTGATTTGTTTGCACCTACACTCATATTAATTTTTAACACAAAGGAAATTTTAAAAAGAAAAGGAGGGAATTTAAACTTTCCCCTTCCGTATCAAGAAATTCCCTTTTCTTAGACCTAAATGGGGGCATGAAGATAGAGCAGAAACTTTAGAGAAGATTTAGTTGGTTGATTCTTTACTATTTCAACAAAATTAAAAGTGCAATTCATTCTTAAAAATTTTAAACTTCATGTTTGATGGTAGGAATAATTAACATGGTTACTGTTCATTGTTACTAAAACATAACAAACTGAGCAGATTGTTTTTCTTTCTTTCTTTCTTTCTTTTTTTTATTGAGAATAATTGGAAATTTGATAGGAAATTATTTAAACAAATTTTTACTTTGGTCTACTAAAGATTTTTTTTTCTTTTTAAGGGGATCTGGGATGCATTTAAAAATAAATTTCATTTATTGAAATAAAATTTTAATTTTTTTTATGTTAACTATATAAATAATATAGTATATAGTTAAAATAGTATAGTATATAATATAATAGTATAGTATAATAGAATAGAATAGTATATAATATAAATAATAAAAAAATTACAAAACAAAATTACATGATTTTACTTCTCATAATTATAAAAAAAATATATAAATAAAATTTGTTTTAAAAAGTGGGGTGATTTAAAATCATTATAACTAAAAATGTTATGTGTAGAATTTCAATTTGTTTACATTTAAATAAACAAAAATAGCTATGTTTTAAATTTGATTCAGCACTTTTTAAAAATATTTAAAATAAAATTTTGAGGAAAAAAAAAAGATTTATGAAAAAATTAATATTTTCAAAAGCAAATTTATATATTTTTTCACATTTATTGAATTAAAATTAAATTAAAACAATCAAAAAAGTCATGTTTCAAGTTTGAAGCATTTATCTTTAACAGTTTTTGAGTTATAACAATTTAAATAAGAGAAATTGCGAAAAAAAAATCACGAAGAAAAACGCATTTTCGCAAGAAGCCATTTCATGACAACCATTGCTTGAAAGCTAAATTTTGAAAACAAACCAAACAAAAAAATTGACATTTCCGCTTCTAATTAAGATAGAAACATGATTTAACACCCTGACTGCCGAGCAAAAGGGCAAAATTGTAATGTTGTTTTCTCCTTAATTTATTAAGAATATTTCAAAAATATATTTTTTCCAACCTGATACAAAATATTTTATTATGTATAAGTGTATAAGCTTTCACAGTATTAATCATAACTTAATTTCTCAAAACTGGCTTTTCTTTGTAGAATTATATTAATTTGAATATTGCTTATGTTGCAGTGAAACCTGCAGCTTAGTGAACGGAAAAATCCGGTTGCGGCAGTCAGAAGGTTAAACATCTTTTTAAGCATAAAAAAACAGAAAAATTTTTTAATACAATAAAATATTTTTAGAAAAATTTGAAGATTTTTGTTTCCTTGTCTACCCAGACAACACAAATACATCCTAAAAACATCCAGAAGATGTCACGTTTCGGACATGCGTGATATCCTGTGGACCGATGAATTGGTCCTGTAGACAGTTACAGAACATCCGCTGGGTTTCGAAATGTCACACCTGTCAACATCCTATGGATGTCACTTCATGACACCTTAGGGATGGTTATAGGACGCTTATATTATACCCTCTGGACGGTCCTAAAATCATCCTAATAATGTCATATTCCAGATAAACTGATATCCTATGGATGGGTAAATTAGTCTTGTGGACAGTTGTAGGACATCCCCTGAAGTTTGAAATGTGAAACCTGCCAATGTCCTGTGGACAACATTTTACTACACATTTCGTACAGTAATAGGACAGTTGCAGATACCCACCCCCTGAATCACCCAAATTCAACCTGCAGCCTATAATTTTCTTTTTTGACATGTCAGAGGTTGATCCAGATTTTTATTCTTGGAAAAGTAAAATTGTTTTTGTGGCGGGGGGGGGGGGGGGATTATAATGAAACTTCAAACCCAGTTATGCAAATTCAAACCAAGCATTTATTAGTAAAAACATCTTTAAATTCGTTTTCTTTTTCATAAACTGGTTATGTTTACAAATTACACATTTTTTATGAAAAAGAGTTTTATAAAAGAGCTTATTTTATTAAAAGGAATTTCGTGAAGGGGTCTCTTATATTAAACTTATTTTTGTGAATAGGCCCATTTTATTTTATTATTATTATTATTTCGTGAAGGGGTCTCTTATATTAAACTTATTTTTGTGAATAGGCCCATTTTATTTTATTATTATTATTATTTTTTTTTTGAAGGAACAATAAATAGGCCTCAAATTTTGCCTGGATCGACCTCTGCCCATGTGTATAAAAAAGTATGATCTTCAGCATTATTTCATCCACATATATAGCTTTTTTTCTTTACAAATGCATAAAAAAGTATCGAAGAGCTTCAGCATTTATATTCTTTCATTGTAAAATAAATTTTTCTGGCTTTTTATAATTAACTTTGTAGTGATGCATCTATATTGCAAAAGGACTCTCCATCCGAAGACATCCATGACTGTCTTCTAGCAAACACAATGAATTTTTCTATTAACACGTCAAATGCTATGTCAGTCACCAAGTTTAAAAATATATTATTTTAAGCAATCACTTAAGATCTATTTAAAATTTTCTGAACTTAATTAAACTTAAAATTATAAGATTTTACTCTCTTAATTATTTAAACACTAATTTATTTTTATTTTATATCATATTTTACATTGTCAGTCACCAGTGGCCGAAGCAAAGTTCAGTGTCGTCACCATGGATAGCAATGTGTGAAATTTAAATATTTTAAAAAAATTTAGGATAGCTCAAGCTATCATGCAATAACATTTTTTTTTTTAAATGAAGCTATTTTAACTTTCAGAATTGGTTAAACAAAAGTACCTGCATTTAAAAAACTGCAACCAAAATTGGAAAAGTACAAAATACTCTTATTAAAAATAGATCTTTGCTGTGGAATGAAAAATAAGTATAAAAATTTTGGAATTGAAACAAGAACCTACCTAAATGTTTAGCATTATCGAGCAGGTGTTTTTAAGTGAAGTCTTCTTAATCTTCAATAATAATCAAACATAAAAAATTGTCAGATCATTTACAGAGAGACAAGTTTCCCATTACATTATAATGCACACTTTATTAAATACATTAGTAGTTTCAATAATATTTTTTGAAATATTCACAGAATCCACTTTTAATCCTTCTAGCAGAGATTTTAATTCTGGATGAGCATTCTTGTTTTTCTATTATCCGAACGAAAAATTTAATGAAGTTTCTTAGAAGATATCAAGTTTATTTTATGAAGTTCAATTTGTAATTTTCTTTTTGGTTTTAAACAAAATCTTAAAAATAATAATAATAATGGTGTCAATGAAGAACCAAAATGGTACTAACAGAGTTAAGACTTTCTTGTAAGATGTCCAAGATAACTACAAAAAAAAAAAAAAAGGTTAAAAAAAAAAAATCCCTTTTTAAGGAAATCTTCTTCAAAAAATACTTTTTCTGAAAAGATAAAGTTTTATAACACATTTTCAGATTCATTTTTAAAAGTAAAAGCATGAAACTCGCTGACATAATGTTTGAAGAGATTTATAAGCAGTTGTATGTTTTCATTTTTCACTCTTGTAAACAGTTATTTTATTAGTATGGCCATTATTTTCATTATTATTCTCTTGCTTTGAGAAATTTAGTTTAAAATATCCATTTCAACAACGTTTTTTGCATTATATTCTGCCTGTATAACAAAATGTTAAGCATGGCACATTATAGTTTATGAATAAGATAATCTTACCAATATGTTTCATCTGCAAAGGAAAGCACTAATATTTCTACAAGCAGACAAATTTGTATGATTTTAGAATATTTTACAAACCTCCATTTCTAGCCACTCCAATATAGTTTATGAAAGGTGTCGAGACCTTTGAGATGAATAGCAACCGGATCAATTGTGTGTTGGGAGCTAGAGCGAAAACTGATTAATTTTCATCTGGTAATCCTTGAAATTGCTGTTGAATTTTGTAATCATACTTAAAGGTCTACATTAGTCATTCAAATTTATATATCTTTGAGATTTGGAAACGGAAACTTAATAAAAATAAAATCAAAGATAAAAATGCAAGTTATTTTTCATCCTTTGTATGTAGACCAGAATAAATCAAGGTTATTATTTAAATAAAAGTAATGATTTCTTTTAGAACAGCAATTACCAAGAAATTAATTTAGTTTTTGAACAAAGAAAATAAGTGATTAAAGAAATTTTTTTTCTTTTTTAATTTGATAAAAAAGTAAAATAAATTTTTAAATATTACATAATTAAATTTGTTCAATTAAATATTTCTTTTTGAATGACCTTGGACAATTTCCAGCTTTATAAGCTGAGTTGTAATATTTACTTGTTTGTCTTTTTCATTGGGAGGGAGGGATGGTCTAAAAATGTGATCTGAAAGAAAAATATGAAAAGGAGAATTCTAGATCTGTACACCAATTTTTATTTTATCCATCTCTTATTAATCTACACTGTTTTATTTTTTCTCTTAACATTATCTTTTCTCTTAACTTTTCTCTCTTAGCATGTCTTAGCCATATTTTGATTATGTCTTCAACAGCAGACTTGGTAATGGATTGCTCTTCACAAACTGCATCTAAAACAGAAACAAATGAAAATCAGAAAATTTAGCTATTTATAAAACAAATCTGATTATTTTCACTTTTTAACATTTAAAAAAGTGCTTATTACTTGCCTCAAATAATGCATGATAATTTATTAGAAAAAAGCATTAACAAAATGAATAACTTTTTAATATTTGGTTTGTTTTAAATATTAATACATGTCAAATAATGAAGTAGAAAAATGTTTAGTATACTAACTTTGAAGTTTACTAAATATGCAATTAATCGGTGACATATCAAAAATATTTAAAACAGAATATTAATTTGGAAATTTTTCGTATACAGAGCATAACTTCTCAGCTAGTATTTGCCTTCAAAAGAAAGTAAAAGATATTAATTTTTTTTATTTATTTATTCTAATTTATTGTGTAAGTTTAGCTGATGATTTCTTATAAAAAATATAATTATATGTGTATGTATCATAGATTACATGTCAAGTGGGATCGGCAGACAATTTTTAAATTTCAAATTGAAAATTATTGCTTTATTTTTTGTTAGAGTAAAAAAAAAAAAAAAGTAATATAACTTGTTCAATGTTATTCATCTAAAGTTAAATACATTTGGGCATTTGGCATCAAAATTATTTATAATTTACAGGAAATAATAAAATTTTTACTTAATTCTATAAAGTACATAAATGCATTAAAAATATATAATGGTAACTAATAATTACAAATAAAAAAATGAATAAAATTCTAGGCATAAAATAACTTAGATTTTCGGTAGTAGAAATGGTATTTTACAGATGAAATAAAATATAAATTTTCATGAAAAAAAAAAAAAAAAGCTTAATTGTATGTACACAACAAACAAAATATTGCATAGCTGCCAACATCCTCCGCTTTTTACACCCGGAAGAAAATTACAGTAAATTTTACCACTTCAAATTGCCGTAAATTATCGATTGAACAATGCAAAAATTTGTATTTAATTTTTTTGGCAAAAAAATCAGAAGAGTTGGCAGCTATGATATTGTATGTATATATATATTTTCAAAACATTTCTGAAGACAAAAGTGTTATTTATGGGTTTAAAATCTCCCTTAAAAATCCCCTAAACTTTGAATTATCCCCTGAATTAAAACTTCTGAGAACAAACCTTTTCTTATCCCCCCTCCCCTCCACCATTTTTTTTCTTTTCTGGATATGCTATTAATGCAAAAATGTTTATTAAAAAGACTGAATATGCTTCACTCAACATGTATGGTTTCAGTTTTTTTTTTTTTTTTTTTTTTTTTTTTTTTTTTTCATAAGTGATATATTATTTCTTTTTTTAATGAATAGAATTATACATTAAAGATGGATATAAAAATTAAAGGCTTCCAAAAATTGCATTATGATTATTGAATAATAATATATATATCCATATTAGGGATGCACCAAATACTGATTATGGCCGAATACCGAATATTCGGCCGACAGCTAAACCAAATACTGAATATCCGGCTTGCCGAATACCGAATATTCAGCTTTCCAAATGCTTTTTATATTTCAAAGTTTAAAGTATTAAAATGTTACTATTTGAAACAATTTTACATAATATTTAGTAAGAGAAACTTATATTTTGATAAACAAGAGCTTTTTATAAGAACATTCAGTATTGAAAAAAATCTGCCTTTTTTTAATTTAAGAAGCATAATTATGAGACTTTTTCAATTAGTAAAATTTTAAATTTCATTTCATCTACGAATTGAAACAAACATTTTGAAATCAAAGAAAAATAATGAAAAAATAGTGTCTCATATTTGTTCTTTTTAAATAACTCAAGGCAGATTTTTTTCAATATAAAGTATAAATACTTTTAACTTAATTCTGAATAAAGGAATGTCCAGCTCATAGTTCTTTTCTTATGAATAGTGGCATTTTCCATCCTTCCCAACATATCATATTTTACAGAAATCAAAGCATGTGAGTTGAAAATATAGTTATGATATCTTATTTATTGTTAATGCAACAAACGAAAGCACAAGTTTGACCTAGAGTGAGATGAAATATAATGCATTTATGATTCAATAAGTTGATTACGATTATGGTTTCATAAACAAAAAATTGTCTGCCTTGATAGCTATTACTAATCTCAAAAGTTTTCCGTTCTTGTTTAAGGACTTTTGGGAAAAGCAAGAAACAGATTATTTACTAAATAGAATTTAGGCATTCACATCATTTATTCCTAAGGAGAATCCTAATAAATCTTAATTTTAATCCTTTTAATGCTTAATTTTCTTAAGTTAAACTTTACAAACAGCAAATAAATAATGTAAAAACACTCTATATTATTTAAATGTTTTTATTTCTTATTATTTTAAATATATTAATAAATTGACAATTAAAAGTAGAAATTGTGAAAAGTTTTTTAAAATGTATTTTAAAAGCCTTTATTAAGTATTGGATTCGGCCGAATACTTTGATTTTCGGTTTAACCGAATAGTTTGATATTTGGCCTAACCGAATATTCGGTAACATGGCCGAATACCGAATAGATACCAAATATTTGGTACATCCCTAATCCATATATTTCAAATAAACTATCGGTTACTTGGTATTTCTTAATATGTATAAATAAAACTGAACAACTATATGTATATAATACATAATTTTTTTTTTTTTTCCATATGCAATTATTCCCATTCACATATTCAAAAAATATTTAGATTCAATCAATAAATACACATACAAATAAAAATGAAGAATAGCAGATTATAAGTTTACAAAAACATTTCTATCATGTTAACATCAGAATAAATTATCTTTATTATAATCTTTAGGAACACTAAAAAAGTGCTTATTAGCAGGGAATTTACTGTAATATTTGTGCAACATAGTACTATACAAATTTATAACACATTTTTGATATAAAAAATTTAAACAGTATCAGAAATATGTCAAACACTTAAGCTCATAGCACGATGGTATTAACATGGCAAATGACGTCACAGCGCTTTCGTCCGTGATGCAGCGTTTTGCCGCTGAAACAAAAAGTGTCGTTTTAAAATTCATTTGGTGAATTATTAAAGCTTCAAATATACATAAAAATACTATCAATTTTCTTGATTTTTTGTGTTTTTCAATATAAAAGTGAAAAGGAAAATCTTGAAGTTACTCCATTAATCAAATAAAATGAGCAGATCTACAATTTGTTATATTTTCAGACCATTTATATGTGCCAGAAAGTAAAGTATAACTATAGATGAAATTACAAAAGAAGCTGCCTTTATATCTATGGCTTAATATTTTAAAAATGCAAAATAAAATTCAAGCAATTAAAAATATATATATTATAAATTTATCATACAAATTGAATACTTCCAATTGAGCAAAAAATCGACCAGGTCGGGAATCAAATCCAGATACTTGGCTTACAAGGCCAATTCTTTACCTGTTAAGCTAACTGGGCGATAGTCGGCTGGGATTTCTCGCTCAGATAACCTTATTGGTCATAACATCTGGTCTATCATTTAGACAACTCGGCAGAATGAACCGAAAGTAATGGAACTCCATATTAAGATGGAGTTATGTCCAGATGTTATGACCAATAAGGTTATCTGAGTGAGAAATCCCAACCGGCTATCGCCCAGCTAGCTTAACAAGTAAAGCATTGGTCTTGTAAGCCAAGTATCTGGGTTTGATTCATGGCCTGGTCAATTTCTCGCTCAGTTGGAAATATTAAATTCCTACTATAAAGAAAAGCTTCTTGAGAGGAAAAATAAAATCTTTAAAAATTATGACTAATCTTTAAACATTAAAATAAATGGAAAATTTTTTGAAAAGCATACCATATATACTTGATTTTTCGGTACTGAGTGTTTTTCTTCTAAGAACTGCAGACCGCACTCATCCATTAAGAGGAAATCTTCAAACGCAGGTGCACTTGAACTGCCAGTGGCAGTGGAAACAGAAGCTGAAAGAGAATAGATAAAATTAAGTATGGTCTGAACTAATACAAAATATTTTCTGAGATCAATCATTTTCAACACTTAATGACATTTTAAAAATCAGTATTTTTATCTATATCCCCCCTCCCAACCCCCTAAATTTAAAAACAGGCTAATTTAAAAAACCTACATTAAAATTAGACAGAATTTTAAACATTTAAAAGAACATTGAATGTGTAGCAGAGATCAAGTACCAATGCCTTGCAAGGCTGTCTTTAAACATTATGATTTTATTCCATTTTTGAAAAACATTACGAATGATAGGAAGTTTAAAAATGACAATATAAATTTAAAAATTCTGAATTAATCTTCGGTCCTTCAAAGATAGAGCTGTTGCAAGCCACACATATTTGTTTCTAAGAAACAGGTATTCTTTAAGATACACAATACCAAACTGTTACTTAGAAATACGACTCGTTAATTGTATATGCCAAAACGCAGCCGAACAAAGTGAAACTAACTTCAAACGCAACTTAAATTTGTATAATTTAAGTATAATTTGTATATACAGCCAGATAGTCAAGTGCGGTAGAAGATGCGAAATTGTGTTCGAACTCAGACAATTCGGCATTATTATTCTGTATGTATTAATTATTCTCAAAACTTCAATGCTTTGGATTTCGTATGGCAGGGTTAATATGGAACTTGGAATTTCATGACCAGGACATTTTTTTGTACCAGTATTTTCTCTTAGAAAACCTAGCGTTAAATAGGACTTGCAGGACCAAACTTGTCAAACTAAACTTGCAGGAAATTACACTCAATCTAAAATCGAGGCTAACCAAAAACAGAGTTAACTAGACCTGTAACAAAAATAATAAAGCTTCACTTTTTTTTATTTTCAGAGTTTCCCCCAGGTTTAAAAAAGGGCAGGGCGCTACTGTTCTGAAAAGGACAATGTTACATTTTTCAGGGCACCTTTTTCATTTTTAAGGACACTTGTCTATCGGTTCAAATCGTCGTGAAAAAACAGAAAATTCATCAAAAAATTGAAAAACAGCAAATTTTGTTAAAAGATCGCGAAAAAAACGGCAAGTATTGTTAAAAGATCACAATAAACTGGTCAATTTTGTTAAAAGATCTTAAAAAACAGCAGATTTTGTTAAAAGATCGCAAATAACAGCATATTTTGTGAAAAAACGTCAAATTTCATGAAAAAATCGCGAAAAATGGCATATTTTGCTAAAAAAGCGTGAAAAAACGAAAAATCTCATGAAAATATCGCAAAAAAACGTAACTTTTCACAAATTTTTCTGTTTTGTTGCGATTTTTGGATGAAATTTGACGTTTTTTTTCGCAAATCTTTTAAAGAATTCTGTTATCGATACTCTTTGATGAAAGTTGTCATTTTTTGTGACTCATTCGACAAAATTTTCCATTTTATCGTGATTTTTGGGAGAAATTTGTCGTTTTTCCACGATCTTTTGTGGAAATCTGCCGTTTTGTGATGGAATTAGCCTTTTTTTTTTTTGCGAATCTTGCCGGAAATTAGTCGTTATTTCGAGATTTTTAACGAAACTTGCCGTTTTTTAGCGACTTTTTGACGAAATTACCCATCTCACGGCACACGTATAAGGCTATTTTTTGCATTCCGTCGCCGATTTTTACGTAATTTACGCGCTATCGCGCGTTCGGATCATTGCTGGAGGGCTGTGTTTTTTCAAATGAGGGGCAAGAAGGGCTTTTTTTTTTTTTTTTGGAATGAATGACAAGAGGGGCGCTATTTTTTAAACTAAAAGGCAGGAGGGGCGGAGCGCCTCCCTGAAACCCTCTGGGGGAAACTTATTTTGTACTCTAATATATTTTGCATAATTATTCTGAGTTGTTAATAAAAATTGTGCATTATTTTGTCAAATCTGAATTCTTGTAATTCATTAAATTGCACATAAAATAATAATGCGTTTTAAAGATTTTTTTTTCTCCCTCCCAGACAGATAAACTTCCCTTCATTTATAAACGTTGGGAGGGAGACTCACCTCCTGGGAAAAATCAAATTTCAAGCCCTGTTATATACATTAAAAAAAAAAATACTGATAGTTTACAAGGAAAATATTCATATAAACCATGTATGGATTTGTTGATTCTTTTTTTATGGGACAGAAAAAGAAGTAAACTGCAGACATTTTTCTAAAGCATCAAATGATAGAGCTGTTAATTATATGTATGCCAAGCGATATATTCAGTTAAAGGAGGTTCAACAACGAATTAAGAAACATTTGTTGGCAAAACATCATCCGTCATATATAATGGCAGATCCAGTCTTTAAGTTAGAGGAGGGGGGGGGGGGACAGAGAGAAATCACATGCAATATGGAATTAACAGACACTTTTCTCCAAGAGGGACTTTTGCGGCTCCGGTTGGAGGGGAGGGGGCAATTATAGAGTTCCGCGGAGGGGAAATTGCAATTTTTGACTGTTAAAAACAAAATCTCAAAATTATCAGGGGAAACATTTCGTTGCTTTGGGAGGGGAATGTTCCCCCCCCCCCAGGCACCCCCTGAATTCAACACTGGTCACATCACTTCATAATTATTATATTGAAGGTTATTCTTAAATTAGAGTGACTATTTTTCTTTACTTTCGCTAATTCATTTTCATTCATAAATACAAATATTTGCATTAGTATTTCTAAAAATGAATATTTACACAGATTGCATTCAGATATGAAGTGATATATTTCATTCAGAAATGCTGTTGTTAAGTTAGCATTTTATGATAGTTTTAGGATTTGAAAGCTACAGAAATGTCGTCACGAGGGAGCAATTAGCAGTCGCATCTGGAAATAAAGTTTAAAATGTTAAATCATGGAATTTTTTTAAAGTTTTTCTTTTTTCTTTAAAATCTGCTTTTATTTAAAAATGAAAAACACTTTTCAATCACGTTTCTGAATAAGAACACTTTCAACCCACAAATAAAATTTTTAATTGCAATTCAAAATTTTACTTGTAGCACAAATGCCATTAGAATTTTTTTTTCTAGAATTAATTTAAAAATCATCTAAAATTTCATAATTACATTGAAGAAAAATGTTTCTGCAATACATATTTTAACAATATTTAAGTTTAACTAAAATATAACATAAAATGTTCCACTGAGGTGCTTTACTTTTTGAATGACCTATAAATGAAACACAGAAAAGAATATCTTAATGCTTAAAACAAAATAAAGTAAAAAAATTAACTGTGCACAGCATATAATTAATAGAAAATGGATAATCAAAGTCAACTCAAATTTTTAAAAGAGCTTGTTACATCAATTGTAAATATTCAAATTTTGATTTTTCAAAGTTGTTAAATAAAATCATTTTGTTAAAATGATCTTGTTTTCTGAATCTATTAAACAGCTTTGTTACAAAAAAGCATTAAAATGGAAAAGATGCTGCTGTCTTATCAGGGTATCTGTGTTTTTTCTTTAGTGATTTTCGCGAGAAAACAATGTTTTGAAATACTTGTTAGGCATACCGTGGCAAAACAAAATGTAGTTTTATTATATTTATAACATGTTTATTTTATTATAAAACACGCACATTTACTTCAGAACAAAACACAAAATTTTCAATTTTATAAAACAAATTTATTTTTTACAGTAAATATAGACATTGTTTTATAAAATTATTTCTTATTCGGGCGATGACTAGGCCTATTTTTTTGTTTTGCATTTTAATAAAACTTTGCCAACATTAAAAAAATATAGAGGCAGAATAATTATAAAGAAATGCATTGCAAATAAAAATAAAAGAAAGCTCTTACCTTATATCAACATCCATTTTCTCTATTAATTCGAATTCGCCATGCGCTGATTGAAATATAAACATTGGATTCCACTGTGGCCGACGAGTTGAGGAGTTCAAAAAAGGCGCTCCACAGCTACTAAAAAAGACTGACGGTTATAGAACATCCATCGGCCGTTTTGGGGACAATTCGGTTGGATGGTCCGTTCACAGTTGTCCAGCAGCTGTTCAGCGGACAATGTGACTGGACCGTCCATTCCTTACTATCCTCAGCGCATTCACTGGATAGTTCGCATAGGATATGACACCCACAGGATCTATATAATCATTGTATGACGTCCGAAGGACAGTTGTGGTTGTCTGGGTAGTTGTAAAAATAATAGAGGATATAAGCTCAAGGCAGATGTATACTATAGCTTTCTCAAGAAATAGAGGGTATACGGTGCTCCTTTAAAAAATCAAGAAGGTATACAGAATATATCCCCATATACTTCCATTACATCCCTGTCCTCAACCTAATTAAATAAACAATATGCTTTTATACTAATGTGGAATCACAGAATATGAATTGAACATTAAAATTTTAATGATAGCTCACAGTATACGAATATATATCTAATATGAAAAATTGTGATTTTAAATAGCCAAGAAATAAGATACTTATTTTTAAAAAATAATTTCTTTTTCTTTTTACATGAAATTAAGAATTTATGGACAATATAAACACATTAACTTCATATCATCAATCAAGAAGTCTTTTTCTTTTAAACTTGTCGTTTGCATTCAGTGCTATTGAAGTTTAAAAAAGTGGTCTGCTAACATTCATGCATTGCATTGCTCCTAATATTTTTGATATGTCTTGATGAAATTGTTAGCTATGTTTATCACTTCGGTGTACAGTGCAAGCAGTATTGTCCTTCCTAAATGTCTACTCAGGCATGAAGCAGGCCGGTAGGATACAGATGACACTTTCTATGGGCTGGGATGAGATAAAATTAAATGGGCCTGCCAGGCTGAAAAAAATTAATTGGGTCTATCAGCTCAATATAACAAAGTTAAGAGGACCAAACTAAGCTGATAAAATATGAACAATTTTAAATGAATGTAACTAACTGGGACAAGAATAAGTATAAATTCACTGCAAAAATTGATGTTTGACAATTTCAATGCAGTAGACTTTCTCAAATCTATTACCCTAAAACCTGCACATAATTGATGGATGTAAACAATGAAATATTCAGTTCAAACACAGGGACAAAATTTGACATTTTTAGTTTTATGTAAATCCCATTTATAAAAATTTATAACTTTTGTTAATATTACTGAATTTAGGTTTTTTCATGAAGGAAGAATAAATTTGTTTCTGAAAAAATTAAAGATATTGCTGATATCACGGGTAGTCACAATCTTCTTACTAAATATATTTATGCATTAATCAAGCTTTTTTGGTTATTAAGTCTGCCTAAACCGGAAATAAAACTTCCTTATTTTATTTATGACTTTGATATGAATTAGTAATGTACCTTTATGAGGCAAGTTTCACTAAGTAATTTAAGAAAAATACATTTAATTTTTATAATGAATATTTAATCATATATTATTGATTATTAACTTGATCTTTGCTTTTAATATTTTAATCATTTTAAAAAGCATCTAAATTTTTATTATTTTAATTTATTATTCATTTTAATATTTATTATATTGTAAGCGATCATTATAATTTCAATTGCATTATTATTTACATTCAAATTACTGTTTAAAAATTTTAAATGAAACAATGACCAGAAATCTGCAAAATTCCAAAATCCACATAAGCTGTGCAGATTTGAGGAAGTATACTGTATAGAAATAGAACATGTCCAGTGTAGGGATAGGCATCAGATAGTTACAACTTGTCTAAGCTCAGAATTTTTTTCAACAGATTCAAAGTAGGCCATAATCTGGCTTACATTTCATTCTATATTCCTTGCCCTGGCCAGAATTAGACTTAATTGTTCCAAAGATATGTTGGGTAAGTGTTTTACAAAAATAATAATAGCGATAATAAATTTCTGTTAATGGAATCTCTTTGGAAATAACCTTTAACATTGTTATAGAAAAAAAAAATATATTTATTTAATGTACATCTTCAAAAGTTAACTACCTTCTTTTATCTACATATATTTTTTTCTATTATTCTAAATTAAATTATTTTTTTAATTTCCTTTTTTAATGTAAGAGTCTAAAAGCCTAAATAATCTTTAATGCAGCTTTTCTGCATTTTATTCCTTGCGAATATAAGTAATCTAAAGTATGCTGTGAAATTTCATCAAAAATATGTATGCAATATTCATTAAAAAAATCTCATTTTTTAAAAAAGTCCAAATTTTTTTAGAAACTGAGCTAGGTTAAGATGCTTTTATTTGATTTTTGCATAGGCCAGGACATACCTAATTTCATTGATTTTTGAACTGGTCAGGCCAAGTTAGGCCATGAACTACAAAAGAATAAATGGGTCAAGTCCAGAACAAACATTCAGTTTTTATATAAAGGGCCAGGCCAAGATAGCTTTGAAAAAATTTACACATTTCCCAAGTTTCTTTGACAGAAATCTGCATTTTTTTTTCTTTTTGCAATCCTTTGACTAAATTTGCATTTCTTGTGATCCTTTGAATAAATTTGTACTTTTTCTATGAGCCTTTGACAGAAATTAAAGTTTATGTTGCAATTTTTTGATAAAAATTAGCATTTTTCCTGCAATCCTTTGATGAAATTCCTATTTTTCCCATGAGCTTTTAACAAAATTTCTGATTTATCCAAAATCCTTCAACCAAAATTTGCAATTTTATTTATTTATTTTAATTTCTTTTCTTCTCAATGGTTTAACAAAAAATTGTGTTTTTTTGCGATCCTTTCACTAAATTTGTGTTTTCTTTGCAATCCTATGACAAAAATTCACAATTTTTCTGCAATTCTGTGTTAGAAATTTGCATTTTTTCCCCCAATTCTGGTGCAAAATTTGCATTTTTTTTTTACAATTTTTTGAAGAATTTTGTGTTTTTTTTAACATTTTTTTGTCAGAAAGTCACAAGTTTTTTTTTAATAATCCTAAATTGAAATTTGCATTTTCTGCAAACGATTGCCGAAATTGGTATTTCTTGGTATCTACTTTTTGAAATTCATGATTTTTTCCCATATATATACAGTACACTCCTTCAAATCCACACAGCTTGGGACCAGAGGTTGCGCAGATTTTAGAATTTTGTGGATTTTTCATCATTGCTATGTTTACATTTTTAAAACAGTAATTTCAATGTAATTAATAATGTAATTGAGATTAAAAGGAATGCTTACAATATAGTTAAATATTAAAATAATGAAGCAAAGTAATAAACTAAAATAATAAAAACCTATATACATATATAAATATTAAAAGCAAAAGTCAAGTTAAATAATCAATAATGTATATTTATTCATTATAAAGATGAGATGCATTCCTAAATTATCCAATGAAATTTGTCTTGCAAAGGTGCACTACTAATTCACATCAAAATAATAAAATAGGGAAGTTTATTTCAGGTTTAGCCACACTTAATAACCAAAAAAGCTTGATTAATAGATAACTATATTTGGTAAGAAGATTGTGATTACCAGTGATAACAGCAATATCTTGAATTTTTTCAGAAATAAATTTATTCTTCATGAAAAAGCATGAATTTAGTAATATTAATGAAAATTGCTGATACATAGAATTGATATAAAAATAAAGTCAATTTTTTTCCCAACATCTGAGCTGAAATTTTCATAGTTTACATCTGTAAATTATGTTTGGATTTTAGAGAGCTACAGATTTTAAGATTGTGGATTTAACCCTTTGTGGTGCAGAGCTTAATTGCTTAAGTGTTGAAATTGAATGACACCGGAATTTGAAAATAAGAAAAAGCTATATTTCACACATTCAGTAAACTGTAATTTTTTTAAAACCAAAATTCTGGCACTAATGTGACATTTAGTAATTAAAATTAAGTGGTTTCATAGATATACCACTATGCCACAAAAGCCTAAGGGAGTCTACTGTATATGAGGACCCCAGAAGCCAAGGGTATAAGTGACAAAATTGAAAAAAGTGAGTTAAGTGCACAGGGTATCTAGAAATATGCTTTTTTCATTTCAGGTAAAGAAATATAGGTCATTTTCTGATTCTTTGGGGAGTTATAGAGATAAACCACTTTTTTCGAAAAACAAACAATATTGATTAATTATACATTTAAAGAAAATTGTACTCTTTTTTTAACAGTTATTGAAATGAGAGTTCAAAGATTGGAATGCAACAAGCAGATGTTTCCTATTTCAATTTAGTCAATTGTTATTGATGTTTCAATTTAACATCAATTATCTTTAAACTCAATTTACTCCAAATCGACATTTTGTCACTTGTACCCCTTGGCTTCTGGGCTCCTCATATATGTTATGTCCAAATTTTTTACTGATGACTAATTTTTTTTTAATTTTCAGTTCAGAAAAACTTAAATTTTCATATTTTTATCTGGAGATGAAGCTCACTATTTTAACTATTGCATTTATGGAAAATTTCCAGCACTTTTCATTTCTTGAAAATGAATACTATTTTCTCAGCACTTTTTCCATTTTTTCCAAAACATATGAACCATGGTTACACATTTTTTTCTTGATAGTATACAGGATTGTACAAAGGAATTAAAGTACATTTTTTACTAATGGCACAAATTGTTGAATGTGAATATTCATACCTGTTTGTATTTTCTAATTAAACTAAATTTAACATGCCATGTAGAATATATACAAATTATCATATGCAGGGCCGCACAAAAAACTTCTTTCCAGCTGTAGATAATAAATGCTGAAAATTGTTTTTCAAATGTGTTAAAAGTTTTCTTAATTGTTCACTTAAATATTTTCTTCTACCTTTTTAAGAAGGGAAGAAGTTTCTTTTAAGTGGTCTATAAGTGCTGGAAAGTGTTTCATAATACAGTAAACTCCCTCAAATCCGCACTCCTAAAATCCGCAACTCTCTAAAATCCGCACATATTTTACGGATGTAAACAATGAAACATTTAATTCAGATGTAGGTGCAAAAATTGATTTTTTCAGTTTTATATCGATTCTATACATTTTTTAATTTATAATTTTTGTTAAGGTTATTGAATTCATGTTTTTTTATGAAGAAAGAATAATTTATTTCTGAAAAATAAAGATATTGCTGATATCATTGGTAATCACAATCTTACCAAACATATGTATGTATTAATCAAGCTTTTTTGGTTATTAAGTCTGGCTAAACCGGAAATAAAGTTTCATTATTTTATGATCCTGATGTGAATTAGATATGTACCTTTATGAGGCAAGTTTCATTGAATAATTTAGGAAAAACACATTTCCTCTTTTATAATGAATATTTAATTGTACATTGATTTTTAACTTGATATTTCCTTTTAGCATTTTAATCATTTTTAAAAATATCTAATTTTTTATTATTTTAGTTTATTACTTATTTTAATATTTTAGTAAATTGTATGCATTCATTGTACTTTTGATTTCATTATTAATTACATTCAAATTATTTAAAAAAAATGTAAACAAAGCAATGACCAGAAATCCGCAAAATTCTAAAATCCGCAAAACCTCTGGTCCCAAGCTGTGCGGATTTAAGGGAGTCTACTGTATTTGACTCACACATGCTTTTTCTTTCTTGCTATTATTATTAATCCAGTTTTATCATAGCTTTATTAGAAATTTAATCTTAAAGATACAATTACCTTTCTAATTCTTTTGCCCATAATTGTGAAGGTTTATTTCCCATAACAACTGGTAACACATTTCCCTTTTGAATCAGAGAATTTGTTTGTGAGGTTACAGTTTTAATAGTTTCTACCTGCAAAATAATAAATACTATGGATGTATGGATACACAAAGAAAGAAAATACAGAGCAATTTGAAAATTAAGCATATAAAAAATTAAAAAAAACAATCATTAACACTGTTTTCTAATTTCTTATTTAATGTAATAAGAAATCAAACTTTTTTTGTACATGAATTATTTTTAAGTAGATATTTTCACATAAATTTAAAATGGATTACTTAAAACAATAATGATGACAATTTAAAAATCTTACATTACTACAAAAATACACAGTGACCAGAATAAAATATTTACAAGCATAATATTTTATTTAATACTATACAAAATCTCAAATCCCAACATCCAAAATTCAGAATTCTCCAAAAATCCAGATTTTTGCTAATTAGTGTTTTTTAATATGTACATACATTTTAAAAAGATATATAAATTTGGAAATCTTAAAACTGGTTCAAAAACCTCTGCACTCTTCTAAAAATTAAAAAAAAACTAAGATATTCAAATTCTTTTTATTTCAAAAGTCTAGCAGCAAAATGATCGTACATCTGCTCTTGCAGCTTGCCGTAATGATTCCAGACTTACAGTCGTATTCATGAAGAACTTCGACCGAGAGTTAAACCACGGGTCCAGTAACTCCGAGTTGGGATTTTTAACCAAGAGTTGAAAACTGGTATTCGCCATCGACTTCGGATGAAAAGTTACCCAACCCGGAGTTCCTGGACCCTGGTTGAAAGAAGTATGCCTATTGGTTAAAAAATTCTCGTCTTGTTCGGTTTTGCATCGCGACATTATTTTTGTTTTGGAAGAAAGGCTTAAAAAAAGAGGGAAGGGAACAAAAAGAAGGAAAAACAAAGATTCAATGTGATTTTTTATTTTTTCTTCACAAAATATATGGGAAAAATTAAAACTTGCAACCAATAAATATGGAAATTTCATTTAATTTATTGATTGTTCAATATTTTTTAAATAATTCATTCAACTATTTTTTTTTCTTTTTTAAATTGATAAATAAGTTAGGTAAATGATATAAATCGTGTTAAAGGCTAATAATATAATAATAGATTTTTTTTTTTTTTTTTCAAAATAAATTTTTACATAGTTGCTTAATAATGGAACTTGATTTGGATAAAAACTAATGAAATTTGACTTGAATAAAAACTAAAATTTTATTCCAGCAGTTATTATGTTATGATTTCCATTATTAATAGCTTTAATTAGTAATTAAGTAATTTCTGATAAGGAAAATATTAAAATAAAAAAAAGGAAAAATGAAAAAAGTACCCTGTATATCAGTATAGATGGTATTCAGATATAATAATTTTATTGTTTGTTAAAGTACTCAAGATGCTATGTAGGATATAGAAATTAAAAGAAAATTTAAAATACTATTAAAATAGAACAATGTATGTAATCTCATATATGTATGTTATCTGTTTTTAACTAATTTATTTATATTTATACATATATTCCCTACATTATTTGTTGAATTGTTTGCTTTCATACTCATGGTCGCCAAAAATTTATTTGCCTTAAAAATAATCAGCATTATGGAAAGAGCTGATAAAATTATTTTTGGTATGGGGTTATTTTAAAAAATAAAGTTTTTTTTTATCATTGTATTTCAACTTTTTAAGTAATTTATTTTTATTTAGCTAATTAAGGAGCAAAAATTATAAGTGATCTCTAAAAGAAATCTCACAATTTCAGGAGGTAATTCATTTTTATTTAAAAATTGTGAGGCTCATGTTTTAAGTAGCCAAAAGGGGATTTATTGTTACTATTATTACTTTCGTATAAAATGGCATTTCTAATGCAATATTTTATACTATATATAATTTTTTAATTAAAATACAGTTGAAAAATAAATGTATTTAAATTAAAAATTTGAAATTTCACAAAACTTCGGATACAAATAATAACAACAACAATGCTATAGTGTTAATGATCGTAGGTATTTCATGTAATACGATTCATAATTTTAAAAAGAACAAACCTTCTAAAAGTCTTCAATAAACTGATAAAATCCAAATGAATTGTTTAAATTTTAAGTAAAAAAAATCTAATTTATAGATCTGATATACATTTATCTAAGTTTGTACATAAACAATAAATCTTTCGTACAATAAAACCAAAATTTAATTTTCAAACTTACTATAAGTACGGATAAAAAATCTACATAGAATGTATGGATATTTAAAAATAATCTTCGTATTTTTCTACTTTAACAAAAATGCAAATCAGAAAGGTATCTCACATTTTAATTAGACCTTATGTAAGTATGACATTTATTTCGGCACTGTTAAAATATTAGTTCTTTTTTTTTAAACATCAAAATTGCAAAATGTAAATGACTTTAAACAAACTTTAAACAGACGCGTCAGTTATTACTGTTGGCTATTTTAAAGCAAATATTTTTTTCGCGACCATGCGTATTTTTGTAAACAAACAATTCAACGCATAATATATAGAGTATTTATACGTAAATATAAATAAATCAAATAATATATAGAGTATTTATACGTAAATATAAATAAATCAAATAAAAATATTAAACATAATACACATATATGAGATTACATACCTTTACATAATGTTCTTCTGTTTTATTTGATTGTAAAACTTTTATATTTTGACAGCACCTATATTCAGTACGAAAATACGGCAATTGCCATTGTAAAATGTCCGTCTCCTCTTTCTCTCTTCCTGCTTGTTTTTCATAACCTATGCATGCTCGGTTATGAGAAACAAACTTGAACCTACTGGAGAGCTTGGTCAGGTTATTCGACTTGATCTTGTATTTTCCCCTTGAACCGGTTCTGCCAGGTTGATGAAGAATACCGATATAGCTTTGAACCTGGGTTTCGGGCGAAACTTCATGGAAACTCCAGGTCCAAGTTGATCGTGAATACGAATGTTAACTATTGGAAGGCTCTTCTTTAAAATAAAAAAAATGACCCTATAAATATATCAACCAATTTGTGTTGCTTAAGTGCAGAAAAAGAATGAAAAACCAAACTCATTTTTTTTCTTCACTATTAAGGAAAAAAAAAATCTAATCTCCTATATAAGTTGACCAATTTCTTTCAAATTTTCAGCAAGTTGAAATAATAGTAAGTTAGGCTGTGTAATAAATTTTTGTTAAAATGTAACCAGTTTTTAGAAAATTACAATGCCTGCCAAAAATGACCACTGTAAAGAAACTGCAAAGAAAAAGTTTATTCACCTCGCTAAGTGAAATAAAAAATCTAACGTTTACTCAACCAGATCATCAAAATTTTGGATGAATAATGTTTTGCTATGAGGAAAGGAACCATGGCTAGATTATTTTTATTTTTTTTTCTTTTTAATTAAGGAGTGAGTTTAAGGGACAATTCTGAGTAAAAAAATATTTTCTGAAATTCACAGCAATTAGCACTATGTGTATTTTTTCGCGCATCTTTGACGATTTTTTTTCGCGATCTTTTGACAAAATTTGACGCTTTCACGCTATGACAAAATTACATTTTGAGATATTTTGAAATTGACAAAATTTGTCATTTTTTCGCAATTTTTTCATAAAATTTGCCATTTTTCGACGTAATTTGCGATTTTTTGAAGAAATTAGCGTTTGTATCATGATCCATGGATGAAATTCGCGATTTTTCACGATCGTTTGATCCCGTTTTTTCCGCGATTCATTGAGGATATTGGCAATTTTTCTTTGAACGATTTTCGAAAGTCGCAAAAGATTTTATGTTCAAATTTTCGGATATATAACAATTTTTTTCACGGAAATTATCGGTTTATTTTTTTGGGAAATTTGGAACAGAATTGCTCTTGAACTAAAGATACTTTTATAAAAGCTATATATATGTTTTTATAAGTTTATAAAAACTTATATTTAGCTTCTATAAAAAAAAAAATCATATCAAACTAAATTTAGTTTTATTATTTTTAAGCATCTTTCTTCAATATTGTAAATGCGTTTCTAACTTAAATATTTCATAGGGAAATTGGGGGGGGGGGGGATTTCAATGTGGATAGTTTCCTCATTTTTTTTAAATTCTCTTTTAAAATATGTTTTAATATTATCTTTTTAGAATTGAAAATGCGTTTTTGGCATAAATCATGCCCCTCCCCCTTTTTGTGAAGGGGGGGGGGGTTGCAGATTAATTTTTTTTTGACAAATAAACTGAATATGATCTGAAATTCAAAATCGCCCAGTGCTGTAATTGGAAAAAAATATTTATGGGAACTCACGTTTTTATAGAGTAGATTTTAATGCTACCAATATATAGATAATATTTAAAAATTACATTTTGAGATATTTTGAACTGAAATTTCTCAGTGTTACTTAATCATTTTAACCTTCCCACTGCCACGACCGAATATATCTGTTCACTAAGCTGCAGGTTTCACTGCATTTGAAGGCTTTATTTAAATTAATATAATTCTACAAATATAATCCAGTTTTAAGAATTTAAGTTATGATTGATACTTTCAAGTGTTATGAGCATATACATAACAAAAAAATTATACCATGATAGAAAATCTCTCTTTTATTAACATTTAAAATAAATTGCAGAGAAAAAAAATCACAATTTTGCCCTTTTGCTCGGCAGTCAGGGGGTTAATTTATCAAGTTGCTTTCATTCTTGTATCATCATATCAATCAATATTTGTATATTATTATTTATCTAAATAAATTCTTGTATAAAAATTTCTGTAATCCAAAAATTTCCATATAATGGAATTGCTTTTGTCCTTATGATTCCAGATTAAGTTATACTGTATCTATACATTCCATATGTTTATATAATTTGGCTGTAATTGGCTAAGAGCAGGAAATGAAAAAGTTGGGAAAGCAAAAATCAGTAGATTAAATAAGATGGACAACAAACAGAAAAATAAGCTTTACATTTAACAAAAGTCATACTTAAATAAAAATTAAATGAAAATTTTATAAAGATTTTCCACTTCGTAGCAACAAATCAAGAACTTTGAAAAACCAAGATAAACAAATAGATCAAAAAAAAATATGTAAAAATCTTTCACTGAAATAATAAATTTATGATCAAATCATATAAAAAAAGTACAATGTTTTTTTACTTTTTTTGTTAGAAATAAATAATAAACAGCATGAATTCATAATTTAATTATATAAATTAAAATACATACCATAGCTGTTCTATTTAAGTCAGTTTCAAGATAATCTTGCAGAACAAACTTGGTTCTAATTTATTAACAAAAAGGAAAAACAAAAAGAAAAATAATAAATGAATTGTAACTGTATTTATTCATTTATAAAGTACATGTAAAATAAGTGTAACCATGTAAAGTAAATGTAAAATAATAAACACTGGATTTGGGATCTATATATACTGCAGATTTTTATAAGGTAGTAAAAAGAATAACTTAATCTTCCATTATCAATACATTAGTCTAAACAAATCCTTAACATCCATTTTGTCCATTGACCTTTAGAGTCAGCTAGTTCAAATGTTCAAATACAACTTAAATGCATTGCTTCTAAGGCTGCACTATTGCAAGGACAAATCACTTTTTATTCGTAAAATACTTAAATGATTGATTTACATCAGAATTTATAAATAAATTTATTTAAAAACAACTATATAACCCCCCCCCCCCTTAAAAATGATGAAGTATTGATCTGTGTTTCATTTTCATAAGACTTCACATACCGTATATACTTGTGTATAAGTCGACCCCTCTTTCCTTGACCTCGTTTTAACGTTAACTTTAATCAGTTTTTTAGGAGAGATGTGTCATTTGTTGAGGTACGATTCAAAAGAAGTGATTCCCGCAGTGGAACTAAAGAAACAATTGAAGTCTGTAAAAAAGAATCCGTCCTTTTTGGAATGAGCGAATCTTCAGAATAGGTCCGAAATCCACCAACTCAGAAAAAGATCGATTCCATGGATTCGTTCCAAAATGAAACGACTCCAAAAAGGAGCGATTCCCGTGACTCGTTCCGAAATTAAACGACTCTGAAAAGGAATGATTCCTCCTAATCGTTCCGAAATGACATAAATCACACACTTTTTTTTTGTTCTTTGCACTTAGGTAGGGTAGATTATTTTTTTGAAAAATAAACTAAAAATGATCTTAAATTCAGAATCGTCGAGGTTGGAAGGGTTCCGGATTTTGAATTTTGTACTCTACAAACACAATGGAGTGCTGCAGCACCAATTCGCTAGCAAACTATAATCCTATATTTTATTTATAGATTATTTTTTAGGTCTTGTGTATAAGTCGACCCCCCACACCCCCCCACTTTGAACTACTTTTTTTTGTCTAAAATTTCTCGACTTATATGCGAGTATATACGGTAATTGAAATTTTTTTTATTAATGAGCATGTATTGTAGAAAAGTACATTTTAAAAATGAATAATGACTCATGAATACAAATGATGAGGATAATTTTTTTAATCATTATTCAATTTGTGAAATAATTCAACAAGGAGATTAATTTATGTCCATTAAAAACTTGATTGCATTGAGAATAAAATTTATATTTCTTACAAAATGTAATTAAAATGTAAGGAGTATGTACAGAGGCAGATTACCCATTAGGCTCAGTAGGCTGAAGCCTAGGGGCCCAGAAGAAAAGGGGACCCGGTGCTAAAAGTTCCCTAATATAAAGAACAAGAAAATATTCTTTTACACTGGTCGGACATTAATATTTAATACAAAGACAAAAGATCAGCGAAATTCTTTGTCGTAATCTTTTATATTTTTATCATCAATGATTTTTGAGTTAATGAAGCAAGCATGTGTTTTAATTTTTCCAGTATATACCTCTTTGAAGGAGTGAAAGGGGGCCCTCAGAAAGTCAAGCCTAGGGGCCCGGGTGGTAGTTAATTCGCTTCTGAGTATGTAACACCATGCATTATATCAATGTGCCTTGAAAATAAAATTGTATTTTATTGTGCAAAATTTAAAAAAATATTTTCCACCATATAAATGCAATCTCATAATTAAATTACATCTCAAACTTTTTACTTATAATGCAAATAAAATTTTTAAAAAATAAACAGATAAATGTTAAGCTGTTAAAAATAAAACTAAATTAAAATTCTAATACTCATTTTATTTATATTGAATGAAATTATAAAAGTTTTTAACCAAAGCTCTAGCTATATAACTTTTAAATTTCATTGGGTATAAATAAAATCCAAATTATTATTTATATTTCTTTTGTAAAATTTTAACCCAATTTTATCAATTCTTAAGAGATTAACTAATGCCCACTTGAAATTTAATTATAAATAAAATTCATGTTTCTTACAAAATGTTATTCAAATGTAAGGAATATATAACACTATGTACTACATATATTAATTATATCAATGCAGATAAAATTTTGATTTTTAATGTTGTAACATTCGAGCATAACTTTGGAGTTAAAATAAAATAGTAATTTATTTAGAAAATGTGAAAAAATAATTTTTGGTCCTACAAAAGCAATCTCATAATTCATTTATATCTGGAGAAAAAAAATATAATACAAACTTATAATACAAACAAATGTTTTTTTAAAAAAATAAGCAGTTAAGTGTTAAGCTCTTAAAAATTATTAAGACTAAATTTAAGTTATAATATTAATTTTATTTATGTTGAACAAAATTCTAAAATTAGAGAACCAAAGTTTAATAGATATTGAATTATATCATTACGTTCTGCATTTTTCTTTTAAAAAAAAGTTCTTTTATTCATATTGATTGTCAAAAGATGGCACTAAAATAGTGCTGGTTTATTTATGTCTGGTTATCCATTGCTCGTAATAGCTTGTTATACATTATTTTTATTTTAGAATTTAAAATATTACAAATGGACAGTTTTTGAAGATTTTGGAGAAAAGAAGAAGCGATGTGATATAATGCAGATTATGTGTATATTTCCATATAGTGAAAGTCACATACTTATGGTATCTAAATACTTATGCATAATGTGACAGCCATAAGTTGCTTTTCTCGAAGATGAGGGGAAACCTAGAAACGTTACACTAGCATATTATATAAATAGATAAGTAAAAGCTTTTTTTACCATAATAAAAAGAAAATTTTCATTCCAAAATTCTAGTGCCATTGTGGTACTTAGGTATTTAAAGTAAATGGTAAAAACAAATGACAGTTTTTCATGGATTTAAATAATGACCAAGAACTATTTTTGTTACAAACACTATTCTGTTAAAAAATGCGCTTAAAGACTAATCTAGCAACACATATACAGTAATTTTATTTCTCCTTTCTAGCCCCTGGATGGCCAAGTTCCATTTTTTAAAAAATCGTTTTGTTAATTTTCTTTTTTTTTTTAAATCATGTCATTATATTATCAGATTCTTTCAGAATCTTCAGATCAGATTCTTTTTGCTTTGTGTATGTGATTTCATCAAATATTACGGTCAAATTAATAAATTCTAAATACCTATCTTTTATACTCAAGATAATATAACAACTTTTTAAATGAGAAAACTTTTGTTCATTTAGTGCATAGGTTCCCAACCTTTTCTGGACCATCGCCCCCTTTACAAGAGAAAAAAATACCAACGCCCCCTCTCTCATAATAGTTAATTATACATAATGTTAAAATATTGCTGCATATTATGTATCGTTTATCTGACTATCTATCTATTAAAAATCATAAAATTGAAGTTAATTAAAATGATCATCAAATGTAGTAAAAAATTGTTTAATAAAATTTGAAAAATAAACATAAAATCTATAAGAATTATGTCTGTCAAATAATCGATGTCATTTTTTTATGTAATCAGGTTTTTCCATATTTTTCCATTTCTGTCTTCAGTTAAGTGTTATACTGAATTCAAATGTATTGACAGATGATTCGGACAAATAAATTTTCCGAGACAACAAACTTCTGCATGAGCTAGCGATTAAATGTAATCATTTGCAAGTTTGATGCAAAGTGATAATGGCAACTGCACTACAAAATGAAATAATTGTTTAACTTTGTTGGGAAATAATTTTCACTATAAAGTTGGCTAACTATCCTGTCATTTAATGAATTGCTCCTATTCTTATTGACTACTCTAATAATGTAATGAAGCGACGTATATAGATGTTCATTCCAAATTTTTGCTGATGATGTGTAATGGAATTTACAGAAAAAAAATTTAGTACTGTTTGTTTGAAATGCGTTAATGAAATCCTTCTGATGTACCGTCGTTGCTGGAGTAACATCAGTAGCAAGTGAGAAAATACTATGAAAACGAATTTATTTCTCTTTGACTAACTTTGTGGTATTAAATATCGATTCTCTCTTTGTAACAATTTCCAAATTTTTAGCAAATAATAACTCTTGACATTTGTTTTCCTCTTTTATGGGTTTTTGTTATTTGGTAACACTAATAGATCGAGTTGAATGGAAAATTTGCAGGCCCTTAAGTAATAGCATAATGATATTTCAGTGCCTTTAGCCATCTATTCCTATTTGTACCAAATTATTAATCAGGATTTTTTCTGATGATATCCGACGGTTTCTTATGATGAAGAACAGTTTTAATTTTCTCTCTGACTGCCGCCAAGATTAATTTTTTACTGATTGCTTGCGGCTTTCATACTTTTACGATTGATAATATAATATTATATGAGGCTCATAGTGCGTTATCTTCTTTTTAGAAGACGGCAGTAAAAAGTTTTATATACGTAGTTGACTGTTTTAATTTTTTTTTTCCAAACTTTGAAAAAAAAGATGCATCTTTGTGTTTTCTATCAGCACGCATTTATTCAAATGCTCTTGTAGCCTAGAAAACTTCATAATTTCATTAAAAAAACCTTTTTGATAAATTAAGCACATAGGTAACGATTGGTTGGTAGGAAAGTGTGTAGATCCATATTTCAAATACTCAATACTGTACTGCCGGCATTTCTTCTTCAATTAAGACATTTTTAAATATAAAATTTTTCCTTATTTAAGTTTAAATAAATTGATTTTTGAACAAATTTATATGTATAATGATTTTTATCACTTTCACAAAGAATAAACGAATTTCTCGAACTGACTCAAATAACGGATTCGTTTAAAAATCTCTTTTCAGACATGTGTCCTCATACTTCAGAATTTTTCGAAATACAGGTTAATAAAAAAGAATTCTATTTAAAACTTTTATGCAGCCAATTATCGCGAATTTTGTACTCCACAATTTTCGAATTCATAATGATTTTAACCCTTTGAGCTCTGATGGTAGAAATTTCTACCACATAATTTTAATTCTGAAATGTCACATCAACACCAGAAAATTCAGCCAAATTTATTTGAAAAAGGTTTAATGCATTTTTTTGTGTATATCTTTAACCAGTTTTTTTCTTTGCAAAATACTGGTGCCAATGTGACATTTGGAGTTTGACGTCGTTTACCCACCAGAGCTCAAAGGGTTAATGCGAGTCATTTGAGATTTTTTGTGTTTTGCCGAATTTTGTTCTTCACGATTTTAACCCTTCTTCATGTTTTCGGCGATTTTTTGACATTAGTAAAATAAATTCAACCCCTCCCTCCTCAGATCTATGCTTGTCTGTATAGAATTCCATTTAAAAGTGCAGTTAAAGTTTTTGGCAATCGAGAGGAGATCAACTATTTTCTCTATATCACTTCCTAAATAGGTAGGTACGCCATCACCGCCCCCTAGACTCTCCTAACGCACCCCATTTTTCTCTAGACTCGCTACTGCCCCCCTGGGGGGCGGTACCGCCCCCGTTGGGAACCTATGATTTAGTGTATTATTTCCATATTACCACAAGCTTCTATTAGCATGTTGTGAAATCCCTTGAGAAGCAATCATCAATTATATGCTTCTACAAAAATAGAATAAAGATAAACAGTCTATCTTATTTATAGTTAGAATAAAATCTGACATAAATAAAAAGTAATTCTTACACATCCCACTGAGCTCCCTCAGAGGGATACCTTCTTCAGGTATTCATGGGCTTTGCAACCCCCAATACCTGAATGGTCCTTTGGTTTTACTTTTCCTCTCCTATCTCTTGTCAATTTTTTCATCTTTCTTGTTTCCTCTTTTGAGGTGGGGACAATTCTGCATAAGCCAATGTAATCCTGTCTATATTAACTTATGGAGAATCATAAACCACCCACATGTTTGCCGTGCATGATGACCCATGTCCCTGAAAAGGGGCATCTTGGCAACTACCGGAACACAACACATTGCTTTGGTCTCTGCTTCAAGTTCACGGGAGGTGTATATTAGTCCTGTATTCATTAATTGGTTGGTTAGCTGACTTATTACTGGCTACAGATCAAGTGAACAAGCAATTATTGCCATGGAGTTAAGGGTGGAGAGGAGACTGGAATAAGAGGATCTTGTGACTGTGTCAGCTCTGGCTAGCACTGGTGTATGAACGTGAATAATCATATTGGGCTCTATAGTGGGTATTGCAGCTTGGGTCTGAATTGTATTTATTTCTAATATGAATGTAAGCATTTCACTTTCTTCTATTTCTCTCCCATGTGAAGAGCAACAAACTGTACAAAAAAATTTGTTCTTCCTCTACTTTATCATCAAACACACTGAAAGTCTGCCTAACTGTTCTCTTAAGAGAAATTAATCTTTCTTATTAAGAGTGTATTCGAAAAAATGCTTTTCCACCTTCAACAGCTCGAAATTTTCCGATACAATTTCAGACACATTTTTAAAAGTAGAAACATGAAACTTGCTGAGGGGATTCTTGAAGGGACGTATGAGGTGCCGTGTGATGTCTTTTTATGATATATTAATTAGAATTTGATTTATAAACAATTACCTTATCAGTATGACCCTTTTTTTTCATTCACAGATGTCTTGCTTCAGAAAAATCGGTTCAAAATGCTGTTTTTGATTGCTTTTTTTGCAATATTTTCTGCATTTATCAAAGAATCGACAATCACGGCACCTTGTGTACTTTCCAAATAAGAGATTTTGAGAGCAAAAATGAATTCAAAAATAAATTGGAAAATAAGCAGTTTGAATCGAAATACACCCTTAAGTTGCTTTTCATTTTATTTTTGGTGATGATTGTTCACTTAAAAAGCTACATTCTGGAGATTTGCTTGTTGATGTTTCTTCATATAATCGATCATAACTTCTCTCAAATGATAATATAATTAGTTCTTTCTTCAGTTTCTGTTAAGGCACCTCAAACTCTAAATATATGATGTGGAGTAATATCTGAACCAATATTTACTCTCCACAAAAGAAATTCTTAGAATTTTTAAAATCTGAAAATAATATGAATGCATACCTTATTACTATACATCAGAATGGTTGAGTGCTTTCTACAAAGCATGTTATTCTGACTTTTAATAGTTCTTTTGTACCATCTAGAATTAAAGCAGATTACTTAAGCTGTCCTATCCTACATTACATTCCAAAATCTCTCCATTGTTGGGCAATTCCACAAAAAATTTCATTTTGAAGAAAAAAATTAAATTAATGATTTATTATATTTATTACTGGGTTCTATAAAAATATTCCAATATCAAAAGTCATGACTTCTGTGCTCCATGTAGATTACATCAAGTTCTCTAGCAACACCAGTACAAAAGATGTACATGTTTGCAAGTGCAAGCTGAAACTCCATGAAAAAAGGTCAGTGATTTTTTTTTCTTTTGCGAGAAAAAAGTAGTAAAGAGATTATTTGAACTATTTTTTAAACTTTATAAAATTATTTTTTGGAATAAAATGTCTTTTAAAAGTGAATTTTTATTGTTATGTCAGTTGCAAAATTTATTTCGTTATGCCTACTCTGAATATTTAATTTTAAGAAATTTATAATTCATAAGCCCTTTTTTCATTCACAGATGTCTTGCTTCAGAAAAATCGGTTCAAAATGCTGTTTTTGATTGCTTTTTTTGCAATATTTTCTGCATTTATCAAAGAATCGACAATCACGGCACCTTGTGTACTTTCCAAATAAGAGATTTTGAGAGCAAAAATGAATTCAAAAGATACATAAGCCTGGATGAAGATACATAAGCCTGGAGCATTAAAAATCTTTTCAGATGATGATTTAATTCTCAATTTCGGTAGATAAAAAAACAGTCTAAAATGTGTAATTGACATAATCTTAAAAATGGAATTGACATAACAAAACATTGGTTACATCAGTTACACACTTTTTTTTTCTTATACAAGTTAAAATTTAAGTCAACCCGCCAGTTTACACAAACGTGTTAGCTGTAAATGAAAAAAAAAAAAAAAAAAAAAAGAAAAAAGAAAAAATGATTATTTGTGATATGGAAATAGATTTAGTATCATTCAGAGTCTGCCATTTTGTTTCTTTGTTGATCACTTATTACCATTTAATACTTAATTTTTGAACAATTTAGAAATTAAACATAAACAGCAACAAATTTTTAAACTAAAAATCAGCACTCCAAACATTATTTATAAGAAAGGTAAAAAATAGGGAAAGGAAGAGAAGGAATTCATAATTAGTAAATGGTAAATACATAAATTTTAAAACATTAAATAAAGCAAATATTCATTTTTAAAAATATATATTCTGAAATTACAGTAAAAAATGTTTCAAAGATTATACAATTAAAAAACAACAAAAATAAATTAATAAATCCAAATGCAGAAATTTAAAATTGGCAAAAAAAAAAAAATCACCACCTCTGGGTGAATATTACATAGTTGCCGGGATATGGGAAGATTGTAGCTATATCAGTATTTTCTAAATGATCAAATTCCAGCATCACAAGCAAGAAATTTCATTTTCATAAATTTCATTTACATTTTTGATCATGTAGAAAATAGTATAAATGGGCTTTATAAGCAGATATTAAATTAAAAAATATACATATGTACAAAACATAAATTAATTTTACGTTGAATTTAGATCATCGTACTTTACATTTAAAAAAAAGATGATCCTAGATATGTTTTTATCTTGAATTCTTGACAAGCTTTTCAGGAAAATTAACAGAATTCTACTAAAAAACTAACTCACAGAAGAAAAAAACATACACATTCAAAAAAATTCTTTTTCAACTCCTTGATAATAAGCCAATGCTAATATTTTTTTCAAAATTTTAACCTCTTCTTGTAAAATTAAAAAAAAAAAAACTTTCCAGCCAGTATTGGGAGGAAGAGGTGGGTATTAAGCAGTGCAAATCATAATTAGTATTGACTCTAAGCCATTTTAGCAGGGTGCAGTACCCGACAACCCTTTTTAACACTACCTATATGCTCAGTGGCAATTCAATTGATACCGGGAAAATATCGCAAATTCTAGGAGATGCTACACAAATTAGTTCTAAATATTTTTGGTGAACAAGATACAAGTGTGACTTTATTGAAAAAAAAAGTGAAATTTTTTAGAATAATGGTTTCGTTTTTGAAAAAAATGTATTCTTTTTTAGAATGTTTCCTTTTTGAAAAAAATTTATTTTTTTTTTAGAATAATGTTCCCTTTTTGAAAAAAATGAACCCTTTTATTACTTTGTTACTTACTTTATTACTTAGTTTTTATCTCTTTTTGAAACATTTCTGCCCAGCGGCCCTTTCTTTCTAGAGGAAAAGTAATGCATTATGATCTAAACAATCAAGTTGGAGATTCTAGAGCACATTGATCGACGTTAGGCCTATTTACCTATTGGTTGAAGATACTGTTTTTGAAACTTACAAATGTTCAAAAACAGTAGGCCTTTATAAACTCGAGGCAAAAATGTTCAAAATCTGTGTCACCACTGTACATTTGAGGTGATATGTTCACTCATTTCTAATTAATAGATAATCAGGTTTTTTAAAACAACTAACAAAATTTATTATTATTTAAAAACATGTGCATACAACATTACATAGCAAGCCACAATAATAAAAAAAACTGCATATTGCTACCAATTCCAGAATAAGAAAAGTTTTTTTTTTAACTCTATACAGTTCAATTCAGATTTTTTTTTTTTTTTTTTTTTTTTTTTTTTTTTTTTTTTTTTAACAAGAATTGCTGATCCATGTAATCACATGCAATTTCAGACCTTTTTAATATGCTATTCATTAACAAAAATTGCCATTATGATATAATTTGAGCTATAAATAAGAAATTAAAATAATAAGACTTAATATCTGTCAAAATTTAACATATTCTAAAAATAAATTAATTATATTAGTTAGTGAGTTACCACCTACTTAAATTTTCCCTTACATTAAGATGGTATTTTGCAATCAGAGAGAGGAAAAACCTTTTTTAATAAAACAACACCTTAACAAATGTAGAATAAAATAAAAAATATATATATAGCATACCTTTCAGTGGGTCTACTCCAAAATTCAGGAATCCTAAAAAATGAGAAAAAATTATATTTTAAGCATTACCTTATTCCTTTAAATTTTCATAATATTTGAAAAAAAAAATCATATTCTATCTGAAAAATAACATAGATTAGTATTTAAAAATATTATGTTAACTACCTAGTATTTTGAATGCAAGCAATGTAGGTAATCAAAGGAAAACTCTTAAAGTGATTGAAGTTACTAAACTAAGAAAAGTGTGGACTACAACATTTTGCTCCATTAAACATTTTCTGCGAATAAAATAGTATTAATGTGAATAAAGTAGTTAACACACTTTAATAACTTAACATCACATTAAAATATACTTAATAACTACTTAATTCAGAGTAATTTGAATAAAGTAATTAACATAATGTTTAAAAGTATTAAGTTAACTACACTTAGTATTTCGAATGCAAGCATAGTCAAAAGACAACTTTTAAATTGATTTAAGTCGCTAAACTAAGAGAGGTGTGGTCTACAACAATTTGCTCCATACATTTTCTGTGAAATTTACAATTTATTTATAGATCCTTGTTTAAGTTACATATTTAGCAAAAAATAAAAATACAATAAAAGTTTTATGCATTTTAATAAATTTCAAACTTTACTTACATTTACCAGTGTATTTTTCTAAAAGAAAAAATGTTTAACTCAAGAAAATCCTTACTACAGTAAAATACCATTCATTTCCTCCCCCCTCCCAAACATGACAAAAAATCGAAAAATATTCAGAGGGGGCACTTACATGGGATTTTTCTGTGATCTTTTCACAAAATTTGTGTTTTTTCCTTGAAATATTTGCAGGGTTTTTTCCACGATAGTTGACAAAATTTGCAGGGTTTTTCTTTTTTTTTGTGATATTGGTGAAATTTGCAGAGTTTTTTGCAATGTTTGACAAAATTTATTTTTTTTATGCTATTTCACAAAATTTGCATTTTTTAAAAACGAAAATCATTTTCCCGCAAACTTTTGAAAAAATTCACCTTTTTCCATGCATTCCTTTCATGATCGTTTGATGAAATCAGGGGCGTTCCGACCCAGTGTGCAAAGTGTGCGGTGCACACAGGTGCCGAAGCAGTAAAGGCTCCAAAAGATTTCAGTTGAAAAGCAAATATTTAAAAAAAAAATTTAATTTATTTATACTAGAATGTATTATATTTTCTTGGCATCTAAATTATCTTTTGTAGATTTACCTTAAAGAAATTATTTATAAATATTCATTTCTTTCTTTAAAATTTTATTTTATTCTACTTATGAGTCCTCTAATAAATAATTTAGACAAGACCTGCCCAACCTTTATAAACAGAGGTGCACCTCATATAGTTATAAATAATAAAAGGCGCCACGTAGCTGAAAATATGCAACACTATTATCTCACTGCGGTGGAAAAGCATAATATGGTACAGTTTTATTACCGTAGGAGCTAAATTTCACTTGTTTTTTATTATTATTTATAAGAAACAATTGTCACTTTACTTCAGAATTTATCATAAGAAGAAAATTACTATTCGGAAATGCTGGTAAAAGTTTCTCTTACAATATCAGTCCATGAATAGAAGTAGACTTATATGTTAGAAACATTTTATATGATGCACGCACATTTCATGCTGATACCCATAAGTCCCTTATGATTCAGAAACTATTTTAAAATAATTTGCAACAATAATTTAATTCAGAAAAAATTTAAAATTAGATTTTCAGAGGACAGTCTATCTTCAAAAGTTTTATAGATGAAGAAGCTATAGAAACTTTAATCACTGAATAACAACTTAATAGCATTAAATAATTAAAACTTATTTAAGGTCATCGATAAGTATTACAAGAAAACTATTTAAATATTTTTTACTTTTAAAAATGCATCCCTTAAAATGGATTTTTAATCTTAAAAATAGCTAGTATAAGAGGATACATTCAAATGGGTGCCAAGAAAACCTAAGGGCGCAATCGCGGCATCTGCGGGGGACGCTTTGGAGAATCCTGAATAGAGAAACAATGTAAAACCAGAACTTGGCGGCTATACACAGGGCTGTAGCTAAGGGGGCACTATGGGCGGCTCAGCTTCCCTTCAAACATTTTGAGCCTCCCTCGAAAAGATTCCAAATTCCAAAGTCACTAAATTGATTTATATTCCAAAAATTCAAATGAAATTCTGTTTAAAAATCTAATTAAGTTTTGAGGACCTTTCACAGCTTTTGCAAAAATCCTAAATTGTAACTAAAATAAGTGTTTCAACACTTGCTCATCCTATTTACACATATGAAGTTAACAAGTTGTTTAAGATTTCACTCGTTTTACACTCAAATTTTTAATCATCCTATTCTTTTCTTAGTGTAAAATGAAACTATTACAACAGTTTAATGAAAAACATAGTAACTACAGAGTGAACATGTACTAATTTATCTTCCTGCGTCACAGAGAGAAAATATGATTCCCCCCCCCCTTTCCCATTATTCACGTCTAGCTGTGGCACTGGCTATGCATACAGAACGTTATTACTTTAGGGGGAAGGGGGGGGGAGAATGTAGCATATAATATCGGAAGATATCTCTAGTGAGGGATGGGGTGTCTTGATATACTTATCATTTTTGAGTGATCCAACCAAAATTTTCTCTTTCTGTTTCCATTTTTTTAATCTATTTTTTTTTTCATTTTATTTAATATTTTATTTCATTTTATACAATATCTAACACAATATTTCTGTTAATAAGTATCTTGACATCTGTGATAGAAAAGAATAAAAGTTCTTTTCCTTTTCTATCACAGGTGTCAAGATACTTATTAGCAGCAATATTGTATTAGATATTGTACTAATAATACTAATTTTTTTCTAAAAATCAGTTAATAAAAAATGTCAATTTGTGGAGAATCCCTTATCATTCAGCCATTTTTAGAGAGCAATGTAAAAACAGCTTACTTATAATAATGATATCTTTTTGAATTTTCACGATATTTGATTGGATTTTTTTTATAAGTTACTCCATAGAATTGACTATTAAATGATGTAAAAGAATTGTTTTTATCGTTCGCACATGCGCAGATAAAAATCATTTCATAAAACTACTCATATTTCATAAAATATTTATTATATTTATATTCCAATTGCGCTATATTTTTTCTAATAGATTTTGCCAATATTTCTGAAATTTGCGTTAAATTTGGTAAAACACCCGGCAGGATATAAACAAAAAACATACCAGAATTTTTGAATTTTTTAAAAAAAATCACTCTTTCTCCATGAATATACATGCTATTCTTACAAAAATCAGTGTACATGTTGTGCAGTATCCACATATTTGTATTCTGCAGCGATAAATCATTTCGTGCATTTTCATGTACAGGGTGATCCCGAATATTTCTGTTATTCTTTAATTTTTTGTCGGCCCCCTACTCCTTGGCTTCCAAGTAGTAATGAAAACTGCTTGAAAACTAAAGGGTACAAGTGCCGAATGAACACAAGAAATGAAAAAATTTTAAATAAAAAATTGTATTTATGAAAAAATTAAGATTAATGTTGATACAAATAAATCAAAGAACAAAATTTTGTTTTAATATAAATTCTAAAAATGGAAAAAATATGAAATAAAAAAATGAATTTACGAAAAATTTATGAACAATGTTGATATAATGAATAAAATGAAAAACTTTTGTTCTAATATAAGTTTTAAATTTTTATTATAAGTTTAGAAACATTGGAATTTCATATTTTTTAACACTTACCTACAAAGTTGAAAAGTGAATATGATTTTGGTTTGTCTGTCCGTCTGTCCTAACTCTCGTAAATATATTCGGATTGACCTGAAATTTTTGGGAATTATTCATGTTTACTTCAACATTAACTTATTGCAAATGACTCTTGCAATGACTCTGTGCAACTTATTGCACATATTTCTAACATGATTAGTTTATTTACAGGGACAATCAAAAATTTTCTGTTACATTACGGGTTATGGGAAAAATCGTTTTAAATGAATTTGAAATATGTCACACCTTGTCACATGTTAAAATTTATATGCATTTATGAATTGCACTAAAATAGACATTCTATAAAATCTGAGGTGAAAAGAATAGTTATTAATTATTTACAGGACCATACAAAGATTTACATTACCTAATAATAAAAGAGGGAATTGTTTGCGACTTGTTTTAATTATATTACAATTTTCATGTATAATAAAATTAATGTATATCACTGAGGCTTAATATAAATTATTTCGCACATAATACAAAGTACACAGTATTTACAGGGACACAAAAAAAGATTTCAAATAGGACAGAATTTCTATCCGAATTACTGTATAATTATCGATGATGATTGATGGATGAACAAAATGCTATTTTAATTATGATTTGCGCTTTTAAGTTTCACTAAATGTATACACATTATATGATATGTATAAATGCTATAGTTCATATAAAGGGCTACACAAAAATATTCGTAAAGGTTACAGACTATGAGCGTACTTTACTTAAAGATTTCTTTTAAATAAGTCTTGTATTTCTATGCTGAACTGCATTCAGTTTACTAAGAAATGCTTGTAAAATATAGGCAAAATGATATACAGGATCACACGGAAATTTTTATACATGGTCATCAATGAATGATAATTTCTGGAAATGTGATTTCAGTAATCTTAAGTGTGTTTAATTTGAAGTAAATTTCAGCTAAATACTGGTGTATAATAAAGGTTCAAGATAAACTACAGGATGAACAAAAGTATACAAGTGTGCTTCCATCTATTAATATAAACTGCTGAAAGAGAAATTTCAAACTGTTATGCTTTTTCTTGCTAAACTAATTTTTCCCATTATACAGTATATATCAACCGACAAATAAAACATAGGGCTGTTAAAAAGTATCAGAATACATATTTGGCAATGGACTGTAACACTTTATTACCCTCAATAGCAAAAATTTTTAAAGATTTCAGGGAGTGTTCAAAAGTGTTTCATAATCCATGCTTAATGCATGATTTTTCTTACTTGATAACAGTTAAAATGCATATATTTAATGCATAAAAAAAGCAAATGGCTTTGTATGTATGTCGTTGGTCGTGCTTCTGCTATATAGACGTTAATGAACACAACTGCACTTATATCCCTTGGCCTCCAATCGTTTCACAGTTTTGGGAAAGAGGTTAAGTGACTGACCCCTATAACTCAGTACATAATGAAAAAATCACTCTTAACTCTTTACCTACAAATAAGTAGATATATTTCCAGATAGCCTGTGCACTTAACTCATTTTTTCAATTTTGTCACTTATACCCCTTGGCTTCTGGGCTCCTCATATATAATATTGTAAGCAGTAGTGCAGTTGAGGAGGGACACAGGGGGAGGCATCACCCTATTTTTTAATTTTATTTCAAGTGTCCCGTTACTTTTTATTCTTCAAGGGTACACTAAGGATGTGAGGGGTCGCAGATCTTCTTGATTTATTAAATGTTTAAAATAAAAGAAACACATTAATAAATTAACAATTTTATAAAGTAAAGAATTGATTTTTTAAACTACTTTAGCTATCTTCATCAAAGGGTACTTAAAAAACAAATTGAAAGGTATTAGAAAGAAAGGATTGTTTACTTCTGTTTTATCAATAATTAATTCGGTAATACTAGTTCTTTCAGATGCATACATCAGTTTTACTTGGAATTCCCTAATCAAAAACTCCCCCTTTTCATAACAGAAAGACCACACAAGCTCTTCAAAAAATACTTTTATATACTCCATTTTCATTTTTAAAAATATCCAGATGTTTCAATTTTGAAAGCTTGGCCATGTTTTTCTCGCATGACAATTAACAACAGCATGTTTCTATTAATCAGTAAATAAAGTCTTTATAGACATTCAGGGTAATTGTCAGAGCTATCAGGTGGTTAGTAGGGGTCTAATAGGGCCAGTATTTCATTTGCAGTCGAATGCGAAATAAATTAACGAAAAAGACATAAATGCAGACCCACACCTTTCTTTAGACAAGAAAAAACTGAGTATTGAATTAGATTGAATAATTCAAGCAAGTATTTTTGATGTATATCTTTCTTAAATTCTAGCCATAAGTATTTTGTATCAAAATTTCAATTTTTGAAGGATAATATAACATTGAAATGATATAGGCAGCCAAAACTGGAAAGTTTTAAAATTTCTTTCAAACATTGTTGTACAGAAGCAGATACAAAATTATCGACCCCAAATGAAGCTAAAAGTCTGATTTAAGAGTGTTGTAAATATAATCGGCTCTCATTAATTCAAAATTGGATAAATTGAATTTTTGCTTAATTCAAACTTAACATGAAATCCTGAAATTTTAATAGCAGAATAACGTTAAAATTTTTCATTTATTCTTATCCATTTTCAATTGACTTTGTTTAATTCAAACTAATGAGATTTCAAATAACTTCAGATCCTTGAAATAATTTTCTTTCTTTCATTTTTGTCAGAATTGTTCTGAACAAGTATACATATAATCTCAGGCAATTGATATCTGCTTTTTTAGTGCCTCGTCTGTCCATCAATTACATCTCCACTCCATCTTCATTTGTGCTTGTTCCTAATCCCTTAATTAATTTATGCATTTATATCTTTTAATTTAATATGAAGTCATATCTTTTAATTTAATATGAAGTCATATCCTAATGATAACAGCCAAAATACATTTTAAAAATACTATAACATTAATCTCTTTTAATAGTACTCCTTTGAACATGTTTTCCTCTCATACTTTCCAAAATTTGAACATTTCTTGGGGTCTTGACAAGTTCAAATTAATGAGAGCTGATTGTATCTTTTTAAGTTTTGACCAGAAACATTTTAAATTGAATGCTATGTTATGCCATGAATTTTTTTTTTTTTATAAGAGTAATATAATTTCCCAACATCGAAATTTTTTGTTATAAGGCTATGTATTTTGCAGAAAAGGAAACATGAGTGCCATCAAGATAGTTGAGCAAAACTGCTTGCTTCTCTGTGGATTTTCAAATTTAATTATGTTAATTTTTTTTCTCCCTCAAAATTTTTAAGAAATAGAAAAGTTTGTTTTTCTCAAAATATTTAAAGTAATTAAACAGTAAACGAATTATTCATCAGAGATTGAGTCTGTCCTCATGAGGACACCATAAAAGACTATTTTAAGTTCTGTTTTTCTTTTATATTAAAGTTTTTTTCCTTAACTACTAATATTTTTTGCTGATTAAAATACTTTAATATAATCAAGTATTAAAAAATAATAATAATGTTTCACTTTTTCATTCTGTAACAAAAGTTTGATTTTTTTTTTTTTATGTGTTACTTGTTATATGGGTGATTCTCAAAATAGGGGGCAATTTATGTCTTTCGGCATACAAAAAAAATTGACAGGTTTTTTGTCATGTTTTTATATTTAGATATGTTTGTATTAATATTATTCATTATTTGCACTCAAGAATTACTCACTTTTTAGTTAAAAACACCTTAAAATAACAGAATAAATGTTCAAAATGTCATTAGCATGGATGTACACAGCAGCTGTGCCTTGTATATACTAGCTTTTTCAAGAGTTAATATCATGTTTATAAAATAAAACAAATGTTATTCTTTCTTTAAATTAATCAAGGAGAGAATTGATCCAATAAATTTCTTTTAAAAAATAAAATTATAATATATAAAAAAAGAATTAAAGTTTGTCCTCCATATTCTTTTTTCAAAACAAGGTCATACTATAACAGCTGTTTATTAATCAAAATTTCATTTTCACATATGACAATAGTTTGATAATATAAAGTTTCTCCATGCAACAAGTAGCCATTTTATCCCAGCCTGAAAATAGAAGCATGTATTGTATTTTAAGAATAGAAGTTGAATATTAGGGGCGTACATCAATTGTATGTCATTTGAATAGATAATAATTTTCATGTTTATTTTAAAATTAAAATTTTTATTTTACTTATTTGCATAGGACTTTTGTGTTTTAAAAAGCCCCAGAAAGGACTATTGCATTGTGATTATATTATGGCTCATAATCTTATTTAAATTAAAATTTGTCATTAGCATGGACAAATATCAGTGTCATTAGCATCGTTTTTCTGTCCATGCTAAAGATTCCTATGTGCATAAATGTAACCATTGCTTATATTGTATCTTTTATAAAGTTTAATTTTACATATAAATTTAGGTATTGCATTTATTATCCCTAAAATATGCATTAAATCTGTCAGAAAATCACTAAGACAGCTTCTTACATTGTTAGTGTCAGAATGTTGCTCATGTAAACAAAGTTTGCTCTTTGATAATGTTTTTATTCTCCTTATATGTATATATGTAAAAATGGAAACCATCTGCTGAAAAGGAAGGCTAATAAATATAGAAAAAAATATTTAAACAGGAAGAAAATAAAAATTTCTTAATATATTTATTCCATGCAATTTGTTTTGTCATTAGCATGGCTCAAAAAATACTAATTATTTTTTTTTAAGTTAATTTTTAAATATTTAGCTCTGCTGACTACATGTAAAGTATACCTAATACTATATTAACAACACCTATTTTTTTCAGAAATTTTGCTAACAGTAATTTTTTTAAGATTTCACTTTTGAAATTGTCCCCTATTTTGAGAATCACCCATATATCTAAAATATTTTAAAAAAACAAAATGCAGATTTTATTGAATAACAGCAATATTGTTTAAAAATGTCTGCAATCTCTATAAAATTCCAAGCAACATAAAAAAAACAAAATTATAATACAATATTTTAGCCATTCTAACATAGTTGAAAGGTGTTATGGCTTCAGTTCATCCTTCCAATTGTATGCAAATAAATTTGGATTGCCACATTATTTTTATACATTATTATTATTCTTTACTACGGAGATTTTTTTAATGATAATGAAGGTGTAGCACTTGTAGTTGGTTTACAAGTACACATTAAACTATTCCATTAAATTATGCCCTGTGGAAAGAAAATTCTTTACCTTGTAGTTTAATGATGTTACACTGTTTCAAACATAAAAAAATTGTTATATATGACTATGGTGAACAACAATACACTTCATATAAAATATTGATTGTGTAGCTTCTATTTTTTTTTTTTTTTTTTTTTTTTTTTACAGGGATACACGGCAAAATCCCATTGCATTACTCTTGATATACAGTAATTTTTTTAAAAGCATTTTTGGAAATTGATATACACTATTGAGGAGGAAGATAACGCCATCCACAGAAGAACTAAAGAAATGACAAATGTGTACTTGCATTTTATTAATTTTTTAATCATAACAATTTACTTAATTTACTGTACAAATTTGTAGCTTTTTATTTTATGTTAAAATTTTATTGCCTTTGTATATGTCAAGACAGTTTTCTCTTGCTATTTAGATACATTTTGTGGTCATCTTTAACAACTTGTAGTAGAAATTTTAGTTGCGTTTTATTATGACTTATCAATCCACTTTATTCTTGAATAAGTGTAACTGCAAATTCATCATGGTCATTTATTAATTGTAGGGGTTTTATAATATTTTCAGTATTTTAATAATCATTTCATGACTCCCACAAGTTAGGATCAACTGCAAAATATCCAACTGGAAATTCTAACAATTGAAATAATGTCATTGACATGGCTGTAACAAAATCTTCCAATTTTTTATTCTTGAATTAATAAAGAGCAACACTGATTCGCTTGGAGTAAATTTGAGCTTGTTTTTCAGAATTAGCTTCCTTCTATAAAGCAATAACCATGCGTTTTTTAGTTGGTAAACTTACACAGCTCTCAAATGAAGATAATACAAGTCCTTCTGATAAATACTATAAGAAATTAACAAATTTATTGAAAACTGGCAATTTTTATGCGTCATATCAATGAAATTCACGATTTTTTCCTTTCTGATCGACTAAATTCATGCAGTTTTTGGAAGCGATCTACCATATTTGTGATTTTTCCGTGCCCACATGACAAAATTTGCAATTTTTCCATTCCTGATTGATTAAATTCTCGCTTTTTACAAAGCCGATCAATAATATTCACAATTTTCAGTGCCTGATGGACGAAACTGGCCATTTTTACATGCCCTATCAACGAAATTTGCGATTTTTTTCCATCCCAGATTGACAAAGTTTACAATTTTTTCGAGCTCTATCGACAAAATTCTTGATTTTTCGGAGACCTATAGACAAAATTCGAGAGTTTTCGAAGGCCGATAGACAAAACTCAAGATTTTTCCAAGTTCGATAGGAATTTTTCAGCGCCCGATCAACGAAATTCGCTTTTTTTTTCTCACGGTAAACAAACAAAACTGGCCACAAAATTTGCAATTTTTTTCAGGCATTATTAAAATATTTAGATTTTTTTTCTTGCGAAACCTGAGATTTTTCGCAAAAATTGCAATTTTATCTAGTTATAAATTGTTGAAATTCACGAGCTGCACGTTAAACCATCGCGGACCTCTTTTGACCCGCAGGTCACAGATTATACATCCCTAATTTACAAAGATGTATTTTATTTTATTTATTATTTTACAAACTTCAGTTAAAAGATCAGAAAAGAAAGTTACAGGGGCATGGGGGTAATCATTACGGCTCTGAAAGCAAGACAAAGATCAGGGACAGATTTACAAATTCGGAGGCCCTGGGCAGAGATCCTTCCTTACACCGATACTTACAGGGGAGCGTTGACCTTAAAAAAGTGAAAAAAGATAGTTACTAAAATAACCATTATTGACTTTAAAATATCCATTAAAAATTAAATATAATAATCAATAATTTACATAAAAAATTATTTCACAAATATGAAATTTAAATGAGTAGACGTTTTATACTAAACTGTGTGGTGCTAATTATTTTTCTATGCAAATCTATACTTCTAAAGTAATATCAAAGTCTATGTATGTAAAGTATGCATACCAACTAGTAAATAACTAGTAAAAAATTTTCAACAACACAAAAAATACAATTATTTAAAATATTAGGCCTGCAAGCTATGCTGACCAACACTCAAATATTCTGGCGATAACAGGAAAAAGATTGAACAAAAATTAAAAACATAGTATATTTTTAAAGTGATAAAAATAAAAGAAAGTATTCACTATAGTAAAGTAAGAAATGGATGTTTCAGAAAAGATACACAATGTCATAAAAATACAATGTAAACATTATAGAATGTAGAAAGAAATGTACAATTTCATTGGATATTAAAACTACATTAGATTTTGGACAATAATTGAGATACCTTCAGCAGCATTTGGGGGCCCCTTAAAATTAGGGGCCTTAGGCCTGTGCCCTGAATGCCCCACCATAAATCTGACACTGACAAAGATTTGTTTCCGTCTTGTTGCATTTTTAGAAGAGAATGGCAAAAATGAGTAATCGATTCAGAATGAAAAATAATGTAAATATAAAGCATTGAATATTTAGTAGTTTTAAATATGTTTTGACATTGTTTTATGTTTTGTAATAAATTGAAAACTAAAAATTGAAATGAATATTCTGAATGTGGGGTATGAGTTAGGGATATGCACGGACTGGGCTGGCTGATTTTCATTAACGGCATTCAGGTCGGAACTGGCTCAGGCCTTACTTTTATTGGGTCGAATCAGGACTAACCTATTTTTTCTGTATGAAGCAGAGTCTGATTTCATTCTACATAGTCTTCACGGACCAAAATATTCAATTGCTGTTAAATCGTTCCATATGAAAATAATTTTCTCACGTGGCCAAGTCTGTTCAAAAATTTTTGCAAAGAAAAGCATATACTTTTAAATCTTTATTATACAATAAAACATTAAAATTTATTCTTTTTAAAGAATCATAGATTTCTAGGCTTATTAAAATAGAGTTAAATGCATGAAAAAAGGACCTGCCTATGACAGAATCTTCTTTTAAACTGAAAATGGAAATTTCTTTTAAACTATTCATACATGCAAAATGACTAGAATAATACACAAGAAAAAAATATATTATACATTTACACCTGCTTAGAAGGGAGCTTGTCTATAACGTATTTCTTTTCTTTCCAATGCGACTCCATCTTAAAAGATTTTTCTTTTAAGATAGATAATTTTTTGGATTTTTATGTCTCCATCACATGGAATATAGCTTAATAATATTAATGATAACTGAAACATTTTACATACAATAAACAGAGGTTCATTAAAAACATAAATATTGCAGCCTACGACAGTTCTGCATAAATAAAGCTTATAAACATAGAAAAAAAAAAAAAAGACTAAAGTTTCTTTTTTGGCCAGAACTCTTCCGTAATAGTAAAAATCAATGTTCTGTAGAAATGTACTCCGGTTGGGCCGGGTTCGGCCTAAAATTAAAAAATTTTCTGGGCCAGGTTCGGGTTGTATTTTTAGCTAGTATATTGGGACGGGGCGAGCTGAGGCCAAAATTTTAATTTTCATAACGGGCCAGGTCGGGCCAATATTTTTTTCATTTGGATTGGGCCAGGCTGATTTTTTTTTTCTATGCATCGGGCCAGGCTCGAGCCTGGAAATTTTGGCCTATAAAAAAAATACAGCACGAAATGATGCAATTTTTGAACAAAAAAGAAATTGCAAAATATAATGAGTTTTTAGAATGTGGAGTATGAGTATTCCCAAAAAACATTTAATTGTTTTAAATGTGTTTTGACATTGCTTTATGTTTTGGAATAATTTTTTTAATATATTTTCAAAAATTCATACAAAGAAAAAATACAGGAGAATTGATGCAATTTTTGAACGAAATAAGTTATTGAATATAATGCATATTCCAAATGAGGATATGAATATTTTGAAACTATTTAATAGTTTCAAATGTGTTTTGAGGTAATTTTTTAATATATTTAAAAAAATTCTTACAAGGAAATGATACAGGCAAAATGATGGAATTTTTGAACGAAAGTGAAATTACCGAATATTATGAGTATTTTGAAAATATTTAATAATAAATATTGCCGATTTTTGTCCATCAATTTTCACATTGTTTTATGTTTTGGAATAGTTTTTTTAAATATACTTTTAACATTTTTAGAGGGGAAAAATACAGCATGAAATGATGCAATTTTTGAACAAAAGGGAAATTACCGAATGTAATGAGTTTTCTGAACATGGGGTATGAGCATTCTGAAATTATTTAAAAGTTTTAAATATGTTTTGACTTTTTTTATGCTTTGTAATAAATTTTATAAAAAAAATTTTTTAAAGGGAAAAATGCACAGCAAAATGATGCACTGTTTGAAAAAAATGAAATTACAGAAAGTAATGAGCATTCCGAATGTGAAATATACGTATTCTAAAACTATTTAATAATTTTAAATATGTTTCAACATTGTTTTATGTTTTATAATATTTTTTTAAAAATTCTTACAAGAGAAAAAACTGCACAAAATAATGCAGTTTTTGAACAAAATTAAAATTACCGAATGTAATAAGTATTGTGAGTGTGGGGTATGAGTATTCTGAAAATATTTAAAATATATTTTGACATTGTTATAGCTTTTTGTAATATTTATTAAAATATATTTTTTAATTTCTTAAAAGGAAAAAATAAGTGAGAAATGATACAATTTTTGAACGAAAGTGAATTTACCAAGTGAAATGAGCATACTAAATGTGTGTGTGTGTGTGTGGGGGGGGGGGGGTGCGACGTAGCTACGCCCCTGGTGGAAATTACCTTAAATGAGATTAACACTAAAGATTGGCAGATCATTAATCACAGTTAGGGGAAGACTGATGTTGCTTCAGAAAATCCATTATTAAATATTAAATTTTCATTTCAATACTTAGGGACACCTTTAAAAAAATAATTGAAATATATCAGTGAAAGTGACTAGCACAAACAGAAGGGACGTCTTCAATTTTGGCCTCCAAAGCCACAATATTTGGGCCAGCTTCAGAATATGATGCATTGAAGTGGATATCCTCACCACCTGAGTCTGACTTAAGAAAAAAGACATATGAATGGAAATGAAAAATATAGTCATGTCCAATATGAACTCTTTTTTATGCCACAACTGTATCTATTTTTATTAGAAGCATTTATTATATATATAAATTTCATTTCAAGTTTCTAATACTTTGCTTCAATTTTTGAATTAAATTTAATGCTAATTAACTATATACTTAATAAAGCAAATTTATCTGCTTTCAAAATAAATTCCGCAGCTTCTTACCCATGTAATCCAGGAATATTACTCCAGAAGTATCTGGATCGCTTCATTGGTGAAAAATACTTTGCATCAATAATAGCAGGTTTTTCCTGAAATAAAAAAGAGAAATATATACAGTGAAGCATGCCTATAATGATACTGTATAGACCTAGATAAAATATCGTTATAGACAGGTTATCAGTATAGACAGGTTGAATGCATAAAATTGTACAGTAGAAGATCCATATAATGCAAACCTAAATACACAAAGTTGTGCGTTATATAGTTGGGTGCAAAATGATAGGAACGATAAAAAACAAAAAAACTAGGTCATTTTGATATCAAAATGTGTAAACCTTCATGTTAAAATTAAATACATGATACTACAATTAATATTAAAGTAATCTTATACAAAAATTATGCATATCTTTCTTAATCTTTTCAAAACATCTATTTTGCTAAATTTATGCAGGAGCAAAATGATAAGAACACAGTCGATATTTCTAAAACTGCAGAACATGATTGGGGAATATTTTCACATATCATTTAAAAGAGATTCTGAACACATTCATTTAGTTCGCAAAATATGTGGCTTACAAGGTGAATCAAATGCTTTGTAACTTTGAAAGAGGGCAAATTCTAGCTTATAATATCATCAGAATGTAATTTAAAAGAATTGCTGATGAAATTAAACTTTCAAAGACTGTCGTTTATAATTTCTTACAAAATTCAACAATTTATATTACTATAAATCTACATGGAGATAAAAACATCGAAAGTTCCTAAAAATGTAAAACCACATCAATGGTCGCATTTAACATCTGGCAGTAAAAAAGCCCGCTTTCTCTTTACAAAGAACAAATGAAATAGCAAACAAGTTGGTTTAAATCTATCTACAGTGCTGAAAAGACATTTAATTTTGATATTCCAGATGGTATGCATCCATATTTGCATGATTTTCAAAATGAAAAAGATGTTATTTTCACGTGTGAATTAAGTGGAAGCTACCTTTTCCTCAGTAGGTAAGCTTATAATTGCTTTTGTAGATGAATAAACAAAATATGCACTATAATATAAACTTTACTTGCCTGTTAGAATACCATTTGTTGAACTTGAGGGAAAAAATTACCAACTTATATAAAATTTTCAGCAAGACAATGAATACCTAATAAATTCACTTAGAACAAGACATAAAAAAGTGATTTGAAGATAAATAAAACTCTAAAATTTGATTAGCCTGCCAAATGTCCAACCCTAAATTCCATGAACAATGTTTTTGGCACAATATATAATGAAAGATGATCAAATTGTGCAGTATAACTTGAAAGCAGAATTGAAATCTAAAATTTGGAATATACGAGTTTTGTCACCTCGTATATTTTACTCAATGACATGCATGATAAACCTATACTTTATAAAGATTATCATATAAAGGAAGACGAAGCACATGTGAATAATTCACATAAATATAGCTTTTATCCATACAAGGGTTAAATTTTATGTACAAAAACTACATAAGGTGCTCCACACACCAGGGAGACATGCAACAAAAAAGGGTGAGGCAGGAAAAAAAATCATCCTGTTAACAAAGAAAAAAAAAAGGTTTGAACAGCAGACTTGGTCTCCTATCTCACAATTTTTGTCCTATGTCTCCTTGGTCTGCAGCATGCCTAACATAGTTCTCTACAGAACTTCCTCTTAGACATGGTAAATAAAATAAAAAAAATATTTTACAACTTGCACTTTTTAATGTTTTATGCTGCAATCACATATGCTATTTAAGTGAAACTTTAAGCTCATCACACATCTTTAACTGTAACTGTTTCTTGAAAAATTCCTTGTGATTGAGATTTTGTACATGAGACATTATCTGAAACTTTTTTTGCTACAAGTGGAAAATGCTCAATGCTGTGTGTTTTATCTGACCAATAGCATAGAAGCAGATTGCTTGCGTCATTCCTCAAAATAGCCATAAAAATCAAGATGGCTGCCGTTAGTATATATTAATATTATTTGTATGGAAGACAAAGTATTTAAGATCTAAATGTAAGAAATGGCTTTTTATACATTAGAAGGAGTTCATATTAAAAAAATATTTTAATCGGATTTATGATGTCACAATAAAAGAAGGAGTGTTTGGCTGTTACAAATAGGTAACACCATTAATTTTCAATGACAACAAGCTGCAAATTTTCTGAGTAGTAAGCAAATATTTATAAAATTTAAAAGTGTTTTTAATAATTAATGTTATATTTTTTAACAATAAGATTAATTGCAATGTTAAGAAGTTTTGAATGTATTTATTTTTACCGTTTATGAAATTTGTTAGTGTTTTGTCTATACTGGTCTCCAAACTAGCCATTGTTAGTAAACAAAGGATTTTCTTCCATCTTGAATGTATAATTACACAAAAGAATTAGATGAATTTAATAAATCATACAATATATCCAATTACTCAATTTTTGTTGTACCCTATTTTTAGAAACGTTGCAATATTATCCTTTTACCTTTTATGCATATCATATGTCCAGTTACATTATATTAGTTAACTAATCATATTTAAAACAAATGAATTAAGTAACTGGAAAATGTTTATCAGCTATACTGCTTAAATCTCTTTCTAAAAGTGTTTTAGAATTTTATTAGATGAATTATTAGTGTAAACATTAACTTTATTTCTTTATTATTCAAAGTATTTTTTATATGGATCATTGTAAAATATTACTATTGCATATTGTAAATATTACCTTTAGTCTAAAGTTTTGACCCTTTCGCAGAATAGTGCTACTAAAACAGCTGGCATTCGCAAGTTAAGTGACATTTTTACATACAGTTTTCTGGTTTCGAAAGAAGAAGACGTGTGCTACAACACTGTGTATTTATTGTTTTGAAAAATTATCATCTCTAGCCTCCACGAAGCCTCGAAAATGGAACTATCACGTATCCAGCTTCGAACCATGATCTACTACGAGTTCTGTAGCAACACCGGCGTAACAGAATGTCACCGTAACATGTGTGCACGTTTAGGTGAGGATATTGTATCACTTAGTACAGTCAAACGATGGTATTAAAATTTTAAGATTAAGAATTTCGACATCGAAGATGAATCACGTGCTGGTCGACCTACTGTGATTGATGAGACCGAATTGCGGAAATCCATCGATGAAGTTCAAAATGCTACATCACGGGAACTTGCATCTCACTTCAATGTTTCTCAAACAACCATAATTCGAGCATTAAAAAACATTGATTTGACATACAAATTCAATCAATGGGTGCCGCACGATCTGACACAAAATAACAAAGAAAAACGAAAACGGACCTGTGTAAACTTGCTCGAATATCACCGTAAGGGTGATTTTTTGAACCGGATTGTTACGTGTAATGAAAAATGGGTTTATTACGACAACACCAGTCGAAAAGGAGGATGGTCTGAACCAGGTGTACCGGTCAGGACCGTAACCAGGCGCACATTGACCTATAAAAAAATCCTCCTCTGTTTTTCTGGGATAGTCACGGTATTATCTACAAGGAGTACTTAAAAAGTGGCCAGACCATCGACAGTGAGTCGTACAGCAGTATGCGCATAAAGTGGACGCAGCAATTAGGGAAAAGTGAAGTAAGGAGTTCCGATGCAAGGTGGTTATGTTTCACCAGGATAATGCCAGGCCACAAGTCAGTGCGCGGGCGAATTGGAACTTATACAAGCTGGAATGGGACTTAATGCCACATTCTCCATATAGTCCGGACATGGCACCTTCCGACTACTATCTGTTTTCGCATCTGCAATTGCACCTTAGTGGTGAAATTTTCAATTCTTCAGAAGAGGTCAAAAAAGAGGTTGACCTCTTTCTCGACTCACGTAGCCCAGAGTTTTTCAAGGAAGGCATTGAAAAACTGCCAAAACGTTGGCAGAAGATCGTCGGACTTAATGGTGATTACTATCCTCACTAATGTTTCGTATTTTGGTAAATATTTGTTGTCAATATTAAAATAAAAAAAGGGTCAAAACTTTAGACTCAACCTGATATTAAAAAATAAATATTCAAATATAATGTGAAAAAAAGGCATCTGCATAATATGGCGATTGTATCGCATTTAAAATATATATATATATATATTTTTATTATTATTATTTGAAAAGGAATTTAATCATTTTTGATGGGTGTGAGATGAATCGTACCATTTTCATTTATATCTAATTTTGAAGTCTTTACACAATTTGTATTAGGAACATGAAGAAGCCATGGGATATCCTTTTCATATGTTTAGAGTGCTTTTTCAGAATAAATGGAACTATAACTGGTGTCTTTCTGTCTAATTGTACAAGGACATTTAAAAGAATAAGAATTATGTTTTGCAGATTTCAGCCAGTGATTGAATACAAATAACAAATTTACTAATTTCAACATATTTTCAGAGATATGAAAATTGACAAAAGACTATCAAAACTTATAAATAATAAAAATCTATCGAAAAACCTCTCAACATTGCAATTAATCTTATTGTTAAATAAAATGTAAGTATTACTGAAAAATGAAGTATTATAGTGTAAAAAAAAACTGTTTATTTTAAGTAAATGTTCTTTTCCTTCCACTTTGCTTCACAAAAAATTTTTGGTTTAAACTGTTTCTTTTTTGCATAGCATATCATTTATCAATGGAACACTTATCTGATTTTTGCAGTGTCTGAGTTAATGAGTTATATAAACAACCATTTCGTGGTAATGAGTTTTTTTTTTTTAAATCCAGTGAATGTAATACTGGAATTTTTTATGGGTACCTATAATTTTCTTAAAACTTATGATATTTTAATAAAAATTTGGTTTACAGCCTAATTTATTATTATTGCCAGTTGCTGAAAATTTGAACAAAATCAGTCAATTAATAATGAAAATACCAATTTTTTATTTTTTTATAATAAGAAAAAGCATAGTTTTGCTCTAGGTTTATTTTCTATTCATTATTTCTGTTTACTACTCAAACATTTTTTTTTTTTTTTTTTAAATTTGAAGTTGGGGGGGGGGGGGGCAGAGGGAGATTAAAACATGATAAAAAAAAGGGGCTAAAATTCACACACACACACACACAAACAAAAAAAATCGAAAATTGCAGACAACAAAATTGCTGTAATGATAGTAAGATTTCTGTTTTAATTACAAAAACTCTCTGTGAAATGAAAAAACAACAATAAAAACCATATAAAAAATTCATAAAAATAAAAAATCCCTGCACGAATTCATATTAAATTTTACTAAAAAAATGCCAAAAACATGGAAAAAACCCATATTTTTAATAATTTTTATGTATTTTCTTAAGTGCAGCATATTCCTGAAAATACAGTACTAAAATACTATGTAACACTTCTTGTTACATAGTATTTTTGTACTGTATTTTCAGGAATTTTACTTTATTCTTGTATTTTAGAAAACCTTAAATTTATATGAATTACAATTGAACATAGAGTTTGCTGTTTTTTTTGTATTTCCTTTATCAGATGTGATAGTGGAAGTTTCAATACGAAATCACTTTTATATACAACAGAATTATCTTCTATTAAAAAAAATACAGGTATTAGAGTGGAAAATTTTTCTTAGGAATTTAACCGAAGGAAACAGAATCACAGAATGATGATTGGGGCACTTATAAATTGTTTATATCTGGCCCAACTTGTCTGTTCACAATTGATTGCCTGATACAACTGTCGGAGATAAATTTATAAATCATTAATGTTTCTCAGTTTTAGGAAAAAAAAAAAAACTTTATCAGAAATATTTATTGGTATTAATAGTATAAGTTGAAATCTAAAATTCAAATAAATAAATAAATAAAGTTGATCACTTATACATGTTTGAACTGAGATTTTACTATTGGAATATACAAACTATGTTTTGGCTACTAAAAAAAACAAAGTAACAAAGAGCGCTAAAAATTTATCATCATATGCCTACAGGTTTTGCCATTTTTATTAATTTTTTCAAATAAAAAATATAAAATAACTATTGAAAAATTATTATGTTCACATCTGACTCATGTTCACATGTGGACCATTCTCCCTTACTTATAATAAAAATATTAAAATGTTAATTTAGGATTATTATTTAATAGATTTAGTAATTGATTGGACTGAGCTACAGACACTTACCCACTCATTATGTGTACATTTCTTAAATGTACAATTATCAACAAGAAGTTTAGTTGTATACTCCTGAATTAGCTCAGTTCACTTCTTAAAATGGAAGTATATTTTGACACTTTAACAGCCTTTGTTGGATTATTATTCTCAAGGATGTTTACTGCTTGTTTATTACTATTTCATTTGTATTTTCAAATAAAAAACAAATAAAAGAAAGATTTGTTTTGGTTAACCTTGTTACTTTGATTGTTGTTCTTCATTTTATGTTAATAATTAAAGGGATTTATTAAGTTAAATGAGAGATTTAATGCTGGTCTAAATGAACAAAGGACACCATAATGCAATATCAAGATAATTTAAATGTTGTGTGACCTCTGAGTGTTTATTTAATTTTAGAAAATCAATTCGCATAATTTTGTTTAGAAAACTGAATCTCAGAAAATTATTTTTTTTAAGGTGAAAGTGTACAGAAACAGAACTTAAAGTTTATTAAAGTATTCTTAAAGCAAATATTCATGATGCTATGATTAAACATAACAATTAATAAATAGTCATAATAAGTCTCATTTAAAAGTATTAAATGTCTGAATGTGCAAGAAAAGAATTTTAAAATAATCCATACAAAACTTATTATTCAAAAAATAACCACCAAATACGATTAATGTTTTATTAGTTAAATGTTCTATTATGTAACATATAAAACATAATTAATATAAAAGTTAAGATTAAAAAATGTAAAATAAAACAAAACATAACAGTAAGCAGTAATTTTAAAAAACTTAAACTTACATTATTGAAAGCCTCTTTTATATGACGAAAAGTCTGATTTTCCATAGGACAAACATTCTCAAACAAATAAAACACATTATTGTTCAGTTCTTTAACAATAGTTAGAATTTCTATAAATTTACAGAAGAATAGTCGTGATTCTGATTCTTCTGTAACAAAAATAAAATAATATATATATATATATATATATATATAGCAATAGATTTTTGAAAATGCAAATCCAAAAGATATGAATAATATAACTGAAAAAATTTATGATTTAATGTTATTTAAGAAAAAGTTCAGATTTTTATGCATAAAAAATGTATTAAACAGCATATCAAAATGATACTACAGAAAGTAGAACTTAATAAATTATTAGTTTAAATCCTTTAAAGTACATCATTTCCTCTGATAATGTAAACAAAAATTGAATGTATTATTTATAACACTTATTTTTGAATTATCTTGTATATATAAAGTACATATACTATTGTGATTATAAATATGCATGAAAATTGAACAAGGAGGCAGTCGAGAAATAAACAAGTTCACAATTTAACCTATAAATATTTTATAAATCTTGATTAAGCATGGGAATACAAATATTTAATAATTCTTAATTAATTGAGAGGATATGAATATATATGTACAATTTTTACCATCAAAATGAAAAATTAAGAATAGTAGTATGGATCTCCATGTAACTTTTCAATGGTTAAAGGTACAATGGCCTAATCATAAAAAAAATCAGTGATCAACAGAAATGCTCTCGTTGACCAGTACTTAAAGGATCCCTCTGCATACCCAGATATCTCGGTACTTCTTCTTTCATATTTTTTTTTTTTTTTTTTTTTTTTGTCTAGTTTGCATTATGAAAGATATAAAAAGATTTTGTAAGTATATTTGAAAATTTACAATGTTAATAGGAATTTTTCAATTGTGAATTACTCATATTTCCATAGAAAGTGAACATAAATTCCTTTCTAGATTGCTTTTTTTTTTTTTTTTTTTTTTTTTTTTTTTTTTTTTTTTTTGCTATAGTTAATGTGTGATCATTTATTTTTAAGAGATGGAAAATTACTAATCTCTGAGCAGGGTTGTAGGGAGGGTATATGGGGGTATACGCCACTGCTGTAAATGGGTGGGAACGCATGGGAACACTGTTCCCAGAAATATTAGGTTTGTTAGTGTGTTAAAAAAACTGTTTAAGCACAAAACTTTTTTAAACTAGAATATAATAATTAAAACTGTTAACCTTAAAAAGTCAAAAGTTGTAATTTTTTTCAAAGTTTTTTTTAGCCAACATCTGGCTAAATGTTTTTAATTAGTTTTTGTCTTAGAAAAATCTGGTAGCACCAACACCAGCTTTTTGAAAAGGTGAGTTCCCACAAATATTTTTTCCCAACTACAGCACTGGTACACGCCATATAACCTTTGGATATTTTTATGTAACACCATATATCCTCTGTTGTCGTTACGACTACACCACTGTCTCTGAAGAATATATTTAAAATATTATACTCACAAGCATAATTTCTTTGCATATATTTTCTCCTTCAATGACTATCAGAATCAGGTTAAGAGTGACCTTGTTTACAATATAATACAAAAGAAAAACTATAAAGGGTTGAGGTAGACAAAGGTATTTGCAGGTAGGTGAATACTTATGTGATTCAATAATAGAATGAAACTGTAGTAAAGATTCTAAAGAGAAGAAAAATTGTTGATATTCAGTCTATGATGTCGAGATATTTTTGAAATAAATATTATCTACACAGATCCCTAAGTTTGTTATTTCCTGCCAATAACAGCACTGAACTACTTTAAAAGGAGATGATCTATTTATATAATGTAGGAAAAAAATTAAGGCCCAGCCCAAAAAGATTAATGACTCAACCCGGCCTGGCCCAAGTCCTCAGAAGTGAGGCCTGAGCCTGGCCCGAATGCTATTAATGGAAATCAGCCCATGGGCCGGGCTCGGGCTGAGGCCCAGCCCTTTCAGATTGCTAGTGGGGGTAATGTTTGCTATTTCATATGCAATCAGGGGCCTCGCTAAGGAGGGGGACAGGAGGGGAACCTCCCTCCCCAAACATTCACAAATGTTGTTACACTTGGCAAATTTAAATAAAATTTTAATAAAAATTGTAGTACATTTTCTATTTTTGATAGAATTTGCAAAAGTTACAACTAATTGGAAATATCATTAAACTTTTTACAAATAAGAACTGTATTACATTTTCTAAGTATGGTAACTTGGCAAAATTATAAAAGGAGTTGGCAAATATGAAAATTTGACTTGGCAATTTAGGGTCTTCACCCTCACCAATAAAAATTCTTAGCGATGGCCCTGTATGCAATGTATGATTGTAGCCATGACAGTCTCAACAGTGTTGTGTAGATGAACACTGGTGTCCCTCTCAATCATGTTCTATGCATAATAACCCAATTGGTCAATATTTGGGGAGCTGGGATGCAACAAACAAAGGATGACAGTGTCATGAAAATTGTTGCACGTCCTTGATTGAGTAGTATGGGTTATATGCTAGACTATGAGGACCAGTATTGTTGGAAAACATACAACTTTCTATGTATTATGTAACATATTTATGTATTAATCAACCTTTTTTTGTTTTTACGTCTGGCTAAACCTGAAATAAAACTTCCTTATTTTACGATTTTGATGTGAATTAATAATTCATTTTTATGAAGCAAGTTTGAATGAATAATTTAAGGAAAATGCATTTAATCCTTCTAATGAGTATTTAAACATACATTATTGATTATTAACTTGACCTTTGCTTTTAATATTTTAATTATTTAAAAAAAATTCTAAATTTTTATTATTTTAGTTTATTAAATTATTTATTACATTTATTATAGTGTAAGCATTCATTATAGTTTCAATTGCATTTTTAATTACATTAAAATCACTGTTTAAAAAATGTAAACAAAGTAATGAGCAGAAATTCTCAAAATTCTAAAATCTGCAAAACCTCTGGTCCCAAGTTGTGTGTATTTGAGGGAGTCTACTGTACTTTATATCTGTAAATGTAGTGAATATTAAAACTAGAATAACTTTAAGGGAGTGTTTTTTAACTGTATTATTAATAATTAAGGGAGTGTGTTGGGAAATAATTATTAAAAATGTTGGTGGCAACACCAAATTTGTAATGCTGGTTTGGTAACGTTATGTTGTTGATAATTAAGAACATGTAAAAATTATGTAAGCTGCGTTAGCGGTGTTTTTGATTTGATGTAAAAATGTTAGTCTAGAAGTTTTACCTAAATTGTTCTTCTATTGTAAATAAACATTTTCTTTCTCTTCGATGTATAATAATTGTTTTCCACCTATAGTGCATGTTCTCTAATATCTGCTGCACTCTGACATCAGACTTCTTAAAATGAAAAAAAAAAAAAAAAAAAAAAAAGATTACACCAACTTTGTTTACAGGGCTGCATGCATATGTGTTTGGTTAATTTAGAGATCCCTTAAATACCTCTAATGATCCATAGAACAGGTTTTAAAAGCACAGAAAATCTTTAAGACTATTTAGAACAGTCAATTAAAAATGCCAATATCAACATCTCCACAATTTGGTTGCCTCACATAATATATTCATTAGCGCATAGCACCTGCTAGCTGCAGGTAGCAGGTGCCATACCTTCACAACCTTTTGTACACTCAATTCCTCAATAAATCAAAGTGATTATCAAGGTTGGAGGTGGTATTACATGTTATCAGAGAGATATCCACAGATTTTTTTTTTTTTTTTTTTTTTTGGCAGTGTGCTTATTGTTTTGCATACTTTGAATTTAAGTGAATCAGTTACAATGTATTTTGTCATGGCAACAGTAATCACCTTCCTTATAAAGGAAAAAATTTATTCTTCCTACCACTATTTTGAAAATATCTTCATTGAACCGTTCTATAGAATATATTAAATTAAATGATCATGAAGATCGCTGATAAATGGTTTTGGTAGGAACAATAAAATTTTCCCTACATAATGAGACTTCTACTAAATAGCATTTTGTTAAATGACATAAAGTATTTAAGCATTAAATGTATAATATTAAAAAAATATTTGTAAAAGCTTTGTTATTAACCACTTTTTTAATAGAATATAGAGAAAAGCATCTTTTATAATTACAGTATGGAACCATTTATCCGGAAACCAGTTAACCGGAAAACCAGTTATCCGGAATATTTCTAATCTATGATGATGGAATCTTTGCAGAAAAAAGTGTCATACACATCTAATTTTACATAAATATTGCTTGAAACAATTGTATAATTTGATGATTGCATCTAGTATTTGAGATGGAAATGTATTTAGTTATACTTTAGATGTTTTCTATTTTCATGCAGAGGAAACAAGAATTTTTGTTTCTAAAGCATTCTTATAAATTACATTCTATCAAATTTTATTTTTTAATCTTACTTAAATCTTATTCTTAATTCAAGTAATCTAATAATTAATTTAAGATTAGAAGTAATACCACAGCCACATATATTCCATAAAACTTATCAAATGGATGCTGCTTTAATGCCCAACCAGTTAACTGGAAAAACCAGTTATTCGGAATGCATCTGACCCCAATCATTCCAGATAAATGGTTCTGTACTGTATAAAAGCTTTTTTAGTAAGAACAGGAATTTTCAGGTTTCATAAAATATGTGATATATTTCATGATGATAATAATAGAAATAAAAACTCTCTCATGTAAATGAAATAAGATTACTCGTAATTTTAATTTTAAACAATATTTATGTATAAAAATATTTTAAAATAGTAAAATGATTTTACCCTCAAGATTTTTTCTTGCTGGATTTGCAAGTGAGAAGTCATTGCAGGGTGAACCTCCTAGTACTAAATCAATTTTCGGAAGATTTTCAAGCTGAAATAGTAGAATGATAATACAAGTATTACAATATCTTATTTGTATAGTTTTTATCCCAAATGATTTGAATTTGACATACATTTATGTGTACAAATTCTCAAAAATAACACAAAAACTTTTCTAAATTTCTTATATAAATAAAATTAACCAATATTTTTGGGACCAATCTAAAAATGTAAACTTTTAATAGAATAGAGGTTTTGATAAAATACAGCTTGTGCATTTACCGGAAGTCATAAATCTTGGAAATTAAAAATAAATGGATGAAAATAAATTCCAGTAAGATATAGAACAAGTGAGTAACTGTGATTGAAGATCACACCAAGGGTTTAGTTTAATATCCCTTTAAAAACAATTTTATCCTTTAATTGATAAATTGAAATAATTAATTTTTAATCATTAAATACTTAACCTTTCTCAATAAGAGCATAGATGCCACTACCATTAAATAAAAATTAAAATTTATTATAACTGAAAGATTTTTTTTATAAATGAAATTAAAATATTTAAGGAATACTTTTTGGGTAATCATAACAGCATATGCATGTATGTAACGACTTCACAGGGGGGTGTTGTAATCGTGGCATAGTAAATGGGACTCGGGAGCCTCTTGTTGGATCGAACTCGTTTATTTAGCTGCACATTTTACGGATGGAGTTTGCGAGTCCGGTCGGAGATCGCCCGAGCCCTTTACGGTGATTACGAAAGTTTACATGGCCGGAGGTTAGGCAGGCCCCTCAAAACTGCTAAGTCTCTCGTTTTTCGTGCGTGTTCTTGCTAATATGTTGGGGATTGTCATATTTTCCAGCAGAGGGCAGAGTTGTGAATTAGGGAGGAACATTTAATTTAATTGGTTAAGAAATATCTGGGCAATCTGACGTAATTTAGGTGCGGTTGTCCAGGGCTGCATGCTGATCCTACAAATTAAGAATTGCGCTTACCTAAGCATTTTTAATCTTAAAGAACGTTCAAAATTGATCTCTGAAAGTAATAAATGTTAGGCTGGGAAAGAAAGTTACCAGGGGCAAAATAGCTTTAAGCTTAAGAATTAAAGTTAAAAATATTAATTGGAAACTTTAAACTTTTAATTTAAAATTTTAAATTAAAGTTTTAGAAAGGGGTTAGTTTTTATCCTTTCATATCCCCCCTCCAAGTTGAGGTCCACCAGATTTGCCTGCAAATCTGGGGGGACTCCCCAGGAAAATGGAGAAGACAAAATTGGATAAGAATTTACTTATGCAACGCAAGATTTTAAAAGGTTAATTTTAAAGTTAGTTTGCTAAGATGTGAAGGTTGAATTTTGCTGCTGGAAAACATATTTAAAATTTAAATTTGAAGTTTTAAACAAAGGAAAAATTTGAAGATTTTAAGTTTTTATGCTAAAAATTTGGGTTATGGCTCTCGAGACGACCTGACCGAACTTTACATAGGAATGTAAAGCATATTATATGACAGAAAATATAAAAATATAAACATAAAGAAAAGCTGGAAAGAAATAATAATTCTGTAAATGTCCTGGGAAAATACAATTATAACATTATACAATTTAAAATCGTGACCATATTTCTTACTTGGAAGTCCTGTGGTCAACAAGTTTGTGCTTTTTAGTTAAAGTCTTTAAGCACATATTTCACATTTTATATGAAGTTAAACTGTCAAAATGTAAGTTTATACAGAAATATAATATATGAAATTGAACATAAAAATAGGAAAAGTAAAAAAATCTTTTTCATAAAATTTGAAAATTATGTGGTTATGAAAGGGCATTGATACAGGTAATATAAAAAAGTGATAAATATAAAAGTACACTGATATATTGTTAACAGGAAAATATATGTTCGATGCACAACATATTCAAATTATAGAAATATTGGTAAATGTGAAAAATTTGAAAGGTTTCTTCACTTATTTTGGAAATGTGAAAAATATTAAAAATATATTGGCATATAAAATTGATAAAAATAAAAGAAGATATAAATATTAAATACCATAAAAATATTAAAATAAATATGAAAATAACGAAAAGATAATATATAAAATGCTATTTACATTATTTATCCTAAACCGTTGTAGGTTTTAGCATGTCCTAAACCATTGAAGGTTTTAGCAAAAATTAAAAAAAAGAAAAGAAAAATGAGCTTGAGTTGAATTTTTTGTGTGAAGATGCAAATGCAGTTTATCTACAAGTAAAGGTATTTATTATTTTGCAGACTGAGATATGTTTTTCTCAGTGGCATTAATAAATCCAAGTCACAATATAAACCACATCTACATCTCACTGTTAGCTCATAAAAATTTCCTGAGTAAAAAAAAAATTCAAAGAACATTTTTCCTCACTAAGGCCAGAATGCTCTTTGTTTTCCTTGCAAATTTTTATGCAAATAGCAAAAATCTATAAATTTTAAGGGTTTTACTACTGCAAAGGAAAAAACTTAATGAAATAAGAAATAAAAAAAATTAAAACAAAGAAAAAAAATAATAGACTCTGGTTCAAAACAAATAGGCCAATGATCCAACGTTTAAAGCACATGGACAACTTATTGACATTTTTGTTGTTATTAGTGGATACTTGTATTTTTATTGAGGGCCCGAGTATCTCTTATCAATAGTTGCCACATTTGCTGAGATGGTAAGTCATTGAATCCTTTTTGTCTGCAGAGGGTTGTTTTCTGGTTGAATTTGACAAACTTTAAAAAAAAAATTTTTTAAAGACTTAATGGGCTGGAACCATGGTCATCTTTAAAAACTTAATGGGTGGTGTTAGACATTAGTGGACTTACCACGGTTAAAGTGGGGTTACCACGGTCATGTCTAAATCAATGGCTTAATTGTTTGAAAATATTTTTAACATATTTTTAAAAATTGACAGGGGTGAAATACCTGTTCTTAAATTTGTTTTAATGAAATGAGGAATGTTAAAAATGGAATAATAAAAAATGGTTGGGGTGGCCAACTCACTGGGTAATATACTAGAAAAGGACATAAGGAAATAGGGAAATACTAGAGAAAACAATATAATTTTTAAAGCAATACTGGGTAAAAATATTAAATTAAAAACTCAAATATTAAAATATATCATAATGTAAAATGTAATATTTGGCTATACAAAAAATCTAAAATGAGAAATAAATTGTATAAAATTTTATATATGAAAAGAAAAGCTTGGAAAAATTGGAACTTTTTTTTTTTTCATTATACACAAATAAAACATTTATCAACACAAAAAGGCTCAAAATATGGAATAAAATAATATACAAACTGATATAAATTACTATTTACAAACCTGTGAAAATCTCAATGTGCTCAACTGAATTTATAAGAAAGGAATTAATGAAATAGGACTCAAAATATATGCAAAACAGGACACTAAAACTTGGACACCATCAAATTGCACGTGTATTATTGATAATATTTAATTTAAAAACATGAAAAACAATTGTCTTTATTCTTAGGTGATCGCATTTATGCTTCACCGGATGAACAAGAAAACAAAACTACTGTTGCTTTAATTTATCTCGATTTTAGCGCGTATGAAAAATATCAATCACAAAATTTTCTAAAATGTTAATAATAAACTTTAAATCCTGCAAGAAATATTAAATAAAGCTAATAAAATGAATTTTGTTAAAATCCCTTTAATACCGTAACATCATTTTAAATAAACTACTTTAAAATTACATGAACGCTGTCAAAATTTTAAAATGTTCACTCTGATAACAGTATTTTTTTTTCTTTTCATGATTAAATACTTTTCATTTACACAAATACTTCCATACTTTGGTACTTTCGGCAATAACACATTCATAGTCAACATAAAATAAAAAATAAAAACATTGTTTAATGTGAAATAAAACATTTTTTTTTTCTTTTTTAACGGGAATATTTTATAAAATAAATGATAGAAATGAAGAATCTCCACTTTTACTAATGTTAGTAGCAAAGGTTAAAGGTAAAATAAACACATATCCTGCACAATAAAACTTCTTTTTTTTTTTTTTTTTTCTCCTTCAAATTTATCTAAACTTTTAAACTGAAAAAACATCAATCTGAACTAAAAATACATAAAAAGAAAACATACCTGTAAATAAGATTATCCATTTTTTTTCAAGAAAAACTTAATTATAAAACACCATTTAATTATTATTATTATTTTCATTTCATATAAATTTGAATGATTAAGAAGTAACATATTGTCCTGATTTTAGATCATCCTCTAAGTTTATCATTTGTCCGCTAAAAAAGTATAAATAAATAAAAAAGTTTTCTTCACAGATTCAATGAACGATGAGACAGTCAATGGCAGGCACTAAAACGCAGACTCCAAACTATTTGTCCTGACCTTTGGCCTTGAAAAGTTCCGTTCTTTATCCGTCTCTCAGTTGATACGAGGGAAAAGAAAAGATCGAAAATGAATTTTGAGATGAAGTCAGAATGTCATAAATTCCACAAACATCACTGTTCTACCACTTTTTGAAGAGCCTAATCAATAGAAGTTAAAAGTCATTTCGTTTTTTCTTCAACCGGAGATTGTCGCAGGAAAAATAAATATGTGCGTGAATATCTTTTTCTTTTTCTTTTTTTTTTTTTTTTTTCTTTCATTTTCTTTTATCAGTTACTATTGTAAGGGCGAAAATATTCCTTGTGATCTTCCCGTACACAGTTGAGTAGGGAAAAAAGTCTAGGAGTATAACTTTGAAAGTTAGCATAAATGTCCAAATTTTTTTTTTTTTTTTTAATTATTCAGAGTCTGCATACGAATCATTTGGTTGGTAAATAGCGTTCTGATAAGATCGGTTGATAGCATCTAGATAACCGCATTTATTTCACATAGATACGTACGATTTTTGTATGTTTCGTTCGTCGAGTTTATGCTATCAAATTAAGTCCGTTTCATTGCGATGTTGTGAACTCTACGACTCGCGATTTTCCCCTTAATAGTCGTAGTCTTAAGTGGTAAGGCAGAGGGGATGGTTCTTCACGGGCAATTTATCCTGCTGACTTTTAAATATGTAACGACTTCACAGGGGGGTGTTGTAATCGTGGCATAGTAAATGGGACTCGGGAGCCTCTTGTTGGATCGAACTCGTTTATTTAGCCGCACATTTTACGGATGGAGTTTGCGAGTCCGGTCGGAGATCGCCCGAGCCCTTTACGGTGATTACGAAAGTTTACATGGCCGGAGGTTAGGCAGGCCCCTCAAAACTGCTAAGTCTCTCGTTTTTCGTGCGTGTTCTTGCTAATATGTTGGGGATTGTCATATTTTCCAGCAGAGGGCAGAGTTGTGAATTAGGGAGGAACATTTAATTTAATTGGTTAAGAAATGTCTGGGCAATCTGACAAAATTTAGGTGCGGTTGTCTAGGTCTGCATGCTGATCCTACAAATTAAGAATTGCACTTACCTAAGCATTTTTAATCTTAAAGAACGTTCAAAATTGATCTCTGAAAGTAATAAATGTTAGGCTGGGAAAGAAAGTTACCAGGGGCAAAATAGCTTTAAGCTTAAGAATTAAAGTTAAAAATATTAATTGGAAACTTTTAATTTTAAATTTTAAATTAAAGTTTTAGAAAGGGGTTAGTTTTTATCCTTTCATGTATATCTGAAAAGAATGGCAAAAAATACAAAAGTTCTTTTTATTAAATCCATCAGATGATGAAATATAGTCAGTTTAAAATTTCACAATTTTAGAAAAATAATTGTTAAAATATTGTATAAGAACTTTTGACCTTAAAATGGCAAATCGTTTTTGGAGAAAAGAATTCAGTCTCCTATATGGAGCATTAAGCTGAGAATCTTTGATTAATTAGCAAAGACATCCTTTATTATGAAACTAGCTATCTAGCTTGCACAAAAAAAAAAAAAAAAAAAACAAATTAATGTTTTATCTTAAAATCTAAATCACAAAAATGGTCAGATTTCATTAAATTCATTCATTTAATTAAAGTAATACAGTAGACTTCCTCAAATCCACAATCCTAAAATGTGCAACTCTCTAAAATTTGCACATAATTTACACATGTAAACAATGACAATTTAAGTTCAGATGCAGTGGCGCAGCCAGAATTCGGCTCTGGGGGGGGGGGGGGATAGAATTGCTTCAGGGGCGATTCTGGTCGAAATTTTTTTTTCGAAAATTGGCGGGGGGGGGGTGTTCTGCGAGTTACCCCCCCCCGCGAAAGGGGTCTATCCACGATATTCAGACGAAATGGGCGTTTTCCTGCGACCTTCAGGCGAAATCAGCGATTTATTTGCGATATTTTAGAAAAATTGGCGGTTTTTCCGCGATCTTTTGACGAAATCGGCATTTTCCCGCGACCTCTAAACGAAATCAGCAATTTATCTGCGATATTTTAGCAAAATCGGTGATTTATTGCGATCTTTTGACGAAATGGGTGTTTTTTATGAAATCGGCGTTTTTTCGACGATCTTTAGACAAATTTTGCAATTTTATGCGATCTTTTCTTGAAAACGGAGCTTTATTCTCGCGGTTTTGCGACGAAATCGGCGTTTTTTCCGTGATCTTTTGATGAAAGCGGCCTTTTCTTTCAATGATCTATTGACAAAATATTTTTAAGCAATCTTTTATTGAAAACGGCGTTTTTTTCTCGATTTTTTAACGAAATCAGCGATTTATTTGCGATATTTTAGAAAAATTGGCGGTTTTTCCGCGATCTTTAGACAAATTTTGCAATTTTATGCGATCTTTTCTTGAAAACGGAGCTTTATCCTCGCGGTTTTGCGACGAAATCGGCGTTTTTTCCGTGATCTTTTGATGAAAGCGGCCTTTTCTTTCAATGATCTATTGACAAAATATTTTTAAGCAATCTTTTATTGAAAACGGCGTTTTTTTCTCGATTTTTTAACGAAATCAGCGATTTATTTGCGATATTTTAGAAAAATTGGCGGTTTTTCCGCGATCTTTTGACGAAATCGGCATTTTCCCGCGACCTCTAAACGAAATCAGCAATTTATCTGCGATATTTTAGCAAAATCGGTGATTTATTGCGATCTTTTGACGAAATGGGTGTTTTTTATGAAATCGGCGTTTTTTCGACGATCTTTAGACAAATTTTGCAATTTTATGCGATCTTTTCTTGAAAACGGAGCTTTATACTCGCGGTTTTGCGACGAAATCGGCGTTTTTTCCGTCATCTTTTGATGAAAGCGGCCTTTTCTTTCAATGATCTATTGACAAAATATTTTTAAGCAATCTTTTATTGAAAACGGCGTTTTTTTCTCGATTTTTTAACGAAATCGGCATTATATCAGAAATCTTTAGACGAAATCGACGTTTTCCCGCGGTCTTCAGATGAAATCAGCGTTTTATCTGCGATATTTGGTGAAATTGCCGTTTTCTCCGCGATCTGCACAGGAAATTCGCGTTTTTCGGCGATCTTTTGACAAAGTTCGTTGACAAAATTTTCATTTCTCCTCGATTGTTTTATCCGCGCTCAAAACCATACCAATTGGCAACTATGCGGAACTGATAATCCAATTTCAAATTTTCGGAAGAGATTGCCTTAAATTTTCAGACGAGAATCACCCCTGAGTTGCTTATAGATAAACAAAATAAATAAATTAGTTAACGAGTTATAAGCGATTTTGATCGCATGGCAACCATTTTTCCTCCTTTTTATTGCTACTACATCGTAAATTCGTTTTAAATCACCCACTGTGAGAATCGTCTTCTGAAAGATCTTATCAAAGAATGAAGAACATTTCTCAGTTACATAGCTTTTTAATCATGATATCTACTTGCCTGAATCTAGAAAAAAGTGTTATCGGAAAAAAGCGACAAACTACAAAAGTGGAAAAAAATGACATGGAAAAAAAGTTACCGGAAAAAAGGGACAAGATAAACATGTTACTGGGGGAAAAGTGACAAGGAATTGATTTTGGGGATTTATTTTTGATTTTGGAGATTTATGAAAGGGGGGGGGGTCAGGGTAGGCTCTTAATTTAAGTGAATGATTTTTTCATGCTGAATTAACTGTTTTGGTTCAATTTTCGGATATACGTTCATACTGAAAAGACGCTTGCCTAACTAGTTTTGGGAATGGACGATTACCTCCCTCCCCCCTCCGCCCTAAATAAGATGAATGGTTTTTTAAGCAGAATTATTCAACGTGTGTTAAATTTTGGATATAGGTTCTTTCTGATAAGGCTTATATATAGTATTGTGGTGTCGCACCCTGAGTTTCTCTTTACTAAGTTGGTTTATTTGTTAAGTTCATCAATAACACATTTTTAATTCCTCAAGTTCTTTATTAGAACCATAGATCAATTATTAAAAAAATAAATAAAACGACATTACAACTATACATAGGAGCCACACTCAAATAGTACATTTCGCTTAGCACGTCTAAACCATCTTACATCAATGTATTTTCTTGTACATTACCAGCACATGTCTCTCTTCCAACTACCTTCCTTCCCTCTCGGTGCTCAATAATCCCAGTGTCCCCCTCAGCTCAGTGCCACTAGACTAGTGCAATTATTTTCTAGGTACGTCCCTTGAGGTCAATAGCACCTATTCTTCTCAGCTTTTGAATGAAGATAATTTCACTCCTGCATGCCTTTTCACAATAAGACTTCGCTATCTATCTTCTGCCACGATTAATGTTGTCAGTTAGTCGTCAGAGTATATAATGCCTGAAGAATTTTGGGAGTTTAATGGTTAAGTATAGAGGGTGCATGGGGGATAACCTCTCTTAAATTAAATAAATGGCTTTTTACGCAGAATTATCTGATTTGCTTCAAATTTTGAATGTAGGCTCATTAAGATAAGGGGTATCCCTGATTAGTTATGGGGTTCTTTTGCTAATAAAAAGGGGGCCGCGATTATTCCCCCCTTAAATTAGATAAATTGTTTTTTTATGCACAATTATCCGATGTATTTCAAATTTTGGCTATAGTTTCTTTCTCATAAAGTAAAACCCTGAATAGTTTTAAGGGTTTTTTTTATATATCCTCAATAGCTGTTTGAATTTAAAACTGTGAATTATGTTTCTGCATAGCATTTTTCAGTAGTCTATAAACATCGTAACAAAGAAAAAAATATCCTGTTTTTCTTAAAATCGTTTTCTTTTATTTAAGTCGTTTATTTTTTTTTAAGTGTTCAAACCTGAAAATCTATCATGAACTTCAGGTTTTTAAACAATTAACTTTCTAATTACTAACATAAGCTAGTAATAAAAAACTATTTTTATTACTACAAATTAATGAATTCACTAGTTCATTCGTTCGTGACATACAACATAGTTTGTACATTAAAATTTTCTAACATATATTTTTTAAATGTTTTATATTATATTTTGAGATGTGTAATATGGGACATTATTTAGTAAAAATCCAGTTTTAAATGATAAATATTTGGCGTAAAGTAAAATGACAATTACACCAAATAATTTAGTATATTACTTTTTTCACAAATAAAAAAAATAAATAAATAAACCAGTTTTAAGTGCAAAATGAATGGAAATTATTCATTATCAGAAAAAAGGTAAAATATGTTATAATGTTTTCTGACAAATAGTTTTCAATCATTAAATTAAAAAATAAAGAAAAATTGTTTTTATTTGTTATTTGCGTTCAGTTGCGTTCAACTCGTTTTTTTATGTTACTTGAGTGTTTTTGTGGCAAATCTTTACTGGGAAATCTCCTGATCGACTTTCCTAAGAGATTAGCCACCCGCCGTACCTACCGAACATGCCCCTCCGTCGAATGGAGAAAGCAAGCTTCTTTCCCCGAAAAGGTTTCCTGAATGGATTGCTGCATCCCTCCCTATTTTAACAATATTCATTAGCTTATACGCCTTACCATAATGAAACTACATCTAAAATTGAAGCAAATCAGATAATTCTGCATAAAAAGCCATTTATATAATTTAAGTGGGGTTATCCCCAGTTCCCCCCTCTATACTTAGCCATTAAGCTCTTAAATTATTGAGGGATCCACTTTATGAGAAAAAACCTGTATCAAAAATTTGAAATACATCAGATAATTATGCATAAACAATTTATCTAATTTAAGGTGGGGGGGATAATCTTCCGTTTCCCTATTTATACTTAGCAGAAGAACCTCATAACTAATCCGGGATACACCTTATCATAAAGGACCTACATCCAAAATTTGAATAGTAATTCTTTAAATCGGATAATTCTGCATAAAAAGCTATTTATTTAATTTAAAGGGAGGGAGGGTTATCCTCTGTTTTTGCCTTTATACTTAGCCATTAAACCCTTAAAACTATACAGGGATTCACCTTTTCAGATAGAACCTGAATTTGAAATATATCAGATAATTTTGCATAAAAACCGATTTATCTAATTTGAGAGGGAAATAATTGCTTGTCCCCCCCCCCCTTTATAATAAGGAAAAGAACCCCGTAACTAATCAGAGATATGTTTTATCATAATGAACCTATATCCAGAATTCGAAGCAAATGGGATAATTCTGCGTAAAAAGCCATTTATTTAATTTAAGAGAGATTATCCCCCATCCCCCTCCCCTTTATACTTGGTCATTAAACTCTTAAAATTATTCAGGGATTCACCTTATGGGAAAGAATCTATATCTTAAATTTGAAATACATCGGATAATTTTGATCCGATCTTAAAAACCGATCTATCTAATTTGTGTGTGTGTGTCGGGGGGGGGGGGGGGGGGGTTAATTGACCATCATCCCTTTATAATAAGCAAAAGAACTCTATAACTAATCAGAGATATGTCTTATCATAATGATCTTATATCCGAAATTCCAACCGAATCGGATAAATCTGCATAAAAAAACTATTAATTTCATTTGAGAAGTTATGGATGGGGGGGGGGGGTTATCATATGTCCAAAAACAACCAAAACAGTTAATTCAGCACGAAAAACCCATTTACTTAAATTAAGATCCTTCCCCTGATACCCCCTAAATACTTAACCAATGAATCCTGAAAATCAATAATGAATTCCCAAAATCAATTCCTAGTCCTTTTTTTTTCGGTAACTTCTTTTCTGCTTTTGTAGTTTATGTCACTTTTTTTCCCGATAACTGTTTTTCCGGTAACTTTTTTTCCGTTTACCCACTTGCCTATTTCGGGCGTTTTTTAAATAAGAATTAATATTAATTAAAAAAATTGTTTGAAAGTAGTCCCTTTAAAATAGTAGTAAGTAGAAAGTAGTTAGAAATTTGGCGCCCCCTAAATCTCTGCGCCCGGGGGGGGGGGACTGCCTTCTCCCCCCCCCCCTCCTTTCGCACGGCGCTGTTAATATCTGACAGAGACATAAATATAAACGAATTATATACTTTCCAAACATACCTGGATTTTAAGAATGCTTGAAGGAATTCGAAAGATTTTAAAAAATGATCTCTTATATCCATCTTTTTCATAATTTTTTCTCTGAATAGGATTTAATATCCATAGCGAAACGCACAATAAAGGAAACCTTAGCATTACAGCAACTAACAACAGAATGTTTGTGAAATTAAGCCTGTCCTTCAAGGCATGCGATTTTGTGTTTTTCCTGGAATTGGAGTGTCCAGTCCCGTTTCCAAAAAAAGAGCAAGAAACAGATGTAACTAATTAAGACACCCCCCCCCCCTCCCAATGGTGCAGTATTGAAAAACCCGAGACGGCATTGGCAGTGACAGGAAATGACCATTCCTTTTAGCCTTCGGCTGATTTCCAATAGTATAAATGGATGCCAGCCTTTTCCGAAATGAGTGACCAGTTTTCGATGCTGATACCGTTACCACGTACTTTCCCCATTTTTAAAAGAAAATACATTACTGCTGCTTAAACAAGTCAAATTTTTAAATAAAATTTGATTCAATAAAGCGGCAGATTTCGAGAACAAAACAAATAAAATTCTAACTTTAGTTTTGTTTTTTATGATTTGGTTCATAAAAATGGAAATTTCTGTATTTTTGTCATGGCTCTGGGGGGGGGGGGGACTAACCCCCAACCCCCCCCCTCGCTGCGCCACTGTCAGATGTCATTAACAAAATTTGACTTTTTTAGTTTTATAGCAATTCCATGTATATTTTAAATAGTAATTTTTGATATTACTCAATTCATGTTTCATCATAAAGAAAGAACAAATTTATTTCTGAAAAAATTTAAGATATTGCTGATATTGCTGGTTATCACAATTTTTTGTGTGGTCTTTTTATGCATTAATAAAGCTTTTTTATTATTAAACATTGCTTAACTTGAAATAAAACTCCTTTATTTTATGATTTTGCTATAAATTAGTAGTGCTCCTTTATGAGGCAAGTTTCATTGAATAATTAAGGAAATATGCATCGCAACTTTATAATGAATATTTAATTATACATTATTGATTGTTTACTTGACCTTTGCTTTTAATATTTTAATCATGAAAAAAAAAGAAAAAAAACCCTAAATTTTATTCTTTTAATTTATTACTTTACTTAATTATATTAATACTAGTATATAACCCTGTCAAAAATGATGGAATGTTAATCTGCATTTCATTTTCATAAGGCTTCATATAAACAAAAGAATGAAGATTTTATTATTCAAGGATTTTATTGTAGAAAAGTACATGTCCAAAATGACTAATAATTGCTACAAATAAAAATATCAGGATATATTTTAGTCCTTGTTCAATTTATTAAATAGCTCAATAATTGGACAAAACAAAGAGCAAGCATTGTTTAATGCAGGGATGATAATAATTAGCAGTGTGAAACACGATTTCTGAAGATTTCACAAAACATTAAAATTAAATGTTCAATGTACATGGGTGATTCTCAAAATAGGGGACAATTTCAAAAATGAAATCTTAAAAAAATTACTGCAAGCAAAATTTCTGAAAAAAATAGGTGTTGTTAATATAGTGTTAGGTATACTTTATATGTAGTCAGCAGAGCTAAATATTAAAAAATAACTTTAAAAAAAATAATTAGTATTTTTTGAGCCATGCTAATGACAAAACAAATTGCATTGAATAAATATATTAAGAAATTTTTATTTTCTTCCTGTTTAAATATTTTTTTTCTATATTTATTAGCCTTCCTTTTCAGCAAATGGTTTCCAATTTTACATATATACATATAAGGAGAATAAAAACATTACTAAAGAACAAACTTTGTTTATATGAGCAACATTCTGGCACTAACAATGTAGAAAGCTGTCTTAGTGATTTTCTGACAGATTTAATGAATATTTTAGGGATAATAAATGCAATACCTACATTTATATGTAAAATTAAACTTTATGAAAGATACAATATAAGCAATGGTTACATTTATGCACATATGAGTCTTTAGCATGGACAGAAAAACCATGCTAATGACATTGAAATTTGTCCATGCTAATGACAAATTTTAATTTAAATAAGATTATGAGCCATAATATAATCACAATGCAATAGTCCTTTCTGGGGCTTTTTAAAACACAAAAGTCCTATGCAAATAAGTAAAATAAAAATTTTAATTATAAAATAAACATGAAAATTATTATCCATTCTAATGACATACAATTGATGTACGCCCCTAATATTCAACTTCTATTCTTAAAATATAATACATGCTTCTATTTTCAGGCTTGGATAAAATGGCTACTTGTTGCCACGGAGAAACTTTATATTTTCAAATTATTGTCATATGTGAAAATGAAATTTTGATTAATAACCAGCTGTTTTAGTATGAACTTGTTTTGAAAATAGAATATGGAGGACAAACTTTAATTCTTTTATTATGTACTATAATTTTATTTTTAAAAAGAAATGTATTGGATAAAACCTCTCCTTGATTAATTTAAAGAAAGAATAACATTTGTTTTATTTTATAAACCTGATATTAACTCTTGAAAAAGCTAGTATATACAAGGCACAGCTGCTGTGGACATCCATGCTAATGACATTTTGAACATTTATTTTGTTATCTTAAGGTGTTTTTAACTAAAAAATGAGTAATTCTTGAGTGCAAATAATGAATAATATGAAGACAAACATATCTAAATATTAAAACATGACAGAAAACCTCTCAATTTTTTTTGTATGCCGAAAGACAAATTGTCCCCTATTTTGAGAATCACCCATATATATATTTAAATATATCATTTTTATAGAAGTGAATGGCCCACTAAATCAATTTTTATTAGACAGCACTTTTTTTTTTATTGATTAATAAAGCTTTATGTTAAATTTTTAATGTGAATTTGGCACCATTTATAGACATTTAATATAATTGAAGAAACTTTTTGTTAAAACTGTAGTTTTTTTTAAATTTAATTACGCAATGTTTCATTGATTTAATTCAAGATCTATTTTCAAAAGCTTGAACTATATTACATTAAAAAATGATTTGGTATAAATAAAATTATTATTACTATTTGTAAAAATGTAATTCAATTTTTATCAATTCTCCACAGAATAGCTTAGTATATAAGCGCCATTAAAAAATGATGGAATGTTGATCTGTGTTTCATTTTCATAAGACTTCATACAAATGAAAATAGTGTCAGTGAAGAATTTGTACTGTAGAAAAGTACATTTTAAAAATGACAAATAAATTCTACAAATACAAATGATGAGGATGATTTTTTTTTAATCGTTGTTCAGTTTATGAAATAGTTGAACAAAGAGATTAGCTTACGTCAACTTGAAATTTGATTGCACTGTGAATAACATTTATTTTTCTTACAAAATATAAGGAATCTATAGCACCATGTACTGCATATATTAATTATATCAATGCAGATAAAATTTTGATTTTAGTAACATTTAAAACAAAAATTCCAGTTATTCAAATGCAATGGCATAATTAAATTACATCTGGGGGAAAAAATATTTACAATGCAAATGAAATTTTTAAAAAATTAGTGGATAAATGTAAAACTCTTTAAAATTAATAAAACTAAATTTAAACTCTAATGCTCATTTTTTTTTTATATTGAACAAAATTATAAAAATATTTAATTGAAGCTCCAGCTATATAACTTTAAAATTTCATTGGGTATAAATAAAATTATTATTTTTATTATTTCTCTTATAAAATTTAATTCAATTTTATCAATTATTAAGAAAGTAGCTTACATCCACTTGAAATTTAACTTCATTATAAATAAAATTTACATTTCTTACAATATGTAATAAAAATGTAAAGAATATATAACAACTTGTACTACTATTAATTATGTCAATACAGATAAAATTTCTATTTTTAACATTGTAACATTCTAACATAATTTTGGAGTGAAAATAAAATTGTAATTCAATAAGAGAATGTTAAAAAATGAGTTTCAGTGATACAAATCATATCTCATAATTCAATTTCATCTAAGGGGGAAAAAACTTTTACTTATAATGCAAACAAAAAATTAAAAAAAGTAAATGGATAAGTGTTAAGCTCCTAAAAATTAATAAAACTAAATTTAAATTATATATATATTTTAATTCTGTATAAAATTCTAAAATTACATAAGAGAAGTTTTAAAAATATATATCGAATTGCATAATTACGCTCCTCAATTTTTTTTCTTTTTATAATCTACAAGTTCTTTTATTTATATCGATTGTCAATAGATGGCATCAAAATAGTGTGTTTCTTTACATCTGATTATCCATTGTTCTTAATAGCTTGCTATCCATTATTTTGAATTTAAAGCATAATTGGATAGTTTTTAAAGATTTTGGAGAAAAAAAGGAGAATAAATGTGATACAATGCACATAATATGCATATTTCCATATGTTGAACAATCATATTTATAGCATCTAAATACTTAAGCCTAACATGGCAGTCATACTTTGCTTTTCTTAAAGATGAGTGAAACCTGGATTCATCACATTAGCATATTATACTGGGTGTGTGCAAAAGTTTGTGCAGAGATGCAATAGATGGCGTTAGAAGTGGCGTAAAGTGTTGTCATTAATGCTGCCATCTATGTAAGACGGTTCGTTGGAAAGGTGATGTGTGCAACTTTTATTTCAAACAAAATAATTTGTGTAGATACAAACTGTTTCAAGAAAGTTTACTTTCAAAATGAGTATCGATAAGTTGCATTTATGGTATGTTATCTTTACGAATTTCAGAAGGGAATAAACGTTTCAGCAGCCATAAAAAACATTCAAGAGGTTTATCAAGATCAAGCACAAGGTAAATGAATTGTAGAAAAATGGTTTGCAAAATTTCAGAAGACAAACCATGAACCTTGAAGACAAACCATGCTCAGATCAACCTTCACACATTGATGACGATGTTGTGCATACTTTAGTTCAGAATATTCCGCAAATTTCAACAAAAATAGTTGCGACAGCACTTAATGTTGACCTATCAATTGCTTTTTGGTGTTTAAAAAACATGAGATTCGATTTGAAGCTCGATATATATGTACCCCATTTGCTAACCAAGAGGAACAAAATCGAGCAAATTTCTGCTACAGTTTCTTTACTCGGGCGGCTCAAAAATGGGCCTGTTTGGATCGATTAGTGATGGGCAATGAGAAATGGGTCTTTTACAAGAATGTTCAGTGCAAAAACACACGCAAACAGATAGGTGAACATGGTGACACAATGTCAAAGGCCAGTTTGCACCCGATGAAGGTGATGCTCTGTGTTTGGTGGGATTGCAAGGGCAATATTTATTTTGAGTTTCTCCTCTCTGTAAAAACAATTGATTCAGACAAGTACTGTCACCATTTAACCATTCTGAATTGAGAAATCAAACAGAAATGTCCAATTTTTTCAAATCACAAGGACGCAGTCTTTCATCAAGACAGCGCCAGACCACACATTTCAAGATAGATGCTGCGCAAACTGAACAGCCTGAAATGGGATGTCCTAGCTCATCCACTGTATTCTCCTGATATCACATTATCTGATTATCACTTGTTTCAGTCATTGCAAATTTATTTAAATGGAAAAAATCTTGACTATTTGGATGCCTTAAAAAACGTCATGTCTTCGTTCTTCGAATCTAAACTGTACAGTTTTTATGATCGTTGCATTCTTATGCTGCCAGAATGTTGGAAATAGATTATAGAAAATGATGGAGAATATATCATTTATTAAATAAAGAACTTTGTTTGCCTAATCACTGTGTGACTTTTACTCTCAAACCCTGCATGATCTTTTGCACTCATCCAATATAAATAGATTTTACTATACCGTAAGCATTCATTATAATTTTGATTGCATTATAAATTACATTCAAATTGCTGTTTTAAAAATGTAAACAAAGCAATGATCAGAAATCTGCAAAATTATAAAATCCAAATAACCTCTGGTCCCAAGTTGTGTGGATTTGTAAGAGTCTACCGTGTAAGACTTTTTCAAAGTTTTATGATTTGCCATATGGCTGGAAGCATTCATTTATAAGTATGCAGAATTTCATGTCTAATTTAGACAGCCTCTGAGAAAAAACTCTGTGATAGACAGATATACCAATAGTGTCATCATATGAAAAAAATCTAAAAATGTTCAGTGTCCCATAAATTTGTCATGCACACAGACACCCCCAGGGGGATACCTTCTTTAGGTATTCACGGGCTTCACAACCCCGGCATCTGAGTGATCTTTCTCTTTTCCTTTTCTTCTTACTCCTCTTGTCTTCCTTTCATCTTTGTTTCACTCTCATTGTGGTTTCCTTTTCGGAGGTGAGGGCAATTCTGTATGAGCCAATATCATCCTGTATGTCGACTCATGGAGAATTGTAAACCACCCACGTGTTGGCCGTGCGTGGCGACCTGTGTCCCTGGAAAGGGGGATCCTGGCAGTTGAGGGAAACCAACACACTGCTTTGGCCTCTGCTTCAGGTAGACGGGAGGTGCATATTGGTCCCATATGCATCAGTCGGATGGTCAGCTGACTTTTGTCACTGGCTTTAGGGATCAAGTGATCGAGCAACTATTAGTCATCTCGTTAAGGGTGGAGACTGACATAGGGTTGACTTGTGACCGTATGGGCCCTGGTTAGCACTGGTGCACGAATGTGCATCCCCTTGTTGGGCTCGGTAGTGGGTGGTGCGGCCGGGGTCTGAATTATTTTTTTCTAATATGGATGGAACTACTTCTATTCATTCTAATCCTCTCACTTGTGGAGAGCAACAAATAGTACAGACTTCTTCAATTACTCGTTTTTTTGTCATTAAACGTATCGATAATCTCTCTAATAACTCCTTTAAAAATACTTCACCATTTCTAATTGCAAAAACATTCCAGTCTGTTTTAGGGGATGGTCATTCTATTAAAAAATTACAATCTGGAGATTTACTAATTGAGGTTTCCACAGCTAAACAATCGCAACTTCTCTCCAATTGCTCTACAATAGGCACTTTTTCCGTCTCTGTACAAAAACATAAAACTCTAAATACAAGTCGTGGTGTCATATCTGAACCTGATCTCTTATTCTCTACTTGGAACTGTTAGAAAATTTAAAAAGCCAAAATGTCATAGATGTAAGCCGTATTGCTATTCGTCGCAATGAACAAGTACTACCTACAAAACATATTATTTTAACATTCAATAGCCCTACTCTACCAACTAAAATTAAAGCTGGCTATTTAAGTTGTCCAGTTCGACCATATATACCAAACTCTGTATGGTATATATGCCCTCCGCTCCAAGTTGACAAGTTGGCATTTAAAGCTCTCTGCTGCTTTAAATGCCAATGTTACGGCCATACTAATGGTACGTGTTGTGGATCTCTTACCTGCGCTCGTTGTGCAGAAGTCGGCCATGACAATAAAACCTGTGAAAAACCCGAACATTGCGCAAACTGTAAAGGTGATCATACAGCTTATTCTCGCACTTGTCCTAATTAGAGCCGTGAAAAAGAAATAATTACGATAAAATTACTCAGAATTTGTCTTACTCCGACGCCCGCAAACTTGTTGAATCCAGAACACCATCCATTGGAATTTCCTATTCCAGTTTACTTAAGAACCAATCAAAATCCATAAGACATATAAGCACTCAGACAGAATCATGTAATCTACCCATTACCCCAAAGAAAAAAACACGTGATGTCAGCTGTTCAATTGAATGTTCTGCAGGTCCAAAATTGAAGCGCTGGTTGCCTTCTTCAGAGCCTGTTACTATTCTGAAGTCAACTAAACTCCTGGCTAAAAATAAGGCAACTATATCCAATAAAAAAAATCCTGATTCTTCAGCTTCTAATCTCCCGAAACCTGTTACTAATCAAAATACTAATGCAGTTACACCTAATAAAAAAGTTACGCCCATTAAAAAAACCGTTGATCAATCTGCTTCTAATAACCAAAAGACAAATTCTTTTCAGACTGTGAAACCGATCCAAAAGGCAAAGGAGAGGGTTCCCATCCGAGGTTCCCATCAGTGGCAGACTGTTACAAAAAAACACCGCAAGTCACACCAGAACCTGTCTATTACAAATTTTAAAGATCCCAAACTGCTACAAAGCTATGTGGAAGATGCTATGGAAGAATCTGACGACTCGAGTACGGAAGAGAATATTGTTTTTGACGAATTCATTCCGAATTAACTTCACATTTTTAGCTCACAGGCTATCATAGCCTGAGAGCTTATGTGCCCGTCCGTTCTGTATGTATGTGCGTATGTGCGTAACGCGATAACTCATGATAAAAATATCGGATCCACTTGAAATTTTGTATATAGGTATATCCTGATAAGGCGCTTCCCTGATTAGTTTTTGGAGTTCATTCGATATGTATAAGAGGGGGAACGGGGGGCTCATGCCCCCCGTTTGTTGATATAAATGGGATTTTCATGCAGAATTAAGTTTTCAAAATTTAGATTAGGATCATTCTGATGAGGCGATTCCGTGACTGTTATTAGGTGTTCATTGAATAAGTATAAATAGGGGGAACAGGGGTTCTAATCCCCCCCCCCCCCCCGTTAGTTGATATAAATGGGATTTTCATGCAGAATTAAGTTTTCGTTCAAAATTTAGATTAGGATCATTCTGATGAGGCGATTCCGTGGCTGTTATTAGGTGTTCATTGAATAAGTATAAATAGGGGGAACAGGGGTTCTAATGCCCCCCCCCCGTTAGTTGATATAAATGGGATTTTCATGCAGAATTAAGTTTTCGTTCAAAATTTAGATTAGGATCATTCTGATGAGGCGATTCCGTGACTGCTATTAGGTGTTCATTGAATAAGTATAAATAGGGGCAACAGGGGTTCTAATGCCTCCCCCCCCCTCTTAATTTATATAAATAGGTTTTTCAAGCAGAATTTTCAGATTTCGTTCAAATCTCTGAATCGTTTTGGAAGTTTAATGGTTAAGTATAAAAGAAGGGGATAACTCCTTTTAAATTATATAAATGCTAAATGGGTTTTTATTAAGAATTATCTAATTTGCTCTGAATTTTGGATATAGATTTTTTATATGATAAAGCATGTCTTTGATAGTATAGGAGGTTCAATGATTAAGTATAAAAAAAAGAGGAAAGGGGAGAGCTGTTTCCCCTTCTTAATTTTTTTTTCGAACGGAATTAACCTTTGAAAATATAAGGCTTTAATGTACAATTAGTATTTGTAGCCTGTGAGCTCAATGCCATCAGTTTAACTGGGCAGTATTCTTTTTATTTAAATTCTGACTTGTGCATCATCTCATTTGCTTTTTTTAAAAACAATTACTGCATTATTATTATTTTTTTTTTATTGCACCTTGTGTTTAACACTTGCCGTGTTGTTTTTACCTCTTACTTTAAGTTTTGTGTTCTTTAAAATTGTGTTTATATGATTATTGTGCATCGTCTATAATTTAACATATTTTTCTGTATTTTTATGCATTTTTAACAAAGGACTGTAGACTTTTAATTGGTTTTAATTACGCATATTTTCACTTGCTCTTAACTTTTTTTTTTTTTTTTTGACCTGGTCTTGGTGCAGCATGTCCCTAAAGGGATTTTGCACCATTAAACCCCATTCAACCAACCAACCATGCACACAGACACATGTGACGGCCCAGAAGACAAAAAGCATCTGTCAAAACATGTTAAAACTAACAAGGACCACCCTTTGTAATCACAGACTTTGATTATTTTAATATATGTTGGGTTGGGGAGGGGGGAGGTAGAGACTCATTAATCTCAGGTTCAGTGGATTTTATATTCCCATTGGCATGTTATCCTGCACTGCAGAACCTGTGTCTTTAGTTCTTGCAAAACAGGGGGAGTCTAATATTATAATACAACTTAAATACCTACTTTGCAATGAGCAGATTACATTGATAGCAGCTTAGTTGATGTACCATTTGTTCACTGTTCCATTAGCTCAGGTTTGATATAGGAACATGCTACATTTGTTTTTCACATTTTTTGATTCATAAATATACTTGTAATTTTATTTAACAATCTCATAGTCAATTAAAAATTATAATATTCTATATCAGTTACAACTTTAACATATTTATTTTCTTATTCGTATCTAAACAATTTTATAAAACATCACAAAACTGTTATTTATTTTTTAAATAATTATTTTAATTTAATTCATTTATTCTTTATTGATGCAATGATATTAAACAATTGGGTCAGTGTGCGATTTTGAAGAAACATTTATGTATTTCCTGAACAAAGGAAGTCAATACAATGCTAATATTATTCTGTTTTTAAAGTAAAAAGCATAATTATATAAGAAAAGGTGGCATAAGAATTAAATTACAACCAATTTTTTACATATAAAGATTTTTAAATTTATAATATGTATGCTTGTACTTTGAATTATTTTATTTTCCTATTTAGCTGCTTTTATTTTTATTTTATTTGAATGTGCTTTATTTTATCATGGCTAGATGGCGCCACAACATGATTTTAGAAATTATTTTGGAATTTTTATTATTCAATAAGAGATCCATTTTTTTTAATTCTCTTTAAATCATGAGAAACAATGATTAAAAAATCAAAAATGCTAAATTAAAGTTTAAATATTTTAGCATTATAATTAAAGTACAATACCAAAATTTTTGAGATTTTTAAATATTAATTACAAGCATAAATTATAAAAAAAGGAGAAAAAGAAATATAGTATAATCTGGTATTGAATATGATTTCACAGAAAAATGAGGAAACACAATACGTACAAGTTAGGATCAATATTGCCCTCTCGTTACAACTTGCTATTTATGTTGTGTTAGAATATTAACCCCCTCCCCCTGTTTCTCAAGAACAAAGAAGCATTCATTGTATAAAATGACACTGAACCTGAGACTAAGGGGTCGCTATCCTACAACATACTTTAAAATAATCAAAATCTGTGATTACCAAGATTTGGTTGTCTCCTTGTAAGATATTTGATAGTTAAAAAGTTAGTTGAAAAATAATCTGCATTATTTCAGTAAAAAAAATTCTACATGATAAAAACTTAATCTTAACTACCATATTTTATGGAAGAAATGCTGTGGTGTTTACAAGTTTGAGTATTAAATTTTCTTCAAGTGCAGCATTTACACCATGTGTGGTGTTTACAATTTTTTATTTTATTTTATTTTTTGTGCATAAAATTGGTATAAAATAAAAAATATAATAATGAAAGTTTAAAATATAAGTCTGTTTTCTAGTTCTCTGCTCAACAACGTTCTGACTTTGGGGATAATGAAAACTGTGATACTTCCGATGATACCGAACCATACAGATAGACAAAGAAAATTTACTACTCTTCCACTCTAATACTAATGACTCAGATTTTGAGGGATTCAAATAAAAACTAAAGTAGGTCTAAAGCAGGTGCGACCCACTCAAAAAAATCATATTGAGTTGTACCAACCATTTGAAAAAAACCATGAGGCACTTTAAGGAAAGGGATCCGTGTCTAGTGTTCTGGATAGTTTAAATACCCATTGACATCTCCTTAATTTAAAAATTCATAAAAATATTTAAAACCAGATTTAAGTAAAATTTTAGACATCCTAAGATATTACAAATGAAGCATTCTACACTACTCAGAAAACTTTGATTAAAGTTAGGTCAATGCGACGCTGTCATCAAAAGTAACACCCCCATGTGTGTGGCAATTACGATCCTTTTAAGCTTTTTTGGGAGTGCAATGTTTCTTCTATAAATTATAGTAGTTAATTAAAAACTTAGTAATAAAAGTTAAAAGTAAAAAATAATTTATTAATTGCTTAAAAAACCCATTTTGTTCAGTTTAAATGCAAAAGTAAATTTAAAACTTAAAAGTAAATTTTCCATAAGAAAAATCCTACAATATTCTACTAAAAGAAAGATAAAATGAAATTAAAATAACTTACAAGAAGATCTTCCTAGAGCTTACTCGTATGTCCTATTACATTGTAAATATAATGCTAATTTATGCTCATAAAAAAAAGTTTTACCAGAAACCTTGCATAATTCATTTTTTTTTTTTTTAAATGTGAAACACACTGCTAATTGGCTTATGAGCCAATGTAGAATGCTAACTTCATATGTTTATCACTTTAAAGTTATGATGGCTAACTTTACAATAAAAGTTAAGGTGTACTAAAACATAATTTTCTTACCATTGTTCTTGTTATACAATTGATATCTCCCATGTGTGTTATTGAAACTTTATGATTCATCCTTGTAACAGTGATAGCATTTTCATCGATCTCACTGGCAAAATAATTATCGACTTTTAAGCCTAACTCTTTAAGTGCTTGTAATCCTGAAAAAGAATATCATATTACAGAAGAAGATATTTATAATACATATGTGTATTATAAATAATGTATGTATTATAAATGTGTATTTAAAATACTTATTAATAAATTCATACATTATAGATGCAATTTTCTATAAACTGCATGACTCAGCTATAAAAGTAGAGATTGACCAAAATTTCATTTTCATTTCCAGCCTAAAATCTAAGTTTTGCTGAAAATTCATTTTCAGCAAAAATACAGTTTAAAATTTGGCAAGACCAATATTCAAAAAATCTCTTTTCTTCCTTCAGGAATTCTCAACATTATGCACCAATTTCAACTATATCGGCTCAAATGAGATTATTTATTGCAATGGACTTCATTGTATATAATTATTGACTCAAGACATGAAAGCAAATTATAAAGCAAGCAATGCATATATTACAAAACTTTTTCATGTGCTAATTAAGAGCTGCAAATAAAAACTTAATATAAAATTTTCAGTTTGAAACCACAGAAATGTTTTAATACTCTTTGAGAAAGTTCTGATGATCATTTTCAAAAATCATTATAAAAGATAAATCAAAATGTATATACATAAAACTAAAATATTTTTTGAAATTTGTATAATTAGAAAAAATTTCTGTGCATTGATGAATGAATTGTGTTTTACTTTAAAATGAGATAAAAAGTTTTGGTAAAAGTTTTTAATAAATATACATAATTAATTAACAATTATGCATATTTAATAAATATATATAACTAATTAATAATTATGTACATTTATATATATATATATATATATATTAATTATTTTAATACATAGAATTTAATCACTTAAAAAAATTTTTTTGACATTTTCGTTTTTAGACAAGAATAGAAAGATCGCTGAAATTCGGTTTCAGCCTTAAAAACCTGTTTCAATCAATATTTACTAAAAAGTTAGTTTTGGAGTCAGAAATCTTTATGATAATATGTGTATAGTTTAAAGAGTTGGCCTCCAAAAGTTAAGGTACAACCGGTTTTTTGCATCTAATTTGCAAATGAATGAATATACAGCTCATATTCAAAATATTAGAATAATTGAGAAAAAGTAATAAGAAAAAAATATTTGTCATTTATTTATTTTTTATACTAAGTAAATGCAATTAAATTTCTTATAAATTAAATCTGGAATGTTTAGATAAGATTTTAACATTTATAAAATATAAAATACAGCACAATAAATTAGGTATACAGCTTCCTTAAACACACCAGAATATTAGAATAAAATTTAGATTGGTTCAAAATATTAGAATATTTTATTTTACTCAACAATATTACCTGATGAATATGAAGTAAATGGTAGTTAATATTTTGTAGCATCCCCTTTAGCTTTCATAACAGCGTACAATCGATCTTGCATACTATATACAAGGTGTTTACAAACATTTCTATCAATATTAGCCCAAATAGACTTTATACGTGCCACTAACTTAGTTTTGCTTGAAGGAGGATTTTCTTGAAGTTTTTTCTTCATTATGCACCATAAGTTTTCGATGGGATTAAGATCTGGTGAATTTGGTGGCCAAGGAAGTACCTTAATGTTGCGTTGGCGGAACCAATTCTTAGTTGACGCCGAGGTATGCGGGGACGCTAAATCTTCTTGAAAGATGAAATCATCTTCAAATAAATCTTCTGATGATGGAATCATGTAATATTCTAAAATTTCTTGATATATCAGAGAGTTAACCTTTTCGTAGACGATGCATAACTTTCCAGGTCCTTCTGCACTCATACAACCCCAAACCATGACACTAGCAGCAAATTTTACGGAACGTTTAAGGCATTCTTTATCAAATACTTCTTGCTTCATTCTCCAAACTCGAATACCTTGATTACCATATGAAACACAAAACATACTTTCATCACTAAATAATATATTTTTCCAATCTTCATTGCTCCATAAACGTCTTGATTTACACCAATTCAATCTTATACGCTTTTGTCTTGCAGTCATGAGAGGTTTTGTTTTCGGTACACGAGATTCAAATTTAAATTTATGGAGACGTCTTAATGTTGTCGATGTAGAAACTTCAACTCCTTCTTCTTTCCATTTTCGGTGCAAGAATCGCACACTTTTAAAACGGTTTTTCTTAACTATACGCTTCAGTTTCCTGTCATCTCTAGCAGATGTTTTTGATTTTCGGCCATCATTTCGGCGATTATTTTGAAATTTTCCAATTTTTGAATATTGTGTTAGTATTTTACTAACGATCGATTGCGAACAATGTAAATAATTCGCTATAAAACATTGATTTTTACCGTGCCGATACAAATCAACCATACGAAGTTTAGTAGATTCAGGAATATCACTCACACGGCCCATTTTAAGACGAAAAAGAAACAAACTGCAAAAAAGAATACTGATTTTAAATAAAATAGTCTGAATTTAATCAATGATGCCACCAGTTAAGAATTGGTAATAATTAAAAGAGAATTAATGTGAAATATTCTAATATTTTGAACCACTTGAATAAATATTCTAATATTTTGACTTTTCAAAATAATTTTTTTTTTGCAATTAATATTTTCAAAAATGATATTAAATTTAAGATAACAAGTAAGTTTAATCAACAATAAGTTCTTAATAAAAATATCGTTTGCATATTTTCATTAAAAGACATTAAATTACCAAACGATATTTTCAATTTCTAAGAAAAAGGTAATTATTCTAATATTTTGAATATGAGCTGTAGAAACAACTAATTTGGAAAAAATGTGCACTAAACTGTTACATAGAAATTTACTTAAGTTAAATGTATAAATATAATTGCAACAAAAAAGCACTCATGGTGGAAAATTCCATTCTTGGAGATATCAGTACATTGCAGTATTATGCAGTAAAATGTGATAGAAACATTAAAAATCTGGTTCTAATACAGAATATGTCCACCCTGGACTTGAATGCATTGGCGGTATCAACTTTTCATGCTCTCAATTAAATTGTCAGACATCGAAATAGATAGTGCTGACCAGACATGAAATAAGCCTTGTTCCAGCTCATTTAATAACCTTGGAAGAAGACTTAAAGCCACAACCTGTCTTCCAAGATAGTCCCAAAGATGTTCTATCGGATTCAAATCTAAAGAATGAGCTGGCCATTCCATTCTCTCCAAACCCTGATCCTCAAGATAATTTTCAACAACAGGCATGAAAGTGGGAAACAATAAAAAAGCAGGAATTTTTCTCCATCTATACAGTGGTGCAAAACTCTAATAATTTAAGTGCCATATTAACAGATACTTAAGGCAATAAAATTAAGCGTAACTCCACATATGATTATTATTTTTTTCTTACCTTAGAAAGTATTAACAATGCTAAAGGTGTAAATCCAAATATATCCAACCAATTTATAAAGTACAGTCATTAATTTTCCAAATCAAATGTTACTTTGGAAGTTTTAGGTGTTAAATCCCCCCCCCCTTTTTTTCCCAAAAGAAAATAATCTCCCTGCAAAATGACCTTTGTTTAAGAAATGCATCACAGAAAAGGTATCACAGAAATTGCTCAAAAGTGTTGTATAAGTGATACAAAATATTTCCATAAAGAAATTTCTTTTCACTTTCAATCTCTAAAGTCTGAAAAAATTCATATTTGAAAGACATTTTAAACAGCTTCATATATACGACTTTCAGATACTTATATGATATAAGCTCATCTTTCATTTTATGTCATTTTTGCAAAACAATTTAAGAACGTACTTCAAGGGTTCGAGTAGACAAAATGTCCAAAATCTAAATTTTTCAGGCACCCTTCCCCCTCTCCATTATTATTCAAAATTTTTCTTTGCATTTTTGCATCAATCCAGGGGATGTCCAAAATTGCTTTAAAAAAGGTGGAATTCCTCCTATAGGAGGAACTCTTTCATGCCTGCAATAACTACAGCTTGGTGTGTCCTCACATTATCATCGATCAAAATGAAACCATTGGCAATAGAACCAGCATATGGGTGCACATATGAATCAAGAATCTCATCCCAATATCTCACACTAGTCAGAGTTCCTCTGTGGAACACATGCAGATCAGTGTGGCCTCTGAGTGAGATCGCTGCCCAAACCATGATTCCACTATTTCTGGACCTGTGTGTTTCAACAGTGTTTGATTGACAAGTGGTTGCCTTACATAGAGACCTGCATTGGGAAGACCTGGCACTGTAGTAGCAGATATTCTTCTCCCTGATGCTGCAAAGTTGTCTGCAATGAGTTGTGGCACAATGGTGCGTCTTCTCCTTTGGGCTGAAAGAACTATGAACCGGTCTTCTTCAGGTGTTGTAATACGTGGGCAGCTTAGAACATGTGTTCTGGACATAGATTCTTCAGATTCATACTGATTCCAGAGTCCTTGGACTATACATTGCGAGACATATTGAGCCATCTAGCAGTATCGGCCTGTGACAACCCCATTTCCATCCATCCTACCACCTGCCAGCCTAATGAATCAAGCAAATGACTTCTTCTAGACATTTCTAGACTCTAATAGTTGTTGGGAACAAAACTGACAATAGTTCAAATACAACAAAATTTACATGCAAAATTATGAAAGCTTTGTAATTGCATATTTTTTCTCATTCACAAATACCTATTCTCTTCTATAAAATAAAAGTGATAGCTGTAATTTTTGCATAATTTTTACTTTCTTCTATCTTTACAAGAAGAAAGTATTGGATTCATGAAAATTTTCGACGGATTTATACGTTTTAGAAGGTCCTGAACACGTTTTGACTATTTTTAGAAAATGTCTGTCTGTGAGTCTGTCCGTCTGTCTGTGAGTCTGTGTGTCTGTCTGTGAGTCTGTCTGTCTGTATGTGACAAAAAATTTGTGGGCGCTCTATCTCAAGAACTAATGCTCGAAATTTAATAAAATTTTATATTCAGTTAGACCTTGATATGAATTAGTGCCTATTGGTTTTTGGTGAAAATTGGCCTGCAGGTGGCGCTGCTATACTATGTTTTTCATGATTTTCAAGATTGCTGTATCTCAAGAACTAATGCACAGAATTTCACCAAACTTCAGATTCTGTGACCCCTTGATATACATAGATGCTGATTAAGTTTTGGTGTAAATTGGCCAGCAGGTGGCGCTGCTATGCCACATTTTTCATGATTTTCATGATAGCTGTATCTCAAGAACTAATGCACAGAATTTCACCAAACTTCAGATTCCGCGATACCTTGAGATACATAGCCACTGATAAGGTTTTGGTGTGAACTGCCCTATAGGTGGCGCTGCTATGCTACATTTTGCACGATTTTTGCGATAGCTATAGCTCAAGAACTAATGCAGAGAACTTCATCAAATTTTAGTTTCTTTTACACTAGAATATATAACATAATTAGACGCTAATTACATTTTGGTATAAACCTTGTAACAGGTGGTGCAGCTATGCATCATTTTGCACGATTTTTCCGATAGCTATATCTCAACAACCAAAGCACAGAATTTCATTCAACTTCAGTTTTTGTTACAAAATGACATATAATTACACGATGATTACGTTTTGTTATAAATCCTTCAACTGATGGTGCTGCTGTGCTATATTTTACATGGTTTTTTTTAAAACTAGCTATATCTCAAGAACTAATGCACAGAATTTTATCAAACTTCAGATTCTTTTACACCATAACATAATTAGATGCTTTTTTACGTTTTGGCATAAATTGTCCAAGATATGGTGTTGCTGTGCTACGTTTTGCAATTTTTTTGTTATAACTATATCTCAAGAACTAATGAACAAAATTCCATCAAATTTCAGATTCTGTTAGGTCTTGACATCAATAGATGCTTATTAGGTTTTAGCATAAATTACCCAACACGAGGCACTACTAAGCTCATTTTCTCAGAATATTAATTAAATTTTGTGTTTTAAGGCTTTTTGGATACCAGATTCTCAAATGTTCGAGGAAATTCGATAGTGGGTAACTTTGAGGTCACCACGTTTTTTTTTTTTTTTTTTTTTTTTTTTTTAATATTAAAATGTACTTATGAGATAGAAGAAAGTTTCGGGATTGACACATCCAACTAGTTTTTTAAGCTTATTATTGTCATTCATACAAATCATGAAGTTTAATCTGACTGCTATTTATTTTATTTCTGGCAAGCTTCGAAAAACATGTTGTACCTTAACTTTTGGAAGCTAATATATTAATCTAAAAAGAGATATAAAAATCAAAATTACCTGTACCAATGCCATCAAATAATGACAGCACATTTATTGGGCGTTTATTGGCAAAATCTGTATATCTTATTCCATACTTATTATTATCAAGAAATTGCAAAAATCCTATGTTCCACTGTGTTTGTATTTTCAGGTGACAGTTTTCCAATATTTCATTGGTACACAGAAAACAGTGCCATTGGGGAGATTCATTAATCTGTAACAGCAATAATCAGAATCAGTATAACTGGAAGCATTGATTTAAGGGGAGGTTCTTCTGACATGACTTTATATTTAGGATTTTTTTTTCAGGATTTATTTATTTTTATATAAATAACACATCTAGGGGAAAATGTTTTCTGATATCGAACTAATTGGACTTTCTCCTAAATTCATATAAAAATGTTTCTCTTTTTTTAATTGATCTAAATTTCTGAAAATTTCAATAATCACAGTAAATCAGTATAGGTAGTTGTGTCATAAAAATCATCTGAATAAAAGTAAAATTACATAAATTCTTAAAATATTAGTTCAAGAATATAAATTAATGGGATGTGATACTTAAACAAAAATAAAGATTAAAGCAAAAACTCATAAGTTTAAGATCCATTTCAAAACTATTTATTTTATTTTTATTATTATTATTTTGCACTTTTAAAAATATTTAAAATATTAATTTTATTCTGTTTAATTTTCTTTTTCAAAGATTTATTCTCCAATTAAAAAAAGCCCTGTTAAATTTGTAACAAACAAAAGATTGATATTGATATTTTGAATGGTTTAAATGTGAAATTAAATATATAAATATATGTAATAAAAATAACTTGTTTAAAGAAACATGCTTTTAAATATTTTTATCTCAAATTTGTCAGCCATCATATCAGCTCATTAAACTGGTTACCATGGCTTAAATACTGGATGGAACAAAAAAAGAGCTTTCAGAATAGGATTCAAAAATTGTGAAGAAATTAATTTGACATTTTGAAAGTTTTCCAGAAGAACCTCTCCTTAAGGGTGTATTCCAATCAAAACCGCTTATTTTCAGATTTATTTTTAAACTCATTTTTGCTCTCAAATGCACCAAACTTTCAAAATCTCTTGTTTAGAAACTACATTAAGTGCCATGTTTATCGATCGTTTGGTAAATGCAGAAAACATTGCAAAAAATGGTGTCAAAGTTGCCAATTTGAACAGAAATTTCCAACTCTGAAGATCTGGGAATGAAAAAATGATCGAACTCAGATAATAATAGTTTATAAATTAAATTCTAATTTATTCAGCGAAAAATGACATTACATGGCACCTTAAACATCTCTTCAAAAATCACCCCAGCAAGTTTTGTGTGTTCTACTTTTAAAAATGAGTCTGAAAATGTATCTGAAAAATTTGAGCAGTTGAAGGTGAAAAATCCTTTTTTTGAATACACCCTTAATAATAAATTAAATAATCCCATATCATAAAGTTCATAAAAGAGCATACCTTTTGAACATGTTCTTCCTTCAAAAATGAGTTCAAACACCATTTACAGAAGGATCTATTAACAGCAATAATTAAATGGGTTACATCAATATTTTATATAAGAATTTACAGGGAGTAGTGTAGCTATGTTGACCCCCACCAAGCATGATCATAAAACAAGTTTAAGAAAGTGAGAAAGTCAAAGGATGGTCAGAGTGATAACTTGCTTTGGGTGGTAGAATAATGTTAGCCAAAAGTGAATCATTGTGTTTCTAATTCTGTGTGTATTAATAACAGAAAATTGTTTCGCAGTGTGTGCGATGGCTAATGAAATCTACTGCCATGAAAGTCTAAAGTAACTAGGTGTTCGAGGATATTAAAAAGAAACATATGTTGATAAGCAATGTCATTATCAACAACAATAAATAAGAAACATGAATTACAATCCACTGGATAGGCAGATTTTAACAACAAAATGTTTTATTAGACAATAATTTCATTTCATTTTTTAATTAAATCTAAATATTAAAACTTAGACCAAAATGTGCTAAGGTTTTAAGCAATCAATATTCTGAAAAAAATTTCATTTCCTTTATTGAAATAATTTAGATCAACTTTAATCACAGTTTTAGTTTTTTTATTTTTATTTTTATTTTTTTTTATTTATTTTATTTTATTTTTTTTTTTTGCTTATTTTATTTAAATTTAAATTTATATAAATATACTTTAATTATATGGAAGATTATTCATTGAATCAGACTTAAAAAAAATCCATATTAATAAGAGAAAATTGTTTCGCTGTGTGTGCGATGGCTAATGAAATCTACTGCCATGAAAGTCTAAAATTTGGGTGAGGATAGTCCAATAGGTCTTAATGACAGGCGCGGATCCACGGGGGGGGGGGGGGCGATCGCCCCCCCCCCCAAAACAAGTGTTGAATTCAGACTTTTTTCCGGAAGGGATTTCTGCGAACTCGTCTGAGACATTCTATAGTTCCGAAAAAAAAAACGCGAATTTCATTAAAGTGTCGCTAAAAAGCGCTAATTTTGTCAAAGTGTCGCGGAAAAAGAGCGAATTTCGACAAAAGATCGCAGAAAAAACACGAATTTTGTCAAAGGTCACGCAAAAAAAAGAATTTCCAGAAAGGATCGCTAAAAAACGCGAATTTTGACACAAGATCGCTGAAAGCGCGAGTTTTGTCAAAGTGTCGCGGAAAAAGCTCGAATTTCGTCAAAAGGTCGAGGAAAAAGCACGAATTTTGTCAAATGTTTGCACAAAAACCGTTAATTTTGTCAAATATAGCGGAAAAAGAACAAATTTCGTTAAAAGGTTGGATAAAGGGAAGGCAAAGTATCGCGGAAAAAATACGAATTTCGACATAGGATCGCTGAAAAAGCGTGAACTTCGACATAGGATTGCTGAAAAAGCGCTAATTTTGTCAAAGTATCGCGAAAAAGCGCGATTTTTGCCAAATGATCACTGAAGAAGCTCGAATTTCATTACAGGGTCGCGGAAAAAACGCGATTTTTGACAGTGGATCGCGTAAAAAACGCGAACTTCGACATAGGATCGCTGAAAAGGTTAGCGATTTTTGTCAAAGTGTTGCGCAAAAAGTTTGAATTTCGACAAAAGTTCGAGGTAAGAGCGCTACTTTTTTCAAAGGGTTGCAAAAAACTGCTAATTTTGTCAAAGTACAGCGAAAAAGTGCAAATTTCGTCAAAGGGTCGCGGAAAAAACGCAAATTTTGACAGAGGATCGCGGAAAAAACGTAAACTTCGACATAGGATCGCTGAAAAGGCGCGATTTTTGTCAAAGTGTCGTGTAAAAAGCTCGAATTTCGTCAAAAGTTCGCGGAAAGAGCGCTACTTTTTTCAAAAGGTTGCGAAAAGGGAAGGCAAAGAAACTTGGAAAAAGTACGAATTTAAACATAGGATCGCTGGAAAAGCGCGTTTTGTCAAAGTGTCGCGGAAAAAACTTCAATTTTGTCAAAAGGTCGCGGAAAAATGAGCTACTTTTCTCAAAGGGTTGCAAAAAATTGCTAACTTTGTGAAAATATCGCAGAAAAGAGCCAATTTCGTTAAAGGATCGCGGAAAAACCCGAATTTTGACAGAGTATCGCTGGAAAAAACGCGAAATTCGTCATAAAAGCCAAAAAATGAGAATTCCGTCAAAAACTCGCGAAAAGAGCGCGAATTTAGTCAAAATATCGCGGAAAAAAACGTATTTCGTCAGAAGATCGCGGAAAAGCATTTCATTTGATCATTCATTAAATAATAACTGTACAAGGAATGATTTCATGAATAGAAAGTATGACTATGTTGATTCTATGTTTCTTAGTATCGCCCCCCCCCCCCCCCAAAAAAACGATCCTCTGGATCCGCCCCTGCTTAATGAGCCCCAGACTCAGATTTTTAATTCTTGAAGACCAGCCCTCCCTGGTCCTTTTAGGTTTTTCACCCTAAAATTGTTAATAATTTGTCCTCTTTTTATTTTTAATGCTCTTCATTTTGCAGGCCCTGTTTCCCTTTAGTTATTCTCTCATTTGTACATTCCAGTTAAAACCTTGGTACCCCATCTAGGGTAGAAGTCTGCATGGGCCCAGAATTGTTACAAGAGCATGCCTGTTTGTAACACTTGATTAAATCCCCTGAAAAAATAAATCTTCATTTTTTAAAATAAGTTACAATAGTATATAAATCACAATCACCGATTAACTTCATAAGTATCCCCTTTCAAATATTTTATTCTCTCGTGGATTTTACTCCTTTAATATTTATACACTATAAAATCATCAAAAAATGCTACCTTTTTTCACCCCTTGCACATTTATTCCTATCCACCAAAAAAGAATTTTGTTAAAAGATCGCGAAAAAACGACAAATTTTGTTAAAAGATCACGAAAATACGGCAAATTTTATTAAAAGATCGCGAAAAACGGCATATTTTGTTAAAAGATCGCGAAAAAACTGCATATTTTGCTAAAAGATCGCGAAAAAACGGCATATTTTGTTAAAAGATCGCAAAAAAGGCACATTTTGTTAAAAGATCGCGAAAAAACCGCACATTTTGCTAAAATATCGTGAAAAAACGACAAATTTTTGTTAAAATAAATAGTAAAAAAATGGCAAATTTTGTTAAAAAATCATGAAAAACGACAAATTCTTTAAAAAGATCGTAAAAAACAGAAAATTTTGTTAAAAGATTACGAAAAAAAGACAAATTTTGTATAAAGATTGTAAAATAAACCCGGCAAATTTTGCTAAAAATCACGAAAAATGACAGATTTTATAAAAAGATCGCAAAAAACGGCGAATTTTGAAAAAAGATCGGCAAAAAAAATGATCGCAAAAAGACGCAAATTTCAAAATAGGGGCGCGAAAAAAAAAAAAAAAAAGCACATAACTCTGCAATGGAATTGCTCCCCCCCCCTTTTTCCCCACTTCTGTTGTAACCTTTCAGAAAATTTGCTGTGAATTTCATATTTTTTCACTTCTGTGATTCCAATCAGATTTTCCACAAAATCAAGAAAAATTGAGCCAGTCATTTCGGAAATTAAAAAAATCGATCAAAACTCCGAAAATTCGAATATAAAACGTATCGCAAATTTCGACAAATTGTTAAAAATGCAAATTTTGTTATAGAATCGCATGAAATAAACGAATTCTGACAGAGAATCGTGAAAAGATACGAATTTCGTTCAGGGATTACGATTAAAAAAAAAAAAAACGTGAATTTCGCAGAGTCGCGAAAAAAAAAAAGTCTCTCCCACAGCCCTTTGATCTAAAATTTGCATTTTTAAGAGGCATTTTGTTGAAATTCGCGCTTTTTGTCTCTATATTTAGATAAAATTCGCGTTTCTTCAACGGCCCTTTGAAAAATAGCATTTTTTCTGCGGTCATTTGATGAAATTAGTCTTTTGTCCGCGGTCATTTAACAAAATTCGCGTTTTTCCGTGGCTCTCTAACAAAATTTCTATTTTACACTCAATACTCTGACAAAATTGGCATCCTTTCGATAGCTCCTTGACGAACTTCGAAGTTTTTTTCCGATTCTTCAAAATTCACACTTTTGTCTGCTGTATTTTGATGAAATTAACGCTTTTTCGGCGATCTTTTGTCGAAGTTAGCGTTTTTCTCGCAATTCTAAAACGAAATACGCTTTCCCCCAAGATTCCTTGATGAAATTCGCATTTTTTTTTCCTTTCTTTTTTTTTTTTTTTTTTTTTTTTTCCTCTGTGTGTGTGAATGATTGACGAAAATGTTCGGCAATCATTTGTTGAAATTCGCGATACTTTTTATGCCTCAATTAACTGATCCATGATATAAAAAATTGGTTGCCTGTAAAGTCGGTATACGGGCGAAAGTTTTACGTGACAACGACTTTGAGTTGTAAAATAATTTTAATGTGAATATTCATTCGTATAGTAGGAAGAAGGATGAAATAACAGTAACAATTTAAAACATTTATTTATACAAAGAATTATATTTAAAACATTAATTTATACAAAGAATCTCGCACTGAATTTCATATTAACAAAATTTTATTTTTACCTTTACACATACATACGTATTTATATACAAATATACATACAATAACTTGCAATACACTGTGTTTGTTAAACACATTTTACTTCATGTTTATTGATGTCAAATGTTGAATTTTGTAAACAGCATATTAAAGAATTTTTCAATGAGCAGAATATAACTAAAGTAAAATGGCTTTCACTAATCACATATCATTAGTTTTCCATAATATACCACCGAATTACGAAATAAACTACACTTATTTTCTTTGTACTTTATACTAATAACTAATACATAACGTATTTCGTCTTAGTTTGATACTATCTAAAATTCCTATTAAGCACCGCCCCTTCCTTGCAGCGAATTCACATTCACGTTCAGAAAATGGTCCCACAAGTGACCGGAAAAAGTTAAGAGAAAAGTGAGCGCGTATCGTGAGCGGAGCGTAACGTAACGTAACGCAGTTTCTTGAAGTGTCTCCCGGCAAACCAATTTACAAGACGTTGTCACGTCAAAAAAAGAACAGAATGTTTTTAGTTCTTGGAAATTTCGGAACAAAATCTTATAAAAAAAACTTGACCTGTCAAAGACTTGTCTACCGCAATGCACGCTTTGGGAAAGCGCGGTCTTAAATGTATCAATGAGAAGACAACTAGCAGGAGCGCATTCAGTTCGGACGCAACAGCAGTAAGGGCGTTTTTTCAAATGAGGGGAAAGAAGGGCGCTATTTTTTTAAATGAGTGGCAAGAGGGGCGCTAGATTTTTAATGAGGAGCAAGAGAGGCTATTTTTTAAACTAAAGGGCGATTTTTTACTTTCGAATCAAGCTTCCTAGCTACTAACGTCCAGATGAAAGGAAAGCTTCATAGAAAAGTAAAAAAAAGTATGCCGATTTGTTGTAATTAACTCCGGAATTTCCGAGGCACTTTTAGTAAAATCCCCGGAATTCCGGGGATCCCCCGGAACACAAACAGGCATGCAAGAGCAGTACCCAGTCCGGCTCAGAGATCAGCAAAAAAATTAAACAGGAATGCCAGGCTGATTAAAAAAAAATAATAAATAAGTAAACCCACAGGCTTGACATAAAAGTTTATATGAAGTTTATAAAATATGGGCCATTTTATTGAATAAATATGCATCGTGAGCCAATGATAATAATTTGATAGCATCCATACAGAAATGTAACATGCCTAGTGTAGAGATCATCATCAGACAATTAGATGTCTGAGCCCGGGCTTAATTTTTTTCAGCAGATGCATGCTGGGCAGAGATTAGGAGTGCATTTTTTACTTGTATAGTCAAGGCAGGCTGGAATTGGACTTAATTATTCTCAGGATGTGTAGAACAGGCAAGATGTTTTGAAAAAATATCAATAGCAATAATTAACTTCTGTTACGGGACTATATTTCAGTTAAGCAAAAAGACTTGCTTGCTAATGTTAATCCTTGGGAAAAGTTTTCTAAATACAAGAGGTGATTAAATGAAAAGGTACGAATGTAGACTTTATTCAAAATATTCATCATAGGCCTGAACACAATGAACCCACTGATGAACAAGCCACAGGATTCCTTGTTCCCAGAATTCTTGTGGCTGTGACGAGACCCAGTCCTTCACAGCATTCCTGAGTATGTCGTCCGAGTTGAAACACTTCCCTTTCAAGTGTTTCTTCAGTGGACCAAACGCATGAAAATCACAGGGCAACATGTCCTGAATGTAGGGTGGATTTTCTAATGTCTCTCACTTGAACTTGTCCAGCTCTGTCCAGTGTGACTCTGGAGACACACACAGTTCCATAGCTGACATCAACCTTCACCACCAGCATTCACAATGTGACACGCCGATTATTTCTCACTAGGTCATCCACCTTGTCAATGAGATTGCTCGTGATGACAGTTTTGCCTGGCTTGATCTCGGGTCATCACCCAGACTCTCACGGCAGTACGTAAATGGGCACTCCATTTTCTGGCAGACTTGTCAGTTACATTTCTCTCCGTAAACTGTCACCATTCGGCGATGAATAGCTGCCGGTTTCTCACCTTCTGCTGTCAGAAATCAGATACACCTCGCTGCTCCTCAATCATCGAATTTCGCAATGCGAACGCCATCCTGTCCTCATACGGACTGCTGCATCATTTGGATGCTGATTTTGATAAGAGTCTCTGCTCTCTTTGCAGGCACCCGCACATGCTTTGATCCCAGTCAGAGACTCCAATCATGTTCTGAGATGTCTCACTACGTTCTCCCATGGCAGAATATGCAAATATTTAACTGTTACGTTTTAACGTCATTTTGTACCTTTTCATTTAATCACCCCTTGTATATCTCATTTGTATTTTAATATTTTTGCAGGGTTTATTTTTTTCATAAAATAGCTGAGACTGATAGTTACAACAGTACTTTTTTTATTTTTTCTATTTTATTTGCAGATTCTTTTCAAGGGAATGCTTTCATTTTTTAAACCAGTTCTGAAAATAAAAGTGATCTAATTGAAAATATCTGAAAACAAAATCTAAAAAAGTAAAAAATGGCCTTTGTACAGATTGATCTCAGCTGTCCAATGCAAAAAGAATGATTTAAAAATAGTGAAATGCAGACAAAGTATCTTGAAAAAAAAATTTCTATTGGATTAATGAGTGGGTCTTAACAGGCGGCTAAAGTAGCCTCATAACGGAATCTTTGGAAATATATCTTAAGGCGGTTCTCAAATTCACTGTTTAATAATGCAAATCTTTCTAACTTTTAATTACAGTTAAATAAGGCATAAAATTGACAAGTCTGAATATTGAAGAAATTTGGAATAGAGATTCATTTTCAATTTTTTGAAAAATAAATTGATTATCGATAAATAAGAGATTCTTGTCACATAAACTGCAAGTCTTACACCTTTTCCCTGTTATTGCTTTCAAAATTCAATTCCAAATGCTAATTTATACATTATTTTCTCAAAGATATATTGCCTTTATCAAAAAATTGATAACACCTTTTGAGAACATACAGTTGGCAAAAAAAGTATTTGTACACTCTAAAATTTTTAATTTTTAACTAAATAAAAACAGATATTTTGTCAAAAATAGTTTTAATACAGTCTGTTTATTGTGCGTTTTAAATTACACAACAGAAAATTTCGATAAAGATGTAAAATAATTTTCTAATAGGAAAAGTTTAAAAATTTCTTGCAAAAAAAGTATTTGTACATTTCTCCATCCTGATATGTACTGTGTTTTATAGTGTTTATGGTTCAAAGGACTACTTTTACAGAAGCTGTTAATAATTTTTAAGTTCATATTATATTTTTCTGACATTTAATCTAATTTGCTCTTGAAGTAATTGAGAATAGAACCTAATACTAGAGAGGCCCCTCTAGATATATGAAATCCTATGATTGAGCATAATAAAAATTTAAATTCTCAACAAGAATTTGTAAAAGCTATTAAATTACCATTTACAACTATTGGATGTATAGTGAGAAACTATGAATAAATTAAAAGCACCGAAATTCAATGAAAACCAGGACTTCTTAGCAAACTAACAATGAGGGAAAAAGGGAGTGTTGTTAAAAAAGCTTTAAAAAATCCTATGCGTTCGGTTCAAAAATTTGCTGGAGACCTTGCAACATCTTCTCGCATCAGAGTAATACCTCAAACAATAAAAAATATTCTTCTCAATGCAGATTTAAAAGGAAGAACCTCATGGAAAAATCCATTCATCAGCGAAACAAATAGGCGAAAACGCATAGTATTCGCTTTCGCATACAGAAGTAAATCATTGGATTTTTGGAAAACAGTAATTTTTTCTGATGAGGGAAAATTCAGAATTTTCTTACCATCAAGCATTCGAAAAAATTGCCGTAAAAATAAAACTGTTCTAGATCCAAAACGTATACTTCAAACTATCAAGCATGTTGGGGGGAATATTATACTTTTGGGGTGTATAGCTTCTAATGGAGCAAGACATTTAAAATTTATTGACAACGGAAGGACAGGTTTAACATAAATTGATGTGTCGCGCCATAATTTATTAAACTGTGCCAAGAAATTATGCATAGAGGAAGCTTTTTACTTTAACGACCAAAGCATACTGCTGTGATCACCAGCACATGCTTACGACAATACTCAAAGACGACTGGTAACTCCTCTAAAATCTCTAGACTTGAATCCAATAGAAAATTTGCAGATGCTATTGGATGCAAAAATCCGAAAAAAAAAATATGTATTAGTAAAAAACAGTTTTAAAGAAGCTCTTATTGTGTCATGAAATAACATTAACCAGACCGCTACAAAAAGTTGGTGGAATCTATGTCACACCATCTAGAAGTAGTCATAAACGCTAAATGAATTCGCACAAAACATTAATTTGTATCATTTTACTAAATTTTCATTAATTATATTACATTAATATAGTGTACAAATACTTTTTTTGCATTATATTTTTGTATATTTGTTTATTATAATATAAAAAATCGATTCGTTTAATTTTGTTTTTGCTTCTATAATATTACAATGCATTAAATTAATGTATTACAGTATTTTTTGCTTAAATCTTTTGTTTAATTTCATTATAATTAAAAAAAATGAAGTGTACAAATACTTTTTTTGCCAACTGTAGTTTCTGAATAAGAACACCTCCTAATCTTATGCATTTCCGAAAAGAAACAAATTCAGAAACATGTAAAAAAGTATAGATCTTTAGGATTTGAGAAAATCTTTAACAAATGATAGAAATATTTTCATAAATCTACTTTTTATTCTACAGCTTCAAAAGTTACATTTTTAATCTTCTGTTGCTCTAAACACATTAATTTTTTAATGAATCCTCACTTACATGTTGAAACATCTAAGACTCTAAGTAATCATTAATGTTTTAATTGTGTACTTTCCATCTTGTGAAAACATCTTTAAAATATAATGTAAAATTGTCCCATAAATAAGTACAGGTATGCAACTGCAATAATGCTTCCAAAAAAGTGACAAAACAACCAAAAATAGTGACTAAAAAGTGACTAAAGCTTATTAAAAAAAAAAAAAAAAAAAAAAAAAAAAACTAAAGCAAATAATAATAACATGAATCTGTGTTGAATTCAGGAGGGAGACATCCCCCCAGGAGCAATGAAATGTCCCCCCCCTCCTCTTACACAGAAAATGTAAGATTTTGTGTTTTCAATGTTGAAAAACTGCAATTTCCTCCTGAGAGCCACAGAAGTCCCTCCTACAGAAAAGAGACTGAATTAAACACTGACATGAATGGCACAAGTCACAGATTTTCTTTGAATCTGTAAGTAAAATTATGCAAATGAAAATCTTTTTCGCTTTTTAGATGAAAATGCTTAGCCAAAATGCTGGATAAGATTATTAAAACTCAGTTTTATTTAATCATATAAAAAATGCACAATATTTAACTTAAGGCTCTCAAATCCAAAGGAGACAATTTATGACGCAAGTTTTATTTAAATTTTATTCGGAAAGGCATGAAACTGGCAAGTGTTGTTAATTACTCAGAAACTATATAATTGAAAAACGTTTTCAGTGGTTTTTTTTTTTTTTTTTTTTTTTTTTTGTAAATGCAAAATATTTTTCAAAAACATTGTCAAAGTTGTTATTTTCAACAGAATTTCCGGATGAAAGAAAAAACAGTCAACAAAGGGAGAAAAATGCCCTGTCACATGATCAAAAATACTTATAGCTTGATAGGTCATTTATTTATCAAAAATGGAAAAAACGTTTTGATTCCAAATCGCTTCCACAGCCAGCTTTCTAATTTTATACCTTTACCTTTAAAAATGTTTCTGACGGGGGAAGGGGGATACACAGAATCCCTAACAGGGGGTCAAATTCGTAATGTATAACAGTGATCTCCACAGGCCTGACCTATCCCGAACTCTTTAAAATATTCTTTCATTAAACTCAGACTGGACCTATTTTTTTTATCTGGAACAGACAGGGCCGGTGAGAGAGGGGGGCACAGGGGGCAACTGCCCAGGGGCCCGGGACCAAAAGAGGGGTTCTGGTTTCAAATGGAAAAATTACCGGAATTTCATAATGTTTCAAATCTTAATTTGGTCATACTTTTTTTCCTTTACCAACTGAAAAACATTTCCCAGAATTGTAACTGAAGGTTTCCAACAAAGGTACGGGAAATCTCCCATTGAGAGTTCGATTAAAAAAAACTGTGAAATAATTAATAGTGTTAAAAAAATTCGGGAACTTCCTGTCTTATTCTCAGATAGCCGATCACCGTGCTTATGCCTTTAAGGCAATAAAGGATCATCGCTTAGTTCCATCATTTGTCTCCCATGTCTTATTCATTGCAATCCCGATGTCTCATTAGGCATTGTATTGGTATCAGGCTGTAGATTTCGGTAATTACTTTAGTTAAAATATTATTGTGCGAGTGACAGAGACATGCACAGTGGGCGATAGGAGATACAGTTGTATTGGGCTCTAAGCTGAAAAGGGCACTGTGAGGATCGATTTTGTATTAAATGCATGCATCCATTATATACAGGATATGTAACAGGGCACATCTCACCTTTGTTCCAGGCCTCCAGTTCTTTCTCCTAGACCTGACGAGCGAGCTTAAATAAAAACCATTATTATGAAAAGATAAAAAAAAACAAAGAAAAATCTCTGAAAACAGAAATACATTAATATATTTCTATTAGTATCTTTTAAAATATCAAACTCACAAACTTTATTAAACACGAAATTCAGTATGCGTAAATTTTTAAATAGTATTTAAAATCCACCACCTTCCCTTAAAATTGCTAGTCCCTAGTCCAGCGCCGTAGCGATCAACTCCAAAATTAAGGGGCCCTAGTAGTAAGCTAATGTTCCTTTGAGCCAAAAACTATAATTTTAAATCATTGTTTTAAATGTATGTTTTAATAACGTTTTATTTTGCTTTATCAAAATTATTATTTTTTTTTTTTGGCAAAGATTTTGGTTAAATTTTGAATATAAATAGATATTTGCTTTCTTTCTATACCCACCATTCTTTATACGAATCAAGGAAAAAAAGTGACTGGAAAAAAAGTGACAAGGAAAAAAAGTGACACGGAAAAAAAGTTACCGGGAAAAAAGTGACAAAGAATTGATTTGGGGGATTTATTATTGATTTTGGGGATTCATTGCTTAAGTATGAAAGGGGGATCGGGGAAGGGGGCTCATAGTTTAGGTAAATGGGTTTTTCATGCTGAATTAACTGTTTTAGTTCAATTTTTGGATATACGTTCATCCTGAAAAGATGCTTGCCTGATTAATTTGGGAAGGTAAGATTACTCCCCCCCCATCCGTCCTCAATTAGATGAATGGGTTTTTATGCAGAATTGCCCAACATGTGTCAAATTTGCATATAGGTTCTTTTCAATAAGGCTTATATATAGTATATAATGCCTGAAGAGATTTAGGAGTTCTAATGGTTAAGTATAGAGAGGGAATGGAGGATAACCTTTCTAAAATTAAATTAATAACTTTTTACGCATAATTATCCAATTTGCTTAGAATTTTGGACATAGGTTCATTATGATAAGACTTATCGTTAGTTATGGGATTCTTCGGCTTATTATAAAGGGGGGCGAACAATTATATCCCCCTTAAACTAGAAAAATAGGTTTTCATGCAGAATTATCCCATGTATTTCAAATTTTAAATATAGGTTCTTTCTGATAAGGTGGATCTCTGAATAGTTTTAAGGATTTAATATCTAAGTATAGAAGGGGAATAGAATATAACCCACCTTAAATTAAATTACTTTTTATGCAGAATTATCAGATTTGCTTCAAATTTTGGATTATAGAACCATTATGATAAGACGTATCCCTGATTACATATGGGGTTATTTTGTCAATTAAACATTGGGGTGGGTGATTATCCCCCCCCCCCCTTAAATTGGATAAATTGCCTTTTATGCTCACTTATCCGATATATTTCATATTTTGGATATATGTTCTTTCTCATAAAGTGAATCCCGGAATAATTTTAAAGGTTTAATGGCTAAGTAAACACTGGGGGAACGGATGATACCCCACCCCATTAAATTAATAAATGGCTTTTTACGCAGAATTATCTGATTTGATTCAAATTTTGATTGGGCGTTCATTATGATGAGGCGAAGTCCTGATTAATTGTGGGTTATCTCCCGTTCATCGCTCTATACTTAGCCATTAAACCCTTAAAACTATTCAGGGATTCACTTTATCAGGAAGAACCTATATCCAAAATTTGAAATACGTTGAATAGTTGCGAAAGAAAAAAAAAACAATTTATTTTATTTAAAGAGTGGAGGATTAATCGCCTGCTTCCCCTATTTAATTATCAAAAGACCCCATAATTAATCAGAGATTCGCCTTCTTATAATGAATATACATCCAAAATTTGAAGCAAATCGGATGATTCTGCGTAAAAAGACATTTATTTAATTTAAGGGGGTTTATCCCCCGTTCCCCCTCTATACATAGCCATTAAACTGATAAAACTATTCAGGAATTCACTTTATGAGAAAGATCCTATATCCAAAATTTCAAATACATCGGATAAGTGTGCATATTTTTTTTTAAATCTAATTTAAGGTGGGTATGGTAATCACCCGCCCTCCTTTTTAATTACCAATAGAACCCCATAACTAATCAGAAATACGTCTTATCATAATGAACCCATGTCCAAAATTCGAAGCAAATCAGATAATTCTGCATAAAAAGCCATTTATTTAATTTAAGAGGGGTTTCTTCCATCTCTCCTTTATACTTAGCCATTAAATCCTTAAAATTATTCCGGAATTCACCTTACCAGAAAGAACCTATATTTAAAGTTGAAATACATGGGATAATTCTGCATAAAAACATATTTATCTAGTTTGAGGGGGAGAATTGCTCGTTCTCCCCCTTTATAATAAGCATAAGAACCCATAACTAATCTAAGATATGTCTTATCATAATGAACTTATGTCCAAAATTTTAAGCAAATCGGATAATTATGCGTAAAAAGCCATTAATTTAATTTAAGAAAGATTATCCCCCGTTCCCCCTCTATACTTAATCCTTAAACCCCTAGAATCTCTTCAGCATTTTATACTATACATAAGCCTTATCGAAAAGATCCTATATGCAAATTTGACACACATTGGATAATTCTGCGTAAAAACCCATTCATCTAATTGAGGACGGATGGGGGGGGGGGGGTATCGTACCTTCCCAAAACTAATCAGGCAAGCGTCTTTTCAGGATGAATGTATATCAAAAAAATGAACCAAAACAGTTAATTGAGCATGAAAAACCCATTTACCTAAACTATGAGGCCCCCTCCCTCCCCGATTCCCCTTTCATACTTAACCAATGAATCCCCAAAATCAATAAATCCCCAAAATCAATTCCTTGTCACTTTTTTTCCGGTAATTTTTTTTTCCTTGTCACTTTTTTTCCGCTTTTGTAGTTTATGGCACTTTTTTCTGATAACTTTTTTCCGGTCACTTTTTTTCCCGTTTACCTCTTTATTGGCGATTCAAGTGCTCGAACATGCCATTTGGTGGAGAAAAGATGCAACTTCTCCATTCAGGATAACGCCGTGTAAGCTCATTGCATTACATGCGTTTTAAATTTGTTCAAAATAATTATTCTTTTGCACAATTTCAGATTTCCTGTGACATTTGTTTTCTGTCTTATATGATGAAGTAAATATTATACGAATTTGAATACCTAAAACTTTTAAAATACATTTATAATAAAGAATTGTTTCAATGGGACTTTAACGTTAGTTAAAGGGAAATTAAAGGGTCAGTTATCCTGTATCGAAGGCTGCGAGCAGCGCCTCTATAGGCCGTTTTAGTTCCCAATACATGTCCAGATGGAAGAGTTTTTGAAGGCTCTAAATTCTATTTTAAAAATAAAATGGCATTTTAGTCTTCTTGAGGGGCCTTATCTATGGGAAAAAAGGTGAAACCAAAGATTCAAACTTCCAGACCAAAAGCTTCCTTAATAGTATATTTTTTTAAAAACCAAAACAGATATGCGCAGTGTTAAATTCAGACACTTTTCTGAGGGAGGGATTTCTCTGACTCCGGGGTAAGAAGGGGGGGGGGACTGCACTTTTTGGCCAATGAAAATATCTCAAATCTTTCGTAGAGTGACATCTCTTTGCTACAACAAGAATGTCTCCCTCCCCCGGGTCATTCCCAGAATTTACCACTGGATATATGCTTTTTCCTACAGCAACCACTCTTTTTAAAGGTTCCCAGATGTAAGAAATTCTACAGGCAATAAATTCTTTTTAAATTGTTTTTTTAGTCATTTCTATAAAAGTGCAGAAAAGTTGGAATCCAAGATTCAAAAATTTTAAACCCATTTTTTTTTCATTCAAATGTTTAAAAAATATGCTTTTCAATATCGTCAGGGCCATAACAAGTTTCATAACATCCTTAATTCTATTACTTCCTTTAAATAAAAGTGTTTTCTTTCTATATAATGTCAAAATTCTTTTTAAATATCCTGATGAAATTTTGCAGGCTCTAAATACTCTTCAAATTGTCTTTTTAGGGATCCCCTAAAAGTCTAAAAGTGATGAAAAGTTGAAACTCAAGATTCAAACCTTTTAGTCCTCATTTTTATTATTCAAACGTTTTTAAAACGTGCTTTTTAATCTTGTTGGAAGGCCCAATAAGTTCCAATGCTTCCTTAATACTATTACTTCTTTTAACCAAAACAGATATGTACTTTCATTCTATAGCCAGCATTCTTTTTAAAGGTGCCCAGATGAAAGAAATTTTGCAGGATCTAAATTCTTTTTAAATTCTCTTTTCTAGGGCTTATAAAAATGAGGAAAAATTAGAGCCCAAGATTCAAAAATTTTAAACCCCCTTTTTTATTAAAATTTTTTTAATTTTTGCCTTTTAATCTCATTGGGGGCCCCAATAAGTTTCAAAACTTCCTTAATGCTATTACTTCTTTCAACCAAATGTTCTCGATTTCTATAGTCAACATTCTATTAAACGCACTCAGAAGAAAGAAGATTTGCAGGCTATAAATACATTTAAAATTGTCTTTTTAAGGCCCCCTACGAAAGTGAAGAAAAACTGGAACTCAAGATTAGAACTTTTGGAGCCATTTTTAATGTTCAAATGTTTTGAAAATGTACTTTTTAATCTTATTAAAGAACAAAATAAAGTTCAAAAATTGCTTAATCTTATTATTTTCTGACCAAAACAGATATGCGCCACGATTTTCTTTAAAGTGCCCAGACGAAAGAAATTTTGCCCACTCTAAAGTCAGTCAAAATTCAATCAAAGATTAACAATCATCACCTTTAAAATTAAACCTGTTTGTATATCTGAACCTGATTCAATTAGGGGGAGTAGTTTTGATTCAGATAAAAGACAATAAACATTATGTTCTTAAGTTAAAAAAATATATATATCACTGATTCGATTATACGCTGATTCGAATAAGGGGCGGATTTTTGTACTTTTTCTTGTAGGGGCCCGTAATTTTTGCCTGCCCAGTGGCCCGTGAAACCTGTCATCGGCCCTGGGAACAGAATTCTAAGCTTCTGAAAATCGGAATATCTTGTGTAGTCCGAGCCCTTGCCAAGTTTAATGAAATTCCTCTACATGGGATGCCAAAAAATCTGAGTTTTCATGGTCCAACAAATTCTTTTTAATTTCTTTTACTACTATGCTCTTAGTCTGCATTTAGTGGAACTTAATATAGTAAAACCTGTTAAGACAGAGTCTGCCAATAATGGAAAATTTGTACAGTCCCTTCCAAATATCCTTAAATTTCCCTTCCTAAAGAGAAACTTGTCTAAAACAGAATTATTTGTGGCTCCTTGCAATTCTTTTTTCGCAAGTTTTATTGTCCTTTGTTTTGTAAACCATTTGTAAATGACATCCATACATAACTTAATCCTGTTTAAAATTTAAAAATTTCACTCTCCTTAGAATTGGAATACATAATTATACCTGCTAAATTGGAATTTTATTTCAGCCCCCAGCGATTCTGATTTTGAAGGTTTTACTGCACAAGATTGTTGTGTTTATTTAGTATAATAAAATCCCTAAGACAAAATTACAAGCAACACAAGAAAAATTCCTTTTTAAACAAGCTTTTCTCTTGGCAGTCATAATAGTTTGGATTCCTACCATAGAAACAATGAAATTTTAATGTTTAAGTCTGGATTTCATTGTAGACAGGTTCCATATGGTTTACTGTATTTTTATCTCCCTACTTAAAAATCTCTGTCCTCCCTTTTAGTGACACTGGACTTAGCAACTCTATTTGTGAGCAATTGTGTCAGGTCTAGTTTCGCAAAAAGCGTAACAGGTGCTTCATAATCAGGAGAAAAGTACTACAATATAATGAACACAATGGATCTTTCAGAAAATAGTGTCAAATTGGGTATTTTGAACAGAATTTCTGCATGAAAGAAGAATCATCCCTCAAACAGGGATGAAAAATATGTTGCCACGTGATCAAAATTGCTTATAACTCAATAGGTAATTTATTGATTTAAAAAAAAAGGAAAACACAGCTTCATTCCAAATTGCTTCTACAGTCAAGTCTTCTAATTTTATATCTTTCTATTAAAAATGAGTTTGTAAATGTGTCAAAGCATTTTGCACTTTGGAGCAGAGAAGGAATAGCTTAAAAGAATTTTAATCCAGTGACTTATTCAGAACTAGTGTCAGTGGGGTAGGCCATTGGGCAATATGGGATTATGATAATACTTCTTTAAACTGCAAAATTACCTCCCTGAAAATAATTAGTATCAATATTTTTTTAAATGTATTTTGAAAGTACATTATGCATATTTTATATTTGGAATTTTGTAATTTTGAAAAATATTTTGTAATTTGTATTTTAGGCACTAAAATCTTTGTATTTTGTTTCAAAAATGGTTTTTCAGTAATTTTGCCTAAGTAATGAAGCTCCAATTCTATTTTCTCCCAAAAATACATTATCACACAAATTGAAGGATGTACATTGAAAGCAAAGGATTGGCTCAAAATCTACATTCATTTAAAAATATAAAATCATGCAAATTTGAGAGTGTATACTGATGAAGGCAATGAGGAGCATCTAATTCTAAATTTAATTAAAAATATAAAATCATACAAATTCAAAAGTGTACAGTGACGAATGCTGCAGAACCCCCAATACAGTACAGATTCCTGGGTGTATGTTGTCGAAGGCAGTGGGGGCCCCTTATTCTTAGATGGTTTAAGGTTGTTCTCAAATGCAAAACTGCAACTTTATGATATAATTTTAAAATTCATTTTTATTGGAAAATGCATGAAACTATCAGATGTTATTCCAAAACTATGTGACCTTTTCAGTTTTTTTGTAAAAGCAATACATGTTTTAGAAAATACTGCCTAAATAGATGCTTTTAACTGAATTTCTGGGCGAAAAGAGAAAAAACAGTCATGGAAGGTAGAAAAATGCCTTGTTACATAATCAAAAAAGTTATAACTCAATAGGTAATTTATTTATTCAAAAATGGAAAAATTATTTCAAATCCAAATTGCTTCCATAGTCAAGATTGCCAATTTTTTACCTATAAAATTAAAAATGGATCCATAAAAATGTAAGAAAATTTTGCATTTGTTGAGCAGCGAACATGAGAACAGCCTTCAAGTCTAATATCATACAAATTTGAGGGTGTATGCTGATGAAAGACAATGGGGACCACAACTATAGGTTTTTTGGATAATTTTTACTTGAAAAAAATAATAAAAACATGTAAATTTGAGTGTGTATGCTTCTGTAGGAAGTGGGCTCCCAACATTAACCCTTTCTGGCACACTGTGCCTGGTCTGGGATACCTAATTTTAATTCCAAACTTGAAAACTATACCAATAATATTTTAGTAAAATTTTGCTTTTACAATAAAGGCTTAAATTAAGGATTTCAAAATGTCTAAAAAATTTGTTTGTGAATTCTGGTGTTAGTCAATAATTTCTCATTTTACTAACAGATTTTGCCCGTGCCAGAAAGGGTTAAGTTTGTTTTAAACATTAAATCATTCAGTGCTAATTTCAGGTATTTTAAACTTATTGTAATGTTCTTAGCAACATCGCCCAAATTAGGTGACTAAAAATAGACAAGAAAGAAAAAAATCATGCGTGAAGCATAGATTATGAAACACTTTCCAACACATTCAGAATAATGTAACAAAACTGCACTGTTTAATAAGCTAAAATATTATGTCTAATTTAATCATATAGAAAGGTATAACATATTTGAAAACATAAATTTCAATTTCTTCAAATTTGTTGCCACAATTTACAATAAAAAATTATCTGAATTATTTAAGCATCCTTGCATATGATATATAAATTTGTATACATTAACTATATGCATGCCAAAATTTAGTTCAGTTATTTTAGTTAATTTAGTTTAGTCCATTATCACATGCACTGGAATAAAATTTAATTATATTGTGAAACCAATCTGAAAATGTATGTGGTTGGCGATGTACTGACGAGTTAAGAAATACATGTATCTCTGCTGAAAATTCCCTTTCTGCAATTTCCACTACTAAAGAGATTGGTACATAAATTCTTTTGTGCAGCCATGTAAATGAGGTATAGATTTTATATGCAATGAGTAACATGCAAAAAAATATTTAATTTTTAAATTACATAAGGAATTTTAAAATGCAGTTCCAGCAATTATTACTTAAAGAGAATACTGTAAATAATTTCTTTTGCATGTCCTTGTAAATGAATGACAAATTCTATGACTGCCCTATCCTATCGTAATCATATTCCAGTGAAATTCAATGATTTATATAAGTTTCAATACATTTGAAATAGTATAATTTCATTAAAATACTCTGCAAACGATTTTTCCTCATACATCATAATGTAAAGAATTGAACTGAAAAGAATTCCACAATGCAATGGTACTTTTTTCAGTGCCCCTGTAAATTAACTATTAATTACACATACTTCATGCACAATATCAAACATATCTTGGTGACCCTAAGCAATGTTAATCAATTCTATAAGAATCCAAATGTGATATACATTTTTGGGAGTTAGAGAACAGACAGATAAACAAACAAACCAAATGCTTAAATGCTTTTTAACTCCATTGTAAAGTGTTAAAAAATAAGCAAAGTAAAGATAAGAAGAGTACAATTGTTTAGTGTGATATAAATTTTGAACTATATATTCTCCAGGGAAAGAAAGGAGTAAACTAAATTTAGAACTAACTTATGAGATATCGAAACATTTTAATATTAAAATACAAAGGAATGATTTGGGTCCTAGGTTTAAAAAAGTATAAATTTAAATAAAATGCTTAGATGAAAAATGTATCAATGAGAAAAGTATAATTAAAGGTGCTTTAGTTCATATATACTTAGTCTAAGCTATGCAAAAATTTTTAATACTTAAAATTAAATCCTATGAGTGCTGCTAATCTGAAATATCTTTTTATAAAAAAATCCACAAAAATGCACAAATCCCAAAAATGTGCAGATGTGTGCATTTTTGAAAATCGTAATGCTAAGTACTTGAACAGACACCAACGGAACTCCCTTCAAGGTCAAAGAACCAAGTTACTCTTAACATTTTAAGGGTGTATTCTGATCAAAACTGCTTATTTTCCGATTTATTTTTAAATTCATTTTTGTTCTCAAATGCACCAGACTTTCAAATTATCTTATTTGGAAACTACACAAGGTGCCGTAATGGTCAATTTTTTGGTAAATGTAGAAAATATTGCAAAAAATGCTGCCAAAAACGGCGTTTAGGACGAAATTTTATGAAGCAGGAGATCTGCGAACGAAAAAAGGGTCACGAGAAAATAATTGTTTATAAACTATAAAATTGTCACTGAGAAAATAATTGTTTATAAATCAAATTCTAATTAATTTAGTGAAAAATGACATCACACGGCACCTTGCACGTTACTTCCAAAATCACATCAGCAAGTTTCATGTTTTTCCTTTTAAAAATGCGTCTGCAATTGTATCGGAAAATTTCGAGCTGTTGAAGGTGGAAAAGCATTTTTTCGAATACACCCTTAAGGGGATTTTTCCAGGTGTTATTCATTTGTCTCACCTGTGCCTGTGATAGATGCAAAAATAAATGAGTAAAAATTGACATTATTGTGCAGCAATGTATTATTTTCTGAGACATAGCATTTTGCTGCCTCACTCAAAAACAAAACCACAGTTTTTTTTTTTTTTAAGATCTATGTAAAAACACATTGCAAAACAGAAAATCTAGGAAGAAAATAATGCTTATCAGTTTAAGCTTTTTAAAGGTTAATTTCAAACAGTAAAATCATATTTCCAGAAAAATATATATTTTTTTAATTGTAACGTTTAACAAACTTTAGTTAAAAGATTGGTAAAGCTAACTGAGTGGGGTTCCTAGCTTTGCTACACCCCCCTTGCAAAATGGAGGTATGGTGGCAGTAATTTATTCATCTAAAGTAATATAAAAATAGCATGAAAAAATTTTAAATATATTTATTACTTTTTACCTTTTAAGAAAGATATCTGTATTAATATTTATTTAGTATATCATCATCATCAACAACAACAACCATTTTTGATCCACTGCTGGATGTAGGTCTCCTCCAGATTTTCCATTGTTTCCTGTCTAGTACTTTCAGCAATTTACACCAGCCACTTTTCTGATTTCATCACTCCACCTTATTTGTGGTCATCTTCTTGGTCATTATACATTTCTGGGACACCACTGTAGAATGTTAGTGCTCCACCTATTGTCTAGTCTTGCAGTATATCCAGCTCATTTCCATTTTAGCTGTTTAATTCTTTCAATGGTATTGAAAACTTTTGTCAAACTTCTTATCCAGGTGATACTCTTTCTGTCTCTAATAATTATGCCTAGTATACATCTTTCCCTACTTCTCTGTGTTGTTTGTAGTCCTTGTACCAACTGTTTAGTTAGTGTCCATGTTTCTGCTCCGTAAATAAGTGCAGGCAAAACTCTTTGATTAACCCTTAATTCCCTTGATAGAGCATGTTCTAGAAATTATGTAGTTCAGAAAATCTGATTTTACACCAGAACAAATCAATAGCTAATTTTGTTTTATTTAAATATGGAATGTTCTTTTATTAATTAACACAAATATTGCTGTTTTAATTTTCTTGTGGGAATTAAGGCATATGAATTAAAATATCTCAAAATATCTTGGGCGGTTTGGGATCCAGAGGGTTAAACACCTTTCTTTTCAAACAAACAGGCATATCACTGTTTAGATTAACATTGTTCTTCCCAAAAGCACTCCACCCATTTCTTATTCTTCTACTGATTTCATTCATGATACTATTATCTGATGATATTTCCTACACATAACTTTGCACTTCTTTAATCTCAGTGTTCTTGGAGACAATTTTCTTTTTTGATGTAAATGAATTGAACATCAGCTTAGTCTTTTCCAAATTTATTTTTAATCCCACATTAATACCAGCTGCTGCCAAATTTTATAGCATATTTTCCAATTCTTTAGGGATGTTACTGAAAATCAAAATGTCGTCAGCAATACAGAGATGATTTAAATATTCCACACTTATTCTAATCAGTTTGTTTTCCCAATCCAGCTTCTTGAAAATATTTTCTAAGACAACAGTAAAAAGCTTAGGTGAAATGGTGTCTCCTTGTCTTACCCCTCTTCCAAACTTGATCTTTGCTTTTTTCTTTATCTGAATGGATGGTTGCTGTAGCTTTCTTGTACCTCTTCTTTATGATATTGATGTAAGGTTTGTCTATACCAATGCCCTCCAGAGAGTCTACTATTGCTGATGTGTAGACTGAATCAAATGATTTTTCATAATCAATAAAGGCAAAGCAGAGAGGTAAATTATGTACTTTGTTTTTTTTCAATGAGTTCCCTTACTGTTTGGACATGATTCATTGCGCTGAATCAACTTCTGAATACTGCTTGTTCTCTAGGTTGAGCTGAGTCCAGAGCTAATTCAAGTACTGTTGTTAAAATTTTGGAGAAAATTTAATAAATCACTAATAGTAAACTGATCGGGTGGTAGTTTTTAATGTTTTCCTTCTCCCCTTTCTTATAATGTAGCACCATCTCAGCCAGTGCTTAATTTGCGCCGGAGCTCACCGGAGCTCAGCTCCGGTACTTTTTTGTTTTTGGTGGATATTTAAATATTTTCAGAATTCACCGGAGCTCATAAATATTGCGCTCCGGAGCCCTCGGAACAGCGCTTCCGAAAAGCCGAAGCCTAAATTATGTTTTCCTTGTCCTCCCATTTCTTAAAACGTCGCGTTATTGCCTCCCAAAACGACGTTTGTGACATATTAGCAAAGTAACGTATCTCATATCTACGAGTATCTAGTGTCTTTCCCCAAGTATTGACTCAATGGTTTCCGAACGGCGGTGACAAAAAACTGAATACCGCCAGAATAAACTATAACCGTATCTACTGCTCACGTTTTTATTTACACGCGGGTCGATTTGTGGAAGTTATTTTTCTGATTAATTTATTTTTCTGTTTTATTGTTAATTGTGTTTATTTAATGTTAAGTTTTGTTTTATTTATTGTTAAGTTTTAAATTGAAATATGAGCAAGCGGAAAAAAATCATTGATTAATTTAAAGTTTCTCCCCTTTCTAAAAATTCGTCCTTAACTCAACTTGAGCCATCTAGTGACTCCCAAAATGATCCAATGCCAAGTATCGAAATGCCATTGTTAATGTCTGTGGATAAATAATTTGTTTCGCCATTTCCAACTAATCTGATCCATCTCCATCAAGTGAAAATGAAGAAACTATAAATGAAAATAGTTCGTCGGAAAATTTGCCAGTGTGCTGGTCGAAAAGGCAAGCGCTAGATTTCCAAAGAAGGTACCCTTGGCTAGTTGTGAAAGAGAAAAAACTAGGATGCCGCACTTGTGTAGATGTTTCTCACTTGGGTGCATTTAGATCACAAGGATTAACTGCACCAAGTGAAAACTACTGGGCAAATATCAATATCACCCCAAATGGAAAAGAAAAAGCTCACCAACAGAAATCTCTTCGAAAAAAAAATTCTGAACATAAGCTATCCAAGTCTCATATTGCTGCAGAAAAAATTCACTAAGGAGCAAATTAAAACTACTATTTCTTCTCAAAGGAAAGAGGAGCAAGTTATTACAGAGCGTATTTTTAGAACGGCCTACTATTTAGCAAATACATACAAGGCATTCTATGAATTTGAAAAGCAAATAGACTTGCAAATACTGAATGAACAAGACATGGGGGGAAAATCCTACACTCTAATGTTGCTGCAATGAATATTGTACATCATATATCTGAAACTATGGAAGAATCTCTTTCAAAAAAAATTGTGGATGAGAAACTGAAATTTTCACTGATCTAAATTTGTAATTTTTGAAATATTTAATTATTTTTTTAAGTCCAATTAGAGCCTTTTTTTCTACAGCTCTGCAAATAATGTATAAAATGCAAAAGGTCTACTGGAAAAAGATGGAGAAATATGCTTCTGTAGTTACTATACTACAAAATATTAGAGCTCCTGTACTTTTTGTGTTAGAAATTAAGCCCTGATCTCAGCATTAGTCCAATCTTCTAGTACATCTGACTTCATGAGACATTTGGAAAACAATAAGGATAGCCCTTGTGCAAATTTTTCTCCCGCTTCTTTGATAAGGTCAATTGTAATTCCATCTTCCCCAGTGCATTTATCTTTTTTCATAAATATAATGGCTTGTAAAACTTCATCTGTCATCACTGGGATTATCTTTTCAGTTTCTTGTTGATTGTGTAAATTGATTTCCCTTTGATCTTCATATTTATATAGATCACTATAGAATTTTTCAACTGTGTCATTATGTGTACTATTTCATTATTGATTTTGGTGAGTGTTCTATCTTCTCTTCAGAGCAAAAACACCTTTTCTTCCTATGCACAGCTTGTGCTCAGCTGATTTTTAAGTTTTTGTTATCTTCTAGAACTTTCTTGACAAAATAACGGTTAAATTTTTAGTTTTTTTCTATGTGTATGTGAGTATAAAAGAAATTTCATGAGTAAAAACAAAAAAATATAATAATAAAAAATTAGTTGTACTAAGATATTTTACTTTGCAAGTGAAAATGCCATTGCAAAGATTTGTTACCTCAAAAAAAAAAAAAAAAAAGAAGACTATCACCATTTTTTTTTTAACACTTTAATTTTTGCAGATTTTTACAGAAAGAAAACTAAACCCACTAAAACTAAGCCTTTTCCCACTATTTAAAGATTTCTGGAAATTTTACATCTATAAATGCAATACAGAAAATATATGTTACGTTAAAACCTCTCACTGGTGAACTCCTCGGTGAAATAGAATCTAGAAAAAAAAGTGACCGGAAAAAAAGTGACATAAACTACAAAAGCGGAAAAAAGTGACACAGAAAAAAAGTGACGCAGAAAAAAGTGACAAGGAAAAAAAGTTATTGGAAAAAAAGTGACAAAGAATTGATTTTGGGGATTTATTATTGAAGTATGAAAGAGGGATCAGGGAGGGGGCTCATAGTTTAGGTAAATGGGTTTTTGATGCTGAATTAACTGTTTTGGTTCAATTTTTGGATATATGTTCATCCTGAAAAGATGCTTGCCTGATTAGTTTTGGGAAGGTACGATTACTTCCCCCCCCCCCCATCCGTCCTCAATTAGATGGATGGGTTTTTATGAGAATTGTCCAATGTGTGTCAAATTTGCATATAGGTTCTTTTCGATAAGGCTTATATATAGTATATAATGCCTGAAGAGATTTAGGACTTCTAATGGTTAAGTATAGAGAGGGAACAGGGGATAACCTTTCTAAAATTAAATTAATAACTTTTTACGCATAATTATCCGATTTGCTTAGAATTTTGGACACAGGTTTGTTATGATAAGACGTATCTCTGATTAGTTATGGGGTTCTTCTGCTTATTATAAAGGGGGGCGAGGAATTATATCCCCTTTAAACTAGAAAAATAGGTTTTTATGCAGAATTATCCCATGTATTTCAAATTTTAAATATAGGTTCTTTCTGATAAGGTGGATCTCTGAATAGTTTTAAGGATTTAATATCTAAGTATAGAAGAGGAATAGAATATAACCCACCTTAAATTAAATTACTTTTTACTCAGAATCATCAGATTTGCTTCAAATTTTGGATTATAGAACCATTATGATAAGGCGTATCCCTGATAACATATGAGGTTATTTTGCCAAAAAATTGGGGCGGCTGATTATTTCCCCCCCCCCCTCTTAAATTGGATAAATTGTTTTTTATGCTCACTTATCCGATATATTTCATATTTTGGATATATGTTCTTTCTCATAAAGTGAATCCCGGAATAATTTTAAAGGTTTAATGGCTAAGTAAACACTGGGGGAACGGATGATACCCCCGCCCTCCCCTTAAATTAATAAATGGCTTTTTACACCGAATTATCTGATCTGATTCAAATTTTGATTGGGCGTTCATTATGATAAGGCGAAGTCCTGATTATTTGTGGGTTATTCCCCGTTCATCTCTCTATACTTAGCCATTAAACCCTTAAAACTATTCAGGGATTCACTTTATCAGGAAGAACCTATATCCAAAATTTGAAATACGTTGAATAGTTGTGAAAGAAAAAAAAACAATTTATTTTATTTAAAGAGTGGAGGATTAATCGCCTACTTTCCCTATTTAATTATCAAAAGAACCCCATAATTAATCAGAGATTCGCCTTCTTATAATGAATATACATCCAAAATTTGAAGCAAATCGGATGATTCTGCATAAAAAGCCATTTATTTAATTTAAGGGGGTTTATCCCCCGTTTCCCCTCTATACGTAGCCATTAAACCCATAAAACTATTCAGGAATATACTTTATGAGAAAGTTCCTACGTCCAAAATTTTAAATACATCGGATAATGTGCATAATTTTTTTTAAATCTAATTTAAGGTGGGTATAGTAATCACCCGCCCTCTTTTTAATTAACAATAGAACCCCATAATTAATCAGAAATACGTCTTATCATAATGTACCCATGTCCAAAATTTGAAGCAAATCGGATAATTCTGCATAAAAAGTCATTTATTTAATTTAAGAGGGGTTTCCTCCATCTCTCCTTTATACTTAGCCATTAAATCCTTAAAACTATTCCGGAATTCATCTTACCAGAAAGAATCTATATTTAAAATTGAAATACATGGGATAATTCTGCATAAAAACATATTTATCTAGTTTGAGGGGGAGAATTGCTCGTTCCCCCCCTTTATAATAAGCAGAAGAACCCATAACTAATCTAAGATACGTCTTATCATAATGAACTTATGTCCAAAATTTTAAGCAAATCAGATAATTTTGCGTAAAAAGCCATTGATTTAATTTCAGAAAGGTTATCCCCCGTTCCCCCTCTATACTTAACCCTTAAACTCCTAGAATCTCTTCAGGCATTTTATACTATAAATAAGTCTTATCGAAAAGATCCTATATGCAAATTTGACACATGTTGAATAATTCTGCGCAAAAACCCATTCATCAAATTGAGGACGGATGGGGGGGGGGGGGGTAATCGTCCCTTCCCAAAACTAATCAGGCAAGTGTCTTTTTAGGATGAACATATATCCAAAAATTGAACTAAAACAGTTAATTCAGCATGAAAAACCCATTTATCTAAACTATGAGCCCCCTCACCCAAACCCCAAAATCAATAATAAATCCCCAAAATCAATTCCTTGTCACTTTTTTTCCAGTAACTTTTTTCTGCTTTTGTAGTTTGTCACTTTTTTCCCGATAACTTTTTTTCCGGTCACTTTTTTTCTGTTTACCGGTGAAATATGCATGGCACAGAGGTATCTTATTTTCAAAGGTAAAAATGTAGAAATTCATGCTTGTTGTTCATTGGAAAATATGTCTGCTATTTAGGAATTTCCATTATTATGATACTTCCATATGCAAGTTTGTAATCTGCATAAGTACTCTATTTTAAACTATTTTTAACACTTTCCAACAAAGTTGAAAAAAGTTTTTATGAATTTGGTTTGTCTGTCTGTCCATGCTCTAACGTTAGTAAATAAATGTACTTGGATTGTCATGCAATTGATAATCCACCATGTCATGAATTGATAATCAATTACAGTCACCAAAGCATGCTTGATATTGTATATGAAGTATGTGGGATTAATAGTTCATTTACAGGGGCATTCAAAAAATTTTCATTAGATTATGATACATGGGAAAAAAAATGTTTGAAGAATATTTTAATGAGATTATCCTGTTTCAAATTTATTGAAACTGATATAAATCACTGAATTTCACTACAATATGATAGAATAGGATATTCATAGCATTTGTCATTCATTTACAGAGACACACAAAAGACATCAGTTATAGTACTGTCTTTGAGTAATAATTGATGGATTTGCATTATAGGGTTGGGCTATAGCCATCAAAAATTTTTTTTGACATAGCATAAGTTTAAACCATGTTTTAACCAGTTTAAATTATCTAAAGCAGAAATATGTTGGTAAACTCAGAATAAAACAGAAAAAAAATGCTGCTAATATAACATTGCTTTTGTTTAAGGATTGTGCAATGTAGTTTTAGTGCATTGTATTCATATTGTAATCAAATATGAAATCATATATACAGTAGACTTCCTTAAATCCGTGAACGCCAGAAATCCATGCATTTTTTCAGATGTAAACAATGAAATTATAGATGACGCTGAAGTCAGCAGCTAAAGCAATACAAATAATTCTTTAAATATATTTTTTTCTAAATCCTTTTCAACTTCTTTCTTTTTTTTTTAATGTCTTTCAATTTAAATTCTGCAGTGTTAAATAATAAGTTTCTTAGACGTATGATGATCGATATTTAATTGAACTAATCATTATCGTATCGTAGTTGCAGTGTAATATAACTTTCAATGGCCATTTGGTAGTGTTTGCAATTTGCATGGCAGGATAATTTTTTGCTATATAAAATTGTTATTTTAATAGTTCTATTACTATTTTCGTATCCCTGCTAGTTATAAAATGAATTTGGGATCTACATCCAGTTTACTAATTACGTTGATCGATATAATCATTATTGTATCATAGTTGCAGCATAATATAACTTTCAATGACCATTTGGTAGTGTTTATAATTCGAGGGGCAGGATAATTTTTGCTGTATAATATGAATATTTTTTAATTACCAAAATTTTCGGAAGAAACACTGCAGCATTTTTATGTTATGTGTTTTGAAATAAAATTTCAAGCAATGCGGTGTTTCTACCAATGCAGTGTTTACGTGCTTTTTTTTTTTTTTTTTTTTTTTTTGTATACTTGGTTGAGTACCTTATTTTTTAAAATAGATGTATTCAGCTTTTAATAAATATTTTCACTACAGCATTAATTGTTTTTTATTTATTTTTGCATTTAGTATAAATCACAGAGAGATCTATTTCAATAAAGAGAAAATAATTAAATTTCAGGATAAAATGATTAAAATATAGTATTTTAAACCTTTTATCCCAAAATTAATTTTTGTTACTGACTGACATTTGACTCTTACTGATGAAATTATCATATTTATGAAACATCTCTTGAAATCAGGGGAAAATTAATAATTCACCATACAAGTAGGGAAAAAGAAAAATTGTTACTTAGTTTGAAACCTGTTCCAAAGATGAAAGTATTCTAATAATAATAAAAACTGAAAGCTATAACAAAAAATTAGAAACCTGTTTTGTAGAGACCATTAATAGCTAATCAATGCCAAAAGTGAAAAAAAAAATGTAAACTAAATTTAAAAAAAAATCTCCCATAGAATTAACGTTATTGAACGGTTGTTTTCATTTTTTACTCTAAAATAAATCATTTAAAATGTATGAAATTTCAAATAAGATATTAAAAAGAAATCTCCTACAGGATTGACATTAGCAGGTGAGTATTTTCATGTTAATGAAGTTGCCCCTTTAGCAACCCCATCCATAACTAGTCGTTGGGGGCCACCGTAATACTTTACCCATCATGGATATGCATATGAAAATAAAACATGTGAAAACTATTTATACAATGCATTGCAATTCATAAACAAAATTTAAATATTGTTATTATACATAGTAATGCTATATTAAAGAACTGCTGATTACCAATTTTGAAAATTATATAAACGCCAAACTACTCAAGTAGTACTGAACTGCGTAAAAGAAACATCCTTATAACTCCAAAAATAATAATTCTATTAACTAACAATTAACTGCATCGGATTAAGCATCTCATTTCCAATTAAAATATACCTCTGAATTGAAATTTGAATGAAATACAGGGTCATGAAAAATCAAAGAATGTGGAAAACAAGATTACAAATATCTCCGGAACTAATGATCCGATCGACTTTATTCTATATGCAAAATGTGTGTTATTTTATTGCCTTTTATGTCCATTTCTTAGAATAAAAAAATTTGAAAATTTTTATATACCTTTCATCAGAACGAATTTTTCGAGAGTCTGAAAAAAATAGTTCCGGATAATCACGGTTGCTGATATTAAATAGGCTTTGTCCCATTCTTACATACTAACTACATACAAAATTTCAAGTCTCTATTTCAATTTGTTCGGGAGATAGAGCGTTTACAGACAAACAGACTGACAGACGGACGGCAAAATTTTTTTTCAAAAAATATGTTTTTCGGAATCTCCACTATCTAAAACGTGTAAATCTGTCAAAAAAAAAAAAATTTCTAATTTTCAAAACGATTGCAAGACTTACCCTATACTACGTATGATGGGTAAGTAAAAACATACTTGTGGAAAAGCAAGGAAACTGGCTTTGTATAAGAATTAATACTGTTTTGTAATGGAAGGAAAATATATTTGAATTTTTTCCATCTTAACTCTTTCCAACATGAGCAAACCCTGTCAGTAAAATGACAAATTATTGACTGACACCAGAATTTAGAAACAACTTTTTAAGAAATTAAGATCCCTTAATTTAAGCTTTCACCGTAAAAGCAAAATTTTGTTAAAATATTATAGGTGCCATTTGCAAGTTTGGAATTAAAATTAGGTATCCCGGACTGGGCACAGTGTGCTAGAAAGGGTTAAGAGGCTACACTAGTCAAGCAAAAAGACCCATTCGCTAATGCTTATCATATGGAAGAAATTTATATAGATACCTGAATTGCATTTTAATGTATTTTTATTTTTTCATTGGATAGCTGAGATTCATTTATATGCAGGCCGTTTTTTACTTTTTAAATTTTGTTTGCAATTTTTTTTTTTTTTTTTTTTTTTTTTTTTTTGGTGAGAATGTTTTTACTTTCATGATCAGTTTCCAAAATAAAAAATATATAAAACAGCCTTTGCACAGATCGATCTCTGCTATCTAATGCATAAAAAACTCATTTAAAAATATTCAAATAAAACTAAGATATCTTTATAAATTTTTTAATAGGATTAGCATTAGCAACTGGGCCTTTTTACTTGACTAAATTAGCCTCTTAAGAAAAGTAAATATGCAAATTGTGATAAATTAGTTTATGTATCTAGCCATTTAAAAAAAAAAATCGAAAAATCTAAAAAATTTATCTATGCAAAATTTAGATTAAACCTACATAATTTTAATTATTACAAATAATTGTGCATTTATAAGCTAGTCATAAGAAAAGCATGCATTACTCAAATATGCATATTTTTTAAATCATGCAACAATCTATTTGCGGTTTACAATTACCTATGCATAGGATTCAAGGGTGTATTTTACAATTTATACCCAACAGTTTTAATGTATTTATGAAGTTCTATTTATAATTTATTGATTAAAGTCTAACTCCGCTAAAAAAAAAAAAAAAAAAAAAAAAAAAAATGGATATTATTTCATTAAATCTAGTTTTTGGCAAAGATTTTGACATGATGACTTAAACCTTGATTTTAAACTATCACATGTCAAAAACTTGCCAACCTTGCGTGCATATTAGAATGTGGTATGTGCTTTAAAATTTATAGAAGTTTTTGCATTTCACTTATTGTATAGAAATTCTGTACCTCACATACAGGGCTGTACAAAAGAATTACCAAATTTCTTATAACTAGAAATTGCTGAAGGGGAATTTTTAACAAAGGTATATGTATTCGATAACTAAATTTTGTCATGCATGAAGTTAATAGATACAAATCTTTTTATCATTATATAGGGATTCTGGAGGAATTTGGATAATTTTCTGAATGTAAATAGGGACAGCTAAATTTGGGTTTTCAAATGTGTAATGTGTTTTCATGAGGTTGAATTACACATAATATTTTAATTTATTAAACGGAAGAGTTATGTTATGTTATTTTGGATGTGTTAAAAAGTTTTTGATAATCTGTGCTTGATGCATGATTTTTAAAAATTTCTTTTATAAATAACATTTGAACTACACAATAAAATATGAGTTATGATTTTAAAAAACTGGATCAGTGTCATATTTGTTTGGTTGCTGATTAAGGTTAAGCGGAGCCCAGCTGCTTTTCAAGATTCCTCTCCTCCTCCCCCCCCCCCCTAAAAAACCATGAGGTGTTCATTATTCAATGGTAATGTATCAAGTTTAAGTAGATAAAATATTTTAACATTCTTTTGAAAAATAACATTACTGAAAGGAGCCTGCTGTTAAAATTGCCTCATCACAATGGCACAACATGTCAACAACCTACATATCATTATTCGGCTTCAGATTTGGACCAACATCGCTATACTACTCCCAATTTACAAAATAATAATACATACAAAGAGTGTCTCAAAAATGACAGGTGGATTAAAAAAAATAATTAAATGAAAGCTGGGAAAAATAATGCACCATTTTCTACATTCTATCAGGAAAACAAGTAAATTTTTAGGAACACAGAATTTCAAATGTAGTTATGAACTTTGACAACAGATGGGAACACCAGTGATCTATGAAAACTCTAGATAAAAGCACTCTGTCTGATTTCTGTTTTGTTCTTAGTCACTTTGCAACTAATGCGAACTGCTAAGATACACAAATTTTTGTATAAAAATAGTTTAATCCTTAAAACAGTAGATGTTTCTTGCCTGAACTTGTTCTGAACCAGAATAATGTACAAAATATATATTCAACAAATTACAACTATTTGGAAAATGGTTTTTTCAGAGACTAAAATTTAAGACTAATAAATAAATTCTGTATTTAAAAAAAGGATTTTTTACAAACAATTAATTCACAATTAGATTTTTTTTTTTTGTGATCGTTACACATTTCATAATCGATGGGCTCGATATTCAGCCCTCGTTTTTTTGCTTTCAAAGACGATCTTTCATATGATGTCTTTCTTTGGATTTGTTTTCTTTCATATCTTATAATTTGTAGCTACCTCAGAGTAAACATAAATAGAGCGACAATTCCCATTTCTTTCTCTGGTGAGAATTGCAGCAAGGATGACCCATGTGACTCTAAGCATTTGGCGATGAAAGGTTGCTAGAAACAATGCTAGATTTGTCACTTTATCGCAGTTCTTGGCAGGAGTGCAGTATTTTTATGCTGTGATTCAGACACTTGAGAGTTAACAGAAATACAAATCAGTAGTAAAAGAAATCTGAATGCACATTGAATAGTTATACTAATATTTATTTATTTCATGCTTAAATTTGTCATCATTCAAATAATAATTTCATTAAGTTTTCAATTTTTTACATGGTTTAGTTTATATTTAATTTAATTACATAATTAATTTTTATTGTTAATACTAAGTAACAAATAGGAGGAAAAAATAAATAAATTGGTTAAGAAATTTAACTTTGTGTGCTGGAAGACCAGAGACTGGGGAGGGGGAGAAAGAAAGGTGAAATTTCGAGAGAAAGGAAATTTAAGTGATGAATTATTTGCTTATTATTACATCAAATTAACAAACAAGCCAAAATTTTTTTTGTAAATTAAAAAAAAATTAAACAATTTAATAATTAATTTATTTGGATAATGCTGATATTACATAAAGGGCATTTTAATTGAAAATAAATGTCAGCTTTAAACTTTCTAATTTCACAAAATGTTTATTGTTTTTCTTTCTAAACAAATACATCTATAACAACACATACAATTAATTGAAATGCTTAATTGAATAATTCAGTAACGATCATAACTTACACAGATAATATAATATGTAACTTTTCTTCAGGATGCAAACTTATAAATAATTTAATACACTATTTTAACATATACAGAAATTATTTCCCCAAAAAAATTGCATAAATACACACAAATTAGTTAGAAAACGTCCAAAATGCAAAATTTCAGTTTAAGAAATAATAGAATTAAGTAACAAAATTTATTCATCTATGTTTAATTCATTTATATCAGCAGTTGCCAATCTTCAGAACCTCACAATACACTGAATCCATAATCTGAATTTCCACAGAACAGACTACTAATAGGAATTTTTTAATAATAAAAACTTAATTGCACAGTAATTATTACAAAATTTTTATTCTATTAAAATAAATATATTCAATAAAATAAAGACTTAATTGATACATAAATATATAACAGGTTGTTTCAGTAAATGTTTGTTAGATAAAAAGATTAATTTTAATGTACCGTTCCAACCATCATTTTTTTTTTTTTTTTTTTTTTTTTTAATTCTGAAAACATAAGACAAAATACAAAACAAATTTGTGCATTTTTTCTCAGAAACTTCAATTAAAAATTATAAAATGATATTAGAAAGGTGGAATTATTTTAAACAATTGCATTAATTTCAAATAAAAAAAATTAAAGATATATTAACTCATGCGAAAGAAATAACTAACTAACAAGGGACTAAAGATGCAACTCATTTAAAGCATAAATTTATCTAAAATAAAATAAAATAAAATAAACATAAGTGTTTATGTTTTACAGCAATGAAAACAAGTTTCTTTTGGAGAAAAAAATGTATTGCCAAGCACCATAATAAGAAATATTCTTAAAATTCAAATTAATAAATTTACACTTTTAATATTTAAATTGATGACACAGGGTGATAGTAAATACCATTATTACATACATTTAAGTTATTAAAAGTAAAATGGTTTCTATTTTTATCGTGACAATAAGTGTAAATGGTATAATAGTTGGAACGATACATTTTTAAAGTCCCTTAAATATTAAAAAAAAGTAATAAAAAATAAATGCATATCATTGGAAGGTAATAGAACTTGTTTTGTTTGCCCTCTCTATACATTCATAGGCACAACAACTTGCTGCCATGATATTTTTTAGTTGCAAACATAAAATTGTCTAATTTTCTCCATATAAATCAACGCTAGTAGTACGATGACCGGAAACAGTCTTGCCTTGAGACACGTGATTCTTATCTTGGCTGAAGAAAGTCTCAGGAAATTCTCCGTCTATTTATGTTTACTCTGAGGTGTCTACCCATTTTTAACTTTTATACTTTCTTCTTTATTAACAACTAGAAAAACCTGTGGCTTTGCTCACGTAATAGTTGAAATATGCCAAGTGATACTTGTATGTCTGATTTTCATTAGAGGTAATAATGTATTAAGGAATAATTCAAAAACTTCCATTTAAGCCAGAGTTTGAATAAATGTCATTCTTACATACATAAGAATTTGACATTTCTGAAATGAGACATAAAAATAATACAAAGAACTAAAGATAATTTTAAATAAATGATAATTTAGAAAATATTTTGAAACTTTTCTGCTCAACTCATATATTCCTTTCAGTATTCATCTGAAGTATTTAATTCTTTCTTTTTTTAGAAACCTTTTTTAGATTTTTTCCTTTTTTAGATTATTTTTTTAGAAACAATCTTTGTATGCATTTGCATTTTTTAATTAATCATCATGTCAAAATCCAAGTTTCTTTTCTAAGGATCTACCATCTCTTGAGGGGTAGTGGCATTACCATAAAATGCCTATGTTAGAAAATGCACGATCACCACTAATTTGCAAAATGTTAATTTTGAAATTGGTTTGATATTTCCTAATATTCCACAGAAATGTAATTTATAAAGTTTTTAAAGGTTTTTTTAGAATATTTATTATTCCTGCTTACCCCAAATAGTAGTAGTACAGGCATAAAACATAGAGGGTCATGAGAATGATCTAAGTAGGACCAGAAAGTGTCACCATTGATTCAAAACCATCACTTTTATAATTGGTTTATTACTTCCTGAGCATGCACAGAAATTGTAATTCACAAATTTTTAGAATGCTTTTTACACCGCCCCTTCACTTCACCACTTTAAATTTCAAATTTACTCCTATAGTATAGTATAGTATGTTCATAGAAGTCATTTATATTTTGTGCCATGCCAAATTTATAGTTCCTAGACTCCTTAGTGCAACAAAAATCCCCATTTGAATATTTTTGGATCCTGCATCCTCTGTTGATAGTGTCATCGACATAAAATGTAGCTTACGTTTGTTATGTTTTAACAGATTTTATCACAATCAATTTACTTTTAAAATGGGTTTGATACATGCTCAGATTGCTTACAGATTGCAATTCAGAAAGTTTTTACTTTATCAAAATTCTGCAACATTTGCTGCACTGAAACTCTACCTCTTTTACAGACTATCTTTATTCTGACCAATGAAAATGCTTTCTATATAGTCATGTAACAGATTTTTATCAAAGTAATGAAGTTATAATAAAGCAAATCCTGCAGATTTTTAACAATGTAGGACGCCTTTCATGCATCCTCTCCCCCAACCTTTGAAATTTCGAATTTTTAAGGAAATGCTAGAGATAATTTATATCTTATAAGTAATTATCATAATAAATTTCACACTTGTGGTCCCTTCAATAATATAAAAATCACATTTTTGGAACGTTTTTTGCTCCTGCACCCCCCCTTTGGAATTGTGGCATCGACATAAGATATAGCCTATGTTTGAATCCGGGCAAAAACCATCATTTTGGTACCATTACTTTTGAAATCAGTTTGGTAGTTCCAGAGATTAGCCAAACAAACAAGCAAACCAACAGACAAATGCATGCATTCCCCCCCCCCTCCTTTTAAATTTAAAATTTTTAAGAAAATGGTAGAGATTTTTTACATCTTACAAGTAATTACCATGCTAAATTTCATGCTGGTAGTTCCTCCAGTAACACAAAAATCGCATTTTTAGAATATTTTTTGTTCCTACACCCCCTTTGGATTTGCGGCATCAACATAAGATATAGTCTATGTTTGATTCCAGGCAAACTTCATCATTTTGGTACCATTACTTTAGAAATCGGTTTGGTAGTTCTGGAGATTAACCCCTACAAACAAACAAACTTTTCCTCTTTATAATACAATAGACTCCCTCAAATCCACACTCTTAAAATCTGCACATAATTTACAGATGTAAACAATGAAACATCTGTTATTATTTGTTCAGATGTAGGTGCAAAATTTGACTCTTTTTCAGTTTTATATCAATTCCATATATTTTTTAATTTGTAATTTTTGTTAAGGTTATTGAATTCATGTTTTTTCATGAAGAAAGAATAATTTATTTCTAAAAGAATCAAGATATTGCTAATATCATTGGTAATCACAATCTTACCAAATATATTTATGTATTAATTAAGCTTTTTTAGCTATCAAGTCTGGCTAAAAATGAAATAAAGCTTCGTTATTTTATCATCCTTCTGTGAATTAGTAATGTACCTTGTTTCATTGAATGCAAGTTTCATTGAATAATTCAGGAAAAACACATTTCATCTTTATAATAAATATTTAATTGTACATTATTGATTATTAACATGACTTTTGCTTTTAATATTTTAATCATTTTAAAATTATCTAAATTTTAAACATTTTAGTTTCTTACTTATTTTAATATTTAAGTATATTGTAAGCATTGATTCATCATACTTTTGATTTCATTATTAATTGCATTCAAATTACTTTTTAAAAAATATAAACAAAGCAATGACCAGAAATCTGCAAAATTCTAAAATCCACACAAAATCTGGTTCCAAGCTGTGTGGATTTAAGGGAGTCTACTGTATAGGTATAGAAGGTACAGATGACATTTTAATTTCATATTCAAACCAAAAAAATTCTAAATGTAAAGGATTTCATAAAAGAAAATATAATGTCGACATCCATTGCCCAAAGCAAAATGTTTGAATGTTTCCCATTGAATTAATAAAAATCAATAATAGCATTTTTGTGATGATCAAAACATGGCTTACATAATAACAGAGTCATATTATGTACGCCACATATTAAACATTGACATTCCTGGACCAATAAAATGAAGATATCACAAGGATTCAGTTATGTCTTACATATATCTTTTCGCAACCCAAAATAGCAAGCATTTTCTAAATTGTTCCCAAGACACAATTCACAGAAAAAAATTAATATAATAAAAAAATAAAAAAGGGGATACAATAATGATTTTTTACAAAAAATTTCAATGGACTGGGAATGTTAATGAAGATTGTACTGGAAATGTTGGGCACCTGCATGTGGCAGTTATAGAAACTATACTCTATTTACTGTGTTGTAATTCTGGCTGGAATACAATGCTTGTTAGTGCCATGTTATTACCATATGTTGCAACCTCCACATTTTTTCATACACAATTCCGAACAAACAACCATTTAGTGCCAACCATTTAGTGCTAGTGCCATAAATGAATGTGAGACTTTCATAAGCACAATTCTGCAGCAACTTTATGTTGACAAAATCAGTGTAAGAAATATTTGATTTCCCGATGAAACATACTTTTCACTTTATGGCTTTGGTAATAAGCAAATCTGGCACATTTGGACAATTTAAAATCCTTTTTGTTGATCCATCATTTCTACATCACCAAAATTAATTGTTTGGGCCACAATAGCCTTCAAAGGAATTTTTGGATAATATTTTTGATGCCAAACGATTACTGCAGAGTTCTACCTATAGATTTCACATGAATTTTTGATTTTACAAAAAGCCTTGGAAGACCCTGACAAACCCTTGTGGTTCTTGCAAGGTAATGCCTATATGCATTGTACAACTGAAATCTTCAATTTTCTTTACAAACATTTCAATGTTTGTGTTATTGCCATGGATTATTGAAAGGATTTGGAAAATGACATGGATTAGCTTCCATAATTGGCAGAATTGATTTCTTGGGACTTTTTTTCTAGAGTGTGTGGAAAGAGAGTATTTAATAGACCAGATATACCACCAAAATATGCAAACTGCTGTTCAGATGGAAAAGCACATTTCTGCTGCATGTGGGATCATCCCGGCTGCAGTGTTATCATAATTATCTGCTAATTTTGTGCTCAGATTGCACTATGTTGTAATTAGACATGATGGATATATAGAAAATATCTTATTTAATTTTGTTTTTTATGATATTTTTTACATATTCATACAGTTTTTTTAGCTGTCCCACTTATCATCATCATCATCTAGTGATAAACTTTGTAATCACATTTTGAATTCTGTGTGACTGAAAATTTGTTGGTTTCCCAAGTATAATGCAACAAAGGGTGCATTTCTATCCATTTCCATTGTACTTTAAGATTTATAAAAAAAAAAAAAAAAAATTAAAAAAAATCTAGAAAATTGATAATTATAATAATTTTGAGATCATCTATATTTTTATATCTAGGTGTAATGTTTTGTATTTGTTTAAAAATAATACATAAGTATTCTTCAATTTATATTTTTAATAAGAAAAAGTAACATGTATGCATAAAACTGCTTTGAAATTAAAGTATAACTTTTTTATATGATAAATAAATGTAGAATTAAAAGTCTCAAAATTGACTTACTTAGTGCAGTTTTCAGTATCACACACAGTTAAGTCACCAGCCCTGCCACAAATTGTACAACATACCTATGAAAAATATTTTTCAAAATCAGGTTGGTGGATTTAGATTTAAAGGCACATGATTCACAACTGGACATGTTATAACAAAGTGAAAGCAAGATTTTTAAAACCACAATCTAATGTATGAAAAACTACTTTCTTATATTTAGCAAATTATAACTAAATCACCAAAAATGTAGTTAACTACAACTACTTGTTACAAAAACTAATAATAATAAACTGTTTTTCAAAAGTAGTCACTATTTAATTACTTTCAGATTTTGTCAAAGGATTTGATTTACGCTTGAAACTGAAGACTTGTATAGTACAGTGATCCCTGATATTATATTTATTTACTGGGATAGAATTAAGTAAGTGCTATATAACAGACTCTATTAAAATTTTTAAAGAAAGATAACATACATGAATTTGCTTTGTTTTTATTTCCAAATTATTACTTTATACATATAGTATTATAAATTTCTTAGTGAGATTAGGAGATATACATTGTAGAATCAAAATTTAAATATAGTTTATTAATCAGGTTTTTATCATGATTATTTACAATTTTGTTAGATTGCATGTGTATGAAAAATAACAATGCAATTAAATATGGCTCTTTTTTCAGGAAACAAAGTTCCAGACACTTATATTTTATAGCTCAATTTTCAACTTTAAAAATAATTTAATTAAAATGTAAAATAACCTTTATACAATATTGTTTGAATATATATATTTTGATTCATAATAAAAAAGAGAGAAAGTTAATCACAAGCATTAAAAAATAAAAGTATAAATAGTGAACATTAATTTATAAATAAAAGCAAGAAAGTATACAATTTTGTGATTTGATGAATAACAATGTATGAAACTTATTTTGTTTTCTTCGATATAACAATCCCTATATGTCTATTTATAAAAGTTTGCTGAATTAATAATGTAATTTATGGCTAATTTGCTAATTCTATTTTTTTTTATGGCAAACAGTACTGATGTTAGAATGTCATAAAATCTTACGTAAGCAAGGTGGAGGGAGGGGGAGCTCTAGCATTTGCTAATTTTTCATTACAAGAGAGAGAGGGGGATAAAAAAATGACTAAAAATATGCTTATGTAATATTTGAATGGCCCCCATGTACTATAGGCATGACATTCATAACTTTAGTGCATGTCCTCAGCCTGTAGTGAATACCCTTAGGGGTTTTTTTATGACTACATCACTGATTGCAGATCAAGCTAACTTTATATGTAAGAAACGGCTTAACCCGGGTGAACTCGCTGCATGAGACTTTCTCTCACTGTTGTACGTTTTTCAAGAATCTTTTTTAAACCATTTTTCATTTTAATTAAAATTTTTAAAATGTTATTTCAAATATTTTATTTCTTTTGTGATTAAAAGTACTAAATTTAACAAAAAAGTTGGTATTAACTGAATGTAGCATGAGAGAAATTCTCACTAGCGAGTTCTCCCAGGTTAAACAATTATGACTAAATTTTATATCCTACCATTTTTAATTACTAGATGACCACTGAGCTAAATCACTTATTTGAACAAATTAAAAAAAAAAATGTGATTTGAATTGATGTCCTTTTGTTATATGTGTCTAAATAATGTAAAATTTAACATACATGTACATACATCGTTTTCATATTGATTGCAGGGCCGTAGCGACCGCCCCCCATACCCCCCATTTGGGGGGGGCCGACGAAGTCAGGGGGCCCCCTAATCGATTCTATCGACCTTTTTACCGAAGTTTATTTGTTTTGAAAATGTAAGAAAACACTTCTTTTAATGTTTTTATTTTTTCAAATTCTCCTTTTCTTATTCAGGGGCCCGCCAGGCAATTTCTCCAGGTGCACCTTTTTAAAGCTCCCCTCCCCCCAATAATGAGGATTTTCATTAAAGGGTGCCAAAAGTGACCGAAATTCATACGTTTTCAAACATTTAGGAAGGGAATGTTGTTCTCCTTTTCCTCTCTGCTTCTAATGTTCCCTCCACATACGCAGAAAACAAACTATATCATTAGAAAACAAATTATTAAAATTTTATTACAACCAGGGCCCGACGTAGATTGTGGGGGGCCCCTTTCTAACTGTAGGATTTTTTCTTGAATTATGCTAAAGTGTCTAAAACTAACCTATATACTAGTTGTCTATTCGCATTTGTATGCAGAATAGCACAAAAAAGATAACTTTAAGAAATTATCGAATAAATTTTTTTCTTCTGTTATAGAAATATAAGACTAAATGTGAGCCATTAAAATGTAAATACAACTGTGGTGTAACTGTTAGATCCAGGGGAAGGGGGGGAAGGGAAATGGGGTTCCAAAACAGAGGAGAGATGAGAAAAGAGCCCCAATAAAGCTAAAAATAAAGAAAGAAAGAAAGAATTTTTGTCATTTTTGGCCATTTTTTAGCTTTAACAAAAAAAATTATATTTGCCCTTGAGGGCCCCCGATTGAGGGGCCCCCACGTCCGATGCAGTTGTCCTGCATGCCCGTGACTTAGCCAGGCCCTGATTACAACAACATAGTATCCTATAGCTTTTAAAAGAAATTTTTTATTAATGTTTCCTCGTAACGTGATAAGTTAAAACTGTTATGTCCAATTTTGAGCCTTCTTTTTTAGACATCTTGTAATGTACGTAGGTAAGCAAAGTAAAAATTTGCAAAGAAATACTTATCTCAATCAATCTATCATTTTTTCTATAATTATCAAATTAATATTTTTAAATAAAGTTGTGACCAATTTTTTGGGATATCTTGTATATAGATGTGAGTACAAAATTTATGCATGTGTGCAATATATTTTTTATTTTTAGTGTTTGTCACTTCTACATTATTTTAAAAAAAAAGAAAAAAGAAAAAAAAATTACAGATAGATAGAGGGGGGGGGGGGGTGTTCAGAATGATGTTTGTTCCGGGGCCCCCGTAGCCTTAACGGAGCCCTGTTTTTATCAAAAACCTTGTTTAGATTTCAAAAACGCAGAAACCAAGAAACTGAAAATCCTTATTTTTTTACTCGTTTTACCCCCCTCGCTTTTTGACCATGGGTTTTTGCATGGAACTAAGAAAGATAAGGAAAGAGTACCGGTCATCGAATCGACTCTGAAGAAAGCCGGGTTCTTGTATAAAGCTGCTAGCGACAAAAGGGTGTTTTCTTTTGAAATACCAGAATATTATGTTCTTAGAAGACAGGTCATTTTTCACACCGATTTCACGACGTAGGTGACACAAATAACATCTAGAGAATCCCCTTTAAAAGTTAACAGCTTTGTTACTTAGTAGTAACCGGACTCCTTGACCTTGAAGGTCAGAGTACTGGACTATTCAAGTACTTTAGCAGCCCGCTAATGCATACAAGTACATGTTTGTAGACAACACAGCACTTCAGATGTGGATTTTCGTATGTTTTTTCTGATTTATTTTAGTAATACGGATAGTATAGTATTTATAAAATTAAGTGTATATCTGGAGGAAAAAAGATCTACTCCTATACTAATCTGGTAAGTCATATTTATTACTTTATGTAATTTATGTAGCAGTTATTAAAAATTGTAAGTATTAGAAAATTTTGCACAGCTTGGAAAAATATATGTATACTAATAGAGCACATTTTAATAACACACATTTTCATTTACATGTTTTTCATTTAAGCGTTTTATTAGGGCTCCTTCACAAAATTCTTTTTAATAAATCACACCATTCACAAAATTCTATTCCATAAAAATATATTCTAATTAATTTTATACTGTTAGGTTTTAAAATATGTGTTTTGCAAAGGAAACAAGTTCACCTGAAATGAGAAATTTAGCATATAGACTAAAATAAGTTATTATTAATAAATGTTTGATGCGAATTTCAATAACTGGAATTCAAATTTCATTACAAAATATAATAAATTTCATAAAAATAACTTTATTTTTCAATAAATGGGATCCAAGAAAAAATTCCTGCGTCAACTTCCGATGCCATTGCATTCATATGTTAAACTACTATTTCGTTTGTTAACAAGTAATAAGTAAATTCTCATTTAATTTATACTTTTATTTCCTTGAAAATCTAGAGTTCTAAATTCATGTTACAATAAGAAATTGTGCTATTTTAAATTTTTCTATGCTCTTTCGTTCTTTCTTTTTTTCCGTGATGCTAAATAATCTCACAGGCCCATAAAGCCCATTCTTACCAACTAAAATACAAAGGGCCTCCGCAAATTTACTTTTCAAAGCTAATTTTCAATTCAATAAATTCAGAGTAAAACATATATAGTTTTTTTTATTATGAAATATTTTTTTCTTACTATGCTGCAATTTGTAAAACATAAGAAATATTTTGAAGTTCAAATATTCTCAACTGTAATTCCATATATGTCTTTTATAAAATTAATTGGTTACGTATAATTATGTATTTAATAAAATATTTTTTAATGTGTATAATATGTAGATAGTCAGTTTTAATTTAATAGTAAAAACGTTATTTAATCGAAATTTGCATGGTAAAATTTCGAATAATTTAAAACATACGAAAAATGGATTTAGTAAATGAAAAAACAACTGATAGGATAATAGGGACCCCCCCCCCCCTTCTGTGATGTCGGGCTTCCTCTACTTCTAATTCTTAATGGGCTCTGAAACTGACAAGAAATGGCATAGTCCTCGAGCCTGTTAAAGTGTTGCGGGGTCTATGTCTTTACGCACAATTCGAAATCTTTTGCCTCTTTTCAAAATAACAATTTTGCTTTCACTTTATCATTTAAGTTCTTATTTTAAAAATATTTTTGTTTATTTTAAGAAAAAATCGGCATGAACTAGAGTTTATAATTGTCTTGAAACCTGTAGTTACTAGCATTTCATATTTTAAAAGGGGGGAAAATGTATATAAATTGTTACTTTAAAAAAAAATTAATATTAAAAAGAAACTTGTAAAATTTTTATAAGTCAGTTTCTGTAAATTCTTTGTCATTCAATACTTGGTTATGCAATGAATTTGGTTAATCGGTGCTCTTTGAGGATAGCTGAGATCGATCTGTATACGGGCTCTGTTTTTTGCTTTTTCAATTTTGTTTACAGATAATTTTAATGAGGTCACTTTCATTTTTAAAACCGGTTTCGAAAATGCAAGCATCCTCTTAAAAAACTTTGCAAACAAAATAAAAAAAGGTGAAAAAAAATCTGCATACAGATTGATCTCAGCTATCCAGTGAAAAAAAATCATTTAAAAATATTGAAATGCAACTGAGATATAAATTTCTTTCATAGTATTCCATTCCATTCTTCCATGCATTAGAGAATGGGTCTTTTCGCGTAACTGAAGTAGCCTCTTAAGTAGCGGACTATTAAAATTATGTGTTTATATAATTTATTTATTTTCTATACTTTATAATAAAATCTTAGCATTATGTGCTTATTTGTAAAATTGTTTTAGACAAATTTTATTTTAACATTGTTAATTTATCTTTAAGCCAGGTGGCAGAACTATCTTCAAATGTCTGCAACGCTAATAATATTTTCAAAAATAGTCTTTTTTTTATGAAATTTGCCGCATTTGGGGTATTTTTTTAACAAAATTTGCCCTTTTTTTCGCAAGTTTTTGATGAAATTTGCTTTTGAGGGATTTTCTGATGAAATTTGCCGTTTTTTCATGATGCTTTGATAATATTTGCGTTTATTCTCGCGATCTTTGGATGAAATCGCTTTTATTTTGAGACGAAATTTTGACGAAATTATGCGCCCCACAGGAAAGAGCTATTTTTTGTGCCCCATGACCGATTTTTTGCATAATTTAAGCGCAATAGCGCGTCCGTTGCATTGCTGAGTCTGCAGGTGTCCTTAAAAGTCTGCAACGCCCGTCACAGTGTCGCGCGCATTTTCCACGGGTTCTTTAAGCAATGCATATTTATTTCGTATTTGTGCAGAGTTATGAATGTTATAATAATTTTAATAATGATTTAAAATACTTATGATAATTATTAAATTTGTTTATTACATTAATATAATTTGAAACTCATTGGAAACTTCAATATAAATATTTTTTTAAAAATTCAGTTGAAAGTGGGGGGGAGGGGGGGGCCCAAAGTTATATTTTTTTGGGGGGGGGCCTCAAAACACCTTGCTACGGCCCTGATTGATTGTCTTTGTAGGTAATAGTATTATAAATAACATGATTTATAGCAATAATACAGAGAGAATGACAGTAAGAATAGCATATCATGTTGAACACAAAGTTAATTTTGACTGTGCTTACCAAAGAGAGAACCAACTTTGATAATCACAGATTTTGTTTTAATATATGTTGCAAAGCAGAGATCCTTTAGCCTCAAGTTCAATGGAATTTATAAAATGCTCCATAGTTCTTGAGAAACAGGGAGGTCTAATATTATGACATTACTTAAATACTTATATAAGATAAAGGTCAGGATTCATCATAGCTTGCTTGGTATATCGTTAGTTTGCCAACCAAAGGGCCTGGAATCGATGCCCAGTAGCATCGATTTTTTTCTTTTGTAAGTATACTTATAATTTAAAAATCTTGATATCATATCTTAACTACAATTTTAACATATTTAAGCATTAATTTAGCATTTTTGATTTTTAAACAATTATTTCTCATCATTTAAATAGATTTTTTCCAAAATTCGTCTTTCTTCCAAAACCTATTAATTCTAAACACATTACGAAAACTGTTGTAGCACCATCTCTTTATTATAAATAAAAATATTCAAATATTTTAAAAATGAAATCAAGAAGAAACTCAAAGCAAAAAAATTCAAAAATCAAGCATATATATAACAAAATTTAAAAATCTTTACTATGCAAAAATAGATTGTAGTTTAATTCTTATGCTGATTTTTAATATAACTATGTTTGTTACTTTAGAAACAGAGAAATATTATCATCATATTGACTTTCCTTCTTAAAGCAATACATAAATGACATTTCTTTAAAAATTATGAATCGAAACAATTGTTCAATATTATTGTATCCTTAAAGAACGTATCAAATGCATTTTAAAACTGATTTGATGAAAATTAAAGTTTTTGATCGATTTATGATATTTCAAACAATTATTTTGTCACAAATAAAAAAAGTAGATAGTTTAAAATAGAAAAGATATGCAGTATTATAATTTTTAATTGACTATTCAATTATTTAATTATAATTACAAGTGTATATTTATGTGGAGGGGCCGTTAGCTGACCTCTCCATTAATCTGATTTTAATCTCATTTAATCAGTGAGATAATTGAATGCACTCGATAATACAATAAACTGCTAAGGATGACTTTTCATAATATTGTATTTGAACAAAATATTTACATAAAATTAAATTAAATTAACATGAAGAGTTGGTCATGATATACAGCACATCGAGATCGGTCGTACGATCATTACCATTACCAGAGCCGGCAGGTGAGTGAATGTCAGGTAAGTCTCTGGTACCACACAGGTAAGTGTCTTAGGTAAAGGTGTGGCGTGCTGCCATCTATCGGTTGGTTGAGTAGCTAAAGTTTGCTATATAGAAAATCTGGCAGCTGCTGTAGTACCCCCCTCCTAGCAATTGCTAAGAGAAACGTACAGGTCGACGAATGGAACGTCCAGATCTGGAAACCGGAGTAGGGAGTGGAGGTTCCGCTACTGGAATGTCGATGACTTGATGAGTGTCTGTCTCTGTGCTCAGAATGTCGTTGGGCTCTGCAAGGGTAAATGCAGGCTTTAACCGGTCTACTGATACGATGACATCTTTCCCGTCTTTCTGAATTTTGAAGAATTTATCAGTTCTGTCAAGGACCAAAAATGGTCCATCATATGGTGGTCTTAGCGGTGCACGCACGGCATCATAACGCATAAAAACATGTGTGCACGTTGTCAAATCCTTTGGGAGGAAGAAGCTAGTTCGCTTTTGCACTCTGGTTGGAGTAGGACGTAGCTGAGCCATGGCTTGTTTAATCGATTTAAGGAAGTCTGATGTCTGGAGATCGTTGTCAGTTGATGCAAAAAATTCTCCCGGTAGACGGATTGTTTGACCATACACCAGTTCGGAGGGAGTGCATTTCAGATCTGGTCGAAATGTGGCTCTTAAGCCCAACAAAACTGTTGGGAGTATCTCTGTCCACCGCTCTGTCAGGTATGCTTTCAGGGCAGACTTTAACGTACGATGCCAATTTTCGATAAGGCCATTCGCCTGAGGATGAAGGAACATGTGTGGATGTGCTTTGAACCCAACAAGTTGGCCAACGAGCGAAACAAGCGAGATTCGAATTGACGGCCCTGGTCAGTTGTTATAATTTTGGGTGTGCCAAAACGTGCAATCCAAACTTTGTAAAACGCACTTGCTACCGTCTCAGCTTCAATATTCTTAAGGGGCTCTGCTTCCACCCAACGCGTAAACCTGTCAATAATTGTAAGACAATAAATAAAATTTTGAGAGGTGGGAAGAGGGCCGATTAAATCCAAATGGATGTGAGAGAAGCGCTGATTTTCAACTGGGATATTCTTTATTGGAGCTTTGGTGTGTGTCAAAATTTTAACTCGCTGACATGGAATGCACGTCTTGGCCCACTTATCGCAATCAGCTCTAATATTAGGCCAAACAAAATGGTCAGTGATAAGTTTAATGGTCGATTTACGACCAGGGTGGGAAATGTTATGTAAAGCGTCAAAAACATTTTTTCGCTGAGTTAGCGGGATAAAAGGTCTGATTTTTCCAGTAGATGTGTCACAATAAAGTTCCACAGAGCTATTAGGCATGATGAATTTACTGAGCTTAAGCGATGATGAATTATCTGCTAAACATGTGCTTAAATCTCTGTCCCTACTCTGATCATCAGCGATCTGCTCATAGTTAATTGCCGTGGGACAAGTTATAGATTCGATTCGCGAAAGCGTGTCGGCTGGTATGTTGTCAACCCCCTTAACGTGTCTAATATCAGTGGTGAACTGGCTAATGAAATCTAGCTGTCGCAATTATCGTGGGGAACATTTGTCACTTTTTTGGGAAAAGGAATAAGTAAGTGGTTTGTGGTCTGTATATAAAGTAAAATTACGACCTTCCAGCATGAAGCGAAAATGTTTAATAGCAGAATAAGCGGCTAATAACTCTCTATCATATGCGGAATACTTCTTTTCAGTCTCAGTCAATTTGCGTGAAAAAAACCCTAATGGTTGAAGAGTCGATTCAACACACTGGTGCAACGCTGTGCCAATAGCGAAATCACTAGCATCTACAAATAAAGCAATTTGAGCATTGGGCGAAGGATGAAAAAGCAGAGCTGCGTTAGCGAGCTGACGTTTTGAATCCTCAAAAGCTTTACTGCTCTCATCATTCCACTCAATCTCGCTCTTATCCGCCCTTTTAAAACCTTTTAAGTAAGTACTTAAAAATGACTGAACATGAGCAGCCTGTGGGATATTACGCCAATAATAATTAAGTAACCCCAAATATCGCCTTAGATCCCCTACAGTTTTTGGCTTATCAAAATTCAAGATGGGTGTTACTCTCTCGGGCATTGGTCTTATACCCTGCTCATTAATAAGATAGCCCAAAAAAGACAGTTCCTGAACACCTAAAACGCATTTATCCACATTGATTCGAATGCCATACTCAGAGAGGCGACTAAAAACCATATCTAAGTGCTTAGCGTGCTCTTCCTCAGATGAGCTGCCAATTAATATGTCATCAATGTAGTCGAAAGCAAAATCAAAACCATATAGTACTTCATTCATAAAACGTTGAAATGTTTGGGCTGCACATTTTAAACCGAATGGCATGAATAAAAATTCAAAGAGCCCGAAAGGTGTAGTTATTGCCGTTTTGGGCACGTCATCAGGATGCACTGGAATTTGATGATATGCTCTAGTAAGGTCGATTTTTGAAAAATATTTTTTTCCGTGCAAATTTTGTGCAAAATCATGTAAATGTGGTAAAGGATATCTATCCATCTGAGTTATTCTATTTAAGGCACGATAGTCGCCAGTGGGGCGAAATTCACCATTAGCTTTAGGAACCATATGTAAGGGATTTGACCAATTCGATTTACTAGGCCTACAAATACCCTGTTCCATCATAGTCTGAAATTCCTGCTTTGCGACGGCTAACTGCTGAGGATTTAAACGCCTTGGGCGACTGAAGACTGGTTGCCCATTTGTTATTATCCTATGCACAGTATTATGCTTTGGGTTGGGTGAAGCAGGATATGGGCGAATTATATCCTTGTATTTGTTTAAAATATTATAATTTATCTCTACTAGAGACAAGAGTAATGCTTTTGATGTGACTGTTAATTGTAGTGCCTTTGGAAGTGAACTTAGTGAGTGGATCATATAAACAAGAATTTTTCAAATCAATTAATAATCCATAATGTTTTAAAAAATCGGCGCCGATAATTGGTTTACTAACGTTAGCGATTATAAATGGCCATTTTAATTCGCGTCGTAAATTTAGACTAAGTGTTATCATTTTACTACCATATGTTTTGATTGGGGAATTGCTGGCTGAATACAGTGTTAAATTAGAAGGTGCAACAAAAGACATCTTAGCCGTATACGGCAAAACACAAACATCGCTACCGCTATCAATTAAATAATGTCGGCGAGAAGTAGGATCGTGAATAAAAGGGCGACTTGACGTGTTAACATTGAAATCACATTGCGCCACGTGTGATTTCCCCTCTAGTTTTCCGATTTATTAAAATTACATGGGGGTCGGCATTGCCGTGCCCTATCGGCGAACGTAGCGTGATACCAACACAAACCTTCTTTCATGCGCTTAGGAGTCTGCGATCGATGTCTTCTATGCGTAGAACGGTCCCGCGATCTATGCTCCCGCCGCTGGCTAAAGCGCGATAAATGTTTCACTTGCTCGGTTAACTCCGCGATTTGCGCCTGTAATTCGGAAACCGACGCGTTTTCTTTGTTTTGATCGTAACGACGCACAGTGGAGTATTTGACCCGAAATCCCGGTCAAAAATATTTTCCGATGTAAATATAGTCCGATTGGCTTGAAATTTTTAGATGTTATTGGGTATCACTATGGAATGTTTGGCATTGTAAATGAAGTCTATAGCGTGGACGGTTCATTTACAGAGACACACAAAATAATTCCCTTACATTATAGTCAATGGGGAAAAATCGTTTCTTCTGTATTTTAATGATATCACACTTTTAAACGTGCTGAAATTTATATATATCACTAATGTGTACTAAGGCACTTATTGTGGAATATGGTGTGCATTTAATAGATCATTCATTTACAGGGACACACAAAAGAATATGGCGGAAGAATACATTTAAGTATTGAAGTCTATGACCAATAATTGCTGGAAGTGCGTTTGTAGTTGTGTTGGCGTTTTAAAATGGGACAGCTTTTATTAAATATTTATTGGTGTGGATACATTCTATATATCATATACAAGGATGCACAAAAGTTCTCAAGTACATTTCCATTCACGGAATGGACATTTTTAATTGTGCTATGCGTTTCACTGAGCTAACTTTTAGCATACTATGACCTATGCATACAAATCCATAGCTTAGTTTAATATTTTATATCTTAAAAGCTGACGAAGTGTAAGTTAGATTTTAAGACTTCACATATTAATAAATATATATTTTATAAATATTTTTACAATTAAGAAAAAAAAGAGTCATCATTTAAGAAGAGCACAAAGAAAAAAGAAGCTAAAATATTAATTTACTAAGAAAGACTAATTTACTAAAGAAATTAAAATTAGGTGTCCCTTTTTAAGGACATCGCCCTCGGAAGGGTTAATTCCCCCCTTTTTCCTCTTATATTACACACATGAGTCCCAAGAATTAACTAGGGAACCCTTTTTCAATAAATACGTATATATAATTTGAATGAGATCGGATATTTCTATCAAAGATGTCGAGTTGCGTGCGTATGTACGTATCTACATGTGTGGATATGTACGTACGTGCATACATACAGACATAATATGTAGGTGCAAAAGCTCTCCGGTAATAGTCTGAGCTATAAACCTGCAATACGACAGCAAATATATAGTTCTTATCTCTTCAATTCGGTGGCTGCAAAACGGGGCATTTAAATAGTCAGCCCGAAAAAAATTTTTATAAAAAAATGGCACAAACATGCGCAAGATTTTTTTGCAGAAATTGACACTCAAGACAATAACTAATACGATTATAACTCAAACATGGCGCGGCACATATTTAAAAAGCTTTCGATATGTATAAATTAGAGCCAAAAACGCTTTAAAAATAACCTTTTTACACATTTAATATTTTTTTATTATATTAAACACTAAACTATTTAAATCAACACATGGTTTAACACTAAGCTCTGACCTTTGTTAAACACGTAAGGCATGTTTTGTTTCAATTCAACAATTCATTGAGCCACAAAAAAATATATTTAAACATAACAACAAAGCCAAAAAACAACAAAAAAAACCACGTCTTCTCACGAAGAAACTTCCTCTTCAGCTGAGGCCCGGAGCCACCATATATAACGCAGGTTCCTAAAATAGACATAGATCGATGCACCAATTAGTTAGCTATTAAAAAATATAATTTTTACAATTGTTGACGAAATTTTAATTTTTGCCTTTTTGACCAGGTTTTTGGGTCAAATACTCCACTGTGCGCCGCTGCGTCTCCGCGACTTGTGGAATTGCCACTTCGACGATTTTATCAGCCATCTGCGCGAGTTTATCTAAATTACCTTCCGAAACAGATAAAATGGCTTGCGTTTCTTTCTGCAAACGTTGTATCCATAGTGTTTTAAGAAATTCCTCATTAACTTTTTCCTGCGCGAGCTGTCGCATTTTACGTAAGAGGTGCGATGGCTTTTCATCCCCCAAAACCGTATGCAAGCCGCTATCAGATCTACCAACATTTAGTAAGACTTTTGAGCCAACACGCGATTTCCTCCAATTTTTCGGGAAATATCCTCCCAACGTCCAGTGTAATAGCAAACTGCAATGTCTCCCAGACTTTTTTCCACACGTTCAAAAAAATCTGGCCTAGCTCAGATTTTTCATCCAACATCGAACGTTTCAACGAATCAGAGATAAGCGATTGATACGAGTAGGCGATAAATGTTAACGCCTGGCACGAGTGGAAACTGGTTTTACAGCTTTTTCTCCGAATTTTTCAAAGACAAATGCAAACCTTTGTCCCCCTTTCAACGGGAAAATGTTGGAGTTAAAATCAGCTGAAAAGTTTGTCTCGTCTAAAGTCCGTGTGTCTAATAGCAGCTTTAGCAAATCTTTCACCCGCTTTTGCTCAGAATCCGCGAACTCAGCGATTAAGCGTTTTTTAAGGCTTAAGTACAAATCCGAATTCGGGGGATTTTTCACGATATCGCTCACATAGGAAAGAACTTCCGAATTAAGAGCCGATACTACTGCGTAATACTTCGTAGTATCTTGAGTAATGTTATTTAGAATAAATTGTGCTTCAATATTGATAAACCAAAGGTCAGCCTCTTTATCCCAAAAAGGGGGAAATTTAACAGAGACTTTCTCAACCTGTTGCAAAGGATCGTTTGGCGGCATCGTGAATATGTAAAAAGAAACAATGAACGGAAATTAAAAATAGCCACTTACCTTCAGAATCGGCACATCGCCAACACGTGGGCTCTCCTTTGTACCACAGCTGGCGTAAAATTCAGGATAAAGTCCATAATCATAGCACTAGTAAAGTTAGAACGCAGGACGATCATGAACGCAAGTCTTCTAGTTACGGCGCCGGCGATGTCAGCATGCGTTGTATTCTTTCACAGGGTCACCACTTGGAGGGGCCGTTAGCTGACCTCTCCATTAATCTGATTTTAATCTCATTTAATCAGTGAGATAATTGAATGCACTCGATAAAACAATAAACTGCTAAGGATGACTTTTCATAATATTGTATTTGAACAAAATATTTACATAAAATTAAATTAAATTAACATGAAGAGTTGGTCATGATATACAGCACATCGAGATCGGTCGTACGATCATTACCATTACCAGAGCCGGCAGGTGAGTGAATGTCAGGTAAGTCTCTGGTACCACAGGGGGTTCTCGAACTCCCACACAAAAGGGGAGAAAATACCCATCTCCGCATTTTTCATACTATGCAACTCCGCAATGGGGGTTTAGTTGATATCGCTGAGACCCAGAATTGCTCCGCCCACAGGTTTGAGACGGGGGGGCCGTAGGAAAGTGGAGTATTTGTCCAGCTCTTGGTCAAGCTCAAGTGTCCTTCCTTTTCCTCAAGGTCACCCAGGAAACAGAAGGGGGTTTCTCGGAAGATTTCTCAGATGTCCGCAAGAAATTTTCTCGGAAGAAAGGCGGAAGTTTTCTTTGCAATGCACATGTTGAGGGAATTTGGAGCAGGGAAATTAAAAGTTCAAAGAATGCGTAAAAGATTGTGTTAATGCTTTTTTTTCTTCTTTTATTGAACAATGTCATTAAATAAATTTAAATCATTTTTTTGTTTCTTTTTGTTTTTCCGTGAGTCTTGTCAGAATTAAAATTAACTCGAATCTTTTTAGAAAAATAAGACAAGTTTATTTACTAGTTTATTTACAATGTGTAACATACTGAAAATACCAAAACATAAACATTAATGATTAAACGCATAAACATTAATGATAAAACATTATTGATTATTTAGATCCGGCAATTAGGTAAAATATTAAATTTCATGATATCAGAAATATTTAATAGAGTTTTACATGATTATTACAAAGTATTTACATACATTTTGCTAATGTATGCTATTAACTAATGAAATTAATTATCTAGAGATTTTATAATTTCTACAATTGCTAACTATGATAATTTAAATTTTATTATTTAAAGCATAATCAAAAAGATTAATTGTTTATGAAAGCAAAAATTTTTAGTTGCTATTCTGCATTTCAATAAATGGGGGAGGAGAGTGAGAGGGGACATAAAAATTGACTGTTCCGACTGTAAAAGAAAAAAAAAAATTAAATAATGAAAAATAAAATGAAATAAGATTTTTTATACCCTAATTTAACCCATCCAGGACCAGCAGTATCTTTTACACGAATTTTATTCGTTTAGCACCAATTTTTAGGTGCGTTCATAATTATGTAAATATGTAGCACCTATTGTTGTCATTCAGTCTGTCCGTCTGTCTGTCCGCATGTAACAATGCAAAAACTACCCAACTGAATCGTTTGAAATTTTAAATACATAATTATTACATAATTTTGTCGAGTTGTTTCAAATTTTATCAAATTCGGATGCATAGTTCAATTACAGGGAAAATAAGAAATATTCCGTTACATTATGGTTAATGGGGGAAAATGTTTCAAATGCATTTTAATAGTGTTACACACATTCGAGCGTAATAAATTGATATGAATCTATAAAGTACATATTATAATGTACATTTTGCATAATCTGTTGCAAAGAATATTTGTTACTGATTTACAAGGCCACACAAAACTATTCCATTGCATAATGGTACAGGGTTATAACATTGTTTGGTGCGCATTTTAATTGTAATTATTTATAGTTTTATGAGAGTGATGTATGAGAGTGATATTTTTAAAACTTCGTTTTCATACGAACGCACCTCATTTGCTACGCTTCACATGCAATTTCCAACTTGTTTGTTAATCATTTGACTTATCTTTATAAATCACGGAAATGTCCTAATAAAATCAATTTTAGTTTTCTTTTATATTGGTATCAAATTCAAATAACGTAAGCAGTTTTTCAGGGTGTATATATGCGCCCATAATCCCGAACGGGTCAAGATGTTTCAGTTTTTTATAAGAATTCCATGCCTTCAAAGGCTAAGAAAGTTTACTCTCAAACAAGACAACAAGACTTGCGATCTAAATCTGTCGCGCTCGTCGATTTAACCGTTCGGATTTTTCTGTGGTTTCCTTCGAGTTTTGTTTTAGAGTAAGGTTAGATTTTCTTAGAAAGCCACCTTCTTCCCGCGGCAGGTCTGCTACACTGTAAAAAAAATCTGTAACCTTAGTAATCTAAATTAACCGAAATATCTTATGCTTACTAAAATTTTATGTGTACACTGTACAAGAAAATGATGTCAATCTACAAAACTTGTAAGCAAAACTAAAACCATCTGTAACTTTACAAAAGAATTTACTAAAATTTTGGTAACTTTACTAAAATTTTATCTATAATGCTCGTTATCGTCACTTAAAAAGTTCTTGGAATACAATTCTACTAGAAAAATTTTTGTAATTTTCCCAATTTTTTTTTACAGTGTAGTGTAGATAATCGGACATAGCAATAATATCAACACACCATATGTATTTTAATGATGAAGCATTTCTTTTGTATTACACGAGTGAATTCTTATTTCACAGTGTTCAAAATATATAGTTCGAAGCTCATTTTGATTAAATAAAGCTTTTTCATCTCTGAATTTTTCGGCGTGCATCACTCAGTCAAGACATACTTAATAAATATTTCTTTAATTGCACCATGCTTAACAAAACATCCACACGTGTAGCACAAACCGTAATTTTATGGGAAAAATATGTTTTTTTTTTTTTTTTTTTTTTTTTTTAATAGTTATCACTTTAGTTTTTAACAATTATTTTTCGACAAGTTCAGTACTTATCAATTATTTCTTGTAACTTTTTTCCGCTCATTTTTCCCGTTGTCACTTTTTTTCTAGTCACTTTTTTCCGTTTACCGATTTCGAAAGAAATACTACCAATTACATTCTTCTCTATGTTTGAATTTTGTGAAAATGTTTTGCTGATCTACATCGAGTAAAACCCTTTGAACCCTTAGAAAAGATGAAGTTATAAATTGTTACTGACAAATTTGATTTTCTTGAGAATTGACGAATTCTTAAAATATCAAATCTAGTTAAATTTATCAAATATTATTTACAACTATATTGATAATTCTTTGATAAAATCCGCTCTTACAGAAAAAAATAAATAGATAGATAAAAAATAAAAAGCGAAATAAAGGAGGGGGGGGGGGGAGAAGTTGAAGGAAAAAACATTAGTTCGTAAACTTACAAGATATCATATCTCTTAAATTTATTGTAAATCATTTTATTGTTATCTACACATTCATATTGGCAGGTTATTGACAGGACCAACTCTTGCAGCAAAAAAACAAAAAACAAATACGACTTCAAAAATTATTATTGCATTAACATGATTCTGACAGCTGTTTCAAGAAGATGGAATTAAAAACTCGTCAAAAGCGGTCAGATAAAATTATTAAAACTGGGTTTTCTCGATTTTTTTTTTTTATGTTGCTTTTGTTCGGAGAAAGAGTTTTAACTTCAAAGTATGCCTTTGTCTGTAGACAAAACCAGTAAGGATGCCAGTAAGGAATTTGATAAGGTACATTCCTGCATTGCTCGTTTTTCGCTTTTTCACTTTTTGGTTGCAAGCATTTTTTATAAAATTACTCTCGCTTTCGAAGCTGGTTCCGATTATGGAAGTGACATTCTAAAAAAATATCTGCAACCAAAGTCTAAAAAGTGAAAAGCAACGATGTAGGGATGTACCTGAACTATCCAATTATATATATATATATATATAAATACTTTTACTAATATAACCGAAGTAACTCAGATATTACACAACAACAAGCCAATGAATCCAGTATTTTTACAGTCATCCTATTAAAAATCATTGAAGCGTGAAGTGATAGAGAAGCAGGCCCGTAACCAGACGGGGGGCAGGTGGGGCTGAGCCCCCCCTAGCATCCTCTAGAGCCCCCTCTAACGATTTCTTTACTTTCTACCCTTTTTTTTTTTTAACATAATCCATATTTTAACTTTTCTCAAAAAAAAAAAAAAAAAAAAAAAAGTAAGAGAAATTTTTTTAGATCTTTTAACTGCCTTGAATAAAATGGGTATACGCCTAGAATTTTGTATTCGGAACCTTATTAGATTAGTTGTTTTCTGTTATCTTGCTAGCGGTATAATGCATTTCTCGAAACACATTTTAAAGGAACCTTTCTCCTGAAAAAAATTAAGTCCAGATGCACTAACTGGTCACCACATGTGTTAGTACATCGTTATATTTTCAAAGCAACTATCTTACGCAGAATGAATGGAAATGGACCATGGTGTTCAAATTGGCCGATAATTAGTCAAGCGATGTTCAAAATCTTGACTAAGGCATAGTCATTAAAAACCCATGTTTCTAAATTTTAATGGTTTGCTTGTTTCAATACGTAATTATCAGTAGATTTAGTTAACGATGAAATATCACTTGGAAACAGAACGTTTGAAAATTAAAAAGATAAAAAATGTCAATTTATACACGTGGAATAAAAAAAAGCCAGTAATTGTTTCATGTTATGGGTTACAAGGGTGTGCATTAGAAAAAAAAAGTTTATTTTATTTTATTTTTAGTTATTTTTTTATTTCATTTTTGTTTGTGTGTTAAATGAAAACATTTTTTTTTTTTCAATTTGTCATATAACAATAAAAAAAAAATTGAGCAAAAAAACATGATTAAGGTTAAGTTTATTATAAGATTACGACAAAAATATCTGCAATTATTTGATGTATGAAATATTAATAAATAACTATAGTGTTAGACAATAAAATATTAAAAAAAATTTATAAATTACGATTTGCGTTAGTTAAAGATATTAAATGTAGGAAATTAAAATAAGAATAATAAATTAAGTTTCATTAAGTATGTAATTTCTACCATAACATATGCAAAAAATTCTGTTAATTTTTAACTAAAAAATAAACTTTTTTTTTTATCAAAAAGAAAACCGATTTCAAAAACTATTGCAAAGTATTTTTTTTTTTCATAATACAGTCGAGTCTCTCTGTAACGAAATTCTATACATCGAATTTCTCTATATAACGAATTTTTAGTGGGAACGGTCTCCTTTTCGCATGATTACATTAAAAACAGTCTCTATATAGCGAAATATCTATTTCCATATAACGAATTTTTTCATAAATTGGTTTTAATTTATTTAGTTTTAAAAAGCTTCGAAATCACATGGAATCAATTTTCCATCACTCTTTTTTGATTTATCGTCAGTGCTGAGTTTTTTTATATATTACTTCTCTCCTTGTCCTTTAAATCCATTTCCACATCCTTCTCAAAACAGAGCCAAATGGATTGATACACATATAAGAGAGGAATCAATGAGAGACACATAAGTGATTCCTTCAAATGAAGGGAAATGTTAACAACAATTTTTCATTCCTTGCTAAAATTTGAGCATTTCTTTTTGAGAGCGTAACAACTTTAAAATCAAAACAACAAAAAATTGCAGATTTCTTCGTCTGAAATTAATGCAAGTCGTCCTTATTTGATTTTCATTAAATTTTCAAATAAATGTCTGTTCTCTTTTTTGAAACAGCTTAAATAATTAAGAAATAAAATGTCAGGTTAATATTTACTTTTAAACATTTCAAATTCTTAATTCAAAAGATCAAAAATAATATTTTTTTCAAATTTCACACATTAAATACGATTTTTAACATCATTCTCTATACATCGAATTTCTCTATATAATGAATTTTTTACTGGAACGGTGATTTCGTTATATAGAGACTCGACTGTAATTAATAAGACATTAAATTAAGAGCATTGTATTTACCATGTGTATTATTAATATTTATGTACATTAATTTGATTTTTTTGGAGTCGGTGCCAATCTAACCAAGATAAAAAATAATTGTCCTTTAAAAATTATAACAAAATTCAGCAAAAACATTGCGAAAATAAATTTAATTTTAAATCAATCAACTCTAACTTAGAATCCTATATTTTAAAATCTGTGTGTTTGGTTGGTTCCTCCCCCTCTCCCCATAATGGCCAATACAAACGCATTATTTCATACTAACCATAGTTATAGTTGCTAATCTTACTTGAAAATATACATTTAAACACGTGAGATAAAATGTTACAAAAATGGTAAGATTACAATTTTTAAACTAAATATTAAATCAGAAAAAATTTCATAGATAATTCGATATGTATCTATTAAACACTTATATTGAACTTGGCTGGACTTGCATAGACACCAAAAAGTCAAATTAATGTACACAAAAATAAATATAATAATGCGCATGGTAAATACGCATTCTCTTAATTTAATTTCTTATTAAATATATTGTGTAAAAATAATATTTTAAACCTTGCAGTAATTTTTCAAAAAGGTTTTCAGAGTTTCCCCCAGAGGGTTTCAGAGAGGCGCTCCGCCCCTCCTGCCCTTTGGTTTAAAAAATAGCGCCCCTCTTGCCCCTCATCCAAAAAGTAGCGCCCCTCTTGTCACTCATTCAAAAAAATTACGCCCTTCTTGGCCCACATTTGAAAAAACGCAGCCCTTCAGCGATGAACCGAACGCGCTATAGCGCATAAATTACTCAAAAAATCGGCTCCGGAACGCAAAAAATAGCTCTCACGCGTACCTTGGGACGGGTAATTTCGTCAAAAAATCGCTAAAAACGGCAAATTTCGTTAAAAATCTCGAAATAACTACTAATTTCCGTCAAGATTCGTGAAAAAAAGGACTAATTTCGACACAAAATTCCCAAAAACGGCAGATTTCCCCAAAAGATCATGGAAAAACGACAAATTTCTTCCAAAAATCGCGATAAAACGGAAAATTTTGTCAAAGGATTCGCGAAATACGGCAACTTTCGTCAAAAAAACGCGATAAAACGACAGATTTCGGCAAAAGATTTGCGAAAAAAAAGGCAAATTTCGTAAAAAAATCGCAATAAAACGTAAAATTCTGTGAAAAGTTTCTTTTTTCGCGATCTTTTCACGAGATTTGTCGATTTTTCGCCATTCTAAAACAATAATAGCCGTTTTTTGCGATCTTTTAACAAAAACTGCTGGATTTTGCGATCTTTTAATATAATTTGCCATTTTTTTCGCGATTTTTTAGCAATATATGCTGTTAATTGTTATCTTTTAACAAAATCTGCTGTTTTTGCGATCTTTTAACAAAATTGGCCCTTTCTTAGCGATCTTTTAACAACATTTGCCGTTTTTTCGTGATTTTTTAACAAAATTTACCCTTTTTTTTGATGAAATTTCTATTTTTTTTACGACTTTTTGAACCACTAGATTCTAGATTCAACTCTATAAAAGTGCCCTTAAAAAAAAAAAGTGCCCTGAAGAATGTAAAAAGTGCCCTTTTCAGAACAGTAGCGCCCTGCCCCTTTTTAAACCTGGGGGAAACTCTGGGTTTTATTTTTGATTTTAAAAAAAGTATTTATTTTCCGATGATCATGAAGTATTTTGCATTTATTAATTTCCTTATAGAAAAATTCCGTTATAGAGAGATTTTACACTCTAGACACTATAGGCAGACCCATTTTATCAGTTTTTGCTATATTTAGTTTGCTTAAGACATAGATTGTTAAAAAATGTTAGCCCCCAGAAAATTTTCAGAGCCCCCCCTGGCATGTCTCGCTGGTTACGGCCCTGTAGAGAAGGCATATTACCAAAATCATGAAATGCAAAATGATAAATAGACATTAGAAGGCTCTCTTATTAATATATGTATATATATATATTAAATGTCGAAATACAAACGAAATATTGGAAAATAACCTCTTCATAGGTTCAGCATTAGCTCGCGAGTGTCTTTGTCTGCAGGGACACGAACCTTTACACAATGGGATGAACATCCTAACTATGACCTTAAATGCCTAAATTATAATAATTTGTAAAGCTGCTACTATAGTAAAAGCTATGCTGAAATCTGTCAATGATTAATTTATTACGTTCTTCTTGCCCTTTTCATGACACCATCGAATTTCACACACGGTGACAGAATGTGTTTCTGTGGGAATTTCTTTAAATTATCTTCATTATTGTTAATTTAAGAACAAAACTAGGACTTCGCTTACAACGAACCTGGTTTCACCAATAAATATCTATAAATATTATTTGCTATCTAAAATAAAAATTTGTATCTATATTTTTAAGGACACTGTGTGTAGTTTATAAGTTTATTATTACAAAATCTTGATATCAAAAGGAAAAAAAAAAGGAGGGAGGGGGGGGGTTGCTAGCATGAGTAAAATATATCCTTAAATGTTTCCTTTTAATTTTTTTTCGTATCTTAAATTGATTCCTGAAAATATTTGAATACCTTTTGTACACTTAAGGGGCTGTGCATATATAACATTATAACTGTTTGGTAATTTTGGACTCCTTCCTCCCTTCCAATATCATACGCATTCCTCCCCCCCCCTCCCCGCGCCCCTAATGATACCGTTATCAATGTCTATACAAAAATTCGATTTTTAGAATATATTTCTTTTATTTGGAGTGACATACAAAACTTGCTAAATTTATTTTTCACATAAAGCCTATCCCCACCTCTCTATGTATATGTTTATGTCTCTTCATAAAAACGAATTGGTGTTCGAATTTAAAAGATAGTTTTAAATGAAATAATATGGTTTAGGAAAAACATTTTCTACTCATTTCACAGAAAAAAAATCTCTTTTTGTTATTTTAAATATATTATTGGCAAGTTTTTTATGTATTTTAGGTGAAATTTCCCGTTTAATTCAAATTCACAAAAATTTCTACTTTATTTTTAATGCTTTCAAATATAACACCTATATACTGTGTATTAATCACACAATTTTAAAGTAATCTTTAACTTTGCGGAAGTGAGGGGGAGAACTTGACGTCAATGAATTAGCAATTTTGTTCAAAAAAAGAAGTCAGTCAAGTTCCAAAATTTAGCCAATGTAATAGCTGCATCTTTACACTTTGTCTACTTGCTCCTCCCCCAAGTTTAGCTACCAAATTTCTAAACTTCTGGTCAGTCGATGATTAAGTCGTCTGTAGTTGATGCGAATATTTTTCTTTACCGTTACCCTTAAATGCGATTATGGAGGAAATAAATCAAGTTAAAATAATGGATAGCCAACGAGGCAAAACATTAGTTTTGTATAGTGGGCATAAATTTTATAAAGCATATGAAACGATAGAAGGGAGTACATGGCGGTGTATACAAAAGAAATGTCGTGCTAAAATTTGCTTAAATGACAACATGACAACCATTTTGAAAGAAGATGGAAGTCACAATCATGAAAAAAACCAGCATCTAGAACGAGAAATATTTTCCAATTCGTTGAAAAGAAAAGCTACTGAAGATTTGTCTCAAAAGCCGCATAATTTAGTTTTTAAAGAAATGGAAAGAAACAGAGATCTCACTGATAACTTTACAACAGCAGATTTAAAGTGTGTAAAAGCGAACATCTACAGAGCCAAAAGGAAAAACATCCCACGTTTGCCGAAATCCCAAGAAGAAGTCCACGAATCATTAAATGAAATAAGTATAATTTCACATAAAGGAGAAAACTTGCTTCAAATAAATGATCATGATAACAATTTGATCGCCTTCTCAACAGAAACGAATTTAGAATACTTGAGTACGAAAAGCAAAATATTCGGCGATGGAACATTTACTTACTGTGTGAAACATTTTTATCAACTTTTCACAATCCACACGTTAGAAAATGGAAATTACATACCATTAGTTTTTTTTCTTTTGCCAAATAAAGAAATTTCTACATATGAAATTATGTTTAGGCATTTGAAAGAATTGTGTGTCAATAAAAACATCAACTTTTCTCCTACAGAACTAGTTGTGGATTTTGAATGCGCGATTCATGAGGCAGCAAAACGGATCTGGCCTGCAATAAACATAGTTGGGTGCAGATTCCATTTGGCTCAAGCTTGGTATAGAAATATCCAAACTAAGGGATTAAGTAATGAATATAAAGATCCAAATTCCACAATTGGCAAATGGTTACAACAATTATTTGGGCTTCCTTTTTTGGATTCCGATGAAGTGTTCGAAAGTTTCGTTGACGATTTTATGTCGATTGAGCCATCAGATGCAAGAGTGAGGAAATTCGCGGATTATTTAGACAAAACTTATATGTCAGATGAAGCCAAATTTCCTCCTAATGTATGGTCCTGTCCCAGCACAGAATCAGAACGAACGACGAATGCCTGTGAATCATTTCATTCGTACTACAATGCTCAATTCACATCGCCACATCCCAGCATCTTCACGTTTGTTAATGTTCTAAAATTGATTCAAAGTGATGTCTATGTTCGTCTGAATAGTGTTCATATGATGAAAAAATCAACAAACTTACAATTTAAGAGGAAGAAGGATGCTCTGGAAAAGGCATTAGAAAGTTATAAAACTAAGAAAATATCGAGAATTCAATTTTTAAAAATTGCCTCTCACCATTATAAGAAAAAAGGGTAATATCTTCTATTTAGAATTCACACTAGTCATGTAAAGCAACTAGAATGTTAATACTGTGGGAGCGTTGTTTATAGATTTCTATCTCGCATCTTAATACTTTATTATTTTTTTTTTCCATTGGATAAGTGAGGTTGGCATTTTTTTGGTGCGTTTGTAGTTTTTTCAATTTTGGCTTAATTTTTTTCATATGAAGATAATTTCACTTTCAGATCTTGTTCTAACCAAATTCAAAAGTAGAATTATTTTCATATAAAAAAAAACTGCAATAAAAATTGAAAAAGTATAAACGCACAATAAAATTTACCGACTTCATATTCCTTATGCAAAAATCATTTAAAAATATTAAAGTGAAGGCAAGAAATCTATTAACAATCTTTCCAAATTATTAACATTAACTTGAGCGTTTCTTTCGTGACGAGTGTGGGCTCTTAAGAGGCTAGTTCAGTCACGCGAAAGCACCCACTCGTTAATTTTATTCCATTGAGATACATATATTTTTAAATATAACTTTGGATTTCAATATTTTTAAAGGGTTTTATATTGCATTGGATAGCTGAGATAAGATCTCTACAAATGCTGTTTTTCAATTTTTCGATTCTGGTTGCCGATATTTTTATTTGGGATGGTTTCATTTTCGAAACCGGTTTCGAAATTGAAAGTATCTTAAATACAAATACAGGAAAACAATATAAAAAAATAAGGAACCATCTTTGTAGAGACGACCTCAGCTATCCAATGCAAAATAAAATCCTTTAAAAACATTGAAATACAAATGAAATATTAAAACAAAATCTGGCAATGGATTAATATTAGCGAGCGAATGTTTGCGTGTGATTGAAAATATTACGCAGCATTACATTGTTTATAACTGTGTTTTATTAATTAATATTATATAGTCGCTTTGTATCTTATGTGTTTCATTAACTAATATTGTATTATAACTGTATCTTATGTGTCTTATTAACTAATATTGTATTATAACTGAATATCTTATGCGTTTTATTAATAATATATTATTATAATGTGTTATGTAACCCAGATTTTTTTAATGTAAATATTCTAATATTCCAAAAAAATAAATAAATAAATAAATAAAATAAAGTAAAAAAAAAAAGGGAGATGTATTGAGCCAACCTCCACGTGGTATCTCCTGGGTAACGCTAATAGGCTCAAAAATACACAAATAAATGCAAATATATTTTCTTGCAGAACCAAATGTTTACCAATCGTATTAAATTATGGTTTTTTTCTTTTTCTTTTCTTTTTTTTTTTCAAGATAAAAATAAAAAGCTTAATTAGTGATAAAAGATAAACAATTAAAGGATTAATACAAAAATAAAAAATTCCATTTCATAGTAACTATAATTAGGAAAAATTAATATAAATCTTCTAAAAATTAATAGTGTAAATCTAATTTGATAAAAATGTTCAGATTTTTTTATGTACAAATCAGAATGCCGGTATAGGTGGTTCGAGTGGTTCCTCGCATCTTGCGCCGTAGATAAGGGTATGAGCAGCCTTCACTGGCGCCTAACTTCATTATTATTTAATGTACGGATACGATATACATTACTCTTCAAGCTCTGATGGGTGGATATTTTGCTTTTAAATTAAACTAGTTGGATGTGGCAATCCCAAAACTTTCTTTTATCTCATACGTACATTTTAATTTTCAAAATTTAATTACACATGTTAATGCGTTAGTATTATTAATTCAATACTATACCAACTATGATTTGCATCTTAAATTTCTGCTTCTGTCAATTAATCGGAATAAAAATAAGTTCCCGTATCTGCACGAGCCGATGAACAGTAGAACGATGGTCAGATTTTTTTTAATTCAGGAAGGATCTACTCGCTACAATAATAATAAAAAAAAAATCATAAACAAAAAATTTAATTTAGTTCTATGCAAAACTTCATGCACCTTTCTGTGTTAAAATACTGAAAATAGCACAAAAATCACTATTGCAGCGCCTCCTTCAACGGATTATTTTCAAATTCAAGGAGGACCAACTAGCCATAACCATACACTTACACAAAAAATTTGGTTCAATTTGATGCATAACTTCATATACTTTTAGTCCGCACGACATTGAAAACGGCGCAAAAATGGTTATTGCAACGCCCTCTTCCGGCGGAATATTTCAAAATTCAAGGAGAACCTTGCTTGCCACAGCCAAAAACATTCACAAAAATTTTGGTTCAATTCTATGCATATCTTCATACACTTTTGATGGTAGAATGGCGATATACGGACAGGCAGACAGACAGAAATTTTGTAGAAACATGTTTTTTGGAATCTCTGATCCCTAAAACGTGTAAATCCGTGAAAAACCGGAAGTCTAAAAAAAATTCGATTACAATACTTTCTTCTACTGAAGATAGAAGAAAGTAAGAATATGTATATTTTCAATCAAATTCATTTCTTCTTAAAACGAATAACACAGATTAATAGAGTAGGAGATTTGAGTCCTCCTTTCCATATCTGTGAAGCAGCACAACATTCTGCAAATACCTAGAAACTTTTTCGAAACCATAATAAAGAACAAGAAATAAAAATGTGAAGCATGTATTATGTAACACATTCCATCATTTTATCACTAATTAAGATTTTTATTTCACTTTGGAAAAAAAAAAAAAAAATTAAATAAGATTTAAAAAAAAAAAAAAAAAAAAAAAAAATCGAATTGAAACTCATAAGTTTTGAAAAAACTTTTAAGTAGCATTTCTTGTGTATTTTTGGGCCTATTAGCATTGTTTCAGACAAGTTTTTGATTTCATTTTCCTATAAGCTGTTTTTATCAAAATCATCATATCAAATCATATTAAAGTTTAATAGATTATCCATTAGGTTAAGTAGGCTGAAGTATAAGGGTCACAGAAGAAAAGAAGCACCGAAGGATAAAATTTTCTTTCCTTTTTTTCTTCATATTACATGGACAAATATATAATGATAAAGACAAATGGTGTAGAATTGCAATAATTGATGCAAGCAGTGTATACATATACACATATTTTATTATTTACTGGTATTCTAATTGTTAAATTTGTTTGAAAATAACTATTTTGTTTCAGTTTAATTATTTAATTCTGGTTCTAAATACAGTTCTACAAACAATTATATCCGTTACTTTTTATGGGGTGTCCATTATTGGTGCAGAGAATGTCCATTATAGGGCCAGAGTGTGTCTATTACTGAACTTTTTTGTGTTTTGCTATATTTCTGTTACTTAAAATTAAATGTGAATACATATCGAGAAATGAGATTACAAGAATGGTTAAATATTATTGTTTGATTAATATAACGTTGAACTAATAAGATGAGGCAATCTCAAAACTTTCTTTTGTTTTGTGCATGTTAATACTTCCTGAAAAATACAGCATGGTAGTGCCACCGGTTAGATGGCTTAAATTAAAATCTATTCAGCAACAACTTATGTCAATTTATAATGAATTTGAAGTTCGATGAAAATCCGTGCTTTAATTATTGAAATAGAGTTATTGCAAAATCTTGAAAGAAAAAAAAAACTTGCATAACAGCGCCACATGTTGGGTGATGTACTCTAAAAATTAGTCACGATCAATTATTTATTGGGTACTAGCTAAATCTAAAGTTTGATAAAAATCTGTGCATTAATTCTTGAGGTGCATTTATTATGAAATCCTGAAAAATGCAATATATCAGTGCCATTTTCAGGGCGATTTACATCAAAAATTAAACAACACTATCTATAGCAGTAGCAAAACATAATCAGCACCATGTTATATCAAATACTAAGTAAATCTAAAATTTTATGAAAATCCATGCACTAGTTTTTGAGGTATGGCTATTGTGGAAATTGTGAATAGTGCAGCATAGCAGCGCTACCTGTGGATCTATATGCACCAAAAACTAATCGGATCAAGTTTATATCAAGGTCTAACAGAATTCAAAGTTTTCTGAAATTCTATGCTTTAGTTCTTGAGGTATAGTGCCCGCAAAATTTTTGTCATATACAGACTGACAGACACACATTTTATAAAAACAATTTTCGGATTATCTGACACCTTAGACGTATAAATTCGTCAAAAACCGGAATTTGACAATTTTCACGAATCCAATACTTTCTTCTTGTAAAGATAGAAGAAAGTAAAAGTAATATTGATTGATTAAGATTACGGTATTTTTCCCCCTTATAGACATTTTAAAACTATCATATATTTATGGGGCTACGAATGAAAACAAACACAAAGGAAAAGATTGGAATAAAATATTTTAGCTTCTTTCTGTCAATAATCGAATTTAATTCATATATAACTTTAAGAGTCCTGTCCCTGCCCGCGAAGACACTCGCGAGCTAATGCTATTCCTATGGGGAGGCATTTTTCTAATAACTCTTTCGCATTTTGACATTTTTGTCAGGTCTGAGTAAACATCTGCCACAGATTGGAATTTCCGTTATTTCTATATCTTAATCTTTTATGTATTGTACCGGCTGTGTACTGGAATTTTCAAGGTGACATTCTTTCTTTGTTGAAGGGAGAATTGACAGGTGATCATGTACAGGTGGTGAGTGAGAAAGAGAATATTGCCGAGAGGCGTGTTCATCCGTCAGCGATGTATGTGAATGATGAGCAAACAAGGAACATGTCACGAATCAAGAAAGCAATGTGGAATGCGTCCAATGAAGAAGCTCCACAGGGGGGTGTACATTGGGGAAGGCAGTGATTTAAGAAGGTCAAGTCTTGTCTGAGTTTTGAGTAGTTTGTAGCTGGGCTCGTACCTAGGGAGAAGTGTGGGACAAAGGTCCTAGTGTGCAGTTCGTATCTGGAGAGCAAGGGACACAGACGCCCTGGTGTGTAGTGTTCTGGGCCGGATAGCGTAAGCCGAGTATCCATGTGTTGGGAGATTCGAAATTGATCTCCAGTAAAGTGAATCTAACGTGCATTGAGTGTGAGGGAGAAGGTGTAATTTGAACAGTACACAGCCAACTTTTTACGGTATTTAATTTAATGTTGAACCGGATCATCTATATCCGAGTTGTAATTGCATATAATTGTAAATAGCGTATTTCTTGTGTACATATAGTATAAATAAACTGTTAGTTCAGTTAATTGACAGCGTCAGTGTTCATTTACACAATCCTCACAGTGGGTGACCGATATCTATACTAATAAAATCCGTGCGCCTCTGTCTGTCTGCTTGAAGCCGATTACAGTTCGCAACGCGGGCGAGTTGGAAGTCGCGAGAGGTGTCTTTCGATTGGAAATATTCCGGGGAAGTAATTTCGGGCATTTTCGAGACCGTGGGACCAAAATTAAAAAAGTTATGAATTAAAAACCCCTTGGGAATCGGAACGAAAAATATCTCAAATCCCAAACGGCGCTCAAACGGAGCTCCGAGGCAGAACACTGCGCTACCTTGCGGTGAAGAACCTGAAGTTTTCCCCTTTGGCTAAAAGAAGAAACAGCCGAAAACCGCTTTTTCTACCGGCGCTAATTGCGTTTTTTTTGCGCGTTTTTTCTTAAACCATCATGCAGACAGTTTTTAAAGTAGAAAAAAAAACTGATTACATATTCAGAATCTGCGTAAAAATCTGCTTCTGATGAACTAAAAAATACGAAAAAATGTCTTATGGGCACGTAGTGCCCACCGTGCAAAACCAAATATTTTTAACGGGACTATGGGTGCGAAGCGACCATAGCTCCGATCCACAATCTTTTTTTTTTCAAGTGCACGTGGCCCACAGCGCGAAATCACATATTTTTAACGGGACCATGGCTCTTTAATTTACTTTTTTTTGTGCTTGAGGATTCGAACACCAAGACTTGCTTATTAAATGAATTTTTTTTGCTTATTATATACTGCTTAATACCGAGGTTCGTTTGGAAAAAGTGGCCCAGCTAGCGGGCGTAGCTCGCTAGTCACCTAATAATATCGGTGGTGGCAGCTATAACTACCACGGACTTTCTTCAAAGTTGTGCGGGCTGAAAGGAACGTCCGACAATTTTTAATTTTTTTTTTTTTTTTTTTTGTATAAGATAGCCGAGGTCCCTCTCACGATCGCTTCTTGATTACTTTTTCGATTTTGGACGCAAGTATTTTTTATAGAGATACTTTCATTTTCTGAATCGGTTCAGACAGTGAAAATAACTTTATAAAAAATATCTGCGATTAAAATCGATAAAGTAATCAAGAGGCGATCTTGAGAGGGGCCTCAGTTATCCAATGCAAATAAATAAATAAATAAATAAAAAATAAATAAATAAATAAATAAATAAAATAAAAATAAAAAAAATTAAAAATGTCTAAATGCGAAAGAGTTACTAGGCTCTTTATGCAGTATTATCCTATTTATTTCAAATTTTGGATATACGTTTATTGTCATAAGGCGTACCGCTGATTAGTATGTGGATTGAATGATTAAGTATAATCGGAGAGAATCGGGGATCAATTCCCCTCCTTAATTAATTTTTCGAGGCACATTATTCCTTGAAAAAATAAGGATGTAATGTACAGTTAGTGTGAATAGCCCCTCCATCAAATGGGAAAAGCAAGCTTCTCCCCTTGAAAGTATTCCCTGAATGGACTGCTGTATCCCTCCCTATTTTAACTACATTCTTTAGTTTATACGTCTTATCATAATGAATCTGCATCCAAAATTTGAAGCAAATCAGATAATTCTGTGTAAAAAACCATTTATTTATTTAAGGAGGGAGGTTATTAGCCATGTTCCCCTCTATACTTAGCCATTAAACCCTTAAAACTATTCAGAGATTCACTTTATGAGAAAGAACCTATATCCAAAATTTGTAATGCATCGGTTAATTATGCATAAAAAACAATTTTTCTAGTTTAGAGGGGGGGGGATAATCGTCCGCCCCCCTTTTTAATTAGAAAAAGAACCCCATAACTAATGAGAGATACGCCTTATCATAATGAGCCTATAACCAAAATTGAAGCAAATCAAATAATTCTGCGTAACAAGCTATTTATTTAATTTAATACGAGTTATCTCCCATTCCCCCTTTCATACTTAGCCATTAAATCCTCAAAACCTTTCAGGGATTCACTTTATCAGAAAAAAAATCTACATCCAAAATTTGAAATACATCGGATAATTGAGAGAAAAAAAAAAAAAAAAAAAAAAAAAACAGTGTTTACAGTGTATTTTTAAGGATATATTCAAAAAATAATTTTCCACCCTCAACAGCTCGAAATTTTCTGATACATTTTCAAACTCGTTTTCAAAAGTAAAGACATGAAATTTGTGAGGGGATTTTTTGAAGAGATGTGTCCGTGTGATGTCATTTTTCTCTCAATTCATTAGAATTTGATTTTTAAACAATCACGTTTTCAATATGACCCTTTTTTCGTCCCCAGATCTCTTGCTTCGGAAAATTCAACTCAAAATATCCACTCTAACAGTATTTTTATGCATCTTTTTCCCTTTTTATCAAAAAAATTGACATTGTGTGGCCAAATGTGTGGTTTTTAAATAAGAGACAATGTCAGTTTGAGAGCAAAAATAGATTTAAAAATAAATCAGAAAATAAGTTGTTTGGATTGGAATACATTCTTACAATCATAAAATTTTATAAATGGCTATTAATACATAAAATTAAAAATTTTCCACTGCTACCAAAATGTTGCAAATTTTGCAAGAAAATAAGGAACCTATAAATTTGTTAATTAAAGCCAGCTCTTAGCATCATGTTCATTGAGATTTTCACTTATAAAGAGCAGAACTTGAGAATAATTTTTTTTTCTGTATGATTGGTTTGATTATGAGTGTCAACAAAAATGCAAAATTATAAAACATGCAAGGCGAAATTGTAAAAAAATAATAAAAACTATATTTTATTGGTTATTTTTATTGAAATTTAAAAAATATACAGGGGTGTCTATTACTGGCACATCTACCCTACATGAAATTTGAAAATGAAATAAGAAAGGAACGAATTAAACAAATAAAACAAGTCATTTGGATAAACATACCTATATTTTATGTAATTAATCTATTTCGTTACATGGAAAGTAAATATTTTATTTGTCACACATTTTGTATTCCCAAAAATTTTGCATATTTAAATCAAAAAAATATCTTAGGCCTAAAAACAATAATATTTGCAAACTGCTTTAACATGCAAAACATGTCAAAGTTAGAAAAGAGAGGGGATTGAAAAATGACATCTTTAAAACTAAATTGCATGCTTCTAAAAAAAAAAAAAAAAAAAAAAAAAAAAGAAAAGAAAAAGAAAGAAAAAAAAGAAAAGAAAAGAAAAGAAAAGAAAAGAAAAGAAAAGAAAAGAAAAATTACAATTTCCAACAGAAGTGCTTTATTTGTTTTTATATACAATTGTATGTTATTTGAAATACGCAAACATTTAACGTCAGAATTCAAAAAATAACAAATTAAAAAATCAGACAGTCATAGGCAGTGAAAGCAGTAATGTTCGGAAATTGTATTCTTTCACGCTCATTTTTCAACGTCAAAGCATAAAATTGATTGGCTTGACTACTTTAGCGAGTGGAATCTAATAGCATTTCTGTTTCTCGATAAAAAAAAAAAAAAAAAAAAAAAAAAAAAATACTTACATATTTATAAGCGTTTCTTGTCGCATTAAGACAAATTTTTCCCCTTCTTCGCACTGCTTTGTCTTGAATTCAGTTCAAAACACCCGCTTTGACAAATATTTTACGAAAAACTTTTTCCAAAAAATGAAAACCCTCATTCGATGTCATTATTACAGAATAATAAAATCTGCCAACTTATTTTCTCTAATGAAAAAAATTAAAAAATGCTTAAAATAAGTATTTCTAAACTTAATTTCTTAGGATTGTAAAGAATAAAATATCTATGCGTAGCTATGTTAGTAGTTGTAGCGTAGTTGTAGCGTAGCTATGTTTTTAGGCGCCCGGGGCCAGCAAGAAATTTTGCGCCCCCACCCCAATATAAATATATAACAATTTCTCTCAATTTGGCGCCCCTAGGCCTCGGCGCCCGGGGCGAACGCCCCCCCCCCCCTTAGCTACGCCACTGGAATAAAATGCAGCAAGTTAAAAAAAAATGTTTTTATCAAGCGTATAAATTATTTCATTTTAAAATTATATTTTACTAAATCTAATACATTTGCAGTCTCGAAATTTTTTTAGAGTAATTCATTAAGATCGATCATTGATGAATGTCAGAATTCATTAATAACTCGTTATTATCATTTTATTTAAAGTGATCATAAAAAGTATAATGAATTTCTGCTACTGTAAGAGTAAATAACTATCGTCATTGTGTTATTTCACATTCTTCTTTTGCAAAAATACTTGTCTAAAATTCGAGCTAAAGAAGAATGGATGAATGATTGTAAAAATGTTAAGCACATTTGACTTCATATTTCTTCATTAATAATAAATTATTGCATAGGTTTGCTGCCCTTTTTAAATGGCAATAAATTAGATTGATATTACTGAAAATTCTAAATATATGTTTAATTTGAATGTAAAATTATTTTTACTGAACTAAAAAATGAATTCACTTTTTTTTTTTTCATTTATATAAAGTTATCATGCATCAACTTACTCATCATTTAAATGAAGCATTGTTAATGCGGGAAAAAAAGAAAAAAAGAAAGAAAAAGAAAACAATTTAATATTTGGTTTATAAATAATCGTAAACAAAATATTTCATTCTTAAAAAATATCTTCGGAATGGCTACTATTTTCCGCCCCACTCCACTTCCACGTTATCACGTCATATATTTTTCTTTTTTAAAATTTGTAATGAAAATACACGTATTTATCTATTCATTTATTTAAACATTTTAAAATAATTATTTCCTTCTTAAATTTACTCCAAGAAAGGCTTTTATTTTAATCCATTTTTAAGTAAACAATAGTTTTTGTGCATTTCTGTCAGAATTTCCGTTTTATTTAGTTCGAAATGGAATGTCCTTCACAATTTCTAAGAAAAGACAAGAGAACAAAACATCCCCTTATCGTTTTCTGCTAGTAGCCTGAAGCGCATGCCGCGTCTATTGTCATAAGCGCAAGCCACCGGGAAGCACAATTACAAAAAGTCACCCAACACAACTGCACTTCCCTTGCCTAAGGCGAAACTTAACTTTTGGCACGGGGCAAGCCCTAGATATTTGCCCTTCATTCGTTAATTTTCGTTTTCACCTCACGAAAATACTCCACAACATCTAAAAAGCTCAACTAAATACACCCAGTCTATGGGGAACAAACCTACCCCCCTACATGGGTCAGTTTCCTAGAAACTGTAAGAGGGAAAGGGGGAAGAAATGTTTCCTACAAGGAGTCTGTCCAATCCTAATTTGTTTTAAAGGTGTACGCTTTGCTCCGCCTTCTGCGTCGGGAGGGATGGAAAATTGCGGAGATGACTTAGTTGAAAGGGATGAATTGGGGAGATGCATACTGCCCGTACCACACAGGTAAGTGTCTTAGGTAAAGGTGTGGCGTGCTGCCATCTATCGGTTGGTTGAGTAGCTAAAGTTTGCTATATAGAAAATCTGGCAGCTGCTGCATATGAAATAAAAAATGAGATAAAAAAAAATGCAGTGCTACTGGGCATCGATCTTGGCCCTCTGGACAGTGAACATAAGCTATACCAGTTGAGCTACGATCAACCACAAACATCCTTTTCAAATTAAGTATTTAAACCATATCCTAATATTAGACCTTCCTATTTCTCAAGAACCGAGGTGCATTGTATAAAATCAATTGAAGTAGATGTTAAGGGGTCTCTCCCCTAAAATATATTAAAATAATGAAAATCTGTGATTATCAAAGTTGGCTCCCTCCTTGTTAGCTTGGTCATTCCTGCTAGTATTACATTAAAACAGTCAAAAAACATATGAACTTTTTTTTTTCTTTTGCCTTATTGGAGGAGAAGAAGGAGGAAAAAAAAAGAGCCTTATCCATTCAAATCTTATATTTAATAAAATGTGTCTAGTTTATATGTGTTACTTAATTCACTATAATTAAAAATAAAATTTATGGTTCAAAATCTGCTTATTTAACACACAAATACAAAGAAAAAAAGAATGTTAGCAGTTATGAGCTAGGTAACGAAAGACTACCAAGCTATAAAGGTTTGAGAATGCAATACATTTGAATAAAAAGAGTGTAAAAAAATACTATTTTCTGTAAATCTTACTTGTTTCTGGTCATTTCCAATAACAAAAATATTAGCTTTGTATTTCTTTGAGCATTGGTATTTACAAAGACCACCTTCAAAAAAGGGATGTGGAATAAGTTCCCTATCAAATCTGTTGCAGTAAAGGCATATTTCTGCAAAAAAAAAAAAAAAAAAAATCAGATAATCTGCAGATAAATTAAAAATAAGATTATCTCAGGGGTGATTCTGAGTGAAAAAAAAAATTTCGGAAATTCACATCGCATTTTCGGAAATCGGCGGGGGAGGGGGGAATTCCACGAGTTACCCCCTCCCCTCCCCCCTTCCGCGATTATCCGCGATCTACAGACGAAATCGGCGTTTTCCCGCGATCTTCAGACGAAATGAGCGATTTATCTGCGATATTTTAGCAAAATCGGCAATTTATTGCGATCTATTGTCGAAATCGGCGGTTTTTCTGCGATCTTTTGACGAAATCGGCGTTGTTCCGTGTTTTTTTTTATTATTATTATTATGAAATAGGCGTTTTTTGGATGATCTTTAGACAAAATTTGCATTTTTACGCGATTTTTTCTCAAAACGGCGTTTTATCCCCGCGATCTTTTGACAAAATCTGCGTTTTTTCCGTGATTGTTTGATGAAATCGGCCTTTTTTCAAAGGTACTTTTGACAAAATATTTTTACGCGATCTTTTATCGAAAACGGCGTTTTTTCCGCGATCTTTTATCGGAATCGGCGTTATATCCTCAATCTTTAGACGAAATCGACGTTTTCCCGCGGTCTTCAGACGAAATCAGCGTTTTATTCCGTAAGTTACCTCCTCCCCACAGCGATTATCCGCGATCTTCAGACGAAATGAGCTATTTATCTGCGATATTTCAGCAAAATCGGCAATTTATTGCGATCTTTTGTCGAAATCGGCGGTTTTTCCGCGATCTTTTGTCGAAATCGGCGTTGTTTCGTGTTTTTTATTATGATCTTTAAACAAAATTTGCATTTTTACGCAATCTTTTCTTGAAAACGGTGTTTTATCCCCGCGATCTAGACGAAATCGGCGGGGGTTTTTTTTCAATATTCTTTTGACAAAACATTTTTAGGTGATCTTTTGACGAAATCGGCGTTTTTTCCGTGATCTTTTGATTAAATCGGCTTTTTTTTCAATATTCTTTTGACAAAATATTTTTACGCGATCTTTTTACGAAATCGTAGTTTTTTTCCCGTGATCTTTTGATGAAATCGGCCTTTTTTTACCCAATATTCTTTTGACAAAATATTTTTAAGCGATCTTTTATCAAAATCGGCGTTATATCCGCAATCTTTAGACGAAATCGACGTTTTCCCGCGTTCTTATTCGAAATCAGTGTTTTATCTGCGATATTTGGTGAAATTGTCGTTTTTTCCGCTATTCGCACAGGGAATTCGCGAATTTCAGAGACCTTTTGACAAAGTTCGTTGACAAAAACATTGACGAAATCGTCGTTTTACCATGAAATATTGACGAAATGTGTGCTTTTTCGGCGATCCTTTCACGAAATTTGCATTTCTCCGCGATTGTTTTTTCCGCGCGCAAAACCGTACAAGTTGGCAACTATGCGGAACTGATAACCCAATTTCAAATTTTCGGAATTGGATGCCTTAAATTTTCGGAAATTTCGAAATTTTCGGACGAGACTCACCCCTGGATTATCTTTAATGATTAGAAGGTTTAAAAAGTTTCCAGTTAAATTATTTGAAATTCAGACATCCTAAATATGTGGCTCAGTTGATTATTCTTGAACCAAAGAGGAGTTAAGTATTGTTATTTTTTAACAAATTAAAATTAAATAAAAATTTTATTTGACATTTTTATTAGATTATTGCATGAAGTTTTAAATATTCTTATCAATCTTTCTTGTCTCAAAGACCATTTTCATTTCATTTATTTAGAATAAGGTTTATAGTTGTCTTTAATATTTTTGAGTTCAGAAACAAATCTTAGAACACTTTCCTTCTTGGCGACTTTTTTTTTTTTTTTTTTTTTTTTTTTTTTTTTTGAGCGATAATTGTACCAAAGTCAGACATGCTACAGGCTCAGCAAGAAAAAAGCTGAACTTTCACGGCCTCATATACTTTTGGCAAAATCTGCATTTTTCTGCAATTTTTTTTAACGAAATTATCGTTTTTCAGCGACCAATTGACGAAATTGCACTTTTTCTCCCACAGCCTTTTCAATAAAATTTGCATTTCTCCAAAATCCTTTAGCGAAATTTGCGCTTTTTCGTCAAAATTTGCGTATTTTCCGCGATCTTACATCAACCTATGCGTATTTTGCGCGATCTTTCGTCAACATATGCGTATTTTCCGCGATCTTACGGCAAAATTTGCATATTTTCCGCGACCTTTCGTAAAAAATTGCGTATTTTTCGTGATCTTTCGTCAAAATTTGTGTGGTTTCCGCGATCTTTTGTCGACATATGCGTATTTTCTGCGATCTTTTGTTAAAATTTCCGTGATGTTTCGTCAAAATTTGGGTATTTTCTGCGATCTTTCTACAAAATTGGAACATTTTCCGCGATCTTTCGATAAAATACGATTATTTATCACGATTATTTGACAAAATCAGAATATTTTTCCGCAACCTGTTTACAAAAGTCGTGTTTTCCCAGCAATTTTTTGACGAAAATCGCGTCTTGTTCGTGATAATTTAACAAATAGTGTTTTTTTCTCGCGATCCTCCGAAGAAAATAATATTTTTTTCGCGATTGTTTGAAGATTTTATAGGGTTTTTTTTTTTCGATCCTTTGGAGAAATTTGCATTTTTTCTGCAATCCTTTGAAGAAATTATCTTAATTTAGTGCCGTTTGACTCGCGTTTTTGTTGTATTTCATCGTTACCCCCCCCCCCCCCTACATATAAATGTCATCAAATTTTAATGCATATTTGCATTGATCTCAGGGATAATAAAATTCGTCGCCGAAAAAGCGGAATTCCGCGTTTCCGCAGAAAAGTAGCATGTCTGCAAAGTGTCAACTGTGAGATTTGAGCTGATGCACATGTGGCAACGTTGACATTTACTTTTAAGAGAGTGGCAAAGTTTTCTTGTCATGCAAACTATTTTCTAATTGGATTCTTATCAGACAAAAGAGGAGAAAAGGATGGCCGTTGAAAGAAAAAAAAAAATTAAACCATTATTTCTGCTTCAGTTTTTGCCTCAGAGTTCATTCTGTTGCAGTCAAGTTTTTCTTTTTCATTAACTTTTACAAGTACCATTCTAGATGATTGCTAGAAACATGAGAATAAACATTCGATTGGTTATTTTTCTCTTTTGCTTGTATTTTTGGAACGAAAGGCTGATAGCTTCAAGATATGAATGTTCTATCTGTGGAAGGGATACGAAACTGATTGAATGATGCTATTGAATAGCGTTTTAGAGTACAAAATAAAAAGATAAATGAAAAAAAAAAAAAAAACCTTATCTCCAAAGCAGGCAGAAACCCTTGAACACCCCCCCCCCCCCCCATTATAAAGACCTATAATTTTGATCCTTCTACTTTTACCAACAAATGTTCTTTTTTAATCATTTAGGCAAGTGAAAATTTTGTTTTTGTATTTTTGATAAGATGTATTCCTTTAAAAAGTGTATTTTGAAACAGTTTGAAATTTTATGTATTTTTCCCCCCTATCACCATTTTGAAATTGTGTACTTTTGCATAGTATCTCCTGGAGATTGCAGGTCCAAGGAACAAGATACAAAAATGTACCAATTTGGTAATTTTTGAAATTGTGTCAAAAAGGAGAGTACTCTAAGATCACACCAGAAACTTGTTACTTATGACCATAAAAGAACAAAATTATTAAATATTAAGAAATTTTGCATTAATGAAACAGAGATTAATGGTCTAACTATTTTTTTAAAATAAAACTAATATATTTTTATTAAACTTTTTGAAGAGAGACAGGAATATAGATGCAAATATTAGTTGATTGACACTTGTAAGACATATCAAAGTTTTATGTTGATAACTAAACAACAATGTGCTGCTTTCATTCTTTTCATTAATATTTTTTAGTGAAATATTACTCAACTGGTTAAGTAAATAAATGACCACTATTTTGAAATGCATTGGAGTACCGTTCTTTAGAAACAGTAAGGCAAGAACCTCTGAAATAACATTAAAGTGATGTATTAATCTCATCTTTCTAAATCGAAATAATTAACTAGAAAATTTAATGTGCTTAAGATAAATAAAATAAATTTCATGCAATGTAAATAAAACTTACTTAAACTTTTAGTTAACCTTTTTCTAATATCACAGAAATTGTTGCATAGTTAGTGCGAACAGTAAATGTTTTTGTAGCAATATTCATGTATAGAATTATTAAAATTCTTCTATGCAGAAATATCTACAATATCATTTGGAATCCAAATGAAACAAAATTTCACTAGCATATCTATTTAAATTGACAATCTCTCTGAAAACAGGAAATAAAAGTAATTTTTTTTTATACCATTAACAGTAGTTAATGTTTAAATATCTGAATTCCCTTATAAATGGAAATTTCTGAATAATGTTTCAGTTCATCTAAAATTAATATTAAATCTCTATTGGTTCCAAATTTGATTGTCCTTATGTTATTCATAGCAAATAGGTCCCTGGGGTGTATAGCCCAGGTTAGAAACCGCTGCTCTAGAGGGTAGGAATATTTTTACAGTCTGGATTGCAAGCTCTTCTTAAGAGGCTATTTCAGTCAGAAAAATAATCCAATGTGAGAAAATTTTTATAATATCTTATTTGCATTTTAATATTTTAAAGAATTATTTTTCATTGGAAAGTTGAGATAAATTTGTATAAAGGCCGTTTGTTTGCAGGTTTCATTTAAAGAGGATGAGTTTCTTATTTTGGGAACAAGTTTCGAAAGTGAAAGTATCCTAATTAAAAAATAACTGTAAGCAAATCAAAAATGTAAAAAGCCTTTATATCAGAGCCCGATCAAGCTGAAGTTGGGCCCAGGTCCTGTTGAAAAATTGGGCCCACCTACTTACCCATTTTCGGTGACACTTTCGCAAAAAAGAAGGTTTATTTGATGAGTTGACAAAGTTGTTTGGGTAAAAAGTGCCTTGGATAAAATCTAAAAAATTTATTGAGAAATTATTCAGAATATTTAAATTTTACACTTCATATTTTATAAAACAATATTATTCGAAAAGTATTTGATTAGGGGAAAAAAATCAGCCACATAATTTGTGGGCCCCTGAATTAGTGGGCCCAGGGCCAAGGCCCCGGAGGCCCGTGCATTAATCAGGCCCTGCTTTATATACTGATTTCCCTCAGCTATCAAATGCAAAAAGATATTTTAAAATATTGAAATGCAAACAAGATATCTCAGAAATTTTCTTCCAATGGATTAATATTCACAATTGTGAATGGGTGTTTTCTACTGACTGAAGTAGCCTTTTAAATGTCTAATTCATGAGTTACATTTCAGGAGATGTACATTATATAGACAATTGCATGGGGTTCATATATTTCCTGGAATTTCCTGACTAAAGAGGTAGATTAAAAGATTTTATGGTACATATACATCATATGCAGAACATGTTTCCTGTGGAATATCAGGAATGTATCAATAATTGTTTCATTTACAAGGATACATAGACGTTTATTGCATTACTGCTTAGTTTTATTTTCTTCTATCTTTACAGGAGTCAGAGAACTCAAAAAACATGTTTTTACAAAATATCTGTATTGTATGTCACATAAATTTTGGGGAGCTCTATTGCAAGATTATGCAAGCTGTATGCAATTTTTTACAAAACTTTAGATTTAGTTAGACCTTGATATAAACTGGACCTGATTAGTTTTTGGTATATATTATCCACAGGTTGCACTGCTATGTTGTCTTTTCTGCGATTTCACAATAGCTATATCTCAAAAACTAATGGATGGATTTTCATAAAACTCAAGATTCTGTTACTCCTTGATATAATATGCTTCTGATTATGATTTGGTGTAAATTGCAATACGGGTTGCACTGCTGTGCAGTATTATTCATGATTATTGCAATACTTCTATCTCAGGAACTAATGAGTGGATTTTCATCAAACTCCAGATAATTTGTCCCTGATACAAATTATTTTCCTGTAGTTTTTTGGAGTAAATCTCTCAATAAGGTGGCGCTGCTTTGGGGCATTATTCATGATTATCGCAATACCTCTATCTACTGCACAAATTTTCATTAAACCTCAGATTCAGTTTCTGATATAAATGGGTTTTCTTTAGTTTTTAGAGTAAATGGCTGAACAGGTGGTACCTTCTATTCAGTATTTTTACAATTTCTGTGAAAATTCTATCACAAATATTAAAATACACGGATTTTCATCAAATTTCAGATTCGCTTAGAACTTGAAATAAGTAGTTGCAGATTAGATTTTGGTGTATATTATTTAACTGGTGACGCTGTTATGTTTCATTTTAGTGGAAGTAATCAAGTGTATGAGATACAAGAAAGTTTTGGAATGTTTATGGGACTAGTTGTTTTAAAGAATGGAAAACTGATGGTAAAAATGAACACTTTGTGAAACAGATAGAAGTTAATGAGGGGTAGAATAATATGTTGTGTAAAAAAAAAAAAAAAAAAAAAAAAATGACATGTAATATTTAATACATTTCAACAGGACCACACAGAATAATTCAAGAACATCATTATATTTGGATGACAGTTGCAAAAAGTGTGATTAAGGTTACGTGATGCATTTTCAGCATTAACTAAAATATGAGATATATAAATTCTATAGATTATATAATGGGGCTATTATGAAGAATATGAATTCATCAACTTCTGTTGACAAAACTTGGTGAAAGTGTAGTCTGTATGTACCATTCTTGAGCTTTTTTGAACTTCTTAAGCTTTTACTATGCAATGTAATATGCGTCTAGTATAAATAAATTGATACACCTTATGTCATTTTCCTGGCTTCTATAAATTAAAAAATAAAACTGAACATTACATTGAATTTGAGCTACTATATAAAAACATATTCCTTTAAATAATATTAAAATCTTAGATCTAAAAAAAAGCAAGAATGTAAAAAATGTTTTAGAATGAAACTGTCATTATCCTGGCATATATATGCCAAGAAATGATATATAATTGTATAAAAATGAACTTATTAATTAAGCTCTTCAAAATTTAGAAATTTTATATGGAAAATAATTTATTCTCTAACAGATAATTTATCTTTTCCTTTGTAAAAAAAAAAGTGTCATGACAGCCACAAATGCATGAAGACGACCACAATTATGCCACAAACATTTCTGACCCATAAAACATGTTAAAAGAACTTAATTTTTTAAGGACCAATCAAATCTTCATTTTTATTGTCAAAATGAAATTCTTCCTAAGCTTTGATGAATGGCCATCAGATGAATTTTTATTTAATTTTTGATGTATATTTTTTATCTGTATGCTAATAGTCCTACTTTACAAGGATGTAGATATTTCATGCAAGATTCCATATAATCAGAATTTTGTCAAATGCTTGACATTTTTGTGCTGTATAGACTGCGTTGACAAAGACTAATACTTTGAATAAGACCCCAAAATACACTACTACACCCAAGAATTAAATCCAACATAGTTGAATCGAAGGACATAGGGCTAACCATTCAACTGCATGGAATGCCCCAATAACTTCCAATAATTCACCTTTAATATATTAAAATATTACTAGCCTCACCAATTCTCAATTTGTTAACCATTCCTTTCTAAATCTTAGAAGATAATTAAAACAATTACAGTAGACTCCCTTAAATCCGCACAGCTTGGGACCAGAGGTTTTGCGGATTTCTGGTCATTGCTTTGTTTACATTTTTTAAAAAATAATTTGAATGTAATTAATAATGAAATCAAAAGTATAATGAATGCATACAATATACTAAAATATTAAAATAAGTAATAAACTAAAATAATAAAAAATTAGATATTTTTAAAAATGATTAAAATGCTAAAAGGAAAGATCAAGTTAATACTCAATAATGTACAATTAAATATTCATTATAAAAGAGGAAATGTGTTTTTCCTAAATTATTCAATGAAACTTGCCTCATAAAGGTACATATCCAATTCACATCAGGATCATAAAATAATGAAACTTTATTTCCGGTTTAGCCAGACTTAATAACCAAAAAAGCTTGATTAATACATAAATATGTTTGGTAAGATTGTGATTACCAATGATATCAGCAATATCTTTATTTTTTCCGAAATAAATTATTCTTTCTTCATGAAAAAACATGAATTCAATAACCTTAACAAAAATTATAAATTAAAAAATGTATAGAATCGATATAAAACTGAAAAAATCAATTTTTGCACCTACATCTGAACTGAATGTTTTATTGTTTACATCCGTGAAATATGTGTGGATTTTAGAGAGTTGTGGATTTTAGGAGTGTGGATTTGAGGGAGTCTACTGTATCATAATACATATTCATAAGAAATTCAAACTAAATTCTATTAAATGTTTAATTAGATTAATATTTTATTATTGATCAATTTTAATTTACTTCTAATAAATTTCAAGCAATTAGGAAATAAATTTAGTTTATATAGAATATCATATAAAGATATGATAGTTTTTACTATGATATGATACGATATAGTACCATATCATATATCAAGAGACATAACTATCAGTCAAGCAATGGGGGAAATTTCATGATTATCATTTTCACTTTTATGTTGAAGAACATAAAAAATCAAGAAAGTTTATACCATTTTTATGTATTTTTCAAGCTTTAATAATTCACTAAAATAATTTTAAAACTGCAGTTTTTGTTTTGGCAGGAAAACGATATGTTGCTGATGAGAGCGACTGTGACATCATTTGCCGTGTTAAGACCATTGTGTTACATTGCTGGCTTAAATGTTTGAAATTTGAAATATTTCTTATATGTTTTCTAAATGAAAGCAATGTGTGTTAAAAATATTGTTCAGTGCCATATTGCACAAATAGTACAGTAAACTTGCCTGATACAGGCATGAAAGTGCAGAATAGAAAAAAAGGTGGAAAATTTTTCTTGTTTATACAATGGAGCCAAACTTGTAAAATCTAGATATATTTTAACGGTTATTGATAAAGTTAAATGAAGTATAATTGTATACACATTTGTTATGATTTTTTTTCTTTTTTTTAGAAACTTAGAATTTTCTTTGATTGTTAATTTTTTTTTTTTTTTTTTTTTGTTTAATATATCAACACTAAAAGTATCAGTTCATTAAATCAAAGCAGAAAATTGAAGACAAGTTTTCTAAAGGTATAAACCCCAATATATCTGATGAACTTAGTATAGCAATTTAATTTACCAAAATAAATATTACAGTGGATGGTTTGTCTGTTTATAATTCTAACCTTTTATTATTTGTTTTTTTTTAATCTTAATTTTAAATATATGTGTGTCAAACTGATGTTTTCACCAAAAATATATTTAGAAAAGTGCATCAATGAATTTAACCAAAAGTGTTGTACAACCAGAACAAAATATTCTATTTAAAAAAGAAAACTACAGAAATTTCTTTTAAGATACTTTACTTTAAAGAACTTCATTTGCATGACTTTCTAATACTTATAATAAATGCTCATCATTGATAGGCGAAATGTTTGCCTAAACTTTTCAGGAGTCCCCCCCCCCCCTCCATATACTTCAAATATTTTCTTTGCATTTTTGCATCAACCCAGAGAATGTCCAAAACTGCTTTTAAAAAATGCCTGCTGATAAACACATTTTTGTGATAATAAAGATAATTTATTCTGAAGTTAACATGATAGAAATGTTTTTGTAAACTTATAATCTTTTATTATTTGCATGCTTAATTATGGATTGAATATAAATAAAATTTTAATAAATATCTTTTTTTTTTTTTTAAATATGAAAGGGAATAATCGCATATGAAACATAAGGAAATAATTATGTATTATACATATAGTAATTCAATTTTATTTATGCATATCAACCCTTTATCTACCGAAGGTACTTGTACCATTAAAATTACTTATTATAAAATTCTTTTAATACATTGATCAGTTGTAATAATGTTTAGAATGAATTACAAGTACAAAACTTAATTTTGTTCCAAAAACATTATTGGTTACACAAATATATATATATATATATTAGGATTTCTTTTGACTTTATATCTTTTCAGCTTTCTTGGCGATGATGGAGGGGGATGGGGATTTTTCAATTCAGAAATATTTCTATATTTATATTGTAAGAACATCTTATTTGTACATTTTATAATTCTACAAAATATTAAGAAAACAATTTAAAATAAAAGATTTGAGTAGGATTATAAATATCGCACAAACTCCCTGTAAATTCAAATTTAGTTAATTCTTCTAAGTCCTTCAAAAAATTATTAAATGATTATGTAAATCTTTTAAGTTTAAACAATGTATGTAAAATGCTTTAGAAAGTAAAATTTTTATGAAATCTTAATTTAATAGATAAAGGGTTAAGAAGTGTCTTCAAGTAATCGATAGCTTATGTTTGAAATATATATATATATATATATATATATATACACACAGTACACTCCCTCAAAACCGCACAGCTTAAGACCAGATGTTGTGTGGATTTTAGATTTTTGCAGATGTCTTGTCATTGCTTTGATTACATTTTTAATTCAATTATTTCAATGCAATAATCAATACAATTAAGATGATTGCTAGCAATGTAGTAAAAGTTTATAATAATTAAGAAAATAATAAACTAAAATAATTAAAAAATAGACATATATTTTTTTAAATGATTAACATATTGAAAGCAAAGGTCAAATAAATAATCAATAATGCATAGTTAAATATTCATTATAAAGATGAGATGAATTTTTCCTAAAGCTTTAAAAAAATATTTTTTTTTAGTTCCCCTTCCCCCACATACACAATAAAAAAAAGTTTATAAAAAATATATGGGAGTAATAGATGATTTGTTTATATTTTATAAAATATTAATTAAAACTTTTATTAAAAACATACTACTAGGGAGAAATTTAAATGAATTAAAGTTGTGACATACAATATTGTAGACTATGGATCATTTTCTTAAAGCTATTGCACGATTATTTTATATAACATTTTTTATAACATTAAAAAATAAACAGGAAATCAATAATAATTTAATTTTAATTGATTTTGTACTATGACACTTTACAACTTTTAATTATGGTTATAAATTGCAGTAACTTTTTTCCCCCTTGACAATATACGTTTTTATGAAAAAATAAATTACATTTATTTTTTTATAAAAACTTCTAACAAAATGAGTACCTTTTTAAGAATTAATGTATGTCAAATAATGAAATAAAACAATGCTTATTATTGCTGACTCTGAAATTTAGTAAACATGCAATTAATCAATAACATATGTAAAAAATTGAATATTCAAAACTGAATAGTCATGCAGATAATTTTCCCATAAAAAAAAAAAAAAATAAAATAAAAATCTACACATAAACTAACATAGATTTTCAGTGGTAGAAATAATATTTTACAAATGAGATAAAATATAAATTTCCATAAAAAAAAAAAAAAAAAAAAAAACATTATGTATTCGCACAATGTAAACATAATATTGAACAATATTTTTTTCAAATAGCCAAAAATGTTAGTTAGGGGATTAGAACCTCCTTTAAAATTCCCCCAAACTATGAATTTTCCAATTGTGCATTAATATAAAACAAACATTTTCTTAGCTCCCCACATTTCTTTTTTTTTTTTTTTTTTTTTTTCTGGAGATGCTACTAATGCAAAAATATTTATTCAAAATTCTGAATACGCTTTGCTCAGAACGTATAACTTCAGTGAAAATTTGTTTTCATATACATAATTATATTTATTATTATATTTATCTGTACTAATAAAAGAACAAATCACTATGTGTGTGTTTGCGATTGCTAGCAAAAACTATGGCACATACAATGCTCATGTTTTTGGGAAGATAGTTTAAGGTCTGTAGGAAAAATATTTTTCCTACATTATTCAATAAAACTTGCCTCATACAGGTACATTACTAATTCACATCAAAATCATAAAATAAAGAAGTTTTATTTCAGTTTTAGCCAGACTTAATAACCAAAAAATGTATTAAATACAAAAAATTAAATATTATTAAATATAAAAAATAAATTAATACTTAAATATACTTGGTAAAAAGATTCTAATTACCAATGATATCAGCAAACCTTGATTTTTTTTCAGAAATAAATTTATTCTTCTTTCATGAAAAAAACATTATTTCAGTAATATTAACAAAATTTACAAATTAAAATACATATGGAACTGATATATAGGTAAAAAAGTCAAATTTTATCCCTATATCCGAACTGAATGTTTCATTGCTAACATACATAAATTATGTGCAGATTTTAGGGTGGCAGATTTAAGGGAGTCTACTGTAATAGATATCAAAATAATAATAATAATAATAATAGAATTAATTATAAATGCTAAATAAATGAATGCAAGTTCAATGAAATTAAAAAAACTTGATCATTCTTGTAGAATTGTTAAAATTTAAATGGATAATAAAAATTTGCATTGTGTCATAATGCAAGTAAGTTGAAAAAAAAAAATGGTAATAGATACAAAGAAAAAAAAAAGGTTTTTAGCTATTGAATTAATTTTAAATATTTATAAAAAAATAATAATAAAAGTTTAATGAAACTAGAAAAAAAGAAAAAGCTTACTTCGTCAGCCTTGTAGAATAGTGTAAAATCCAGATAATGAATCTTTTTTTTTTTTTCCCCCAAAGGCAAATTGAATTAAGTTTAAAGATTTAAAATTGAAATAAAGCAATAATTAATCTAAACAGTTATGTTTATTATTCTTGTTACTATTATTTTGAAAATAAGAATTTTATTATGATTCTTTTTTTGGGGGGAGGAGAAGGGTATATTGAAGAATAGAAAAAAAAATTGAAATTGCTTAAAAGTGTGTGTGTGTGTGTGGGGGGGGGGGGGGGGGGGCATTACAGTATTTCTTTCAGGATTTTCTTCACCAAATAGGAAGATTCTGATAGCGAATTAAATACATCTGTATTTTTATGTGAACCGGGTGCATGTGATAAACTCCTAAAATTCCATTGCTTTTTTTGTTTTTCATTTATTTCATATAAAATATAATCCTTTCAGTCATTTTCTTTAAAATATATAACTTTGATTTAAAATACACAATTTTCACATTAAAAGAAAAGTAAAACAATAAATGATACCATAAACCAAGATACTATTTTCAACTTCAAAGCACTGATTTTAGTGTAATACACAAAAATTAAAATACTTTTTCTAGCAAGCTAAAAAAAAGTACTGACAAGATTTATTCCCAGCTAACATTCCACTTTGGACAAAACTAGATGAATGTAAATACACACCCCAATTTCAATGTCATATATAGTTTAAGAAAGTATTTTATTTTGATTTCTTTGTAGTCAAAGTGGAATACAGCAGACTCCTTCAAATCTGCACACCTTGGGACCAGAGTTTATAAACTTAAATAATATAAAATTAGATATTTTAAAAGGATTACAATATTAAAAGCAAAAGTGAAGTACATAATCAATAATGTATAATTATTCATTAGAAAGATGAGATGCATTTTTCCTAAATTATTCAATGAAATTTGCCTAATAATAGTACACTACTAATTCACATCAAAATCATAAAATAAGGAAGTTTTATGTCAGGTTTTGTCAGACTTAATAAAAAAGTCTTGATTAAAGCATAGATACATTTGGCCAAAAGAATGTGATTACCAGTGATATCAGCAATATCCTGAATTTATTCTCCCATTATGAAAAAGCACGATTAATGAAAATTGCAGATATATATAGAATTGATATAAAAACAAAAAAGTCAAATTTTGTCCCTACATCTGCACTGAAAGCTTTATCCAGGGGTGATTTTGGGTGAAATTTTTTTTTTCGGAAATTCACATCGCATTTTCAGAAATCGAAGAAGAGAGGGAGGGGTAATTCTGCGCTATTAGGGTGGAGTTATCCGCGATCTTTAGACGAAATCGGCGTTTTATCTGCGATATTTTGGCAAAATCGGCGATTTATTGCGATCTTTTGTCGAAATCGGCAGTTTTTCCGCGATCTTTTGACGAAATCGGCGTTTTTTTTGACGATCTATAGACAAAATTTGCGTTTTTACGCGATCTTTTCTCGAAAACGGCGTTTTATCCCGGCGATCGTTTCACGAAATTGGCGTTTTTTCCGTGATCTTTTGATGAAACCGGCCTTTTTTTTCAATGATCTTTTTCAAAATATTTTTAAGCGATCTTTTATCGAAAACGGTGTTTTTTTTGCGATCTTTTAACGAAATCGGCTTTATATCCGCAATCTTTAGAGGAAATCGACGTTTTCCCGCGTTCTTGAGACAAAATTAGCATTTTATCTGCAGTATTTGGTGAAATTGCCGTTTTTTTCCGCGATCCGCACAGAAAATTCGCGTTTTTCAGCGATGTTTTAACAAAGTTCTTTGACAAAAATATTGACGAAATCGTCTTTTTTCCATGAAATACGGACGAAATGTGTGCTGTTTTGGCGATCCTTTCACGAAATTAGTATTTTTCCGAGATTGTTTTTCCGCGCACAAAAGCGTACAAGTTGGCAGCTATGCAGAACTGATAACCCAATTTCAAATTTTCGGAAGAGGATGCCTTAAATTTTAGGATGAGAAACACCCATTGCTTTATCATTCTCATCTGTAAATTATATGTGGATTTTAGAGAGTTGCAGATTTGAGGGAGTCTACTGTATCACTAAAGCACTCACATTAGCTTTAAGGTTAAAAAAATACTCATTTTTAAATTGAAATTTCCCTTTTCTCAAATCTCAATAAAAACGTTTTAAAGTACTGAAAATAAGCCCCCTCTCAGAATATAAGCTTTATATGTGAACATTTCTTTTTTTTGAAAAAGTGTCATTTATAAACCCCTGCCCTTCCTCCCCCTACACACACACTTTAAAGTGTGATACATAGATATGTTGTGATACATACATATTTGGACATAGGCATCCATTTTAAGACACACTATACAGATGCATTTGGAGAGACATTAGATATCTACATAGATACTATGTAATATGAAACTCCTTGGTTGAATTATGGACATTTTATATGGATGTCATTTCTACCAATAAATGATGTGTGCATTATTTTCTGATGTTTCTTATCCTTCTGGTTTTTTTTTTTGTTTTTTTTTTCTCAGAAAATTTCTCAAGATTTTTGTTTCTATATTTCCTACAAATATACCATATACAATCTATTTTCATCTAATCTTTTCATATATCATTATGCCAAAATGGCTTATGTTCTTACACTATGATTGTTTTTGTGTACTGGGAGATAATAAATATGTATATTCAGATTAACTTTTATAGTTTGTGTTGAAATGTTCATATATCTTCCATATCTAATCAAACTGATGATCTTACAGACAGCAGTGTTTTTCAGAGTTTAACTAGTCACTTTCAGTTTAACTATAGATACCATTTCCCCCTTTTCTTGTAGTCCCATTACCATTGCTAGAAACTATTGAATAACTGAACTTTAACCCTAGAACACCTGGAAGAAGTAGATTCAATTCTGACCATGTGATTAAATGTCATTTCAAGCCAGAAATTTATTTTTGCATTAAGTTAAATTTGAACCACACAGATTTACATTAAATAAATCAATTAAATAATTTTGAATAAAAAGTGTTGTGTGAAAATATTATCAAAATGAAGCAAAATTTCCTGCTTTCTAGTGTTAATTACAATATCTCTGTGTACAAAGGTCAATATAGGAAGCGTATTTTAAGAGTTAATATAGTATTTTATTCATCTTTATATTAAGCAGTCTGACAAACTGCTCACAGTAGGAATGCAAGTTTTCGTCACCTCAATTATGGGTTAATTATCTATGTAAAATTGTTTCATTAATTTATTATAATTAAGGAAAATTATTTATGTTCTATGGAACTGAATTTAACCAAAAAATATTAATTTCATCTCATATTATTTTGCAAATAAAAGGTGTAATTTCATAAAATGAAAATATACCTCCCCACCTCCCACTCACATCTATCCAATTTTTTTTATCCTTAAAATCATTAGAATTTGAAGTTTGCAAAAAATGTGGAAAATTACTTTCGGTACTTTATGGTAATTCCACGACAAAATATTTGAAAATTAATCAAGATTTTAAAAAGAGCAACGTTATAAATAAAACAATACATCCCATAAAATAGTTTAAAAGTTTATTAGCATTATTACAATATGCATTGTTACAATATGAAAATGTTAAAAATATAAAAAAAATCATCCAAAAATATAGTCCATCTGCATTTTGCTATTTTTCTCTCCTCTTGCATCCTAAAGAGAGAAAAAAAAGAATGTATTTTAAAAATTACAAGTTAAATTTTTACTGTTTTCAAGAATTCTGCTTACAATTAGATCTAACAGTGATAAAAAATTAGTACTCCTTACGCGAATAGAACCACTCACTAATGTTAACCCAGTGGGACATATTTCCAAAAATATATCATTTGTTTTTTTATATTTCTAAAAGACTTTTGCATTGGATAGCTGAGATCCATTGTTATTTTTACTTGTTGAAGTTTTATTTTATATTTTTTGTTGTGCAGACACTTTTACTGTTGAAACCGACTCCAAAAGTATAAATAAACAAATCATTTAAAAATATTGAAATGCAGCCAGGTTATCTTGAAAAAATTCTACTGGAGTAACATTAATGAATGGGTATTTCCACTTAACTGAAGTAACCTCTTAACCTCCTTCTTGATATAAGCCCTCTGCTTATTTTTTAATCTTTTGTGACCCGTTTTTAAAAACAAACCTTTCTATCATTGACTTTCAAAAATAACTGGGGAAAATAATGAAGGATTCTGAGCACATTAAGTGGCATATATATCGGTCACTCATCCTCAAGGGGTTAAGAACTTATACTAGTCCTACAAAGAATCTAAAATGATAATGTTAAGTATATGGAAGAAATTTTCAGAGCGATACAGCTTAAATCAAATAATCAATCAAATAGATTTTTTTCTTGATCACTTTCTTGTCATAACAAATTTGATGGAACAGCTTTGCAGCAAAAATATTGCAAGTACATGGAACATGATAGATTGCTACCTTGCAATGCTAACTTGCTCTAAAACTGATTCAACACTGTCAATTCAATGACCAAGGAAAACTTCCTTTATTTGGAGAAAAATATATTTAAGCAGTGCATGTGAAGAAATTTGGTGCTGAAAGACAAAAGACACCTTATTAAATCTCATGATTAGAGGAACATTAATTAACATTCAAGTAAAGAACCCAGAAATAAAGGTATATAAGATTTTAATTATTCAAATGTAGCTATTTTTTTGTAAAGATTAGTTATTATATACTTTTCTCTACAAACTACAGATACAAAAAGTCTCATAAATTATAAATTTATATTTATTTACTATGTAATGCATTTGTTTTTAAATAGTTAGGTTTTTGCCATATTAACCTTTAACTAATGTTGTTACATAACTACTGTGAAGTAAGCAGTGTGTCAGACTAAGTGATGAATTCAGACATTTTTCTCCCGAAAAAAATTTTGTGGCTCCTGTGGGGTAGGGGGTATTATCTGAGGGTGGAGAATTTTATCTTTTGATTATTAAAAACACAAAATCTCGAATCTCCCGGGAGGATCATCTCATTGCTCAGGGGGAGAGGATAATCTGCCCCACTGGGCAGACCATTCCATCAAAAGATGAATAAAAGGTGAAATTAACTCATAGGATAGTACTTTTTCTACAGGACTCTTATAATTAAAATTCATCTATTCAAAAATCTCTGGTGATAATATTTAAGTTCCAAATGGAACAAAATTTTGCTAGCATTTGTAATTAAATTGTAAATGTAGGGAAAAAACAGTGGTATGTGAGACCAGGTTAAAGGTTAAACCAACTTTTAAATGAATTATTTTCAGCTTCAAAGAAATTTCTAAGATTTCATTTTAATAAATATTTTTTTCCTTATCATTTAATGCCATTGATGTAGTGTTCAATTCCAATATTCTTTTTTGGGATAGATTTCTACAAGGTAGCAAGAAGAACAGTTTAGATATTCAGTGAGGAAATTACACTTATATCCAATAAAAAGGACTAAATCTCAAACCTCCCACAAAGCAGTTCAATATTCCAGAAGGAATGTTTCTCACTCTCCTCATCGAATTCAACATTGCATTGTAGTTAATTTAAATATGAATATTTTGAAATTGTTAGTTTCATGTTAGAAAAGGTATGGTTTGAAGTATGCCAGAGGAAATCAGAACAATAGTCTGGTTTGTTAAACTATAACAAATTTTGTTCTCTTTTCTGAAATTATTGAAAATATAATTTAGATTACTTAAATTATAGAAAAATGATATCACATATGACTTTTAACATTCTGTCTGGCAACTTTTTTGATTATTTAGAAATATGGATGAATTTTTAAAATTGTTTTTGTATTGTTAGATATAAATTTTCCTAAAATGTCAAAATAAATAAATAAATAAATTAAAAAATATTAATAAAAAAATAGACAATAAAGATTTTAAAATAGAGTTCTCGTTAATGGATTTGCCCATTTTGTGCCCTACAGCAAAGAATTTTACTAGTAATTGATTGGAGAGTACCATCAACTTTTTTTTGTAATGTTCTGCCTAAAAATTGCTAAAATGCATGTCTACAAAATCTCATCATTATATTGTTAATATCAGATATGAATACTTTTGTGATATTATTAAAGATCTTTTGTTTTTTATTACTTTTTGCATGTAAAAAAGTGTCCAACTTATTTTTAATTATTATTTTCTATGATTAAACTCTTTCGAAAAAGGTAATTTGCAAGGGCCTACACTATTTTTTTCCCACATAGGATACACGTAGTTGATATCTATTGTTGTGCATCTGTACTTTTCCCAGGTTGTGCAGTTTGTTTTTATTTTCCTTCATGTAGATACTTTTAGTTTTGAACCCAGTTTTAAGAACAAAGCTCTCCTCATTTTAAAAAATCTGTAACCAATTTAATTATTGAATTGAATATTGAATAACAAGTAATGTATTCATTCAATCAACAGAAAGGATGCTGGATGGGGGGGGGGGGATCTTAGAATACTTGAGATGAATTACAGCTATGGGACAATTTTTTAAAGATTTCTTGCTTACGTTTTAACTTTTTTTTTTTTTTTTGCTTAGATACTTGAGGTGAAGATATATTGTTGTGCATTACAAATGTATGATGAAAGATGCTGTGGCTTGCTGAACCACACTAAAGTCAGAAAAATTTGAAGGTTATTATTTATTTGTTATGTTCAGTATAAAAATGTAATATTTCTGAAATCAAAATGATATGTTGAATTTTTTATTTATATTATTATGGTTAATTTATTCAGAAAATTTTGGGGATTTATTTATTGCTATTTATTTTAAATATGTCAAATTAAGCCAGAGATTATCTGTGCAATCTATCAAAAGCATAATCAAGTTTGGCTTGCCTTAAAGTTGGGGCACAAAGATCCATGTTTTATGTCTCAGCAAAATTGATTTGTTTCTCTGAAAGAAGTTTCTTAATGTTTTACTGCTTCCCAGAAATTCCTGCCTTAATATGAACATACTTTGTTAATTAAGGAATTGTAATTTGTGATTACCTTTTAAAAAGTAACTGCAAGCAGAATTCTGAAAAGCTGTAAAAAAATAAATTTGTGATTGAAAAAAAAAAAGTTTTCATTTTTCTTTTCTCTTTTAGGATACAAAGGCATGAAAATACTTGATGAAGAATGTTGAATAATTTTAAAGAGTATACCTTAAAATTTAATTTGTTTCAGGATGTGAAAAGTCTCAGTGCACAAGGTAAAGGGGGGAGGGGGGTATTTGAAAAATATGAAATATGTTACTTAAATATGTATTTTTCCAATTAATAATTTGTTTTAGAGTACAATGCCTTAAGGGTATTATTTTGCCCTATACTTCTTATGCTGTATTTTTAAAATCAGAACTGCACATTTGGTATGTTAATTTTTTTTTTTTGGTGAATGATGTAACTTATCTCATCCAGATGGCATAATTTTATAAAAGAAAAGCGTGGTTTGTTTTCTTTATTAATTAAATTTTTTAATTTCTTACATTGGTTCCTGAAAAAAAAAAAAAAACTGGTGTAGCTACAGTTTCTGTAATTTTTTCGTGAAGACCACAAAGCAAATATTTTTTATGTATACCATATTTTCGGGCGTATGCGCCGCCACCTCCAAAAATACATCAAAATGTTAAAAATTGTGTTATATTCTGTGTTTTTCCCGTTTTGCAGCGTTTTTTTACTTTGTGAAATGAATCCAATTTCAAACTAAGTACATTATAGTATATTTTGTATATTTTTTATGACAAAATTTAATTTGAATTTGTGCAACCATCTTTCTTGTGAATTTTTATAAGATTTTTACAGTTTTTTCACCATTTCACGGAGATTTTTCGAAATTCAAAACAGAAATCCTGCTTAAAGAATTAATCAAGAACAGTAATTATGTTCTCTACAATTTGATTTTCTTTTTTAATTTTAGCTTTTTTATTAATCACCTTTTAATCCCTCCTCCAAAAAAAAATCATTTAAAAAAATTTATTTCAAAATTAGCAGTCATTTTTTTATATTCATGAAATGCATTAATACTAATTATATATATATATTATTACTATAACTGTGGTCTCAAAAAATAGCGCTCTCGAGATTTCAGAAATCATTTCTGGGAATGTATATTATTTCACTTAGGTTCCCGGCCGCGAACCTAAGAACTCACCAGTGATGCCGAAGACGTGTTATAACACGTAAATTATGCAAAAAATCAGAAACTGTACACAAAAGAATAGCTTTTAAGCGGCCTGCGGGATGCATAATATCATCAAAACATTACAGGAAAAGCCTGAATTCCATCAAAGGATCGTGGGAAGAAATGCAATTTCACCAGTAAATCGTATAAAAATGGCAAATTTCATTAAAATATATCCTAATTTTTTAACCTAACATTTTGTTCTGAAAATTTTCAATTTTTACACTTTTTTTATGGTTTTTCTATTTTCTTTTTTTTTTTTTTTGGGGGGGGGGGGGCAATTTTTAAAATTTTTGTTGCGATTTCTAACTATTTAAATTCAAGATGATATTTATTGAAAAAAGGAACACGCTTTATAATTCCAAATCATTTGAGTACTCATGTAAATTGTATTTCTTTAAAAGTAAAAGTAGATCTCAATAAGTCTGAAAGTTTTGCACTGTTGAAAAAATATATATATATGTTCAAGCAGCAAACATAAATAATGAACTGAAAATGAATCTAATGCAAAGCTCTTCTTTTCCTTACTTTAAAAAATGAAAATATATATATATACTTTTTTTTCGTTATTAATTGACCGATTTTATTCAAATTTTCAGCAACTCGCGAGGAAATTATAGATATCCATAAAAAAGTCCACTCTTAGATTCATTGGATAAAAAAGTCTCATATCATGACATGATTGTTTATTTAGCTACCAGAACTCGGACCTTGTAGACACCATGAAAATCAGATAATCGTTCCATTGATAAATGATTTGCTATGCAAAAAGAGATAATTTGAACCAAAATATTTCGTGAAGATTTAAAACAAACTTTTTTTTTAATTTATTTATTTTACTCAATAATACTTTATTTTTCATTCAAATTTTCCTTTAATGTTCGTTTGCGTTATAATGATAGGATAAATTTAAAGAAGGAAATCCTGAGGAATTTAGATACATGTCATTCACTGGTTATTTTCCAGTTGCAAATGAAATCAGTATCAGTTATTTACATGAGAACATCCGCATGCTAAAGGTAATATAATGGTAGATATTTTGAAAAATATCTAGCTGGCACTTCAATACTATACTTCAATTTTGTTTTATTTATTTATTTTTGCATTAGCTAGAGGAAATCGGACTTTGAAGGGCCACTTTTTACTTTTTCTTGGCAATTTTTTTTTTTTTTTTTTTTACAGGAACATTTTCTATTTCAAAACAAATTTTAAAAGTAAAAGTATCCAAATAAATAATAACAATTAAGAAAAAAATCTGGTAAACAAAATGAAAATATTCTATGTAGAAATTCATGTTTTTTTTTCTTTCTATTAATCTTTTCGAGGAAATTCTCATTTTTTTCTGCAATCCTTTGACTAAATTTGTGTTTTTTTTTTTTTTTTTTTTTTTTTTTTTAATGATCTATTGATAAAATACTTCGTTTTTCCCTCGATCTTAAGACAAAATACTTTCTTTTCATAGGATCCTTTAACAAATTTTTGTGTTTTTTTTCATACTATACATTTATGAAATATGCGTTTTTTTAACAGTTCTTTGATGAATTTTGCATATTCTCGTGATCTTTTCACTATATTCGTGTTTTTCCAGGATCCTTTGATAAAATCCACCCCCCCCCATTCCTTGATAAAAATTCTTGCTTTTTCTCTGGTCTTTGATGAAACTTGCTATTATTTCTGCGAATGATTTACGAAAATTATTATTATTTGTGATTATTTGTCCAAATTTGTGATATTTTTTTAATATTTCGAATTTTTGTACTGATGACTTTGCAGAATTTTTGGAAAATTTCTGAACAAGGGATTAGTAAACACTGTATCTGCCGCCCCGGCAGAAGCGACGCACTAGGCATATTTCTAACTTTTAAACTCATATGCGCCGCGGCTCATGCGCCTGAAAATACAGTATATTATTTTCTAAGTCTTTATCATAAACTTTCTTATAAATTTAATAAAGGACATGAAATCAAAATCTAACATGGCAAATTACAATATAAAGACAGAGTTTTTCAGGATTAAGTGACATAGATAAAAAATAAAATTGACATAGAAATTAGATTGAATAAGACAAGTGCTATTTTTTACCTTTAATATCTTTGGACTCTAAAATTTCAGCGCGGTTCCGATTAAGCTCACTATCTGGCTCAGCTAAGATAAAAGGAATAAAAAATATATAAATACTTTCTCATTAGAAAATATACATATAGATTTTGGAAAATAAAAAGGTAGAAAAAGAAATACTAACAATCAGATTCTTCCTCTTTTTTCTGCCTTTTCTTCTGAGAGTTTTGGTGGTCTTTTTTTCTTTTTGTTTCTTTAGCCTCTTTTTCTTGAATTTTCAACAATATTGGCGATAGGAAGTCATTCAATACTGGAAAAAAAAGAATATATATATATATATATATTCTTATATATATATATATGAAAGGATAAAAACTAACCCTTTTTTAAAACTAAAAATTAAAATTGAATTCAAAAGTTTAAAGTTCCCAATGAATATTTTTAACTTTAATTCTTAAGCTTAAAGCTATTTTGCCCCTGGTAACTTTCTTTCTCAGCCTAACATTTATTACTTTCAGAGATCATTTTTGGATGTTCTTTAAGATTAAAAATGCTTAGGTAAGCGCAATTCTTAATTTGTAGGATCAGCATGCAGCCCTGGACAGCCGCACCTAAATTGCATCAGAGTGCCCAGATATTTCTTAACCAATTAAATTAAATGTTCCTCCCTAATTCACAACTGTGCCCTCTGCTGGAAAATATTACAATCCCCAACATATTAGCAAGAACACGCGCGAAAAACGAGAGACTTTGCAGATTTGAGGGGCCTGCCTAACCTCCGGCCATGTAAACTTTCGTAATCATCGTAAAGGGCTCGGGCAATCTCCGACCGGACTCGCGAACTCCATCTGTAAAATGTGCGGCTAAATAAACGAGTTCGATCCAACAAGAGGCTCCCGAGTCCCATTTATTATGCCACGATTACAACACCCCCGAAGTCCTTACATTATATAAAAGTCGCGCAGGATAATGAGCGCGTGAAGAACCATTCCCTCTGCCTTGCCACCAAGCCGCGAACATTCAAAAGTGCACGAGAATTCCTCTCCCGTGGAAACCCTTTTTACCGTCGACCACAAAAAAAAAAAAAAAGATTAATCCAGAGAAAGGATTATTTCCCCATGAACTATGTCGGTGAGAAAGAGAGAAATTATCCTCGTTTCAAATATTCTTAGAACAATCGTCAAAAGAAAGAAAGAAAGTTACCAGGGGCAAAATAGCTTTAAGCTTAAGAATTAAAGTTAAAAATATTCATTGGGAACTTTAAACTTTTGAATTCAATTTTAATTTTTAGTTTTAAAAAAGGGTTAGTTTTTATCCTTTCATATATATATATTATATATATATATATATATATAAGCATACAGTAAACTCCTTCAAATCCGCACAGCTTGGAACCAGAGGTTGTGCAGATTTTAAGACTTTTGTAGATTTCTGGTTATTACTTTTTTACATTTTTAAAACAGTAATTTGAATATAATTAATAATGTAATCAAAACTATAATGAATGCTTAGCGTATAATAAAATAAGTAATAAACAAAAATGATAAAAGTTTAAATAATTTTTAAATGATTAAAATATTAAAAGCAAAGGTCAAGTAAAGAATCAATGTGTATGATTAAATATTCTTTATAAAGATGAAATGTATATTTCCTAAATTATTCAATGAAACTTACCTTATAAAAGGTAACATAAATAGTTCACATCAAAATCACAAAACAAGGAATTTTTATTTGAGGTGAAGCCAAACTTAATAACCAAAAAAGCTCGATTAATACATAAATATATCTGGTAAGATGACCGATTACCAATAATATCAGCAATATCTTGATTTTTTTTAAAAATAAATTTATTCTTGTTGAATATACATATTTTCAACTCCTGTATATTCTTATCTTATAATCTTTTTAAACAGGTCTCTTATCTTTATTTCCTTAAGACTATGATTTTTATAAATTTCCATAGTTTAAAATAAAGATATATAATATATTTTCAGTTTGAACATCAAATTTAAATTTCAAGTCTAAAGTAAAATATAACATTTAAATATTTAAATAGTCTTAAATTATTTTCTGCCTATTATTTAATTATTTCAAATGTCTTTCCTTTCCATCTGTTTCTCACCTCAAACGTCTATTTACCTTTTACTTTTGGTAGCATGTTTTAACTCATGCATAACGATAGCTAATTGTCATTTTTCTGACCTTCCAACTTCACACTACAGCCGTGCATTCTTTCAGTGATCTAGTGATAGTTGATGGAGGGTGCTGCCTGTCCATCAACATTTGCATTTCTTCCTTGCGACAGTTGTGGTGCATCAAGGATTCTTCTGGAGGCTCATGACGTCATGAGCAGAGCGTGCATAGTAGATTAACCCTGAGGTCGGCATGATGTTCTTATAGCTTGGACAACAGCATGCTCTTCAGTTACGTTTGTTTTTTATATGATGGCTGGTCACAAGCAGATTCTTTTAAAAATGGCTGAAGGTTTTGCTAAATGGAAGCAGTTTTTTAATATAGTGTTTTCTTCTTTCTTTAAAAGAAATATAAAGTAGTGTTGAAGAGTTAAGTGCCAATGGCAGGGTTGGGTTTCTTCCGGAAGAAACCTATTTCTTCCAGGACAGTGGAAGAAACTGGAAAAAACTGGAAGAAATGGAAGAAACCGCCAGAAACCAAAACAAATGCCCAAAGTTAAAGTATATTAACTATGTAAAAGAATTAAAGTATAATTGCATGAAATATAAATTGGAAAATTTAATTATTATTAAAAATATTATTTTTGCAAATATAAGTTATTTTTTTAATAACAAACTTCAAGTTCAGCAGACATTTTCAGTTGATGGATTTTTACTATTGAAGAAGTTGGGATTTTTTTATTATTATTATAAAATGGTTTTTTTTATTAATTGCTCCATTTATAAAAAAAGAAACTACCTACAATTTGATTATTTTTCATACAAAAATATATTATTTTTATATAAATGTGCAATATTTTAAACTGTGCAACACAGTAAATAAATTTATATATTTTTCATCTAGCATGAATATTTCAATGCTGATTTTAAAACATTAGTGTTCTAAAAACATCTATGGGTATGTCAAAATGCTTTTAAACTATCCTGAAGTAGACTTGAAAAAAAAAATCTTCATTTTTTGCTATCATCCAATTTAAGTTGAGAAATTCATTGCAACATCCTACTGCAAAAAAAACTTTTTTGCTATACTATGTTGCATTATACTAAGAAAAATAAAGATTTTAATGACTTTTTTTAATACTGAGGATAGATCGAAACAGGTTTTTAAAGCCAAAACCGAATTTAGGTGACCTTCTTACTTTTTGGCCGAAAATGATAACATCAAAAAAAAAAAAAAAAAAAAAAATAAATAAATAAATAATAATAAGTCATTAAATTGTATGTTTTAAAGTATTTAATACATACATAAATATACATAAATGAAATTGATTATATGTATAGTATTTATTAATTATGTAAAAATGTTAATCCAAAAATTTTATTCTCATATACAATAATACGTAATTAATTCATCCATGACTCAGAAAGATTTTCTAACTATACAAATTTCAGTTAATTAAAAAATATTTTAGTTTTAGGTATATATACATCTTGATTTTTCTTTTATAATGATTTTTTTAAATGATCATTGTTATTCTAGAACTTTCTCAAAGAATATTTGAAATCTAATGCAGTTTAAACTAAAAATTGATGATTGATAAATCATGACTGATAATTATAAACAATAAAGTTCATTGCAATACATTCATTTGAGTCGATACAGTTCAAATCAATAACTAAAATTGAAAAATTTTGACGGAAGAAACAAGATTTTTGGAATACTAAGTCTTTCAATCTGGCCAAATTTTCGCCCTTGTGTTTGGCAAAACTCAGATTTTGGGACAAAAACAAAACCGTATTTTTGATTGATCTCTAATTAGTGATTACTATACATTATTTACATTAATAAAATTGATGTAAATCAAAAGCTTTTATTTAAATGAGACCATTTGTAAAGAACTTCTATTATTTACTACTAGTTTGAGAAATTTAAATAATAAAAAAATATGTTGGTTAAATTGAAATGGATAACATTTAACTGATTTTGTGTATTTTTGATAAAATTTCTTTTCATTTAGCCAAATGATTGAAGATCTCTAGATAAATGTTGTGTGTGATCTTTGCTAAAAAACTGATGCAATTATTAATTTAGCATATATGCTTGATTAAATTTGTTTTGGTCCAGTGAAATTAATTTATATTAGATTATAGGAAGAAGATATTTATTATATCTTACAAAATTGAAAATAAATGGTAAATTCTTAAAGAAAAACAGTTTCTTCCATTTCTTCCGGCCTGTTTTTTCCATGGTTTTTTCTGCGGTTTTTTCCACTGCGGAAGAAACTTGCCAACCCTGCAATGGATATGTTTAATGAAGATGGAAGAATAGTTCTTTTAGTGTTTATTAACTTGAAAATATTTGGAAACATGGTTACTTTTTAAAGCACATGCTCTTGTCATTTTTTTATAGTTTTAATATAAATTTTCTATTGAAATTCTCTTTCCTCCTCTTTTATTTTTAAAACAAACATGACTTAACTTTATTCTAATCTCCACTTATAAGGTCATTCATGTCAAAAGGTTAAATATTATAGAACCTTAGCCTTTTTCTAGGGTTTGGGCAAAGTTCTTGTTGGTATTCACCAGATGTGTTTGACACTTGCTTGTTTTTTCTGATGCAAAGTATAAGGTGGAGCTGTGTCATACTTGTTTTCTTTTGGTTTCTAATGATATTTTATTGCTGGGTTTGCATGAAGTATCGGCAGTTTTCTATAGGGCAATGTATAATAAAAGTTAGATTTAGTATCTGTTTTGAAGATTAATTATTGAGGGGGGGGGGGGAGTCAATCTTAAGTATTAAAGCTATTCTAATGGATTTGTAAAGTAGTGTTCACTCTAGAAATAAAAAAGGCATGGTGCTATTCACTAAAAAGGGCACTACTGCAACAGAAAAGGGCACTTTTACAAGAAAAAAATTGCTTTTAGAAGAAGAAAAAAGAAAGCGGCAAAATATATATATATATTTTTTTCTAAATGTGATAAATTAAGTTATATTAATTCCGAATGATTTTATGATATAAAAATTAAAAATACAATATTAAATTAAAACATGATTGAATAGTTTCATGTTCTTTTTCTTAAAAAAATGAAAAAAATCAATGATCTTTGGGCAGACAAATTTAGAAAAAATACAGAATAAAAAAATATTTATTAAAAATCTCTGGGTAAAACCAGTGGCGTATTTTACTGTTTTTAAAAAAGGGCAGGGTGCATTTCGTAAATTTGAAAAAGGGCAGGGTGCTGCACCCTTCAAAAATGGCCTAGAATGAACGCTATTGTAAAGATTAAGCTATTTGCAGGCATGAAAGTGGACCAAAGAAAAAAAGGAGGAAAATTTTTTTCGACTTCAAGGCCAAATATAAAGAGAATCTAACGGCGACATTTTATAGATAGCAGTACAATTTTTAATTTTACACAAACATGAAAATTACAAGAAGTTTCATAAAAAATAAATAAATAAATAAAAATAATTTCTTTTTTTCAAAAATCACACAATAAATGTGTATTCCTTAATAAAACAGGTGGCCTAGTACCAGGGGCGATTCTGGGTCAAAAATTTTGTTTCGAAAATTCACGCCGCATTTTCGGAAATCGGCGGAGGGAAGGGGAGGGGGCGCCCGTTTTTTTATGAAATTGGCATTTTTTAACGATCTTTAGACAAATGTTGCATTTTTACGTGATCTTTTCTTGAAAACGGCATTTTATCCCCGCGATCTTTCGACGTAATCTGCCTTTTTTTCATGATCTTTTGACAAAATCGGCGCTTTTTCCGTGATCTTTTGATGAAATCGGCGTTTTTTTTTTTTTTAAATAATCTTTTGACAAAATATTTTAAAGCGGTCTTTTATCGCAATCGACGTTTTCCCGCGGTCTTCAGGCGAAATCAGCGTTTTATCTGCGATATTTGGGTGAAATTGCCGTTTTTTTCGCGATCCACACAGGAAATTCGCGTTTTCGAGCTATCTTTTGACAAAGTTCGTTGACAAAAACATTGACGAAATTATCGTTTTTCCACGAAATATTGACGAAATGTGTATTTTTCCATCATCAAATTTTCATTTCTCTGTGATTGTTTTTTCCGCGCGCAAAACCGTACAAGTTGTCAACTATGCTGAACTAATAACCCAATTTCAAATTTTCGGAAGAAGATGGCTTAAATTTTCGGAAATTTTGGACGAGAATCACCCCTAGGGTTTGAAGGGAAGTACGCTTTAAACTGCAAAAAAATACCATAAACAAGATTCGCGGACATCCTCTCTCAAAGAGAAAGCGGGAGAGGAAAAAATATAAATTAAAAGAAGTGGGCGCCGATTACAGATGTTTGACAGCTGAACCATTTAGCCGATAAGTAAGAAATCTTTGTTGTCAGTTTCACTTACAAAAAAAGCAACACTGTTTTAAAACACATTAATCCGGATTAAATCATACCTCACCCAATATTTTCTTTCTGTTCAGCGTCGCAGTGACCTGTGGACCCATGACTTATGAGCACTGCTTACTCAGAGTATAGAAGAAAAAAAGAAAAACAAAACACAGCTGCCCGTTCACAAAGTTAAGGACCGGGAAGAAATAATTTTTCTCCCACTTTTCGGTTTACTGACAATGGAAAACGAGGGCGATACAATGGTCAGGGGAGATCACTAAGGAAAGAGTCCCGTGCTACTCTTGGATTGAAGTTGAACTGAAAACTCATTTGCATCAAATGCGCCACCTGCGAACATAAAAGGTGCAGCCTGCCAACCACAAAAAAAACTGTGTGTGCCTGCAGCCTTACTTCCCATTTTCTAAAAATAGATTTTCGCCCCTCGAAATGCACTGCATCTGAAGCTCCTGAACGTAAATTGACCGCTGACTTTGATCAGCGGCGATTTAGTGTGTGAAGAGAGAAATCGAGAAGTTATCCGGAAGCTTCTCGGACGCCCCCCCCCCCCACCCCCCCAAAGTTACCCATAATATTTTCTTTGCATTTTTGCATCGATCCAGAGAATGGTCAAAATCATCTTTAAAAAGACAGATTTCTGCCTAAAGGCAGAAGTCTTTCATCCCTGTATTTGAGTTAAATATGAATTAATATTTTGAGATATAATAGTTTGTCTTTCTAATTTAAATTAAATATATAAATTAATTTAGTTCTTCGGTGCTCTAATCCTGTCTGTCATAGGTTTTTTTCATATATATTCTGTGTTACTGAAAGACCTGTTTTGTGATGTTTAATTTGAAACTTCATTTCTTTAAGAGATGGAAGTATCCATGTTGTTAAACTCATGGACTCAAGTCACACATATTTCTTGTTTTATTTTAAAGTTTTTATTTTCTTTTAATCTCATTGTTTTTGTTAAATAAAAAGATAGTTGGTTTTAAATGTAGTTTGTTATCATTTTACATAATAAATTTTTCTTTCTAAGCGATTTAAACTGATTTAGACTTTGAATATAAGTTATATACAGTAGACTCCCTCAAATCTGCACAGCTTGGGACCAGAGGTTGTGCGGATTTTAGAATTTTGCGGATTTCTGGTCATTGCTTTGTTTATATTTTTAAAAAGGTAATTTGAATGGAATTAATAATGAAATCAAAAGTTTAATGAATACCTACAATATACTAAAATATTGAAATAAGTAATAAACTAAAATAATAAAAATTTAGATAATTTTTAAAATGATTAAAAAACTAAAAGCAAAGGTCAGGTTAATAATCAGTAATGTAAATTAAATATTCATCATTAAAATGAAATGTGTTTTTCCTAAATTATTCAATGAAACTTGCCTCATAAAGGTACATTACTAATTCACATCAGGATCATAAAATAACGAAGCTTTATTTCAGGTTTATTCAGACTTAACTAAAAAAGCTTGACTAATACATAAATATATTTGGTAAGATTGTGATTACTAATGATATCAGCAATATCTTGATTTTTCCAGAAATAAATTATTCTTTCTTAATGAAAAAACATGAATTTAATAACCTTAACAAAAATTACAAATTAATATAAGCTAAAAAAGTCAAATTTTGCACCTAGATCTGAACTTCGATGTTTCATTGTTTACATCCATAAATTATGTGTGGATTTTAGAGAGTTGCTGATTTTAGGAGTGCGGATTTGAGGGAGTCTACTGTATTTACATAAATTAACTTGGGTTAAATTTTCAGCGCTATACATTTCCATTTGTGCATTTATTACTGCTCTGCTAATTCAGCTTATAATCGTAATTACTTCAATTCTTTCTTTATGAAAGAACATGACTTCAGTAATATTAACAAAAGTTATGAATCAAAATATATATATAGAATTCATATAAAACTGAAAAAAAATCAAATTTTGTCCCTATATCTGAACTAAATGTTTTGCTTTTAACATCCATAAATTATTTTGTAATTTTAGAGAGTTGTAGATTTTAGGGTTGTGGACTTGAAGGAATCAACTGTATATATATATATATATATATATATATATATATATATATATATATATATATACAGGGTGATTCAGCTCGTCGGTGACAAACTTTAAGGATCGATAGAGCACACCTAGACGAACATTTTTGAATAGGGAATGTAGGGTCCCTGACGCGATGGTAAGGCGCTAGGCGCTTTCGAAAATTTGGGTGCCGAAATTCGAAACGTCATAAAAACTAGGGAAATGGTTAGATTTTCTTGTTTGTTGCGTCGAAATGATTCTGTTTGTTTAGACTTTCTTCAGTACCAATTTGATAAGCGTATCTCTTAAAACATGGATAGGGGGCGCTGCAGACTTTGGAGAGCTAGACAACAACTTTAAGCCCGTTATTTTGATAATTTAACACATGCTCGCCAAAGTTTATACTCTAACTTAAAGTTTGAACCCAAAAGTAGAGCCCTGCAAAAAGCGTAAGAGCCGGAATAAAATGTCAAAGTACAGGGTGGTCGAAACTCGAAGGCTCCTAAGAGATAAACAAACAGATTTCTTGACTTATGCATGCATTTTCATGATTCTGTTTGCTGGGGCTCTCTGAAACTCAGTTGAACGGTACAAAAAGAAACATCGATAGGGGGCGCTTTGGGCAAAAAACATAATTCGTTGACATTTCGGACGCTAACTGGAAACGGGGCGCTACGATCAGTTAGAAACAAAACAAGAGAGTAATTTACTTATCATAAGAAGCTATTAAAACTGCAGTTTGTTTGTTTTTTTTAACAAACATAGCTGGTTTCAATCATGCACAATGCGCGCAATAAAATTTACATAAGGTGCTTTTTGCTGATTTATGCAAAAGATATCGTACCATATCGATATGCAAAAGATACGTAATGCGTAGACGACAACGCGAGATGACGTAGTTGTATGCGCAGACACGTCTTTTGAACGTGCGGTACCTACTTAAGCTTCGGGTTACTTGTCTGCAGATCGGTAGTAGGATGGAACGGTACACAAACTCTGAATTGGCTGACATGCATTTGGCGTATGGCGCTGCTGGTTGTAATGGACGAGCCGCTCAGCGGTTGTACGCCGAGCGTTACCCCAACAGGCAAATCCCCTGCCATGCCTTCTTCGCTCGAGTACACCAGAGGTTGTCCACAACGGGATCTTTCGACGGAGGCAGGCCTGAACGGGAGCGATCAGTGAGCACCCCCGACAACGAAGAGGCTGTGCTTAACCTGGTTGAGGACAACCCAGGTCTTAGCACGAGAGATATCGCCAGACATGTTGGCATTTCGCAAGCAACTGCGTGGCGCATCTTACGTTCCCGGAATCTGCACCCCTACCACATCCAGCGGGTGCAGTTGCTCAGAGAGCAGGATTTTGGCCCTCGAGTGGAATTCTCAAGATGGTACTTGGCGATGAGATCCAGGGATCCCCGTTTTGTAAACAGCATTTTGTTTACGGACGAGTCCACCTTCAGCCGGGAGGGAATGTGGAACGCCCACAACAGTCATGTGTGGTGTGATGAAAATCCACATGAAACCAGAAGCCGAGCAGCCCAGGAGCGTTTCTCAGTAAATGTGTGGGCCGGCATTCTGGGGGATTGCCTCATTGGCCCTTATTTGTTACCTGAACGGCTGACAGGTGGAAATTACCTGATTTTCCTGGATCAAGTGCTGCCGCAGCTTCTGGAGGAGGCGCACGTACCCGAACGTTCGCGTCGCCAGATGTGGTTCCAGCACGATGGAGCTCCGGCCCATTACACGAACGACGTGCGTCTCCATCTAAACGCAAGGTATGGCCAGCGGTGGATCGGGCGTGGGGGTCCAGTTCACTGGCCTGCCCGATCACCAGACCTCACCTGCTTGGATTTCTTCCTTTGGGGTTACCTGAAGGCCGAGGTATACCATACACCTGTCAGCAGTGCTGAAGAACTTGTGGCGCGCATTGTGGCAGCTGCAGGGCAGATCAGAGATACTCCTGGCATTGTTGGAAACACACACTCCTCAATGCGACGGAGGTGCGAAGCCTGCATCATGGCCCAAGGTCGAAATTTCGAGCATCTTCTGTAGTATTATTTTTTGTAAATAAATTTCCAGTATCATTGATGTTTTTGGTCTAAATTTATTCAGAAGTGTTGAGCAGAGGTAGAAAATGTGTTTTCAGTATTACTAACTGATCGTAGCGCCCCGTTTAAAGTTAGCGTCCGAAATGTCAACGAATTATGTTTTTTGCCCAAAGCGCCCCATATCGATGTTTCTTTTTGTACCGTTCAACTGAGTTTCAGAGAGCCCCAACAAACAGAATCATGAAAATGCATGCCATAAGTCAAGAAATCTGTTTGTTTATCTCTTAGGAGCCTTCGAGTTTCGACCACCCTGTACTTTGACATTTTATTCCGGCTCTTACGCTTTTTGCAGGGCTCTACTTTTGGGTTCAAACTTTAAGTTAGAGTATAATTTTTGGCGAGCATGTGTTAAATTATCAAAATAACGGGCTTAAAGTTGTTGTCTAGCTCTCCAAAGTCTGCAGCGCCCCCTATCCATGTTTTAAGAGATACGCTTATCAAATTGGTACTGAAGAAAGTCTAAACAAACAGAATCATTTCGACGCAACAAGCAAGAAAATCTAACCATTTCCCTAGTTTTTATGACGTTTCGAATTTCGGCACCCAAATTTTCGAAAGCGCCTAGCGCCTTACCATCGCGTCAGGGACCCTACATTCCCTATTCAAAAATGTTCGTCTAGGTGTGCTCTATCGATCCTTAAAGTTTGTCACCGACGAGCTGAATCACCCTGTATATATATATATATATATATATATATATATATATATATATATATATATATATATATATATATATATATATATATATATATGAAAGGATAAAAACTAACCTTTTTTTAAACTAAAATTTAAAATTGAATTCAAAAGTTTAAAATTCCAGTTAATATTTTTTAATGTTAATTCTGAAGCTGAATGCTATTTTGCCCCTGTTAACTTTCTTTCCCAGCCTAACATTTATTACTTTTCGATATCATTTTTGGATGCTCCTTAAGATTAAAATGGATGACCTAAGGGATTTTTGCAGGCTCATACATCATCGACCCGGGAATTGTGTGGGTTTTGACCACATATCAATCAAAAGCTAATGAACCAATTAAATTAAATGTTCCTCCCAAATTCCCAATTCTGCCCACTGCTGGAAAATATTACCAGAATGCGTGCTAAAAATGAGAGACTTTGCAGTTTTGAGATGCCTGCTGGAAGTACTTCCGTAACTTTAAAAGTATGTAACTTTCCGTAATCAACGTAAATGGCTTGGGCAACCTGCGATCAGACTTGTGAATCCATCTGTAAGCTGAACGGCCTAATAAAAAGAGTTCGAACCAACAAGAGGCTCCCGAGTCCAACTTCTTATGCCACGACTAACACCCCTGAAGTCGTTATATATATATATATATAAATGTTTCTAAGATTTTTATGATATACTGAGATAAAATAAATATATATACCATAAAGTACCAAATGTAAGAACCCCCCCCCCCCCCCTTTGCACATGGAACATTCCAATGATTTTACAGTCCACCCGTAACGAGAAAGACCGTGAAAAATATTTTTCTCCCCGTGGTCACTATAGAAACGGACTTGTCCACTTTATTTTAGGGTGACCGCAGTACTTTTGGCTTCTTTTGTATGTACTAGGAGCAAAAAAAAGGAGGAGATTATCGCAGTCTTCGGATTTCAAACCACCTCTGTCAGTTGGTATCTTCCGAAGAAGCAATTCCTCTCGGAGTTTTTCTCCTGGCGGTAGGTCTGAAAAGGGGCTTATACTCTTGACTTTAGATAGAAGGCGAAAGGATAGGCGAACAGGGAGGGTATTTTGAAGGAGAGGGCTTTTAAATGGCACTTTTCAAAAATGGAAAACTGCACACATATTAATTAGATAGAGGTATATATTCGAAAGTTGCTAAATAAAAATAAAATTAATAAAAGTCACCAGTCTCTTATCTTATGTTCTGTAAAATATTCTTTTGCATATGAAATAGATTCCCTCAAATCCACACAGCTTGGTACCAGAGGTTGTGCAGATTTTAGAATTTTGCAAATTTCTGGTTATTGCTTTGTTTACATTTTTCAAACAGTAGTAATTAATAATGTAATCGAAACTAAAATGAATACTTACAATATAATAAAATATTAAAAGCAAAGGTCAAGTTAATAAATTATTACTGATTAAATATTCATTATAAAGATATGTATTTATCCTAAATTATTCAATGAAATTTGCCTCATAAAGGGAGAAGGTTCAACTCAAAATCATAAAGTTTAATTTCAGGTTTAGCCAGACTTAACAACCAATAAAGATTGATTAATACATAAATATGTTTGGTAAGAAGATTGCGATTACCAGTGATATCAGCAATATCTAGAATGTTTTCAGTAATAAATTTATTCTTCCTTCATGTTAAAGCATGAATTAAGTAATACAGTAGACTCCTGCAAATCTGCAACTCTAAAATCCACAACTCTTTAAAATCTACACATAATTTACAGATGTAAACAAAGAAACATTCAGTTGAGATATAGAGACAAAATTTGACTTAGATAGTTTCATATCAATTCTATATATATTTTAATTTGTAATTTGTTTAATTACTGAATTCATGTTTTTTCATGAATAAATCTTCTGAAAAAGGTCAGATTTTTTTTTTTTTTTATGTAGTCACGGAAAAAATTATTGTAGTTTGTTGTAAAAATTATTGTAGTAGTTAAGTTACTGGTACTGAATGGTAAATTAATGGTACAGACTGGAAATAAAGTTTTTTTTTTTTTTTTTTTTTTTTTTTAGCCTCCGATGCTATTTTTTTCAGACAAGCTAAAAAATATTGTGTCGTCAACCCTGAATTTTCTATTCAACCAATTTTGATAATTATTTTTTTAAATGAAAGCTATTTATTTGTAGTCGTGCCCATTTTAGCTATTTTTTAATTTATTTCCATTTTTTAATTTTAAATGCTTTTTACGATTTTTCTTAAATATGGTGGCAACTCAGTTTAGCTTTTCTCTCGATAATAAAAATTTATTTTCCATTATCACTTTCCACCAGTCAGAAGCTTTATTTCATCAGTGAACATGTCCTTGCATTTAAAAGGAAAAAGTCAATTGTTTTCATAAAATTTAACCACAATAAAATGATTGCGTATAATTATGCACTAATTGAGGTAAAAAAAATTATATTTACTGAGAAATAATAATAATAATGTAAATAAAATAACAGAAAATAATTTATGATAAAAATTAATGTCTAAAGAAAAATTTCAAATGAGGACAATGATGTCATTCAGCAACCAGATAAATGGGAATTACAATATTATTACGGATGCCTTTTTCATATTACTAATAACAGTAACTTTTAAAAAACATTTGAAGAAAAAATGACGTCACTATTTAAAACATCGCATTTTTACTCATAACGATATTACATTTCAATATTTCTTTTCATTATGGACACTGAGACTGAGATTTTACTTTCAGATGACTTTAGTTAGTGAAAAAAATGTCACAGTAAAAATGAAATTAGTTTTTTTTTTAATAAAACTATTTTTTGTGAGTGCATATAAAATAAAATTTCTTTATTTCGCCGGCACTCCGATTACAATTTTAACTGAAGATGTGTGAATATTTGCATTGCATGCAAAATTGTAACTGGCAAACTTGACATTAAGTTTGGAAATATATTTATTAGATATTGATTCAATAATGTAATTACTTTTGCTTTTTTTAAAAAAACCAAATCGATCGGGTCTTTTAAATATTTCATTCGTCGAATTTGATGGGATTACACACGTTTTATTGTTAAATTGCATTTCTTTTTCTCAGCGTCTATAAAAAAGCGTTTAAACTAAAGAAAAAATTCATTTTTGATAAATCTAGTCAATGAAGAAGTAGCATGTCAAATTGTATCTCTGTATTATTCCGCAATTCCAATGATTCAGAGAGAAATCGCTAATCAATTGGGTATTTCACGCCGTTTTGTTTGCTATTATATTGATAAACACAAGAAAAATGAAGTTAGTTCATTGCATTCTAAACAGGGTCGCCCTTAAAAAGATCCTATCGATTTTTTTTTTTTCTAATCGGAGGTGAAACTGAATTCTGCAGAATCTACATTCAACTTGTTTTTTTTTTTTTTTTTTTTTTTTTTTAATGATGTGCATAAAATTTGCTTTGCGGGTTGGCCATCTACATATTAAAATGGACCCAAACTTTTTTTTTTCTTTCCAAATAGCAATACTAAATTTTAAGAAGATATTTGATATCTTCAGTTCAAACTATGCCTAGATATCAAACTTCAAATCGTTTGAATGATAAGTTTTTGAATTTTTTTTTCCATTATAGTTTTTAGATTATGCTTAAAAAAATGGTAAAAATGATGTTTAAGTGACTGTCTTTGATAGAAGTGACTGGATATTTTGAAACTTCTAATGCTATCCCTAATTTAACAGTCATCAATGATTGCTTGAGTAATGATTAAGATGCCTTTAATTTCTCAGAAACTTATATGTATTGCTTTGAGATTTGTTTTGGGGCTAATGGAAGGATGTAGAGTTCATTTATGCTGTCAGAATTGGTTACTGCAACTGGAAAAAAAAAAGTTAGGGTTTATTTTAATATGTAGATGGTTCTCTAAGCACATTTTACAGACATCATTTAAAAGTAGATTTTATTTCCAGCCATATGATACAAGTAACTTTTTTCTACAATAATTTTTTCACACCAAAGAAAGTTATTCAGACAAGCATAAACAAAGAAAACTCACCAGTATCATTATTTTTAAATCCCTCAAATCCCATCAAGGCCCATTTGATCAATTCTGCATCATTCTTACATTTTTTCTCCGCCATTTTTGCCATTAACTGTAAAACAAAACAAAAAAGAAAAACATTTAACAAATTCTTGTTAATAGTATTCATACTATCACTACAGGATTCAGCAAAATCAATAAGCAAATATGTCTTTTAAAAACTGCAGCAGTAAACTGTAAGCAGGAGTTAGCAACAATTGTTTACAACAAAAATGTAATTTTGTCATGATTCAATAGCTATAAGAATACTGCAATCATGATTTAATTATGTAACATCGACTGTAGAAAAATGTATGCTAAAGAAGAATGCAGTTATAAAGTGCAATGGTTTTCTAATATAAACCCTTATAGTTTCTGAATTCTGTATCAGAGTTTCAGATACAGAACACATTTCTCAATTTTAAGGATGTCTGCAAATAATATTTTTTCCTGCAGAACTTTTTGACTGATTTATGAACTTAAAAACAAAACCATGACATTTTTAGGAATGATTATTGAATAATTTCACTCAATTTTCAGTAAATTAATCCTTTCTTAAATTCTATGCAATTGTTTCTGAAGTTTTATAAGGTTGACACATTCAGCATTTGACAACAATATCAGAAATATAGTACTCTACTTTTATCACATAATGGGAAAAATTATTTGATATCAGTTTCTGGGTAGTTTAGAAATTATCTATTTTTAAGGCCCTACATCAGTAACGCTCCGAGATAGAACGGCTAATGTTATTTCAATGGAAGAAATTTATCGCTTTCATTCCTTTGCATTTTGCTCAAATTTAATAATTTTTGTTGTTTTAAAAATCTGTAGGTTTAAACTATGCACGTCATTTTGAAATTTTATTTCTTTTTTTTAATTTTAAGGCGATACAAGTACGTTATTTTATAGTCTTTGAAATTCACCTTTAGTGTCTTATTACGAAAAATCTGTTTGAGATTTTAAAATTTGGTAAAACAGCATGCAGAGTTTAATTATTTAGCTTTCAGAAAATGTTTTTTATTCTGATTTTTTAAAAAATTTAATCTATGCTATTTGTATAAAAAGTTGAAACACTTTGATTTAAAATAGTCGAAAATGATGTTTATTCCTGCCTTCAAAAGGGATACGCCTTAAAAGCAATTAGGGGGTAAGATGATAGGTCTTTACTCTGCAGGGAGTCCGGGGACGTATAGGTGAAATTTCTTGCCGCTCTGAGCTATTAAAGGGAGAAAAAAATATTAAAATGCAGACGAGATTTATTTATAAATTTCGACCGTTGGATTATCGTCGAAAGAATTATCATAAGCTAGTAAATTGTTTCGGTTGATTAAAGTTTTTTTTTTTTTTTTAATACCTGTAAAATGAATCGAAAAAAAATAGAAAATGGCCTTTGTGCAAATCGGTATCAAGTAGGCAATGTATAAAAAAAAAAACAAAAACTTAAAACTATTAAAACACAGACGATAAGCTTTTATAAATTTCTTTCATAGCATTAGCTTTAAAGCGAAGGCATTGTTTCGTTTAACTGCAGTAGCCTCTTTAAAATAAATGAAATCGTAAAAGCTAATCAATGTAAGAGAAAGAAAAAAAAAAATAAAATAAAATTTTTTTAAATGTAGGCGAGATATCTTTATAAATTTCTACAATGGGATTTCACTTGACTGAAGTAAGTCACTTTAAAAAACCTGTATCGAAATCAAAAATTGTAATACGGCCTTTGTACAAAAAGATCTCAGCTGTTCAATATAAAAAGCTTATTAAAATATAGACGAGATATTTCTATAAATTTCTGTCATAGGCTTCATTGAAGTAAGCCCCTTTAAAATACCCATAAAAAAATTGAAAAAAATATAAAACGGTCTTTGTACAGAAATATCTCAGCAAGTCAATGCTAAAAATATCATTTAAAAATATTAAAATGTTGACGAGATATCTTTATAAATTTCTATAATGGGACTTCTCTCTATGCAAGTAAGCCACTTTAAAATACCCGTAAAAAATCGAAAAAATGTAAAACGGTCTTTGTACAGAGAAATCTCTGATATCTAATGCCCCCCCCCCCCCCTAAAAGAAAGTTTAAAAACAATTAAAATACAAACGAGATATCTTTAAAAATTTCTAAAATGTGATTTAGCTCTATTGAAGTAATTCACTTTAAAATACCCGTAACAAAATCGAAAAGATATACTTTCTTTGTACAGAAAGATCTCAGTTATATAATGAAAAAAAAAAAATTACAAGTATTAAAATGTAGACAAGATATTTTTATAAATTTCTACCATGGGATTTTGTTTGATAGAGGTAATCATCAGTTTATATTTACTTGTAGACGAGATATTTTTATAAATTTCTAACATTCAATGCTAAAAAAATCATTAAAAAATATTAAAATGTAGAAGAGAAAAATATATATTTATATGAACTTCAAAACTTCATAGGATTCCGCTTGATTGAAGTAAGCCCCTTTAAAACCCCTATAACAAAATCGAAGAAATATAAAACGGTCTTTGTACCGAAAGATTTCAGATATCCAATGCCAAAAAATCATTTAAAAATATTTAAATGTGGAAAAGACATATTTATAAATTTCTACTATAGGATTTAGCTTGACTGAAGTAGCCTCTTTAAACACCTGTAAACAAAATCAAAAAAGTACAAAACGGTCTTCACACCGAAAGATCTCAGCTATCCAATGACAAAAAGAATCATTTAAAAATATTAAAATGTAGAAGAGATGTTTTTATAAATTTCTACCATTGGAATTCACTTGACTGAAGTAGCCTCATTAAAACAACTGTAAACAAAATCAAAAAAGTACAAAACGGTCTTCACACCGAAAGATCTCAGCTATCCAATGACAAAAAGAATCATTTAAAAATATTAAAATGTAGAAGAGATGTTTTTATAAATTTCTACCATTGGAATTCACTTGACTGAAGTAGCCTCATTAAAACAACTGTAAACAAAATCAAAAAAGTACAAAACGGTCTTTGTACCGAAAAATTTCAGCTATCCAATGCCAAAAAATCATTTAAAAATATTAAAATATAGAAGAGATTATTTTTATAAATTTCTACAACTGTATTTCACTTGACTGAAATAGCTTTTTAAAATTCCCCTAAACAAAGACGAAAAAGTACAAAACGGTCATTGTACCGAAAGATCTCAGCTATCCCATAACATTTGAAAATATTAAAATATAGAAGAGATATTTTTTATAAATTTCTACCATTGGATTTCACTTGACTGAAGTAGCCTCATTAAAACACCTGTAAACAAAATAAAAAAAGTACAAAACGGTCTTTGTACCGAAAGATCACAGCTATCCAATGACAAAAAAATCATTTAAAAATATTAAATTGTAGAAGAGATATTTTTATAAATTTCTACCAATGTATTTCACTTGACTAAAGTAGTTTCTTTAAAACACCTGTAAACAAAGTCGAAAAAGTACAAAACGGTCTTTGTACCGAAAGATCTTAGTTATCCCATGACAACAGAATCATTTAAAAATATTAAAATGTAGTCGAGATGTTTTTATAAATTTCTACCATTGGTATTCACTTGACTGAAGTAGCTTTTTTAAAATTCCCCTAAACAAATTCGTAAAAGTACAAAACGGTCTTTGTATTGAAAGATTTTAGCTATCCAATGACAAAAAAATCATTTAAAAATATTAAAATGTAGAAGAGATATTTTTATAAATTTCTACCATTGGAATTCACTTGACTGAAGTAGCCTCATTAAAACACCTGTAAACAAAATCAAAAAAGTACAAAACGGTCTTTGTACCGAAAGATCTCAGCTATCCAATGCCAAAAAAATCATTTAAAAATATTAAAATGTAGAAGAGATATTTTTATAAATTTCTACAATTGGATTTCATTTGACTTAAATAGCTTTTTTAAAATTCCCCTAAATAAAGTCGAAAAAGTACAAAACGGTCTTTGTAAAGAAAGATCTGAGATATTGAATGCCAAAAAATAATTTCAAAATATTAAAATGTAGAAGATATATTTTTATAAATTTCTACCATTGGATTTCACTTGACTGAAGTAGCTTTTTAAAATTCTCCTAAACAAACTCGAAAAAGTACAAAACGGTCTTTGTACCGAAAGATCTCAGCTATTCAATTACAAAAAAATTATTTAAAATAATAAAATGTAGAAGCGATATTTTTATAAATTTCTACCATTGGATTTCACTTGACTGAAGTAGCTTTATAAAATTCTCCTAAACAAACTCGAAAAAGTACAAAACGGTCTTTGTACCGAACGATCTCAGCTACCAAATGACAAAAAAATAATTTAAAAATATTAAAATGTAGAAGAGATATTTTTATAAATTTCTACCATTGGAATTCTCTTGACTGAAGTAGCCTCTTTAAAACACATGTGAACAAATCAAAAAAGTACAAAACGGTCTTTGCACAGAAAGACCTCAGCTATCCAATGACAAAAAAAAAAATCATTCAAAATATTAAAAAGTAGAAGAGATATTTAAAAAAAAATTCTACAATTGGATTTCTCTTGACTGAAGTAGCTTTTTTAAATTTCCTCTAAATAAAGTCGAAAAAGTACAACAGTACTTTGTTCCGAAAGATCTCAGCTATCCCATAACAAAAAAATCATTTAAAAATTTTAAAATGTAGAAGAGATATTTTTATTTTTTTTTCTACAATTGGATTTCACTTGACTGAAGTAGCCTCTTTAAAACACCTGTAAATAAAATCAAAAAGTTCAAAATGGTCTTTGTACCCAAAGATCTCAGCTATCCAATTACAAAAAAAATCATTTAAAAATATTAAAATGTAGAAGAGATATTTTTATAAATTTCTACCATTGAAATTCACATGACTGAAGTACATTTTTTAAAATTCTCCTAAACAAAGTCGAAAAAGTACAAAACGTTCTTTGTACCGAAAGGTCTCAGCTATCCAATTACAAAAAAAAATATTTAAAATAATAAAATGTAGAAGCGATATTTTTATAAATTTCTACCATTGGATTTCACTTGACTGAAGTAGCCTCTTTAAAACAACTGTAAACAAAATCAAAAAATTACAAAACGGTCTTTACACCGAAAGTTCTCAGCTATCCAATGACAAAAAAATCATTCAAAAATATTAAAATGTAGAAGAGATATTTTTATAAATTTCTACCATTGGATTTCTCTTGACTGAAGTAGCTTTTTCAAAATTCTACTAAAAAAAAGTCGAAAAAGCACAAACGGTCTTTGTACAGAAAGATCTAAGCTATCCAATGACAAAAAAAAAAATATATATATATATATATATATATATATATAAAATAAAATAAAAATATTAAAATGTATAGAAGAGATATTTTTATAAATTTCTAGCATTGGATTTCACTTGACTGAAGTAGTTTTTTTTTTTTAAATTCCACTAAACAAAGTCGAAAAAGTACAAAAAAGTTTTTGTACCGAAAGATCTCAGCTATCCCATGACAAAAAAATCATTTAAAAATATTAAAATGTAGAAGAGATATTTTTATAAATTTCTACCATTGGAATTCACTTGACTGAAGTAGCCTCATTAAAACACCTGTAAACAAAATCAAAAAGTACAAAACGAGCTTTGTACCGAAAAATCAGAGCTATCCAATGCCAAAAAACATTTAAAAATATTAAAATGTAGAAGAGATAAATTTATACATTTCTACCATTGGATTTCACTTGACTGAAGTAGCTTTTTTTTTAATTCTAAACAAAGTCAAAAAAGTACAAAACGGTCTTTGTACCGATATATCTGAGATATTCTATACCAAAAAATCATTAAAAATTTTAAAATGTAGAAAAGATAGATTTATAAAATTCTACTATAGGATTTTGCTTGACGGAAGTAGCCTCTTTAAAACAACTGTAAACAAAATCAAAAAAGTACAAAACTATGTTTGTACCAAAAGAGCAGAGCTATCCAATGCCAAAAAAATCATTTAAAAATATTAAAATGTAGAAGAGATATTTTTATAAATTTCTACCTTTGGATTTCACTTGACTGAAGTAGCTTTTTTAAAATTCCACTAAACAAAGTCGAAAATGTACAAAACGGTCTTTGTACCGAAAGATCTCAGCTATCACATAACAAAAAAAAAATAATTTCAAAATATTAAAATGTAGAAGATATATTTTTTTAAATTTCTACCATTGGCTTTCACTTGACTGAAGTAGCTTTTTAAAATTCTCCTAAACAAACTCGAAAAAGTACAAAACGGTCTTTGTACCGAATGATCTTAGCTATCAAATGACAAAAAAATCATTTAAAAATATTAAAATGTAGAAGAGATATTTTTATAAATTTCTACCATTGGAATTCTCTTGACTGAAGTAGCCTCTTTAAAACACATGTGAACAAATCAAAAAAGTACAAAACGGTCTTTGCACCGAAAGATCTCAGCTATCCAATGACAAAAAAAAATCATTCAAAATATTAAAAAGTAGAAGACATATTTAAAAAAAATTCTACCACTGGATTTCTCTTGACTGAAGTAGCTTTTTTAAATTTCCTCTAAATAAAGTCGAAAAAGTACAACAGTACTTTGTTCCGAAAGATCTCAGCTATCCCATGACAAAAAATCATTTAAAAATTTTAAAATGTAAAAGAGATTTTTTTTTCTACAATTGGATTTCACTTGACGGAAGCAGCCTCTTTAAAACACCTGTAAATAAAATCAAAAAGTTCAAAATGGTCTTTGTACCCAAAGATCACAGCTATCCAATTACAAAAAAAATCATTTAAAAATATTAAAATGTAGAAGAGATATTTTTTATAAATTTCTACCATTGAAATTCACATGACTGAAGTACATTTTTTAAAATTCTCCTAAACAAAGTCGAAAAAGTACAAAACGTTCTTTGTATCGAAAGGTCTCAGCTATCCAATTACAAAAAAAATATTTAAAATAATAAAATGTAAAAGCGATATTTTTATAAATTTCTACCATTGGATTTCACTTGACTGAAGTAGTTTTTTAAAAATTCCACTAAACAAAGTCGAAAAAGTACAAAAAGGTCTTTGTACCGAAAGATCTCAGCTATCCCATGACAAAAAAATCATTTAAAACATTAATTTTTAAAATTTTTTATAATATTCTACCATTGGAATTCACTTGACTGAAGTAGCCTCATTAAAACACCTGTAAGCAAAATCAAAAAAGTACAAAACAGTCTTTGTACCGAAAGATCAGAGCTATCCAATGCGAAAAAAAAAAAAAAAAAAAAAAAAAAAAAAAAAAAAAAAAACATTTAAAAATATTAAAATGTAGAAGAGATAAATTTATAAATTTCTACCATTGGATTTCATTTGACTGAAGTAGCTTTTTTTTATATTCTAAACAAAGTCAAAAAAGTACAAAACGGTCTTTGTACCGATATATCTGAGATATTCTATACCAAAAAATCATTAAAAAACTTAAAATGTAGAAAAGATATATTTATAAAATTCTACTATAGGATTTTGCTTGACGGAAGTAGACTCTTTAAAACAACTGTAAACAAAATCAAAAAAGTACAAAACTATGTTTGTACCAAAAGAGCAGAGCTATCCAATGCCAAAAAATCATTTAAAAATATTAAAATGTAGAAGAGATATTTTTATAAATTTCTACCTTTGGATTTCACTTGACTGAAGTAGCTTTTTTAAAATTCCACTAAACAAAGTCGAAAATGTACAAAACGGTCTTTGTACTGAAAGATCTCAGCTATCCCATAACAAAGAAGTTAACATTACTGAAGATTACTGAAGTAGCCTTTTTAAAAAATCTGTAAGCAAAATCGAAAAAGTATAAGACGGTCTTTGTACCATAAGATCTCAGCTATTTTATGCCAAAAAATCATTTAAAATATTAAAATGTAGACGAGATATCTTTAAAAATTTCTGCCATAGGGTTTTGCTTTACTGAAGTAGCCTCTTTAAAATATCCGTAAATAAATTCGAAAAAATAGAAAAAGGTCTTTGTACAGTTGGAATCTCAGCTATCGAAAGAAAAAAAAGCTTAAAAATATTATAATGCTAAAGAGATATCTTTATAAATTTTTACCGTTATATTATCATTAGCGAGTGTATTGTTTCGTTTGACTGAAATGGTCTTTTAAAATATCCATAGTCAAAACCAAAAATGTTGAGAACGGTTTTTGTACACATCGATCTAGGTTATCCAATGCAAAATGTCATTTAAATACATTAAAACTCTGATGAGATATCTTTATAAATTTCCACCATAAGACTACCAATCTCTATTGTTTTTTTTTCTTACTTTTTTCCCCTTGACTGAAGTAGTCTCTTTAAAATATCTTTAACCAGTCGAAAAAGGCCTCGTACAAATCGCTCTCGGTTGTCCAGAAAAAAAAAATTGTCCTACAAAATTTTTAAAATGCAGATGAAATATCTTTATAAATGTCTACCCTAAGACGCATTTTATAAATAAAGTGCTACCGCAAGGGGTCTGAAAATATATATATATATAAAAAAATAAATAAATAAATAAATAATGATAATTCTAAAAATTTTGTTGTTTTCTGGCTACAGAAAATTTAGCCTTACAAAATTGTGTTGGAAGTCTTTCTTTTTCCATGCTGACTTCTGCATAAATAAATGAAGAAAATTCTGCTACCCAAATTTTTGCAAGGTACATTTAGTTCCTCTTGCTATCAGACCTGAGAAGTACAAGATTTCTTATCGTTAACCCTCATTTCCTGTTTTGCTAATCACTTTTCCCCCATGGGATACCGAGCTCGTCCCCCATTATTTGCCTGGGGGGAAGAGGTGTGTAAACTTGTACACTGAAATGACCATTTTTCGTGACAATTAGAAGCTTTTTAAATATCATTGGTCTTTTAAAGTGTCAATCTTTCAGTTTGGGATACGCCTTCGTGTTGGCAACATTCATGTGTTTGTGAGAGTTTCGATTTCACCGATGTAGCCTCTTAATGTGTGTCCAAGCTGAGGATATAAATCTTGAATAAATCATTAACATGAAAAGAAGTAAATATAACTATGCTTTATACATTCAAGAAAGGAATTTATAAACTGACTGAATTATTGAATTAATATTTTTAATGTATTGTAAATAATCCTTTACTACATTTAAAGAAGACTCAAATGGAGCAATTAATTTGCTGAGAGGTTTGCAAGACTCACAAAAATTTAAACCAAGTTCTAAAATACTCTTTAGCTCAGGAGTTACAGCATGGGAAGAAAGATTAACAATGAAGTTCTCATTTGACAGATGCATACTTATATTTGTGAAATATTTTACTATTAGAAAACTCTATCAAGCTTACTTTGATGAACAGATTTAAATGACCAAAAATCTGAATTTTGACATTAATTTTTAGCAACATGCTGATGAAAATTCAACTGCACTGAAACTACCTGAATTAAAAAACTTTTTCAACATTTTCAACATTACTCATTGATTTGAGCTATAATGGCTCAGATGAAGCTATTTATTGCGATAAATTTCATTGTTCATAATTATCAGTCATGACTGACACAAGACATGAGTTGTTGTGTATTAACTCTATGGACTTACGGACTTCTATTGTGCTGTATTGCCTCCATGGTTCAAATGTAAAAACTCTCCTGGTTCGAGAGTATCTTTTGTTAAAAGTTTCAGTTTTGATTCGATTCTGTAATGTGATTGTTGTTGTTTTGTCCGTGCAACTTAGATGTCAATTAAAATAATGTTGCAATGATTATCTCGGCCTTTTTCTTCAATTAATTATGCAAGGATCTAATACTTGGCGACGAGCGTGAACCAAAGGATTCAGTTTCATGAAGTAATTCTTTCTTATTTAGTTTTTCTGAACTGACTTTAGTTTCGTTTCTTTGTTCTGCTTTCAAGTGCATTGTAATAATGTCTCTCGGTAAGCTAGAAGAGTTTCATATAGGGAAAACTAATTGGACCGAGTACAAGGAATGCTTGGGATTCTATTTCACAGCTAATAGCATCGATGAAGATGTGAAACAAAGAGCTATTTTCCTCAGTGTCGCTGGACCGACATCAGTGGCGTAGCTAGGATGGGTGACACCCGGGGCGGATAAAGGGTGTCACCCCCCCCCCCCCAATTCGTCAATCATAACTCTACGTCAGTGGTTCCCAAACTTTTGGGCTGAGGAGCCCTTTTTGGAAAAAAATTTCTAAGGCGGAGCCCTTAACTCCATGGTATTCCAGGGTTTACAAATTAATGTTTATTATGTCTATGAAGCAGGAATAGATCTGCTGAATAAAAGTCCGACCCAGTAGTCTCCAACATGGGGGGCCAAGTTCTCAGTTTACCCCTGACCACACCTCTTCTTTGGTACAGAAATTCTCAATTCATACTAGAAATTTTGAAAATCAAATTTTTATTTATTTAACTCCTTAACAGTTTTATTTCAATTAACTTATATTGAACACAACAAATTTAAAATAAAGACTAAAATCCATTGTTTTTATATTAAAATATATGCCTTGTATACTCGAGATATGTCCGCCAAGCACAGAAAAAATTGTAGTAAAAAATTTGTGTTTTCTTAAAGTTTTTAACTCCTAAAAAAACAAACTCTTCTTACCCGAGCGACGTTCGAGAAATACTGTTAAGTGGTGAATGATATTCATTTTTAAAATAAAAAAATATTATTTCGGGATTTCCAGTATGAACTCAGAATTAGATGTTAAAATGGAAACCCTGTCTGGATTATGCATTATTTTGGCGGCTACGTGAAGCTATTATCATTTATAGCGAAAACCCGACACACAGAGGAAAAAGGTAACTTGTACATTTTTTGTTTACAAAGAGAGACTTCTGTGTAATTTAAAAAGGCTACTCGCGAACAGAGAAAAAATACTTAAGCTAAGCAGGGCCGTAGCTAAGGGGGCGCTATTGGTGGCTCAGCTCCCCCTAAAATATTTTGAACCCCCCCTGGAAAAAGTTCCAAGGTCACTAAATGTTCCGAAAATTCAAATGAAATTCTGTTCAAAAATCTAATTTAGTTTTGTGACCCTTTCACAGTTTTGCAGAGTTACTAAATTGTATCTAAAATACGTGTTTCAATACTCCCTCATCCTGTTGGTACATATGAAGCTAACAGGATGTTTAATTTTGCACCAGTTATACATTCAAAATTTTCATCATCATATACTTTTCTTAGCATAAAATGAAGTTATAACAGCAGTTTAATAAGAAACATAGTACCTACAATGTGAATATGCAGTAATTTATCTTTCTGCATTAGAGGAGAGAGAACAAAAAAATGAGCCCCCCCCCCTACATTCCCTTGAGCCCCCTTTATATTCCCCTGAGCCCCCACTATCGTACACTTCTAGCTACGGCCCTGAAGCTAAGTCATCTATAAATAACTATAAAACACGTTTTCGCTAGTCCTTTCCATCCGTAATAGAATCATGTGATTACGGATTCTTTTTTTTTTTTTTTTTTTTTTTGTTCTTCTTTACGTTTGTAGTACTTCTAAACATTCAACAAAAAATGAATTGTCTTTGAGCTTCTTCATTTTTAAAAAATACATTTTGAAGCATATCATTGTTTTAGTGTTTAAAAACGTACTCAAAAAATATTTCCTCACCCTTAACAGATCGAAATTTCCGGATACATTTTCAGACTTATTTTTAGAGATTAAAAACCTGAAATTTACTTACGGGATTTTTGAAGAGATGTATTAGAGGCCGTGTGTTTTCATTTTTTCGCCCCAGTTAATAAGAACTTGACATATAATCGATTATTTCCTCTCGTATGAGCATTTATTTCGCTCCCAGCTCTCTCTCTCCGGTAAATTTCGTTCAAAACGCCAACTTCCACTGCATCTTTTGCAATATATTCTGTCTTTATCAAAAAATTGACAAACACCTCTAACTACTGTATAGTTTTGGAATAAGAGAATCTGCCAATTTGGCTGCGTTTCAGAACAACAATGAATCAGAAAGTACCCTATTTGGATTAAAATAACCCCTTAACCCATTAACGCCCAGCGTCCTTTTTTGAGGACGGTTACAAAAACAGCAAGAAAGTGGGTTTCCCACCAGTAAAGAGGAAGATAAATATGTACCTTATTTCACGAGACAGAATCATCGATAAATTTAGATAAAAGTTAATTTGCTTTTAAAAGTGGTGGTTAAAAATTTAAATTTTAGCGAAGAGAATAATTCGGGCGTTAATGGGTTAATTGTGCGAGACAAAATCTACAACATGTGTTATTAGATGTAGCATCATTCTCTTTTTTGGATGTTTCATTTGAAGTATTTAGCTATAGATTCCAGTTTTTAAAGAAACTTTCTTTCATCATTGCTGTTATCTCAAAATAGATATACAGGGGGTGGACAAAAATATGGAAACACCTTTTGAAATGCATGTTTGAAAAGAAAGATTGATTTTAATGAACTATGTAGATGGCGCTGGCGTTTTCGCCTACTGACACCACCTATACAACTTCGTAAAATCGCTGCACCATTCAGTCGTTGTTGGAGCACTGTTATGTGAAGTTATCATTGCATTATGACAGAGTTAATAGACTTCGAATTTGGCAAATTGTTGGCGCGCGTATGGTGGGTGCTTTCGTAAGCAAGGTAATCGATGTTTTTAGTGTTTCAAGAGGTATTGAGTCGAAGATTTATTCCGCATATTTGAAATACGGAAAAACATCATCTGCTAAATCACAGGGAGGACGAAAGTGTGTGCTGAGTGATCGTGACAGACGATCATTAAGGAGGATTATCGCGAAAAATAAGAAGACCACAGCTGCAAAAGTTACTGCTAAAATGAATGTCGTGTTACCAAACCCTGTGAGAACCAAAACAATTAGAAGGGAGCTTCATAAACAGAAAATTGCTGGCTGTGCTGCAATTGAAAAGCCATTCATCAGTGATGCTAATGCCCACAACAGGAAAAAGTGGTGTTTAAGTCATAAAGCCTCGACTATAGAGCCGTGGAAGTGAGTAATATGATCTGATGAGTCTTCTTTCACATTGTTTCCCACTTCTGGCCAAGTTTACGTCTGGAGAACTCAATCTCAAGCCCATAATACAGACTGCTTGTTGCCAAGAGCGAAACATGGCGGGGGTTCGGTGATGGTTTGGGCAGCCATATCTTGGTTTTTTTCTGGCCGCATGATAACTCTGTCAGGGTGTATTACTGCTCAGACTTATGTGAACATTTTGGCCAATCAAGTCCATCCAATGGTACAAACTTTGTTCCCCATTCGTGATGGCATCTTCCAAGACGACAACGCCCCCGTTCACACAGCTCACATTGACCAGGCTGGTTTTTTGAGCACGAGGATGAATTGTCGAATCTCCCCTGGCCACCACAGTCACCAGACCTGAATATTATCGAACCTTTGTGGTCTGCATTGGAGCGGAAAGTTCGTTCTCCCTATCCACCGCCAACATCGTTATCTGAACTTGTCACCGTTTTGCAGGAAGAAAGTTACAATATTCCCTTGGCAAACATACAGGAACTGTATTTATCCATTCCGAGAAGATTGCAAGCTATATTGAATAACAACGGGTACCCTACACCATATTAGGCAAGGAAACGTGTTTTTTCAAAGGTGTTTCCATATTTTTGTCCAACCCCTGTATATTTAAAAATTACACATGTTAAAAGAAAATTAACGAGCAGAAAAACTTCATTAATAGGTTGAGGTTAAATTTATGTGAAGGCGGATACTCATTGACGAAAAATCTAAGCAAGGGGTGGAAACTGAGCAAAAGTTAAGATTGTTCGTGTGCAAACGTAAAGAACCAGTATAATTTTTAAAATTGTTACAGCCTTATTTCTGATAGGAAAATGTCGCATGAGAACGTGAAAATCTTAGCCATTTCCGAGACCAATTAAAACGAACTTTAAATAGGAGTTGTTAAGTGATGCAAGATGCAAAAAAAAATAAATTTTCTGCAACATTCATTGGTTTTCTTTTTCCACAATGCATACAAATACTATGGTATATGTTACAAAAAAGAGGCATTTTACACGACAAACATTCTTTTGTTATGAAAAACTGTATGGTAAATATAAATATGCAAATAACATAAACAGCTAAGAAAATTAGAGCTATAAAAAAAAGTAATATGTCTACACAATATAAAATTAATGTAATGAGGTTCTTTAACCCTTTCAGGGGCAGAAGAATTACGCACGTAAAAGGATGAAATAACTAACTGACACCAGAATATTCAACCAAACTTCTTAGAAAATAAAAAATTGCTATTTTGAACTTTCATTGAAAAATTAAAATTTTATTAAAATATTCTTGGTGCCATTTGTCAATTTTGGAATTAAAATTAGGGTGGTGGCGAGACCCTCTAGCCACCACCCTTGAAAGGGTTAAATAATACAAAGTGGTGTTGAAAAAATGTTTTAAGCGACAAATATTTTTTTACTATGAAAAACAGTAAAGAAAATTTAAATAATTGAATGTTAATACAAATAACAGCAGATTAAAAAAATCAAAGTTATAAAAAGAAAAAGAAATATATACGATACACACAAATGTAAAATGAATCATCAATTCAGAATACTATTTCTTGTAGTTTATTTTGAATCGAATATTCAAAACACATTAAATTCAGAAACTTAAAATAATGTAGTTCAAACCAAAAATATTATATAGAAAATAGTACATTAATAAAGAAAATTTTTATGTGATTTTAAAAGATATATAAAAGTATTTCATTCTAGTGACAGTTCTTTTATTATTTACACACACACACAAATATTCCGACATATTTTCGAAAATTTTCTCTTTCAATATGCCAATTTCTTACATTTTTTGTTTATTTTAATAGAACCCCGCGGAGCCACTCAAAATTATAAGCGGGGCCCCAAGGGCTCCGCGGAGCACACTTTGGGAACCTCTGCACTACGTTATTACAAAAAATGACCATACCATTCCTTATTTACTTTTTTGTCCTCCTGCATAAAAAAAAACACAAGAGCGACTCCTCACTTAACCCATAGTCCGCATAAATCTGTGTCGTGTCTATATTTTGAAGAAAATTCTTTCTTTTAAAGTTTGCTTTTGCTAACTACTCGTTGGATGGGTTGGTTTCTTTTCCCTGGTTCAAATGTTATTTAGACACATCATTCTGTATACAATTTCACATTCTCTAAGAAAAGAAAATTTACTCTGTTGCGTCGTGCTACAGAAATTTCATTTTACATCAGACTTTTCCAAAATTTTATAAGAATATATATATTTATTTGCAAAAAAAAATTGGGTGTCACCCCTTAGAGGGTGACACCCGGGGCGGACCGCCCCCTCCGCCCCCCGCTTGCTACGCCACTGACCGACATTGTATTCATTGATTCGTTCATTGTGTACCCCGAACGCTCCGGATACTGTGACATTCCCGAACTTGTTGCTGACTTTGGATAGACATTTTTCGCCAAAACCATCCGAAATTCTGTGCCTATTTAAGTTTAACAAACGAGATCAGCAACAAAATGAAAGTATCGCTGATTTTGTAGCAGAACTGTGTAAACTGTCCGAAAATTGTAATTTTGGGACTCAGTTAGATTCCATACTTCGCGATAGACTGGTCTGCAGAATCCGTAATGAAGAAATCCAACGAAAATTACTGGCCGATCCAGCATTGACTCTCACAACAGCCATGGATATCGCACTTGCAGGTGAAGCAGCTTTACGACAAGCGTCGGAAATTCGTGGTAACAATCATGATTTGTACAAGCCTGTAAATTTGATAAAATCAAAAATGCACAACAGGAGTGCAAAGGAAAAGCCACCTGCACAAAATAAAAAGCCTTGCCATAGGTGTGGGGCACACCATCCTTTCGGTGAATGCAAATTTCTTAGGGCTACTTGCAATTACTGCAAGAAAATCGGTCACATAGCCAAAGTGTGTAATGCAAAAAATAGTAAAAAAGGTAACAATAATTCTAAAATCCATGACATAGAATCAGGTAAGCCTCAATATGATGATTATTATGATTGTTTGCTCAATATAAATGTGTTAAGTTCCATAAATGACTACCCACCTAATTATGTAAATATAAAATTAAACGGTATCAACCATAAAATGGAGGTAGATTCTGGCTCTTTGCATTCCATAATCAGTTCTAGCACTTATTTTAGATTATGGCCAGTGAACCCCCCTTCTTTACTTCCAGTTTCAGATCAATATCTGAGAACTTGGAATGCTCAAAAATTAAATGTTAAAGGTTATTTTGATGCAAATGTGCAGTATAACTCACAAATGTTACCTTGCCCTTATTAGTTCTTGAGGGTAAGGGTAAATCCCTAATTGGTCATAGCTGGTTTGATGCGTTAAAAATTAATATTAATGTTGGTGACTCTAATGTCCACCAAATTTGTGCTCCAACGTTAAATTCAATTTTATTGGAATTCGATGATATTTTCTCTGAAACGTTAGGCATTTTTAAGGGACCTCCCATTTCAATTAGGATTGATGAAAATTGTGCTCCTAAATATCTTAAAGCACGTAATGTACCTTTCGCTTTAAGAAATAAAATAATTGACGAGATCCAAAATATGATAAACAAAGGGATTCTGGAGCCAATTTCTTATTCTGACTGGGCTACCCCTGTGGTTCCAGTTGTCAAAAAAGATGGTAGCATTCGTTTATGTGGGGATTATCGCAGTACTGTAAATCAGGCTGTGAAACAATTCAGTTACCCTCTGCCTACAGTTAAGGAGGTTTTAGCCACTATGACCAGCGGTACTATTTTTTCCAAATTAGATTTGTCAGAAGCTTATTTACAACTTCCAGTGGATGAGCCTACTTCTAAAATTCTAACTTTAAATACAATTAAAGGTCTTTTCAGGGTAACTAGATTACCATTTGGTATCTCAGTTGCCGTTTCAATTTTCCAGAAAAAAATTGAGGAAGTTCTGGCAGGAATTAGCGGAGTATTACCTTACTTAGATGATATTTTTATTCAGGGTAAAACTATAGATGATCATAATTTAAAACTAAAACAAGTTTTGGAACGTTTAAAATCATCAGGCATTCACCTCAAACGTGAAAAATGTATATTTGCAGTTCCTACAATAGAATTATTGGGATTTCAAGTAACTAAAGAGGGTATTAAACCAAGTTTAAATAAAAGTAAGGCCATCCACAAAGCTCCTAATATAAAAGATAAGACAGAACTTCAAGCTTTCTTAGGATTATTAAATTTTTATTGCAGTTTTCTAAAAGATAGATCTTCCGTTTTAGAACCTTTGCATAGATTGCTCAGAAAGGACACAGTTTGGCGTTGGACGCCTACGCATCAAAAGGCTTATCCCGCGGCTAAGAATTTATTACCAAAAGATTCCGTTTTAGTGCATTTTGATGAAAGCCTTCCCTTAATTGTAACTTGTGATGCTTCATCATATGGAGTAGGTAGTGTGTTAAGCCACATTTTACCGAATGGTAAGGAAACTCCCATCGCTTATCATTCCCGAACTCTAACAACAGCTGAGAGAAACTACAGCCAAACAGATCGTGAGGCTCTTTCAATAATTTCGGCGGTAAAAAAATTCAATCAGTATTTGCAGGGTCGTAAATTTAAAATTATTACCGACCATAAACCTCTTTTAGGCTTATTTAATCCAAATAAACCTTTGGCCCAAATGATTTCTCCACGAGTTCTAAGATATGGGGTTTGATATTGGCAACTTATAATTATGATTTAGAGTATAGAAAGGGTAAGGACATAGGAAATGCAGATGCGCTTAGCCGTTTACCCTTGACCACTCCTGATTGTGAAATTCCTCCTCAGGCTGACGTACTATTATTAGAATTTTCCCCAGTCACTCAGCTCAATTCTAAATTGATTTCAGCGGCAACTAAAAAAGATCCTGTACTTTCAAGAGTTACTCTGATGATAATGAATGGTTGGCTTCCGAAAATGAATGACGAAAAGTTCAAACTATATTTCCATCGACGTAATGAGTTAAGTGTTCACCAGAACTGTGTGCTTTGGGGTAGTAGGGTTGTTATCCCTAGCATTCTTCGAAAGGACGTTCTAAATTTACTTCATAATGGTCATCCAGGAATAGTTAGGATGAAAGGACTCTCTCGCAGTTATGTCTGGTGGCCACTCATGGACAGTGAGATCGAAACAGTAAAATCATGTACTTTGTGTCAGGAAAATCAAAGAGCTCTGGCAAAAGCACCCATCCATCCATGGGAATGGACAGATAGACCTTGGTCTCGCCTGCATATTGATTTCGCGGGACCCTATCAAGGTAAAACATTCTTAATAGTCGTAGACTCACATTCTAAATGGTTGGAAGTATTTCCTGTTTCATCCATGTCTTCTTCGGCAGCTATAGACTTTCTTAGATTGCTTTTTGCTACACATGGTATTCCTGATAATGTTGTGTCCGATAATGCACAAGCCTTCAAATCAACTGAATTTATCGAATTTCTTGTGAAAAATCAAATCCGTCCAATAAAATCAGCACCTTATCATCCTTCCTCAAATGGCCAAGCTGAACGAATGATTGCCACCACCAAACAAGCGCTAAAGCGTATAATTCAAGGAAATTGGAAAGCCCGCTTGGCACGATTTCTGTTTTCACAACACATTTTACCATGTACAACTACAGGTAAATCACCTGCAGAAATCTTAATGAATAGACGTTTAACGTCACTATTAGATAGGTTACATCCCGATTTAAACACTGAAATGAGGTGCAAAAGCGAGAAAAGGATGGAGGAGGAAGGAAATAAAAGATTAAGAACATTCAATGAAGATGATCCTGTTTATATTCGGAATTATTCTGATGGATCTCCATGGATTCCAGCTAAAATCTTAGAACCAACTGGTCCTGTTTCCTACAAGGCTGAAAGTTTAATTGACGGTAATATATCTAGACGTCATGTTGATCAAATTCGTGATCGTACTGTTCGTCCAAACACGTCTGTGGACAGTACTAATTCATCCGATTCCATTCCACCAGTCACCTGTGATTCTCCTGAAAATTCGTCCATTAGTGTTCCCGAACAAATAATTCAACCTACAGTTCCTAATCATGAAAAATCCATACCTGCAGATCCACCAGCACCTAATTTACGACGATCTCAGCGTCATCGGAACACTCCTAAACATCTGAAGGATTACGTGCTCAATTCTTAGAGGGGAAGAGTGTTGTGTATTAACTCTATGGACTTACGGACTTTTACTGTGCTGTATTGCCTCCATGGTTCAAATGTAAAAACTCTCCTGGTTCGAGAGTATCTTTTGTTAAAAGTTTCAGTTTTGATTCGATTCTGTAATGTGATTGTTGTTGTTTTGTCCGTGCAACTTAGATGTCAATTAAAATAATGTTGCAATGATTATCTCAGCATTTTTCTTCAATTAATTATGCAAGGATCTAATATGAGTGCAAACTGTAAAGCAAGCAATGCATATGTGTGTAATTAAACTTATTTACATGCTCATTAAAAGCTGCAGAATTAATAGCAGAATCAATAGCCGTTTTTCGCAAATCTTATGACAAAATTTACCGTTTTATCACGATTTTTGGACGAAATATGTCGTTTTTTCGCGATTTTATGAGGAAATCTGCCTTTTATCGGGATTTTGTAACAAAATTAGCCATTTTTCTCGCAAAATTTTTCGGAAATTATTCGTTTTTTCGCAATTTTTTAACAAAATTTGCCTTTTTTGCGAATTTTTGACAAAAATTAAGCGTCTCTCGGGACGCGTAAGCTCCACTTTTTTGCGCCCCGTCGCCGATTTTTTGCGTATTTTAAGCGCTATAGCGCATTCGCGGCATCCCTGAATTTGAATCGCGGTCTACATGCGCCATAGGTCACGAGAAAGCGCTGTCGAAAACGGAAAAAGAACGCAAACTGACAGCCGTCGTTCGTTCGCTTTTGTTGTATTTTGTCCGCTACCCCCCCCCCCCTAAAAAATGGGTCTCAAATTTTAATGCATTTTTGCATCGAACCCAGGAATGATAAAATTCAGTCTCAAAAAAGCGGATTTCCGCGTTTCCGCGGAAAAGTAGCATGTATGTTTTTATGAAATTGATCAACAAATTTTGTGATTTTTATGAAGCCCATCGACAAAATTCACAATTTTTACAAAGCTGATCGGCGAAATTCGTGATTTTTCTATGCATGATGAACAAAATTTGCAATTTTCCTGCACCTGATCAACAAAATTTGCCTTATTCTTGGCCTGATTAACAAAATTCATGATTTCTCCCAGCCTGATTCACAAAATTCGAAATTTTTACGAAGCCAATTGAAAAAATTCACAATTTCTCCACACCTTATCAACAAAATTAGTGATTTTTATGAAGCCAGTCAATGAAATTATTGATTTTATGAAGCCGAATGGCAAAATGATAGATGTTTATGAAACAAACCTACCTAATTTGCGATTTTCCTTTGCATGATGGACGAAATTCATGATTTTTTGAGACTGATTGACAAAATTAACAATTTTTACAAAGCTGTTCGAGACCTGAACAAGAAAATTCATGATTTTTATGAAGTCAATCGAGAAAATTCATGATCTTTAAGTTTCTGATCAATAAAATTCATGATTTTTATGAAGTCAATATATGAAATTTCATGATTTTTTTTTCGCATCGATAAAACTCATGATCTTTCCACATCAGATCGACAAAATTCACGATTTTTTCACATGATCAATAAAATTTGTGATTTTATTTGAGTTAGATCGACATCGTTCACAATATTCCCATATGAAACTAATGAAATTTGTGCTTTTTCCGCCCTTTTCCACTTTCAATCAATAAAATTCACAAACTAACTTCGGCGAAATCTGCATTTTATTTTTATGTATAGATTAAATTTGTGATTTTTTTAAAAATTGATAAAATGACAAATCACAGGATTGTTTCACAGCCGGTCAACAAATTTTTTAATTTTTTGACAGTACATAATCGAAAAATCTGATTTTTTTTTTTTTTTTTTTTTTTTTTTCCGCCTTATCAAATAAATTTCCATTTTTTTTTTTTTTCACTGATCAACAAAATTCGCAATTTTTTTCGAGGCTGATCGAAGGAACTAGTTTTTTTTTCTTGCAATAAACCGAGAAAACATGCAATTTTCCCATAGCGGATTAATTTAATTTTCAATTTTTTCATGCATCATCAACAAAACTGGTGATTTTTTCCTTGCCTGATCAATGAAATGTACAATTTTTTGCATCCGACCGACAATCCGATCGTTATTTTTCCGTGCCCAATCGGCAATATTTGTTATTTTTTCTCAGACTCATGGGTAAAAATCTTGATTTTTCTATAGCTGATGGATGAAATTTGCAATTTTTCCAAGCCTCATCAACAAAATTTGCTATTTATTCACACTTGATCAATGAAATTCAGAAGTTTTTTTGTGCACGATCAATGAAATTTGCATTTCTTAAGAGACTGATGAAATTTACAATTTTTTTCAGTGATCTTTGCACAAAAATTACATTTTTCTAGTTGTAAATTGACGAAATTAGTGGGACACACGTTAACCTAGTGTAGGCGACAGGTTGTGCATCCCTAAACTACAGTAATCCAGAATCTAGGGAATTCGTATGTAATTTTTTATTTATAAAAACTACCAATTTAACAACAATTTCCTATCAAATTTAAATTTTTCTCATCATAGCAGTTGCAGTTGGTAATAGTTAAAAATACACAATAAAATTTTTACCATAACAATTACTTTTCTGTTGCAAGATTTCCATGTGAAAAATTAAAATGAATAGTTTCACAATTTTTTTAAAAAAAGTTAATATTGCATCATAATTTTTCTGATGCAAGATTTCCTCATGATTTTTTTTAAAGTGAATATTATATCATATTGAAAATACAATGGATGCCAGCAGATGAATATACATAATGTCATGAGTCTGAAAAAATATTGAAACATGATAAAAACTTGATTATGGAAGTATTGGCATATTTTAATATTTTGGGGCTCTCTGAATTTGTTTTTTCTTTTTCTTTTTTATTACTCCAATAACAAACAGAAATAAGTTCACTTATAACTGTATCCTTTTGTGTCTGTTATATAAATTTATGTTATTTTTATATTGTGTTTTCATTTGATTCATATGTATGCTTTTTATAAAATTTATACTGCATGTTTAATTTTGAAATTGATTTTTTTAAAACAAACATACTTAAAATTCTGGACAACGCTGGGTACTTTAGCTAGAAAAAATATATTTGTATAATTAGGAAATCTTTCTGTGTTTTTAATGAATTATGTTGCATTTTATATGAAAATAAAAAAGTTTGGGTCTAGGGCACAGAGAGCCAACTCGGGCAACATGTATAATTAATTAATAAAAATGTATATTTAATGAATATGTATTATTAATTAATTATTATGTACATTTATATATTTTTTTAATTACTTTAAAACTTTTGGTCATTTCTGTTTTTGTTTTTTGAGAGAAAAGTCCCCAAAATTCAGTTTCTGTTTTGGCCTTAAAAACTTGTATTGGTCAATCTTGAATTAAAAGTATATAAAAATAAATTGGAAATCTATCATAAGTTGTTCAGGAAACAAAAAATAAATAAATAAAATAAAAATAAAGGCTTAGAAGAAGCTTACAATTAGAGACTTGTGGCAATATGAGAACTTCTGTGAAATGTTAAATTAATGGAAGGTAAGCAATCTGACTTTCTGAGAATTATTAAAATGTCAACTCGAGTATTTTTAAGCGCTGAAAACAATTTTGAACAAGTTTATCACTCAACTCGAGTATTTTTAAGTGATAAAAACAATTTTGAACAAGTTTATCACCAGAAAATATATGTTCTTGACTATAAGGTATATATATTTAATTTAAGAATTAAATAGGTATTTTTGTTTGTCTAAAATAGCTAAATGAATTATTTTAAAATGCTCCTAAGTGTAGATTAATTTTTTATATTGTTATGAAAATCAATTTCTAGTACAATACAAAGTCTAAAGTTCAGAATTCTCCAAAGTTTGGACTTTGCAGCAGCAATATTTCAAACAATAAATAATAAAAAAAAAATTGTTAAAAAAGATATGGAACAAAGAAGTATTATTACTAAATTAAAACTTATCTGTGTACAGAATAAATGAAAAACTACTTAATGAGAATCTTAAGCAAATAAAGTAACACAAATTAACTGAACTGTTGAATGGTTAAATAAGTTACATTTTGTTATTAAATTGTCTGTTCCCTTACATAAATGTTTTTTTAATTTTTCTTTTTACTTTTCATTTTGTTATGATTTATTTGATGTAAATGGTCGTTTCATTTAGTATTAATAACTTTTATATGCAATTTTTAATGCATTAAAGTCATAGTTTGCATTTTTAAATACTGGCACATTTTCTTCTTTTTATTGGAAAAGCAATATTTTTGATGACCCAAAAATTGGAAGTTTGGTTTTGACAAAGTACCAAGCATTCTGTCTGTCCACACTCTATACATGAGGAATGTTGAAGTTGCAAGTACAGTTTATACTGTGAATGTTATACTTCCGCAACAAGAAAAAATGTGCTGACTACTTCAATAAAATCTCCCTCAGTATCTGTTTTTTCTTCAAAATTTTAATGCAAAAACGATTTATTCACCAAATGCAACTGATTTAAGTTGAAAATTTTCACTATTATGATATGCACATATAAAATTTATATAAAAATGTATTTATTCACTTTGGCGAAATTTTGGCGCTAATAAACATGTGTTCTACAAAACACATCAATGTGTTGTTGCATACCTTTTACTGATAATGGCTCCCCACATCTCCCGAATTTCCGGTGAGTTAAGAGATAATTAACTCAAGATTGCGGTATTTAATCTGCAATGCATATTTTTCATTTTTGAAACTTTTTAAAATACAGAATTTTTTTTTGTGGAATTGAACTTGTCAGGAAAATTTTACTTGAAATACATACCAAATATGACAGTAAAATATTAAAGTAAAATTGAATATTATTATTATTTTTTTTTCTTTTCTTTTTGTACGTTAAATTTTGAAGTTGCTTTTTTTTTATTGGCATGTTTTAAAAAATTTCCTGTGCGAATGTTTTGATTTTTTTAATGTCCTTCCAAAATGAAAAAAATTGATATCAACCCAACCCAGTGAAATCGGGCTACCTGCCTGATCTGATGATTTCTGAAAGAAAATATCTAAAATATTTCTTCAAATACGTTTTTCTTAAACGGTGATTTATCATTGCAGAAAAACAAACAATTCAAATATCAAAATAATAGTTATTCTGGAAAACAAAACAACTGAAAAACTAGTAGCGAAACACTTATGACTGTTTTAAAGCACATTAATCCGGATTAAATCATACCTCTCCCAATATTTTCTTTCTGTTCAGCGTCGCAGTGACCTATGGACCCATGACTTATGAGCACTGCTTACTTAAGAGTATAGAAGAAAAAAAGAAAGAAAAAAAAACATAGTTGCCCATTCACAAAGGGTAGAAATAACTACTCTGAAAAACTTTATTCCTGGAACTCCCTTTTCTTTTCTCTCACTTGCGGTTTACTGACAATGGAAAACGAGGCGATACAATGGCCAGGGGAGATCACTAAGGAAAGATTCCTGTGCTACTCTTGGATTGAAGTTGAACTGAAAAACTCATTTGCATCAAATGCGCCACCTTCAGACATAAAAGGTGCCGCCTGCTAACCACAAAAAAAAACTGTGTGTGTCTGCAGCCTTACTTCCCATTTCCTAAAAATAGATTTTCGCCCCATGAAATGTACTGCATCTGAAGCTCCTGAACGTAAATTGACCGCTGACTTTGATCAGCAGCAATTTAGTTGGTGAAGAGAAAAGTCAAAAAGTTATCCGGAAGCTTCTAGAGCCCCCCCCCCCCCCCAAGTTACCTGCAATATTTTCTTTGCATTTTTGCATCGATCCAGAGAATGGCCAAAATTATCTTGAAAAAGGCGGAAGTCTTTCATCCCTGTAAAAGGGTGTTATATTTTTCAATAAATAATATTTTAAATTTAAATATTTGGGAATCACAACAAAAATTTTTACAATTGCAAAAAAATTCGTGAATTTTTTTTTTTTTTAAAAAGTGTCAAAATTCAAAAATCACAGAACAAAATGTTAGGTTAACAAATTTAAATTGGATTCCTTTTACAAACATTAAAAATTACCACGAAACACGTCTAAAATCGCTGATAAATGTGAGAAACTTTTGAAAAAAGGGCAAAATTTGCTATATTGGGATAAGATAATAATGTAGTTATAGTAATTTTTATAATTAGTATTAACGCATAAATATAAAAAATCACTGCAAATTGTGAAATATTTTTTAATTATTATTATTTGGTGGTGGGGGGAGGGAATTAAAACGTAATCAATAAAAAAGCTAAAATTTAAAAAAAATTGCACGAATTGAAATTAAATTTTATTGTAAAAAAAATACAAAATATACTATATTGTAAAAACAGTTTGAAATTGGATTCATTTCACAAATGTAAAAAAAAAATCGCAGCAAAATGCGAAAAAACACGGAATATAACGCAATTTTTAACATTTTGATGTATTTTTGCAAGTGCGGCGCTTCTGACGAACATTTGTTTTATTTTAATGTATTTTCGGAGGTGCGGCGAATACTCCCAAAAAATACGGTTTTAGAAATAGTTAAGCATATGTGTACAATCCTCCCCCCCCCCTACCCAATACTTAGATCTAATTATAGATTTAAATCTGTGATATATTGCTACAAATTTTAGCAATTTAACTTCATACTCAATTATCAAATGTCTAAACAGAATTTTGGGACAATTTATTTATTATATATTACAGTAAATATGCTAGACAATTTTCCCGATGCTGATTTATTAATTTTTGTTTTTTTTACCTTTTTTTTATATGTATTTATGAAGTAGTTAAGAATATTATACATAAAATATGTAGAATATCTGATTTGTGATATATTCATTTTACAGTGTCTTTTCTTTTTCCTAAACATATGATGTGTAAATGTGTATACAGTTAGAAGAAAATATTGCGTTGCAGTTGCAGACAGAATTTGATATTAATGAGGCTTGTCGCAGACATAGTTAAAAATTTCTGCCACAGGGTTTTTCTGTATCATAACTTATTGCCTAATTCTCAGAAAGGCTTACTTTTTATGTCTTCGGAAAGTGTTTGAATTGGACTTTCATATAATATATCACATGCAGATATTTTATAATTTTTTTAATTTCATGGTCAAGCATCTTGACCTTTGACCTTTCATATCTAAAAATCTGGCATCTTATTTTTATTTATTAATTTTTTTTAAATATGTATTACTTATGAACTTATTTTCTATAATATCTGAACATGTCATTTTGGGACAGCCATGAAATGCTGTGTTCAGGGATGCCACTCAGAAAATAGCCAAAAGGAGGAAATTATGCGTGAAGTAAAATTTACGACATTTTTCACAACATTTATGCATGAATTTTGTAAACTATATTGTTTATAATAAATTAAAAAAGAATTGCAGCTTTTTTTTTTTTTTTTTTTTTTTTTTTTTTTTTTAACTTTTAATTTATAAGAGTAAATAAAAATGATTTTTCTTTAGTTTACAGTATTTTACATGAATTAATTTAATCCAGCAACAAATTCAGTCAGGAATTTTATGTATCACATCATTTTAAATCAATTTAAGTAACCCAGCAATAGATTCGATGATTATTCCAGGAGTAAATAGCAAAAATTTGCAAGTTTTCTTTTTTTTTAATTTGTTTGTTTGTTTTTCCGCGATTTTTTTTCATTTGACGAAAATTGCTGCTTTATTTCATGATCGTTTGATTTAAAATGCCGTTTTATTTCGCGATCGTTTGACGAAAATCGCCGTTTTACATGGCGATTGTTTGACGAAAATCGCCGTTTTATTTCGCGATCGTTTGACAAAAATCGCCGTTTTACATGGCGATTGTTTGACGAAACTCGCCCGTTTTATTTCGCGATCATTTGACGAAAATCGACGTTTTATTTCGAGATCGTTTGATGCAAATCGCCGTTTTACATCACAATCGTTTGACGCAAATCGCCATTTTACATCGCGATCGTTTGTCGAAAATTGCCGGTTTATATCATGATCGTTCGACGAAAATCGTCGTTTTACATCGCGATCGTTTGACGAAAATCACCGTTTCGTTTCGAGATTGTTTGATGAAAATTGCTGTTTTATATCGCAACCGTTTGATGAATATAGCCGTTTTATTTTGCGATCTTTTAACAAAAATCACCGTTATATTTCGCGATCGTTTAACGAAAATCGCTGTTATATTTCACGATCTTTTAACGAAAATTGCTACTATATTTCGCGATCACTTGACGAAAAAAAGCTGTTGTATTTCGCGATCGTTTGATGAAAATAACCATTTTATTTTGCGATCTTTTGACAAAAATCACCGTTATATTTCGCGATCTTTTGACAAAAATCACCGTTATATTTCACGATCTTTTAACGAAAATTGCTGTTATATTTCTCGATCGCTTGACGAAAATCGCTGCTATATTTCGCGATCACTTGAGGAAAAAAGCTGTTGTATTTCTCGATCGCTTCACGAAAATTGCTGTGTTATTTCGCAATCGTTTGACGAAAATTCACGTTTTATTTCGCGATCGTTCGACGAGAATCGCTATTTTTTCGCGATCGTTGGACGAAAATCGCTATTTTTTTTTCGTGACGCTTAACGAAAATCGACAATTCTTAAAAATTAAAAACAGCGGAAATCCGCCTTTCGGCGGAAAAGTGGCATTCCTGTGTGTTAAAAATTAAAATGCAAACTACTGTCGTAATTTGCATACAAAAATCACAAAATTGACTAACCTACAAATTATATATAGTAGAATTTATATGCACAAATAAGAATTAATAAGAAACATCTTTTTTCCATTATAAAGTTCACAAAACATTTATTTTTCTTTATGTATATATGTGGGGAGTGAGGGTGAGGGTAAGGCTAAGGAAGGTTTCATAATATGAAGTAAATAAATTTATGCATCATTATAAATAACATTCTGAGTCATTCCATATCAAATTGATAAAAACAAACTAACCATTTAATTTTTTCAATAAAATTTGAGATGCTTAATAGATTCATAGTATTGTTAAAAATTTAAAAACTGGATACCTGAAATTACAAGGTAAAAACTTAAAAAAGTTGAAATTTTCTAAATTTGTTAAATTCATTGCCCATTTTTTTTATTGTAGCTAGGAATGTACAAGAGTTAAATAATTGGTTTTCATCTCATTTCATAACTTGCTTCATGAATATTTAAATTATGTACAGCACAATGGTATTATACTAAAAATATTTCAAATTAAAATCTGAAAATAAATTATAATAAGAATTTTTTAAATAAGATGTTTTCAGAATATTGCAGGGTTTCCATATAATTTGCGATTACCGATAGTTAAACATTTAATAATATTACAGCATAATACGCTTTTTAATAATTTAAAAAATAATCTTAAATAAAATTCTTTCTATAAATTTCATAGCAAATCTGAATTCTTGAAGCAGTAAAACATTAAGCAAGATTTAATATAATAAGGTTTATATCTACATAAACTATCAAATAAATAACTTCTTTTAATGTACACTCTTTTTAATCAGTTATATTTTAACACGTTAGTTTTCAAATTGAGTCTTTTTCATATTACTAAGCACAAAAAGAATTAAGAATAAAGCAATTAAAAACAAAGCAATTTTTTTTATAATATACATACATATATGAAAGTATAAAACCTAAAGCCTTTTTAAAAGTTAAAATTAAAATTCAAAAACTTAAAGTTCCCAATTTATATTTTTAACTTTAATCTAAAATTTAAATGCCCCTTCTTTTAACCTTAATTCTAATACTTAAAGCTATTTTGGCCCTGTTAATGTTCTTTCCCAACCTAACATTTATTACTTTCAGAGATCATTTTTGGATGTTCTTTAAGATTAAAAAAGCTGACGTAAATGCAATTCTTAATTTGTAGAATCAGCATTCAACCCTGGAAAACCGCGCCTAACAACGTCATACTGCCCAGATATTTCTTAACCAATTAAAATTAGAGTAACACCCATTATTTAGTATCGCGATCTGGTAGAAATAATGCGAATTAACGTCCTTTAAATAGCGGGAGCGCCTAAAATAAGTGGCTTTTTTGACCTAACACTTGCCTAATAAAATGCTGCCCAAAGAAACGAACTTTTAAAAAGAAAGCGTCAAGTTGCAGGGACCTGGTGTCTCCCAAGAGATCTTCCAAAAAAGGATTAATAAACCAGGCCCCAAGTGAAAATGTTGTGTCGTTATTTCTCTCTCCATCACACCTCATGATTCAACAAAAATAACGGCTTATCGATAGTAGAACACCACAATCGTTCCCCGGCCATTCGGACGATTGATTTGGCGCAATCGCCAAAGTTCTCTCCCCGGCACTTCCACGCTGGACGCGACGGATCTCTGAGCCTCATCGCCTGAAGGCACGCATCTCTCCACGACTACATCCCTCTCCTCGATTGATGACGGTCCCACGAACGTATGCCAAGACTCGGGTTCCTTACATCTATTATAAAGCAATTTATCATATAGTAATATATATTACTTTCTTCATCACAAGATTATATTTCAAATGTTATGTAAATATAAATAAAGCAGGTTGATATTTTGCACATTGTGCATTGAATACAAAATGACAATATTGAATGCATAATACAATAGACTCCCTCAAATCTGCAAGTCTCTGAAATCCACTCATAGTTTAGGTATGTGAACAATGAAACATTCAATTCAGATATAGGGACAAAACTTTTTTTTTTTTTTTTTTTTAGTTTTAAATCAATTCCATATGTATTTCAATTTGTTATTTTTGTCAATATTACTGAATTAATATTTTTTACAGAAGAGAGAATAAATTTATTTCTGAAAATAAATCAAGATATTGCTGACATGGATAATCACAAATTACTTATCAAATATATTTATGTATTAATCAAGCTTTCTTTGGCCATTAAGTCTGGCTAAAACTTAAATAAAACTCCCTTATTTTATGAATTTGATGTGAATTAGTAATGTACCTTTATGAGGTAAGTTTCATTGAATATTTTTGGAAAAATACATTTCATCTTTATAACGAAAATTCAGTCATTCATCATTAATTAACTTGACATTTGCTTTTAATATTTTTAAAATTTTCTAAATTTCTATTATTTAGTTTATTTCTTATTTTAATATTTTATTATATTGTGAGCATTCCTTATACTTTTTGCATTATTAATAACATTCAAATTACTGTTTAAAAAATGTAAACAAAAAATGACCAGAAATCTGTGAAATTCTGAAATCCGCACAACTTCTGGTCCCAATCTCATTTGAAGGAGTCTATTGGATTATAAATTTTCATTTCTTACAGGCTTACTACAAAGTTTGACTGCTAGTATTAGGCATATGTCAGAAAATAATAAAAATGTTTTCTGTATCTTATGGAACACTACAGTCTTAATATTTTACAGTTTAAAAAATTTATACCTTTGTGGAAGGGGGTATCTGAATTCAACAACGGTGGTAAGATAAAGGATATAGTTTATAATGTCAATATTTATTTATTCATTTTATTTTATTATTTTTGCTTTATATGTAAAATATTTTTTCTAGTTAAAATATAACTAAAATAACAGGCTTAGTTTCATCTCAATCTCCCTCCTTCAAGGGAAAAAAAAATACTTATAGAATTAAAAATAAAAAAAAGAATGTGCGAAAAAATAAATACATATATACATAAGTAAAGATATGGTATGTTGGTAAGTCACTTGAATAAAAGGTTTTGGTGTTGAAATTTTGGACAAGCTAGTTGCCTTTTAATTTATAACTTTGCATCCCATGGCTGTCCCAAAAATAGTATAATCAGATATTGCAGATAACAAGTGCATAGGTAACATAACATACATTTTTTTCAAAAAAGTTAAGATATCCAATTTTGAAATATGCAAGGTCAATGTTAAAAATGTTTTATTTTAAAATAAGTTCTGTATTTTTATGCTGAACTGAATTTAGTTTACTAACAGATGTTTGTAGAATATTGATAAAATGATATACAGGATCACACAAAGAATTGGACACATGGTTGCCTATAGATGACAATTTCTGAAAATTTGTTTTCAGTAATTTTAAGAACTGCTTTAGCTTGAACTAAATTTTAGCTTAATACTAGTGTATAATAAAGGACTAGGTAAACTATGAGGTTGAACAAAAGCATACAAGTATGCTTCCATCTTTTAATATAAATTGCTGAAAGAGAAATTCCAAATTCGTATGTGTTTTCTTGCTAAACTAAATTATCTGCTATATAGTGTGTATATCAACCAACAGATCAAACATAGGACTTTTCAAAAGTATTAGAATACATATTTGGCTATGGACGGTAACACTTTATTATACTAAATAGTGATGTTTTGTTTAACATTTCAGGAAGTGTTGGAAAGAATTTCATCATCTATGCTTAACGCATGATTTTTTTTTACTTGTTTAATATATAGCTAAAAATCTATGTATCTAATTGTGATGTTTTGGAAATTTTTTAATACCTATTAACTGTGCAAAACAAATTTGATTGTAATCAGATTTAACAGACAAGATTTAAATATTAAAACAGCTTAAATTTGTGCCAATTTCTTTATTCTTAAATGAGAAAATGATTTCTCAAGACCCATTATATGCTGTGCTACACTCATAAAAACCTAAGCATATGTTACAAACAGTAGTATAGGCAAAACATTCTATATTGGATCACTGCATCTTCCCTTCTCTTAGTAATATCAAAGTCTGTCATCAATCCTATTTTGCATCATTTCAGTGAACTTTAGAATTTTTTTTATTAAAGAAAAATTACTTCAGACTAAAAAATTTCTTTCATAAAATGGGCATAATTTCTAAGTGGTACTTGTCTGATTTTTTATTAAGTAAGATTTTGGATCAAAATGTTTATATGTAAGAAAAAAAAAAAAAAAAAAAAAAAAAAAAAAAAAAGAAGACTGGCCATTATGGTGCAAATGTTACCTTCTGAATAAATCATTTATGTAGATTTCTATAAGAAATAGTTGTTAAGTGAAGGGTTTCTTATTTAATTCAGACTATGTATAGGTAAATTTATATCCTTTACCTTTATGCCCTGTTATGCAATGCAGTTAGTTCTAGTAAGAATTTCTTAACTACATAAATCTGTCAAAAATTTACATATGTTTGAAATATAGAGCTAAATATAATACATTTTATATGACATTACATGAAAGGTTTAAGTGAAACTTACTTCTAAGGCCTCTAGAACACCTTCTCGAATAGCTGCCTTGTTAGGTTTATATCGTTCAGAGAAATCCCTGATAAATTCATATACCTGATTTTTCTTCAACTTAAAGGGAAAAAAAGATAAGTTTTTTATACAATAAATTTGAATTCATAAATTTTAAACATCATATACTCCAATAACAGAAGAAAAAATCAAAACAATCATTAAAGCACAAATCTATTTGTTAATTTTCTGATTTTTTTTACTATTTATGCTTTACCTCATACAGAAAAAAGATTCTCCTCTTAAATTATTTAAATATATCAGATACACTAAATGGTTATTTGAAAAATTTCAATCACTTTGATGTTGCTCAGTTTTGGGTATTTCATGTTTGGTAATAAGCATGATTTACCCAGTGAAGAGATATAGAAAATTATTACTATTGAAACTGTATTGTCTTCTTCAAATGTTAAAAAAATATTTTGTTTAAAATATTTACTATTAAAAAATTAGAAGATGTAGCTTATAGATTTGTTCATTAAATTGAAACCATTGTATTAAATGCTTGTGGTTTACTGAATAATTTCAGACTCAAGGATGTTCTCATATTTACACAGCTACTTTCTGACAAATTGTTATATTTGTTTATAAATGTATAAAGTTGGCAGCATTATAAATACTTCATGTACTTAATATGCTAATCTAGTGATCCATGATTCACATATGTACATATATATATATTTCTTTTCTCCCCTAGATGGATTCACCCATCCTAAACATGGGAAAGGAGCTTACTATTACAGTGGGGAACAATGATTTTTATGTTTAGGAAATAAATATCGTGACCTCCTGAATCCAAATATGACCTTGAAATTGACATATCAGGTAGAGGTTTAATATATGTTGTATCGTTCTGTTATAATTAGGTGTTAGTCAAAGTGCATGATGCTATAATTCACACATGTACATATATATATATTTCTTTTCTCCCCTAGATGGATTCACCCATCCTAAACATGGGAAAGAGCTTACTATTACAGTGGGGAACAATGATTTTTATGTTTAGAAAATAAACATCGTGACCTCCTGAATCCAAATATGACCTTGAAATTGACATATCAGGTAGAGGTTTAATATATGTTGCATCCTTCTGTTATAATAGGGTGTTAGTCAAAGTGCATGATGCTCATAAGAATGCATTGAAAAATTTAAAGCAGGGATTATTTATTGACCAATGATCCATACACCATAAAGAACACAAATTAACAATGAAAGAGAAAAGCATAAGAATGAAGCATTGATTTGGAAAAAAAAAAGTATTAATGCAAAATTTTAGTAGAAAGCATCAATTTGGCAGTAAAATGTAATACAGTAGAGGATCTATTATCCTGAATTCCAAAATAGAAAGATAGTCAAAAGTTTTCTAAATTTGTAAATTTTTACGATAGGCTCAAAAAATCTGAAGGAAAAAAAGGGGGAAATGTTTATTATCCTCCGATGCTATTTCTTTCAGACAAGCTGAAAACGTCATGTCATCAGCTCTGAATTTTCTACTCAACCGATTTTGATAATTATTTTTTTAATGAAAGCTATTTATTTGTAGTTGTGCCCATTTTAGTTATTTTTTAATTTATTTCCATTTTATATTTTATTTTTAATTTTAAATGCCTTTTACAATATTTCTTCAAAATGGTGGCAACTCAGTTCAGCTTTTCTCTGGATAATAAAAGTTTATTTTCCAAAATGATTGCGTATAATTATGCACTAATTGAGGTAAAAAAAATATATTTACTGAGAAATAATACTGGTCTTTGGGGAAAAGTATTTTAATGACATTAAGGGTAAAGGTCAGTATTATCTTCTCATATACTGCTTATGATACATTCTAAAAACTACTATAATGCATTTGCTATTGCAGTGATTGATTTAAAAAAAAATTGGCGAAAGATAAGACTCATGTCTTAAAAGTGGCATAATTTTTTTGATGAAATATATCACCGTTTATTTTTTAAATTTTAGTTAAAAAAATTTTCCATGTTTCCAATAGACACCAACAGGTGGAGATACGGGTTCTACTGTTTTTCCGTATGGATTAAAAAAGGATTGTTTTTATCGTTTTTATATGTTTACTTTTTTATATGTTATCATTACTTCTCTAATAAATTCAATAAGGGATAGATTTTATACCTTATGTTTATTATCCTCCGATGCTATTTCTTTCAGACAAGCTAAAAACGTCATGTCATCAGCTCTGAATTTTCTACTCAACCGATTTTGATAATTATTTTTTATAATGAAAGCTATTTATTTGTAGTTGTGCCCATTTTAGTTATTTTTTAATTTATTTCCATTTTATATTTTATTTTTAATTTTAAATGCCTTTTACAATATTTCTTCAAAATGGTGGCAACTCAGTTCAGCTTTTCTCTGGATAATAAAAGTTTATTTTCCAAAATGATTGCGTATAATTATGCACTAATTGAGGTAAAAAAAATATATTTACTGAGAAATAATACTGGTCTTTGGGGAAAAGTATTTTAATGACATTAAGGGTAAAGGTCAGTATTATCTTCTCATATACTGCTTATGATACATTCTAAAAACTACTATAATGCATTTGCTATTGCAGTGATTGATTTAAAAAAAAATTGGCGAAAGATAAGACTCATGTCTTAAAAGTGGCATAATTTTTTTGATGAAATATATCACCGTTTATTTTTTAAATTTTAGTTAAAAAAATTTTCCATGTTTCCAATAGACACCAACAGGTGGAGATACGGGTTCTACTGTTTTTCCGTATGGATTAAAAAAGGATTGTTTTTATCGTTTTTATATGTTTACTTTTTTATATGTTATCATTACTTCTCTAATAAATTCAATAAGGGATAGATTTTATACCTTATTACATAAAATATTGTTCAAAAAGGCCTTTTGTTTTAAAGAAAAGCTTTTTTATTTGGACAGACCGTGCAAGAAATTATGCAAAATGTTTATTCCAGCAACCCCATGACTCCACTTGTTGCAAGAGAGGGATAGCGATGCCCCCTTATACTTCCCATCGAGGGGGAGACTACTCCCTCCCTAGAGTCACTGGGTAGGGAATCTAGCTGATAGGCATAGAATGGTTTTCCTAGTGTTATTCTAGAAACTCTTGTGAGAGATAAGAAAAGTCGCGGTTTTCGTATATATTTATTTTGTCGTCTTTCAGTTCAATGGATCAAATTTGTATGAAAATTAAACTTTTTAAAAAGATTAATAAGTTAATTGGACTTTGAATGATTCTTTTCGTATTTTGAATCAATGGATTGCATTGCAAAAATTGAATTGATTGCATTAATTGCATTATGAAATCATCTTAAATAAATTTAGTTTATTTATGGTTAATATTACATCTTAAATAAATTTAGTTTATTTTATGGTTAATATTACAATAAGCTAGCAAGAAATGCATGGAAAGTGATTTTTGACTTCGGTTTAATTTTGCGCTGGAAATGCGGTATTCAACTAAACATTAATGTTTATTTAGGATGCAAGCGGATTAAAAATAAAATTGGTGTGCACCCAATATAAAAAAATTAAAAGAAAAAAGAAGATGAGAAAAATTTTATTATGAAAATTAAGTATTTAAAAATAAAATACAGGCTATTTTAATATAAACTTTACACTCTACATAGAAATATAATAATTTATTTCTAAACATTGAACTTAAAAAAAAATAAATAAATAAAAATAAAAATAAATAAAGACTTTGCAAGTACAAATTTAATAGAAAAAATATATTTTCTTGATTTTGATTATGTTATTATGATTATTGTTGTTAATTTTTAGGCTTTGTAAACAACTTTATTAATTCTGTAGACAAATGTGAAATTCATTGTTCTACATTTTAGCAAAATGGTTAATGCACGTTGACATTTGTGTCATAAAATTTCTCCTGAAAAAAAAAAAGATGAAAAATAATATTAGATATTAAATCATAAGATAATTGCAACACTTCCACCATAAAAAATGATAAATTTTTACTTTTGAATTGTAAATGACTTTTTAAACGAAATTTAAATTCAATGAGTGAAAATTATACTTGCTATAAATTAATTTCATAATATAAAGTATATGAAATAAGCAAAAATATATTGCTGCCTACTATTATTATTATTGTTAGTTTTAAGGCTTTGTAAATAACCTTTCTTAATTCTGTAGACAAATATAAAATTCATTGTTGTACATTTTGGCAAAACGACCAATGCACGTTGACATTTATATATAAAATTTATTCTTAAAAAAATAAGGAATAATAATAATAGATATTAAATCATAAGACAATTGTGACACATCTACAATTAAAAATGATAATTTTTCACTTTTGAATTTGTAAATGCTTTTATACTAAATTTAAATTCAATGAGTGGATAAAAGCTATAAGATAATTTCATAATATAAAGTTAATAAGCAAAAATAAAATATTGTGTATTATTATTATTATTACTATTATTAATTTTCAGATTTTGTAAACAATTTTTCTTAGTTCTGTAAACAAATATAAAATTCATAGATATATAGAATCCATTTTTCTTAAGATTTTCATCCAAGAAAAAGAAGGAATTGTTAGCCAAGGGCTGATAGTTTTATTTTTCATTTAGCATACGGAGGGGCATCGGGTAAGTTTTCTGTAAAAATACCTAATGAAGAATCATTTGTTTCTTTCACGCTCTCAACATGCTATAAACCTCTTGCAAGCCCCTTTTGTTCACTCTCTGATAGATCGACATGTATTTCATCATTAAACACCAATGTATCCTCAAAATATTTTAAAATTTCTTCGGGCTCATTGAAAGATTATTCATCTTCAGCGAGCTCAGACAGATCAAATGCACTCTGAGTAATTCTAATTAAATACGAATCGATGCATTTATATATTATCAAATTCAACAAAATATTTATATCAGAAAAACAAGCTTTTTTTTTAACTTGCCCAGCCCGACTGGCCCATTTATTCTTTTTTCCGGCTCTTGAAAAAATTGTCCAAATTCTGCCGACCTGGCATGTTTGTAAGTTCACCTTCATTTTGTCGGCCCGAGCCTAAAGGCATCTACTATGTATTCATTATTCGGATAAGTGACAGAAATGTTTTATAATAATATAACAAAATGGTTCAATGTTTGCAAATGAACAACAACAAATTGTGTAAAATTTCCAAATAATTTTCGGCCTAGTGATTACATCAGAAATTTAGAATAAGAATTTTATGGTTTCATTTCTGTTTAAAAAAAACTGAAATTAAATTAAAATTAAAATACTTGTTTAAAAAGATCTTTTTCAATACTTACTGCTTAAGCATGGAACTATAATTTACTGTTATTAGTTTGAACTCGCACAAAAACCACATAGGCAAAAGAAATTTTACAAGAAAGTTGCGAGAAAACGTGTACATAAGACATTTTTTTAATTAGATTTTTTTAAATTTAAACTAATTCTCAAAAGAAAAAAAAAATCTAACGTGAAAATTCCTTACTCATTTTTAAACTTAAAGCATGATACTTGCAGGGATGATTATTAAACTGCTGTGTAATCGGATTTTTTTTCTTTTTTTTTTTTCCATTTTCCAATATATAAATTATATTGAGTCATACGAAATTTTTGTCTCAGGGCGGCAGTTGTTTCCTCTCCTGCACTGTTGCGTCTTGAAATTCAGTTCAAAACACTAACTTTGGCAGACTTTTCTGTCAAAGGGAAATGTATACCATGAAAATGTGGCTATCTTAAAAAAGATCAGGAGAAGAGTTTATTTTTTATTTCTTTATATTGATACTAATATGCGAAAAAAGTTTTCCAATAAATTCTTAAGGAAAATTTTCAATGGCCAACCTCTCCCCCCCCCCCCCCCCCCAAAAAAGATACCTTTTTTTTCCTTAATTTTCTCGAGACTTCTTGCCACAGCCTTGTTTAAAAGAATACTTTAGATATTGGTTGTAGTAAATTATGTGTTTCAGGACCAAAACCTTCCTTTGTTGCACGCATGCAAAACATGCATTTGGGCGTCTTCCCTGATTCTGTATATAGAGATTTCATTTTCAAAGATTTTACGGTTGTTGTATGCAGTCTAGGGAAAATAAATACTTTACATCTCCAAAAATAGGGAGATTTTTTTTTTCCTATTGTTTATAATGATGCCAAGTTGGAAAAACCCAGTTTTTTAACAAAATTTCTCAAAGCTAAATTTTGTGTAAACAACAAAAGTTTGGTTTTCTTAATATTTCAATACCCATTGTCATGGCATATTATTTGACTTTATTATTCTTAATTCTGTAGACAAATATAAAATTCATTGTTCTATGTTTTAGCAAAACGACCAATACATTTTTGAAAAACTGTTTAGAATCTTTTCTGAAATTTAAAGTATCCTCATTAAAAAAAAAAAAAAAAAAAAAAAAAAAAAAGAACAAAATTAGAAAATTTTAAAAAAGCACAACATTAGAAATCGACCTTATGTATCATATGAAAAATAAATATTACAATTCAAGCATGAACCCTGACAAGAATGCTTCCATAGTTTTAACATTAACATGCAAATGCTTTCGCGTGAGCCTATGTAGTCACACGAAGAATCTAGAACGCTTATATTTTCTACAATACTAAATAAATTGTTATTTGAGTTGATAAATGGTATCCTTGAAATCACTGGGCGACTGTCAAAGGGAAATGTATACCATGAAAATGTGGCTATCTTAAAAAAGATCAGGAGAAGAGTTTACTTTTTTATTTCTTTATATTGATACTAATATGCGAAAAAAGTTTTCCAATAAATTCTTAAGGAAAATTTTCAATGGCCAACCTCTCCCCCCCCCCCCCCCCCACGTAAAAAAAAAAAGATACCTTTTTTTTCTTTTTTTTTCCTTAATTATCTCGAGACTTCTTGACACAGCCTTGTTTAAAGGAATACTTTAGATATTGGCTAGTATTGGCTACTATATAACCGGGCCAGTGCTTCCTTATAAGCCAAGTATCGGTTTGATTCCCAGCATGGACAATTTTTCGCTCACTTGGAAATATTTAATTCATATGATAACTTTACCAATCAGTTTGCGTTAAAAATACAGTTTATCTACATATCCATCGTTCTATGGTGTTCCTTTACCTGCGGTCTATTCTGTTGAACTGAGTAAATGACAAAATGAATGTTATGACTTACAATGTTATCTGAGCAGAAAATGCTCACCTGTTGTCGTGCCCAGTTAGATTAAACGGTAAAACATTGGCCTTGTAAGCCAAGTATCTGGGTTCGATTCAAGTCCGTAACCAGATGGGGGGCAGCTGGGGATTTTTAATTTTTAACGATTTTTAGTGAGATTTTTAATACCATTTTTAGTGGATTTTTCCTATTCTGCTGCAGTTTTTAATATTCGAAAGAAATGTTTTAAACTTTTAGTCGAATATAGTACATTTTGTATATCACGATTTTAGAAATTTTTGCAGTTTTTTGTCCTTTTTCGTGTTTTGTGGTGATATTTTGACATTCACAAAGGGATTCTGTTTCAGACTAACATATTAAATTTTGTCTCCGCGGTTTTCAAAGCAAAATTTTGCATAATTTCGTTTTTTGTGCCGATTTTATATACATATATTAGGTATACACATTCGGCAGTGAATTTTTGTTAGAATGCTATACGTCTTATTGTAATAAATTTTGTCCACTGGGATTTTTGAAAGGTTTTTTTTTTAATTTCCTTTCTCGATTTTTCGACATTAGTAAAAGGAAATGTATTCTAACGTTTAAATTTTTCTTTTCAATAGAATAAAGTTTAATTACATAGATCAATTTTTGGAAATTTTCTGTCATTTCGCCTCTCTCTTTTTGTTTGTAAGATTAGTTCAGTTTCAAACTTTTACACTAATATAGTAAATTTTATCAGGTTCTAAAAATTTTTAGTTTTTTTTTTTTAGCATTTTTCACGTTTTTTTCAGAGCGATTTTTTGACATTTGAGGAAAAATTCTGGTTACTGTCTTCTAGGAAAATATATTCAATTTTGTTCTCTATTTTTTTAACCCTTTCAGACCCGACATTAATGCTGTGAATTAAAAAATTATATACCAAGTTAAAATATCATAATAGGGTCCTAATAAACATGTTTGAGGAAAAAATTAAGAAAATAGTAATTATTTTAAAAAATAGGAAAATGTCCACTGGAATGGACAACCAGTCAATGAGGTTGCAGAAGTCAAGTATTCAGCGCTTGAACTTCTCTTACGATTTTTGTTCTAAATATCAATTTATTTACTTAACAATGCTAGATAAAGAAGCTACAACACTAAAAAAGTTTCAAAAAGTTTATACTATAGTAATTTTATTGCATATTTAGAGGTATACAGTAATAATACACAGTTTTGCAAAGCATTTTCACATATTCCTAATTTTGTATACAAAGGAAATGAGTTTTACATTATTTCACATGGAATCTTTGTTCTTTGTAAGAAGAAATGATGAATCTGAATCAACCTCTAAAACTTCACCATCGGAACTTTCAGATGAATCATGGGCACCTACATATGTAAAAGTCAGTATTCAGTAATAATAATGTTGTATAATATAAAGCTTAAATTAATTTTTGGAAAATATTTCCAAAAATTTTAACATAATTTACCTTCAGAAACAGATTTATTATCACTATCAATAAAGCAATCATCATCAGAATCCAATTCTTCAATATCTGATATTTCTACACTAATGATGTACTCCAAAACTTCTTTCAAATCTTTAGAATTTTTCAAATTATATTTTTCTAAAATAAAAAATGAAAATTTAATCCTCCTAATAATTTGTTCTTGTTTTAAAAATAATTCACATGGCTAAAATAAACTAAATTACAAAAACATTATAATTCAACTATCTAAAGAATCACAACCACCTGTACCGTATGTCCATTGTAATGGACATGTCATTTTGCTCTCATTCTGGCTAAACTATAAACGGTAATAAAATAAAACTATTTCCAATCCTAAGATAAACTTACAAACATTATATAAAAAAATCACTGACACATTAGAAGGAATTATTCATAAAAATCAAAACAAAAAGAATACTCACGTTTTTGCATAACAAAGCCTGACGCCATTTTCAAAAAAAGCAAGTTGTAAAGATCTGTTGACTGTTGCCAAACCATAAACCGCAAAGATGTCAAAAAGATTAGTTATTCATCTATTCATGGAGCAAATTTTAACTCTCTTCAGCTAGAGGATTAAAAGTGATAAGGTTTTTAAATGTATGTCCATTGTAATGGACACCAGGTCTGAAAGGGTTAAAACTATATTTAAATGATCTTTATCGTTTTTCCGAGTTTTGCGGTGATTTTTATGGTTTCGTTCATCTGACGAAACCCTAAAACCCCGTCCTTGTCCTCTATTTGTCTGTCACAGAGTCCGTACACAAATTCTATACAAGTCAGAGCATTCAAATTTTGTGTACTTACTGTTGAATACCTCTTGTAACACAACAAATCATAAAAGTTTGAAAAAGACTATTCTTTTAATTAAAATATTTATTTTAATATCATCTGTTTTATTTTTATTTATTGTATTCTAATTGTTGCAAAGTTTAAATAGATATAAAAATTATTATGCATCTAGCATAAATTAATGGATTAAATAGATCACATAATAAACGTGTATGTTTTTATTTTGGTAATTAATTCCAGAATTGTCTTATCTTCATTCTCGATCTTGTTTGTCTATTCTCAAGTTTTGGATCATTTGAGATAACAGCTCAGCTGCTATAAGTCTCAAAAGAAATCCCCCTCCAAACCAAATCCAGAATTGTATTTTTTGCAATGGCAAACCACGTGAGGCGGAAATAAAAAGAGAGAGATATATCTTTTTTATTAGGATTTGATAATCGCAGTACAATTTTTTTTAAATTATTGATTTTACAAATACTGTGATACTTCTGCATGCGGATGTTATTTCATTCGCTGGAAAAATTCAGGGTGAGGAGAGGGTCATCCGACTAGGGGTTATTTTCTAAATTTTATTAAGTTTGGGAAACCTAAAGAATCAATCGCTTTAAACTTTGTAACACATTGTAAGAATAAGGATAAAGTTTTTTGAAAGAGATATTAAACAAAACCCCCTGCGTGATCTGTGATCACATTTACCTACTTGTTTAACTTTCTTGAAAGGAATTCTACGTTAAAAAATTTAGCTAAATATATTAAAATTTAACCTCTGCGATTTTTGAATATTTAGTTATTTTAAATGACATTTTCAATACGAATGTTAGCGATTGTTATTTATTTTTTTCTTTTGCATTCTGCTGCAAATTTTTGACATTTGTTACACAAAAACTTAAAAAAAAATTTTAGTAGGAAATTTTGTTGTAAATTTTATAAAACTTTGTATCCATTTTCAGCGTGATACATTACAAATTTATCTGCGACTTTTAATGCAATTTTCAACATGAGTTTTTGACATTCGTAACAGGAATTTTGTTATTAACTTCAACTGTGAATTTATTTGTGAAAAAATTCCTTTTAGAATAGGTTAAAGCCCTGTAATAAATTTTGTCTTTCTGCAATTTTTTAATCGTTAGCAACCTTTACTGTTTTTTGTTTCGAAGCAATTTTTCAACGTTATTAAAAAATAATCTGGTTATATAATAATCCAGTATTATAATCTTTTAATCTAATGTACTAAAATTTGTCCTCATTTCAGCTAAATTTAATCGAAATTCGCTTAGCTAATTTCGAATTTTTGTGAATTTTTTTATGATTTTTTTTGTAGGGGGGGGGGGCTCTATGGCGATTTCTTGACTTTACAAAATAAATTCTTTTTTAATCTTAAATAAATTTTACTATCTGCAATTTTTGAAATTTTAGCAATTCTTTATATACCATTTTTAGTGCCCCCCCGCCTTTTATTCTCTTTCGTGATTCGCTGTGATTTTTTCGCATTAGTAAAAGAAATCCAGTTTTACAGGAAGATTGAAATCTTCCAGTCCAATATAGTACATTTTATTCTCTTTTCTATAACGTTTAATAAGAACTTATGGAACGATTAAAAAAAATTTTTTTTAAATATTTTGCTATTTCTTTTGCGATTTTGCGTTTCGTGCAATTTTTTTAGGAGCCCGGAAACGCAGCGCCCGTCAGGTTAGCTGTGATGGTAAATTAAATTATTTTAGCAAATGAAAATCTAATTGTTTTCTATATTGATTAGCATGATACAGCAAACGATTTTCACAAAAAAAAAGTCAAGGTGAATTTATTATTGAATTAAATATTTCATTTTTGATAGTTGTGTGTTTGAAAATAATATTTTAAATGTTTTAATTGTTAGTGTTTCATTTGAAATGATTAGGTAATTTTCTTTGTCTATTATCATTTTTCTATTTAATATTAATAATATATTGCGAAGTTTGCACTAAATTTATTTATTTATTTATTTTTATTTTTTCACTTTATAATATTGATTTTAACATGATAATGTGTGATTTCGCCGAAGCTAAATCAAGAGACATTACTCACTTCTCTAAACTTTTGTCTTATTTTTAGTAGCTGTTTTCTTATTAATATTACCAATATGCGATTTTGTGTTGTATATGCAATTTTATAAAGATAAATAACTTGTTATACTAAATCATTATTTTTCTTTTTCTGTTTGAAATTCATACAGAAATATTATACGCAATGTGATTTATTTTATCTCTCTCTTTTTATCTTATTATATTTTGTCTCAGTAATATTTATTTTTAAAATACTCTTTACCTATTGTAACAATTTTTTTTCTAATATCCATAATGTGCTTAATTTTTCGAAATGAAAAACAAGGTAAAAGAGATTATGAAATATTACTGTTATTCTTTATATGAGACTTTCTGGCTTTTTTTTTTATATACTAGTATATTATTATTTATTAATTTAATTTCAAAGTAGCTGTTGTTACTTTTAAAAAGATGCAAAAATAAAATAAAATAAAATATATCAAGCAGTTTAATTATTTTAAATTTGTTAAATATAAATATATTTTATAATGCATTTTATATGTATGTAAATAAATTATTGTTATATATTTTTTAAAGTTTGAGTAGTGGTAAAAATAAAAAAATGTCATAGGGGAGGCAAAATAAAGCTTGCCTCAGGTGGTGAAATGTCTACCGCCGCCCCTGTTTACATAAATAACAGATTACAATTGAATGGTATATACTACTTTTTTGGATTGCTATACCATATACAGTAATTTTACATCATATTTAAACTTATATGTCCTCAAGCAATCCAATACATTAAAGAAGCTAATATAGTTTAGAAAAAAAAGTGCAAAGTAAATATTAAAAATATCATAATTAGGATCTATAACGATTAAATGTGTTTTAAAATTATGTCTTTGTAGCTTATAAAACAAAGGTAAATTTCAAAAGACTGCTTTCAGAACTATACTATGACAATATCACTATTGCATTCGAAACAATATTCGAGCTCAGAATCTGCTCTGCAGATCCTAAGAAAGAATAAATTGACTATAGTCGGATTGAACAAGAAGATTCCTTTCTTCACACCAGATAAAGATCAGTCGTGCCCACCCCTTTTCTCCTAGACTTCAAGGGAAAGATAAGGGGACATATATGAAAAATCTGTAGTTAACAAAAAAAGTAGAATTACCAATAAATGAAAGTTATCGCTCCACCCCCTGTCGAGAACTGTGAAAGTCCGTGCCATCTATTGAGAGAGGGTGTTTTTTTTACTTTCCTCAACAATAGCTTTAAGCTGTTGCAAATGTATTGAAACTGATATAAATAACTGAATTTCACTATGATTACATAAGAACATGTGGGGAAAAGTTTTCTCATCCATTTTTATTTTAAATTTGATTTAAATATCGTTTTGTAAAGCCAAAATGGAACCTGTTGTTCTTGCTTAGTTTCCCTGCCATATCGGCGTATGTTTTTCAACGGCACGGTTGAGTTGTTTCGGTGTTGCGCTTAGTCATAAGGCGTATTCAGTAATTATTACTTGTGATTACATTCGCCTGTATTAAAGTTCCTTTTAAGTTACAAATATTATTTTGATTTAATTAAGTAACAAAAACATTTTTAAAGTAATTTTCATATTTAAAGTAATTTTTCTAAATGTATCTTAGTATTTAATGAATTTAAGTGAAGAAAAAAAAATGTTTAATGTAAAATGTTAATTATCGTCTGACTTATGCAAATTGCAAAGTCGCTTGTGATTGATTAATAAGTTTTCGTTCTAATTAAAAGGGACAGTTTTCATGTTTTGGGGGTGTGAACAGTTCGAGCAATGTGTCAAAGATGCCTTTTTGCAATTTAACGTTCTATTTAAAGTTTTTTACGATAAGTTTGGATATATTTAACTATGCTTTCAATAAGTTCCGCATAACTTATGATAGTTGTGTTTAAAAGGTTTATGAGAGTACTAAGTCTGAAGTCAAGAACGAGGGTTCCGTTTTGGCCAAGGTTGTATACAAGTTTCATCTGTGAATATTTAATAACCAAGTGTGTTACCCAAGAATATCTTATTTTTCTTTAATAAACGACATGAAGAGAAACTTGGAGATTCATCATTTACTGTGAGTATTTTTTACTTGTTTTATTTTACAATAAGTATAACTGATATTGGAAATTTACTTATTTATGGAAAATAAGATTTCAAAGTACCTATTACTCTGCTACATTTTTTCAACTCTTCCTTTAGTAATAAGTAAGGGGCTCCATAACCCCACACAGAACAGGACATTCATAGTATTTTTAGTCCATTTAGAGGGACTGTGTTTGAGTAACTGATTGCTGCAAATGCATTTTCAATTTTGGCATGCATTTTTTAATTTAACTGATTTTTTTGGGTTTTCGGATTGTGACTGTAATTACACAAACATATTGACATAGTTATTGTTTAATCTATCTGTCTGTCTGCCTGCATATTATCATCACAAAAAATACCCCACTGTATTCTTTGAAATTTTAAATATATATTTGTTGCAGAATTTTGTTATTTGTTTTGTTAACATTTCAAATTTCAATAAAATTCGATGTATATACAGTAGAGAATTTATTATCCAGAATCATTGGGACCAAGGGCTTTCTGAAATTTGGGTCATTCCAAAATTCAGAACTGCCTAGAGGTCTGCACGGGCCAGAATTTCCAGGCCCGGGCCCGTAGGAAAAATTTTTTGGGCCGGGCCATTGTAAAACTCAAAAGTTTGGCCCGGCCCGTTCAAATTTTTATATTTTAGGCCCGGCCCGTTATAATTTCTACGATTTCTAAAAAATTCAGATTTTTATCATATAATTAAGATTTTTTTTAAAGAGTACTGCATACATATCTATGGAATGATTTTACAGTATATTTTACAGGAAATACACATTAGTAACATTAATGATTTCTAATATTCTTAGGCTTTCAACATTCAAATAAAGATTCATTAAAAAATTAATATGGCTTAGAATAAAAGAAAAAAAAAAGAAATTTAAAAACATCGTAACTTTTGAAGCTGTTTAATAAAGGAAGATTTATAAAAATATTTCTATATCATTTTATTAAAGATTTTAAATCCAAATTCATACATTAATTCAAAGAAGCTCCTTTCTGATACATTTCTAAATTCATTTTTTTCTCAGAAATGCATAAGATTAGCAGGTGTCTTTATTCAGAAACTATATAATCGAATGGCGTTATCCATTTTTTGATATAAGCAATTTAAGAACACTGCAAGCAAATAAAATATTGTCATAGTTAGCGTTTTGAATAGAATTTCTGGAAGCGATAGCATGAGAAGGGAGAAAAACCTGCAACCATTTGAGAAACTATTGTATCTCAACAAGGTTACACAAGTGTTTTATTTACCAAAAATGAAAAACGCTATTCGATTCCAAATACCTTCAATAGTAAGGCTTATCACTTTTATATTTTTACAATTAAAAATTAATGTAAAAATGTGTCAAACTTTCATGTTATTGAAAAATTAATTTAAAAACCATTAAGAAGTATATATCCAAAGATTAAGCTAACATAAGTTCTTTATCGCTGTTCATAATTTTACAAATTATGTTGTCTGCCCTACAGATCTTGAGAACAATTAAGTCTTCTTTCGGTCCGGCAAGTCTATATGTAGAAAAATAATGCCTTGATCTCCAATTTTAATCTTGGCTCTGCACGAGTCAGTTTAAAAAATATTAAAACGGGTTACACACAATGTAACTGTCCGATGCTGATCTCTACACTGCCCAAGTTACATTTTTATATTGATGCTGTCAAACTAGTATGGCTCGTGACGCACATTTATATTTATTGTCGTTAAAACCATTTTCGTTGAAAATAGGTTTATATTTTATCGTTTATGTTTAAATCTTCAAAACGGGCAGGTAGGCCTGAAAATTTTTATATCGGTCCGGCCCGTACAATTTTGAAAAAACATTCTAATTCTGCCGGCCCAGCCCGTGCAGACCTCTAGAACTGCCCCACCCTTCCCCCATGAAATCCATAATTTCAAAAACATAAAAATAACAAAATTGAAATCTCTCATGAAGAATATGAATAAAACTTATGTTTTGAATGTTTTTAAATTATATAAACTAAAATTACTGCATTATTCAATGATAATGAAATGGGTAAGTAACATTCTGTCTACAAACTTTACCTTTTTCACTTTACAGCTAAATAATTTACATAAAAAATTTTGATGTATCATTTTTAATAAATCTTATTTCTTAAATAATTTTGCTTGATGACCATGCTGAAAACATTTTTCCACAACAATTTTTAACCATTTTCGTGAATTCCATCAAATATAATTAGAAACCATGAGCAAATAGACGCATTTGGAATATCTGAGAAAGGAGGGAGGATAAAATAACACAAAAAGAACTCTCCTATTATACGTGTATTCAATTAACACAATGGCGTAGTCATAATATTTTTTCAAAATAAAGGGGGAGGACAAAACAGACAATTTTTTTTTAAATGAATCTCGGTATAAATTAATTTTAAACTAAAATTTGATAAAAAGAGAACTTTTTACTAATTTCAGAAGTGGGGGAAGGGGAGGGGGTGGGGGACTTTCTGGATTTTTGAATTCAAGATAATGGGTCCTTTACTGTTGTTCAAATACAGAGACGGACTGTGTTACATTAGGGCCGATGGGATAAAATAGTTTCAAGTGCTTTTAATGATGATACACCTTGAAAACACAATGGAATTTATATACATTCATGAAAGAACGAAAATATACATTTTGTAAAGTATGCCACACATAAAATATTCATTATTCATTTAAAGGGCCACACAAAGGAACTCTGTTATACAGGGTGTCCATTCTCAAACGTGGCCAATAGGCTAAAGTGTTAGTCATAGACATAGAGTTCCAAATGCAAAAATGCTTTAAAAAATGTAAAGAATTATTTTTTAAGCCATTTAGGTCAAAAAATTTTGCAAAAATTGCAAAAATTAAGTTTTTATATGATCCTTCGGTCCTACAAGTGATATTTAGTAAATTTTTACCACTACTCTAACAAGTTAGACAAAAAAACCCCCATTCCTCTGAGATTAAAATTGACCAAGTAATAGCTGCTTAAAGTTGAAGTATACTTTTTGCTGCAAAATAGGGGTCAGTCACAGATTTACTGGAAATAAAAATAAACGTCAGATGTAAAATTTAAAATTAACATTGAGAGTAAAATAATTTTTACAACATTATTTTTAAATTTATGTTAATGTTTACATATTAAAGCAGAATATACAACTTGTACTATAAATATAATTTTAAAAATAACAGAAATTTTGTTAAAACACATTATGAAACACATAATTTGTTACAAAATGATACATATTTAAAACTCCATTAGCTTACTTAACTTAATAGAATTTGGTGTACTCCAATAAATAAATGGTACGCACCTAAAATCGTTTTAATATTACATTGTTATTGGATATAAATAAGTTTGCGAATTGGACCTCAATCAGATATTTGGAAGAGAGTTAAAATTTAAATACAAATTTTGAACTAGGAAAATATACATAAGAAAATCATAAGTAAAATAAAAGCTTATCAAAATAAAACAGCTTTTTAAAATAAAATCATGAAAATAAACAGCTTAATTTCCTTACAAAATAAAACACATGTAAAAAAACAATTGAGGATGTTAACCTTCCTACCCTGAATGGGTCTAATCGACCCATAACTATAATTCATTTTACACGATTCGAACCAGAACTTTTTTCATAAAGAAAGTTAAATAACAGATTCAGAGAAATAAATCAATTAAATATAGTAAAATGTTTTAAATAACAATTCTGGTGTGAAACCTTTTTATCAAGATTGAGTGAAATTTGAATAGGTTAATTTTAATTTCAAAACTCATCTTATGGCTAATGTTTTTTCTTTCAGTCTATATCAATCTGCACTAATGTAACACTATAATCTCCAAATTTATAATGTAAACCAATGGACACACTTAAAAGTTTTTCGCGATTTCCTAAAATTTGATTTTCTCAATATTGAGAATTTTGAAAACTTATTGGCTGCAACTTCAGTTAAATCGCTTTAAAAATTCTTCTTTATCTCATTTAAAACAACTTTGTAATTGGAACTATGTATCTGTGACATACAGCTTAGGAATAAGCCATTAGACAGCATTGGAAATGGACAACCTTTATAATATTTTAAGCACTTAGTGTACGTTTCCTTAAAGCTTAGCGCAACTTATCCATTTTCAGTTACAGAAAAGTGGTTTAAGTCATGAAATTCAAAGTTTCATAACTCGGTCAATTTTAGTGTTAGATGAATGGGACATTTTTTGTGTTGCTTGTAAGAGGGATAGAAAATTTTTACTATATATCACTTACAGGACCGGGGGACCATATAAAAATTTCACTTTCATAATTTTTTAGTAAATTTTTTTTTTTAACTAAATCACTTAAAAAACAATTCTTTACCTTTTTTAAAGCATTTTTGCAATTGGAAGTTTATGTCTATGACTAATGGTTTAGAAATTAGCCATTGGCCACCGTTAAGAGTGGACACCCTGTATAATGATATAAGGAGGGGGGGGGGGGACATTATTTGTAGCATATTTTAATTATATTAAACAATTTCACATTTAATAAAATTGATATACATTGCTTAGATTTACTACAAGTTTTTTCCTGTGTAATAGAAAATGTGTTTCAATACTGTTAAATTAAGATACATTTTAACTTATTAAATGGTGCAGTTTTAGTATGTTATTCATTCTAAATGTGTTGGAAAGTATATTGTAATCTATGCTTAACACATTTTTTTCTTGAAACACAAGGTATGTTTCAAGGTCAATAAGAAAGTTTTAAGGTATGCTTTGACTATCAAAAATTTTGAAGAGATATGAAAAAAGGAAATTTCCTTAAAAAATATTTATTGTAGTACATTTTTAAAGATTCTGTTAGCTGAAATTCATGATAGCTATTACCATTTTTACAAAATAAATTGCATCCTGTGAATGAGTTCAATTATGGTTTGGCTTGCCCTGAGTATGTAGAAGAAACATAAGCTTGATCTCATTACAGCCTAAGTCTGCTGTAAAAATCAACTCTAGCTCAAAGTGCCAAGTGGACAAATTATGTTTCTGTATTGTTGTTGTCAAACTCATCCAGCTCAGGTTCCAAAAAACCTGAGGGAAAGACGTATGAGCTAAATGTAAAACATCTATTAGAGTTTTAAACTAAAAACTGTTTTCATCTAATATGTACAACAAACAGTATATTTAGCATCTGTAACTTAAGTAGTCTGACATAGTTCAAAAATAACATCGATAATTCATTTCAGAGATTTAAAATTATCAGGTAACCAAGAAAGTTCATGCGGTTTTCATCAGACATAAAAAATGACCCACAAAAATCTCAAACACTTATTTTATTCTTTGAAATAATTGGTTTCAATTACGTGTTCCCAAAGAGACATAAGCTTATAAATACCCTTTTTCAAAAAACTTTTGGTTTAGAATCCAAAAACTGGGTTATAGTTTTTGTGACATCATCTTGGGTTTGGAACTGCTGTTCCCGCAGGTGATTACCCATGGCCAAAAACAAGTAATTGTACGATGAAGCAATGTCTGAGGAGTAAGGTGGGTGAGGCAAAACTTCCCAGCCTAATGTTTTTATCACATCCCTGGTCGCTTTGGCCATATGAGGTCTGGTGTTTTCGTGGAGGAGAACTCCTCCTCTCCTGTTGACCATCGCTGGCTGCTTTTCAAGCAAAGCAGCTGAAACGCTTTTAAACTGCGGCGAGTATACTTCGGCTGTGATTGTTTTCCAGCTTTCTAAGAATTCATAGTGAACTATACCAGCGCTAGTCCACCAAATACACAGCATTATCTTTTTTTCATGGATGTCCAGTTTAACAACCAATGAGACAGAACCAGGAGTCGACCAATGATGTTTTCTCTTTCAGTTATCATACATTACCCATTTCTCATCACATGTCAATATCTGACCCAGGAAAGAGGCCTTGTTGTGGCGCGACAGCAATGACAAGCAGATGTTCAATTGTTGGAGCTTGTTTTCCTCGGACAGGACATGAGGAACCCACTTATCAATTTTCTGCGATAGTCCAAGGCAATGAAGATGCGATAGGACGGTTTCGTCAGATACTCCAAACCTTTGTGCAAGCTGCTGGCATGTTAGATCAGGATTGTTTGATTTCCTCTTCCAGCTGGACTTGGTCTAAGATGGATGGACGACCAACATGGGGCTTGTCTTTGAGGCTCTCGTCTCCGTACAAAAATCTGCTGAACCACTTTTGCATGGTCTGTTCACTCACTGAAGTCTCTCCTAACACGAAGCATATTCTTCTAGCGGCCTCTGCAGCTTTGTTTCCTAATTTGAACTCGTAGAGCAAAATAGGCCTCAAAATCTCCTTTGTCAACAATTGTACTTCCTACAGAACATATAGCAAAACGGGAGATACGTTAAACAACTCTCTACTGATTGCAATTTAAAGGCAATGTACAGAAATAATGTCATCAGAATCAGTATGACCACGTTTACGCAACAAAAGCAGCTGTTCTCAAAACTGCACAAACTTTCTTGGTTATCTGATACATAAATTTGATTTCTCTTTAAACTGCATAACAAAAAAAAGCAGGAGCCAGAGTCAGCTTGTTTTTTAGCAACTCCTACTGATACTCTTTTGATCAAAAATGGGCTGACTCCAACTCTGCAGCTCTGGTTATATACATTCTTTTAAAACCTATATTATGTATTTGAGCATGCATAATTAGCACTTACATCAGAAACTGTGTGCTGTGGAAACCAAATAATTGAAATTTTATCCGATCCCACATGTTTCTTTTCATATGTGATGGCAGGATAATACTCTTTCCTCCATTTCCCCCACACAAACTTGTGCACCTATAATAGAAAATTGCATTATTTTTTATTTCCTCATATGAAAATTCATTTATATAAAAATAACTTTTCCTTAAAATATTACAAAAATTGAATTTTTTATGGTGTTGGATTTAAATGAATTATACTTATAAACAGTTTTCCATGCTACAAGTAAAACAAAAAAATTTCAACAGAAAACTACAAAAATCTATAAAAGTACTGCGTGTAAAAGTGCAAGTATTATGGCACACAAAATTTTGGTCATTTAAAAAGGTAATTACAGTTTTACTTGCAGAGAAGACACACACACACACATAAAAAATTGATATACCTTTTAAGAACCTGTTATAAAAAAAATAATTTAAATCTTGTAACTCAAAAAAAAATTTAATATGAAAGGAATGGATTTTTGTATGAAGTATAATGACAATAGAAGATTTTCAAATAAATTATCCCTCTAAAACTAATGATTTAGGAATTAATGGTATACAGGGATTTCTTATTTATTTAATACGACACAATTTTTCAATCAGGGTTGGCAAGATTTTGACGCATGACGGTTTTCACTGTATTTTACCATGGTTTTTACCGTCATGTCAAAAACCTCTTGTCATAAATGTTGAAAACTGTCAAAAACTCATTTTTTATTAGTTTATTTTTACCTATTATTATTATTATTACTATTATTTCATTCTATCTTTAGTACATATTGAGTAGTTTTATATGAACTGATCACTAACAAAAAGACTCTAAAATCTCTCTCTCTCTCTAAAATCTGCACATAGTTTAGATATGTAAACAATGAAACTTTCAGTTCATACATAGGGACAAAATTTTACTTTTTTAGTTTTATATCAATTTCACATATATTTTTATTTGTAACTTGGGTTGATATTACTAAATTCATGTTTTTTTTCATGAAGGAAGAATACATTTATTTCTGAAGAAATTCAAGATATTGCCGATATAATTGGTAATTACAATCTTCTTATCATACATATTTATGTATTAATCAAGCTTTTTTGGCCATTAAGTCCTAAACCTGAAATAAAACTTCCTTATTTTATGATTTTGATGCGAATTAGTAATCTACTTTTATGAGACAATTTTCATTGAATAATTTAGGAATAATACATTTAATCTTTATAGTGAATGTAATAAATACTAAAATCTAGAAAAATTAAATTGAAAAAAAATATATACTTTTTAAGTAAGTACACTTTTAGTGAACTTAGTAGAAAATAATTTTTTTACTTAAAAATCTGGAGGCAAAATAAAAAATTGAGGTAATCATAATTGTCCACATCTAAAGTGTCGGGATCTCATTGCACAAATAATTTGTTATGAATGTTAGAAACAAAATCTAGCGATCTGGTAACAACAGTACAGAATACAAAATCTTGTACAAAAGAGCATTTCCCTTTCTGAAAAATCCTAGACTGACTAGAGAATGAAAAAAGAAATAAATAAGGCTGAATCCTCTTTTCTCCCTTTATTTTGTAACTTGATATGTATCTCTTTAATTTCTTTCCTATTTCATTCCCACTCATCTCTGGCCAGTGGCTGCAATTTTAAACAAATGCATCCTTCTGCATGTTTAGAAATCAACATAATTGTGAGAAAATCTCCTTATAACTCTGTTATTGTTTAAAAAAATTTCTTTCATTGAAAAGAAGCAACTTGCAGCTTCTATGGCTAGTTTCTCTCTCTCTCTCTCTCTCTCTTTTTTTATGATGTTCTAATGATTTTTTATAATTTTTTAAAACAAATTTCTTGATTTGGCAAATTTCACGAACTTTGAGCCAATTTAAAAAACACTTTTAAATGTTTTAAAAATAATATAATGAGTCTTAATGAATAATCTTCTGTTTTATCAATTGCAGCAATTTCCATACTGTTATTATTTATATATTAAGCTTACAAAGAAGAAAGAAATTTTTCCATAGGTTACCATGGGATGCTTTCTAATGGTGGCTGGCCGTGAAGAACCACTTAAGCTCTTTATGCATGCTTTTATAGATAGCCATTTCCAGGGCTTAATGCTATACATTTTATGTTACCATAAAAACATGTGAATCTTCATTTGCCCTTCTTGTGAAATATGGCATTTTGAGTTGAGTAACTTTTCTTGTGGGTGAATGATACGTTATAGAATATGTAACAATTACTTTAGAATTTTTTATATGTTCCTTTATATTCATTATAACCAACTGCAACTGTACAGGTTATAAAACTGATTTTCCTCGCAATGTGTTTCTTTAAATTGCCATTTATAATGCAATGGAACTATGGAAAATACATTTTGAAAGAATATTTTAATAATTGAATGACTCACTATAAATTATAATGATACATTAACCAGGGAAATTGAAGCTACTGTTAGAATTAGTTAAGACAAGGCTGCAGGCTAAATATTTAAGAATAACTACTTAATAATAAATTCCTTTCAAAGGCATTTATTGCTTAGATATGAATTCAAAGTTTGCAATTAAAATGTTAAATATTTTTATAAAGGAAAAACAAAATCTGTTTTGGTTTAAATAAACCTGAAAATTGTTCACAGTATGTGACATTTTAAATTAAAAAGTCCTTTGTTTGAAAGAAAATCTTTTTGCTGGTTTCATAAAATAAAATTTTCGATTCAGGATTGCCAGGAAAACTATTAATGTCAAGTTATTCTCTGCTGGATAATTATTTTTAAAACAGTTTTTTTGCAATATTGTTTAAACAGATAATAAAGTAGACATAATAAAGTAGACTCCCTTAAATCCGCCCAGCTTGGGACCAGAGGTTGTGCAGATTTCTGGTCATTGCTTTGTTTACATTTTTAAACAGTAATTTGAATGTAATTAATAACGCAATCGAAACTATAATGAATGCTTACAATAATATAATAAAATATTAAAATAAGTAATAAAATAATTTTTAAAAGATTAAAATATTAAAAGCAAAAGTCAAGTTAATAATCAGTTATGTATGATTAAATATTCATTATAAAGGTGAAATGTATTTTTCCTACATTATTTGATGAAACTTTCCTTATAAAGGTATATTACTAATTTACTTCAAAATCATAAAATAAGGAAGTTTTATTTCAGGTTTAGTCAGATTTAATAACAGAAAAAAAGCTTCATTAACACATAAATATATTTATAAGAAGCTTGTGATTACCAGTGATATCAGTAATATCTTGAATTTTTTCAGAAATAAATTTATTCTTCCTTCATGAAAACACACAAATTCAGTAATATTAGCAAAAATTACAAATTCATAAATGGAATAAATATATGGAATTGATTTAAAACTAAAAAAGTCAAATTTTGCTCCTATATCTGAACTGAATATTTCATCCTTTATATGTGTAAATAATGTGGGATTTTAGGGTTGCGGATTTGAAGGAGTCTTCATTATTTGATTTTTCTGAAATAAAACTTAATAAATAAAAATCAGCATTAAACACAATATTATTATTTAAAAGGAAAAAAATATTGAATTAACAAAAAAATAATGCGACTAAAATATCAAATATTTCTATGATGAAAAAATATTTAAAATCCAATTTAACAACTTCAGCATTTGCCTTTTTTACTCTCAAAAACTTGTTGCGACAATATTGACCTATTTACAGCAGTGTTAAGTCTTGTATGTTGTTATGTCAACTTCCTTCACATTAACTGACTACTCTTCCAGCTTATGGCACATACAAAGGTAAAGTAATTGATTACTTTTAGGGTATTTTACAATGAAAAGAAAAGTTGCTGTTTGCTGAGGGATTTCTTGCTATGTGTCAAAGTTTAAAAGCGATGGGACATTTAGTTTTCTTAATACTAACAATTTTAAGTCAGGTTTGTGAGAAAAATGCATATCAATTATGAATTAAAAACATATTTTCATTGAAATTTACCATCTGAGTGAAAAAAATAAAGACGGATTCTTTAAAACAATGAAAATTTACATCAGATGCCAAAAAAAATCAGAATTCAAAAATCAAAATTTAAAAACATTTTGGTCCCGTATAAAAATTCTGAGTCAATTTTTAACTTCAGATGAGTCTTTGTCTGATATTGAAAACAAAAAAGGAAAGAAAAGAAATTTTAATGATTTTGATAAAATTTCATAATTCTGGCTCTAATTGAGATATGGATGGGATTTTTCAAAACTATGAAAGTAGATTTTTTTCTACAGACAGCCGTGAAAGTTTTAAGTTTCTGCAATATGTAGAAAAAAATTAATAGGCAGCTGAAAAATCTCCTACTACACTCTGTTAGGTGGTGTGGAAACTTCTTGTTCTCTGTAGAAAATGTTGACAACATCTGCCAGTCTCATGTTGCCAATGAAATTATGAAAATAAATGAATTCTTAATCAATTTTTAAGGATTTTTCAAGTTTTTATGAAGCAACAAAAATATTTTTTGTAATTTCAGAAAGCTTATTTCATTCCCCATTCTGTTGTGCTATTTGCCAATTCACGGCATTTCTAAAACAGAAGCAGACATTCTAAAAGAAACTGCCACTACATAAATTCCTTTAAATCCACACCTGCTTTTAATTCTGCTTGGATAAAATTCTGTGGTTTTAAAAAAGAACTAAGCTTAAAAAATTTTAAAATGAGGTTTTTAATTAATTGCTTTGCTAATTACTTTTGGATTTTGGAGACTGGAAACTCCAACAAACCCGAATATTTACTCTTTTTTTTAATGCCTTTTATGACTTTGCACTTCCCATGGAAAAAGTTTATCCTGGTACAACGATTTGCACATGACAAATATTTAGGAAAATTAATAGTATTGATTTTATGCTAAGAAATGTATTAAGATTTTGCTTTCATATAAATTTTTACTAGATATTAATATATTACAGAGTTTCATTAATTCATAAATATAATTTTAACAGAAAGCAGGCATGTTTTTAATTTATTTACATAAACTATTTTTTAATGCTGTATTCAAAGTTCCTTTTTGATAGGTGGTCAAGATCTAAAAAAAAGAGTTTTTATGAAGCGACAAAAATATTTTTTTTGTAATTTCTGAAAGTTTATTTCATTTGCTACTCCTTCATGCTAGTTGCCAATTCATGGCATTTCTAGAATGGAAGCAATCGCTCTTGAAAGGAACTGCTACTACATAAATTCCTCACCTGTGAAAAAAATTGGCTTAATTTTTTTATCTATATTTATAATTAGAGAGACTAAAATATAGTTTTATTTTCATTTCGGTCCAAAATTAAGAGTTTCATTGAAAATTCATTTTCAACAAAAATGCAGACTAAAATTTGGCCAGGCCTAACTCGACCAAAACTATCTTTGGGAATTTTCTACATGACTCATTCATTCGAGCTGTATAGGTTCAAATCAGAATCTCTGTTTTTATTGCTATGAACTTCATTCTTAAGAATTATCAGACATGATTGACTCAGGATAAGTGTGCAAATTAAAGCAAGAAATGCATATACCACTAAACTTAGAAAATACTTTTCATGTACTAAAAGCTGTAAACTTAATAATAATAGAAAGTTTTTAGTTTGAAACCACAGAAGTGTTTTAAATGCTCTTCAAAGTTCTAAAATGACAGATGATCAATTGCTAAAATAATTAAATACAGAAAACAAATCAAGGTATGTATATCTGTGGGGGGGAAGGAATTCCGCGAGTTACCCCCCCTCCCCTCCCCCCGCGATCTACAGACGAAAGCGGCGTTTTCTCGCGATCTTCAGACGAGATGAGCGATTTATCTGCGATATTTTAGTAAAAAACGGCAATTTATTGCGATCTATTGTCGAAATCGGCGGTTTTTCTGCGATCTTTTGACGAAATCGGCGTTGTTCTGTGGTTTTTTTATTATGAAATCGGCGTTTTTTGGACGATCTTTAGATAAAATTTGCATTTTTAACCGATCTTTTCTAAAAACGGCGATTTATCCCCGCGATCTTTTGACAAAATCGGCGTTTTTCCCGTGATCTTTTGATGAAATCGGCCTTTTTTTCAAAGGTTCTTTTGACAAAATATTTTTAAGCAATCTTTTATTGAAAACGGCTTTTTTTCCGCGATCTTTTATCGAAATCGGCGTTATATCCGCAATCTTTAGACGAAATCGACGTTTTCCAGCGATCTTCAGACGAAATGAGCTAGTTGTCTGCGATATTTTAGCAAAATCGGCGTTTTTTTGACGATCTTTAGACAAAATTTGCATTTTTACGCAATCTTTTCTCGAAAACGGCGTTTTATCCCCGCGATCTTTTAACGAAATTGGCGGGGTTTTTTTTTCAATATTCTTTTGACAAAATATTTTTAGGCGATCTTTTGACCAAAATCGGCGTTTTTCCCGTAATCTTTTGATGAAATCTGTCTTTTTTCCCCCCAATATTCTTTTGACAAAATATTTTTAAGCTATCTTTTATCGAAATCGGCGTTATATCCGCAATCTTTAGACGAAAAAAACGTTTTCCCGCGTTCTTAGTCGAAATCAGCGTTTTATCTGCGACATTTGGTGAAATTGTCGTTTTTTCCGCGATTAGCACAGGAAATTCGCGATTTTCAGATACCTTTTGACAAAGTTCGTTGACAAAAACATTGACGAAATCGTTTTTCTACGAAATATTGACAAAATGTGTGCTTTTTCGGCGATCCTTTCACGAAATTTGCATTTCTCCGCGATTGTTTTTTTCCGTGCGCAAAACCGTACAAGTTGGCGTCTTATTGTGTAGTAAAATCAGACAAACAACCATGCATACTACGAATCCATTTGATCATTTAGTCATTACAGGCAAATTAAAAAAGATTTAAAAAAAAAACTGATTTTTTTTTTCTTTTTAATTGGTTCATTCAAATAATCCACTTAATGTTAATTATGTCTTTGTAGTCAAAAGCTGCAACATGGAGATCACAGTGTGTATGGACCTCTCAAAAAGCAAATTAACAATGCTTAGTGTTGCTATACTTGTGTTAAAACCAGTCATTATTATGGCTCACAAGCAGCACCAAATAATTCAGATATTTTATGAAAATTGTTGGTAATTTTTTAAGTTGAAAATTTAAATATGTTATGCATTTTACAAATTATCTAGGTAGACATAATGTTTAACCAAATTAAATAGTAAAGTTTTGCAAAAGTATTTTGGAAATGTTGGAAAATGTTATCTATACTTGATGCATGATTTATCCAATTTTGTTATTCATAAAAAGATATCAGAGGAAAAATTTAGGGGAGTTTTTACAATCTAAAATGAATTGAATGAAATTTAATTTTATTTTGAATAAAACTAGCATTGAAATAATCAGGCATGCCACTCAGAAAATAACAAAAAAAGGGAAATTATAAGCAAAAATTTATTACATTTTTCATAACATTTATGTGCGAATTTTGTGAACGATATTGTTTGTAATAAACTAAAAGAATTAAATTTATAACAAACTATTTTTTAACTATATAAAAAAAAAGAATTTTTTTTTTTTTTGGGGGGGTGGGGGGGTGGGGGGGGGGTAAATGTGCATTTGTCAAACAGTTTGAAATATGCTGTTATTTCATTGTGCATGAAACAGTAAATAAAAATTACTTCTTTAGTTCACAGTATTTTACTTTAATTAAAGTAACCCAGCGACAGATACTATGAGCTCAGTGAGAAATTTTATATGTTGCATCATTTAAAACATTTGATATCCTGGCAATAGATTTGAAGATTATTCCATGAATAAATAGCGAAAATGTACAATTTTTTTTTTTTTTTAAGAGATTGTTTGATAAAAATTGCTGTTTTATCTCACAATCATTTGTTGAAAATCATGGTTATTTCGCGATCGTTTGATGAAAATTATTTATGTATTTTACGATAATTTGATGAAAATTGCTAATGTATTTTGCGACTCTGACAAAAATAGCTGTTTTGTTTCACTATCATTTGATGAAAATGGATGTTTTATTTTGCATTTGCTTGACGAAAATAGCAGTTTTATATAAGGATTGATGAAAACTGCTGATGTACATCACGATATTGTGACAAAAATCGATGTTGTATTTTGCAATCATATGTCAAAAACCACTTTTGTATTTCACAACTGTTCAGTGAAAACCGTTGGTTTATTTCACGATTGGTGGACAAAAATAGATGTTTTTTATATAGCAATCACTTCACAAAAATTGTAGATTCTCCAGAGAAAAAAAAAAAAAGTGGAAATCTGCAATTTGGCAGAGAGTAATGCAAAATTTAAAGTCCTTAAACCCACTTGTGAGCAGACTTCGAGTAATAGTAATTGTGTAATCGCAATCGTTTATAATCGACTACAAAAACTGTGTAATTGCATTGTAATCGTAATCATAAATTTTTATTTCAAAATTAATCGCACTGTAATCATAATCAAGAGATTTCACTTAGATTACATACAATCATAATCTAATCGTAATCTGAATGCAATGTAATCACAATGTAATCATAATCTGGCACAAATATACGATTACATTCGATGATTACATCTTTTATTTCCTTTTCTTCTACTTCTTTCTTTTGCCATATCCATAAAATACTTGGTCGGTTAACTAAACATTGCACCAAGAAAAATGTTTGGAACTCATTAAATGTCCCCTAAAGTTGAAGTGAGAAAAAGTCAAGGGTCATGAGGGGACAGTTCTAGTAGACAGAATGTATGTGACATTTTAAAGTTAGGAGCCAGAAACATCATCGCCAGGGTCCCTGTTCTCCGCACAGAAGTCAAGGCCAGCGAAAAAAAAAAAATAATAATAAATAAATGTAAAAGATCCAATAAATCACTCCTTGGTTGCTATAAGTTCATTTATTAAACTGTAGTCATGATAGAGGGAAAGGCTCCTCTTGCAAACGATCTCTAACTGAAATATCCAAAAAAAATATTCCATCATTTACTTCAACCAGCCGTACTCATTGAAGAAAGAACCCAAGAATCTTTCTTCTCACCTCGAGCTTCCCTTCATAAATTTAAAAAGAAAATTCTAGAACATTCTTTACTCTGAAACCATCATTCTTTTATGTAAACATAACTCATGCCCAGAGTCAAGATTAATATTCGACAGACGACAATTTTATTTTTAAAAATATATTATTTAACCAATTTATAATCGACTCAGAATTTTCAAATATCTGTGCAAACGATATAGTTTTGCAGATGATTAATTTTAAGAGAAAAAGAAAAGAAATGAATTTATTGTTATGCACACATATCGAATGTTGAGAATGGGGAAATAAAATAATAGATAAATAAAAATAATGATATTTTTTGAAAGGTATGGTTTTGGAATAATTTTAATAAGACTTTCTTAAAAAGGATTGATAAAAACATAGAAAAATGAGTTTTATTTGGAATATTAAGAAATAAAGTTTAATTAAGAATATTTTTAATTTCGAGCCATCTTTTTAAATTTACGCATACTGGAATAAATGTTTTTTAAGGTGAATTAAGAATTTATATCGTTTCCATAAAGATTAACAGATTAGATCTAGAAACAAGATTTTAATTTAATAAGTTGGAGTAAGTTCGGAATATTGTTATAAGCAAATCAATATAGTTTAAAGGTTAATTTTGGGGAAATTTTTTTTTTTAATTTGTAATATGTATATTCTACACTGTGCATAGTAGGGCTATAGAAGATACGACCAATTCTACAGTCCTGTGTGCATAGTATAATAGTTTAACTTCGTTAAAAGATAAGGAATTTGGGAAGGCCAATTCGATATCTGGTCATTTCGACGGACTATGTTTCATGGGTTTTTGAGTAGGAGGGATGAGAAATAAAAAAGGAAAGAAAGAAAAATACCGTATTTTTAGGTGCATAGCCCGCACTTCTAAATCAAGAAGTGCAGTGAAAACAGTTTGTGTATAAGCTGCGGAGATGCATCGGTGTATAGTCCGCGGGCTATACACCATTTACGATCGTATATTTCAATCAGGGTTTGAAGTTAGAAGCCATTAAAGTACATACGCGCATATAAGTCGAGAAATTTTAGACAAAAATAGAACTTTAAAGTGGGGGGATTGACTTATATGCGACACCTTAAAAAAAAATCTATGAATAAAATATCGGAAAATAGTTTGCTAGCGAATCAGTGCTGCAGCAGCCCCTTTGTGTTTGTAGAGTACAAAATCCAAAATCTGGAAACTTTCCTACCTTGATAATTCTGAGTTAAAGATCATTTTTAGTTTATTTCTCAGAAAAAAAAAAATCTACCCTGCCTTGTTGCATAGAACAAAAAAAAAAAAAAAAAAAAAAAAAAGTGTGTGATTTATGTCATTTCGGAATGATTCAGAAGAGTCGCTCTTTTTTGGAACGATTCCAAGAAATCCTTTCTTTTCAGAGTCGTTTCATTACGGAACGAGTCAGAGGAATTGCTCCTTTTCGGAACGAGTCCGAGGAATCGAACCTTTTCAGAGTTGTTTCATTTCGGAACAAGTGCGAGCATTTTGCCCTTTTCGGAGTTTCGGACCATTTCCGAGGATTCGAACCTTTAGGAAACCTTTCCAAAAAAGGATCGGTTCCGTGATTTTATTCTTTTTTGGAATCTTCCAAAAAGGACGTATTTTTTTCTACAGACTTGAATCGTTCCTTTAGTTCCACTGCCGGAATTGCTCCTTTCGAATCGTTCCTCAACAAATGGCACATCTCTACTAAAACACTGAATACAATTAACGTTAAAATGACTTATTCAGCAAAAAGTAAGTTTAAAATAAGCAACATGTTATACTGTTGTTTTTATCCTCTCAAATCAAGAGCAAACTGTGTTCGAGCGTCATTATTTTTCACTGCCGGTTAGTGCAATACTTGGTGATAGTTGCGACAATTCTTCCAAACCCAGAACTAACTGTATTTAAACAGTAAAAAAAAAAAAAAAGCCTTTACAAACATGAGAGAACTCTCTATATTTCGCGGCATAGCGAAAAAAATTTACAAATTTCCAATTTTTTAAAAGAAAATCTTTGTATAACCCGCACCGTGTATAAGCCGCAGCGGCTTTTTGGAAGGTTTTTTCCTTGTATAAGCCATGGACTATACACCCGAAAATACGGTACTATATTGATGGTTTTATTATGGACACTTATCAGTTACAGTTAGACACCACCCTTTTTCAATTGTAGGAATTTGAGAGAAAAAAAAAAGATGCTTAAATTGCATGCAACAGTTTATCTAACAATTCATTCCCATTTTGAATTTCTTAGTGGCTGGTTATCTTCTAGGTGGATGTTTTCAGTATTCAAGAGATGTCTAATAGAAACAGTAAAAAAATTTAAGAATATATTATTGAATCTGGATCAGATTTAAATGAAAAAGGGTATGATTTTTTTTTAAAATATAAATGTTAATTGAGTGCGTCAGATGTGAGGGTATCCATGAAAACAAAATCCAACTTAAACACCCACATGCAGGTAATTTTTAAAATATATACAGTCCTCCCCACTTAATCGGGTAACGGATAATTGAATACCCCGCTTATTCGAATAGGACTCTCCGGAACCGAATTTATCGCCATTGGATCTATGTTATTTTTCCCCGCTTAAACTGAATAAATTTCGGGAACCTCCCCGCTTATTCGAATACCATCTGTGAGACCTATATTTGAAAACAGCCGCAAAAAGCATATTTCATCTTGAATTTTTCTTAACCTTTTGTCATTTTCGGCTTATTTACACCGAAGAGAAATTATCAGTCTTCCTGCAACGATTTCGGCCGGCAGGTGTGTAAAGGACAGGTTAAATGATCTCCCCTCCTTTTTCTGCGAATGGGTGAAATAAGTTGGCCAATGTGGATTATTTTTGCGTTTTGTAAGTTTAGTCACGTTTTTGGTAGGTAAAGGGCATTGCTATGAATTTTAAATGGAAAGCTTTAAACCTTTCTGATAGACTACAGTTTTTGAAGCGTTAAATAAAAAAACAGAAGTCCATATTGCAGTCGTATGTTTCCAATATGAAACACAATGCCCCCCCCTCCCCCCCCCCAAAAAAAAATCCAAAAAGAACAGAGATAAAATGGAAATTTGGTTCAAAAGGGGGAACATAAATCCAGTTTTCATAACATTAGTCAATATGCGCTGGAACAGCTTTTGTGGAAAAAAAAAAAAATTGTTTATAAATGACTCTATGATTATGCAGAAAGCATCTGCTAATGCACAAAAACGTTTTCATGTTTTTTGTGCGTAATTCCAGTAAACGCGTAAAATGTACGTAAACAAACCACTTTAAATGATGTTTTTAAGCCTGTGTAAATAACGTAGCAAAGTTTTAACCAGCTTCTAATGAACTACATGAAGTATGTAAATCATACAGCTATATGTCTGATGTTAAATTATTACGTACTTATTTTATATTACTATTTGTATATATTTTACTAATTTACGTTATTATATTAACAATTTTATTGTGCTATTGATTAATTATACTGTAGATGGTTGTTTTACCTTTTTATTACGCTTTAAATATTACATTTCTATGTTTCCCCGTTTAATCAAATACTCCGCTTAATCGAATATTTTTTCTGGAACCGTCAATATTCGTTTAAACGGGGACGACTGTATATATATATATATATATTGTATGAATTTATTTTAGAAATATTGCATATTTATATCTTGTCTTTTCCTTTAAAATAGTAGTGATGGGTATTTTTTTAAATTAAATTTACTTTATAGTGATTTTAATCATGAGTGTTATCCATTTATTCAAAATTTTTATGCTAATATATCTGTATAAGATAAACATATATATCAATTTTCTTAGAAAAATACTAATAATACAAGATTGTTTCTTTATATAAGTTTTACTTTAACAGAATTCAAAGAAAAAAGAAACTAAGACTGGTTTGTCAATAAATATATGGGTGTAATGATACTTAGTTGTTGATAAATTCTCTTAACATAAGCGCTGGCAAGTACAAAACTGCCCACTGAATTTTGAAATGTAACTATCAAATTTTCTTTATCTCTGATTAATTTAAGAAGAAAAAACTCCCAGAAAATTTACTTGTTCTAAATGAGTTAGAAATAAATAGTAGAAAAAAAGGTACCTAAGGTTGTTGTTCTTTTTTTTAATTCTAGAGAGGTTTCTTCACTTCCCCCCACCCAAATACTTTTCTACCAAAAAACAATAATTTATTTCATTTCATTTTATTGCTTGTTGACGTTTATGTGTTTCAATTTTGTTTTAAACCTGTGGGTCAAGGGGACAGTCATTCAAATGAAAGAAAAAAGAATGAATTGTATCTATTCTCCCATTTCTAAAATTTTGATAGGAGCTCATTTTTGAATATTTAATATTTCTTCATTTTTTAAATTTTGTTTTGCTTTTATCCTTAATTGTCTTGCAGCGAGAATTCTGAGGAAAATAACCTTAGTTATACTGATTTCATGTTTATCTTTTGCGTTTTAAATAAAGATTGTGAAACACAGGTTCTTCTTTTTCCACGATCTTGTGTGTATGTGTAAGGGAGAGAGGTCTAATCATACATACCCCGATATTCATGAATTTCAAATCAGAATTTCGCATGTTACATTTCACTATTCCATCAATCAAACAGTTCTAAGTTCATAAGAATAACTAAAGGTAAATGATCAAAATTCAACAGGACAAGAAGAGTTAGATAGGGTTAGATTGGGGAGATTTTTTCCTCCAAATTTTAATTAGGTTTAACTAGCTTTCAAACTGTGAGCACAGTTAAATAATTGCAAAAGAAGAGTATTGTTACATATACATACATATGGTTAAATAACGAATCTAAAGTAAGAAGGATTCATAATAGAATCCTGCACAAGTTGGTTAAATCTAATCCTAAACCTAAAATTTAGTAAACCCAAAATGCAACTCAACACAAAATTTTCCAACTTGAATCCGAAATTTATGAAAATTAATGCTTATTTTAATATATTTATTGAATATTAGTTTTAATTATATCTTTAATATCAATTTCATCTTTTTCATAAATGATTTATATATATTTACTTCCTGTTTTATTGATATATATTGTTTTACAATAAATTTACTCATTAATATTCAAGAATGCAGTTTTTTATCTTTAAACCAGTGTTTCCCAACCTTTTTCAGGCCATGCCCCACCAAATCATATCTAAAACCCTGATAACCCTCCTCCACTCTCTCTGAAAAATAATTCTTATTATATAAAAATTGAGCTGTTATTCTATTTAAAGAAGTAAAAAAATAGCCATTTAAAAATGGAATGGTAAAGAAAACGTAAAAATGTAAAAGAAAGGTCATGAAAAAATTTACATAAACGAATGAAATGTATTCAGGAAGCAATCCTTGATTTTTTATTTTATCGAAAATCAATATGAAATATTTTTTTAAGTTTCAAACCAGAAAATTTATATTGTAAGATGATTTTTAAAATTATTTGTTGCTTCATATTAGTAAAACAAAAGTATTTAGTTATTTTTTTAGGATCATAAGAGGATGACCGAATTTCATAGAATTCTCAAATTGCCCCCCTCAAAAGCCAAATTGCCTCTCTGTGGGGTGTCCGCCCCACGTTGGGAAGCACTTCTTTAAACGGAAATTGGCTTTTAACTTTAATCCGACCAAAACTTAGTGTCAGATCTGGTTTGGATAAAATCAGGTTATGCAACACAATGCCAAAAGTCTCTAATTTGTAACATGTAGATTATGAAATCAGTGGAATTGAACTGTAATCATAATCCAACTAAAAAATATTAATCATAATTTAAACATAATCATAATCCATCAAAAAAAAATTAATTGTAATCTAAACGTAATCGTAATCTAACTTGCATAAATGGAGACATAATCGTAATCTGGTTTTTGAAATTGAAAATAATCATAAACTTAATCGATTATAGCCCTCTGTAATCGACTCGAAGTCTGCTAGTGAGTAATCTCGACGTTAGTTCAGAGAAACATTATTTTTTAAATTTCACTTTCAATAATACAGTAGACTCTCTCAAATCCACACAGCTTAGGACCAGAGGTTGTGCGGATTTTAGAATTTTGCTGATTTCTGGTCATTGCTTTGTTTACATTTTTTAAAAAGTAATTTGAATGTAATGAATAATGAAATCAAAAGTATAATGAACGATTACAATATACTAAAATATTAAAATAAGTAATAAACTAAAATAATAAAAATTTAGATAATTTTTTAAATGATTAAAATACTAAAAGCAAAGATCAAGTTAATAATTAATAATGTACAATATTCATTACAAAGATGAAATGTGTTTTTCCTAAATTATTCAGTGAAATTTGCCTCATAAACGTACATTACTGATTCACATCAGGATCATAAAATATCGAAGCTTTATTTCAGGTTAACCAGACTTAATAACTATAAAAGCTTGATTAATACATAAATATATTTGGTAAGATTGTGATTACCAATGATATCTGCAACATCTTGATTTTTTCAAAAATAAATTATTCTTTCTTCATGAAAAAACATAAATTCAATAACCTGAATAAGAATTATAAAAAAAAAAAAAAAATGTATGAAATTGATATAAAACTAAAAAAAATAAAATTTTGCCCCTATATCTGAATTAAATATTTCTTTGTTTACATCCATAAATTATGTGCAGATTTTAGAGAGTTGCAGATTTTAGGAGTGCGGATTTGAGGGACTCTACTGTATTTAACAACCTCTAATCTGCAATTATATAAATATTTGTAACGGTGTAAAATTCAGAGGTTCTGGAAATTAGTAAAATTGAATTAAACACTGTAGTATGCAAATGTACTTTGAAATTTTAATTAACTACTTATTCTTGCAATTTAAATTTTAGCTAACATTTTAGATAAAAATGTACATTTTGTCAGGGGCTCTTGCTCTGTGCTTCGTTGCTTTTAAAAAAATTGGCTACTAAGGAAAATATGTTTTCATGCTCTTGGCATTTCTCCCTATCCTATTTTCTTTCTCTCCCCTAAGTTCTAAAAAGATTGATCTCACAGATTTAAGATGCAAGCACTGCCTTATTTTACCATCCTTCTACAGTTTTCTAGGAAATCTTTTGTTCAAGACTATTCTGTGGCTTTTTTCCAAAAGAATGAAGACAATCTACAATGGATCAGAAGATAAAGATCACAATCCTACTTGAGGGAAAGGTTCCTGTTTTGCAGAACATCAGTCCCTTTCCTTTTTACCCATTAAAGATCAAAAACTCCACATCGCAACAAGAAACGACTTTTATTCATTAAAGGTACATATAAGCATTAAGATAGACATAAAACCAGATTTACACAATAACCCAACATGGAGTGAAAAACTAGCCAGGGACAGGAATCGAACCAGGGTCAACAGCGTACCATGCTGTTGCTCTTCCATCTAAGCTACCCTTAAGCTGTCCACCCAGATCCGATTCCTGGCCCCAGCTAATTTTTCACTCCATGTTATGTTATTGTATAAATTGTGTTTATGTCTGTCTTATGTACCTTTAATGAATAATTAATTAAATTCCAGCTGTTTCTCTGTTCGTAAACAAGACTCTGATACTGATAAAAATTTGTCGGTTGGTCTGCTCACAGCCTTAGTTTCTAAGATAATTGTCAAATAACTAAGGGGACATATTAAATGGGAAAATCAATGAATCACTGCAGTAAAACAAATGATTCTTCTTGAAAACCAGAATTATAGTCTTGTATAAACTTGCTAAAGATGGTATGGATGAGCATGACAAATGAGTCCCAATTATACATATGGCCACTTGATGGAAATATTTAAAAAAAAAGAGAGAGAAGAAAAATTACTGATATCTGTGCAAAAAATGCTTATTACTTATTCCTTCTCATATCCTGAACTCTAAACATACATAGAGAAGACTTGATGCATACATTAGTAGACAGTTAATTCGCCCTCACATGAAATGAAGACTGGCTGAGAGCAAGAAAATGAGATTGCGCTTTAAATTCAGTAGAAATACTGAATTTTGAAAAAACCTGTTTCACATGTCCAGTTGAAAAACAGAGAAAAGAGTCTTTCTCTTTCACACCAAAAGCTAATATGCCTTGAATTTACACAAAAAATATGTGTTGAATGTAGTAATTATGTCATTTGCCAGGGTAGATATTATTTTTGTAATATAAATAGTAAATTTCAATTTTACTTTATTGCAATAATAATTTGTAAAATAATAAATTGACATGATTAATTTTTATATTTAAGTAGCAAAATTAACAAACTAGCATTTATTAGGGGGGGGAAAAGCAATTTTTTTGTGTACTGAGTAAAATAATATGAATAAAATATGTTTTTCATGTAATTTAATTCAAATAATCCTAAGAGAAATTCAATGATCTTGTTAGAATTTGCTTAAATTTTATCCTATCATTTAAGTTATCTTTTATTACTATTCATTTAATAGGAGCTGTCTGTGAGATTGCATCACAACAGATGTGTAACTAATTTTAGTAACTTCAGTTTAAGGTTAATGTAATATATGTAAACTTGATTTCACTTGAGGAAAATTTTTTGTTGAATTGATAAGTTTCTACGTATATAAAATTTGAATGAAAGGGATCACAAAAAATATACTGTGATTTCAGATTCATTTTCAGATGTTAAATGGGTGCTGATTTTCATTAAATAGGAAAGAGTATTGTGATAGAAAACATTACATGGCAACACTAACACTAGATCTGAAATTTCATCATTGTAGAAAAACTAATGTGAAAAACATCAGAGTAAAATAACTGGTGTAATCTTAATTTGCTTGCATATTAAAGGTGTTCTTAAATCAAAAAGGTCAACTTTGTCAACTTTTGTTCAGAAATGCATGAAAATAGCATGTGTTATTATTCAGAAACTGTCCAATTGCACTCAATTTTTTTGTTTTTTCTAAAACACAATAGATTTTTTATAACAAGCCTTCAAAGTTGACCCTTTTGAGCACATTTCCTGACGAAAGCAGAAGAAAAACCAGTCAAAAAGCAGGAGAAAAATGGATGATCAAGTCATCGAAAGAGCTTATAACTGGACAGGTAATTTATTTATCAAAAAATGGAAAAATAAGTTTGATTCGAAATCACTTCCATAATCAGGCATTCCAATTTCACATCTTTCTGTTAAAAGATGAATTTGTAAATGTGTAAAAACGTTTTGTGCTTGTTGAGCGCAGCAGTTAAGAACACCCTTAAGGCTCCTATAATGCAGTCTGACTCATGCCTACATTTTATTTCCAAACGGATGATTGATTTAGTGTCTTATCGTGTAAGGTGGCGAATAAATTTAGTTATACTGCTCTAATACGAGCATAACAGTTTAATCTCAAATATACAAGAATAAAAATTAAGACATTTAAAGATAAAAGTAGTTATGTATAATGTTGCATTTGAACTAAAATTTATTTTCATCAATTAATGGTTTTTGCTAAGTTTTATATTTGAGAAGGACAATACAAATTAAACAAATACTAAATTTGATTTTGTTGCGCATCTATACATTTTAAAGTTTAACAAGCATTAAAAGTTTAAAAGAAAACAAGTTTAAAGTAGAAATAAAATGTATTTACTTAGATAGATGCATGTATAGCTTTTCGTCATCTCCCGAGCATGTTTGTTTACAATATCCGAGAGCTGGTTTTTCCGATCTGCTTCTACTGAGTAATGTTGCTGCTTAACATCCGAGTAACAGTGATTTTAGCGATCGCGTCACTTGCCGTGAACGGCAGTGGTTTTTGACGTCATACCGCGTGGCCAATAGCGTCTCGGATATGTGTTGCAGATAAATCTTGATGTATTGTTGAAGAGAGTTTGTATCTACAGTGGCGACAGATATATGCAAAACAAGTTCTTCAGAATCTTGTATAAATAGTTTGTAATGCGATGGCTTGTTGCTTTCTCTCTCTATTTTTTCTTTTCAAATGTTCAGGGATGCCACTCAGAAAATAGCAAAAAAGAGGAAATTATGCGTAAAGTAAAATTTACGACACTTTTCACAACTTTATGTGTGAATTTTGAAAATTATATTGTTTATAATAAACTAAATAAAGAATTACAGCTTTTCTTTTCTTGTAAACTTTTAAAGAGTAAGTTGAAATGATTTTTCTTTAGTTCACGGTATTTTACATCAATTAAGGTAACCCAGCAACAGGTTCAGTGAAGAATTTTATGTATTGCATCATTTTAAACCAATTCAGTAATCCAGCAATAGATTCAATGAATATTCCACGAATGAATAGCAAAATTTTGCAGGTTTTTTTTTTTTTTTTTTTTTTTTGACGAAAATAACTGTTTTATTTCGTGATCGTTTGGCGAAAATCGCCGTTTGACGAAAATCGCCGTTTCACATCATGATCGTTTGATGAAAATCATCGTTCCACATCGTGATCTTTTGACAAAAATCGTCGTTTCACATTGCGATCGTTTCAGAAAAATCACCGCTTCGTTTCGCGATCGTTTCACGAAAATCGCCGTTTCATATCGCGATCGTTTGACGAAAATCGCCGTTTTATTTAGCGATCATTTGACGAAAATATCCGTTTTATTTAGCGATCGTTTGACGAAAATAGCCATTTTGTTTAGCGATCGTTTGACGAAAATAGCCGTTTTATTTAGCGATCGTTTGACGAAAATAGCCGTTTCACATCATGATCGCTTGACGAAAATCCTCGTTCCACATCGCGATCGTTTGACGAAAATCATCGTTTCACATCGCGATCCTTTGACAAAAATCGACCTTTCACAAAAATCACCGTTTCGTTTCGCGATCGTTTGACGAAAATCGCCGTTTTATATCGCGATCGTTTGACGAAAATCGCCGTTTTATTTAGCCATCGTTTGACAAAAATCGCCGTTTCACATTGCGATCGTTTCAAGAAAATCACCGTTTCGTTTCGCGATCGTTTGATGAAAATTGCTGCTTTATATCGTGACCGTTTGATGAAAATTGCTGCTTTATATCGCGACTGTTTGATGAAAATAGCCGTTTTTTTTCGATCTTTTAACGAAAATCGATGTTATATTTCGCGATCGCTTGACGAAAAAGGCTGCTGTATTTCGCGATCGTTTGATGGAAAAGGCTGTTTTATTTCGCGATCGTTGGACGAAAATCGTTATTTTATCTCGTGATCGCTTAACGAAAATCGCTAATTCTTAAAAATTAAAAAAAGCGGAAATCCGCCAAAAGGCGGAAAAGTGGCATCCCTGAATGTTGCTTAAGCACATAATCATGTAACTTTATTCATCTTTATTTTAGTTCCTTTAAGTTTACGGCAAAGTAATGTCGTAGTTTTGTTTACAACTGTAAATATGTCATCCTAGTCAATAATAAAAGTTTTTGTCATGAAAACTGTTGTTGTTAATTAAGCCTTCCACAAAACCACTGCAAATACTCTGCTCGGCCCATTTTAAATGGCCGTCAGGGTTATGGGCTCAGAGCCCTTGTGGAAGTGAAGATTTTTTCGTCAATGTTTTGTTCAATGATGTTTGTTGACAAGTGACGTCATGCCGATGTTTTTCCGATCCTGGAAATTTTTGATGGAGTTTTCAAGTTTTGCCGTCTGCCCTGTTTTGATGTGATTTTTTTACTTCACCGGTGATAAATCTGCAAGGACTTTTTTCTTTTTGGACTTTGTTATTTTTGGACTTTTCCGATTTTTTTAAAAGTTTCCCCGATTGCTGTGAAGGAGGCCGAGTCTTAGAAATGGAGCTGACAAATGTCACCCTTTTGACCTCTTCAAATTGGGAGAGCTGGAAATTTGAAGTACGAGTCATTTTGCTCCATTATGAGGCATGGCAGTTTATAGAAGGTCCGGATGCAGAAGCTGGTGAAAGTATAGAACCATCAAAGGAAAGCAAAGTTCCAGGAAAAGAGGATGCAGCGACAACAGTGCCTGTGACTGAACAACTCACTTGGAGGGAAGGAAATGACCTGAGTTTGCGAAAAGCCCATGCATATACCATAATTTATCAGACCCTGAGCCCAGAGTTTAAGCCCCTGATTGCCGGTACTACAAATGGCGCTGTTGCATGGAAGATTCTAAAGGATCATTTTGAACCAACCACCTGAGCTCGAGTTTCAACTTTTAGATGATTTTTTTAGTCTGAGATATGTGCAAGGCGAAAATCTTGGACTATTTTTGTGTAAAGTGAAACAAGCATCCGAGCGGCTTCATGAAGTTGGGCATGATCTTCAACCACTCTATATTGGTTATCAGATGATAAGAAGTCTTCCAGAAGAATTTCAATCAACGGTGCAAGCAATCTACAGGTGGCCAGATACTGAATTTGTCCCAGATAAGATAGAAGCCGAGCTGCTGCTGGAGAAGAACAGATTGAAACTAGCCACAAGAGACTTTCAGAATGCTGCCTTTTCTGGAGAAGTGAAATGTATATCAGGTAAATTTTCAAAGTTTGCTAATTGTAATGTAAATCAAAGTAAATTTTTAAGGTCAGTAATGTAAATTTAAGTAATCAAAGTAAATCTTTTAATTCTGATAATGTAAATTCAAGTAAATTTTCTAAAGCTAAAAATTTTAAACAGAATAAATCAATAGGTCCTTGTTATTTTTGTAAATCTTATGGTCATTTAATTTCAAATTGTAAACTTAAGTCTAAAAATTCTCAATATAAAAGTAAATTTTCAGAATCTAGTAATGTTGAATTAAAGTATAATAATGTAAAATGCACCTTCTCTGAACACGAAGCAAGTTTAATTGAAATTTCTCCAAACATTTTTGAAGCAAATACATCTGATTTTTGTAAAAGTAATAGCTGGGTTTTTGATACTGCAGCGACTGCTCATTTTTGTAATGACAAAAATTTATTTTTAGATTTTGAGCCTGTGTCAAATATGCAGATGTCACTTGCTGTAGGAGAAAAGGAAAGCCCTGTTCAGGGAAGGGGTACAGTAAATTTCTTTGTAAAATGTAAAGATGGCAGCTTCAATCAAATTATCCTTAAAAATGTTTTGTATAATCCTAATTTACGTAGAAATTTGTTGTCTGGCAGCAAGCTTGAAAAATTGGGTGTAAACTTTGTAGGCAGTAAGGGTAGGGTAATTGTTTATGACAAGGAATGGAATTTTTTGTTTTATGCTGTTAGAAAAAATGATTTGTACTTTTAAAACATTTTAGCTACAAATGTAAAAGGAGAAAGCAACTCGGCTAACATTTCTGCAAATCAAGTTGAAAAATTAAACTTAAATGAACTTTGGCATGAAAGGTTCTGTCATGTAAACAATGAATATTTAATTAACACTTCTAAAAATGAAAGTGTTATAGGTTTGCCTTTATTGTCAAAGTTAGCCGAGGATTGTATCTCCTGTAAACTTGCTAAGTCTAAAAGAACATCATTTAAAGCTATAGGTAAAATTAAATCAAAAACTGCTCTCGAACTTTTACATATGGATCTCTGTGGCCCTTTACAGGTAACATCACATGGGGGAAGTCATTATTTTTTCACCATCATAGATGATTTTTCTCGTTTTGTTACAGTATACCCCATCAAGAACAAATCTGATGTTTTTCAAACTTTTTTAAAATTTCAAAGTAGGGCCGAAAGGTATCTAAACAAGAAAATAATTTCAATCAGAACTGATGGGGGTTTAGAATTTTGTAACAGAGAATTTGATTCTTTTTTAGAAAAACAGGGTATTTTTCATGAAAAGACGAACCCGTACAGTCCTGAAATGAACGGGGTTGCGGAGCGTTTTAATTTAACTGCTTTGGATGGTGTAAAGACTCTTCTCAATTCTAGCGGCTTATCTCAAAAATTTTGGGCAGAAGCCTTAATGTGTTTTTCTTATGTATGGAATAGGGTATGTCACAAACAGTCAAAAATAACCCCTTTTGAGATGTATTCTGGTAAAAACCCTTCGGTTTCTCATTTAAAGAAATTCGGATGTTTAGCGTACGTTGGAGTGCCCAAACAGATTAGAAGGAAGCTTGATATGCGAGCTAAACTGGGGATCATGTGCGGGTATGCTCAATCAACGAAGTGCTATAGAATCTGGTTAATTGATGAAAATAAAATTGTAGAAACCATTAATGTAGGTAGATTGATTTGATGAAACAAAAAGGGGGGTTGATGTAGTTTCAAAATTTAAAGAACAAAAATTTAATTTTTCACTTTTTGATCTTCCAGAAGACGGAGATATTTTTTATGAATCTGAGAATACATCTCAATTGGGGAGTGAGGCTGTTAAAGATCCAGAAGTTTTGGAGCAGGATATTTTAAAACCTTGTGGATCAATTCCATGGACCCGTAAAGCAGTACCCCGAAAAACTGGAAATCAAACAGACATTTACTATGGCATAGAAGGAACCAACACAAGAATTAGACCTTTTAATGAATTAATAAAATATTGTAAAGAAAATAAAATAGAATATGATAAAAATTTATTTGATTTTAGCTCTAAAAATAAAGAATCCGGTAAAGTTTTAAATTTAAATGTAAATGAAGCAAATTTAACTGAAATCAAAATTCCTCAAAGTTACAATCAAGCCATTAAAAGCCCAGAAGCATCAAATTGGAGGGACGCAATGAACCACGAAATCGACATCATGTATGAACAAAAAGTATGGGACCTTGTGACACCACCAAAAGATGCTAAAGTTTTGGGAAACCGCTGGGTATTTACCGTTAAAAGAAACGAGAAAAATGAAATTGTAAGGTACAAGGCGAGATTGGTAGCGAAGGGGTATCAAATAAAAGGGGAAAATTACGAAGAAATTTTTAGTCCGGTTGTCAGTTTTACAATAATTAGGTTGTTCTTTGCCATATTTTCATGTCTGTTTAAATGGAGAAATGTCCAGGTAGATGTCAACAATGCCTATCTTTATGCTAATCTGGATGAGACTGTATACATGCACCAACCTGAGGGTTTTGTTAAGGATAAAGATAAAATTTGTAAGTTAAATAAAGCTATTTATGGTCTCCACCAGAGTGGCAGACAATGGTTTTTCGAGATGGATGATGTTTTATCCAAACTTTATTTTCAAAAACTCGATTGGTGCAATTGTGTATACATGTTTCAGACCAGATTGGTTCTTTTACTTTATGTTGACGACATAGTTCTTTTTGGTAAAACTAAAGATGATTTAGATTTTGGGATAGAATTGCTGCAAAAACATTTTAATTTAAAAATCTTGGGGTCAACTAAAAAACTATTGGGTATAGAGTTTGAAGAAATAGGAAATCGTCTTTTTATACACCAAACTTCATATATTGAAAAAGTTTGTGAAATGTTTTCAGAATTTAAATTTCCTTTAAGCACTTTACCTATGCCCAAGGGTTTAGTTTTGTCGAAGCAAGACTCGCCTTCCACTAAGGAAGATATTGAAATAATGTCTAAGCTTCCTTACAGAAATCTTATAGGCTGTTTATCTTTTATAGCTGGAAGGACTAGACCGGATATTATGTATGCAGTTAATTTGTTGTCCCAATTTCAATCAAACCCTGGAATTTCTCATTGGAATAGTTTATTAAAATTGTTAGGTTATCTTAAATATACTAAACATTATAAACTTGAGTTATCCAGAATTAGTGAGTTAAATCTTTCATGCTATTCAGACTCAGACTTTGCTGCAAACAGAGACGATCGAGTTTCCATAGGTGGCTATATTTTGTTTCTAGATGAAACGCCCATTTTGTGGAAGACTTTTAAACAGAAATGTATAAGTCTTTCAACTATGGAGGCCGAATACGTCAGTTTAACTGAAGCTGCTAAAGAGTTAATCTGGGTCAAAAATGTTTTACAAAATGAGGTTTTAAATTTAAACTTGAAAGATTGCACACTATTCTGTGATAACCAAGCAGCAATAGCCTTTTCGAATTCTTTTTTTGAAAATCAGAAAACAAAACATATTCATATAAAATATCATTTTCTTAGAAATTTAGTATATGATCAGGTCTTTAAACTTAAATATATTGCTAGTAAATTCAACTTGGCTGACAGTTTCACAAAACCCCAAATTAGAGAGCAGTTGTTGAAATTTTGTAAAAGGATTTTTGATATTTAAAGTTTTAAGGGGGGTTATAATTTTTTTACAATGTAATCACTCTGGTCAATGCCTTGCCAATAAAGTCTTATATGACCTGACATTGACCAGACTGTTGTTTTTGAATATTAAAATGTAATTTAATTTTACTGAACTGTTGAAGTTCTGAATTTTTAAAGTTTTTGAAATTTTTTATATTTGTAATTTTTGTATTTTTATAACCTTTTTTAGAGTTTTTGTAACGCTCTGGAGATGACGAGAAAAGAGGCCGTTTGTTGTGCATCTATACGTTTTAAAGTTTAACAAGCATTAAAAGTTTAAAAGAAAACAAGTTTAAAGTAGAAATAAAACGTATTTACTTAGATAGATGCATGTATAGTTTTTCATCATCTCCCGAGCATGTTTGTTTACAATATCCGAGAGCTGGTTTTTCCGATCTGCTTCTACTGAGTAATGTTACTGCTTAACATCCGAGTAACAGTGATTTTAGCGATCGCGTCACTTGCCGTGAACGGCAGTGGTTTTTGACGTCATACCGCGTGGCCAATAGCGTCTCGGATATGTGTTGCAGATAAATCTTGATGTATTGTTGAAGAGAGTTTGTATCTACAGTGGCGACAGATATATGCAAAACAAGTTCTTCAGAATCTTGTATAAATAGTTTGTAATGCGATGGCTTGTTGCTTTCTCTCTCTATTTTTTCTTTTCAAATGTTGCTTAAGCACATAATCATGTAACTTTATTCATCTTTATTTTAGTTCCTTTAAGTTTATGGCAAAGTAATGTCGTAGTTTTGTTTACATCTGTAAATATGTCATCCTAGTCAATAATAAAAGTTTTTGTCATGAAAACTGTTGTTGTTAATTAAGCCTTCCACAAAACCACTGCAAATACTCTGCTCGGCCCATTTTAAATGGCCGTCAGATTTAATGTGAGTATATATATTTATATGTTCTCATGCATTTGGCTATATTTTTATTACTTTCACTATGAAACATGATATAATTTGTTATTAATAAAAAAAATCTGCAAATGGTAATATTCTATGTAATACATTTCATAAATTAAATATCCAGTTTTTATGATTATTGCATGATAAAAAATCCCTTATTTATTTTTAAAGAAACAATTTAATAAGGAATATAAAGATGCGGAAAAATGGAAGTGCTGAAACACTTCCATTTTCTAATAAGAATGTATTTATTATTTCTAATAAGAATGTATTTAATAAGAATGTATTTATTAATTGTTATTATTAAGTTCAGCAGTACAATACTCCTTCCACATCTGGCCAACGACAGGATAAGCTTATGATTTACAGAAAATTTCATTATATCCCTTACATATTTGAAAAAGTAAAAAAGATCGCACAAAAATATAACATAAAACTTGTCGCCATTCCACCTCCATATCTCATTGACATCGTTACAGATAAGATCGACAAAATTCCAATAGATCAAAAATCTGGTATTTATGAAATCCCCATCACTTTATCTAATAATGTTAAAAAAGTGTACATCAGCATGACTATGCGACAACTTTTAATTAGAATTAAAGAGCATCACAGAGATTTTAAACAATATAAAGAGAATACTGCTCTTTCTCGCTTCTACTTGGCGAACAAGGGTTGCCGTATTAACTTTGATGAGGCCAAAATCATAGTTCCGTGCAATAACCCAGTTCAAGGTAAAATAAGAGAATCTATCGAAATCATCGCATGAGAAAATAAACCATGTAATGATAATTTATCCTACAATATACCAAACATATGGCATAACCTCATAAAATCTTAAAATTTTATTTCGTTGCAATATTTTAATTTTTAGTCACGTGTAAGTGGCAACATTTTTAAACTTTTAATTCATTTAGATTTTAATTTATTAGAAATATTATCTCTTGATCAAGATGCAAACTTAGTCCTTCCATTATCATATTTTCCTGAAGACGGCGCAAAACGTTGATAGTTTTATTTTACTTTAATTGTACAAATGTATATTAAAATTCTTGTTTTGTGCACCACTGAGCAATGTGTTGTATTTTAAGAAATACATTCTTATTAGTTAAATTTTATGGTGCAACTGTCCTGTATATATTTATATTTACTTCCATTTTCTTTTAATTTCATCTTAACCTCCCTCCCCCCTACACACACACACCAAGTTTTAACTAAAAGTTTAAGATTTGTAATTTTTTTCCTTTATTGCAACAATAAGCAATCAATTATTTAAATCTCCCTTTTCTGAAATTACTGATTTTGCCCCCTCCCCCTCCCCTCTTCCATGAACTGAACATTCAAAATTTTAAATAATTAAAGAAAACACTTCTTTTTTTCTGCTCTGTTTGTAATTTTATAGTAACAGTAAAAAAAATAATGGATTATTAAATAATAAGCCCTCCTCCTCCCTCCCACAAAAAAAAAAATAATAATAAAAAAAAAAATAAGAATAGTGATAATAAAAGTTGTCTATTTCTCTATTTTTTATATGATGAAATAAAAAATTCACATTTTTTTCTTTTAACCAGGGCTGCGGAGGCAGTGGGGGAAAATGAACGACTCCGACTGTGGGCTGGTTCGCTGTTGCTGTCGGTTAAAATTATAAGGGAACACAAGAAAAATAAGTCGAAAATTTCACCACTTTGGTATTAATTGAGTTCTTAGAGCTTTGAAAGAAAAAAGGAAAAAATATTTTCAATTTTACTAATTTTTAAATTTTGCATTACTACAAGCCTGAAAAATCCAACCATTGGAAGAATACAATAAACAGAAAATTATCTATTTTGAATCCATCGACTTGAAAAGAGGAAATCTTTACAATTTGAATGTTAATCTGTCTCCTTCAGAGCAGACAAATTTTACTAGTTTGTAAATAATTAGAAATCTATTACAGTTTTTATCTACCATGTATGCCAGACAGTATATTGGGTAGCCCGACATAATCCAAAAATAATACTTTTATGGATTTAAAATTACATATAAATAGTTTACTTTTCACTTCAAACTGGAGAAAAAAAGCTGGAGTCTTGAGTCGGCTTGTTTTTTACTGACATCGACTTTTTTGCTCAAACATGGGCCTGACTCAGACTCCAATTCTGCTTCTAACTTTCTTTTTCTTGTTTTCTTACAAGACATATACAGTGAACTAAATTCTACATCCCTCTGAACTTTTAGCCTTTTCCCTCTTGAACCACTGTTTTTGCATGCAAAAATGCAATAGCTTTAAATTTAGATTAAAAAAAACACCCTATACTATACATTTTAGAAACATTAAATAAATTATCCATATACATTTTAATTTGTAATTTTTGTTAATATTACTGAATTCCTGTTTTTTCATACTGATTTCCTGTTTTTCATGAAGAAAGAATAAATTTATTACTAAAAAAAAATTCAAGATATTGCTGATATCATTGTTAATCACAATTTTCTTACAAAATATATTTATCTATTAATCAAGCTTTTTTGGTTATTCAAGTCTGGCTAAAACTGAAACAAAACTTTCTTATTTTATGACATTGATGTGAATTAACAGTACACTTTTATGAGATAAATTCCATCGAATAATTTAGAATAAAAATGCATATCATCTTTATAATGAATATTTTATCATACATTATTGATTAACTTGACTTTTGCTTTTAATATTTCAATCATTTGAAAAATTATCTATTTTTTTATTATTTTAGTTTATTACTTATTTTAATATTTTATTATATTGTAAGCATTCATTATGGTTTCAACTGCATTATTAATTACATTCAAATTACTGTTAATACAATGTAAACAAAGCAATGACCAGAAATCCACAAAATTCTAAAATCTGCAAAACCTCTGGTCCCAAGCTATGCGGATTTGAGGGAGTCTACTGTATTACTGAATTCATGATTTTTACATGAAGGTAGAATAAATTTATTTGTGAAAAAATTCAAGATATTGCTGATATCATGATGTGAATGATTGATGTGAATTAGTAATGTACCTTTATGGGGCAAGTTTTATTTAATAATTTAAAGAAAATACATTTCATCTTTATAATGAATATTTAATCATACACTATTGATTATTAAATTACCTTTGTTTTTGATATTTCAATTATTTAAAAAAATATATCTAAATTTTTATTATTTTAGTTTATAACATATTTTATTATATTTTAAGCATTCATTATAGTTTTGATTGCATTATTAATAATATTCAAATTGCTGTTTAAAAAAATGTAAACACAGCAATGACCAAGAAACTGCAAAATTCTAAAATCCGCACAACCTTTTGTCCCAAACTGTGCAGATTTGAGAGAGACTACTGTATAACATGTAACTGTATATTTGTTTATTTAAAAAGTGAACTCTTTTCAAATGAAGAAAGACTAAGAGAACCTCAGCATTGTCTTTTCATTTAAAAATTTTAACTTATTAAAGAGGTGAATTTTACAAATGTGTCTTTAATATAGGTCTGTAAATGCAATGAAGCTATGCATCTTCATCTTTATGCCAGAAAAGTGTTTTGGGCCATTCCATGAAAAAAGGTAAATTGATAGTCATTTTAAAAAGTTTGTGTAAATAAATATGTTTGGTATTTTCTGAATGGTAACATGTCAAATTTTATGTTTTGAGTAAGAATTTAAAGTTTGTCTTTTGTGGATTGGCAACACAACAGTTTAAAGATGGCGTGCATGTGCAAGCATGTTGAGTTTTATAATGCATTTTGAGTGAGTTTTTTTAAGAAAGAAAATCCAATGAAACTTTTGAAATCAACATTTTAGGTAAGTCTAATATTCATTCTTTTTAGTTCACTAAACATAAAAATCTAGGATAATTTCAAATAAATATTACAGCACACACAAAAAGCTTTGTTTCTGTGTCCCACACGTGACACAAAAGATGAATTTTTTAAATTAGGAGAAAAAAGAAACTCATTTATTTTGTTTAACTGGCATTTCTAAAGCAGTTTAGTGTAGTACACTTATCCAGTTAAAAATTTGGGCCAAATTTTTATTTGGAGAAAAATATAAAAACAAAATTGTCCTGCACGTGACACCTTATGAAAAAGACGATTATTTTTGTTTTCTGAATGCTAAATAGAGATTTAATATAGCACAGGTTTAACAGTTTAATGATTATTTTGTCCTAAGAACATATTCTATGTAACTTAAACGAAATTAAGATTTTTTTTAAACATTTTTTTTATGATAGTTCCATTTTTTTCTTTTTTATGTGATGCTAATATTTTTTATTTCTATTTTTTTATAAATTTATTTTAATAAAATTTGAACACTTTGATGGTTATTTTTATTATAAGAACATATTATTTTCTAGTAAGAATTGATCTACTTAATTTATAGGGTTTTTTTCTATATAATAAGAAGAGTCATGTGTTTAAAAACACGTTATTATTCTGCAGAAAATAAATAATAAAACTGCTTATTTATATTCTGTTTTTCTAAGTTAAAATAGAATTTTAAAGTTCAATGTTTCTATGAAATTAAGTAAATTTAGACAAAAGCGTTTATAATTGATAAAGTTTGTTATTTATTTAGCAGAAATGGAAAGATCTAAGTCTACTAGTGCTAGAAGAATGAAAAAGATAAGGGAGAAAATGGTGCTACGAATCCTCCAGGAGCAATTATATTAAACATCTCTTTAGAAACAGCAACTTCTTTTAAGATGGGTGAATGGGTAGTTGTAAAATATGATGGCATTAATTATCCTGGTGAAATTATTACAAGCACCAATCATGAGAGTATTGAAGTGTCTGTCATAACAAAGAGTGGTAAATTCTACAAGTGCCTACAGTATCCAGATAAAATTCTATATTCATTTAAAGATGTGGTAAAGAAAATATCAACTTCCACTGTAACAAAAAATAGAGGTTGTTTCAAATTTATGGAAAACTTTTGAGTTTCTGTTTATACATTTACTTTATTTTATGTTTAAAAATGTCAATTTGAACATTTATTTTGTACAAACAAAAAAGTTAAAATAAATATTTTCGTATTGTAAAATGTATAATATGCATTTTCTTTTTTGTATTCCTTTATTTTCTGATTTTTGAAAAGGTTACTTGAATGATATTTGCAAATGTCCCACACGTGACAACCGTGTCCCGCACATGACACTATACGTTATATTTTTTTAGCAGTTTAAAAATTTATTTTTCAAAAAATGATGTTTATTTTATGAACATTAGACCTTTAGCTTCTAATATATATTTTTTCTTTTGAAATTGCAAAACTAGTAGAGCAGAAATGTTAGCTGGATCATAGAGCAAATTACAAGTGGTTGACTTCAGATGTCCTGCACGTGACGCATGCAAATTAATTAATAACTAAATCATAAAACCATTTAGGAAAAATCTGTCCCTGCCTGAGATATTGTTATACCAAATATAAGCTTACAAAAATGTGTTTATTCCTGTTTCTGAAGAATTTTAAGCCCTATAACACAATTTTGGTGGAGTTATGGTGTCTGATTGTCCCGCACGTGACAGTGGAATGGCCCTTTGTTGTTTCTTTCCAACTCACCTCAATGTTAAACAAAAGTGTTATATGGTCTGTATTTTCATCTTCTGAATTCTATTGGGGAGACTCCCACATTTCATTTAAAAATTTGTAACATTCAGATATTTTATAATTATTTTTAGTGACTTATTAGAGTTGTAAAAGTTTTGTGAACAAAATTTTCTATCTTTGGACATCATTTGGATTGATCATTTCTATCTTAATACATTACAAAAGAAATATTTCCAGATTGTATTCTTTAGTAATTTTAATATGCCATTATTTCTCAACAAAACATAATTTTGCTTTCCTTCTTCATTAACGTTAACTGACTGTCACATATTCCCCTATTTAAAAATTTAAATTAATTTAACTTTTGTGTATGTCATACAGTATATTTACTGATTCTGCAGGAGATCTGCATCATAGCCACCAATACTAATTTTGTTTTTGAAACGCTATTTAAAACTGATAAATTTGATAAAAAACCAGATTTAAAATTTTCAAATATTTTCAAGTTAAATATAGTTAGTATAATCAGATTTAGATATACCTTTAAATAGTTCCACATAAAATTTTCTTCATGTGATAATACAAATTTCTTTTGGAATACAAAGATCATTTCATTAAATAAAAAAAAAAAGAAAGAAAAAGCTAATAACCATAAAATTACAGAAATTTTTAAATATATACATAAAATAAGAGGGGAGGGGAATAATTTATTATTTTAAAGTTTCTTTTTTTATGATTTTCATGTCATGATTCTGATCAATGAATCTTATGGATTTTCTAATGAATTTTGTGGTATATACATTTTTGCAGATTATAGATCATCCCTTTGTTTACATTTTATTTTATAAAGTCAGACTATATATTATGGAACAACTTCATAAAAATTGCAATCGAAAATAAAAACATAATGTAATATTGGTTTTATATATTTAATTGGTAAATTAATTTAAAGAAAAATTAAATTATATGCAAATTATACTGATTTTTCATCATTTTAAATATTGACACAACAGAATGGTAGTTTCAAGTACTGGTTTGTGTCAGTTTTTTTTTTTTTTTTTTTTTTCCTAATCTATTAACACTCATTAATTTTTACTCCGAAATAAAATTTGGTTTCTCAAGAAAATCTAAATATTTATATTCTATTAATATTTAAATATTTTTTAATTAGATAATTGATAACAAAATAATAATAATAATTAATTTAACTTTATAAGTTAAACTGATAATGAGAAAGGTGTAGTGCAGATAATAGATATTTGTTGATTGTATGTAAATCGGAGGATTTCATAGAGTTGACTATACTAACAATAGTTATAGAAAATGTAAAAGAACAACACTTGAGCAAATCTGCAACATTGGAGGAGAAAGAGGATAAAAGAATGGAAGTTTCAAGCCTTTTACAAAAAGAATTATGCTGATGTAAATGGCTTCTGATATGATGAATAATAAATATTTAAAATATTTTTTTGGAATTGTATCTCTATAAGAACATTTTTCCTTGGAAACTGAAATTGGTGGAGAAATGATTGGAAGGAAAATTTCATTGTATAGAAAGGCACTGTTCAAAAATTATAAAGACAAAAAAAAAAAAAATATATATATATATATATCAATTAAAGTGTACTATGTATTATTTCATTAAAAAATACATAAAAATAATACTTGTAACATTTCTGGAAATGTTGTTGCTCCCATTTCAATAGCCTCTGCTCTGCAGTCTTTTAGCTTGAGTATTGGATTAAACTTTGGGTCATTCTTAATTGCATTTTCATCTATCTGAAAAAAAAGTTATTGTTATTATTCACCTTAGTCTATGAAAAGCATATCACATCAAATATGCCAATTATGGGATTAAAGGATCTTGTAACCCACTGTAAGACATTTGAGAAAGGGCAATGACACCCCCCCCCCCAACCTCCCTTAAAAAAAAAAAAAAAAAAAAAAAAAAAAAAGAATGGATGTGAAAATCCCAAAACTTTCATCTAATTCACATATGTCAATACTTCAAAATTTGCAAGGCCAAAATTAAATGATAATCTTTGTTCATCATGAGGATTCTAAAGATACAGATATAGGGAGGAGTGAAAGTGGGTCATCCGCTGATCAAACAATTCTATTTGGACCCACAAGTTTTATTTAATTATTTAAAGTCAAATATTTATCAAATTTAAACTGTTACATTTTATTAAAAATTTCTGGATTGAAAAAAGATTGTTTGATTGATGGATTATACGCCAAAAATTATGGTATAATTTTGACCATATCATTGGTTGAGCCTTCATCAATATTTAGGGAGAAAAAGTTTTGTATTAATTTATCTACTAATTACTGCCTTAAGCATTTTACATGTACCATCTAGCATGTGCCATGAATATTGATATATGTTGCACTTGTCTGTGAAAACTGCAACCTTGATAGCAGCAATTTATCCTTGACTAAAAATTTGGAAAGATCAATCAGGTCATCAGCTAAAGAAAATGGTATCATTTTTTCACTTAAAATTACTGTTACTACAGCTTTCTGATTTGCAACCCAATCAGCTACAGAAGCACTGGCAGTAAGTAAGTAGTTTAGCAGCAGGATCAGTTTGCATTAAATTTTGAGCAAGCAGTTTTTCTATCTGCTATGCTTGAATAGCATTTACTTACTATTATTTGCATAATTAAGAGTTGAATGCTATACAATACAGTGGCAACAGCCTTTTTCTTTTAGTTTTTGGCACCATCTTTGTTTGTCATGTTCTTTTAGCCAGGCAAATCTTCATATACTTTTTAGTCCCATGTTGTCTACTTCCAAATCATCAGATCCTATGATAAATTCAATTCCTTGATCTTAAATGGCAATGAATTTAATATTTTTAAGCCTCAAAAGCATTGCGAAAAGAAATAAAAAATACAGCAATTAACATAAAAACAACAAGTGAGCGAACAAGCAATATGTATTTCTTAGTACAAACTTCACAATATCCCCTCTGGGATTTCATACAGCCAAGGAGGAAAGGTCTCTTTTTCTGGTTACTAGCAAATTCATCCAGTGTGATTTCTTTCTCCCTTTCTCTCTCTTTGGCGCTTGCTCAAAGGAAAGCAATATTCAAAGACTCGGGGATTAGCATACAAATAAGCATGAGTTTAAAGAAGATGTGGAGTTGAAAACACAAAGTAATAAATTACAATGTGGGTCTTATGATCAGGCATGCACTTTGCAATTAAGATATTTATGACTATGAAAGACTTTTTTTTTTTTAATTTTTTCACTATAATTCAGGCAAAAATGAATATTTTCTTTTTATCTCATTTCATCTTCCTAAACATAAAAAAGGCAGAAAACTTTCACCCATGGGTATAGGTTTAATGAATTGTGTGCATATAAAAAGGATATAATATTTATATAATTCCCAATATAGTAATAGATTTAATACACAAGAAACACAACCATTTGCTATTCAAGTATAATTACAGAAAGAAGTAATCATGAGTCATCACAAGATAAAAAAAAAAAAAAAAAAAAAAGCAAATCTTGTTGAATATCATGAAACATCGCAAATTTTCTCAAAAGATCATGGAAAAAATGAAACTTTCTCAAAGGATCACAGAAAAAATGCAAATTTCTGTCAAAAGATGGCGCAAAAGCAGAAATTTCTGTCAAAGGATCACGGTAAAATAAAAAGCATCTTGAATTATGAAAAACACAATATTCTGCTAAAGAATCGGAGGAAAACACTAATTACATCAAAGAATCGTGGAAAGAAGCACTAATCTTGTTCAAGTACTGCAGTAAAACACAAATTTTGTCAATCGATACAATAGCGAAAAAAATATTAATATCATCCAAAAGTAGCACAAGAAATGCATCATTAGCATCAGGAAAAGAATTTTCTTCCTACCCTCTCTGTTGTAAACTTTCAGAAAATGTGCTGTGAATTTAAGATTTTTTTTTTTTAACTCAATATCATGTGTGATTTTGTGATTATAAATTAATTGTTTTTTTTATTTGTCACGCAAAGGAAATACTTTCCAGGCTCCTACGAGTCATGGAAATTTGGAAGTTCAGGCAAAGAGTCAGGGAAAAAATCAAGGAATTTTTTATACACTTTTTTCCATCAGAATATCAATTATCATAATAAATTTTAAATAAATGAGAAAATTTTTGAATTAATTATTCATCCAAATTAAAATTTTTACATAAAATTTATGCAAATTATATGACAATAAATAGAAAAATATTAATAATATTGAAAATTTGAAATTCACACAGCACATATTTTTTTGGCATTCATCTAGATTAAAGCTGCTCATAGTGTGGAATTTTACAACAATATATGAATTGGATTTTAAGAAAAAGAGAAAACCTGAAAAAAAAATCAGGGAATTTTTATCATAGGGTTAGAACTTGTTAATGTTAACACCAATGTTAATCTTTTGAATTGACTACTGTTTTTTCCACTGTAATAGTGTCTAAAAATTTGCAAAAACCCAATCCTTTTTAAGCTCCTCTGCAGAATAAATTTAAATCACCTACTAAAGTTTCGAAATGTTTGGACAATTATTGTTTACAAAATAAAATGTGAAAGTTTCAATGAAAGAAGAATCTCATTGAGGTCCATGGAAATATTTCCTGAAAATGCATTTTTAACTGTTTTATACATTTTTTTGCTTAACAAAATTTGACTGTATTTCTCATACATTGATTGAGCAGAGATATTTAAAAGTAACATGCTGTTTCTATAAAAATGTATTTTGAGAGTATTTTCAAAATACAAAATACTTGAAAAAAATCACTTCAAAATACATATTACCAAAATACTTTCACTTAGTTTAAAATACAAAATACAAATGTATTTTGAAAATGTATTTCAAATACATGTATTTTCGATACTGCCCAACTGTGCTTTGGGCAAAATTTGCAATATTTTCCCCTAGATAATTTTACAAAATTCATTATATTTTATGCTTAATCTTTTTACAAAATTCATTATATTTTATGCTTAATCTTTTTACAAAATTCATTATATTTTATGCTTAATCTTTTTAGAAAATTCTCATTTTCTTTCTGACCTATTTATGAAGTTAGAGATATTATAATTAATGACCAATTGAAGGTAATGGCCATGTAACTACATGTAACTGCCAGAATAACATGCTAAAGAGAGTTAAAACAATGACAAATATTTAAGTGGGAAATTTTCATTTCCAAGTTATTTTAAGATTATTAGATTAAAAAACTACTTACTTCATCATACACAATTGCCTTTTCCTTTTCTTCAGCTTTATTCATCAAATCTTTATCAACCTAAAAGTTACAGATGAAAATAATAAAGCACAGGGAGTTATTAAGTAGGAGTCAAATTGTAAACTCATGTAACTCAAAATGTAAAATGTAACTCTAAATGTAAATAATGTCTTTAAATGTAACTCAAAATTGTCTTTTTTTATTGAAATACTTTCATGAATTATGTGCTTAATATGATCCTAGAGTTTCTTTTTTCAACATTTTTTTTTAAATTGAGCTTGGATCCAATTATTTTTAACCCAGAGCAGAAAATTTGAAATATATATTTTTTGTTAGTTTTTTAAAAAATTATTTGTAAAAGGAGCTTGGTTCGAATTATTTTTAACCAAGGGCAGTAATTTTTCTTTTCTTTAATTTTTGCAATTATTTAACGATTTTCACAATTTTTTCACACAGTCCTAATTCACATTTTTTATCAAGACTCTTTGTTGAAATCTACACTTTTTATTGCAAACTTTTGACAACATTTGCATTTTTTATTGAAATTGTTCCATGAATTATGTGCTTTTTTACCATGATCCTTTGATAAAATTATTTTCTTTCAGCAGTTCTTTCTAACTGGAAAATTTGCAATAGTTTTACACAACTAATTGGCAAATCTGCAATATCTTTTCACAAACAATTTTCAAAATGCATTAACATAAACAACTCAAAATTCCTCTTTATATATTTTCCAAGCTGTATAAAACCTGTGGGAAATTTATAAATTCCATACATATCCCCTCACCCTCCTATTTTTACATATCTATACAAAATTCCAATAATAAGCATCACTTAAAATTATTTGAATTTCCTGACTGCTGATGGTGTGCTTACTTTTGTTACTTAACGGTACTGGTCTCCAATACTTTCGGGCAAAATTTGCAATATTTTCCCCTGGATAATTTAACAAAATTCATGATATTTCATGCATAATCTTTTGACAAAATTCACAATCTCTTTCTGAGCTTTTTTTGAAGTTTGAGATATTATAATTAATGACCAATTAAAGGTAATGGGCACGTAACTACATATAACTGCCATAACAACATGCTAAAGGGAATTAAAACAATGATAAATATAAAAGGGGAAAAAATTTCATTCCCAAGAAATTTTAAGATTATTAGATTAAAAAACTACTTACATTAACGTCCATGATTCCTTTTTCCTTTTTTTCTTCTTTTTTCATCAAATCTTTATCAACCTAAAAATCACAGATGAAAATAATAAAGCACAGGAAGTTATAAAGTAGGAGTACTACATGTAAATCAAAATTGTCTTTTTTTTATTGAAATCCTTTCATGAATAATGTGCTTTTTTACAATGATCCGAGAGGGGTTTTTTTTTTTTCCAACATTTTTTTAAATTGAGCTTGGTTGCAATTATTTTTAACACAGGGCAGAAAATTTTGGATTTTTTATATATATATAATCGAGGGTTTTTTTTCATTTTTTTTAATTTGTAAAAGGAGCTTGGTTCGAATTATTTTTAACCAAGGGCAGTAATTTTTTTTTCTTTAATTATTGCAATTATTTTACGATATTCACAATTTTTTCACACAGTCCTAATTCACATTTTTGATCAACTCTGTTGAAATCTACACATCTCATTGCAAACTTTTGGCAAAATTCGCATTTTTTATTGAAATTCTTTCATCTTGTGCTTTTTTTTACCATGATTCTTTGATAAAATTAGTATTTCCTTTCAGCAATTCTTTCTTCAGATGAAATTTGCATTTTCTTTCCATAATATTTTGATGAAATTCATGTTTTTACCGTGATCCTTTGACAAAATTTATTTTCTTCTGCCACCAATTGATGAAAATGATATTTTTATGCAGACATTTGTTGAAATTTGTTATAGTTTATGTGACTAATTGGGAAATTTGCAATAGTTTTGCGCAACCTGTTGGCAAATCTGCAATATCTTTTCACAAACAATTATCAAAATTCATTAACATAAACTACTCAAAGCCCCTCTTTATATATTTTGCAAGCTGTATGAAACCTGTGGGAAATTTATAAATTCCGAACATATCCCTCTCCCTCCTAATTTTACCTATCTATACAAAGGTTCCAATAATAAGCACTACTTAAAATTATTAGAATTTCCAGGCAACTAACAGTGGGCTTACTTTTGGCACTTTACGATACTGGTCTCCAATACTTTTGGTCAATTTTTGCAATATTTTTCGCTAGATAATTTAACAAAATTCATGATATATTATGTGTAATCTTCTTACAAAATTCTCAATTTTTTTCTGAGGTCTTTTTTAAGTTAGAGGTAATGTAATTAATGACCAATTGAAGATAATGGCCATGTAACTACACGTAACTGCCATAATAACATGCTAAAGGGAGTTAAAAAATGACAAATATTTAAGGGGAAAAAATTCATTTCTAAGTTATTTTATGAGTATTAGCTTAAAAAACTATTTACTTTATCATCCTTGATTCCTTTTTTCATCAATTCTTTATTAACCTATAGGGTAACATCCCCAGTAACTGGCACATTAAGGATTTGACTTTAAAATTACTTTTATTTTCATTACCAAGAAATAAAATATTTACTTGCAAATATTTTTACATCAAAGAGTGCATACATGTGCATCTATTTTGCCCACTAAGCAAAAATATTTGAAAAAGTATTTTTATAAAAATATATTTATAAAAAATTGCTGTAATCACCAGTAATTGGCACTTAGACTTTTACACAATTAAAGTAACCCTTTTCAACTAAACAAAACTGTTGTCAATTAAAATTTTAAATATACTATAAATCAGATAATAATAAATTGCAATGCATGCCTTTCTTAAGCCAGAGAAGAAGCATTTGCAACAAAAATAGCTAATGTGATACAAGCCATAATTGTTTCTCTTTCCTAGGCACCATTGTCATTTAGTAGCATAAATCAAAGTTATAATCTCTAAAGCAAATGAGCATATAACTGGTATATGGTCTTGCATTTTTAAAAGACTGGATATAAATTTTATTTTAGGATATTTTTGTGGGATGTGCAAATAACTTAAAACTCATGCCATGTGTCAATAACTCATGTGTAACTCAAAATTCTCTTTTTTTTTTATTGAAATCTTTTCATGAATTATGTGCTTTTTTACCAGGATCCTAGAGTTATTTTTTTCTCAATATTTTTTTTAATTGAGCTTGGTTCCAATTATTTTTAATCCAGGGCAAAAAAAATTGGATTTTTTAATTTTTTATACTGAAAATTTTTATGCAACTTTTAGAGATTCTTTTATTTATTTATTTATTCATTTATTAAATTTGTAAAAGGAGCTTGATTCCAATTCTTTTTAACCAAGAGCAGTAAATTTTTATTTATTTATTTATTTTTCAGTCATCTCATGATATTTACAATTTTCTCACACAGTCCTAATTAACATTTTTTATCAAGACTCTTTGTATAAATCTACACTTTCTATTGCAAACTTTTGACAAAATTTGCATTTTTTATTAAAATTCTTTCATGAATTATGTGCTTTGTAACTATAATCCTTTGATAAAATTAGTATTTTCTTTCAGCAATCTTCAGAAGAGATTTTCATTTTCTTTCTGTAATATTTTGATGAAATTCATGTTTTTACCATAATCTTTTAACAAAATTTATTTTCTTCTTTGATCAATTTACGAAATAGATTTTTTTATGCAGACATTTGTTGAAATTTGTTATAGTTTATGAAACTAATTGGAAAATTCGCAATAGTTTTGCACAACCTATTGGCAAAATCTGCAATTCATTACCATAAAGAACTCAAAGTAAGCCCCATTCTTATAGATTTTGCAAGCTGTATTTGGCTGGGAAATTGATAAATTCCAAATATATCTCCCCACCCTTTTAACTACTTACACAAAAGTTCCAATAATATGCATCACTCAAAATTATTAGAATTTCCTGGCTGCTAAAGGAGGGCTTACCTTCGGTACTTTATGGCGTCAAAATTATCAATATTTTTCACTAGATAATTTAACAAATTATTGATATTTTATGTGTAATCTTTTTACAAAATTCTCAATTTCTTTCTAAACTCTTTGTTAATTTAGAAATATTATAATTAATGACCAATTGAAGATAATGGGAATACTATGCATAACTTATATAACAGAATGCTAAATGGAGCTAAAGCAGTGACAGATATTTAGGGGGGAGGGAATCCACTTCCAAGTTATTTTATGAGTATTAGATTAAAAAACTACTTACATTAACGTCCATGATTCCCTTTTCCTTTTTTTCTTCTTCTCTACACTCTTCTTTATTAACCTAACAATTACAGACGAAAATAATAAAGCAGGGGAAGTTATAAATTGGCAATGGCTACATGCAACTCTCATAATACTATACAAGCATCACATAAAAAATTCAAAATATACAAAGAAAACATAATTATTTCCAATAGTTATTTTATCAGTTATAAATAGTTACCACATTAGGTTTCTCATTCATTTCTTCTGCAGACTAAAAATTACAGACAAAAACAAAAAAGCAGTGGGAGTTACTAAGTGGGAATGCCACTTTAAAATAAGTAAATCCTATATTATTACACTAGCTTTTTGCCGCAGCTTCGCCCATGTGGAATTCGGTTATATTGCGGTATAACGCACAACTATAAGAAAACTTCTCATTTCCACGGAAACGCTGGATACTATTAGTTGTTAAACCAAAACTGAATAGTACACTATATTATATGTTTTCCCTTGTGGAACAAAAACATGCAGATTTTGGGCACTGGATACCCGGGAACACGCTACATAGAGCTGACCATGCTGACGTTGAGTCTGTTGCGATAAACGGACTTGAGTACGAATATCATTCTCAGAAGCTCTCAAAGAAGCTTGGCGAGTGGCTTGCTCCTCAGGTCTTTGCTGGCGCTGAGATGGTAGCTCAGCAGCTCTCGAAGCAGCCTGACGCTCTGCTTGTTCACGCCTTCTTAATCCAGCATGGAGAGACGATTCTTGAGATCGGCCAATTTTCATTGCCCGAGCTTTAGATGAGGTGCTTGACAAATTAGATTTACGTTTGCGAGGCATTGTGAAAATATGAGTAAACTATAAACCTAAACTAAACTAAAATCCCAAACTAAACTATAACAATCTAAACAATGAACAAAGCGATGTAATTACCTATCGAAAAAACAATAACTACTTCAGATATCTACCTAGAAAAAAAGCACTAAACCAACCTAACCTAACTATTATACAGCTACTGCACATCGTTACGTTTTAAAAACACCCAGCATCATCCATCGCATACCTCAAGAACTAAATAACGTAACTAATACTTATACCAATTAATAATTTGTTGACTTATAGTTATTTCAGGATAAGTAGATGTAAAAAAGCATTTTAGACGAAAAAACAAATAGTACATCATCCCTCAGGAATTCCTCATTTTCGAGGATTCATTATCGTATCATTTAGCTTCTAAATTTACATGTTCATATTCGTTTGCAATATATAAGTAGATGTAGAAAAACACATTAGACGATAAAACAAATTGTACGTCATCCCTCGGGAATTCCTCATTTTCGGGGATTCATTATCGTATCATTTAGCTTCTAAATTTACATGTTTATATTCGTTTGCAATATTTTATCTTCTTTTAAACGACACACAGCGCCATCTCCAATCCATCTATCAAGCAAACTATATTTTTGTTTTCCCTCGGGAATATCAATTTTTTCTGGGATAAAAAGTACCTTATTATTTAATCCGGACTTCTAACTTTACGTCTGCAAAATTTCAAAGCAATCGGTTCAGTAGTTATGGTGTGAAAGCGGAACAAACAAACAAACAAACTCACTTTCCGATGTATAATATTAGTAAGGATAAGCATTGCATGCTAGAGAGAGCTAAAGCAATATTTGAAGAAAAAAAAAAATACTTCCAATATTCATTTTATAAGTAAGATTTTAAAAGTATACTGAAAATGTGTATAGTGAACAAACACTGTTTACTTTTTACCAGATTATGATAATTATATGTAAGTATAAATTATCGTCTATAGTTTGCTTTGCTTTTAAAAAACTTAATTTATAACATGTATTATACATATGTACACTACTGGCCATTAAAATTGCTACATCAGGAAGAAATGCAATAACAAAATAATATTTATTGGATAAATATATTATGATAGAAATAACAAGTGATTAAATTTTCAAGAAATTTGGGTGCATAGATCCTGAGAAATCAATACCCAGAACAACCACTTCGGGCAGTTATAAAAGCACTTATATGTCTGGGCATTGAATCAGAGATTAGATGGCATGTACAAGTACAGATGCCCATGCAGCTTCAACATGCCATAGTTCATCAACCGTAGTGACTGACATATGGTTATGAGCCAGTCGCTCAGCGACCATTAATCAGACGTTTACTATTGGTGAGAGATCTGGGAAACATGCTGGCCAGGGCAACAACCAAACATTCTCTGTATCAAAGAAGGTCCATAGAATTCCGAAAATATGCAGTCGTGCATTATCCTGCTGAAACATAGTTTCGCAGATCTTGAATAAAGGGTAGAGCCATGGATCGTAAAATATCAGAAATGTAACATGTACTGTTCAAAGTGCTGTCAATGCAAACAAGATATGACTGAGACGTGTAACCAATGGCCCCCATACTATCACGTAAGGTGATGGGCCAGTATGACGATGACGAATGCACGCTGCCAATGTTCGTTCACCACTATGCCACCAAACACGAATGCAAACATCATAATGTCGTAAATAGAACCTGGATTCATCTGAAAAAATGACTCCTCTCCATTTGTGCACCCAGGTTCACGCTTGATCACACCATTGAAGGCACTCCTGTCTATGACGCAGTGTCAAGGGAAAACGCAGCCATAGTCTCTGAGCTGAGAGTCCATGCTATTGCAAACATCGTCGAACTGTACGTGCAGACACTTTTTGTCTTGCAAATGACTGCATTTCTTGACTCAGGGCTTGTGACGTAGTTGCATGATCCATTACGGCCACACAGATAACATGCCTGTCTTCTTGGCTGCTAGTGATAGGGGACCGTTGAGATCCCATACGGCTTTCCGTATTACCGTCCTGAATTCATCGATTCCATATTCTGCGAACAGTCATTGGATCTCGACCTACGCGAGCAGCAATACAGAGATACGATAAATCGCAATCACGGTAAGCTACAATTTGACCTTTATTAGGGTCAGACACATGCTGATAAGCTTTTCTTCTTCTTACATGAGGCATCACAACAATTTTTCACTAAGCAATAACGCTCAAATGCAATTTCTGTGTGAGAAACCGGCTGAACAATTTCCTCATTTAAACACATTGTAGGCGTCGCTGCCAGCACCTGCTTTGTTAGAATGTGCTGAAAAGCTAATCATTTGCATATCTCAGTATCTTCTTCCTGTCGTTTAAATTTCACGTCTGTAGCATGTTGCCTTCATGGTGTAGCAATTTTAATGGCCAGTAGTGTATTATAGTAAGTATTACCAAGCTGAAAAGCTAATAAAAAAGTCAACAAAATTTAACTCTGAATATTTTATTATGAAAATAGAATAATCGTACAAAAAACCCCACTATTTTTACCTGTGTAAAAACCTTAAGGACAGCAAAATTAATTCAATACAGTAATCGTGAAAACATATATTGGATATATTATGCATGCACGTATGAGTTTAATGATTGCATTTATTCCATCGTTTCTCAACAATATTAATTTTTGTTTTGTCACAGTTCGGAACTGTTTTTATACTATTCATCTACAATCGTAGTTCTGGGTTCTGATGCTGAGGGAAAATACCTTCCACTTTTATAAATTCATCTTGCTAGATCTCCCCATAAATTATCCATAGCGTTTAGATCAGCACTTATGAGCAGTCATTGCAAAACTTTAATATTTTTATTTGAATTTATGGAAATTAAGTTGTGTGTCACGGCTTGTGGGGATAATGTCAAACGAAAATAAACTGACTGAATATTAAAATGGTGCTGTTGAATTTTTTGCATTGTACAGGAATGAGTTATACCTCTGTTTAAAAAAGGATAGGAAAATCTAAAACTGTAATCACCAATTTCTTAATGTTAAAAGGCAAATACAGAAGAAAACTGCTGGAGACAACATCCTTGCTGGAACAACAGCCTTGTCATACAGTGATAGAAGGACAATTTTAAATATAGCAAGATTTGAAAAATGCTTGAGAAATTTCTTATATCTTTCAGGATATCACTTATATATCTTTCAGGAAACTTTAATTCAGACACATATACAAACTCTTGCTGACCATTTTTTATTTATTGCAACACTTCTGGCAGGAAAAAACAAATATAACAGCAAAAGAATGCACCTATCCATACAAGCCGTGAGAAAAAACTTTAGTTCCATAAGAAAAACATTGAAGTTTTACAATGGCCGCTCAGCAATCCTGATCTAAATCCTAATGCTTACTTATGAAGAGATCTAGCAAGCAAGTTTATAAAAATGAAAAGCATTTTTCCTCCACATCAGAATCCAGATCTACAATGGAAGATATATATTGCAAAAGCAATTCCAAACTGTGCCAAAAGTTAATGATGTCAAGAAATGATGAAATATTTCCAATAATTAAACTCATAAGTGGGCACATAACATATTAAATATTTGCTTCTTCTGTTACTATATTGAATTTATTTTGATGCTCTTTTACACAGCTGCCTTTTTTTTTTTTTTTTTTTACACAGGAAAGAATAGTGTTTTTTGTACAATTACTTATTTTTGTACGAAAATACTCACAGTTGAATTTTAGCTTTTCAGTTTGATATATATTATAAGGAAAAAAATTTCATTTCTTTTGAAATTTATAAAAAAATAATAATAGTAATAATATTTTTTGTTAAACCTTATACTTTTTACATGTACTGTACTTTGAAATATTTTGCCAAATGAAAACCAAAGAACATCTTCAAAAAGTGCGTACTGAAAAAAGAAACGGATGAGAACTTTAAAATATTTGTATTCTTTCAAATGTCTAAGAATTAACATAGAAGGGGAGAATTTCAAATTTAACTGATGAGACGCCTTAAGGCTTGAAATTAATATTTTTCTAAGAAAAGAGTCTTTCTCAAGACATCTAACAGCTTGAGCTTGTTGAAAGACTAGGGATGCAACGGATATCCGGCATATCCGGCTGATTTTTCAATATCCGAAATATCATCGGATATTCGAATCACAATCACCGGATATCTGACTTCTCTATGGGATATCCGGCAGAATGCAACAAACCAAATATATATTAATAACAGTAATCGTTTGATCCCAAACAATGCGAAAAAATTTTGTTTATAATGCAAAAGATGAAATATTATTATAAGTTCCCTATCGATGAATAAAAGGTAATTCTCAAAAGTTTAAAGAATTGCCAGTTTTCCAACTATTTATATTTAAACTCTGTAACAAATTTAAAAGTTTACGTTTACATCTTTTAGAAAATTGTATCTACTTTCAAATTGTGAAACAAAATTTGAAGGCAAAAATGTATAAAGATAAAAAACCAACATTGAGAAACGCACAAATAATGCATGAAAAGAATAGAAAATAGCCGTTTCGAATCTACTATCGAGATTCTTCATCAGTATAAGACTCAGCATGCTAGAAAAAGCTAAGCTGAGCAAAGCGACAGGGAAGCACAATCTTATATGCCTATTACGGGAGTGAATGGTAATAGATTCGAAACAGCTGTTTGCTACCTTACATGCATTTCTAAACGTTGGTTTTCTATCTTCATAAAATTTGAAGTTGTTTATTAAACTGTGATTTTACTAATTTTCTTTCTTTCTTTTAATTTAAACAATGGGTTAATTGGTTTTTAAGTTACACAACTAAACAAACCTATTTTTAATTTCTTCTATCTTTTAAAGAAGAAATTATTGTAATAAATTTTTTTTTGACGAATTTGCGTGTTTTAGGGATCAAATATCCCCAAAAACATGTTTATTCAAAACATCTGTCTGTCCCAGTGTCGCCATCATACTATCAAAAAATGTATGAAGTTATGCATAGAATGATCCAAATATTTTGTGCATATTTTTGACTGTAACCAGCAGGTTCTTCTTCAATATGGAAACATTTTGCTGTAAGGCGGTGCTGTAATTGCAATTTTTGTGCCATTTTCATTGTTCTACCATCAAATACTGTATGAAGTTATGCATAGAATTGAACCAAATTTCTTTGGATACATTTCTGGGAATGACTGTCTGGTCTTCCTTCAATTTGAAAATAGTTTGCCCAAAGATGGTACTGTAATAATGATTTTTGTAAAATAATTTTGATTTTTCATAATCCTTACAGAGAATTGGCATTTCGTGCAGCTATGCGAACTTCGTATCTTTCTAAAATTGGCTATTCGCAAACAACTGATGTATAGCAGAATAGAAAAGAATATTGATTTTAATAAATATCATGATCGAGATTAACTCATTCTTAATCTAATTAACTGACTGCAGCAAAAATTCTAGATGAAAATAAAAGTTGGTATAGTACTGAACTAATAATATTGAAGTAGTATTAATACAGTTGACTCTCTCTACAACGAAACTCTATCCAGCGAATTTCTCTATTTAACGAATTTTTTGTAGGAACGGTCAATTTTTTTCATGATTACATTAAAAATAATCTACATATAGCGAAATATATATCTCCATTTAACGAATTTTTTCAAAAATGTTCTTTTATATGTTCTGAAAACGCTTCAAATTATTTGTAGAGTAAATTATTTTCATTGATTTCTCGTTTATAAGTCATAGCTACATAGCATCCTCTACCTTATTCCTTATGTCTAAAAAAAGGCATTCAACCCCCCCCCCCCAAAAAAAAAAAACATTATTTTTGCATGGTTATACATGACTTTGTTTTAGACAAGGTGAGCTTGCATTCATGGAAAAGAGTGAAACATTTGCTTGCCATTGGAACGATTTGCAATAATCACAAAGCATCCTAAAAGATAAAACTATTCCATTATCGTCTTGAAAATGGTGTTTATTTCATGGTTTGGATAGTAAGGAAGGGGTGAGGGGGCAATTGCAGAAAAGGTTCTTTTTTTCAGCAGGTTTTCATCTATCTAAACTAACTCTCATTACTTTTAGAGTTTAGAGTTTATGTTTGTTGTTTGTGGTGACTTGGAATATTTTTTGTTGTGAGAGATCATTTGAATGAAGAATTTTTACTAAACGTCATCTATGCTGGTGTTATCTTCTACTGCATCTGCATAGAAACTTCTTTGGGATAAGCATAATGCTTTCTTATAAAGAAAATTTTTTTTTGCCATTTTCTATTCAACAAATTTTTTGACTGAACGATGGATTTCATTATATAGAGACTTGACTGTATTTGTAAATATTTTTTGAAACATTCAGATATATGGAATAGAAGAAAGTTTTGGGATTGGTGCATCCAACTAGTTATTTTCATGATTTCATTATAAATATTTAAAATTAAAGGTTTTTTTTTTTTGCTTATAAATTTGAAAGTGATTTAACTTAGAGTAAAATTAAATGTAGCTTAAGGTAAAACAGTATTAAATAATTAAAACATGAAAAAAATCATTAAGTAAACCCATGTTTGGAAATAACTCTTCAACCATTGGTATATTCGTAAGCCTTTTTATGTTTACATTATAAATGGAAGCTATGAATTTCTTTGTGAAATTACTTTACAATTATAAAATAAACATATTGATAAATGTGTAAAATTTGTTCTATAAACTATCTGCATTTCATTGTACAAGTTATTAGCAATTATCAGCATTTCATTGTAATTATTAGCCATTATCAGCATTTCATTGACAAATAAGCAGAATATTTAAATGTTTGAAGTACATTTTTTATTCAATATTATTAATATACACATACAGGGCTTGAACTTTGGCATGGGATGGCTGGATTCATGCCTTGAAAAATCTTATGACCAAAACATTCCTGTTACAAAAAAAAAATCCCTTTTTGAATTCTTTTTGTTTCTTTTGTTAAATGGCGATCAAATCTCAGGACTGACTGACTATTTTTGTGATATTTTCCGCTATCAACTGGCAAATCTCACAGTTTTCTCTTACTGCAATTATACAAAATTCATGATTTGTTTTTTGTATTTGATTGAAAAACTTTGCAATTTTTCTCACAATTTTCTCGCTTGCTCGCCTCGCAAACTTTTGCAACTTTTTTCTCGAGACCGATTGCCAAATTTCACAATTTTTTTCTCTCAACTTTCTCTCAAATTTAGCTATTTTATTCTGCGACTGATTGGAAAATTTCCCTTTTTGTTTTAGTGACATTCTGCTGAAATTAATAATTATTTTCCTGTGTTCAGCTGAAAAATGTGTTTTTTCTCTGTTTCCTGCTGATGATTTTCATGATATTTGCTTGTGACAGGCTAACAAATTTCACAATATTTTATTGTAAATGACTGATGAATTTCGCTATATTTTCCCACTGCCCAAGTTCCCTCAAACTTAAAATTTTTTCAGACCGATTGACTATTTTTAAAAATTTATTTTTGCCATGGTGGACAAAATCAGCGATATTTTTTCTATGGCCGATTTCCGTATTTTGTGAATTTCTTTTTCTAATTTCTTTTGTCTCTTTTGCCGAAACAAGAAATTTCTAAAAGGCCAGTAATGGTCACTAGAGTCTGAGCTCTATCTAATTAGCCTGGAATCAGCATTAAACAAAATGAGATTAGATCTTGTGTTGCAGATTAAGAATTTTTTTTTTTTTTTTTTTTTTTTTACAATCAATGGTTCAGCATTATATTTTATTTTTTTTTTCATTTTTCGAAATCATCGCACATTTTGTAATTAATGGGCTTGATAATCATACTTCTTTTTTCATTTAAAAGATAATCTTTCATACGATGTTTCTGTTTGGATTCGTTTTTTTTTTTTTTTTCTTTTTTTTTCCCATATCTGATAATTTGCATCTGCCCATTTTGTAACTTTTTATTTTCTTCTTTATTAAAAATGACATTTATTTCCCATTCAAATAAAAATTCTTCTAAATTTAAAGAATTTCGTAAAAAAATAATAATAAATAAATAAATAAATAAAATGAGGACATCCGTTGTCCAAAGCAAGATGTTTAAAGGTTTCTCATTGAGTTAATGAAAATCAGTAAAAACATTATTTTTATGATGATCAAAACATGACTCATGTAATCAGAGTCACATACTACATATGTCATGGATTTCCTGGACCAATAATAAACAAAATAAAATGCAGACACCACAAGGTCCATTCTCAACCGATAACATCAGCCGCTTTCCAAATGATTGAAAATAAAAAGGCAAACTTTAACCACTTAACCCATTAACCGCCAAAGCTCCCATTGCGGGAACATCTATTTTTTATTTTTTTTCTAAAAATATTTTAAAGCTATTTGAAAAAAATACTTTTTATAGAAAAGTCAAAAGGATAGAGTCTAAAATATATTTTTTTCAAAATAATATTTTTAATTTTTCTATTTTTTGCAGATTTTTGAAAAAAGAGATTTTTTGGTTTTCCGACAATCTCCAGCAAAATTACTAAAAAAGAAAAAAAAATAATCTCTTTTTTTCAAGTACAACCACGTTTTAAAGTCAACATTCCAAATAACAACATATTTCAAATTCGGAGTAAATAGCTGCATTTAAAGCAACAATAAGCGGGAGCGTTGGCCAGAACCGGTAGCATTCCCTCCCCCTATGTTTGAGAGCGCGCTTTCATAAAGAAAGGTGAAGTGGACGAGAGTTCTATCAAACATTATTATTCCATGAAACTATAGTCGAGATTGTTCGTAGCTTTAAATTATGGGTTTTGGCTAATTCTCAAAGCTACCCGTTAAATTTACAAGTATATGTGGGAAAGAACAAAAATCTATTTGAAGAAAAAAATGAAACTAAATCTATGTCGCTTGGAACAAGGGTAGTTTTAGATTTGATAAAATGTGTTGAGAATCCTCACAAACATATTGTTTATATGGATAACTTTTTTACTTCTTTGGAGTTGTTAGAAGAGATGAGAATACGCAATTTTCGCATGACAGGCACAATCAGAGAAAATAGATTGCAAGATTGCCCTCTTAGAAAAAGTAAACTGATAGAGAAAAATGAAAGAGGAACATTTGAATCAATCGTTACAGAAAAACTGTGTGTAGTAAAATGGAGAGACAGCAAAGTTGTATGTTTGGCATCTAATTTTGAAGACGAAACTCCATTAGGTCAAGTAAAAAGATGGTGTTCTAAAGAAAAAAAGAAAATTGATTTACCTCAACCGAAGATAATTTCATCATATAATAAGTATATGGGAGGTGTGGATCTCTTAGATCGATTTTTAAGCACTTACAGGCCTCGTATCAAAGGTAAAAAGTGGTGGTGGCCATTTTTTACAAATATTTTAAACATGGCTGTAGTCGCAGCGTGGAGAATACACAAAGAGTTCAAAGAAGATATGTCCCAACTTAATTTCTTAAGACATATAGCAACTGCATTAATGAGGACAGAAATTGAAAAAAATGTGAATTCCAATACTGGACCTTATGGACCTGTGAATATTAGTGTGCGTTTTGATGGTATAAATCATTTTATTGTTAGTGCGGATAAACAATCCCGATGTAAATTATGTAAAAAAAATACTCGGATGAAGTGTGAAAAATGCAATGTAATGCTGCATCAAAGTTGATCCCTGTATTTTCATAGAAAATTGTAAAAGAAAATAATTAAAAAGGTAAGCTTTTCTATTTAAAATTTATTTGTTAAAATTATTTGTTCCTTGAAATTTCAAAATCCAAAAGAAATATTGATTTTTTAATTCAGTATGAAATTATTTATACCTGCATATTCAATAAATTAATTGTTTTAAGTCATATTTATGGCATGCAAAAAAGTAATTCATTGCTTTGTAAAAATTTTAAGGGCACAACTTCTTATAATTATTTTATAATTAGCAGAAAAATAAACCGTACCTGACTTCTGCCTGGGGAAAATTTTCCTCCTATTACACGCCAACGCTCCCGCTCCGGGAACATGCTTTATTTAATAAACGGTTACAGTTTTCGAAAAAAATTCAACTGCTCTATAATAGAGACATCCAATGTATATTAAAAAATTCAAAAAGTTATAATTTATTAGCGTTGTTTATATAGCGGCGTTTAATGGGTTAACCGTCTGCCCCGAGAAAAGTCGGGGGTAAAAGCACTATTTCCCCATACCTATCGCCGGTTAAGTGGTTAAGGAAACACATTTAGAAACAATAAATAGTTTATGTGCATAGTTCACAGAAATTAGAACATGACCTTTTTAAATAAACCATTTCTCATGGAATAGAAGAAACCTACTGATAATGCCCTTTTCAGAATTTCATATGGGTTTAAAATTCCATTGCACAGAACATAATTCAATTAGCTAAAATGTCAGAAATTACAGTATTGACGATAATTCCACTAAGTGTTATGCAATCACCGCAGGATATTGACAATACAATCATCTAAATGTATTATTCTTGCAAGTAAATTAAAAATGAATGCCTATCAGATTTTACAAAAAAATAAAAATAAATAAATAAAATAAAATAAAAATAAAAAGTGTAACTTACAAAAGATTCTAAACCACACAAAATCGAATAAAATCTAAATTAAAATATTCATTTAGCAACTCAATTATTAATTGTTCATAACACTGAATGAAAACTGAAAAATAGATATGATATATATAAGGCTTGATTTTTTTCGTTTGTTTTAATTAAAATAGACATTTTGGATAATTATCTGTAGTTGTTGATTTAAATTATTTTAATGGAATTTTGTCATGCTGGTATAAATTAAATATTTAAATGGCATGTAAAGAAAAAAAAAATAATATATATATATATATATATTAATTTCTTCCTTCTCATATAGTTTAACACCCCTGCATTTACAAATGTTATGAGGAAAACTCTCTCTGCCTGGGAAAACCTGAATTTCAAGCCCTGATAGTCAAAGATATGTAGTTTCTGTAAATTATATTCCAATACATTTAAAAGTTGCAACGGTGTGTGAAACATGTTTGCAATTTATTATTTGAGATGGAATTGCATAAAGAAATAAACAAACATTCACCATAACTTAAAACATATTCAGTACCGGATATCCGAATCCAGCAGGCAATCAGGTACCGGATATCCGGTATCCGATATCCGACAAAATCAGTATCCGGTGCATCCCTATAAAAGACCATTTCCATACTGCGCATAATGCTACTTCTCCATCTGCAGAAATTTAGCAATATCTTGCAGTTCCCATATCATGCCTAAAAATCATGAAATGATTCACTTGCACAGAACGTACAATAAAAGCAATCGGATGTTCAGTTATCTGTCAGATTCCTAGTCAGAAATCATTCCATGTACATTCTTTGACCCTCAGTTCCATTTCCTTATGTAGCACCATATGTGAAATACATATCAACAAGCTCCACATTGGAGCAATGATGCCTGTTGCTGAAACCTGTGTAGAGAATGACAATTCAAGAGAGCAAAGTGCTTTTATCCACCGAATCTATTGTCTATTTTTTTTTTATTGAGGCAATTGATTCTCCCACTCACCTTCACTTTTTAACATGAAAAACACACATATTAGCATCTCTTCTGGTTTTTCCCACCACAGTTCCACTATGGAGCAGAGCAGTTGCTAGGGTGCATTTTTTGGTGCTAATTTCTCCATTAAATTTTGTGCATTAGCTCAGGTTTTACCTGGGTTTGAGTGATTTTTTTATTTTTAATAATTATTATTTATTATTTGATTATTTTTAATGAGTATTTATCAATGAATATACATCGTGAAATTTATCCTATATTTTCTAAACATCATTAAGCTTGACATTTTCAATATTTTCATATATTTAATATTTGCTTTTAAAATATCGTATAAGACAACTTATTTCTTTCAAAGCAAGTGTTTGTCGACGACGAATTTTATCCATTTCCAATGCATCATCCGCCACCCTCCACTTTCTCACCTGAGTTCTTGGGTCCAAGTTTGAAATTTGGCCAAGACTGAAAATATTTTGAATCCCTCCCCCTCCCACGTTGAATGTGCACATATGCACGTACTGATGCACTACTTGGATAAAATTCAACATGCTAAATATCATATGCAATAAAATTCAATTATGTTGAAACAGAATTAAAAAAATGAGTGATAATGCATGTAAATAGCATTCATGTCAACAGTATTTTGAAAGTTCAATTCATACAGACTAGAACTAAAAACAATGAGGTTGACATGCTACAACACATAAAATTAAGGAGGATACTGAATGGATATTTTTTTCTGAAAGGTTACAAGAGAGGGAAGGGGGTAGGATATTCTCCCGACACTGAAAGGAAATACTGGTTAGGTTAACTAACCTTAACACAGCAGAGCCTGACAATCTCTCACATCATGCAAGTAGAAGTTACTGGATTAATTACTCATGAATTAATGTTAAAAACTTTGTTGTAAAGACATGAAAAAAATGTTAAAAGAGCTGGTGAAATGAACAGTCAAATTATTCAGAATCTATCTATTTTATATAAATCTTGATATGCAATAAAAATATATTCAAAAGTAAACTTATCAACAGTTAAAAACAGTTCTTCATATAAAAAGGCAAAAACATCTCTTGACTTGATTCAAAATATATTATCTCTGAACAATAAATAAAATGTAAATGACATGCCAGTTTGTTTATTTAATTAATTATCTCAAGCTGTAATCTCAGAAATACGATGACGGCAATGAAATATTTAGCTGACCATCATCATTTAATAAGAATCATCATTTAATCATTTAATAAGAATAAGATAGTAAGAATCATTTCACACAGAAGGCAAAAACGAAATTAACTTTAAATAGTAAGACATCTTTTCAATACTGTTCACCAACAACGACAGCTGCCATTTACTTGACTATTGGAACACTTCTGTTTCCGAGCAAGAGCTAGAATAAGAGCAACAACACACGATGAACTTGTGGTATAAATATGATTCAAAACATCTCAAATGTCAGCTACGCCCATCTTCTCGAACTTTCCTGGCTATGATGCAATCGCTCAATTCAAGAACAATTAACTTTTGATTGACCGGCTTGCTTCATTATAACCTATGCCGCCACCTATCATCTAGTGTTCATTCTAGCCCATTTTTGAAGGGTGCAGCACCCTTCCCTTTTTCAAATTTACAAAATGCCCTTTTTAAAAGCAGTAAAATGCACCACTGGTTTTACCTAAAGATTTTTAATAAATATTTTTTTAATTCCATAGTATTTCTAAATTTGTGTGCCCAAAAATGATAGATTTTTTTCATTTCTTTGAGAAAAAGAACATGTAACTATTCAATCATGTTTTAATTTAATTGTATTTATAAATTTTATATCATAAAATCATTCAAAATTCTTGATTAATTAGCACACTGACTACTAAACCCCGCTGAATGATACCCAGTCTAGAACTTCTCACTATTTCACTATGAACTTGAGTTTATGATAGTCTCTTGTGGAGGCGGGAAATATTATGTTAGAAATTGGCTCATTTATCGAAAAAGAAGATTTTTTTTTGTGAATAATGAAAAATATTGAAAAATAATTTATGCTTGAGAGGGTTAATAAAAATAGATTGGAATTAAAATGAATTTCAGGCAATGGAAATGATAAAAAAGTTATCATTTCATTGTAAGAGAACTATATTTGGAGATTTACGGAATGAAACTAAAAACATGAATACAGACAACCTTGTGAAATCTATCGATGTATAATCCACAACTCTCTATTATTTGCACTACATGTTGGACTGTAAACAGTGAAAATTGTCATTTATAGTTAAGCACATAAGGTTATTATTATTGTTTTGTTTTCTTTTTTTTTAAGTTACCAATTTTTTAGGGAATTATTTAAAGTTTTTTGAGTAACAAATTTTTTTCTAAGAACAAAAAGCAATGAGTGTTCATAGATTACAAAATATAAAATTATTGACAATAAACCAACACTGAAACTACCAATATTATTGTGACAATGCTTAAAATAATAAATAATCAGTAAATGTGTAATATATGTAAATTTAAATTTTGTTTAATCTTAGTTATTATAGATATCATACCAGTGTAACATTTTTTCACTTCTTTTCCATTATAGTTTTTATGTAGTTGTCCCTAAATTATAGTCAGGCTTTAAAAATAAAAATGTAAACAAAGGGATGATCAATAATCTGCCACAATGTATAAGGGTCATTCCATGTCAAATCACCCAGATTTTTTTTCAAAAATGACACTCACCATCAATAATTTTGATAAAATTTGGTGAATTTGTAGAATTTCTAATGCTGATTCTAAAAATATCAATTATATTGAAATTGATCAAATGTATTATTTTTCTCCAGTATTAAAGTATCATTTCTTCTTATGCCATATTAGATTTTCAACAGTTGCAAAATGTCAATTTATTTTATAGAACATAAATAAATGTGCTTTTTAAATTTAAGAAAAAAATTGTAAGAAAAAAATCATAATAATCAGAGTTATGAAAAAAATAGTATTAAAAAGAAATTTACATTGAAATACCTAATACCTTCAAAATTAAAGAAAAAGCAAATTTGTCAGTTCTTCCGCTAATGATTGTTTCTGCAAATAAAAGAAGGCTTTATGGGTCATTCTATGTCAAATCACCCAGATTTTTTCAAAAATGACATCCACAATCACCAATTTCGATAAAAATTCAATGAATTTGTAGAATTTCAAATGCTGATTCCAAAAATATTAATTATATTGAAATTGATCAAATGGTTTGTGAGTTATGAGCTTTTAAATAGCTCCAGAGGTGGCCGATTTGCCGCCATTTTGAACAGCACATGTGACAACATGAAAGTCCATAACTTCTTTCAGGTTTAAGCTAGAGCTTTCAAATTTTTTTTGTTTTGTTCAGAATAAAGTATTCTTTCATTTAAATTAATTTTTGTGAAGCTAATTCCATAAAAATGCTGTCAGAAAAGGACTTTTTGTCATTTTTTAAATTAAACTTCAATGGCTCCCCAATGAACCCCCTTCAATTTTCATCTAATTGCATAGATAGGCACTTCAAAGTGTGTTTTGATGACTGATAAAAAAAAAAATTAATGAGCAGTTACAGATTCTTACTTAAAAAAATAAATTTTATTTTATTGACAAAGCAAAATAAAATATATAACATGCACAGTAAACATGCTATTAAAAATATATCAAATCAATAAGAATTTAAAGTACATAGATAATTAATTTTTATTTAAATTCCTGCCAGCTAAGCTTACAGGCAGATGTAAATTTTTAAATTAAATAACAATAGACTCTCTCGAATCCGCACAGCTTGTGATCAGAGGTTATGCGGATTTTAGAATTTTGCTGATTTCTGGTCCTTACTTTTATATTTTTTGTAAACAGTAATTTGAATGTAGTTAATAATGCAATCAAAACTAAAATGAATGCTTTACAATATAATAAAATATTAAAATAGGTAATAAATTAAAATAATAAAAATTTATATAATTTTTTAAGTGATTAAAATATTAAAAGCAAAGGTCAAGTTAATCAATAATGTACAATTAAATATTCATTATAAACATGAAATATATTTTTCCTAAATTATTCAGTGTAACTTGCCTCATAAAGGTACATTACTAATTCACAAAAAAAAATCATAAAATAAGGAAGTTTTATTTCAGGTTTAGGCAGATTTAATAACAAAAAAAAAACTTGATTAATACCTAAATATTTTTGATAAGAAACATTGTGATTACCAATGAATCAGCAATATTGCGAATTTTTTCAGAAATAAATTTTTTATTCTTTTATGGAAAAAAAAAAATCAGCAACATTATCAAAAATTACAATTAAATTATATATGGAATTGTTATAGAGTTTAAAAGTCAAATTTTGTCTCTACATTAATTATGTATAGATTTTTGAGAGTGGCGATTTATAATAAGTTTGACTGAATTTTGATATCTTGAGAATTGACTAATTTATAAAAAAATTACTCCCTAACACCCCCCCCCCCTTTTTTTGCCCTTTGATTCCATTTTTAATTTAATGGAAAATCTGTGATACATAAATTTTTGTACCTTTTCCTACAAGTAATAATAACTTTAACCTAATATAATTATTATAATTAAGATTTTTTTTTCAGTTGGCACAAATCCTTCCCTATTTCAACCCCATGAGCTGATTCTGACCATTAACAAATTTGATTGAGTTGAGATTTTTGGTCCCCGGATTTCATGTGTCAGTTTGGGAGAGTTTTGTGAAAAATTATGGAAGTTATGCCCATGAAAAAAAATGATATTTAGATAACTATTTTAAACTGGAAGGTTATTTTGAGTTCTAGAGGTCAGGATCGGAATAGATCTGCAAAAATTTTCTGAAATTACAACACAAAGGAGAGTAATAGTTATTTCTTATGAAATCTAATTAACTCTAATTGTAATAATGATAAAAAAATTATGAAATTGTTTTATTTAAAATTTGTTCTATTTGGCTTTCAATTTTATTTCCTTTTCATTTTATGTTTTGCCCCTTTTGCTTATTAAAGACCTAGATATATCATTAAGTTCTACTAGTATCTACAAGTATATATCTATATTATGTGTGACTACTAAGATCTGTCTCAAAAGTTTAAGCACAAGCATAAAATGTCGATTTTCAAAGATTTAAAAAAAGTTAGAATGAATGACATTTTTTAATTTGTAGATTTTGCAATATTATTTAAATAAATAATATCAAAAGTAGAAAAAAAAATAAATTACATAATTGTAAAAAAATATAATAAAAAATTTTGAAAAAAACTGTCTCAAAAGTTAATGTACAATGTCAAAAACAACCAGATTTATAATTTTTACAAAATTTTTACTAACAAATTATTTTTTCGTAATTTTGGATTAGTTCAAATAAACTTGCATCTATTGAAATTATTAGCTTTAGTACAGTTTCTAGTGACAAAGAGTACAATGCTTTCTCATTGGCCTCTTGGAAATTTTAAATAGAGTCATACTGCTTTCAATAGAGTCATACTGGGGGGTTAAAATACCCCAAACATTTTCAATCGGGTTTAAATCTAGGTTTAAAAGTGGCTAGTCAAGAACTTTAACATTTTTCTGAAAAAAAAAAAAAAAAAACCTAAGTTTTGTCGAATGTGATAAGTGGGATGAGGCATTTTCATAATGAAAAGTCCGTTCAGGATCCCCCCAAAATGTCACCGAATGGAAGCAAATGTTGATTTAACGTCTCTTTATACTTTTTTTGAATCGTCATACATGGTCATCCACAATTTTGTTTACGCTTAAAATTATCATTTCTAGAGAGTATTTGATGTATACCTTGCTTTAAACAATTTAAAACTTTTGCAATTTCAAGAACAGTTTTATTTTGCGAAATCAATTTAAAAACTTTCAATATCTCACATTTTGTGATTTCTTTACCCTTTGGCACTTTTAAAATGACAGGAAATAGTTTCTCAATCTTTTATACTTTTATTAAAGTGCAATATGACATCATACAATGTCATAACACACGGTCAATCCCATGTTTCTGAAAAAATTGCATAGTGTGCTTAAACTTTTGAGACATCGTTTCTTCAAGAAAAAAGGAAAATTAAAATAAATAAATATATTTTTTATTTTATCCATCCAGCTTATTTTATTTTATTTTGATTAAATGTTGAGTACTTATTGCAAATTAGCATAAAATATTTTCTTCAATTATTTAAAACCAGATTTGCAGAGTGCTTAAACTTTTGAGACAGACTATACATGACGCTTGTTCTCGAAAAATGAATCTTCGAAAACAACTGATTGTTCGCAAACAAACTATGCATGACAGAAGAAAACCAAGAACAGTTCTGTAATTAGTATAAAAAAATTTGCATTAAGGGCAGTCATTGGTTTTTAATTATCTGATATCATGCAGACTAGTATAATTTTTGAGTTTTAATTTTATCATATTTTGTATATAATTTCATTAGATAATGTACCTATTTGTGGAAATTTTTCTATCATTTCTTTTTTACTTATAATTTATTGAAACTGCAATAGATTTCAATTTGTCAGGAATATCTCTCTTTTTCCTTTTCTTTTACGTCTATCTCTTGCAAAAATTCATTATTGGCATTCTTACTCATTCCAATGGGATTCACCCCCCTTTTTTAGCCACATTAAATATATATATATTTATGCAACATAGAACCTCATCAACTTTTTAAATGTAAATATGTATGGCATTTCTGGTAATAAAAGAAATATCAACATTATCTCGTGTTTTCTGTTACTCGAGGAAGTCAATAAAATTGATTTTTTTTTTTTAAAGTAAGAACCTGTGAACTGCCCATTAAATTTTTTTATCAGTCATCAAAATACACTTTGAGGTGCCTATCTATGCAATTAGATGAAAATTGAAGGGGGTTCATTGGGGTAAAATAGCCATTGAAGTTGCACCTCTTTTCAATTTAAAAAATGACAAAAAGTCCTTTTCTGACAGCATTTTTATGGAATTAGCTATCCAAAAATTACTTTAAATGAAAGATTACTTTATTCTGAACAAAACAAAAAAAATTGAAAGCTCTAGCTTAAACCTGAAAGAAGTTATGGACTCTTATGTTGTCATCTGTGCTATCCAAAATGGTGGCAAACCAGCCATCTTGGGAGCTATTTAAAAGCTCATAACTCACAAACCGTTTGATCAATTTCAAAGTAATTGATATTTTTAGAATCAGCATTAGAAATTCTACAAATTCACTGAATTTTATCAAAATTGAAGATGGTGGGTGCCATGGTCTGGGTGATGTGACATGGAATGACCCATAATTCACAAAACCCACAGTCTTTAAGTGTGTGAATTTCAAAGAGTGTAGTAAATATATGTGTACAAGGACAAGAGGGTCTGATTTCCTATCAATATGCCACAATTTTGCTCACTGGTGCAGCACATAATTTTTTTTTTTAACTACAGTAGACTCCCTCAAATCCGCAAACCTAAAATCCTCCCTCAAAAATTTGCACATAATTTACAGATGTAAACAATTAAACATTCAGTTCAGATATCGGGACAAAATTTTACATTTTTCATTTTATAACAATTACATATGTATTTTTATTAATAACTTTTTTTATGAAGGGAGAATAAATTTATTTCTTAAAAAGTTCAAAATATTACTGATAGTACTGGGAATCAATCTTCTTATCAAATATATTTATGTATAAATCAAGCATTTATGGTTATTAACTCTGGCTAAATCTGAAATATAACTTCCTTATTTTATGATTTTGATGTGAATTAGTAATGTACCTTTATGAGGCAAGTTTCATTGAATAATTTAGGAAAAATAAATTTCATCTTTATAATGAATATTAAATCCTGCATTATTGATTATTAACTTGACCTTTGCTTTTAATATTTTAATAATTTTAAAAATTATCTAAATTTTTATTACTTTAGTTTATTACTTACTTTAACATTTTATTATATTGTAAGAATTCATTATAGTTTCAAGTGCATTATTAATTACATTAAAATTATGTTTAAAAAATGTATACAAAGCAATGACCAGAAATCTGCAAAATTCTAAAATCCACACAACTTCTGATCTGAAGCTTTGTGGATTTGAGAGAATCTACTGTATTTGGAATATAGTTACTGTTCTTGTTAAATAATTGGAAAATCTAAAGTATATCGGAATCTTTTTATTAGTTGAATTCCACAATTTATTTTATTTTTTTAGTTTTCTGATTGCTCCATACGTAATGTCTAGAAATGGAATACTCCTGTTTTTATTTTATTCATTTTCTGATTGGTTTATATTTAATGTCCAGAAATGAAATACTTCTGTTTCCAAAATGGCAGAAAAAGTATAAAAAACTACAAGAAAATTTAAAAACAAATTGAGATACAGCTTTCAAACAAATTGCATTTAAAAGTACATTTTTTTTCTCTATAACACAGTGTAAGAATTGAAAATGTGTGATGTTTAGAAGTTTAAAAATTTGCAGTACCGAAAATTAGAAAACTAAAATTTCATTTAAAATTTGTATATGCTTGGTACAGGAATATTGATTTTTAATCCATGGTGTACATAATATAAAAGTCTGTTATTATTTAAAACCATATTTTGATCATCATAAAAATAATGTTTATTATTTTTATAATTTTAAACATAGAATTTATTTAAGTCTAAAATTTTAGTCTTTGAAAATACAACTTTCCAAATAGTCGTTGTAATTTGTTAAATTACAATTTTTGTATTACAGTATAACATCTTTAATCTGGACACTTCGGTGTTTTTATTCGTTTTGGTTTTGAATTTAAGATAACAGATGGCGCCATAGGTCTTATGTAAATGAATTTCAGAAAATGAAAAGATTACATAATAAAACAACTTTTTTTCAATAATAAAACTGCAAGAACTCTCTAAATTACATTTGTAATTAATATAGGTGTCTTTTTAGATATTAAATTGTAAAAATTTATGATTGATAGTAATTCCACTTATTTTTCTTTTCCAAAGAAAATAAGATGTCACGAAAATATCACAAAATTGGATTTTTTTATTTTATTTTTTTTATTTAATTATTTATATATTTTTATTTATTTATTTATTTATTTATTTATTTATTTTTTTGTATTTTACATATGACTTTACTTTGACATTTATAAATGCTATATATTTATTTTTTTATATTATTAGCATTATATATAACAGTTTTAAATATGTTACTTTAATTATTAGGTTCATTTTTAAATTATAATTGTAAGTGTAAATTTCTCAATTTTGTTTTATTTTAGAATTTAGTTTTTCAATATTTTTCATGATGAGTCTAGTATTCTAGTGATATGCTCAGAAATCGCAATTTTTAAAAAAACATATGTTTGTTACTTTTAGTTTGCAACAGATGACAACACTGCATAAAATTAACAATTTTTTTAAAAAACATTCGTTTTTGGAACATTTTCAATTGATTTTTCGCAATATTTTCAATTATTTAGTTAAATGCTATTTTGTATTGCCAATTAATAATAGATAGCAGTATTACCATCAATCTTCATGCATTTTAGCTAAAAAACTTCTGTAGTCTGGAATTTTCTATAATTCGGATTTGCAATAATCGCGACGATTCCGGATTAAAGAAGTTATACTGTATTATCTTTTTTTTTCCACCTCTTCAGACTGCAGACATTGCAGATTTTGAAAACAACTAAGAAAAAAGAAAATTTGCAGATCTATGGAAATGTAGCATCCACGTTTAATGGATATTTTTTAATGTGGAAGAAAATCTGTGGAAATCACAGATTTGATTTAAAAATTTGAAAAAGGAGAATTCTGATGAAAAAAGCGGTATTCCTGTTTTTATTTACCTGTGAAATATATGCATACAATTGATGGTCCATGATCTAAAATTGATTTAAGCTAAATCAATACTCACTTCATTGTTGTCATCATCATCATCATCATCCAATACGATCAGTTCAGGTTCAGCAATCTAAAACAAAGAGACAAAAATGATAAATTAGAAGATCTTTACAAAACATACTCTGAGATAAGAGATTGGATGCATATAAGATATTTTTTAATTATATAAATTATATAAAGCTCATAATAAAATAACCAACCTTACATTTCCCCCCCTCCAGTTTCATGTAATTTCAAGGTATTTCAATTAGAAATTTTATTTACCATGAATAAAGACATTAATTACTACGTAGAAGGAAGACAGTATTATAAAGAATGTGTTTTAGAATATTTAACAAAGAATTAAAAAAAAAATGAAAGAAAAGAAAGAAAGAAACAGAAGATTTTTAACTTATACACACATTGTTAAACTGCAAACATAGACAAATATATCAAGAACATTTCTTTATAGGGGATGTTTGATTCAAAAGGAGGATTGATTCATTGACAATTTTTCTGAACAAATTGCATTAACAGTCAGTCTAACATGCATAAGGGTCATTCCATGTCAGATCATCTCAGACCATGGCACCAACCATCACCAATTTTGATAAAATTCAGTTAATTTGAAGAATTTCAAATGCTGATTCCAAAAATATCAATTATACTGAAATTGATCAAACGATTTGTGAGTTATAAGCTTTTAAATAGGTCCCAAGATGGCCGATTTGCCGCCATTTTGAATAGCACATGTGACAACATAAAAGTCCATAACTTCTTTCAGGTTTAAGCTAGAGCTTTCAATTTTTTTTTTTTTTTTTTTTTTTTTGGTTTTGTTCAGAATAAAGTAACCTTTCATTTAAACCAATTTTTGTGAAGCTAATTCCATAAAAACACTGTAAGGTGCAACTTCAATGGTTATTTTCCCCCAATGAACCCCCTTCAATTTTCATCTAACTGCATAGATAGGCACCTCAAAGTGTATTTTGATAACTGATAAAATTTTTAATGGGCAGTTCACAGATTCTTACTTAAAAAAATAAATTTACTTTTTTTGACTTTCTCGAGTAACAGAAAACACTAGATAATGTTAATATTTCCTTTATTACCAGAAATATCATACATATTTACATTTAAAAGTTTGATAAGGTTTTATGTTGCATAAATATATGGGTGATTCTCAAAATAGGGGACAATTTATGTCTTTCAGCATACAAAAAAAATTGAGAGGTTTTCTGTCATGTTTTTAGATATGTTTGTCTTCATATTATTCATTATTTGCACTCAAGAATTACTCACTTTTTAGTTAAAAACACCTTAAAATAACAGAATAAATGTTCAAAATGTCATTAGCATGGATGTCCACAGCAGCTGTGCCTTGTATATACTAGCTTTTTCAAGAGTTAATATCATGTTTATAAAATAAAACAAATGTTATTCTCACTTTAAATTAATCAAGGAGAGGATTTATCCAATAAATTTCTTTTAAAAAATAAAATTATAGTATATAAAAAGAGAATTAAAGTTTGTCCTCCATATTCTGTTTTCAAAACAAGGTCATACTATAACAGCTGTTTATTAATCAAAATTTCATTTTCACATATGACAATACTTTGAAAATATAAAGTTTCTCCATGGCAACAAGTAGCCATTTTATTCCAGCCTGAAAATAGAAGCATGCATTGTATTTTAAGAATAGAAGTTGAATATTAGGAGAGTACATCAATTGTATGTCATTAGAATGGATAATAATTTATGTTTATTTTATAGTTAAAATTTTTATTTTACTTATTTGCATAGAACTTTTGTGTTTTTTAAAAAGCCCCAGAAAGGACTATTGCATTGTGATTATATTATGGCTCATAATCTTATTTAAATTAAAATTTGTCATTAGCATGGATAAATATCAGTGTCATTAGCATGGTTTATCTGTCCATGCTAAAGACTCCTATGAGCATAAATGTAACCAGTACTTATATTGTATCCTTTTTAAAGTTTAATTTTACATATAAATTTAGGTATTACATTTATTATCCCTAAAATATGCATTAAATCTGTCAGAAAATCACTAAGACAGCTTCTTACACTGTTAGTGTCAGAATGTTTTTCATGTAAACAAAGTTTGCTCTTTGGTAATGTTTTTATTCTCCTTATATGTATATATGTAAAAATAGAAACTATTTGTTGGAAAGAAAGGCTAATAAACGTAGAAAAAAAATATTTAAACAGGAAGAAAATAAAAATTTCTTAATATATTTATTCCATGCAATTTGTTTTGTCATTAGCATGGCTCAAAAAATAATAATTATTTTTTAAGTTAATTTTTAAATATTTAGCTCTGCTGACTACATGTAAAGTATACCTAATACTATATTAACAACACATATTTTTTTCAGAAATTTTGCTAACAGTAATTTTTTTAAGATTTCATTTTTGAAATTGTCCCCTATTTTGAGAATCACCCATATATATTTAATATGTGGCTAAAAAAAGGGGAATCTCTTTGGAATGAGTAAGAATGCCAATAATGAATTTTTGCAAGAGATAGACATATTTTCCTGACAAATTGGAGTTTCTTGCATTGTCTCAGTAAATTATGAGCAGGTTGGCAAGTTTCTTCCGCAGTGGAAAAAACCACAGAAAAAACCAGATGGAAGAAATAGGTTTCTCTTTAAGAATTTACCATATATTTTCAATTTTGTAAGATATAATAAATATCTTCTTTTTATAATATAATATAAATTAATTTCACTGGACCAACACAAATTTAATTACAGTAGACTCCCTCAAATCCGCAAACCAGAAATCCGCAACTCTCCAAAATCCGCACATATTTTGTGGATGTAAACAATGAAACTTTCAGTTCGGATATTGGGACAAAATTTGATTTTTTTTAGTTTTGTATCAATTCCATATATTTTTTTTATTTGTAATTTGTTAATAATACTCTATTCATGTTTTTTTTTCATGAAGGAAGAATAAATTTGTTTGGAAAAAATTCAAGATATTGCTGATATCACTGGTAATCACAATCTGCTTACCAAATATATTTATGCATTAATCAAGATTTTTTGGTTTTTATGCCTGGCTAAACTTGAAAAAAATTATCCTTATTTTATGATTTTGATGGGAATTAGTAATGTATTTTTTGAGGCAAGTTTAGTTGAATAATTTTGGAAAAATATATTTAATCTTTATAATGAATATTTAATCATACACTATTGATTATTAACTTGACCTTTGCTTTTTGTAATTTAATCATTTTAAAAATTATCTAAATTTTTATTATTTTAGTTTATTACTTATTTTAATATTTTATTATATTGTAAGCATTCACTATAGTTCTGATTGTACTATTAAGTGCACTCAAATTACTGTTAAAAAAATCTAAACAAAGCAATGACCAGAAATCCGCAAAATTCTAAAATCCGCACAACCTCTGGTCCCAAGCTGTGCGGATTTGAGGGAGTCTACAGTATATGTGCTAAGTTAATAATTACAACAGTTTTTTAGCCAAGATCACACACAACACTTATCTAGAGAACTTCAACCATCGGCTAAATGAAAAGAAATGTTATCCAAAATACACAAAATCAGTTAAATGTTATGCATTTCAATTAATTTTATTAATGTTAATAATGCATAATAATTACAATATTAAATAGAGATCAGTAAAAAATACGGTTTCGTTTTCAGCCCAAAATCAGAGCCAAAAACGTGGGCGAAAATTCGGCCAGATTAAAGCACATTGTATACCAAAAATTTTGTTTATTATTTGGAAATTTTCAATATTAGTTATTAATTTGAATAGTATCAGCTCAAATAAAGGAAGCAGGATGTTTCGGTCCCGCTGTTTCAGTCCCTAGAAATTTCGGTCCCTGGCCATTTCGGTCCCGAGACATTTCGGTCCATGGCCATTTCGGTCCTGAGACATTTCGGTCCGCAGACATTTTGGTCTCTTCTCCAGCAAGCTGAAATTTTGTGCAGGGGAAATATCTGACATAATTTTATAGGGAACATTTTAGAGTGTTGAATTCAGGGGCAGGTCATTCCCACCGGAGCTATCAAATGCCCCCCCCCCCACCCGGAAATTTTGAGATTTTGTGCTTTCAGTGGTAAAAAAGTGTAACCCCCCCCCCCCCCAGGACTCTATTGAATCCCCCCGGAGCCACAGAAGTCCCTACCGGAGAAAAGTGTCAGAATTAGCATTAGTTTTTTAACTGAAAGCCACATAAAGTTTTAGTGTAATGCAATTAATTAGAAGTAACACGTACCCAAAAACCACTTACACGTATAACTCGGATCCAAACTCAAACATATTGCAGCGGATCCAAACGCCATGCAAATTCCATATGACAGAAGTAATTATTTTCAGGAGTGAGGGGAGGATTGTTCTGTGTATTTATATAGAAGTCCCTCAATCATGAAGGAGTTCCTCAATCTGGTAATTTAAAAACACTTATAAGTTGAATTTAATATGCTTAAGCAAATGTCTATGGCCTACACATTTTACATATAATTTGTACAATATGTGTTTAATAATGAAAAAAAAATCTGCATATAGTTTTAGAAATCTTTATTTCATCCTATTATTTAACGGCACATCATTTTTAGATTATGGCATTTTACAGATCTTTTAAGGGGTTTTTAATATGGAATTGTGATAAAGCCACATTATTTTTTAAGTTCTGCATCGGGATTGACTAAAACAATTTATTTTTTAAATAATTATTTTATTTCGTTATTAAAAAAACTATTTAAAAGTTTGCATTAATCTTTTTACGTATAACTATTATTGCTACGAGATAACTTTTTACGTGTAACAACCTTTTTACATATAACAATGCAGGAATTACAAATCCTTTTTAATACATTAAAGACTTTTTATGCTTATTACATTCAAAAACTACGAGTGAAATAAACACAAGTCAAATCTGAGAGGTCCGTCTGCATTTGAACTCCAGAGTAAAAAGGACATTGTATAGAATGGGGGATTTCATCTGACAAGTGTATAAAGATCAAGATAAGTAGAATAAAGCTAACTACCTAGCTTTTCTAGCTATCTTGTATAAAGATGACTATTTGTTCAGATGGGCGTTGACAACTGATTGACATGCAGAATTTTTGCTTAAAAGAGGTTAATAGTAGTACTTAGCTGGTACTTATATGCATATATTTCAAATTTTATAGGAACACCAACATAAAAAATTATAAGTGTTTAAAAATTCCCGGCACTCGGTTTACTTAATGCTATACATTATTTTATTAAATGATTAACATAATCTTGAAATTTGAAAGCATTAATAATTATGTTGTTAAATTAAAAAATTCTCAAAAATTAAATTATTTTTATCAAACATATTTATTAATAAGAATTCTAAATTATTTTAACTATTAATTGTTTAAGTGACTTATTTATCAATTACGTGTTTAAAATCTAGTACAAGAACTATATAGAAGTTATTATAGCAAAAATGAAAAAACATTTCTTAAATTTCAGCTACCATAATGTTATTAAGTTCATTAGGATGTATAAAAATGATAAGGATTCTCAAAATAAATATGTTATTTATTCATTTATTGGTTAATGATATTTTTATGACTCTTTAAAAATAATTAATTAATATATGATTGCTTTTTGCGAACTGTAAACTATAACTTTGTTTCGGAAAATTTAAATCTGCATCTGGATAATAATGTTACCTAACACTGTTAAGAAATATTTTTACACATTGTTACAGTGTTGCATTATTATGTTTAATTATTACGTTACATTACTAACTGATTTTTCAAATAATAACAATAACAACCAGTGTTCTCGCTGACATTTGACCAACGTTAGTAATTTGGCGAATTAAAAATAAAAAACATTCGCCAAATGAAAAAAGTATTAGCAAAATAGATTCGCTGTGTAGCACCAAAAAAAAAAAAAAAAAAAAAAAAAAAAAGGAAAAAAAAACTTTAATATTTTAATGTGTTTTTTTTTTCAATATGTTCTAAAATAACCCAAGTTTTTATAACTGTGACTGCGATTGTTATTAATCTAATTTAAACTATCCGCTACAAATATAAAAAAATGTGTATAAATTATATGCATATGTATGAAAAACGAAAAAGCAAAAACTGAGCACTAGCAATTTGGCGAATCTAATCGCTTGTTTACTCGCCAAATAAAGAAATTAGTCGCAATTTGGCGCATTGGCGAGCGACAGCGAGAACACTGATAACAACAATAATAATAGTTTCCTTTTTTGAAATAAATAATAATTTTTGAATAAAAACTTATGGTGATGAATAATTGCTATAAATTAAATCTCAAAACAGTTAGTGATTTTAAAATTAAAATCAAATTAATATTTTATTAAATATATGTATTTTTAATTTAATGAATCTTTATTTAATTAAATTGCAAAATTCTCAAAAATTAAATTATTTTTATCAAACATATTTATTAATAAGAATTCTAAATTATTTTAACTATTAATTGTTTAAGTGACTTATTTATCAATTACGTGTTTAAAATCTAGTACAAGAACTATATAGAAGTTATTATAGCAAAAATGAAAAAACATTTCTTAAATTTCAGCTACCATAATGTTATTAAGTTCATTAGGATGTATAAAAATGATAAGGATTCTCAAAATAAATATGTTATTTATTCATTTATTGGTTAATGATATTTTTATGACTCTTTAAAAATAATTAATTAATATATGATTGCTTTTTGCGAACTGTAAACTATAACTTTGTTTCGGAAAATTTAAATCTGCATCTGGATAATAATGTTACCTAACACTGTTAAGAAATATTTTTACACATTGTTACAGTGTTGCATTATTATGTTTAATTATTACGTTACATTACTAACTGATTTTTCAAATAATAACAATAACAACCAGTGTTCTCGCTGACATTTGACCGACGTTAGTAATTTGGCGAATTAAAAATAAAAAACATTCGCCAAATGAAAAAAGTATTAGCAAAATAGATTCGCTGTGTAGCACCAAAAAAAAAAAAAAAAAAAAAAAAAAAAAAAAAAAAAAAAAAAAAGGAAAAAAAAACTAATATTTTAATGTGTTTTTTTTTTCAATATGTTCTAAAATAACCCAAGTTTTTATAACTGTGACTGCGATTGTTATTAATCTAATTTAAACTATCCGCTACAAATATAAAAAAATGTGTATAAATTATATGCATATGTATGAAAAACGAAAAAGCAAAAACTGAGCACTAGCAATTTGGCGAATCTAATCGCTTGTTTACTCGCCAAATAAAGAAATTAGTCGCAATTTGGCGCATTGGCGAGCGACAGCGAGAACACTGATAACAACAATAATAATAGTTTCCTTTTTTGAAATAAATAATAATTTTTGAATAAAAACTTATGGTGATGAATAATTGCTATAAATTAAATCTCAAAACAGTTAGTGATTTTAAAATTAAAATCAAATTAATATTTTATTAAATATATGTATTTTTAATTTAATGAATCTTTATTTAATTAAATTGAAAAAATTAATATGCATTTCGAATTTTACTTTAAATAAACTCAATAAATAATCTGTTTTAAATTCAATTTATCATTATGTTTTGTAGAAGTTATAAACTGAAACTTATTGTTTACCTGTTTGTTTATTTTATATTTAAAGTTACTGAAATTTAAAACTGTTAATTCAATCATTAATAAAATTAAAATAAGAATTGTCAATTTTTTCTGTGAAAGTGGCAGCGAAAAGGTAATGCAAATAAATAAATAAATAAATAAACGATAAATTAAAAAAGCTTAGTTTTGTCAGTTAAAATTTGAAAATAAAATTATTTTAAATAATAGTTACATTATTACATAAAATTAAAAAAATAATCATTTTATTACAAAGAAATAGGCCCACTTTCAATAAAATTAATTCACAAAAATTGTCTTCACAAAATGAGAAAACTGTAAAAAAAAAAAAAAAGAAATTGCAACCAATAATTATTACATAAAAAAAGGTCGTTGGAGCTTTTTTATTTTTTAAACAAAAAATTTTCATAGCACGCCTAGTTAGGAAATCACTAATTTAAAGATTCTAAGAAAGTGTGCTAAAACAATCAATCAAATATGTATTTTAGTTTTTTGTATAGATAAAATACTTAATACAAAGAATATATGATAAAACTTAAAATATCCATTCTGTTAAATAATAATAATAAAGACAGTGTAAAGTTATAAGACATTATTAAACCAAATTTTCAACTCGATGTGATTTTATTATCACGAGTTACAATAGATTAAACTTATTGGATTATTATATTCAGCTTTGTATAAAATTTGAGGGAAGGGAGGCAGGAGAATAAAAATATTTAAAAAAAGCCCGAACAATGTTGAGCTTACAGCGTTTAGTAGGCCTTCATCAATCAGAAACCAAGCTATAAGGTGGCCGGTAAAGAAATAGCAAGGGTCCGAAATGACTAGGGACCAAAATGGCCAGGGACCGAAATGGCTCGGGACCAAAATGGCCAGGGACCGAAATGTTGTGTACCCCAAATAAATGTATTGCAATAAATTTCATTGTTCATAATTATCCGTCATGATTTATCAATCATCTCATAGAAAATTTTTAGTTTAAACTGCATCAGATTTCAAATATTCTTTGAGAAAGTTCTAGATTAACAAATGATCATTTACAAAAATCATTATAGAAGTAAAATCAAGATGTATATAACTAAAATTAAAATATTTTTTAATTAAATGAAATTTGTATAGTTAGGAAATCTTTGTCAGAATTGAATTGATTAGATGAATTAATTATGTATTTTTGTATATGAAAATAAAGTTTTTGGATTTTTACTAGTTTTACATAATAAATACTATACATATAATTAATTTCCATTATGTATGTTTATGTATTTATTAATTACTTTAAAACATACAATTTAATTACTTTTTTTATGTTATCATTTTTGGCCAAAAAGTAGGAAGGTCACCTAAATTTAGTTTTGTTTTGGTCTTAAAAACCTATTTCAGTCTATCCTCAGTATTAAAAAAAGTCATTAAAATCTTTAATTTTCTTCGCATAATGCAACATAGTATAGCAAAAAAGTTTTTTAGCAGTACGATGGTTCAATCAATTTCTCAACTTAAATTGGATGAAAGCAAAAAATGAAGATTTATTTTCAAGTCCTACATATCAGGATAGTATAAAAGCATTTTGACATACCCATAGATTTTTTAGAACACAAACCTTTTAAAACCAGCATTGAAATATTCATGCTAGTTGAAAAATATAAAAAAATACAATATTGAGAAACACCGAAAAAACTGGCGATAAATATATATTCAATAAATATAAAAACTTTGTTAAATCACCATAAAAGAAAAATTATACAGGACGCGTTTCGAGCTGCAAAATTACCGCTCGTCTTCAGCTGTTCCAAACACGTGTCACAACGGACAGAGTGGAAATAACAGTGAAATAAAGAGGGAGGAGATTACTCAGAGTGCGACAGGTGGCGCTGCTTGTCAGAGCCAAAGGGAAAGAGAAAAGTAAAGATAAACTCAAAGAAGGAGGGAGGAGATTACAAAGAGTGCCCCAGGTGGCGCTGGCTAAAAAACCAGGTGGCAGAGAAAAACTAATGAAAGATAAAGAAAACAATTGAAAAATAAATAAAATAAAAAATAAAATAAAATAAAAATAAATAAATAAAAATGTGAAAAATTATGGAAGTTATACCCATGAAAAAAGTGATATTTAGATAGATATTTTTAACTGGGGGGGGGGGGGGATGATTTTGGGTTCTAGAGGTCATGATCAGAATAGTTCTGCAGGAATTTTCTGAAAATGCAGCACAGGGGAGAGTAATAGTTATTTCCAACAAAATCTAATTAACTCTAATTCTCAAATTGTAATTATGATAAAAATTTTATGAAGTTGTTTTATTTAAAATTTGTTCTCTTTGACTTTCAATTTTATTTATTTTTCATTTTATGTGCTTATTAAAGACCTGGGTATATCATTAAGTTCTACTAGTATCTACAAGTATATATCTACATTATGTGTGGCTACTACATGATGTTTGTTCTCAAAATATGAATCTTCGAAAACAACTGTTTGATCGCAAACAAACTACGCATGACAGAGGAAAACTAAGAACAGTTCTGTAATTAGAAATTTTATTAATGCCCTTAATAAAAAAATTTTATTAAGGGCAGTCATTGGTTTTTAATAATCTGATATCATGCAGACTAGTACAACTTTTACTTACTGTATTTTTTATTTAAGAGTTTTAATTTTATCATATTTTGTATATAATTTTCTTAGATAATGCACCTATTTGTGGAATTTTTTCTATTATTTCTTTTTTATTTATAATTTATTGAAACTTTATAGATATCAACTATTTATAGATTGCAATTTGTCAGGAATCTCTCCCTTTTTCCTTAGCTTTTCACGTCTATCACTTCAAAAATTCATTATTGGCATTCTTATTTATTCCAGTCGGATTCCCCCTTTTTTAGCCACATTAAATATATATATATTTATGCAAGTTAAAACCTTATCAAACTTTTAAATGTAAATATGTATGATATTTATGCTAATAAAAGAAATATGAACATTATCTAGTGTTTCCTGTTACTCAAGAAAGTCAATAAAATTAAATTTATTTTTTTAAGTAAGAATCTCTGAACTGCCCATTAAATTTTTTTTATCAGTCATCAAAACACACTTTGAGGTGCCTTTCTATGCAATTAGATGAAAATTGAAGGGGGTTCATTGGGAGAAAATAACCATTGAAGTTGCACCCTTTTTTTAATTTAAAAAAATGACAAAAAGTCCTTTTCTGACAGCATTTTTATGGAATTATCTTCACAAAAAATGGTTTAAATGAAAGATTACTTTATTCTGAACGGTTTAGCCAGCCAAAAAAAAAATTGAAAGCTCTAGCTTAAACCTGAAAGAAGTTATGGACTCTTATGTTGTCACATGTGCTATTCAAAATGGCGGCAAATCGGCCATCTCAGGAGCTATTTAAAAGCTCGTAACTCACAAACCATTTGATCAAATTTCAATATAATTAATATTTTTGGAATCAGCATTTGAAATTCTACAAATTCATTGAATTTTTATCGAAATTGGCGATTGTGGATGTCATTTTTGAAAAAATCTGGGTGATTTGACATAGAATGACCCATAAAGCCTTCTTTTATTTGCAGAAACAATCATTAGCGGAAGAACTGACAAATTTGCTTTTTCTTTAATTTTGAAGATATTAGGTATTTCAATGTAAATTTCTTTTTAATACTATTTTTTTTCATAACTCTGATTATTATGAAGGTAATATCTTACAATTTTTTTCTTAAATTTAAAAAGCACATTTATTAATGTTCTATAAAATAAATTGACATTTTGCAACTGTTGAAAATCTAATATGGCATAAGAAGAAATGATACTTTAATACTGGGGAAAAATAATACATTTGCATATTTGAAAAAAATTTTTATTAAGTTTATTTATTTATTAAGTTTCAAACTAATATGAAACTGTATTATTCATTACTTTTTGCAGCAATAGCTACGGAAATCGGTAAGGAGGATTAAGTGGTACAGCTTTTATGAAGTTATTTATTAAACAAATATTTTATTTTATTTGGATTTAAAAAATCCTGTTAATCCTGTTAATCTTCCCTGTTTTGAATTTTTTCCCCTTTACTCTCAACAACTTTTTGTGATCATCTACATGGAAACAGTAATCAGTTATATGAGTGCATCAGTTATATGCTGACATGGCACCTAAAAAATTTGCAGATGAAAATACAGGACCTTCATACCAAGTTTGCAAGTCTCCCAAATATATATTACACCTTATCCCAACAAAACAGCTTCAACCACAAATGGTGAAAACGTAAAGTAAAATCTTTAACATTGATAGATAAACTTGACAAAAGAAAAAAAAAAAGCTTAATGAATAATTTAAATATGAAAGACGAAGAACATTGAAATTGCAGCGCAAAATGGCTCTTTACATCAAAAATGTTATGAAAAATATTGAATTTTCAAGCAGTAAAGAAGTAGAATTTTTATTAGATACATCTGATAATGATGATGCTGATTTATATACAGTAGACTCCCTCAAATCTGCACAGCTTGGGAGTAGAATTTGGGCAGATTTTAGAACCTTACAGATTTCTGGTCATTGTTTTATTTACATTTTTTAAACAGTAATTTGTAGGTAATGAAATCAAAATTATAAAATGAATGCTTGCAAATACAGTAAAATATTAAAATAATCAAGCAATAAGCGAAAGTCACAAAGATAATTTTAAATATGATTAAATTATTAAAAATAAAGGTAAATAAATAATGCATAATCAATAAAAATGAAATAAAATTTCCTTGAATTATTCAATAAAACTTTCCTCATAAATGTATCCAGCTATTAATTCACATGAAAATCATACATGAAAAACATTTTATTTAAGGTTTAGCCAGCCTTAAAAAGAAAAAAAAGCTTATTATTACATGTAGATACATTTGACAAAACGATTGGGATTCCCAGTGATATCAACAATATCTTGAATTTTTTAGAAATAAATTTATACTTCATGAAAAATATGAGTTCAGTCATATTATTAAGAATTGCATATCAAAATACAGGGTGTCCAGCAAATAACACCCTGATTTCAAAATTAAATTTCTCAAAAACTAAGATCGGTACAATTATGCGATAAACAGTTTGTTTATTAGGTAAGCTGTAAAAATGTTATACAAAAGTTTCGAGCAGTAAATATTTTGAAAAGATTGTGTTCTGACTGCAAAGAATACAGGAGTTGACATTTTTCTTGCTTTAGATTGTTTGTAGAGAATGAGTTTTTCAGTGTACAGTGCCATATTTAACGATTTTTCGAACTTAATTTTTGAAATTTCTAAACTTTTTTTCCAAAAATCATTAAAATATGGCACTGTACGCCAAAAATTTTGTTCTCTGCAAAAAAAAAAAAAAAAAAAAACAGGAAAAATGTTTAATTAGGCATTGTTTTAATTAGAACACAATCTTTTTAAAATATTCACTGTTCGAAACTTCTATATAAGATTTTTACAACTTACCTAATAAACAAACCGTTTACTGCATTATTTTCTAGATCTTCGTTTTTGAGAAATTTAATTTTGAAATCAGGGTGTTATTTGCTGGACACACCGTACATTCAGAATGATTGTCCCTACATCTAAACTGAAGAGTTTCATTGTTTACATTGGCAATGATATGCCGATTTTATGCATTTGCAGATTTTATAGTTGTGGATTTAAGGGAGTACTATAATTTAATTAGTGCTAATTCATGGATTATGTTGTTTTCTGCCAAAAAGACTATTTGCCATTATGTAGGTTACATCGAAATGCAGTGTGATGATAGATGGTTAGTTCACTTTACCCATCGAGTGAAAGGGTAGAAGTTTAAATGACCTGAAATGGAAGATGTTTCTAAAATTGATGAAGGGCAAACTGAAAACACATAAAATCTACCTGAAATTAGCAATCAACATGATAGAATTATTAGTTTTTCTTTTAAAGAAAGCTTAAATGTGCTAAATTGATGGTAAACTGATTGTAAATCAGCAATGTTCACTTTATTTTTTTCCTATAGTTCTCTATGTAGTTTTTATTATTTTATTGTTTTATATATAAACGTTTCTGAAAAAAAAATGTCAATTTCATTTTAATTTTACTAAAATATTTCAAGAATTATCATTAAAAAAATTGTGACAAATTGAATTGTCGGTATTTTTTTTTTCAATTTACATAACAATGTATTACATCTCCCTAGCAAGTGTCCTCCCCAGTAATAGTGAGATTTGACACAATAATGACCCTTCAAACTAATTGGGATACATTTTTTTTAATGATTATTTCTTAAATTCGCAATATTTTTAATAAAAAAATAAAAGATCATCATGTTGGTTCTATACTTAGTAAACAAGTGATAATTCACATATTAAATATTAAAAAATTTCAAGCGTAATTAATTAAATAAAAGGTCAGTTTATAAGAAAACACAAAAAATTTCATTAGATTCATTTTGAAACATGATTATTCAAACGGTAAATTAATTATAACAGATGTAATTTTTTCCACTTACTTTTTAAACCCCAATATTAACAAAATTTTCTGGACCTTCTGCTGCACTTACCAAAAGAGGACACTGACTATACTTGGGAAATGAAGAAGTTGCTAGTTCAGTATATACTGTGAATGTTATACTTCGTGACAAGAAAAAGTGTGTTGACTATTTCAATAAAATCTCCCTCGGTATCTGTTTTTTCCTCAAAATTTTAAAGTTGACTAAACATTGACTAAATGCAACTGATTTAAGTTAAATTTGTCACTATTATAATATGTACATATTAAATTTATATAAAAATCTATTTATTTGCTTTGGCAAAATTTTGGCACTAATAAACATGCCTTGTACAAAATTTGAAAACCTATTAAAGGTAAGGTCTCCCTGCATCTCCCCAATTTCCAGTCAGTTAAGAGATAACATTGAAATGGTGGTTTTCAATCTGCAATATACATTTTTTAAACCTTTTAAAATACAAAAACAATTTGTGTAGATTTAAACTTATCAGAGAATTTTACCTGAAATACAATCCAAATATGACAATAAATTATTAAATCAAAATAAAATAAATGAAAAGATGTTTACTTAAGTGCAGAGATTAAGGATCGATCAAAACAGGTTTTTAAGGCCCATGTCCTCGCTCGAGGAAACACTTGCGAGCTAATGCTATTCCTATGGGGAAGCATTTTTCTGATAACTCTTTCACACTCTGACATTTTTGAATAAATTTTTTTGCATTGGATAGCTGATGTGCATGCCGACAGCACACCTTTTTTACTTTTTCGATTTTATTTGCAGCTATTTATTACAAAGTTAGTTTCACTATCAAAACCGGTTTTGAAACTGAAAGTGCTTTTTAAAAAAATATCTGCAACCAAAATCGGAAAAGTAAAAAAGGTGCGCTGTCGGCATGCACCTCAGCTATCCAATGCAAAAAAAATTATTCAAAAATGTCAAAATGCGAAAGAGTTATTAGAAAAATGCTTCCCCATAGAAATAGCATTAGCTTGTGAGCATTTTCTCGAGCGAGGACAGGGGCCTTAAGGCCGAAACTGAAATGAAAATTTCGGTGATCTTTTTATTTTTAGCCAAAAACGTAAATGAATATGTCAAAAAATGTTAAAAGAGGGCATACATAAGTATGCATAATTATTAATTATACATATTTCTTAAATATACAAAATTATTAATTAAATGCATTTATTAATTATGCAATTATTAATTAATTATACATATTTATTAAATATATCTATTATTAATTAATTATGCATGTGACCCACATTGGCTCGCTATGTCTTAAGCCCATAACTTTATTTTCATAAAATAAAACGTAATTAATTCAACTATGACACAGAAATATTTTCTATTACACTAATTTAATTTAATTTTTATAAAAATATTCATTTATTTAGTGTTAGGCATGCACAACTCGATTTATCTTGTATAATGATTTTTGTAAATGATCTTCTGTTGTGCTTGAACCCTTCTCACAGAGCATTCAAAATTTTTCTGCGGTTTCAAAGTAAAAATTTGCTATTACTAGTTTGTTAAGTCTGCACCTTTTAATGAATACATAAAAATGATTAATCACATATGTATTACTTGCTTTAGAAATTGCACTTGTGTCTTGAGTCAATAATGACTGATAAATTATAAACAATGAAATTCATAGCAATAAATAGTCTCACTTCAGCCAATACAGCTCAAATCAATGAGTAATGTTGAAAATGTTTGAAGGAAGGAACAAGATTTCCAAAATACAGATAGTTTCAGTCAGGCCGAAATGTCAGCAGCATTTTTGCCAAAAACAAACTTTTGGCAAAATTTTGTTTTTTGGTCGCTTTTTTAAAATGGATGAGGTGTAAAAACTTTAAAAGTCTTTTCATATGTCACACAACAAAATTGGCAAACCTACATAAGGCATGTAATAAAGGAAGTAGGTGGGGCTTGTTGCGCTCAAGCCATATGGTAGCCCCCCCCCCCCCACCTAGTTGAACTTGTAATAAAGGAAGAAGAAAAAATGCAGGAAATGGATAACCTCAGTGAAAATACTGTAGAAAACCTTTGTATTGAAATCAACAGTGACAGTGATTCTAGCAAGGATGAAAACACTTACTGTTAAGAATATGTGAAATTATTTAACATTTTATATGTATGTATTTGTTTAATAAATTTGTTGTGTGTTCTTTCATTCTTGTAATTTTTAATCATTTTCACTTTAGATTTGTTTTCCTTTCTATATTCAATACTTTTAAAACACATCTTATAAGTGGATTTCAAAAAAATTTCATCTCTATTGAAAATAAAATTACTCTTCAATTGTCCTTTTTTCTTTTTCGATCTTTCGTTTTTAAAATGCCAGTTAGAAATTTATTTTTGAACATTTAATTTATTTTATATGTAAAATTTTTAAATTGCTTTTTACATTGGTATGTTTCAAAAAATGTCTTGTGCAGATGTTTTGGTTAAATAAAATTATTAATTTAGCGTACGTCATTTTTATAGTTTCCATTTTAAAAATTGTTGTGAAGGTTGCAGACCACAAGCATATTCATTCTAAAGACTTTCTTTTCCCTAGATTTCATCCTGCTGGAACCTGCCATGGTATAATTTGTTCACCTTTAAATTTGTTTTCCTCTTTACATTCAATATTATTCAATGTATCTTTAATGGGATTTTAGAAGGGAGGGATGGCCTTCTCTACGAAAATGAAATTACTGTTCTTTTCTTCTTTTCTTTCTGTTTTATTCTTTATTTTATTTATCTTTTTAATAGTTATCTTTTTAAAATTATTTATCTTTTTTGCTAGTAGAAATTCATTTTTGAATATTTAAATTTTTTTGTACGTTAAATTTTAAAGTTGCTTTTTATATTGGCTTGCTTTAAAAAATTTCTTGCATGAATGTTTTGATTAAATATAAAATAATTTGTTTATCTTATATCCCATTTATAGTCTCTTTCTTAAAAAAGTGATCAAGGCTGCAAACCACATCATATCCATTCTAAAATCTTTCCCTGCACTGCATTATGTACTGCTGGCACATATTCAACGAATTGCTATCTATGGTTATGGGCAATATTAGGAAAAAAGCCTCATAATTATGCTAATATATTGCAAAAGTTTAGCATGAATATGGGACTGAATTACAAACAAAGGAAAAGTATTGATAGATAAAAATAATCTTAAAAGTTCATTTTGCACATTTTTATAATGTATATGTGCAATAATTTGATAATGCTTTAATTATTTGGATTCTTTATATAAGTTGGATTATAAACGTCTTTTTTTTATCTATCACAATTTTCATTGAGTATCTGACTCTGCATGTTTAAATATGTTATGACATAAATTTGTAACGTAATGTTGATAATTGAGGTATTCCAGTGATTTTCATTTTTGCTGATAAAGCTAAAAGTTTTTGTCATCCTAATTTAAAATTATGAAAAGACTTCATACAAAATACAAATATGAATTTATGTGTTTTTTTCCAAATTGCACATGAAGTAATGTTAGGTAATTGTTACACATTGCATACAAATCATTTTAAACATGATTATTAAAAACACATTTATTAAAGAAAAAATTAAGACTGCTTTACAAAATAATAAAATATTATAGGTAATGTTAGATTATAACAATATGTTTATTTTCAACTTTCAAAATAATTTAATTCTAAATATTAATCATTCATTTAAATCAAAAATATTTAAATGTTTACAATTCCATTAAAAAATATTGAAATCTAAATGGAACATAATTTGGAAAGTTTCTACATGTATTCCAAAAAATGAATTATGTATACACGTTAATGAATTACATATAAAAATTTAATTTTCATATATATTTTTTAAATAGACCCGCCATGGAGTTGAAACATAAAAAAATTCACCATTTTTTATGAAACTTTGCAACTGGAAGTATGGGTCTAGGGGTAATATTTAAGGAGATAGCCTATTGTTCTGATATTTATGACTCACCCTGTATACAACTTTAGTATGAAATGTTCTTGAATTATTTTGCATAGGTTTTTTTTATATCTGGTACAATTTTTGACAATTGTAAGCGAATGTCTGGTTTTGTGTTTAATTGGTTTCTGTATTTTGTTTTTATACTTGTGTAAGAAAAGAATCCACCTTCACACAGATATGTCGTTGAAAATGGGAATGAAATTAATTTTGTTCTGTCTGACAAGATTTTAAATTTATCTGTCAAATGACACTAAAATTCAGAGATACGGTTCCTTTGAAAAGAGATTATGAGATCGCTTTGAGATGTTACAATTAGAGTTTCGTATTACTCAGAGCTTAAGTTGCGTAGTTTTGTTTTTACACTGAATGGAAATTGTACCCATTTAAAATTGTCCATCATCTTATTTTGAACAGCTGGAAAGTAATGCTCAAACGAATCTATCAGAGCTTCGAGATGATCCTAAATACTTTTCTGAAATTTTTTTTAATTTGATGTTATGGTCATTTAAAGACATTTTAGTAAGAGGAAAGCAACTTATATCAGCGTTTTCTACTCATTCAGACCAGAAGGAATGTTTTTTCTTAAATGCCGACACTTTGTAGTTTTGGAGCAACAACAGTAACACAACGATAAATTCATTTCGTTCATTTTACTAAAATTATCTACCAAATATGCCTATTTACATGACCAATCTTCAACAATGTTCCCAATTGAGGGTGGTGATCTGTCAAAGTCTTCAACCTCTGTACCAAGCTCCAGCAAAAGTGTCAACGCTTTACCTGGGGATAACCATCTTACTTCAGTATGCAGCAGCAGGGACTAATGCAGGCTTCCCATATCTTCGCAAATTAGTTTGAAAAGTCTACTATTAAGTGGTCTTGATTTTATAAAGTTTATTATTTTTATGGCATCATTCAGAACTGTCATAAATTCAAGAGCTATCAGAAGCAGAGGTAGCAAAAAAGATTTAAGTACAAACATATGAATAGGCAGAGCTCTAAAAAACAAAACTGCTCTCCCTTTTATTCGACAAGCAGAGTTAACACAGGCTTTTTCTGTTTCGATACACGTTGTTCATTCGATTCAGAATACTGTTTCATTTTCATATAGCTTATTTTAAATCAATCTTTTTAAATAGAAACTTACAGAAACGCAAACCAAAAATATTACACAGAAAGTAGATACATCAATAATGCAAATGATTAAATACCCTGATGTGTACTATTGTATTTTTCAACTCAGTTTTAGTATATATATTTATTTTTGAAGCACACAAATTCGTACGTACTTTTGAAAATCTCTCACTTGCAATATGCTAATTTCTTTTATGTTTTGTATATTTTCCTTGAACGCTGCGGAGCCCCAAGGGTTCCGCGGAGCACACTTTGGGAACCTCTGCTTTAAAGAAATGTGGAAGAACGAGAAATTCATCAAAGAATCACAAGAATGAAATGCAAATTTTTTCAAAGGATTGCGAAAAAATGGAAATTCGTGAAAAAGATTGCAGAAAGAAAAGTGACTTTCATCAAATAATCACAGAAATAACACAAATTTTTTCAAAGCATTGTTTGAAAAGCACATACTTCATAAAAGAATCACGAAAAAGTGCAAAATTCTGTCAAAGGATCATGATAAAAACATGAATTTTGCCGAAGGATCATGGAAAAAAGTTAATTTTGTCAAATGATTGGAGAAAAAAACACGAACTTTGTCAGAGGATTATGAAAATAAAAACAAATTTTGATAAAGGATTTTGGAAAAAAAGACATAACACATGAAAAAAATGCAAGAAGACAAATTTCATCAAAGAATCGCAGAAACAATGCAAATTTTGTAAAAGCAAAAAAATAGCAAATTTTATTGAACATAGTGAAACAATTCAGTTTTAGTCAAATAATGGCAGAAAAAATGTGAATTACATTGAAGAATTGCAAATTTTGTTAAATATTGTAAAATAATGCGAAATCTTTTTTGTCAAAGGATCGCAAAACAAATTTTGTCCAAAAAAAAAAAAAAAAAAAACCCACAAAAATTTACTAAAGGATCACAGTAAATAGCAAATTTTGACAAATAACTTGGGGGGGGGGGGGAAGCAAAAATTTTTCAATTATGTCACAAGGAAAAAAAAAAAAAAAAAAACATGCAAATCTTGTTGATTAATTTTGTTCAAGTACTGTGGTAAAACACAAATTTTGTCAATCGATACAATAGCGAAAAAAATATTAATATCATCAAAAAGTAGCACAAGAAACACATCATTAGCATTGGGAAAAGAATTTTCTTCCTACCCTCTCTGTTGTAAACTTTCAGAAAATTTGCTGTGAATTTAAGATTTTTTTTTTTTTTTTAACTCAATATCATGTGTGATTTTGTGATTATAAATTGAAATTTTTTTTTAATTCGTCACGCAAAGGAAATACTTTTCAGGCTCCTACGAGTCATGGAAATTTGGAAGTTCAGAGAAAAAGTCAGGGAAAAAAATCAAGGAATTTTTTATACACTTTTTCCATCAGAATAACAATTATCATAATAAATTTTAAATAAATGAGAAAAATTTTGAATTAATTATTCATCCAAATTGAAATTTATGCATAAACTTTTTAACATAAATTTAATACATAAAATTTATGCAAATTATAAGACAATAAATAGACAAATATTAATAATATTGAAAATTTGAAATTCACACGGCACATACTTTTTTGGCATACATCTAGATTAAAGCTGTTCATAGTGTGCAATTTTACAACAACTTGATTTTAAGAAAAGGAGAAAACCTGAAAAAAAATCAGGGAATTTTTATCATGGGGTTAGAACTTGTTAATGTTAACACCAATGTTAATCTCTTGAATTGACTACTGTTTTTTCGAATGTAAAAGTGTCTAAAAATTCTCAAAAACCCAATCCTTTTTAAGCTCCTCTGCAGAATAAATTTAAATCACCTACTAAAGTTTTGAAATGTTTGGACAATTATTGTTTACAAAATAAAATGTGAAAGTTTCAATGAAAGAAGAATCTCATTGAGGTCCATGGAAATATTTCCTGAAAATGCATTTTTAACTGTTTTATACATTTTTTTGCTTAACAAAATTTGACTGTATTTCTCATACATTGATTGAGCAGAGATATTTAAAAGTAACATGCTGTTTGTATAAAAATGTATTTCGAGAGTATTTTTAAAATACAAAATACTTGAAAAAAATCACTTCAAAATACATATTACCAAAGTACTTTCACTTAGTTTAAAATACAAAATACAAATGTATTTTGAAAATGTATTTCAAATACATGTATTTTCGAGACTGCCCAACTGTGCTTTGGAGAAAATTTGCAATATTTTCCCCTAGATAATTTAACAAAATTCATTATATTTTATGCTTAATCTTTTTACAAAATTCTCATTTTCTTTCTGACCTATTTACGATGTTAGAGATATTATAATAAATGACCAATTGAAGGTAATGGCCATGTAACTACATGTAACTGCCATAATAACATGCTAAAGGGAGTTAAAACAATGACAAATATTTAAGGGGGAAATTTTCATTTCCAAGTTATTTTAAGATTATTAGATTAAAAAACTACTTACTTCATCATCCACAATTGCTTTTTCCTTTTTTTCAGCTTTATTCATCAAACCTTTATTCACCTAAAAATTACAGACGAAAATAATAAAGCACAGGGAGTTATTAAGTAGGAGTCAAATTGTAAACTCATGTAACTCAAAATGTAAAATGTAACTCTAAATGTAAATAATGTCTTTAAATGTAACTCAAAATTGTCTTTTTTTATTGAAATACTTTCATGAATTATGTGCTTAATATGATCCTAGAGTTTTTTTTTCAACATTTTTTTTTTTTTTTTTAATTGAGCTTGGTTCCAATTATTTTTAACCCAGAGCAGAAAATTTTGAAATATATATTTTTTGTTAGTTTTTTTTAAAATTATTTGTAAAAGGAGCTTGGTTCGAATTATTTTTAACCAAGGGCAGTAATTTTTCTTTTCTTTAATTTTTGCGATTATTTAACGATTTTCGCAATTTTTTCACACGGTCCTAATTCACATTTTTTATCAAGACTCTTTGTTGAAATCTACACTTTTTATTGCAAACTTTTGACAACATTTGCATTTTTTATTGAAATTCTTTCATGAATTATGTGCTTTTTTACCACGATCCTTTGATAAAATTAGTGTCTTCTTTCAGCAATTCTTTCTTCAGATGAAATTTGCATTTTCTTTCCATGATCTTTTGAAAAAATTTGCATTTTCTTTCCATAATATTTTGATGAAATTCATGTTTTTACTGTGATCGTTTGACAAAATTTATTTTCTTCTGCCACCAATTGATGAGATTGATTTTTTTATGCAGACATTTGTTAAAATTTGTTATAGTTTATGCAACTAACTGGAAAATTTGCAATAGTTTTACACAACCAATTGGCAAATCTGCAATATCTTTTCACAAACAATTTTCAAAATGCATTAACATAAACAACTCAAAATTCCTCTTTATATATTTTCCAAGCTGTATAAAACCTGTGGGAAATTTATAAATTCCATACATATACCCTCACCCTTCTATTTTTACATATCTATACAAAATTCCAATAATAAGCATCACTTAAAATTATTTGAATTTCCTGTCTGCTAATGATGTGCTTACTTTTGTTACTTAACGGTACTGGTCTCCAATACATTTGGGCAAAATTTGCAATATTTTCCCCTGAATAATTTAACAAAATTCATGATATTTCATGCATAATCTTTTGACAAAATTCACAATTTCTTTCTGAGCTCTTTTTGAAGTTTGAGATATTATACTTAATGACCAATTGAAGGTAATGGGCATGTAACTACATATAACTGCCATAATAACATGCTAAAGAGAATTAAAACAATGACAAATATTTAAGGGTGTATTTCGATTCAAACTGCCTATTTTCCGATTTATTTTTGAACTTATTATTGCTCTCAAATACACCAAACTTTCAAAATCTCTTATTTGGAAAGTACACAAGGTGCCATAATTGTCGATTCTTTGATAAATGCAGAAAATATTGCAAAAAAAGCAACCAAAAACGGCATTTCGAACCGATTTTTCCCAAGCGGGAGATTTGAAAACGAAAAAAGGGGTCATACTGAGAAGATAATTGTCTATAACTCAAATTCTAATGAATTGAGCGTAAAAAAACATCACTCGGCACCTCATACGTCCCTTCAAGAATCCTCTCGGCAAATTTAATGTTTCTATGTTTAAAAATGTGTGTGAAATTGTATCGGAAAATTTCGAGCTATTGAAGATGGAAAAGCGTTCTTTCGAATACACCCTTAAGGAGAAAAAATTTCATTTCCAAGTAATTTTAAGATTATTAGATTAAAAAACTACTTACATTAACGTCCATGATTCCTTTTTCCTTTTTTTCTTCTTTTTTCATTAAATCTTTATCAACCTAAAAATCACAGATGAAAATAATAAAGCTCAGGAAGTTATTAAGTAGGAGTACTACATGTAACTCAAAATTGTCTTTTTTTATTGAAATCCTTTCACGAATAATGTGCTTTTTTACCATGATCTGAGAGGGTTTTTTTTTTTTTTTTTCAACATTTTTTTTTTTTTTAATTGAGCTTGGTTGCAATTATTTTTAACACTGGGCAGATTTTTTTTTTTTTTTTTTTTTTTTTTTTTTTAATTTGTAAAAGGAGTTTGGTTCGAATTATTTTTAACCAAGGGCAGTAATTTTTTTTTATTTAATTTTTGCAATTAGTTTACGATATTCACAATTTTTTTACACAGTCCTAATTCACATTTTTTATCGACACTTTGTTGAAATCTATACATTTTATCGCAAACTTTTGACAAAATTCGCATTTTTTATTGAAATTCTTTCATGAAGTATGTGCTTTTTTACCATGATCCTTTGATAAAATTAGTATTTCCTTTCAGCAATTCTTTCTTCAGATGAAATTTGCATTTTCTTTCCATAATATTTTGATGAAATTCATGTTTTTACCGTGATCCTTTGACAAAATTTATTTTCTTCTGCCACCAATTGATGAAAATTATATTTTTATGCAGACATTTGTTGAAACTTGTTATAGTTTATGTGACTAATTGGGAAATTTGCAATAGTTTTGCACAACCTGTTGGCAAATCTGCAATATCTTTTCACAAACAATTATCAAAATTCATTAACATAAACTACTGAAAGCCCCTCTTTATATATTTTGCAAGCTGTATGAAACCTGTGGGAAATTTATAAATTCCAAACATATCCCTCTCCCTCCTAATTTTACCTATCTATACAAAGGTTCCAATAATAAGCACTACTTAAAATTATTAGAATTTCCAGGCAACTAACAGTGGGCTTACTTTTGGCACTTTACGATACTGGTCTCCAATACTTTTGGTCAATTTTTGCAATATTTTTCGCTAGATAATTTAACAAAATTCATGATATTTTATGCGTAATCTTCTTACAAAATTCTCAATTTCTTTCTGAGGTCTTTTTGAAGTTAGAGGTAATATAATTAATGACCAATTGAAGATAATGGCCATGTAACTACACATAACTGCCATAATAACATGCTAAAGGGAGTTAAAAAATGACAAAGATTTAAGGGAAAAAAATTCATTTCTAAGTTATTTTATGAGTATTAGCTTAAAAAACTATTTACTTTATCATCCATTATTCCTTTTTTCATCAATTCTTTATTAACCTATAGGGTAACATCCCCAGTAACTGGCACATTAAGGATTTGACTTTAAAATTACTTTTATTTTCATTACCAAGAAATAAAATATTTACTTGCAAATATTTTTACATCAAAGAGTGCATACATGTGCATCTATTTTGCCCACTAAGCAAAAATATTTGAAAAAGTATTTTTATAAAAATATATTTAAAAAAAATTGCTGTAATCACCAGTAATTGGCACTTAGACTTTTACACAATTAAAGTAACCCTTTTCAACTAAACAAAACTGTTGTCAATTAAAATTTTAAATATACTATAAATCAGATAATAATAAATTGCAATGCATGCCTTTCTTAAGCCAGAGAAGAAGCATTTGCAACAAAAATAGCTAATCTGATACAAGCCATAATTGTTTCTCTTTCCTAGGCACCATTGTCAATTAGTAGCATAAATCAAAGTTATAATCTGTAAAGTAAATGAGCATATAACTGGTATATGGTCTTGCATTTTTAAAAGACTGGATATAAATCTTATTTTAGGATATTTTTGTGGGATGTGCCAATAACTTAAAACTCATGCCATGTGTCAATAACTCATGTGTAACTCAAAATTCTCTTTTTTTTATTGAAATAATTTCATGAATTATGCGCTTTTTTACCAGGATCCTAGAGTTATTTTTTTCTCAATATTTTTTTTAATTGAGCTTGGTTCCAATTATTTTTAATCCAGGGCAAAAAAAATTTGGATTTTTTAATTTTTTACACTGAAAATTTTTATGCAACTTTTAGAGATTCTTTTATTTATTTATTTATTCATTTATTAAATTTGTAAAAGGAGCTTGATTCCAATTCTTTTTTACCAAGAGCAGTAAATTTTTATTTTATTTATTTATTTATTTATTCATTCATTTTTCAGTCATCTCATGATATTTACAATTTTCTCACACAGTCCTAATTAACATTTTTATCAAGACTCTTTGTATAAATCTACACTTTTTATTGCAAACTTTTGACAAAAATTGCATTTTTTATTAAAATTCTTTCATGAATTATGTGCTTTGTAACTATAATCCTTTGATAAAATTAGTATTTTCTTTCAGCAATCTTCAGAAGAAATTTTCATTTTCTTTCTGTAATATTTTGATGAAATTCATGTTTTTACCATAATCTTTTAACAAAATTTATTTTCTTCTTTGATCAATTTACGAAATTGATTTTTTTATGCAGACATTTGTTGAAATTTGTTATAGTTTATGAAACTAATTGGAAAATTTGCAATAGTTTTGCACAACCTATTGGCAAAATCTGCAATATCTGTTCACAACCAATTAACAAAATTCATTACCATAAAAGAACTCAAAGTAAGCCCCGTTCTTATAGATTTTGCAAACTGTATTCGGCTGGGAAATTGATAAAATCCAAATATATCTCCCCACGCTTTTAACTACTTACACAAAAGTTCCAATAATATGCATCACTTAAAATTATTAGAATTTCCTGGCTGCTAAAGGAGGGCTTACCTTCGGTACTTTGTGGCATCAAAATTAGCAATATTTTTACAAAATTCTCAATTTCTTTCTAAACTCTTTGTTAATTTAGAAATATTATAATTAATGACCAATTGAAGATAGAGGGAATAGTATGCATAACTTATATAATAGCATGCTAAATGGAGTTAAAGCAGTGACAGATATTTAAGGGGGGGGAGGGATCCACTTCCAAGTTATTTTATGAGTATTAGATTAAAAAACTACTTACATTAATGTCCATGATTCCCTTTTCCTTTTTTTCTTCCTCTCTACACTCTTCTTTATTAACCTAACAATTACAGACGAAAATAATAAAGCAGGGGAAGTTATAAATTGGCAATGGCTACATGCAACTCTCATAATAAATACTATACAAGCATCACATAAAAAATTCAAACAAAGAAAACATAATTATTTCCAATAGTTATTTTATCAGTTATAAATAGTTACCACATTAGGATTCTCATTCATTTCTTCTGTAGACTAAAAATTACAGACAAAAACAAAAAAGCAGTGGGAGTTACTAAGTGGGAATGCCACTTTACAATAAGTAAATCCTATATTATTACATAAGCATTGCATGCTAAAGAGAGAACTAAAGCAATATTTGAAGAAGAAAAAATACTTCCAATATTCATTTTATAAGTAAGATTTTAAAAGTATACTGAAAATGTGTATAGTGAACAAACACTGTTTACTTTTTACCAGATTATGATAATTATATGTAACTATAAATTATCGTCTATAGTTTGCTTTGCTTTTAAAAAACTTAATTTATAACATGTATTATACATATGTACACTACTGGCCATTAAAATTGCTACACCAGGAAGAAATGCAATAACAAAATGATATTTATTGGGCAAATATATTATGATAGAAATAACAAGTGATTAAATTTTCAAGAAATTTGGGTGCATAGATCCTGAGAAATCAATACCCAGAACAACCACTTTGGGCAGTTATAAAAGCATTTATATGCCTGGGCATTGAATCAGAGATTGGATGACATGTACAAGTACAGATGCCCATGCAGCTTCAACATGATGCCACAGTTAATCAACCGTAGTGACTGACATATGGTTATGAGCCAGTCCCTCAGCGACCATTAATCAGACATTTTCTATTGGTGAGAGATCTGGGAAACATGCTGGCCAGGGCAACAGCCAAACTTTCTCCGTATCAAAGAAGCGTCCATAGAATTCTGAAAACATGCAGTCAGGCATTATCAAGCTGAAACATAGAGTTTCGCATATCTCGAATAAAGGGTAGAGCCACGGATCGTAAAATATCAGAAATGTAACGTGCACTGTTCAAAGTGCTGTCAATGCAAACAAGATATGACCGAGACGTGTATCCAATCACCCTCATACTATCACGTAAGGTGATGGGCTATTATGACGATGACGAATGCATGCTGCCAATGTTCGTTCATCACTATGCCACCAAACACGAATGCGAACATCATGCTGTTGTAAATAGAACCTGGATTCATCTGAAAAAATGACTCATCTCCATTTGTGCACCCAGGTTCGCGCTTGATCACACCATTGAAGGCGCTCCTGTCTATGACGCAGCGTCAAGGGAAGTCGCAGCCATAGTCTCTGAGCTGAGAGTCCATGCTATTGCAAACGTCGTCGAACTGTTCGTGCAGACACTTTTTGTCTTGCAAATGACTTTATTTCTTGACTCAGGGCTTGTGACGTAGTTGCACGATCCATTACGGCCATACAGATAACATGCCTGTCTTCTTGGCTGCTAGTGATAGGGGACCGTTGAGATACCATACGGCTTTCCGTATTACCGTCCTGAATTCATCGATTCCATATTCTGCGAACAGTCATTGGATCTCGACCTATGCGAGCAGCAATACAGAGATACGATAAATCGCAATCACGGTAAGCTACAAATTGACCTTTATCAGGGTCAGACACATGCTGGTAAGCTTTTCTTCTTCTTACATGAGGCATCACAACAATTTTTCACTAAGCAACAACGCTCAAATGCAATTTCTGTGTGAGAAACAGGCTGAACAATTTCCTCATTTAAACACATTGTAGGCGTCGCTGCCGGCACCTGCTTTGTTAGAATGTGCTGAAAAGCTAATCAGTTGCATATCTCAGTATCTTCTTCCTGTCGTTTAAATTTCACGTCTGTAGCATGTTGCCTTTAATGGTGTAGCAATTTTAATGGCCAGTAGTGTATTATAGTAAGTATTACCAAGCTGAAAAGCTAATAAAAAAGTCAACAAAATTTAACTCTGAGTATTTTATTATGAAAATAGAATAATCGTACAAAAAAACCCACTATTTTTACCTGTGTAAAAACCTTAAGGACAACAAAATTAATACAATACAGTAATCATGAAAACCTATATTGGATATATTATGCACGCACATATGAGTTTAATGATTGCATTTATTCCATCATTCCTCAACAACATTAATTTTTGTTTTGTCACAGTTCGGAACTGTTTTTATTCTATTCCTCTACAATCGTAGTTCTGGGTTCTGATGCTGAGGAAAAATACCTTCCACTTTTATAAATTCATCTTGCTAGATCTCCCCATAAATTATCCATAGCGTTTAGATCAGCACTTATGAGCAGTCATTGCAAAACTTTAATATTTTTATTTGAATTTATGGAAATTAAGTTGTGTGTCACGGCTTGTGGGGATAGGCACATTATCTTGCTGTTATAACCATTTTTTTTCCTGCCAGAAGTGTTGTAACAAATGAAAGATGGTCACAAAGAGTTTGTATATGTGTCTTTGAATTAAATTTTAAAGAAAACTGTACAAGTAACCTCATGTCACTGAACAAAAAGCAGCCCTATGTTGCAATGAATCCATCAACTATCTGACATAAGAAAATCCTTTTTTATCTCAAATTATTCAATAATTTTTCCAGCCATCTGGAGCATCTAAGTTTCATTTCTTTTTATTTGAGAAAATAAACTGCAGCCATCTGTCGTCTCAAGTTGTCACTTGTGTTACAAACTGTAAACACTGGACTTTGTGGCTAGTTAATTTGTTAATTTTGTAATAATGTCAAACAAAAATAAACTGACTGAATATTAAAATGGTGCTGTTGAATTTTTTGCATTGTACAGGAATGAGTTATACTTCGGTTTAAAAAAGGATAGGAAAATCTAAAACTGTAATCACCAATTTCTTAATGTTAAAAGGCAAATACAGAAGAAAACTGCTGGAGACAAGACAAGAGCCTTGTCATACAGTGATGGAAGGGCAATTTTAAATATAGCAACAATTGAAAAATGCTTGAGAAATATCTTATATCTTTCAAGATACCACTTACATATCTTTCAGGAAACTTTAATTCAGACACATATACAAACTCTTGCTGACCAGTTTTCATTTATTGCAACACTTCTGGCAGGAAAAAACAAATATAACAGCAAAAGAATGCACCTATCCATACAAGCCGTGAGAAAAAACTTTAGTTCCATAAGAAAAACATTGAAGTTTTACAATGGCCGCTCAGCAATCCTGATCTAAATCCTAATGCTTACTAATGAAGAGATCTAGCAAGCAAGTTTATAAAAATGAAAAGCATTTTTCCTCCGCATCAGAACCCAGATCTACAATGGAAGATATATATTGCAAAAGCAATTCCAAACTGTGCCAAAAGTTAATGATGTCAAGAAATGATGAAATATTTACAATAATTAAACTCATAGGTGGGCACATAACATATTAAATATTTGCTCCTTCTGTTACTATATTGAATTTATTTTGATGCTCTTTTACACAGCTGCCTTTTTTTTTTTTTTTTAACACAGGAAAGAATAGTGTTTTTTGTACAATTACTTATTTTTGTACGAAAATACTCACAGTTGAATTTTAGCTTTTCAGTTTGATACATATTATAAGGAAAAAAATTTCATTTCTTTTGAAATTTATAAAAAAATAATAAGAGTAATAATATTTTTTGTTAAACCTTATACTTTTTACATGTACTGTACTTTGAAATATTTTGCCAAATGAAAACCAAAGAACATCTTCAAAAAGTGCGTACAGAAAAAAGAAACGGATGAGAACTTTAAAATATTTGTATTCTTTCAAAGGTCTAAGAATTAACATAGAAGAGGAGAATTTCAAATTTAACTGATGAGATGCCTTAAGGCTTGAAATTAATATTTTTCTAAGAGAAGAGTCTTTCTCAAGACATCTGCAAGTGGTGAGGAGTTGTTTAGGAGAAAACTATCTATAGATTGATTGAAAATTGTAAGTCTGAAATGTAAAGGCAGGTAGAGGGGACCTAAATAAGCAGATTTTGCATAGTAATTGGGTGATTAAATGCAGCATTTAAGGAATAGAGGGCACTGTTAGGATCAGCAGATGAAAGCACTTTGCTGACTTTAATCAACCTTCTCTACACTGATTTCGAGCAACATGCACAGTTGCACAATTGCTTGGGGCTGCACAAGTAAATATGCATGTCTAACAGCTTCAGCTTGTTGAAAGACCATCTCCATACTGCGCATAATGCTACTTCTCCATCTGCAGAAATTTAGCAATATCTTGCAGTTCCCATATCACGCCTAAAAATCATGAAATGATTCACTTGCACAGAACGTACAATAAAAGCAATCGGATGTTCAGTTATCTGTCAGATTCCTAGTCAGAAATCATTCCATGTACATTCTTTGACCCTCAATTCCATTTTCTTATGTAGCACCATATGTGAAATACATATCAACAAGCTCCACATTGGAGCAATGATGCCAGTTGCTCAAACCTGTGTAGAGAATGACAATTCAAGCCAGCAAAGTGCTTTTATCTACTGAATTTATTGTCTATTTTTTTTATTGAGGCAATTGATTCTCCCACTCACCTTCACTTTTTAACATGAAAAACACACGTATTACCAACTCTTCTGGTTTTTCCCACCACAGTTCCACTATGGAGCAGAGCAGTTGCTAGGGTGAATTTTTTGGTGCTAATTTCTCCATTAAATTTTGTACATTAGCTCAGGTTTTACCAGGGTTTGAGAGTTTTTTTTTATTTTTAATAATTATTATTTGATTATTTTTAATGAGTATTTATTAATGAATATACATCGTGAAATTTATCCAATATTTTCTAAACATCATTAAGCTTGACATTTTCAATATTTTCATATATTTAATAATTGCTTTTAAAATATCGTATAAGACAATTTTTATTTTTTCTTTCAAAGCAAGTGTTTGTCGACGACGAATTTTATCCATTTCCAATGCATCATCCTCTACCCTCCACTTTCTCACCTGAGTTCTTGGGTCCAAGTTTGAAATTTGGCCAAGACTGAAAATATTTTGAATCCCTCCCCCTCCCACGTTGAATGTGCACATATGCACATACTGATGCACTACTTGGATAAAATTCAACATGCTAAATATCATATGCAGTAAAATTCAATTATGTTGAAACAGAATTAAAAAAATAAGTGACAATGCATGTAAATAGTATTCAGGTCAACAGTATTTTGAAAGTTCAGTTCATACAGACTAGAACAATGAGGTTGACATGCTACAACACATAAAATTAAGGAGGATACTGAATGGATATTTTTTTCTGAAAGGTTACAAGAGAGGGAAGGGGGTAGGATATTCTCCCGACACTGAAAGGAAATACTGGTTAGGTTAACTAACCTTAACACAGCAGAGCCTGACAATCTCTCACATCATGCAAGTAGAAGTTACTGGATTAATTACTCATGAATTAATGTTAAAAACTTTGTTGTAAAGACATGAAAAAAATGTTAAAAGAGCTGGTGAAATGAACAGTCAAATTATTCAGAATCTATTTTATATAAATCTTGATATGCAATAAAAATATATTCAAAAGTAAACTTATCAACAGTTAAAAACAGTTCTTCATATAAAAAGGCAAAAACATCTCTTGACTTGATTCAAAATATATTATCTCTGAACAATAAATAAAATGTAAATGACATGCCAGTTTGTTTATTTAATTAATTATCTCAAGCTGTAATCCCAGAAATACGATGACGGCAATGAAATATTTAGCTGACCTAACGTAAGAATCATTTCACACAGAAGGCAAAAACGAAATTAACTTTAAATAGTAAGACATCTTTTCAATACTGTTCACCAACAACGACAGCTGCCATTTATTTGACTATTGGAAAACACTTCTGTTTCTGAGCAAGAGCTAGAATAAGAGCAACAACACACGATGAACTTGTGGTATAAATATGATTCAAAACATCTCAAATGTCAGCTACGCCCATCTTCTCGAACTTTCCTGGCTATGATGCAATCGCTCAATCCAAGAACAATTAACTTTTGATTGACCGGCTTGCTTGATTATAACCCATGCCGCCACCTATCATCTAGTGTTCATTCTAGCCCATTTTTGAAGGGTGCAGCACCCTGCCCTTTTTCAAATTTACAAAATGCCCTTTTTAAAAGCAGTAAAATGCACCACTGGTTTTACCTAAAGATTTTTAATAAATATTTTTTTAATTCCATAGTATTTCTAAATTTGTGTGCCTAAAAATGATAGATTTTTTTCATTTCTTTGAGAAAAAGAACATGTAACTAGTCAATCATGTTTTAATTTAATTGTATTTATAATTTTTATATCATAAAATCATTCAAAATTAATGTTACTTGATTTATTATACTTAAAAGTTATGTATTTTCCTGCTTTCTTTTTTATTTTCTATAGGCAATAACAATTTTTTTCTTGCAAAAGTGCCCTTCTCCTCTGCAGTAGTGCCCTTTTTAGTGAATAGCTCCATGCCCTTTTTATTTCTTGAGTGAACACTACTATCATTGATGTAGGAAATCAATTAAAGCTATTTAAACTTGAATTGAATCTAAATAGCGCTTATGTATTATGTGCTAGGAAGAACGAAATTTTAAAAGTTGAAAATAAAACAATCTATATTTTTTAAAGTTTATATTTTTTTCAGAATACAGATGAAAAAATAAAGGTTTCTAAATTTAATTAAAGAGAAAATTAAAATTAGATTTAATATATTATCTTAAAATTATAGTTATTATTGATATAAATGATTTTTAAAGACAAAAAATAAAGTAATTAAAGGATTTTAAACTATTGTTAAATAAAACTGTGTTTGAATGACTTTTTAATAAAAGAAGGGGTTTGAGCAATGAGAACAGTAATTGTAATCCCTATCAGACTATCTGTGTTTTTTCTGCAATCTTTTAACAAAATTTGGGGGGGGGGGGGTTGCATTAGCAGCAAACATCGGCAACGATATCACCTAAAACATGGCAGACAATAAGGGTGAATACTAAAGGGTAGCCCAAAAACCTAAGGTATCGAGCACAAGAAAAAAAACTTTTGTGGAAGATTAATAATAGGGGAACCTAATTGTCCATGTCTGCCATAAGTGAAGTGGTGCATAAGCTAAAAATTAATACCACTAGTGATTTACTCATAGGCTTACAATTGTGTTTGCTGTACAATCTAAGTTATGAAATGACCTAATGAAAAAGATCCAAAAAGATGCCAGGACTCAAACCTGGTCCATCAATATAGCACACTGACTACTAAACCCCGTGGAATGATACCCAGTCTAGAACTTCTAGAACTTCTCACTATTTCACTATGAACTTGAGTTTATGATAGTCTCTTGTGGAGGCGGGAAATATTATGTTAGAAATTGGAAGTTTCTTACTATAAATTGTACAACAAGTAAACAGAAGATATCATAAATGGAAGAATATTAACCCTCTCGGGCATATGAGGTCGTATAATTATTGCATTATTAAGGAAAAAAATTTTGAGGATTCATTTATGGAGATTTGATTTTTGGACAGATAATATCTATCATGCAGTACAATAACAAAATTATTTTATTATGGTTTCTCATTTATCAAAAAAGATTTTTTTTGTGAATAATGAAAAATATTGAAAAATAATTTATGCTTGAGAGGGTTAATAAAAATACATTGGAATTAAAATGAATTTCAGGCAATGAAAATGATAAAAAAGTTATCATTTCATTGTAAGAGAACTTTATTTGGAGATTTATTGAATGAAACTAAAAACATGAATACAGACAACTTTGTGAAATCTATCAATGTATAATCCACAACTCTCTATTATTTGACTTACATGTTGGACTGTAAACAATGAAAATTGTCATTTATAGTTAAGCATATAAGATTATTATTATTGTTTTATTTTCTTCTTTTTTTAAGTTACCAATTTTTTAGTTAATTATTTAATTTTTTTTTAGTAACAAAATTTTATCTCAGAAAAAAAGCAATGAGCGTTCATACATTACAGAAAATAAAATTATTGACAATAAACCAACACTGAAACTAAAAATATTTTTGTGTGGATGCTTAAAATAATGAATAATCAGTAAATGTGTAATATATGTAAATTTAAATTTTGTTTAATCTTAGTTATTAAAGCTATCTTTCAGGGGAAAAGAAAAACGCTTATCGTCAATAGATGGCGCGGACTTTCACACTTCTCGACGGGGGGTGGAGCGATAACTTTCATTTTTTGGTAATCCTACTTTTTTGTTAACTACAGCTATTTTATATATGGCCCCTTATTTTTCCCTTGAAGTGTAGGAGAAAAGGGGTGGGCCCAGCTGATCTTTATCTTGTGCGAAGAAAAGGATCTTCATGTTCAATCCGACAATAGTCAGTTTATTTTTTCTTAGGATCAGGATCTGCATGGGAGATTCTGAGCTGTGAGCTAGAATATTGTTTCGAATGCAATAGTAATATTGTCATTGTATAGTTCTGAAGCAGTCTTTTGGAACTTATCTTTGTTTAGTAAGCTACAAAGACATAATTTTAAAACACACATTTTAATCGTTATAGATCCTAATTATGATATTTTTAATACTTACTTTGCAATTTTTTTTTTCTAAACTATATTAGTTTCTTTAATGTATTGGATTGCTTGAGGACAGGTTTAAATATGATGTAAAATTACTGTATATGGTATAGCAATCGAAAAAAAAAATAGTATATACCATGATAAAAAGTTTATTAAATCCAATTGATTTTTTAATCACCAGGTTTTAAAACATTCACCTTTTATGTAAACATTTTAATAAAAAAAATTTAATTTTACTTAAGAAAGGTGTTATAATAAAAATAAATGAAATTGACATGTTTCGGAACCGTCGAATAAGTTCCATAATCATAATATAAATAAAAAATAAAATTTCAAAATATTTCACGGTCAATACAAATGACACGCGACAATGAGATATAAATAACAAAAAACACGCGCTCTATTGTAAAAAATTAAATTAAAATATAAACCATGATCTAAAATATAAATAAAACTAAAATTTCAAAACATTTCACGGTCAATACAAATGACACGTAACAATGATATATAAATAACAAAAAAAGAAAAAAAAAACACAAAAAACAGGCGCTCTATTGCAAAAATATACATTAATATAATTTTCATAATAATTAATATAATTTTTTTACAATAGAACGTCTGTCTTTTTTACTTTCTTCTATCTTTACAAGAAGAAAGTATTGGATTCATGAAAATTTTCGACTTCCGGTTTTCGACGGATTTATACGTTTTAGAAGGTCCTGAACACGTTTTGACTACTTTTAGAAAATGTCTGTCTGTGAGTCAGTCTGTCTGTCTGTCTGTGTGTCTGTCTGTCTGTATGTGACAAAAAATTTGTGGGCGCTCTATCTCAAGAACTAATGCTCGAAATTTAATAAAATTTTATATTCAGTTAGACCTTGATATGAATTAGTGCCTATTGGTTTTTGCTGAAAATTGGCCTGCAGGTGGCGCTGCGATACTACTTTTTTACGATTTTCAAGATTGCTATATCTCAAGAATTAATGCACAGAATTTCACGAAACTTCAGATTCTGTAACCCTTTGATATACATAGACGCTGATTGAGTTTTGGTGTAAATTGGCCCGCAGGTGGCGCTGCTATGCCACGTTTTTCATGATTTTCATGATAGCTATATCTCAAGAACTAATGCACAGAATGTCACCAAACTTCAGATTCCGCGATACCTTGAGTTACATAGCCGCTGTTAAGGTTTTGGTGTGAATTGCCCTATAGGTGGCGCTGCTATGCTACATTTTGCACGATTTTTGCGATAGCTATATCTCAAGAACTAATGCAGAGAACTTCATCAAATTTTAGATTCTGTTACACTAGAATATATAATATAATTAGACGCTGATTACATTTTGGTATTAACCTTGCAACAGGTAGTGCAGCTATGCTGCATTTTGCGCGATTTTTCCGATAGCTATATCTCAACAACCAACGCACAGAATTTCATCAAACTTGAGATTTTGTTACAAAATGACTTATAACATAATTACACGATGATTATGTTTTTTTATAAATCCTTCAACTGATGGTGCTTCTGTGCTATATTTTACACGGTTTTTTTAACTAGCTATATCTCAAGAACTAATGCACAGAATTTCATCAAACTTGAGATTCTTTTACACCATAACATAATTAGACGCTTTTTTACGTTTTGGCATAAATTGTCCAAGATATGGTGTTGCTGTGCAACGTTTTGCAAATTTTTTGTTATAACTATATCTTAAGAACTAATGGACGAAATTCCATCAAATTTCAGATTCTGTTAGGTCTTGACATAAATAGATGCTTATTAAGTTTTAGTATAAGTTACACAACATGAGGCACTATTAAGCTCCTTTTCTCAGAATATTAATTAAAGTTTGCGTTTTAGGCTTTTCGGATACCAGAATCTCATTAGGGTAGGTCTAATGTTCGAGGAAATTCGATAGTGGGTAACTTTGGGGTCACCACGTTTTTTTTTTTTTTTTTTTTTTTTTTTTAAATATTAAAAAGTACTTATGAGATAGAAGAAAGTTTTGGGATTGACACATCCAACTAGTTTTTTTTTTTTTTTTTTTATTTATTCTCATTGTTGCGTGTCATTTGTATTGACCGTGAAATATTTTGAAATTTTAGTTTTATTTATATTTTAGATCAGGGTTTATATTTTAATTTAATTTTTTACAATAGAGCGCGTGCTTATTGTGTTTTTTGTTATTTATATCTTATTGTCGCGTGTCATTTGTATTGACCGTGAAATATTTTGAAATTTTATTTTTTATTTATATTATGATTATGGAACTTACTTGACGGTTCCGAAACATGTCAATGTCATTTATTTTTATTATAACACCTTTCTTAAGTAAAATTAAAAATTTTTTATTAAAATAGTATATACCATTCAATTGTAATCTCTGTTATTTATGTAAGCAGGGCCGGCGTTAGACATTTCGCCGCCTGAGGCGAGCTTTACTTTGCCGCCCCTATGACATTTTTTTCTTTTTACCACTACTCAAACTTTTTAAAAAATAAGTAAATTAGTATAATAACTATAATTTATTTACATACATATAAAATGCATTATAAAATATATTTATATTTAACGAATTTAAAATAATTGAACTGCTTCATTTATTTTATTTTATTTTTGTATCTTTTTAAAAATAACATCTATTTTGAAATTAAATTAATAAATAATATTATACTAGTATATAAAAAAAAGGCCAGAAAGTCTCATATAAAGAATAACAGTAATACTTCAAAATCTCTTTTACCTTGTTTTTCATTTCGAAAAATCAAGCACGTTATGGATATTAGAAAAAAAAAATTGTTACAATAGGTAAAGAGTATTTTAAAAATAAATATTACTGAGACAAAATATGTTAAACATTTAAAATAAATCACATTGCGCATAATATTTGTGTATGAATTTCAAACAGAAAGAGAAAAATAATGAGTTAGTATAACAAGTTATTTATCTTTTGAAAATTGCATATACAACACAAAATCGCATATTGATAATATTAATAAGAAAACAGCTACTAAAAATAAGACAAAAGTTTAGAGAAGAGAGTAATTTCTCTTGATTTAGATTCGGCGAAATCACACATTATCATGTCAAAATCAATATTATAAAATGAAAAAATATAAATAAACAAATAAATTTAGCGCAAACTTCGCAATATATTATTGATATTAAATAGAGAAATGATGATAGACAGAGAAAATTACCTAATCATTTCAAATGAAAACTAACAATTAAAACATTAAAAATATTGTTTTCAAACACACAACTATCAACAATGAAATATTTAATTCAATAATAAATTTACCTTGATTCTTTTTTTTTTCTTTGTGAAAATCGTTTGCTATGTCACGCTAATCAATATAGAAAACAATTAGATTTTGATTTGCTAAAATAATTTAATCACAGCTAACCTTATGGGCGCTGCGTTTCCGGGCATCTAAAAAAATTGTATTTTTTCAAAACGCGAAATCGCAAGAAAAATAGCAAAATATATAAAAAAAAAAATCGATCCATAAGTTCTTATTAAACGTTATAGAAAAGAGAACAAAATTTACTATATTGGATTGGAAGATTGAATTTCTTTTACTAACGCGAAAAAATCACAGCGAATCGCGAAAGAAATAAAAGGGGGGGGGGGGCACTAAAAATAGTATATAAAGAATTGTTAAAATTTCAAAAATTTCAAACAGTAAAATTTATTTAAGATTAAAAAAGAATTTCTTTTGTAAAGTCAAAAAACCGCCATAGAGCCCCCCTCCCCTTAAAAAATAAATAAATAAATAATTAAATAAAAAATAAATAAAATAAAAATAATAAAAATAATAAAAAATAAATCATAAAAAATTCACAAAAATTCGAAATTTGCTAAGCGAATTTCGATTAAATTTAGCTGAAACGAGGACAAATTTTTGTACATTAGATTAAAAGATTATAACCGGATTCTTTTTTTAATAAAGTTAAAAAATTGCTTCGAAAAAAAAAAAAAAAGTAAAGGTTGCTAAAGATTAAAAAATTGCAGAAAGACAAAATTTATTACAGTGCTTTAACCTATTCTAAAAGGAATTTTTTCACAAATCAGGGATGCCACCCAGAAAATAGCAAAAAAGAGGAAATTATGCGTAAAGTAAAATTTATGACATTTTTCACAACTTTATGTGTGAATTTTGAAAATTATATTGTTTATAATAAACTAAATAAAGAATTACAGCTTTTCTTTTGTTGTGAACTTTTAATTTATAAGAGTAAGTTAAAATGATTTTTCTTTAGTTCACAGTATTTTACATCAATTAAGGTAACCCAGCAACAGGTTCAGTGAAAAATTTTATGTATCGCATCATTTTAAATCAATTCAAGTAACCCAGCAATAGATTCAATGATTATTCCAAGAGTGAATAGCAAAATTTTGCAGGTTGTTTTTTTTATTTGTCGAAAATAACTGTTTTATTTCATGATCGTTTGGCGAAAATTGTCGTTTTATTTAGCGATCGTTTGACGAAATTCGCCGTTTCACATCATGATCGTTTGATGAAGATCATCGTTCTACATCGTGATCTTTTGACAAAAATCGTCGTTTCACATTGCGTTCGTTTCGGAAAAATCACCGTTTCGTTTCGCGATCGTTTGACAAAAATCGCAGTTTTACATTGCGACTGTTCAACGAAAATCGCCGTTTTATTTAGCGATCGTTTGACGAAAATAGCCGTTTCACATGATGATCGCTTGACGAAAATCATCGTTCCACATCGCGATCGTTTGACGAAAATCGCCGTTTCACATCATGATCGTTTGACAAAAATCATCGTTTCACATCGCCATCCTTTGACAAAAATCGCCGTTTCACAAAAAACACCGTTTCGTTTCGCGATCGTTTGACTAAAATCGCCGTTTTATATCGCGATCGTTTGACGAAAATCGCCTTTTTATTTAGCGATCGTTTGAAAAAAATCGCCGTTTCACATTGCGATCGTTTCAAGAAAATCACAGTTTCGTTTCGCGATCGTTTGATGCAAATTGCTGCTTTATATCGCGACCGTTTGATGAAAATTGCTGTTTTATATCGCAACCGTTTGATGAAAATTGCTGCTTTATATCGCGACCGTTTGATGAAAATTGCTGCTTTATATCGCGACTGTTTGATGAAAATAGTCGTTTTTTTCGATCTTTTAACGAAAATCGATGTTATATTTCGCGATCGCTAGACAAAAAAGGCTGTTGTATTTCGCGATCGTTTGATGGAAAAGGCTGTTTTATTTCGCGATCGTTCGACGAAAATCGTTATTTTATCTCGTGATCTCTTAACGAAAATCGCGAATTCTTAAAAATTAAAAAAAGCGGAAATCCGCCAAAAGGCGGAAAAGTGGCATCCCTGACAAATAAATAACATCAATAACAAAATTCCTGTTACGAATGTCAAAAACTCATGTTGAAGATAGCATTAAAAGTCGCGAAAAAATAATAATCAATAATTTAAAAAATTGTACTACGATTATCAAATCCTAATAATAATAATAAAATATATATATATATCTCTTTTTATTTCCGCCTCACGTGGTTTGCCGTTCCAAAAAATACAATTCTGGATTTGGTTTGAAGGAGGATTTCTTTTGAGACTTATAGCAACTGAGCTGTTGTCTCGAATGATCCAAAACTTAAGCAAACACAAATATGATTGAGAATGAAGATAAGACAATTCTGGAATTAATTACCAAAATAAAAACTAATACACGTTTATTACGTGATTTATTTAATCCATTAATTTATGCTAGATACATAATAATTTTTATATCTATTTAAACTTTGGCAACAATTAGAAGACAAATAAGTAAATAAATAAATAAAAATAAAAGAGATGATATTAAAAGAAATATTTTAATTAAAATAATAGTCTTTTTCAAACTTTTATGATTTGTTGTGTTACAAGAGGTATTCAGCGGTAAGTATACAAAATTTGAATGCTCTGACTTATATAGAATTTGTGTACGGACTCTGTGACAGACAGACAGTGGACAAGGACGAATAGAGTTTCGTCAAATGAACGAAACTCTAAAAATCGCCGCAAAACTCGGAAAAACGATAAAGATAATTTAAAAATTGTTTTAAAAAAATACAGAACAAGATTGAATATATTTTCCTAGAAGACAGTAACTGCATTTTTTCCTCAAATGTAAGGAAAAAAAAACGCTAAAAAAATAAAATAAAATAATAAATTGTTTAAATAGCAGCTGATAAAATTCACTATATTAGGGTAAAAGTTTGATACCGAATTAATCTTAGAAACGAAAAAAAAAAAAAAAAAAAAAAAAAAAAAAGCGAAATGACAGAAAAATTCCAAAAATTGATCTATGTAATTAAACTTTATTAAAATTTTTTTTTATTAATCTTAAACGTTAGAATACATTTCCTTTTACTAATGACATAAAATCAAGAAAGGAAATAATAAAAAAAAAAACCTTTCAAAAATCCCAGTGGATAAAATTTATTACAATGAGAAGTATAGCATTCTAACAAAAATTCACTGCCGAATGTGTGTGTATACATGAAAGGATAAAAGCTAACCCCTTTCTAAAACTTTAATTTAAAATTAAAATTCAAAAGTTTAAAGTTCCAATTAATATTTTTAACTTTAATTCTGAAGCTTAAAGCTATTTTGCCCCTGGTAACTTTCTTTCCCAACCTAACATTTATTACTTTCAGAGATCGATTTTGGACACTTCTTAAGATTAAAATTGATGATCTAAGTGCTTTTTGCAGCCATTTGTGGTTAGGGCCTCATACGTCATGTACCCGGGAATTGTGCGGGCCTTGACCACATATCAATCAAAAGCTAAAGAACCAATTAAATTAAATGTTCCTCCCAAATTTACAACTCTGCCCTCTGCTGGAAAATATGACAATCCCTAACATATTAGCAAGAACACGCGCGAAAAACGAGAGACTTTGCAGTTTTGAGGAGCCTGCCTAACCTCCGGCCATGTAAACTTTCGTAATCACCGTAAAGGGCTCGGGCGATCTCCGACCGGACTCGCGAACTCCATCTGTAAAATGTGCGGCTAAATAAACGAGTTCGATCCAACAAGAGGATTCCGAGGCTCCAAGTTCATATGCCACGATCTATAAAACACCTGAAGTCGTTACATTATATAAAAGTCGCGCAGGATAAATAGCGCGTGAAGAACCAATCCCTCTGCCTTACCACCAAGCAGCGAAAATTCAGAAGTGCTCGAGAATTCCTTTCCCTCGGAAACGCCATTTACCGTCGACAAAAAAAAAAAAAAAAAAAAAAAGATTAAGCCAGAGAAAGGAAATTTCCCCCATGAACAATGTCGTTAAAACAGAAACTATCCACGTTCCGAATAATTTAGGATAAAAGCTAACCCCTTTCTAAAACTTTAATTTAAAATTAAAATTCAAAAGTTTAAAGTTCCAATTAATATTTTTAACTTTAATTCTGAAGCTTAAAGCTATTTTGCCCCTGGTAACTTTCTTTCCCAACCTAACATTTATTACTTTCAGAGATCGATTTTGGACACTTCTTAAGATTAAAATTGATGATCTAAGTGCTTTTTGCAGCCATTTGTGGTTAGGGCCTCATACGTCATGTACCCGGGAATTGTGCGGGCCTTGACCACATATCAATCAAAAGCTAAAGAACCAATTAAATTAAATGTTCCTCCCAAATTTACAACTCTGCCCTCTGCTGGAAAATATGACAATCCCTAACATATTAGCAAGAACACGCGCGAAAAACGAGAGACTTTGCAGTTTTGAGGAGCCTGCCTAACCTCCGGCCATGTAAACTTTCGTAATCACCGTAAAGGGCTCGGGCGATCTCCGACCGGACTCGCGAACTCCATCTGTAAAATGTGCGGCTAAATAAACGAGTTCGATCCAACAAGAGGATTCCGAGGCTCCAAGTTCATATGCCACGATCTATAAAACACCTGAAGTCGTTACATACATATATACATGTATGTAAAATCGGCACAAAAAACGAAATTATGCAAAATTTTGCTTTGAAAACCGCGGAGACAAAATTTAATATTTTAGTCTGAAACAGAATCCCTTTGTGAATGTCCAAATATCACCACAAAATATAAAAAAAGGACAAAAAACTGCAAAAATTTCTAAAATCGCGATGTACAAAATGTACTATATTCGACTAAAAGTTTAAAACGTTTCTTTCCAATATTAAAAACTTCAGCAGAATGGAAAAAATCCACTAAAAATGGTATCAAAAATCTCACTAAAAATCGTTAAAAAATAAAAAGTTGAGGACATTTTTTACTACACCATTTTAAATGTTTAAAACCTAATCAAGAAGGAATTATATGTTCAGTATATATTACAAGTTTTTTTTTTTTTTTTTTTTTTTTTTTTTTTCTGTTAACCAACTGATAACCAGGCCAGTTACCAACATTTGGAAAGAACTTTATTTGGAAACTAGAAATGAAATTACAAGAAATCCCCCCCTAATAAAGTTTATCATATTTCAAGAAGAAAAAGGAGGATTTTTTTAACCTTGGGAGGAGGGGAATAAACATTTTGTCAAATGGTGTATCGTTTCATGTGGATTTTTTTTTTCTTCTAAATCGAATAACACCAACTTCAAGTCGATACGATCAATTTTTTTAAAGTTACGGCACGTTTGATGAATAAAATGGCAAAAATTATATTTATTCCCTCCACATACGCAGAAAACAAACTATATCATTAGAAAACAAATGATTAAAATTTTATTACAACCAGGGCTCGAGGGCCCGACTTAGATTGTGAGGGGAACTGGAGTAAACGTAATTCGGGGAGGTCCCCTTTCTACCTTTTGGATTTTTTTTTTTTTTTTTTTTGAATTAAAAGAAGTGTCTAAAACTAAACTTTATACTAATTGTCTGTATATGTAAATTTCTTACCAAGTACTATTCGCATTTGTATACAGAATAGCACAAAAGAGATAACTTTAAGAAACTATTGAATACACTTTTCCATTGGTTATGGATTTATAAGAATAAATGTGAATCATTAAAATGTAAATACATTTGTGATGTAACTGTTACATTGAGGGGAGAAGGGGGGGGGGGCATGAGGTTCGAAAGCAGAGGAGATATGAGAAAAGAGCCACATAAAATTTAAAATAAACAGATAAATAAGGAATTTTTGTGACTTTTGGCCTTTTTTATTAGTTAGGCATAACAAAAAAATTATATTTGCCCTTGAGGGGGGGGGGGCTCAATCGAAAGACCCGACGTCCAATGAAGTTGCCCTGCATGGGCCTTACTTAGTCAGGCCCTAATTATAACAATATAGTATCCTATAACTTTTTAAAGAAATTTTTTATTAATGTTTCCTCCTAGGGTGATAAGTTAAAATCATCAATTATGACTAATTAAACCTTTCTAATGTACCAGTAATCACAGAGACGATATATTTTCTCCACTAAAAGAAACTAAGCGTCCGTGTTTTAATACAATCTTTTTAGAGCATCCCAATAGATCAGATCTAATCACCTACAAAATTTTTTTAAACTTCTGACAGTAGAAATATTTTTTACAAAATTAAATTAGTGAAAATTTCGACAAAATCTGTAAAAGATTGAATGTTTCGCCGCGCTTTCGCCCTTCTATAGCACACTTTTAAAGTTTCCAAGAAACCAAAAGTATGTTCTTACAGATGAATCTTCTAATCTATAGCTTATCTAGTTGTAAAGTGTATGAATTTTACGATAATTCTTTTAAAATACACTGGCGAATGCAAGTCATTTCGCGCCGAACAGAAACAACATATCCTGCGTTGAAAGTAACTAAAGTCCGCAGTCTAACAAAATAAAACGTTAAGATATGTATTTTTTACAAAATGAAATATGGAATATTTTGACAAAATCGGTAAAAATCTGAGTGTTTTTTCGCGGTTTCATTCATTTTTGGTATGCAAGGACTCTTACAATCAAATTAAGCAGAAAATAAAATGCAAAATAGCAGACACTTTCAATTTAATACTTTTTTCACTTAAAAATATAAATTTAGATAGAATGGAGACTTAAGACATAAAATTCTATAAATTTTAGGTCAATTTAAAGGTCATTCATAACGCGCTCTTCTTAATAACTGGGGAAATGTAAAAACAACATCAAATTTTTTGCGGCCCCAAATTTTCGCGTCCGGCTCGCCGCCCCCCCCCCCCAAGCACGGCCCTGTTCAGAACATTTTTCTATGCAAGAGCAAAGTGACCATCTAACACATTCCAAAGGAAGTAGAAAGTTTCCCTCTCTTTCACATCTTTACACATTCTTATCTCTCTTGAACGGGATCCAGCTGACGTCACACGGGGCTTTCTGCTTTGAAGGGGTGAGTTCAGAGCGGCGAGGGAAGTCTCCCCCTCGATAAAGGGGGGCATCCCTATTCCTCTCTTGCAAAAAGTGCAATTATGGGGTTGCTCGAATAAACAACCTTTTCCTTCATTTCTTTCACAGTCTCTCCAAATAAAAAAGCTTTTTTTGAAAAACAAAAGGACTTTTTGAACAAAATTTTATGTAATAAGGTATAAAATCTATCCTTTATTGAATTTATTAGAAAAGTAATGATAACATATAAAAAATGAAACATAAAAACGATAAAAAACAATCCTCTTTTAATCCATACGGACAACAAGTAGAACCCGTATCTCCACCTGTTGGTGTCTATTGAAAACAAGGGGGAAATTTTAAATTAAAATTTTAAAAAAAACGGTGATATATTTCATCCAAAAAATTATACCAATTTTAAGATACGAGTCTTATCTTTCACCAAAAAAATTTTTAAATCAATCACTGCAATAGCAAATGCGTTATAGTGGTTTTTAGAATGTATCATAAGCAGTATATGAGAAGATAATACTGACGGTTACCCTTAAAGATATCATACCAGTGTAACATATTTTCACTTCTTTTCCATTATAATTTTTATGTATTTGTCCCTAAATTATAGTCAGACTTAAATAAAAATGTAAACAAAGGGATGATCAATAATCTGCCACAATGTATAATTCACAAAACCCACAGTCTTTAAGTGCGTGAATGTCAAAGAGTGTAGTAAATATATGTGTACAAGGACAAGAGGCTCTTATTTCCTATCAATATGCCACAATTTTGCTCACTGGTGCTGCACATCATTTAACTACAGTAGACTCCCTCAAATCCACAAACCTAAAATCCATCCTCTAAAATCTGCACATATTTTACAGATGTAAACAATGAAACATTCAGTTCAGATATCGGGACAAAATTTCACATATTTCATTTTATAACAATTTCATATGTATTTTTATTAATAACATGTTTTTTTTTTTCTTCATGAAGGGAGAATAAATTTATTTCTCAAAAAGTTCAAAATATTGCTGATAGTACTGGCAATCAATCTTCTTATCAAATATATTTATGTATTAATCAAGCTTTTATGGTTATTAACTCTGGCTAAATCTGAAATAAAACTTCCTTATTTTATGATTTTGATGTGAATTAGTAATGTACCTTTATGAGGCAAGTTTCATTGAATAATTTAGGAAAAATAAATTTCATCTTTATAATGAATATTAAGGGTGTTTGTTCTTAACTGATCTGCTCAACAAGCGAAAAATGTTTTGACACATTTACAAATCCATTTTTTAACAGAAAGATATAAAACTTTAATGCCATTATTGACTATGGGAGCGATTTCAAATTGAACTTTTCTTTCCATTTTATGATAATTAAATTACTTATCGAGTTATAAGTTATTTCGATGACGTAATCACCCGTTTTTCTCCTCCTTTTCAACCGGTTTTTCTGCTTTCGTCGGGAAATATGCTCAAAAGTGTCAACTTTGAAGGCTTGTTATGAAAAATCTATTGTGTTTTAAAAAATATAGAAGATTGAATGCAATTAGACGGTTTCTGAATAACAACACCTGCTCGTTTCATGCATTTCCGAACAAAAATAAATTAACGCATGTGTCACAAAATTGCCCTTTTTGATTTAAGAACACCCTTAAATCATGCATTATTGATTATTAACAGGGGTGATTCTGGATGAAATTTTTTTTTCGGAAATTCGCATCGCATTTTCGGAAATCGGCGCGCGCGCGGGGGGGGGTCGTGAGTTCCTCTCCCCCCAATCCAGCGATCTTCGGACAAAATCGGCGTTTTCCCGCTATCTTCAGACGAAATCATCAATATTTTAGCAAAATCGGCGATTTATTGCGATCTTTTGTCAAAATCGACGATTTATTGCAATCTTTTGCCAAAATCGGTCGTTTTTTCGCGATCTTTTGCCACAATCGACGTTTTCCCATGTTTTATTAAGTTAAATTAGCGTTTTTTTGACGATCTTTAGACAAAATTTGCTTTTTTACGCGATTTTTTCTCGAAAACGGCGTTTTATTCCCGCGATCTTTTGAAGAAATCGGCGTTTTTTCCGTGATCTTTTGATGAAATTCGGCGTATTTTTTCAAATATTCTTTTGACAAAATATTTTTAAGCTATCTTTTATCGAAAACGGCGTTTTTTCCCGCGATCTTTTGACGAAATCCTCGTTATATCCGCAATCTTTAAATGAAATCGGCGTTTTCCCGCCGTCTTCAGAAGAAATTAGCGTTTTATCTGCGATATTTGGTGAAATTGCCGTTTTTTCAGCGATCCGCACAGGAAATTCGCGTTTTTCATCGATCTTTTGACAAATTTCGTTTACAAAAACATTGAGGAAATCGCCGTCTTTCCACGAAATATTGACGAAATGTTTGCTATTTCGGCGATCCTATCACGAAATTTGCATTTCTACGCAATTGTTTTTCCCGCGCGCAAAACCATACAAGTTGGCAACTATGCGGAACTGATAACCCAATTTCAAATTTTCGGAAGAGGATGCCTTAAATTTTCGGAAATTTCGGAATTTTCGGACGAGAATCACCCCTGATTATTAACTTGACCTTTGCTTTTAATATTTTAATAATTTTAAAAATTATCTAAAATTTTATTACTTTAGTTTATTACTTACTTTAACATTTTATTATATTGTAAGAATTCATTATAGTTTTGAGTGCATTATTAATTGCATTAAAATTATAATATTTAAAAGATGTAAACAAAGCAACGACCAGAAATCCACACAACCTCTGATACGAAGCTTTGTGGATTTGAGAGAATCTACTGTATTTGGAAAATACTTACCGTTCTCGTTAGAGAATTGGGAAATCTGAAGTATATCGGAATCTTTTTATTGGTTGAATTCCGCAACTTATTTTATTTTATTCGTTTTCTGATTGCTCCATACATAATGTCTAGAAATGGAATAGTCCTGTTTTTATTTTAGTCGTTTTCTGACTGGTTTATATTTAATGTCCAGAAATGAAATACTTCTATTGCCAAAATGGCAGAAAAGTATAAAAAACTACAAAAAAATTTAAAAACAAATTGCAGGCATGAAAGTGGACCAAAGAAAAAAAGGAGGAAAATTTTTTTCGACTTCAGATGCCAAATATAAATCTAATGGCGACATTTTATAGATTGCAGTGCAGTTTTAAATTTTACACAAACATGAAAATTACAAGAAGTTTCATTTAAAAAAAAATAAAAATAAAAAAATAAATAAAAATAATTTCCTTTTTTCAAAAATCACACAATAAATGTGTATTCCTTGATAAAACAGGTGTCCTTAGTACCAGGGGTGATTCTGGGTGAAAAAAAATTTTCGAAAATTCACGCCGCATTTTCGGAAATCGACGGCGGGAAGGGGGGGGGGCGCCCATTTTTTTTATGAAATTGGCGTTTTTTGACGATCTTTAGACAAATGTTGCATTTTTTACCTGATCTTTTCTCGAAAACGGCATTTTATCCCGCGATCTTTCGACGAAATCTGCCTTTTTTTCATGATCTTTTGACAAAATCGGCGTTTTTCCCGTGATCTTTTGATAAAATAGGCGTTTTTTTTTTTTTCCAATGATCTTTTCACAAAATATTTTAAAGCGGTCTTTTAGCCAAAACGGCATTTTTTCTGCGATCTTTTGGCAAAATATTTTTAAGCGGTCTTTTATCGCAATCGACGTTTTCCTGCGGTCTTCAGGCGAAATCAGCGTTTTATCTGCGATATTTGGGGTGAAATTGCCGTTTTTTTAGCGATCCACACAGGAAATTCGCGTTTTCGAGCTATCTTTTGACAAAGTTCGTTGACAAAAACATAGGGGTGATTCTGGATGAAATTTTTTTTTTGGAAATTAGCATCGCATTTTCAGAAATCGGCGGAAGGGGGGGGGTAGTGAGTCTCCCCCCTCTACAGTGATCTTCCGACAAAATCGGCGTTTTCCCGCTATCTTCAGACGAAATCAGCAATATTTTAGCAAAATCGGCGATTTTTTTGCGAACTTTTGCAAAAATCGGCGGTTTTTCCGCGATCTTTTGACGAAATCGGCGTTTTTCCATGTTTTTTTAAAGTGAAATCGGCGTTTTTTCGACGATCTTTAGACAAAATTTGCTTTTTTACGCGAATTTTTCTCGAAAACGGCTTTTTTCCGTGATCTTTTGATGAAATCGGAGTATTTTTTCAAATATTCTTTTGACAAAATATTTTTAAGCGATCTTTTATCGAAAACGGCGTTTTTTCCCGCGATCTTTTAAAGAAATCGGCGTTGTATCCGCAATCTTTAGACGAAATCGGCGTTTTCCCGCAGTCTTCAAAAGAAATCAGCGTTTTATCTGCGATATTTGGTGAAATTGCCGTTTTTTCCGCAATCCGCACAGGAAATTTGCGTTTTTCATCGATCTTTTGACAAAGTTCGTTTACGAAAACATTGACGAAATCGTCGTTTTCCCACGAAATATTGACGAAACGTATGCTATTTCGGCGATCCTATCACGAAATTTGCATTTCTACGCAATTGTTTTTTCCGCGCACAACAGTTCCGAATAGTTGGCAACTATGCGGAACTGATAACCCAATTTCAAATTTTCGGAAGACGATGCCTTAAATTTTCGGAAATTTCGGAAGAGAATCACCCCTGCAAAAACATTGACGAAACGTGTACTTTTCCAGCGATCCTTTCATCAAATTTGCATTTCTCCGTGTTGTTTTTTTCGCGCGCAAAACCGTACAAGTTGTCAACTATGCTGAACTAATAACCAGGGGTGATTCTCGATGAAATTTTTTTTTCGGAAATTCGCATCGCATTTTCGGAAATCGGGGGGGGGGGGGGGGTTCGGACAAAATCGGCGTTTACCCGCTATCTTCAGACGAAATCAGCAATATTTTAGCAAAATCGGCGATTTATTGCGATCTTCTGCCGAAATCGGCGGTTTTTCCGCGATCTTTTGACGAATTCGGCGTTTTTCCATGTTTTTTAAAGTGAAATCATCGTTTTTTCGACGGTCTTTAGACAAAATTTACACTTTTATGCGATTTTTTTCTCGAAAACGGCATTTTATTCCCGCGATCTTTTGACGAAATCGGCGTTTTTTCAGTGATCTTTTGAAGAAATCTGCATATTTTTTCAAATATTCTTTTGACAAAATATTTTTAAGCGATCATTAATCGAAAACGGTGTTTTTTCCCGCGATCTTTTAACAAAATCGGCGTTATATCCGCAATCTTTAGACGAAATCGGCGTTTTCGCGCGGTCTTCAGAAGAATTCAACGTTTTATCAGCAATATTTGGTGAAATTGCCGTTTTTCCCGCGATCCGCACAGGAAATTCGCGTCTTTTGACAAAGTTCGTTTACATAAACATTCACGAAATCGTCGTTTTTCCACGAAATATTGACGAAATGTATGCTATTTCGGCGATCCTTTCACGAAATTTGCATTTCTACGTAACTGTTTTTCCCGCCGCAAAACCGTACAAGTTGGCAACTATGGGGAACTGATAACCCAATTTCAAATTTTTGGAAGAGGATGCCTTAAATTTTCGGAATTTTCGGACAAGAATCACCCCTGCTAATAACCCAATTTCAAATTTTCGGAAATTTTGGACGAGAATCACCCCTAGAGTTTGAAGGGAAGTACGCTTAAAACTGCAAAAAAATACCATAAACAAGATTCGCGGACATCCTCTCTCAAAGAGAAAGCGGGAGGGGAAAAAATATAAATTAAAAGAAGTAAGCGCCGATTACAGATGTTTGACATCTGAACCATTTAGCCGATAAGTAAGAAATCTTTGTTGTCAGTTGCACTTACAAAAATGACTTTTAAATTATAAAAATTAAGACCCTGCTTGTAAAAACAGGGTCCTTAAAACAAACCCTTCAAAAATATATAAGTCACCATTCTTCCCGAATTTATTCAACAAAATTCTCTCATTAAGTAATAAATAAATAAATAAGCATTTTATTTTACACCGAAAATTCTAAAATACGAATTCCAAAAAATAATTTGAAAGCATCGTTTCACAAAAATGTGTGCAGTGCTGAGTTTGTTTGCATAAAGTGAAATGCTTTATCTTACAATAATTTATGGCCTTGCGCATACGCTACACTGTGATTAAAGACTTAATAGGCATTAAAGTTATAAATACCAAATATTCTAAAGTGAGAAATTAAAGGGTTACTTCCCCAGGGCCGAAACTAGCCTTTCTTGCATCCGGGACAAACATGGTTTTCGGCATCACATCCTCCGCAAAGTGTATTTACAAAGAGAATTTTACTAATTTTATAATAGCCAACTTACTTTAAAATTTAAAATATGTAATATTGAATTACGTAATTTGCTTCGTGAAATATCGATTCGTTAAAATTTTGCAAACGGAAACAGAAAGAATCGGGAAAAAAATCCGTTTTATGTAGGATCATTATTCCATATATCATCCTTAGATTCTTCTATGTTTTGGCCAAGAGAATACAGACATAAGAAAAATCAACACACAAAAATCTGCATTTGGCACCCCTACGTTCTAAAGCCCGGGACACATGCCCATTTGGCCCTCCCCGTTAATTTCGGCACTGTACTTTACTCACACGGACAATGTTGATATTAGAGGCGCATTCCCCCCCCCCCCCCCTCCCCGGAATTCTATAATACCTCCTGGAGAAGAAAAAAGTATTAGATCAAAACTACACAGTTCGCTAATGATAATCCTAAGAAAGAATTTTTTTAATGTCCTTCCGAAACGAAAAAAATTGATATCAACCCGACCCAGTGAAATAGGGTTACCTGCCTGATCTGATGATTTCTGAAAGAAACTATCTAAAATATTTCTTCAAATAAGTTTTTCTTAAACGGTGATTTATCATTGCAGAAAAACAAACAATTCAAGTATCAAAATAATAGTTATTTTGGAAAACAAAACAACTGAAAAACTAGTTGCGAAATACTTATCACTGTTTTAAAACACATTAATCCGGATTAAATCATACCTCACCCAATATTTTCTTTCTGTTCAGTGTCGCAGTGACCTATGGACCCATGACTTATGAGCACTGCTCACTCGGAGTATAGAAGAAAAAAAAGAAAGAAAAAAAAAACACAGTTGCCCGTTCACAAAGTTAAGGACCGGGAAGAAATAATTACTCTGAAGTTAAATTTATTCCCGGAACTCCCTTTTTTTTTTCCTCCCACTTGCGGTTTACTGACAATGGAAAACGAGGGCGATACAATGGTCAGGGGAGATCACTAAGGAAAGATTCCCGTGCTACTCTTGGATTGAAGTTGAACTGAAAAACTCATTTGCATGAAATGCGCCGCCTTCGAACGTAAAAGGTGCCGCCTGCTAACCGCAAAGAAAAAAAAAAAAAAAAAAAAAAAAAACTGTGTGTGTCTGCAGCCTTACTTCCCATTTTCTAAAAATAGATTTTCGCCCCGCGAAATGCACTGCATCTGAAGCTCCTGAACGTAAATTGACCGCTGACTTTGATCAGCGGCGATTTAGTGGGTGAAGAGAGAAATCGAGAAGTTATCCGGAAGCTTCTCGGACCCCCCCCCCCCCCAAGTTACCCGTAACATTTTCTTTGCATTTTTGCATCGATCCAGAGAATGGCCAAAATCATCTTTAAAAAGGCAGAAGTCTTTCACCCTGAAATTGAGATACAGCTTTCAAACAAATTGCATTTAAAAGTACTTTTTTTTTTTCTCTATAACACAGAAAAAGAATTGAAAATGTGTGATGTTTAGAAGTTTAAAAATTTGCAGTACCGAAAATTGTAAAACTAAAATTTCATTTAAAATTTGTATATGCTTGGTACAAGAATATTAATTTTTAATCCATGGTGCACATAATATAAAAGTCTGTCATTATTTAAAACCATGTTTTGATCATCATAAAAATAATAATTATTATTAATATTTTAAACATAGAATTTATTTAAGTCTAAAATTTTAGTCTTTGAAAATATAACTTTCCAAATAGTCGTTGTAATTTGTTAAATTACAATTTTTTATAGTACAATCAAGGCTTCACTCGATCTTACAGGCTATAACAGTTGCGCGGAATACAATAGGAGGGAAGGAATCAAAATATAGTTCCGGCTGCGGCCGCTGCTAGAATTTGGCACTGCATGCCCACCTCAGTCAACACCGGCGTCAAGTTCGAATGAAGCCTTGTTTGAAGTTGTTTACGTTTGCTATTCGCTTTTACAAATGATTTAGTGTTAAGATTAGTATTATTTATTTTATTTTTATAATAAAGATGGTATATTATTGTGTACCATATTGCCGCTCATCATCTAGGAATAAAGAAGGTGTTTCGTTTCACCAGTTTCCTGCAAATTCGGATCTATTTAAAGAGTGGCTGAAAGTTATTTCCCGGGGTAATTTTACGGTAAATGATAAATCCCCATCATCTATAGTATGTGGTAAACATTTCAAGCAAGAGGATTTTATTCCTGGATTGAAAATTAAAAAACTAGTCTCGAATGCAGTGCCTTCCATTTTTGAAAACTATCAATCATATAAAATTCCTACATTGAAAAGCAGACGGCAGTTGATTCGTAATGACACTACTGCGGAAATAAATAATCCTAAAAGAGCCTACAGTGTGGAAGCTGAACTCAATAATAAGCTTCAAAAATTAGTGAAGGATTCAAATTCTTATACAGAAACTCAAGAAACCTCCACTAATGATATAATAGATCATGAAGCAGAAAACTCATCTCAAAATAAATCAGGAAAGACCAGTTTTTCAACAAGCATCAAAGCAAATTTTTATAAAGACATAATCAGTATATGAATGGGAAAGCATTTTTTTCCTTGTAATTGATATGTAGTAAAGAGTTATTTTCTGTATTTCAATTAAAAAAAAATTCCTTCTATAATTGGTTAATTGTAAAGTTTTTTTTTTTTTTTTTTTTTTTTTTTTAACCATAAAGTTATTTTATTAAAAGGAAATGCAGTTTTAAAAAAAAGGTTTAAGTTTTTTTTTTTTCCCTTCATAACAAATATTAAATTAATTGAATAGAAGAAAAAAAAACAAGTATTTTTACTGGAAAACACTTATTCAACTATTAAATTTGTTGATTAGATTAAAATTGATAAAGGTTATGATACAAATGATGTTAAATACAGTGAATTTCAAAGAGCATCTGTAGCTTCTTGTTTCCTGAGTTTTTTTTAAGAGCAAGAAATTTGAAGATTGAAAGAAAGAAAGAAAAAAAAAAAGAAATGTAAATTGTTTAAACTAAATATCATTTATTTATTTTTCTATGAGAAGGCAATAACAAATTGTTAATAGTCCTTATATATAAGATAACTAAAAAAATTTGGATTGAAAATACTAAATAAATATTTCTTTTGCTTAATTGTTCTGTGTAAATAAATGGAGCAAAACTCTTCAAACATATAAAATTTTGTGCTTAGATTGTTTTTAATTGTCATTTAATAAGATAATAAGATGTCATTTAATACGCAGAGTATGTTCTATTTTAGCCCTTTAAATCGTACGGATGAGGTGAGCAATCAGCGCCATCTATCGATTTATTTGACACTTTAATGATTCCAGCGAAAACGGGTGTTTGTTAAGGCCGTATAGCGCGTGACAGATCGAGTTCGGTCGTGGTCATGGAGCTAAGAAGGTATATGGAGGAGACATATCAATCTAGCATCATAGTGAGCCCTGACGCCGAAAAACCAGTTCTTTCCCCCTCTTTCATAGCCGCCATGTTTGACTTTTACCGTAGTTGACTTGCACCGCGAGGAACTTCCTCAATACGACGATCGGTAGCAGACGGGAAAAGTCAGCTTACCCAGGTCAAATATGGCGGCCGCAGCGTTGTAACGGGGGGGTAGGAAAGGCTTCAAGTGACGTCACATATGTCTCCTCCATATACCTTCTTAGCTCCATGGTCGTGGTACAATATAACATCTTTAATCTGGACACTTTGGTGTGTTTATTCGTTTTTATTTTGAATTAAAGATAATAGATGGCGCCATAGGTCTTATATAAATGAATTTCAGAAAATGAAAAGATTACATAATAACACAACTTTTTTTCAATGTTAAAACTGCAAGAACTCTCTAAATTACATTTGTAATTAATATAGGTGTCTTTTTAGGTATTAAATTGTAAAAAATTATGATTGATAGTAATTCCACTTATTTTTCTTTTTCCAAAGATAATAAGATGTCGCGAAAATATCACAAAATTGGATTTTATTAGTATTTTATTTATTTGTTTATTTATTTATTTATTTTTTGTATTTAACATATGATATTACTTTGACATTTATAAATGCTATATATTTATTTTTTATATTATTAGCATTATGTATAACAGTTTTAAATATGTTACTTTAATTATAAGGTTCATTTTTAAATTATAATTGTAAGTAAATTTCTCACTATTTTTTTTTATTTTAGTTTTTTTTAGTTTATTTAGTTTTTCAATATTTTTCATGACGAGTCTATTATTCTAGTGATATGCATTATTTACATACTGCATACAACACTGCATAAAATTAACAATTTTTTTTTTTTTAACATTCGTTTTTGGAACATTTTCAATTGATTTTTCATAATGTTTTCAATTATTTAGTTAAATGCTATTTTGTATTGCCATATTAATAATAGAAATTAGTATTACCATTAATCTTCATGCATTTTAGCTACAAAACTTCTGTAGTCTGGAATTTTCTATAATTTGGACTTGATGTAATCGCGACAATTCTGGATTAAAGAAGTTATACTGTATTATCTTTTTTTCCCACCCCTTAAGACTGCAGACATTGCAGATTTTGAAAACAATTAAGAAAAAAGAAAATTTGCAGATCTATGGAAATGTAGCATCCACGTTTAATGGATATATTTTAATGTGGAAGAAAATCTGTGGAAATCACACATTTGATTTAAAAAATTGAAAAGGGAGAATTCTGATGAAAAAAGCGGTATTCCTGTTATTATTTACCTGTGAAATATATGCATACAATTGATGGTCCATGATCTAAAATTGATTTAAGATAAATCAATACTCACTTCATTGTTGTCATCATCATCATCATCCAATACGATAAGTTCAGGTTCAGCAATCTAAAACAAAGAGACAAAAATGATAAATTAGAAGATCTTTACAAAACATACTCTGAGATAAGAGATTGGATGCATATAACATATTTTTTAATTATATAAAGCACATAATAAAATAACCAACCTTACATTTTCCCCCCTCCAGATTCATGTAAGTATGTTTCAATTAGAAATTTTATTTACCATGAATAAAGATATTAATTACTACATAGAAGTAAGACAGCATTTTAAAGAATGTGTTTTAGAATACGTAACAAAGAATTAAAAAAAAAATGAGAGAAAAGAAAAAAAAAGAAACAGAAGATTGGAACTTATACACACATTGTTAAACTGCAAACATAGACAAATATGTCAAGAACATTTCTTTATAGGGGAGGTTTGATTCATAAGGAGGATTGATTCATTGACAATTTTTCTGAACAAATTGCATTAACAATCAGTCTAACATGCATAAGGGTCATTCCATGTCAGATCACCCCAGACCATGGCACCAACCATCACCAATTTTGATAAAATTCAGTGAATTTGAAGAATTTCAAATGCTGATTCCAAAAATATCAATTATACTGAAATTGATCAAATGGTTTGTGAGTTATAAGCTTTTAAATAGGTCCCAAGATGACCGATTTGCTGCCATTTTGAATAGCACATGTGACAACATAAGAGTCCATAACTTCTTTCAGATTTAAGCTAGAGCTTTCAATTTTTTTTTTTTTTTTTTTTTTTTTTTTTGGTTTAGAATAAAGTAACCTTTCATTTAAACCAATTTTTGTGAAGCTAATTAATTTCCATAAAAACGCTGTAAAGTGCAACTTCAATGGTTATTTTCCTCCAATGAACCCCCTTCAATTTTCATCTAACTGCATAGATAGGCACCTCAAAGTAGAGGTCTGCGCGGGCCGGAATTTCCAGGCCCGGGCCCGGCCTGTTGGAAAGTTATTTCGGCCGGCCCGGCCCGTACAAAAATCAGCCAAAACAGACCCGGCCCGTTTTGGCCCATTGCAATTTCTACGATTTCTAAAAAATTCAGATTTTATCATATAACTAAGATTCCTTTAAAGAATACTGCATACATATCTATGGAATGATTTTACAGTATATTTTACAGTAAATACACATTAACAACATTAATGATTACTTAGATTCTTAGGCTTTCAACATTCGAATAAAGATTCATTAAGAAATTAATATGGCTTAAAATAAAAGAAACTAGTTGGATGTGTCAATCCCAAAACTTTCTTCTATCTCATAAGTACATTTTAATATTTAAAAAAAAAAAAAAAAAAAAAAAAAAAACGTGGTGATCCCAAAGTTACCCACTATCGAATTTCCTCGAACATTTGACCTAGCCTGATGAGATTCTGGCATCTGAAAAACCTAAAACGCAAAATTTAATTAATATTCTGGGAAAATGAGCTTAGTAGTGCCCAGGCATGAAAGTGGGAAACGAGAAAAAAGGTGGAATATTTTACCCATCCATACAACGGCATCAAACTCTTATAATTTCAGTGTCATTTTAAGAGAGAATAAAATTAAATGTATCTGCATGTATGACTGTTTTTTTTATTATTATTATTTTTACTTAGAAAGTTTTAATAATGCTGAAGGAGTAAAACCAAATGCATCTGATCAACTTATGTGAGGTAGAGGCATTAATTTTCCAAAACAAATATTATTCTGATTAGTTCAGCTGCTAAATCCTCCATCCCCTTAAAAAAATTCTCTGCTAAATTTATATTTGCTTCAAAAACGATATATCTCAAAAAAGGTATCACAGAAATTACTCAAAAGTATTCTATAAATAGTACAAAATATTCTATTTCAAAAAGAAACTTCCTTTCACTTTAAATTTTCAGAGTCTAAAAAAGATTTCATTCTTGAAAGACATTCAGAACAACTTCATTTAATACAGTTTCAGATGCTTATATGTAGAAGCTCACTCAGTTTATGCCTCTTTTGCGCAACAATTCAAGAACAAACTCCAAGTAGTTGAATAGATAAAATGTCTTTTATCTCCAAGGTAGATTAAATGTCTAATTATTAAATTTTTGCCCCCCCCCCCCCTCCAATTATCCTTCCAAAATTTTCTTTACATTTTTGCACCAATCCAGAGAATAACCAAAATTGATCTAAAAAAGGTGGAATTCCTCCTTTAGGAGGAATTCTTTCATGCCTGGTAGTGCCTCATGTTGGGTAATTTATACTAAAACCTAATAAGCATCGATTGATGTCAAGACCTAACAGAATCTGAAATTTGATGGAATTCCATCCATTAGTTCTTGAGATATAGTTATAACAAAAAAATTGCAAAACATAGCACAGCAACACCATATCTTGGACAATTTATGCCAAAACGTAAAAAAGCGTCTAATTATGTTATGGTGTAAAAGAATCTGAAGTTTGATGAAATTCTGTGCATTAGTTCTTGAGATATAGCTAGTTTAAAAAAAAGTGTAAAATATAGCACAGCAGCACCATTAGTTGAAGGATTTATAACAAAACGTAATCATCGTGTAATTATGTTATATGTCATTTTGTAACAAAATCTGAAGTTTGATGAAATTCTGTGCATTGGTTGTTGAGATATAGCTATCGGAAAAATCGTGCAAAATGCAGCATAACTGCACCACCTGTTGCAAGGTTAATACCAAAATGTAATCAATGTCTAATTATGTTATATATTCTAGTGTAACAGAATCTAAAATTTGATGACGTTCTCTGCATTAGTTCTTGAGATATAGCTATCGCAAAAATCGTGCAAAATGTAGCATAGCAGCGCCACCTATAGGGCAGTTCACACCAAAACCTTATCAGCGGCTATGTATCTCAAGGTATCGCAGAATCTGAAGTTTGGTGAAATTCTGTGCTTTAGTTCTTGAGATATAGCTATCATGAAAATCATGAAAAACGTGGCATAGCAGCGCCACCTGCAGGCCAATTTACACCAAAATTTAATCAGCGTCTATGTATATCAAGGGGTCACAGAATCTGAAGTTTGGTGAAATTCTGTGCATTAGTTCTTGAGATATAGCAATCTTGAAAATCATGAAAAACGTAGTATAGCAGCGCCACCTGCAGGCCAATATTCACCAAAAACCAATAGGCATTAATTCATAGCAAGGTCTAACTGAATATAAAATTTTATTAAATTTCGAGCATTAGTTCTTGAGATAGAGCGCCCACAAATTTTTTGTCACATACAGACAGACAGACAGAGACATTTTCTAAAAATAGTCAAAACGTGTTCAGGACCTTCTAAAACGTATAAATCCGTCGAAAACCGGAAGTGGAAAATTTTCATGAATCCAATACTTTCTTCTTGTAAAGATAGAAGAAAGTAAAAAAGAAAGAAAGCTAAAAACATCGTTAATTTTGAAGCTGTTTAATAAAAGATTTATAAATATATTTCTATATCATTTTATTATAGATTTCAAATCCAAATTCATTCTTAAATTCAAAGAAGCTCCTTTCTGATACATTTCTAAATACATTTTTTTTTCCCTCAGAAAGGCATAAGATTAGCAGATATCTTTATTCAGAAACTATATAATCGAATGGCGTTATCCATTTTTTGATACAAGCAATTTAAGAATACTGCAAACAAATAAAATACTGTCATAATTAGCGTTTTGAATAGAATTTCTGGAAGCAATAGCAAGGGAAGAGAGAAAAACCTGCAATCATTTGAGAAACTATTATATCTCAACAAGGTTATACAAGTATTTTATTTACCAAAAATGAAAAACGCTATTCGATTCCAAATCCCTTCAATAGTTAGGCTTATCCCTTTTATACTTTTACAATTTAAAATTAATCAGAAAATGTGTCAAACTTTCGCATTATTGAGAAATTAATTTAAAAATCATCAAGAAGTATAGATCCGAAGACTAAGCTAACATAAGTTCTTTATCGCTGTTAATAATTTTAGAAATCATGTTTTCTGCCAATAATTAAATTTAGTACCGGTCCGGCCAGGCTATATGTAGAAAAATAATGCAAGCGTGATCTCGGATCGGCGTGAGTCAGCTAAAAAAATATTAAAACGGGTTACACGTAATGTAATTCTCCGATGTCGATACACTGTGCATTTTTATATTGATGCTGTCAAACAAGTACGGCCATATTTATACTTATTCTCGTTAAAACCATTTTCATTGAAAAGAGCTCATATTTTATCGTTTCTGCTTAAATCTTCAAAACGGGCCGGCAGTCCTGAAAATTTTTTTTATCGGCCCGGCCCGTCTGGCCCGTTCAATTTTTTTGCCGGCCTGGCCCGTTTATGTTATTTGTCGGCCCGGCCCGTTGAAAAAACTACTCTAAATCTGTTGGCCCGGCCCATTAGAAAATTCGAAACGATTCCGCCGGGCCAGGTACGGGCCACAGGCCAAGCCCGGGCCCGTGCAGACCTCTACATCAAAGTGTATTTTGATAACTGATAAAATTTTTAATGGGCAGTTTACAGATTCTTACTTAAAAAAATAAATTTAATTTTATTGACTTTCTCGAGTAACAGAAAACACTAGATAATGTTAATATTTCTTTTATTACCAGAAATATCATACATAAACATATTTACATTTAAAAATTTGATAAGGTTTTATGTTGCATAAATATATATATTTAATGTGGCTAAAAAAAGGGGAATCCCTTTGGAATGAGTAAGAATGCCAATAATGAATTTTTGCAAGAGATAGACCTATTTTCCTGACAAATTGGAGTTTCTTGCAATGTCTCAGTAAATTATGAGTAAAAAAGAAATGACGGGAAAAGCTTTACAAATAGTCACATGTTATTTCAAAATTATACCTTTATTTTTTACAAAATACAATAAAATTGCAACTATTAAAATAAAAAATGTGATACTTAAGAATAAAAAATGAAATATATGGCATGCACAGTAAACATGCTATTAAAAATATAGCTACATCAATAACAATTTAAAATACAGATAGCTAATTTTTTTTTAATCCATGCCAGCTCAGCTTGCAGGCAGATGTAAATTTTGAAATTAAATAACAGTAGACTCCCTCGAATCCACACAGCTTGGGATTGGAGGTAATGCAGATTTTAGAATTTTGCTGATTTCTGGTCATTACTTTATTTATATTTTTTGTAAACAGTTATTTGAATGTAATTAATAATGCAATCAAAACTAAAATGGATGCTTTACAATATAATAAAATATTAAAATAGGTAATAAAATAATAAAAATGTGGATAATTTTTAAAGTGATGTAAAATCATGTTAATTTGAGGATGTACATTTCTGAAGACAATGGGTGTCTTGATCTTGATTTTTATTTAAAAATTTAAAAAAAATCAAAGTATACAGCGTGTATAGCACTCCCTAAGGAAATGGTTCTTGAAACTCTGGGTTCAGTTGGAGAGATTTCCATTTAAGTCTATAAAGTCATTCAACACTCATACTGATTTTAGGTTTATTTAACATTATTACTGTAATTTCAGGAAGAAGCACCACACGCACAATAATAACGCACCTCTGCAGTTACTTTAAAGGGAAATAGAAAAATCTGTTATCATATTCAGTTTAATATTCATTTGGATTTGTGTCATTTTAAAATTTATAAACGTAAAAAAAAATCTAAAAAAAAGTTTCACTCTATGTGTGGGATGGCTGGAAAAATTTATCACATGTACAAGTTTGAAAATTTAAATGAGGATAGACCAAAGACTCTTCTGATTTAACTGAGAATCTTTGAAAGCTTTTAGTAATGAGGAAAACAAACTCTTTTTTATCCGAGCGATGTTTAAGCTATACTGTTAAGGCGTTAATGATATCCATTTTTAAAATAAAAAATATTCTTTTGATATTTTTAGTATGAACTCTGAATTAAAAATTAAAATGGTAACCATGCTTGGATTATGCATTGCATTGGGTATGTATGTATGCAATGTATTTATGTATGTATTTATGTATGCAATGCATATGCATTGCATATGCATTGCATACATAAAACTATTATTATGTATAGAGAAACCACACACACAGAGTAAAAAAAAGGTATGCTGTACAGTTTTTGTTTGCTTCTGTATATTTCAAATAAACTACTCGCCAAAAAAAACGCAGTTTTAATTATCTATAAGTAAATATGCAACACATTTTCGTTAGTCCTGCCTACCCGTAATAAAATCATGCAATTTTTGAATATTTTTTCGTTTTTCTTTAAGTTTCTAGTACAGTATAGGATCCGTTTTCCTGCGTCCCGGTATCCGGAACGCTCCGAAAACCGGAATGCAAATCGGTAACTTTTTTTTCCAGCGATGCCGTGGACGCGCTATAGTGGGTAAATTATGCAAAAAATCGCTGATGAGACGCAAAAATTAGCTCTTAACTTATGCATCCCATGAGACACGTAATTTTGTCAAAGGATCGCGAAAAAACGGCAAATTTCGTTAAAAATCACGAAATAACCACTAATTTTCAGCCAATTTTGTCAAAAGATTCGCGAGAAAATGGGTAATTTCGTCAATTTCCCAAAAAGATCGCGAAAAAATAACAAATATAGTCCAAAAAATCGCGATAAAACAGTAAATTTTGACAAAAGATTCACGAACAACGGCAAATTTCAACAAAAGATCGCAAAAAACGGCAATTTTCTTCCAAAAATCGCAAATAATGGCAAATTTCTTCAAAAGATCACGAAAAAAACGGCAAATTTTGTCAAAAAATCCCGGAAAACGACAGATTTAAATTCGTGTCAAAATCCCCAAAGAAAGCAGATTTTTCCCAAAAGATTGAAAAAAAAAATATATATATATATATATATAGTCCAAAAAATCGCAATAAAATGGCAAACTTTGACAAAAGAACCGCGAAAAACGGTAAACTTTGAGAAAAGAGTCGCGAAAAACGGCAAGCTTTGACAAAAGAATCGCGAAAAACGGCAAATTTCAACAAAAGATCGCCAAAAACGGCAAATTTCTTTATCAGATAACGAAAAAAAGGCCCATCCTGAAGCAGAATTAAGGTATATATATAGCAATAAATTAAGGCAATATTATATTATATAGCATAATTATAGCAATAAATTAAGGTATTTACATGTATTAGTATTCATATTTACCTATTTATTTCACTATTTATGAAATTATTTCATGCATTTCTTATAGTAAAGTGTTCCGAATTACGGAAAAACCCCTTATCCAGAATGCTCTGGGTCCCAAGCATTCTGGATAACGGATCCTATACTGTACTTCTAAACTAGAAACAAAATTAAATCGCCTCTCTGCTTCTTTTTTTGAACCATTAAAATAAATTCATTTAGAAGCAGGTCATTGTTTTACTGTTTAACTGGGCGTGGCAAAATCTCTAGGCTGTATTGTTAGGTGCAGCATTGTTAACTTTTTTGGATATTTTATTTAAAATATTTTGCTATTAATTATAGTTTTGAAATAAACTTTCTTTCATTATAGTTTTTGTCTCAAAACAGATATGCAGTTAAAAACTACATACAGGGTGATTCAGCTCGTCGGTGACAAACTTTAAGGATCGATAGAGCACACCTAGACGAACATTTTTGAATAGGGAATGCAGGCCCTTATTACCGCATGGGCAAATCGGGACTTTGCCCATGGGCCCCAGACTTTAAGGGGCCCCAAAATCCATACATTAAATTATAAAACATTTAGTTTCTTTTTCCATTTCCAATTCTTCCATAAATTGAAGTTATTAAATTCATCTTAGAGTAATATAATAAACTGTTAAAATTATATAAAACAGTTTTATCCTATATAAAGGAAAAAAAGTGTAATTTTATTAATTAAGGTATTTAATTAAAATTGACGGGGCTAATAATTTCCTTCTATTTATATCCAAGGGGCAAAAATATGTTTATGCATTACGCATACACTTATGATGGACCTTTAGTTCTATTTGATTAACGATGCAATGATTCGAAAGGGGCCCCCTAATTTTTCTTTGCCCAGGGCCCCAATTAGTCATAATCGGGCCCTGAGGGAATGTAGGGTCCCTGACGCGATGGTAAGGCGCTAGGCGCTTTCGAAAATTTGGGTGCCGAAATTCGAAACGTCATAAAAACTAGGGAAATGGTTAGATTTTCTTGCTTGTTGCGTCGAAATGATTCTGTTTGTTTAGACTTTCTTCAATACCAATTTGATAAGCGTATCTCTTAAAACATGGATAGGGGGCGCTGCAGACTTTGGAGAGCTAGACAACAACTTTAAGCCCGTTATTTTGATAATTTAACACATGCTCGCCAAAGTTTATACTCTAACTTAAAGTTTGAACCCAAAAGTAGAGCCCTGCAAAAAGCGTAAGAGCCGGAATAAAATGTCAAAGTACAGGGTGGTCGAAACTCGAAGGCTCCTAAGAGATAAACAAACAGATTTCTTGACTTATGGCATGCATTTTCATGATTCTGTTTGCTGGGGCTCTCTGAAACTCAGTTGAACGGCACAAAAAGAAACATCGATAGGGGGCGCTTTGGGCAAAAAACATAATTCGTTGACATTTCGGACGCTAACTGGAAAAGGGGCGCTACGATCAGTTAGAAACAAAACAAGAGAGGAATTTACTTATCATAAGAAGCTATTAAAACTGCAGTTTGTTTGTTTTTTTTAACAAACATAGCTGGTTTCAATCATGCACAATGCGCGCAATAAAATTTACATAAGGTGCTTTTTGCTGATTTATGCAAAAGATATCGTACCATATCGATATGCAAAAGATACGTAATGCGTAGACGACAACGCGAGATGACGTAGTTGTATGCGCAGACACGTCTTTTGAACGTGCGGTACCTACTTAAGCTTCGGGTTACTTGTCTGCAGATCGGTAGTAGGATGGAACGGTACACAAACTCTGAATTGGCTGACATGCATTTGGCGTATGGCGCTGCTGGTTGTAATGGACGAGCCGCTCAGCGGTTGTACGCCGAGCGTTACCCCAACAGGCAAATCCCCTGCCATGCCTTCTTCGCTCGAGTACACCAGAGGTTGTCCACAACGGGATCTTTCGACGGAGGCAGGCCTGAATGGGAGCGATCAGTGAGCACCCCCGACAACGAAGAGGCTGTGCTTAACCTGGTTGAGGACAACCCAGGTCTTAGCACGAGAGATATCGCCAGACATGTTGGCATTTCGCAAGCAACTGCGTGGCGCATCTTAAGTTCCCGGAATCTGCACCCCTACCGCATCCAGCGGGTGCAGTTGCTCAGAGAGCAGGATTTTGGCCCTCGAGTGGAATTCTCAAGATGGTACTTGGCGATGAGATCCAGGGATCCCCGTTTTGTAAACAGCATTTTGTTTACGGACGAGTCCACCTTCAGCCGGGAGGGAATGTGGAACGCCCACAACAGTCATGTGTGGTGTGATGAAAATCCACATGAAACCAGAAGCCGAGCAGCCCAGGAGCGTTTCTCATAAAATTTGTGGGCCGGCATTCTGGGGGATTGCCTCATTGGCCCTTATTTGTTACCTGAACGGCTGACAGGTGGAAATTACCTGATTTTCCTGGATCAAGTGCTGCCGCAGCTTCTGGAGGAGGCGCACGTACCCGAAGGTTCGCGTCGCCAGATGTGGTTCCAGCACGATGGAGCTCCGGCCCATTACACGAACGACGTGCGTCTCCATCTAAACGCAAGGTATGGCCAGCGGTGGATCGGGCGTGGGGGTCCAGTTCACTGGCCTGCCCGATCACCAGACCTCACCTGCTTGGATTTCTTCCTTTGGGGTTATCTGAAGGCCGAGGTATACCATACACCTGTCAGCAGTGCTGAAGAACTTGTGGCGCGCATTGTGGCGCGCATTGTGGCAGCTGCAGGGCAGATCAGAGATACTCCTGGCATTGTTGGAAACACACACTCCTCAATGCGACGGAGGTGCGAAGCCTGCATCATGGCCCAAGGTCGAAATTTCGAGCATCTTCTGTAGTGTTATTTTTTGTAAATAAATTTCCAGTATCATTGATGTTTTTGGTCTAAATTTATTCAGAAGTGTTGAGCAGAGGTAGAAAATGTGTTTTCATTATTACTAACTGATCGTAGCGCCCCGTTTCCAGTTAGCGTCCGAAATGTCAACGAATTATGTTTTTTGCCCAAAGCGCCCCCTATCGATGTTTCTTTTTGTACCGTTCAACTGAGTTTCAGAGAGCCCCAGCAAACAGAATCATGAAAATGCATGCCATAAGTCAAGAAATCTGTTTGTTTATCTCTTAGGAGCCTTCGAGTTTCGACCACCCTGTACTTTGACATTTTATTCCGGCTCTTACGCTTTTTGCAGGGCTCTACTTTTGGGTTCAAACTTTAAGTTAGAGTATAAACTTTGGCGAGCATGTGTTAAATTATCAAAATAACGGGCTTAAAGTTGTTGTCTAGCTCTCCAAAGTCTGCAGCGCCCCCTATCCATGTTTTAAGAGATACGCTTATCAAATTGGTACTGAAGAAAGTCTAAACAAACAGAATCATTTCGACGCAACAAGCAAGAAAATCTAACCATTTCCCTAGTTTTTATGACGTTTCGAATTTCGGCACCCAAATTTTCGAAAGCGCCTAGCGCCTTACCATCGCGTCAGGGACCCTACATTCCCTATTCAAAAATGTTCGTCTAGGTGTGCTCTATCGATCCTTAAAGTTTGTCACCGACGAGCTGAATCACCCTGTATGTGAAACGAAATGCAACTACAGAGAACTCCCTTAAATCCGCAAACCTAAAATCTGCAACTCTCTAAAATCTGCACATAATTTACAAGTGTAAACAATGAAACATTCAGTTCAGATGTAGGGATAAAATTTGATATTTTTACTTTTATATCAATTCCATATATATTTTAATTTGTAATTCTGATTAATATTACAGAATTCGTGTGTTTTCATGAAGGAAGAATGAATTATTTAGGAAAAAAATAAGATATTGCTGATATCATTGGTAATTACAATCTTGTTACCCAATATATTTATGTATTAACCAAATTTTTTTTGGTTATTAAGATTGGCTAAACTTAAAATCAAACTTCTTTATTTTATGATTTTGATGTGAATTAGTAATCCTTATAAAGCAAATTTCATATGAAAAATGCATCTTATTTTTATAATAAATATTTTATCACACATTAGTGATTATTAACTTGACATTTTAATCATGTTAAAAATTATTTAAATTAATTATTATTATTTTAGCTTATTATATTATAAGCCTTCATAATAGTTTCGATTTCATTGTTAATTACATTCAAATTACTATTTGAAAAATGTAAAAAAAGCAATGACCAGAAATCTGCAAAATTCTAAAATCCGCAAAACCTGTGGTACCAAGCTATGCGGATTTAAGGGAGTCTACTGTATTAGAAAAAGGGTCATTCCATGTTATATCAACGTGGGGTCTGGACTTCGACATCTTAGATTTTCATGCTTTTTGGTTTATAGTTTGTATTCAAGGAGTATATGAAAAATTTAATTTTTTAATTTTTTTTTCTTAGTTTTTTTTTTTTTTTTTTTACAGAATTTTAATAATGGCCAAAAGTAACAAATTTAACCAATTTTGCAATCACAGGATCCTCCATAATTCTTTAACAAATTGAGCTATAGAGCTCCTTTATGTCTTACTTTAAAGCCATTTTTATTAGCTTTAATATAATATGTAACACTAACTATTTTGAGTAAAAAAAAATTTTTTGACAAATTTTCAAAATTTTTTAATTTAAATTTTTCAAAAACACCATTTTTAATTTTTTCAAAAAAATATATGTTAATGTTTGAGTTTTTGACTACAAGTATGTAAAATTTCAAGATGGAAAAATGATGGGATTTTGAGTTATTCATTTTTGAATAATAGTTATACATAAAAAATTTTAAGTATGAAGGAAAAATTAACATTGACATAAACTTTCCATTATAATTCACACTTCTTTTTCATTCAAAATTTCAAAATTTCATGCTAAGCATATTCAGTTCTAAAGCATGGAAAAACTATGTATATTTTTGAAAAAATTAAAAATAGTGTTTTTGAAAATTTTAAATTAAAAAATTTTGAAAATTTGTAAAAAAAAAATATTTTACTCAAAATAGTTAGTGTTACATATCATCAGTTTCCCTCAGAGGGTTTCAGGGGGGCACTTCACCCCTCCTGCCCTTTAGTTAAAAAAATAGCACCCCTCTTGCCCCTCATTCAAAAACTAGAGCACCTCTTGTCATTCATTCAAAAAAAAATAGCGCCCTTCTTGCCCACATTTGAAAAAACGCAGCCCACCAGTGATGATCCGAACGTGCTATAGCGCATAAATTACGCAAAAAACAGTCTCATATCTCGTGGGACAAGTAATTTCGTCAAAAAATCGCTAAAAAACCGGCAAGTTTCGTTAAAAATCGCGAAATAACGACTAATTTCCGGCAAGATGCGCAAAACAATGACTAATTTCGTCACAAAATTTCACAAAACGGCAGATTTCCTCAAAAGATTGTGGAAAAAGCGACAAATTTCTTCGAAAAATCGCAAAAAACGGAAAATTTTGACAAATGAGTCGCAAAATACGGCATTTTTCGTTAAAAAAAAAAAAGGATAAAAAGGCAGATTTCGTCAAAAGATTTGCGAAAAAACGACAAATTCCGTCCAAAAATCGCAATAAAGCGGAAAATTCTGTGAAAAGTTCCGTTTTTTACACGATATTTTCACGACATTTGTCGTTTTTTCCCGATTTTTGTAGCAAAATATGCCGTTTTTGCGATCTTTCAGCAAAAACTGCTGTTTATGCAATCCTTTAATAAATTTTTCGCGCCTTTTTAACAAAATTTACCTTTTTTTCAATTTTTTGATGAAATTTCTGTTTTTTACGACTTTTTGAATCGCTAGATTCTAGATTCAACTCTATAAAAATGCCCTTAAAAATGAAAAAGTGCCCTGAAAAATGTAAAAAGTGCCCTTTTCAGAACAGTAGCGCTCTGCCCTTTTTTAAACCTGGGGGAAACCATGCATACCATATTAAAGCTAATAAAAATAGGTTTAAAATAAGACATAAAGGAGCTCTCTAGCTCAATTTGTTAAAGAATTATGGAGGATCTTGTGATTGCAAAATTGGTTAAATTTGTTATTTTTGGCAATTTTTAAAATTCTGTACAAAAAAAAAAAATAAATAAATAAATAAATAAAAAATTAGATTTTTTATAAACTCCATGAATACATACTATAAACCAAAAATCATGAAAATCTAAGATGTCGAGGTCCAGACCCCACGTTCATATGATATGGAATGACCCTACCTAAAATTTTCAATAAACCATTCTTATTCAAAAATTAATAACACAAAATCACATCATTTCTACAACTTGAAAATTTTCATACTTGTAGCCAAAAAATAAAAGATTAACATATATTTTTTTGAAAAAAATTAAAAATGGTGTTTTTAAAAAAATTAAATTCAAAAATTTTGAAAATTTGTCAAAAAAAATATTTTACTCAAAATAGTGTTGCATATCATATTTAAGATAATAAAAAGAGCTTTCAAATAAGATATAAATGAGCTCTATAGCTCAATTTGTTAAAGAATTATAGAGGATCTTGTGATTGCAAAATTGGTTAATGTTACTTTTGGCAATTTTTATAAAATTCCACAAAAAAATCGCCAGGAATTTTTTTTTTCTTAGTTAGATTTTTCATATACTCCATGAATACAAGCTATAAACAAAAAAATTATAGAAATCTAAGACATCAAGGTCCGAAAATTGCATTTTTTTCGTTGATTTGACATGGAATGACCCAAAACTTTATAAATAGGATATATATAAAATAAATACAAATATAAATATATATAAGTATATATATATATATATATATATATATATATATATATATATATATATATATATATATATATATATATATAAAATAAATACAAAAATAGGATATATGGGGGAGGGGGTTAAATTTACATAGGGACGGGTATTCTTTGAAAAAAAGTCTAAGCAAAGAGTGGAGCTGAGTGAAATTTTAAATTCTTAGTGTGATGACAAATGTAAAGAATCAATATATGTTTTTTTTTAATTGCAACAGACTTATTTCTGATTTAAAAATGTGGCAGAGACCAATTAAAAGGAAATTTTAAAGTGGAGTTAAAGTCATACAAGATGCTAAAAAAATGCTGATTCAGCAATATACATTGCTTATAAAATTAAGTACAATTATGTAAAACAGCATAGAAAATTTAAATGATTAAGGAATTATAAGAATATGATAAATAGATGAAAGCAATTAAAGTTACGAAAAGGGGAAAAACTATATTCACAACGTATATAAATATTAAATCAATGTAATGAGGGGTTTATTAAATGATACAAAATATTCCAAAAAGAGGCATTTTAATCGTGAAATATTGTTGTACAATGAAAAACAATGTAGAAAATTTAAATATAGAAATAAAATAAACAAATTAAAGAATTTAAATTAATATATATATAAAATAAATGTGTATACATAATATACATAAATGTAATATGAATCTAATTAGAGGCTGAATGAATTTGATATGAATCTAATAAAATGCAATAAAAAATATGTTTTCAGCGACAAACAGAAATTTTTCCTATGAAAAACAGTATACAAAATTTAAATAATTAAAAATTAGTACAATAAAAAGAAATATAAATACACACATTATACACAAATTAATCTAGGGAGAGAATTTAAATGATAAAAGTTCTTTTAAAAACAGTCGTTTTAAGCGACAGACATTGTTTTAAAAATTAAATAAAATTTTGAAAACTAGGATAGAAGATTTAAGAATGTAAAATTTAATAAAAATAAAACATACAGTTTAAGGAAATTAAAATTCAAGGAAAAAAAAAACAATATGATATGCAATATATACAAGTATTAAATGCCGATTGTTTTATATAACATACAATAAATTCGGCTTTTCGGTGGTTATGTATTACTTACAATATAAAGTAGAATTAATTTCCTACAGTTTCGAACAATACATCTATTTTATTATTATTATTATTCTGTATATCGTTTGATGAACAATAATATACAGGGTGAGTCCTAAATATTGAAACAATAGGCTATCTCCTTAAATATTGCCCCTAGACCCATACTTTCAATTGCAAAGTTTCATAAAAAAAAGGTGAATTCTTTTAAAAGTTGCAACTCCATGGGGGGTCTATTTTAAAAATTACGAAAATTAAATTTTTATATGGCCCCCAGAGGATAAAACTTTCAATTAGAAAAATTTTCCTTATCCATTCCTGAATTGAACAACAAAAAAAAAATTCATCTTGATATCTACAAAGCCCCGAAAGATACGAAAAACCAAAATTTTCCAAAATTCGTGACTTACACCACTTAAGCATACCTCTGAGAGCAGCGATATCAGCTCATTTGACATACAATTTAGGGATTGACCATAAATTTATGCATTATTAAATGTTGATCAAAGACAATACTTTAACTTTTAGATATAAAATAAAAGCGTATAGGTTTTTGCTTTAAACTTCCTTGAAATATGCTAGATGTCTGCAATATCTCAAGTTCGGCGCCAGCCTCGTAACTGGCTCAATTCATTGGCCGGAAGTCTTATTAAACAATTATTAAAAGTGTTATTAAATTAAGTGATATTAATTAACTCTCATTAAAAGTGACTTAAAAACTTATTGCCGCATTGCAATAAGTTTAGTAAAAATACTAATAGCGATAATGATACTTCTATTAACGGAATCATTGGAAATATATTTTAATAAATTACACAGAAATATTTTCAAAAATCTACTTTTTATTATTCAGCTTCAAAATTTATGATGGTTTTAAACCTATTTTTACTTTCTTCTATCTTTACAGAAGAAAGCATATTCATGAAAACTTTGAATTCCAGTTTTCGATGGATTCATACGTTTTAAGGCTCAGAGGTATTGAAAAATATATTTTTACAAAATGTCTGTCTGTGAGTCACTGCTGCTGTATCTCTGTATATGACATAAATTTTGTGAGCGCTCTATCTCAAGAATTAATCCACGGAATTTAATAAATTATATTTACTTAGTCCTTAATACAAATTGGTGCTGATTAGTTTTTGCTGTGAATCGCTTAACAAGTGGCCCTACTGTACAGGCTTTTGTGTTTTTCCGCAATAGCTGTATCTCTAGAATTATACGCCTAGTATCGCGATCGCCCGTAATTAGAGGCACCTTTTACGCATCTGGCAATAGCAATTTTAACAAGAAAAATATGACAAAAACAGGGCCAAAACAATGAAAAAAATTGAAATCGACGTCATAAAAAAATGAGGTTTAAATCAACTAACGCATTTAAACAGTGATTAAAGAAGGTGAGAATGGAAAAACTTAAACAAAATCTGAAATCGAAACTATACAGGACGGAGTTAATCACTTAGAAACTTTTAAAAAGCATTTAAACGTTAGGAGTCCATCTTTGTTTAAAACTAAATGCATTTTCTGCATCAAATGTTTTATTTCAGTATTTCTCATTTTTAAACTGACATAAGTCAATAACCGTCGGTTACGGTAACAATCTAGCGAATTAAATAGTTTTTCAACATCTGAAAAAAGAAAAAAATGCCCAACGCAACGAAAGAAGATTTCTCCTTAGAAAATTTACTTTTAAAAATATAATTTGTATACAAAAATTGCATCTTTTTATAATATTGCTATTTTGAATACTTTTATTTAAAAAAAATAATAAATAATGTTTAAAATGCTGAATCAAATTGAAAATTAAACATATTCATTTAATCAAAAGAAAAAAATTCAACACGACAAATATTTTGAGTTTAACAATTTTAATTTACTCTAAATTTTTTGAAAAAAAAATATTTTATTAAGAAGTCTTATGATGTTATAATGCTTACAAACTATATGGTTAATCATCACAAAACATTCAAAATTCTTACTCTATAAATAAATAAATAAAATGTTTCCTAAACACATTATAGCAACATTGTTTCTTCAAACAATTACATGCATTTCAATTTGTGTCTTATCCCTTGAAATCTCACGATTTATTAAAATTGTCATAACTTTCTGAGTTTTGAAGATATCGAAATGAAATTTTTTTTGTTCAATTCAGGAATGGATAAGGAAAATTTTTCTAATTGGAAGTTTTATTCTCTGGGGGCCGTATAAAAATTTAATTTTCATATTTTTTTTAAATAGACCCCCCCTATGGAGTTAAAACTTATCAAAAAATTCACCTTTTTTTATGAAACTTTGCAATTGGAAGTATGGGTCTAGGGGCAATATTTAAGGAGATAGCCAATTGTTTCGATATTTATGACTCACCCTGTATACAACTTTAGTGTGAAATGTTCTTGAATTATTTTGCATAGTTTTTTTTTAATATCAGGTACAATTTTTGACAATTGTCAGCAAATGTCTGGTTCTGCGTTTAATTGGTTTCTGTATTTTGTTATACTTGTGTAAGAGAAGAATCCACCTTCACACAGATATGTCGTTGAAAATGGGAATGAAATTAATTTTGTTCTGTCTAACAAGATTTTAAATTTATCTGTCAAATGACACCAAAATTCAGAGATACAGTTGCTTTGAAAAGAGATTACGAGATCGCTTTGAGATGTTAAATCAATTAGAGTTTCGTATTACTCACAGCTTAAGCTGCATAGTTTTGTTTTTACACTGAATGGAAATTGTACCCATTTAAAATTGTCCATCATCTTATTTTGAACAGCTGGAAAGTAATGCTCAAATGAATCTATCAGAGCTTCTAGATGATTCTAAATACTTTTCTGAATTTTTTTTTTAACTTGATGTTATGGTCATTTAAGGACATTTTAGTAAGAGGAAAGTAATTTATATAACAGCGTTATTTCAGACCAGAAGTTATGTTTTTTCTTAAATGCCGACACTTTGGAGTTTGCATCAACAACAGTAAAATTTTCTCCTTGCAACGATAAATTCATTTCGTTCATTTTATTAAAATTATCTACCAAATATGCCTATTTACATGACTAATCTTCATCATTATTGCTAATTGAGGGCGGTGATCTGTCAAAAAGTCTTCAACCTCTGCACCAAGCTCCAGCAAAAGTGTCAACGCTTTACCTGGGGATAACCATCTTACTTCAGTATGCAGCAGCAGGGACTAATGCAGGCTTCCCATATCTTCGCAAATTAGTTTGAAAAGTCTACTATTAAGTGGTCTTGATTTTATAAAGTTTATTATTTTTATGGCATATTTAGAACTGTCATAAATTCAAGAGCTATCAGGTAGAAAAAAGATTAAGTATAAACATATGAATAGGCAGAGCTCCAAAACACAAAACTGCTCTCTCTACTGTTTGACAAGCAGAGTTAACGCGGGCCTTTTCTGTTTCGATACACATTGTTCATTCGATTCAGAATACTGTTTCATGTAGCTTATTTTAAATTAATCTTTTTAAAAAGAAACTTAAAGAAATTCAAACCAAAAATGTTACACATAAAGTAGATACATCAATAATGCAAATGATTAAATAATCCTGATGTGTACTTTTCAACTCAGTTATAGTATACATATTTATTTTTGAAGCACACAAATTCGTACGTACTTTTGAAAATCTCTCACTTGCAATATGCTAATTTCCTTTATGTTTTGTTTATTTTCCTTGAATGCCGTGGAGCCCCAAGGGCCACACTTTGGGAACCTCTGCTTTAAAGAAATGTGAAATAACGAGAAATTCTTCAAATAATCACAAAAAAAAAAAAAAAAATGCAAATTTTTTCAAAGGATTGCAAAAAATGGAAATTCGTGAAAAGATTGCAGAAAGAAAAGTGACTTTCATCAAATAATCACAGAAATAACACAAATTTTTTCAAAGCATTGTTTGAAAAGCACATAGTTCATAAAAGAATCACGAAAAAGTGCAAAATTCTGTCAAAGGATCATGATAAAAACATGAATTTTGCCAAAGGATCATGGAAAAAAGTTAATTTTGTCAAATGATTGGAGAAAAAAACACGAACTTTGCCAGAGGATTATGAAAATTAAAACAAATTTTGATGAAGGATTTTGGAAAAAAAGACATAACGCATGAAAAAAAATGCAAAGAGACAAATTTCATCAAAAAATTGCAAAAACAATGCAAATTTTGTAAAAGGATTGCAAAAAAATAGCAAATTTTACTGAACATAGCAAAACAATTCAGTTTTAGTCAAAAAATGGCAGAAAAAATGTGAATTACATGGAAGAATTGCAAATTTTGTTGAATATTGTAAAATAACGCAAAATCTTTTTTGTCAAAGGATCGCAGAGCAAATTTTGTCGAAAAAAAAAAAAAAAAAACCCACAAAATTTGCTAAAGGATCTCAGTAAATAGCAAATTTTGGCAAATAACTTGGGGGGGGGGGGGGCGAAAAATTTTTAATTTTGTCACAGGGTTGCCAAAAAAATGCAAATCTTGTTGAATATCATGAAACATCACAAATTTTGTTAAAGGATCGCAAAAAAAGGCAAATTTTGTCAAAAGATCACGGAAAAAATGAAACTTTCTCAAAGGATCAACAGAAAAATGCAAATTTCTGTCAAAAGATGGCACAAAAGCACAAATTTCTGTCAAAGGATCATGGTAAAATAAAAAGCATCTTGAATTATGAAGAACACAATATTCTGCTAAAGAATCGGAGGAAAACACTAATTTCATGAAAGAATTGTGGAAAAAAGCACTAATCTTGTTCAAGTACTGTGGTAAAACACAAATTTTGTCAATCGATACAATAGTGAAAAAAATATTAATAGCCTCAAAAAGTAGCACAAGAAACGCATCATTAGCATCAAGAAAAGAATTTTCTTCCTACCCTCTCTGTTGTAAACTTTCAGAAAATTTGCTGTGAATTTAAGATTTTTTTTTTTAAACTCAATATTATGTGTGATTTTGTGATTTTAAATTGAAATTTTTTTTTAATTTGTCACACAAAGGAAATATTTTCCAGGCTCCTACGAGTCATGGAAATTTGGAAGTTCAGGCAAAAAGTCAGGGAAAAATCAAGGAATTTTTTATACACTTTTTTCCATCAGAATATCGATTATCATAATAAATTTTAAATAAATGAGAAAATTTTTGAATTAATTATTAATCCAAATTAAAATTTTTACATAAAATTTATGCAAATTATATGACAATAAATAAATAGACAAATATTAATAATATTGAAAATTTAAAATTCACACAGCGCATACTTTTTTTAGCATTCATCTAGATTAAAGCTGTTCATAGTGTGGAGTTTTACAACAATATATAAACTTGATTTTAAGAAAAAGAGAAAACCTGAAAAAAATCAGGGAATTTTTATCATGGGGTTAGAACTTGTTAATGTTAACACCAATGTTAATCTCTTGATTTTTTATTTATTTATTTATTATTTATTTATTCCTGAAATGTGTCGTTTTTGCATTTTCCCTTTTTATCCTATACGTCATTGCTTCCTTAGGGTGCAATTAGAGAGATATTTGTTAACAATAAATAAATAAAGATAAATAAATAAAACAAAATAGGTATGTAAAGCTGAGATTTTCCTTTCTTCAAAGGTGGAGAAAGTTTTTTAAAATACCAATCTTAACTATTTCGAAAAAATTTGCGAATGCAGTTCATTTTCAGCCTTGCAAAGACTACTGTTTTTTCTACTGTAAAAGAGTCTAAAAATTTGCATTTCAACCCAATCCTTTTTAAGCTCCTCTGCAGAATAAATTTAAATCACCTACTAAAGTTTTGAAATATTTGGACAGTTATTGTTTACAAAATAAAATGTTAAAATTTCAATGAAAGAAGAATCTCACTGAGGTCCATGGAAATATTTCCTGAAAATGCATTTTTAACTGTTGTATACATATTTTCGCTTAACAAAATTTGACTCTATTTCTCATACATTGATTGAGCAGAGATATTTAAAAGTAACAAGCTGTTTCATAAATTTCTAAAGATCAATATTATTGTGACGTTACATCTGTCTACTTTTACTTTAAACATAAAATGCAAATTGGTATTTCATTCTGGTTGTTGATAACCTGAGTCCTGCTAAAAGCATTTTCATGGAATAATTTTTTGGGAAGCATTTAGCACGTTTCATACTGTTTTATATTACATATTTATCTAATTATGAGAGAAAGTTCAATAATCAGTAAAACTCATTTGTGGAATATCATTCAATTTTTTTTTAAATCTACTACACGTATTTTGAAGAAATTTGCATTGTAAATTAGATAATTTTTCATGGGTGGTTTTAGTATATTACATATTGCTCTACAATGCTGAATTATAGAGTTAGTCAGTTATTTTGAAATAAATTTCTATAATCACGTAAATCAGATTATGAAAGATTAGTCTTTATAAAAACTATAAATAGACAGCTTTTGATGAGACTTACATTGTTAGTTAGACAAATTTTCAATGACAGTTTTTTAAATTGCATAGGGCTATGTCATTCTTTAATGAAACCTACCATAAAAAATGTAATATTCATCTGAAAAGGCAAACCAGCGTAGTGTGTGATGCATGCTAGTCTTAAATAAAATATTAATATAATTCTAAATGTTCTTAAATATACTTTTTTTTAAAAATATTTTAATTAAAAAATGTTAATAAAAAGATGATGCTCTTTTTAAATATATGATTTAAAAAACTTTTTTTTATCATAATGACTTTTTCTAAATCTGAATAAAAATATCTATTGAAATAATGAAAATTTAATTGGAAAATTGAAAAAAAAAGTGTGGTCCACACACCACAACCTTTATAAAACTTTTCTAATGGAATGATTTTGACCAACTTTAACATTGAATATCGCTTAATATAATTCCTTAATTTAAAAACTGTCTGCATCAGCATGTTGATCATCCATTTCTTTATAAGACTTCTGTACATTTCGAGTATATTAGTGAAGAAAGACCTTTAGTCACAAACAAAATTATTAATTGCAGTGGCAGTGACAGAATTAATTACACTTTTTTTTTTTTTTTTTTTTCAAATGAAGATAGCATTTAGAAAAAATAGACACTGTAATTAAAAGTTCCTTAATAGATTGAATATACTTCTCTATCAAAATTGAAAACAAAATTACATAATAAAATCTTTCACTTATTTATTTATTTTGGGGGGAGGGAGGGGGAACATTGTGCGGTAACTTTTGACATTCATAAAAGGAATTCAGTTTCAGACTTTCAGCTTCAATGCAATAAATTTTGTAGAATATCATCATGAAATTTGAATTTATAAAAAAAAAAAAAAAAGCCTCTTTTTTATGTATATATCTGCGTTCTGCAGCAATTTTTTTTGACAATAGTAAAAGGAATCAGGTTTCAATGCTTTAGTCCAAAATAGTAAGTGTTTACCTCCTTTTAATAAAATTTATACAGAACTTGTATTGTAATTTTTTAATTTTTGTACAATTTTTCGAGTTTTTTCCAATTTTTTTTTTCTTTACCTTCAAAAGGAATTTAATTTCAAATATTTTAGCCCAGTTTAATTAATTTTATCATCTTTTAAATTTTATTTTTATTCAGAATTTGTGCAGCATTTTTTTTCCCCTTACATTGTGATAGATTTTTTTTACATTCAGTCTCAAAAATTGATAATGTCTGATCAGGTCTGTCTAAGACAATTTTATCTTTAAGTGCATAACAAGTTTGTTCTACTTTTTGTTCTGTAGAAGATAAAAATAGGAGAATTCTAGGGATGATTCAGAGTTGAAAAGAAAATTCTGACATTCAGAGTAAATTTTCTGAAATGTTATATCAAAGGTATACACCTCCCCACTCTAACTAATTAGCAGGGTTTCTAATTTTTTTCTTCTGCTGTTGTTTGATAAAACTCACATTTTTTTTGCATAATCTTTTTATGATTTTTTTTTTCAATGAGATTTCTTAGTGATTTTCTAATATTTGTGAAAGAATTCAAATTACAAATGCACCATAATAATCTTTTTTTCTACAATTTTTTGAGCTTTTAGCAATTTTTAGATTTTTATCATTTTGCAGTAATTTTTTTTTGTCAGTCTGTGAAAGGGGACTAAGGGGACTAAATTACATAAAAGGGGACTTTTAGGGGGGGAAAAGGGTCCATTTGGGAGTGCTGTTATAAGTGATTGTTTCTACACTGCATCCATCAGAATATATTTTATGGAAAAGGTAAAAGGCTTTATCATTGAAAAAATAATTAGTATTAGTGAACTTAATTGACTTATTTTTATATATTTTGAAGGGATAATTGGCATCCACCTTATATTCCAAAAGCCGAGGTGTTAAAATAATACCTTTTTGAATGGTATAATTTTCATTGTGGCATCGGGGACATGATAATGGAATAATAATAATCAATAAAAAATGTCCCTTAACCCTTTCCGGCGCACTACTCTTTAAAGTTGGAATTTAAAACAAAAAAAAAATTAGGCAAACTATTTAGGCCTAGAGGAGTACACAAGCATTGTTTTGTAAAGATTGCACTAACCATTTTAATTATACAGCTGTTTCCAAAGTGGTAACCTCCCATAAGTAAAGCATTGATAAACGCAGTGGAAGAGCATTGCTGTGAAGCATGTATTGCAGTAAAACATTTTACCTATTATTTAAAAACAGTAGAGTTTGATCTCTGTGGTGCTGCCATCTAGAACTCATAAGAAAGATTTAAAGTAGCCATTAGAGTAGTTTTTAAAATATTCGTGGAGTTTTTGTGTCTCTAAACAAGGGGAACTTTAGGTGTTGTCGACCCAGCAACACTGCGCGTTAAGGTGTTAAGGTATTATTTGAGTCTATGATTATTAGTAAGATTGATTATATATGGTGATTTTAATTCCATTGAATTAGGTTGCTCAACTCCTGTTAAGTTCCTTGATTTATATTTAAGTAAATCAAAATCAAAAGATGTTTTTAAATTAAAAAATTATTTAAAGGAACAACCCAAGATTAAAGCTTTATTATAGTTTAATTGTTGTAAAAAATTCATTGGTGATTTCTACAGTGTCCCATTTATTGCATTTTTAACACAATCAAACTGATTGGTAAAGTTATGATACAAATTAAATATTTCTTACTGAGCGAAAAATTGCCCACGCCAGGAATCGAACCCAAATACTTGGCGTACAAGGCCAATGCTTTACTGTTCAAGCTAACTGGGCATGACAACCGGTGAGTATTTCTCGCTCAGATAACCTTGTAGGTCATAACATCTGGTCTGTCATTTAGACAGCTCAACAGAATAGACTGCAGGTAAAGGAACTCCATAGAACGATGGGTACATAGATAAATTGCATTTGTAATACAGTAGACTCCCTTAAATCCGCACAGCTTGGGACCAGAGGTTGTGCAGATTTTAGAATTTTGCGGATTTCTTGTCATTGCTTTGTTTACATTTTTTAAAAAGAAATTTGAGTGCAATTAATAGTGCAATCGGAACTATAATGAATGCTTACAATATAATAAATTATTAAAATAAGTAATAAACTAAAATAATAAATTTTAGGTAATTAAAATGATTAAAGTACTAATAGCAAAATTAATAATCAATAGTGTATGATTAAATATACATTATAAAGATTAAGTGTATTTTTCCAGAATTATTAAAAAAAACTTGCTTCATAAAAGTACATTACTAATTCACATCAAAATCTAAAATAAGGATTTTTTTTTTTTTCAAGTTTAGCCAGGCTTAATAACCAAAAAATCTTGATTAATAAATAGCAATTGATTAATATATTTGGTAAGGAGATTGTGATTATCAGTGATATCAGAAATATCTTGAATTTTATCCAAAAAAATTATTCTTTCTGCATGAAAAAAACATGAATAAAGTATTATTCAGAAAATTACAAATTAAAAAATATATAGAATTGATAAAAAACTAAAAAAATCAAATTTTGTTCCAATATCTGAACTGAAAGTTTCATTGTTTACATCCATAAAATATGTGCGGATATTAGAGAGTTGTGGATATCTGGTTTGCAGATATGAGGGAGTCTACTGTATTTAATTTGTATGATAACTTTACCAATCAGTTTGATTGTGTTAAAAATGCAATTTATCTACGTACCCATCGTTCTATGGAGTTCCTTTACCTGCAGACTATTCTGTTGATATCTGATTTCGATTCCCTGCCTGGGCAATTTTTTGCTCAGTAGGAAATATTTAATGTCCCATTTACTAAACTACTAATTAACAATGAGACTTATTAGTTGTTTAAAAAAAGTATTATGAATAATATATGATTTAGTATTATAATACTGAACAGTGTTGAATTCAGGGGGGTGATTCTAGGTGGGGGAAAATATGAAATAATAAACTGTGCAAATATTTTTTAATTTGCCATCTTAGGTATTACATTAAATTCCTGAAGTGTATTGACATTAAATAATGCTTAAGATTGTGGAAATAGTATTAAAAAGAATGGCACTGTTGTCATATTAGCACCATGTTGGCACATTAATAAATAATATAGAAATTTGTATTTTTCTCACTAAACCACTTTGGCTATAAAGTGCTTACCTAAGTAAACTAAAAAAAAAAGCTATGATGCATTTTTTTTCTTTGAGTCAGTGGACAATATTTCTGTGACATCCACAAAAGGTATAATGGTGATTTTTATAACCTCAAATCAAAAGGAAGAATAAGCTCCATTTTCTGGAAACAAATATTAAACTAATATTCCTTATATGATATAATTCTATTATAAATAAATAAATGCAATCCATTATATATGAATAGATACTAATACAGTAGACTCCCTCAAATCCGCACAGCTTGGGAAGAGAAGTTGTGCAGATTTTAGAATTTTGTAGATTTCTGGTCGTTGCTTTGTTTACATTTTTTAAACAGTAATTTGAGTGCAATTAATAGTGCAATCAGAACTACAATGAATGCTTACAATACAATAAAATAATAAAATAAGTAATAAACTAAAATAATAAAAATTTAGATATTTTTTGAAATGATTAAAGTACTAATAGCAAAGGTCCATATTCATTATAAAGATTAAATATATTTTTCCAAAATTATTCAACAAAACTTGCCTCATAAAAGTGCATTACTAATTCACATCAAAATCATAAAATAAGGATTTTTTTTTTTTTTTTTCAAAGTTTAGCTTGGTTTAATAACCAAAAAATCTTGATTAATGCATAAATATACTTGGTAAGAAAATTCTGATTACCAGTGATATCAGATATATCCTCATTTTTTTCCTAAAAAAAATTATTCTTCCTTCATGACGGAAAAAAAAAAAAAAAAAAAAAAAAAAAAGAATAGAGCATTATTATTAAGAAAATTACAAACTAAAAAATATATGGAATTGATACAAAACTAAAAAATCAAATTTTGTCCCAATATCTGAACTGAAAGCTTCATTGTTTACATCCATAAAATATGAGTGGATTTTAGAGCGTTGCAGATTTGAGGAAGTCTACTGTATAAAAAAAATCTATCATTTTAACTATATAATTTCAATGTCAAGGCAATAAACTGCACTATTAATATTAGTTGAATCACTTTTAATGATTTCTTATCTAGATGAAAAATAGATCCGTACATTTAAAACAAATTTTAGCTTAAAAATTACTTACTGGATTAACTTCTGCAGCAATTTCTGGAGCAGCAGCTGGGACCCGCGCCTCTCCAGGAAGCTAAAAATTAAAGACAAAAATAATATAAAAAGGAAGTTGGTAAATGGGAGACAATTGGTAATACAGTAGACTCCCTCAAATCCACACTCCTAAAATCCGTAACTCTCTAAAATCCGCACATATTTTACGGATGTAAACAATGAAACATTCAGTTCAGATGTAGGTGCAAAAATTGATTTTTTCAATTTTATATCAATTCCATACATTTTTTAATTTATAATTTTTGCTAAGGTTATTGAATTCATGTTTTTTCATGAATAAAGAATAATTTAATTCTGAAAAAATAAAGATATTGCTAATATCATTGGTAATCACAATCTTACCAAATATATTTATGTATTAATCAAGCTTATTTAGTTATTAAGTCTGGCTAAACCTGAAATAAAGTTTCATTATTTTATGATCCTGATGTGAATTAGTAATGTACCTTTAAGAGGCAAATTTCATTGAATAATTTAGGAAAAACACTAAACTAAATTTCCTCTTTTATAATGAATATTTAATTGTACATTATTGATTATTAACTTGACCTTTCCTTTTAGTATTTTAATAATTAAAAAAAAATATCTAAATTTTTATTATTTTATTTTATTACTTTTTTAATATTTTAGTATATTGTATGCATTCAATATACTTTTGATTTCATTATTAATTACTTTCAAATTATTTTAAAAAAAATGTAAGCAAAGCAATGACCAGAAATCTGCAAAATTCTAAAATCCGCAAAACCTCTAGTCCGAAGTTGTGCGGATTTGATGGAGTCTACTGTATATGAAGAAAACAATATCTATTTCCAATGGTTATTTTGTCAACTTTATTAATAGTTATCATATGAGGTCTCTCCTTCATATTTTCTGTAAGCCAAAAATAATAAAACTAGGGAAATTATTAAATGGGAATACTACATAACAAGAAGTAATCCCACAGTACTGCATAATCATTACACCACAAAGGAAGTTAAAACAACTGGTGATAAATTATGAAGAAAAAAAATCCAATTGTAATTTTATAAATTTTAGAGCATTGCTAATTTTATAAATTTTAGAATGTGTCTAATGTACCCTATTTAATTTTCCCCAGATGACAATTTTGATATATATATAGGGGAGAGGGGGGCACCTTTGAACACTCTAAATATTTTCTTTCAAATAAATTAGTTTAAAAAAATTATATGGCAATATATTACTATTGCTTCAATGATATAAGTACACAAAGCTTCATCATTTTGTATAAACAATATTGTCAAAGCAAGCTATGTATTTTTCTCCCTCTTGAATCTAAACTTTTGGAAATAAAGTTGTAAGAGTTTTACTCACAATTTTGTATCCCTAAAATTTTAATTTATTGTTCAATACTTAAATAAAGATATTAGCTTTAGATTATAAGCTTTGTTTTCTTCTAATTTTTAGCCGAATTTAGTAAACGGCTGTAATGTTAAACTGCAGGTGACGGGGCACCATTGAACAAAAAAGTTGGGGCACCTTTGAACAGCGAAAAAACATGGAAAAAACTGGAGCTAAATTATAAACAAAAACATTTAAGGAGAACATTTAAAAATATGAAGTATATATTTACAGATCTAAATGTTATTATTTTTTTAATTTTTTTTTATGTGAAAAGAGATTAATTAAAAGTGTCGAAGAACATAGACTTATACACTTAGCAATCCCCTCCCCCCCTTTCCTTACAGCACTCATAGATTCCAACCTCTGGATGTAACACTTGATGGGAAGTTTAAAATTTAAATTAATGTTGGCATTCATTTATTGGGTAATTTAAATACTGGATATGCAATAACGATTCATGATTTAGCAGTTTTGTCAAATTTTATATCAGGATTTCTTCATAAAACAGACATGAAAGTGGGAAATGAGAAAAAAGGTGGAAATTTTTCCCATCTGTTGCAATGGTACTATACTAATATGATTTAAATGTCATTTTAACAGTCACTTATACAATAAAATTAAATGTAACTGCACGTATGATTGAATTAAAAAGCAGGAACAATTACTAAAGGTGTAAACAGGGCTGCAAAAAAGCCGGCTTTTTCTAAAAAAGGCCAGGCCGGCCGGCTTTTATAGGAAAAAACTGGTCTTTTGTGGAAAAAGCCGGCTTTTATTGGCTTTTTTCCATTGCATATATTACTATTTATTTTTAACAACTTTTTTTTGTTAATTTACCTTACAAATGGCCATTTTATGTAAATTAAAACTAAAATCTTATAAAATTCATTTAAAATCATATTTCAGATGTCCACTTTTATAGCCAGTTAATAATACACTGCTCAAAACAGTTAAAGGATATTTGAAGTTTTATATAAAATAAAGATATAGACGAAAATTTTTTTGCTGAAAATAGAAGAAGAGAATCACAAATGCAAATTTTTCTGGTTTTCAAACTGTGGAGTATGCAAATTTTGAGTTCAATGTCAAAAATGTCACTTCAGCGGCAGTGAATGAAATTTGACTTTTAACTGGATAAAAGAGAATGGAAGACAAGGATGATGTCTCAGCGAAGTCATTTGACAGATTCAGAAGCTTGAAGAATTGTTGGTAGGTTAGAAGGGGGCCAAACTCAAGCCGAAGTAGCGCAAGCCATTGGAGTGTCACAAAGTGTCATTTCCAGGATCTGGAACCGTTTTTTGGAGAGTGGATGTGCAGGCCGAAGACCAGGGCAAGGTCGTAGACGGGCAACAATGCCCAATGAAGATCAGTATTTAGCGTTAAGAGCTTGGAGACACCGAAACATGAAAGCTACTCTTCTCCAATAACACAGTCCTAACTTCTCCAATAACTCTTCAACTCGGACTGTCCGAAACCTCCATGCTGTAGGTCTGTACGCTCGCCGACCGATGGTCAGTGGTGCAGCCAGGGGGGGGGGGGAGTTTGGGGTTAAAACCCCTCCCAGAGCTAATAAAGAACGCTATAATTGCCGCTTATATGAATCAAAACCAAACTTAATATCAGGGATGCCACTCAGAAAATAGCAAAAAAGAGGAAATTATGCGTAAAGTAAAATTTACGACATTTTTCAGAACTTTATGTGTGAATTTTGAAAATTATATTGTTTATAATAAACTAAATAAAGAATTACAGCTTTTCTTTTGTTGTAAACTTTTAATTTATAAGAGTAAGTAAAAATGATTTTTCTTTAGTTCACAGTATTTTACATCAATTAAGGTAACCCAGCAATAGGTTCAGTGAAGAATTTTATGTATCACATCATTTTAAACCAATTCAAGTAACCCAGCAATAGATTCAATGATTATTCCACGAGAGAATAGCAAAATTTTGCAGTTTTTTTATTTGACGAAAATAGCTGTTTTATTTCATGATAGTTTGGCGAAAATCGCCGTTTTATTTAGCGATCGTTTGACAAAAATCGCCGTTTCACATCATGATCGTTTGACGAAAATCATCGTTCCACATCCTGATCTTTTGACAAAAATCGTCGTTTCACATTGCAATCATTTCAGAAAAATCACCGTTTCATTTCGCGATCGTTTGACGGAAATCGCCGTTTTATTTAGCGATCGTTTGACGAAAATTACCGTTTTACTTAGCGATCGTTTGACAAAAATCATCGATTCACATCGCGATCCTTTGACAAAAATCGCCGTTTCACACTGCGATCGTTTCACAAAAATCACCGATCGTTCGACGAAAATCGTCGTTTTGCATCGCGATCGTTTGACGAAAATCGCCGTTTTACATCGCGATCGTTTGACGAAAATCGCCGTTTTACATTGCGATTAATTGACGAAAATCGCCGTTTTATTTAGCGATGGTTTGACGAAAATTACCGTTTTATTTAGCGATCGTTTGACAAAAATCATCGTTTTACATCGCGATCCTTTGACAAAAATCATCGTTTTACATCGCGATCCTTTGACAAAAATCGTCGTTTCACACTGCGATCGTTTCACAAAAATCACCGTTTTGTTTCGCGATCGTTCGACGAAAATCGCCGTTTTGCATCGCGATAGTTTGGCGAAAATCTCCGTTTTACATTGCGATTACTTGACGAAAATCGCCGTTTTATTTAGCGATCGTTTGACGAAAATCGCCGTTTCACGAAAATCACCGTTTCGTTTCGCGATCGTTTGATGAAAATTGCTGCTTTATATCGCGACCGTTTGATGAAAATAGCCGTTTTTTCGATCTTTTAAAGAAAATCAATGTTATATTTCGCGATCGCTTGACGAAAAAAACTGTTGTATTTCGCGATCGTTTGATGGAAAAGACTTGTATTTCGCGATCGTTCGACGAAAAACGTTATTTTATCGCGTGATCGCTTAAAGAAAATCGCGAATTTTTAAAAATTAAAAAAAGCGGAAATCCGCCAAAAGGCGGAAAAGTGGCATCCCTGTAATATTTAAACATTTTGGCGTATTTTGGAATGCGCCGTTTCATTAAATCAGATTTTATTAAGTAAAGTGATTCAATTAACTGGTGAAAATTCTACTTAAAATTCTGAAAGTGCATATTACATGGAATAGTTAAATAAAAATTGGTTATTTGAACTAAATCACTTTTCTAAGACGTATTATGCTAAAAGGATGATGATTTCCTGCCACACAGATCTTCGAGTTTATGTATTATACAGCGAATATTCTAATTAGTACTGATTCTATTAACCGGCGATTCAAATAACCGGCAAAAACTTTTATCAGAAACTCTAAACCCCCCCTAGAACCGAATTCTGGCTGCGCCACTGCCGATGGTATGTGTTAGATTAACATCAAGGCCAGGGGTGATTCTGGATGAAATTTTTTTTTCGGAAATGTGCATAGCATTTTCGGAAATCGGGGGGGGGGGGGGGTCGTGAGTTCCCCCCTCCAGCGATCTTCGGACAAAATCGGCGTTTTCCCGCTATCTTCAGACGAAATCAGCAATATTTTAGCAAAATCGGCAATTTATTGCGATCTTTTGGCGAAATAGGCATTTTTCTACGTTTTTTCGACGATCTTTAGACAAAATTTCCTTTTTTACGCGATTTTTTCTCGAAAACGGCATTTTATTCCCGCAATCTTTTGACGAAATTGGCGTTTTCCTATGTTTTTTTTAAGTGAAATCGGCGTTTTTTCGACGATCTTTAGACAAAATTTGCTTTTTTTACGCGATTTTTTCTCAAAAACGGCGTTTTATTCCCGCGACCTTTTGACGAAATCGGCGTTTTTTCCCGTGATCTTTTGATGAAATCGGCGTATTTTTTTCAAATATTCTTTTGACAAAATATTTTTAAGCGATCTTTTATCGAAAACGCCGTTTTTTCCCGCGATCTTTTAACGAAATCGGCATTATATCCGCAATCTTTAGACGAAATCGGCGTTTTCCCGCCGTCTTCAGAAGAAATCAGCGTTTTATCTGCGATATTTGGTGAAATTGCCGTTTTTTCCGCGATCCGAAAAGGAAATTCGTGTTTTTCATCGATCTTTTGACAAAGTTCGTTTACAAAAACATTGACGAAATCGTCGTTTTTCCACGAAATATTGACGAAATGTATGCTATTTCGGCGATCTTATCACGGAATTTGCATTTCTACGCAATTGTTTTTTCCGCGCGCAAAACCGCACAAGTTGGCAACTATGCGGAACTGATAACCCAATTTCAAATTTTCGGAAGAGGATGCCTTAAATTTTCGGAAATTTCGGACGAGAATCACCCCTGATCAAGGCTTCGTCGCAACCGCAGGGAGTGGGCAACCGAGCATGTCAACTGGAGGAGATATGAATGGAACAATATTCTGTTTTCTGACGAGTCCCGTTTTTCTGTGCATCCAGATAATAGGCGTATTTTCATCTGGAGGGACCGTGACAGTAGGAATAATCATGTGTTCATGCACGAAAGTGTCAGATTTGGCAGTGGAGGAGTGTTGGTGTATGGTGGCATCTCCATTGACGGGTGCACTGACCTCTACATCATTCGAGATGGAGCTCTGACTGGTCGCCGATATAGGGATGGGATCCTCAGACATATTGTAGTCCCTTATGCTGCAGCAATCGGAGATAACTTCATTTTAATGGGCGATAACTGCAGGCTTTATCGTGCAAACCTGGTAAAGGATTTCCTTTTCGAGGAAAGAATCATTCGAATGGAATGGCCAGCGTGTTCTCTAGACATGAATCCAATCGAGCATGTTTGGGACGCTCTAGGAAGACGAGTTTCTGGCCACCAACAACCCCCACAAACTCTCCAAGAACTGGAAAGAGCTCTTCTGGAGAGAGTGGGGCAGAATATCCCAACTCGTCATTAATAGCCTCATTGAGTCCATGCCTCAAAGGTGTTCAACGTTGCTGGCCGCTCGTGGAAACCACACCCCCAACTGAAAATGATTTTCTTTGAAGAAAACACCTTTTCTTATTCTTTTTTTCTCATATGCACAAATTGTTTTTTTTTCCTTTTGTACACAAATGCACAATGAAATGCATTTTTTTCTGCCAAACATGTGTAATTTATTCTCATATAACCTACTATGTCTGCCGACCATGTATCAATCAGCTAAAAAGTTTCCCAGATACAAAATCCACCTAAAACTGCAATATCCTTTAATTGTTTTGAGCAGTGTATATCACAAAAATCTCATAAATAGCCAAATATGATTAACAGACATCTATACTATAGATCCAGTGGCACATCCTATGCTTAATTAAGTTATTTTCATGTTATTATGTGTAAGAATTATATCCAAATATATAATATACAAAATGATATACTATTTATAAAATACTTCACTTGAACAATGGTTCCTAGCATATATGAATGTGTTAGTATTATGAATAAAAATAGTCACTTGTTTATGTAAAAAGTTTACAAGGTAGCATTCTACTTTAAAAATAAGAAAATATAAATAATTTTGGCATAGCTTTTATATTTATCTTTCTAAGTACAGTAAATTCTCTGTAAGGCAGACTGAGTAAGATGGAAATTTGTCAAGCTCAAAAAGGTTTTTCAAGTCCTTGTGAATCCATATACTGTGTAAAAATTGATTAAGGCAGAATATCATTTACAGTGAATAATTTTATCAGTTTTGATTTATTCTGACTTATACAGAGTTTACTGTACATCCCTTTTTCTTCATTTGTTAAATTCTTATAAGGAAAGAGCAGCTGACATAGTGTGGGTTGAATTGCTGTGGGGTGGCAATATCAAGAAACATCTGTCTGTTCTTTATATCTCCTGCCGTACATATGACCTCGGCCAATCTGAATAGTCTCTGTTTAACAGGTCCATAATATGATTGATTATATATTGTCATAAATGTTCCTACAATGATCACTAAGATAAAAATGCAGTGGTGTGGTAAATTGGTTGATGGAAATGTTTGTAAACATGCTCTTTCCTTCTATATATATTGACTAAATATTTTGTTCTTGTTCCTTCATAAATCTTTCCATACATTAAAAGGAGAGGAATTGATTTGGGTCAATTAGTAAACTTTCCCATCCACAAATTCCTCATATTAGGAGAGATTTAGTGTTTAATCTAATAGGTTACTAGATTAGCAAGATTCCAAAAACTAATGCATTTATGCTTAAAGGAGCATAGATATGGGAGAGGGAATTTAAAATAAAATTTCAACAAATGGTTTTGTTTGGAACAAGATCAGTATAGTACTGATATTTAAAATGTAAGTCAAATGACTGGTATTACATTTGGTAAAAATCATTTGAACTACTTCAAAAAAATGTTTATTGTTCAATTGGTTGGTTGAATGAGGTTTTTTGGCGCAAGGTCCCCTGTGGGACATGCTGCGCGAAGAACATGGTAGGAATAAGATAAGGTTAAATTTAAAAATAAAATGTAAAAAGTGAAAGTTGCATTAAAAATCTGTTGTAGATATGAGTTAAGTTGATAAAGGCAATGCGGTGATAAATGAAACTGAAAACCAATTAAAACCAGACAAACATATTTAAAGTGTTAAAAAGATAAAATTCTAAAACTAGTTAAAATTCTAAAACAGTAAGATAATGACACGATAACCAAATTGGAAAAGTACTACAGAAAACCCAAAATACAACTAAAACAAAGACCAATAAAAAAATTAATTTAACCAGGCACATTACTCTTCAAACATAGTATTTTCCTCGGAATCCGAGCCACTGCCGTAAGACTCGGATTTCATAGCTTCTTGGACATAGTGCTGCAGTTGCCTGGGATCTTTAAAATTTCTTTTGCATGGGCTGAGCGATGAATTTTGCAATCTTTTAACGACAGTCTTCTGCCGTGGGGTTGCTGGAGTTGGGGTTTTTATGGTTTCTGTTTGTTTTTTAAGCATATGTGATTTCTGTAATGTTTTTGATTTTGTAGCAGTTTGGATCCCAGCCTTGGTCCCTTCTTTCTGAACACCAGTTTTCACTATTTGACTAGAGTTGGGTTTTTTAGAGTATAATGCAGATGAGTTCGGGTTATTTTTTGGTGAGATAACGGCCTTAGTTTCATTTAGAGGTTTGGATAATCCCTTAGATTGAGCTTGAGATTTCTGACTTTTAGGTTGAGCAGAAGATTTTTGTGTCCGAGTAGGTGTGTGTAAAATAGTAACAGGTTCTGACGAAGGTAAACAGATATCACGGGACTCTTTGATTAGGGTGTTTATTGATTGTGTTTTGGCTGACTTTTTTGATGACATAGACACGTCAGTCTGGGTGCTAATATGTCTTACAGATTTAGATTGCTGTTTCAATAGGCTTGAATAAGATACGCCGACAGACGGGGTTCTGGCTTCTACAATTTTACGAGCTTCTGGGTAGGAAAGATTTTGCATTATTTTTACAGTTAGAATTTCTTTTTCACGGATCCAGTTTGGGCAAGAGCGAGAGAAAGCTGTATGATTACCTTTGCAATTTATGCAGAGTTCTGATTTTTCACATGAATTGCTGTCGTGGTCAACTTCTGCACAGCGTGCACAGGTAAGGGAACCGCGACAGTTAGTTTTAGTGTGGCCGTATCGCTGACATTTAAAACAACGTAGAGGATTAGGAATGTATGGTCTGACAGGACAATTCAGGTAAGCAGATTTAATTCTTGTAGGTAGAGTAGGGCTATTGAAAGTGAGAATGACATGCTTTGTAGGAAGGACTTGGACATTCCGACGGATCGTGATACGGCGTGCATCTATAATATTTTGGTCTTTTAGGTTTTCTAAGAGTTCATCTTTCGTAGAGAAAAGGTCTGGTTCAGAAATAACACCTCGGCTTGTATTTAGAGTTTTATGCACCAGAGCAGAAACAGAAAAAGGGCCTATTGTAGAGCTATTTGAAAGAAGCTGTGATTGTTTAGTTGTAGAAACCTCAACCAGTAAATCTCCAGATTTTAATTTTTTTAGAGTATGACCATTCCCCAAGACAGACTGGAAAGTTTTAGCTATGAGAAATGGTGACGTTTTACCAAAGGAACTATCAGAGTGGCTATCAGTACGTTTAACGATAAAAAAGCATGTGAAGGAAGAAGTCTGTACAGTTTGTTGCTCTCCACTGGGGAGAGACATAGAAGGAAATGAAGTTTTCCCATCCATGTTAAAAGTAATAAAATTCAGACCCCGGTCGCACCACCCACTACCGAGCCCAACAAGGGGATGCACATTCGTGCACCAGTGCTAACCAGGGCCCATACGGTCACAAGACAACCCTATGTCAGTCTCCACCCTTAACGAGATGACTAGTAGTTGCTCGATCACTTGATCCCTAATGTCAGTGACAAAAGTCAGCTGACCAGCCGATTGATGCATACGGGATCAATAGCATACGGGATCAATATGCACCTCCCGTCTACCTGAAGAAGAGGCCAAAGCAGTATGTTTGTTTTCTTCAACTGCCAGGATCCCCCTTTCCAGGGTGTTTATTGTTCAAACTTTCTAATAAACATTCTTCCCATCTGTTGATCACAAGAACATTTCTACTGTCAATACAATTTATTAGACAGTTCAGATTTATAACTACAGTAATTAAATAGTTATTAATTAATATTAAATTTCATTTTAAGAATAGTTTTTGTAGAAGAAAAAAAAAGTTTTAGTAAAAGCCGGCTTTTTCTTAAAAAAGCCAGCCATTTGCAAGTAGTTTAAACCAGAAAAAGCCGGCCGGTTTAAACCAAATATATCTGATCAACTTATGTGAAGCACAGGACATTAATTTTCAAAAACAAATATTATTCTTAATGGTTTAGCTTTAAATTCCCCCTCCTTCTTTTTGTTTTCTTAAAAAAAAGAAAACAATTTTCTTACTCAATTGATCTCTGCTTCAAATATACATCTCAAAAAAGGTATCACAGAAATAATTCAAAAGTATTGCATAAATAGGAGGTTTAAATGTATATGACAACATAAATAGTACAAAATATTTTACTCCAAAAAGAAACTTCCTTTCACTATAAATTTCTAAAGCTTTTTTTTTTTTCATTCTTGAAAGGCACTTTAAATAACTCATTTCAAATACTTGATTTTCTAATACTTATATCATATAAGCTCAGCTTTCATTTTATGTATCTTTTGAATAATTCAAGACCTAACACCAAAGGTTTGAGTAGACAAAATGTTCTATTACTAAATTTCCCAGCCCCCCATCCCCCTCCCATTATACTTCCAAATCTTTCTTTGCATTTTTGCATCAATGCAGAGAATGCCCAAAATTGATTTAAAAAAGGTGGAAATCCTCCTTTAGGAGGAACTCTTTCATGCCTGATAAAAAGAGCGAAGGAAAAAAATTAATTTTCCAGAAGCATCTGATATTACATTGGTGTATATTTAAAGGATACTGTAAAAAAGTTTTCACAACCAAACATAACAGGAGGGACACTCTGTGATGTTTCAACAATGAGTTTTGACATAAATTTTGATGGAATTAACTTTGGTTAAATAATAAAAAAATAGTAATTTCAATGAAATGTAGTTATTTAATTTTATTCATATTATTTTATATAGCTGAAACATAAGCAAATTTTTATAAAAACTTTCAATATTTTTACATTTTATTCATTTGTTCAAAGGTGTCCCTTGCTTGTTCAAAGGTTCCCCTACATGGGGCACGTTTGAACAGAAATCCTTCAACTTTTTAAATCCTCACAACTAATTTAATTGGAAAACTTAATTTCTGGTTCATATGATGAAGAAATGCAGTGTTTTTATTATGTAATATTTAATATGAAATAAATATAATTCAAGTAAGAATTCTATTGATATTCTAAAAAAAAATGTTTAAAGTAAGCCACACACATATATAAGCCTCACCAATAAAAATTTAATTTTCATCAAAGAAGCCATACTGGTTTGCAAACAAAAATGCATAATCTGCTTGCATTGACAGATTTTGCCATCTAATTTAATGCACAACATAGGGAAATTCATTCTTTGAAAATATTTAAAATATATTTTTGATTAATAATTAAAATGTATAATTTGCCAAAATGATTGTGCAATATATTTACTCATGATGCATTAATCCATTTTCTTTTTGGGTATGTCCTTCTATAAAATTGAAAAAGATATCAAAGGAAATCCCTAAAAATTTATTTTCCACCTTTTTCAAACACAACAACCTTAAAAGAAGCTATACTACTTTTACACAAAGTTATAACCTAGACTTTAAAAAAAAAACAAGCATAAAGGGAGACAAAACAGCAGATGGTGTGATAAGGTACTAAATAACACAAACAGAAACTATCTCTTCACCTGATGGGACTTAGACCTAAAGAGAAGATTTGAGAAGAAACTATTTTATAAATGTTCTTGAAATTCATCCCCTCTCTCTGAAGACAAACTCAGCTACTCTTACTTGTAAAATAAATTTTAAAGTTAAAAGTACTATGAACAAAACTTTTTAGCCCTTCTCCTCAATGACATTCCTACAGATGAAACTGGCCAAAAATTTGTCGCTCTCCATGCAATTTTTAACCTAAATGCAAGTTGGTTAAAAAAAGGAATAATTGAAAAGGGGATAAAAATTAGAAAAATTTCTATTCCTGTAATCCATTTTCACAATGAAATATATAAAAAAATATTAATAAAAAAATGGAGTTTGCAATATTTAGTTATTGGATTCAAAGTAAACAGTCAATAAATAAACATAACATAAAAGTCATTTGTTTCTCTTTCTCCTACATTTATAAAAAACACTTTTTTTATAATTTTTTTTATTATTCAACAAGATTGATTGCATATATATATATATATATATATAAACATTTGCAATGAAGTTTTATTCTCAGTAGCCAAATTTAGCATATTTCATTTTCATAAATTTGAATTAAGGCCTTGTTCTGAGGGGAGGGTGGAGATCACAGTTCTAATGTGAAATGGATTTACAAATTATCTGGTGTACATTTAAAATATATCTACAATTTTTTTTTTTATGGCAATGCAGGAAAACTGCCAACATGACTATTTAAATACTTTACCTTTCATGCACTATGTGCCACATTTGGCACATACCTAAAGACACTATAATTCTCCTTTTTTACCATGATTTTGTCCAATATGATCACTATGCATTATCAAGAACAATCCAAAGAATGTAATAACTTTTATTTTGCCCATTTCAGATAGCTGTATTTGACAGTAAAATTAGAATATGTTGTTTGGAAACAAAAAAATTTTGATCAAGCTATTAAGGCATTTAAATTTAAAGAATCATGTCAGGATTTTCCGTATACCATAAACTGTCATAGTTAAAAAGTAACAAAAACAGGATGCTATAAAAAGAGAGAGGCTCTATTTTTTAACTTTTGATCCTTGATTTTTGAGTATTTTTTAGCACAATCTCAAAATAACCTTAACTTTTAGATCATCACATCAGAATTTTTATGGTAAATTGTAAATTTCAAAGTTAAAATATTCTAAAAATTTAATGCTATAAAAAAAGGTTTAAAAATTTTAATTAAATTAAATTTTATTTAATTCAATAATTAATTAATTCTTTTACTTACACTAGATATCTTACAGGTAAACAACAAAGGGGTTCAATGAGGTGGGGGAGGCAATTCAATTTTTACTTTGAACTTTTTAACTTTGAAATTTTGCACTTTGTGAAAAATCCTGATCCAATGGTTAAAAATTATGGTACTTTTCGGCTTCAGAGGTAAAAAACACATTAAAAAAGTTAATAAAAATTCAAAACACATCCATTTTATATCAAATTTAAACTGGTTTTATCTCTTATGTTTTATTTTTGTTTTTGAAATGAGAACTTAACTTTAAAATCTACCTCCAACCGTAGGCCAAGTCGATAGGAATTTTTGGGTATTATAGGCTTGATGGTTACTTTCAGTCAGGGTTGGGTTTCTTCTGGAAGAAACCTGTTTCTTCCAGGACGCATTATTTTAAATGTGCAACACAATGAATAAATAAATTTGTATTTTTTTATATTTTTCATCTATCTTAATGCTATCCTAATGCTTTTTCATTATCTTAATGCTGATTTTAAAAGATTTGTGTTCTAAAAATATCTATGGGTATGTCAAAATGCTTTTAAACTATCCTGAAGTGTAGAACTTTTTAAAAATATCTTCATTTTTTGCTTTCATCCAATTTAAGTTGAGAAATTGATTGCAGCATCTTGAGGGTGTATTCGAAAAAATGCTTTCGCACATTCAACAGCTCAAAATTTTCTGATACAATTTCAGACACATTTTTAAAAGTACAATCATGAAACTTGCTGAGGGGATTTTGGAAGATACGTATGAGGTACGTATGAGGTGATGTCTTTTTACGCTCAATTCATTAGAATTTGATTTATAAACAATTATCTTTTCAATATGACACTTTTTTTCGTTCCCAGATCTTTCGCTTTGGAAAAATCAGTTCAAAATGCCGTTTTTGATTGCTTGTTTTGCAATATTTTCTGCATTTATCAAAGAATCGACAATCATGCCACCTTGTGTACTTTCTAAATAAAACAATTTGCCAGTTTGATACATTTGAGAGCAAAAATGAATTTAAAAATAAATCAGGAAAATAAGCAGTTTGAATCGAAATACACCCTTAATGTTAAAAAACTGTTTTGCTATATATATTATGTTGCATTGTACAAAGAAAAATAAAGATGTTAAAGATTTTTTTAATACTAAATATAGAATGAAACAGGTTTTTAAGGCCAAAACCAAATTTAGGTGACTTTCCTACTTTTTGTCTGAAAACGATAACATCCAAAAAAAATTTAAGTAATGTTTTAAAGTAATTAATACATACATAAATATACATAATTGTAAATTAATTATATATATAGCATTCATTTAATATGTACAACTGTTAATAATCCAAAAACTTTCTTTTCATGTACAATAATATGTAATTGATTCATTCATGACACACAAAGATTTTCTAATCATACGAATTTCATCTAATTAAAAAATATTTTAGTTTTAGGTATACACACCTTGATTTTTCATCTATAATGATTTTTGTAAATGATCATTTGTTATTCTAGAACTTTCTCAAAGAATATTTGAAAACTAATGGAGTTTAAACTAAAATATGAGATGATTGATAATTCATGACTGATAATTATAAATAATGAAGGTCATTGCAATACATTCATTTGAGCCGATACAGTTCAAATTAGTGACTAATAATGAAAATTTCTGAAGGAAGAAACAAGATTTAGGGAATACTGTGTATTTTGGTCTGGCCAAATTTTTGCCCACAATTTTGGCAAAACTCTAATTTTGGGCTGAAAACGAAACTGCATTTTTGGTTGATCTCTATTTAATATGGCAATTATTATACATTACTTTACTTAAATTAATAAAACTGATCTAAATTAAAACCTTTTATTTAAATAAGTTTCATTCTACCATTAGTCAAGAATCTCTACTATTTACTACTAGTTTCAGTAATTTAAATAATAAAAAAACATGCTGGTTAAATTGAAATGTATAACATTTAATTGATTTTATGTATTTTCGATAAAATTTCTTTTCATTTAGTCAATGGTTGAAGATCTCTTGATAAGTGATGTGTGTGATCTTAGCTAAAATCTGATGTAATTATTGATTTAGCATATATACAGTAGACTCCCTCAAATCCGCAAACCAGAAACCCACAACTCTCTAAAATCTGCACATATTTTATGGATGTAAACAATGAAACTTTCAGTTCGGATATTGAGACAAAATTTGATTCTTTTAGTTTTGTATCAATTCCATATATTTTTTTATTTGTAATTTGTTAATAATACTCTATTCATGTTTTTTTTTTTTCATGAAGGAAGAATAAATTTTTTTGGAAAAAATTCAAGATATTGCTGATATCACTGGTAATCACAATCTTCCTACCAAATACATTTATGCATTAATCAAGATTTTTTAGTTATTAAGCCTGGCTAAACTTGAAAAAAATTATCCTTATTTTATGATTTTGATGTGAATTAGTAATGTATTTTTTGAGGTAAGTTTTGTTGAATAATTTTGGAAAAATATATTTAATCTTTATAATGTATATTTAATCATACACTATTGAATATTAACTTGACCTTTGCTATTAGTACTTTAATCATTTTAAAAATTATCTAAATTTTTATTATTTTAGTTTATTACTTATTTTAATATTTTATTACATTGTAAGCATTCACTATAGCTCTGATTGCACTATTAAGTGCATTCAAATTACTGTTTAAAAAATGTAAACAAAGCAATGACCAGAAATTCGCAAAATTCTAAAATCCGCACAACCTCTGGTCCCAAGCTGTGCAGATTTGAGGGTGTCTACTGTACTTAATTAAATTTGTTTTGGTCCAGTGAAATTAATTTATATAAGATTATAAGAAGAAGATATTTATTATATCTTACAAAATTGAAAATATATGGTAAATTCTTAAAGAAAAACAGTTTCTTCCACTTGGAAGAAACCTATTTCTTCTGACTGGTTTTTTCCATGTTTTTTTTCCACTGTGGAAAAAACTTGCCAACTCTGCTTTCAGTGCATGTTACTTTAACTGTGGGGGCGCAGATCTCAGGTTCATTTGGAAAGAGGATCATTGGGAGCGCTACGGATATTAATAAGGTCACAGAAACTAGGTTCATTTAAAAGATTTTCAATAGGTATAAAATCATACAAAGTTGAAGGTTGTTTAAGGTTATTATAATGGGCCTCGGGCAACGCTGAGTGGATCAGCTAGTAAAGATACATTTTTCTTGAATATTGCAATGCAATTTGCTTCTAAAATAAATAAAACTTATCTTACCTCATTAATTTATATCAAAATAATATAATGAAGTTTAAATTCAGGTTTATTTCAGATTTAATATCCAAAAAAGGTTGAACAAGCATGTATTATATAGTAAAATTATTATGATTATCAAAAATATTAGCAATATTGAAATTTTTTTCAGAAATAAAATTATACTATCAATATTTCAACAATGTGCATTTCAGGTGCTTCTTAACTGTGAAATTGATTGTTTACTTCACAGAGAATTGCTTCATAAAGATCTTCTACTATGGGATTTTATTTTACTGATGCATGAGCCAAGATTGTATTTAAATACATATACCAATTTAAGCTAAAAGAAAAATACTCACTTCGTGAACAATCACATCTTCTAAGATTATTTCTTCATCATCCTAAAGATTACAGACAAAAATATAAAATTAGACATTTAATAATTACACCAAAATGAGAGATTATTGCAAACACATAACAACCTTCCAGTTTTTTTTTCTCAAAGTTGAGTAATTATTTTTCCACTAGAAATTTAATTTAATGAATAAATGGTTACACAAAAAAGGCAAATTTTTATTTAAAATATTCTGCTTCAAACTATATATGTAGCTGATTTTAAAATCTTGATATTGGTATCTATGCATTGCTTTGTTAAATTGCAAACAAGGCCAAATATGCAAGTAACATGTACCCAGACAACCACAACTGTCCTTCGGACATCCTACAATGATTATACAGGGTGATTCAGCTCGTCGGTGACAAACTTTAAGGATCGATAGAGCACACCTAGACGAACATTTTTGAATAGGGAATGTAGGGTCCCTGACGCGATGGTAAGGCGCTAGGCGCTTTCGAAAATTTGGGTGCCGAAATTCGAAACGTCATAAAAACTAGGGAAATGGTTAGATTTTCTTGCTTGTTGCGTCGAAATGATTCTGTTTGTTTAGACTTTCTTCAGTACCAATTTGATAAGCGTATCTCTTAAAACATGGATAGGGGGCGCTGCAGACTTTGGAGAGCTAGACAACAACTTTAAGCCCGTTATTTTGATAATTTAACACATGCTCGCCAAAGTTTATACTCTAACTTAAAGTTTGAACCCAAAAGTAGAGCCCTGCAAAAAGCGTAAGAGCCGGAATAAAATGTCAAAGTACAGGGTGGTCGAAACTCGAAGGCTCCTAAGAGATAAACAAACAGATTTCTTGACTTATGGCATGCATTTTCATGATTCTGTTTGCTGGGGCTCTGTGAAACTCAGTTGAACGGTACAAAAAGAAACATCGATAGGGGGCGCTTTGGGCAAAAAACATAATTCGTTGACATTTCGGACGCTAACTGGAAACGGGGCGCTACGATCAGTTAGTAATAATGAAAACACATTTTCTACCTCTGCTCAACACTTCTGAATAAATTTAGACCAAAAACATCAATGATACTGGAAATTTATTTACAAAAAATAACACTACAGAAGATGCTCGAAATTTCGACCTTGGGCCATGATGCAGGCTTCGCACCTCCGTCGCATTGAGGAGTGTGTGTTTCCAACAATGCCAGGAGTATCTCTGATCTGCCCTGCAGCTGCCACAATGCGCGCCACAATGCGCGCCACAAGTTCTTCAGCACTGCTGACAGGTGTATGGTATACCTCGGCCTTCAGATAACCCCAAAGGAAGAAATCCAAGCAGGTGAGGTCTGGTGATCGGGCAGGCCAGTGAACTGGACCCCCACGCCCGATCCACCGCTGGCCATACCTTGCGTTTAGATGGAGACGCACGTCGTTCGTGTAATGGGCCGGAGCTCCATCGTGCTGGAACCACATCTGGCGACGCGAACCTTCGGGTACGTGCGCCTCCTCCAGAAGCTGCGGCAGCACTTGATCCAGGAAAATCAGGTAATTTCCACCTGTCAGCCGTTCAGGTAACAAATAAGGGCCAATGAGGCAATCCCCCAGAATGCCGGCCCACAAATTTTATGAGAAACGCTCCTGGGCTGCTCGGCTTCTGGTTTCATGTGGATTTTCATCACACCACACATGACTGTTGTGGGCGTTCCACATTCCCTCCCGGCTGAAGGTGGACTCGTCCGTAAACAAAATGCTGTTTACAAAACGGGGATCCCTGGATCTCATCGCCAAGTACCATCTTGAGAATTCCACTCGAGGGCCAAAATCCTGCTCTCTGAGCAACTGCACCCGCTGGATGCGGTAGGGGTGCAGATTCCGGGAACTTAAGATGCGCCACGCAGTTGCTTGCGAAATGCCAACATGTCTGGCGATATCTCTCGTGCTAAGACCTGGGTTGTCCTCAACCAGGTTAAGCACAGCCTCTTCGTTGTCGGGGGTGCTCACTGATCGCTCCCATTCAGGCCTGCCTCCGTCGAAAGATCCCGTTGTGGACAACCTCTGGTGTACTCGAGCGAAGAAGGCATGGCAGGGGATTTGCCTGTTGGGGTAACGCTCGGCGTACAACCGCTGAGCGGCTCGTCCATTACAACCAGCAGCGCCATACGCCAAATGCATGTCAGCCAATTCAGAGTTTGTGTACCGTTCCATCCTACTACCGATCTGCAGACAAGTAACCCGAAGCTTAAGTAGGTACCGCACGTTCAAAAGACGTGTCTGCGCATACAACTACGTCATCTCGCATTGTCGTCTACGCATTACGTATCTTTTGCATATCGATATGGTACGATATCTTTTGCATAAATCAGCAAAAAGCACCTTATGTAAATTTTATTGCGCGCATTGTGCATGATTGAAACCAGCTATGTTTGTTAAAAAAAACAAACAAACTGCAGTTTTAATAGCTTCTTATGATAAGTAAATTACTCTCTTGTTTTGTTTCTAACTGATCGTAGCGCCCCTTTTCCAGTTAGCGTCCGAAATGTCAACGAATTATGTTTTTTGCCCAAAGCGCCCCCTATCGATGTTTCTTTTTGTGCCGTTCAACTGAGTTTCAGAGAGCCCCAGCAAACAGAATCATGAAAATGCATGCCATAAGTCAAGAAATCTGTTTGTTTATCTCTTAGGAGCCTTCGAGTTTCGACCACCCTGTACTTTGACATTTTATTCCGGCTCTTACGCTTTTTGCAGGGCTTTACTTTTGGGTTCAAACTTTAAGTTAGAGTATAAACTTTGGCGAGCATGTGTTAAATTATCAAAATAACGGGCTTAAAGTTGTTGTCTAGCTCTCCAAAGTCTGCAGCGCCCCCTATCCATGTTTTAAGAGATACGCTTATCAAATTGGTATTGAAGAAAGTCTAAACAAACAGAATCATTTCGACGCAACAAGCAAGAAAATCTAACCATTTCCCTAGTTTTTATGACGTTTCGAATTTCGGCACCCAAATTTTCGAAAGCGCCTAGCGCCTTACCATCGCGTCAGGGACCCTACATTCCCTATTCAAAAATGTTCGTCTAGGTGTGCTCTATCGATCCTTAAAGTTTGTCACCGACGAGCTGAATCACCCTGTATAGGTACTTTAGTTGTCATAATCCATGTGAACTATCCAGCAAATGTGCTTAGGATGGTAACAAACAGACAGTCCAATCAGATTGTCCCCTGAGCAGCCAATAAACAACTCTGAACGGACCATCCAACCGAATTGTCCTCAAAAAGGACGATTGATTTTCTGTAACTGTTAGTGCATTTTTAGCAGCTGCGGCATCTTTGCTGAACTCCTTAACTTGCCTACTTTTCACAAGCTCAATTTGACCTTATGTTGTCACGCTGTGGCATGATTTTCAAATTTTTGTAAGTGTTACAGTCCATGTGTATTTTATTTTACATTAAGTTTTCTTTCTGCTTTCTTCAAGAATCAATATAAGATAAGAATTGTTATTAATTTTATTTTCTAAAGTTAATATTTAATATTATTAATATTTGATGATATTATTGATTTGGCTTTGTTACAATCATTAATATGTCTGAAATGCCTGCAACTGTCCTCTAAGTGTAAGTGTACAAAATGTGTAGTAAAATGTTGTCCACAGGACACTGTGAGACTTCACATTTCGGACTTTAGGGGGATGTCCTACCGACTGCCTACAAGATGAATTTAGCCATCCGCAGGATATCAGTATGCTTGAATATGACATTATTTGGATGATTTTAGTACAGTCTAGAGTGTGTAATATAAGTGTCCTATAATCGTCCAAAAGATGTCATGAAGTGACATCCGTAGGGTGTAGAGAGGTGTGACATTTTGAAACCCAGGGGTTGTTCTGTAAATGTCAACATGACCAATTCTTTGGGCCACAGGATATCATGCATGTCCGGAACATGACAGCTTTAGGATTTTTTAATTACAAACATTCCATAGCATTTTTTGTTCATACATATCATAAGAAATGACTGAGAGCACTTTCAATTTCTAGTATGGCTAACATTCTGAAATGGTCTAATTTTGTCATGCGATAATACGTATATTTATAAACCAATTTGGATGTAGCTCCGTGTATACATAGTGCATACCAATGTCTTTAGAGTTGTTGGCAAACTTCGTGGCGGCCATTTAATTTTTTTTTTTTTTCTTTTACTTAAAATGAGATCCAGAAAAAAAAAAAAATATGTGTTCGACCTTTATACAAAGATTGGTGCATATTTTGATTTGTTTATATCTTAAAAAATGACTAAATTATAGCACTTTGAATTTTCAGTGCAGCTAACATTTTGAAATGATGTGATTTTTTTTTTTTTTTTTTTTTTTTTGGCATGCAATAATGCACATATTTATGAACTGATTTGAATGTAACTTGGTATGTACATAGTACATATCAATGTCTCGCCCAAGTTCACTGGCCAACTTCATCTGCCATCTTGTTTCAAAATGGCAGCCATTTAAGTTTGTCAAAATACTTTTAAATGTATAATGATACACAAAAGGAAAAAAAAAAAGAAAAAAAAATTGAAAAATGTTTTTTTTTTTAAGTGTTTGATCTTAATTCGTGCATTCTTGAGTTTTTTTTTTTTTTTTTTTTTTTTTTTGTCTTTATCTTAAAAAATGGCTGAGATGTAGCAGTTTGAATTTCTAATGTGGATGACATTTTTTAAACTTAATTTGCATGTGATAGCACTCGTATATATCTACCGATTCTGAAATGAGCGTGCATGTGCACCTGAATCAAGATTTCAACCAAGCTTATTGATTTGTTTTACCCATCATATTGTTTTAAAATGGCATGCACTTGATGATATCGCAGAATTTGATGACTTTAAAAATCGCTTATGATAAAACTAGCTTGAATAAAAGATTTCTAAAAATTCTCATTAATATTTAGTATTGAGAAAAATTAATATTAAATCTTATATAATCGGTTTCCACTAATTTGAGCTTCATTTGATTAATACAACCTAATTTAAAATAAATAAATAAAATAACTAAAAGCTACCTCGTTCTACCAGTATTGACATTTTTTTTTTTTTTTTTGCTTCATTTTGGGTAGAACAGATTTTGAGCTTATTCTATCGACAATCACTTTTAGAATTTTCAAGCTATGTTTTTGAGACTTTTACAAAAGTTGCTCTATACATTTAGCTAACACAATATACAAATGAAATTTTGATAGCTTTTATGCATGTGCAATAAAAAATTTGGTAAACCAGTTCATTTTTCATACAATTTTTATTATTTTTTAATTCTGATTAGAGGGTATTGTGTATAATTTTGTTTTTCATATTTTCGGAAAAGAACATTATTGTATATTAAGAATTCTGCAAATTATAAGCAAAAAATTAAAAAAAATTTGGGACTGTTTCTAAAAAAATTTTGATCTGTATGAGCATACGGGTCATTCTCAGATAAAAGGAAATTTTATATCCTTGACCAAAAAAAAGAAAAATTAATGAGTCTATCATGAATGTTTTAATTTTATTTTTAAAAATAAATAAAGAACTACATTGTGCAACAGTTTAAACATGGGAAAAATGATGAGTTTAATATTTAAAAAAATTAAAAGGCTGCAAATGTCATTACCATGGCATGTCCCTAACTTCAAATTTAATAATTCAAAATTATTCTTTGAAGTGTTGGAAAGCCTTTGAGCAAAAACAACAACACTATAATAAATTTTTATCTCTCTGCTTATGATATAATTAACATTTTAGTTTCAAAACATTTTTTCGCTTAATTTTAATTAATTAAACTTTGTCTCTGGAGTTCATGGCCATTACCATGGTGCAAAGTGTTTTCTTTCATAGTTCATCACTAGTATGTGCCAGAGTATACTTTTAGGTGCTGTATTGTAGAGTAGCACATGTTCTTACAAGCAGTAATGTCTAAATTTTTTGCAATAGGTATGTACTGTTTCATTTTGATACTTTTATTCAAAAACTGAGAACAATGTGTTTTTTATGTGTCATTACCATGTTTCATTTTACTGAAATATAATAATACAAATTATTAACTGTATTAATTTAATTATATAGATCTCTAGAACTATTTTGAAAGTAAATGGACTATTTTGAAAGTAAATTTGAGTTACTATAAAGATTTAAACTTACTGGTTTATTGTTTAAAAAATAATTAATAACGATTTACAAAACAATCATTTTCATTTATTTATTTGAACAAAAATTATTTTTCTTTTACATTATTAATGTTTATATTTATTTTGTGAATGATAATGATAAGTGGGTCAATGATTAAATATAAATTTCTTAATTTTTAATGTACTCATATTTTATGAAATTGAATTATAAAGTAAGTAGTTTGATCTTCGAATTATTAATTTGGGTTTCTATAAATTAAGCCCTCAAATAAGGTTAACGATTTCTGCTGATATTTTTCTCATAATGCCAGACATGCAAACATTCCATTATTAACAAAAAAAAAAAATTAAAGACAAAAAAATTTTTTTTTTTTTCAAAGGCAAAATTTCCCTTTATCTGAGAATAATCCACACATACTATCTGCATAAAAATTAACATAGCTTATTACAATAAGCCACTTAATCATAATCTGAAGTTTGAATGTTTTGGCTACATTAGTTTTGACAGTATTATCAAAAAAATATTTGTTCTTTTTCAATTTATTAACAGTCCCATATAGAGTTTCGGGAAAAAATCTTCATGGAAACATATGGCTTGTACTATTATGTTTACACACCTGGATTTTGAGAATATTTCTTCATGTGGTTTTCTAAATATTTAACAAAATGTCTAAAATTGCAAGTCGCCAGTCACCTTTGGACATAAAACGTACCTGTGAATATTATAAAATGAAAGGAAATGTTGATAAAAATTATGCCCTTTTCAGAACCAAAAAATCTCTCAGTTAAAAGGAAATGAATGGCAACCCAGTTACAGAACACCACCACTGGTCATTTAATTATACATCAATATTTTTAAAACATATTTTGCATATTTTTAGAGCCTGCAATGTTGGAACAGTTATTGGTGAGCGTTGCTCGTGAGGTGCAACCTTTCCTAGTATAATATATTTTTATTCAGATTATTCAGATTATTATTTCATTATTCACAACCATTCTTTCCTTTGAACAAATAGTTTTTCCTTTCAGTAGCATATCAGATTGTTATATAAATAACAATAGTTGGTTATTTAAAATAACAGTTCTTTGTGAAAACAATTGTTTCATAATAATAAATTAATAATAAGAAAAATGCAATATACTGCTTATTGGTAGAAGAAAAAAGAGGTATCTGATAAGGCGAGCACACAGAGCGATATTGAGAGAAGTACTTGGCGATTTGCACTGACCTAAAGCAACTCTTATTCTCCTCAACCTATTCTGCCTTCTGTAAAATGGACTTTTCTTCGGAGAGGGAGGAACCAACTACCATCTCCTGGCCTACGGACTATATCATGCTGCTTCAGTCGTTTCGGCACATAATAAATGAAGCACAATCGTGCTGCTTGGAATTTTTCAACAATGTTTTTACAAAATCCTCTGGGACTCAAATGGTTAAAGTGTAAATTTAATTGTTTTCATCTACAACAATCTGCAGATTTGAGGAGTCTTTGAATTTTAGAGTTGTGGATTGCAGGTCTAGTGTACAAAATAAATACAGTTAAGTTACAATGTATAACATAATAAAAAAACTTAAAGTAATACATACCCACAGACAGTAATACTTACAATCTTTTTTTTTTTTTACACTTTTTTTATACATTTAAAAAATAAAATGAGTTTATGTTCTAAATCAATAGCTTTTTTTAAAAACTTACCAGTTTAAAATAGTTGCTTTTAACCATTTGTTTAAAATCATTGTTTTCCTAGTAAAAAGTCACCCCTACCTTTTCCTGTATTGTCTTCTAAGACAGTGTAGTTAACCTTACCTTACCTGTAGTTTAGCTAAGTGGGATTTTGCCTTAAATCCAAAAGAATTATTAAGGATGTTCAAAAGTTCACAATTTAAAAAGCACAAAACTATCTGACACATTTTTAAATGTAAAAGCACAAAATTGGTATGATTGACACTTGAAGCAACATTTCAATGGCTGAAGCTTTTTGCACGCCATTAGTATCTTAGAGGAAACATTATAATTTTTAAATAGCCCAAATGTTTCAATCAAATAAAAGAAAATTTTCTGTATTTACTGGTATTTAAAAAAAAAAAAAAAAAAAAAAAAAAAAAAAAAAAAAAAAAACAGAAATTTGGCAGTTTTGATTCAAGTAATTTCGAATCAAAATGAGTTTTTTGATTTGAGTTATATGTGATTTTGGGTCATGTGATGGCCAGTTATTCTCTTCTCTCAAACTGTTTTTTCCCCATTCGTCTGGAAATTTGATTCAAAATGCCTAATTTGGCAGTATTTTCTGAAAAGACTTTTGTGTTGATTAGAGTATGAAAAATGTTTTTCAATGACATAATTTCTAAATAAAAACACCTGCCAATTTCATGCATTTCTGAATAAAAATGAATTTAATCTTGTGCCATAAAGTTGTCGTTTTAGATTTAAGGGTGTATTTCGATTCAAACTGCCTATTTTCCGATTTATTTTTGAACTCATTATTGTTCTCAAATACACCAAACTTTCAAAATCTCTTATTTGGAAAGTACACAAGGTGCCGTAATTGTTGATTCTTTGATAAATGCAGAAAATATTGCAAAAAAAGCAATCAAAAACGGCATTTCGAACCGATTTTTCCCAAGCGGGAGATTTGAGAACGAAAAAAGGGTCATACTGAGAAGATAATTGTTTATAACTCAAATTCTAAAGAATTGAGCGTAAAAAAAAAATCACTCGACACCTCATACGTCCCTACAAGAATCCTCTCAGCAAATTTCATGTTTCTACGTTTAAAAATGTGTGTGAAATTGAATCGGAAAATTTCGAGCTGTTGAAGATGGAAAAGCGTTTTTTCGAATACACCCTTAAGAACAGCCTTTTAAATGCTGAAACAGACTAAAATAACCAAAGGTTATTATGAAACCAAATCATTTTGTTTTGCAATATTAATGCTTTCCCCCCCCCCCTAACAAAATTAATTATTACTTTTTTTTTTTTTTTTTTTTTTCAAATATGTAAGTTATCTAAGTTGCAAATAATGAGAACATGATAAATTTTTTACCATAAGGCTTGTTCTCAAACTTAAATTGGCTGTTTTCTCGTTTTCTGACACAATTTTTAAAACATTTCTGTTCTAGAATACATGAAACTCTCAAATGCTCTCAAACAGAAACTGTTACTTTTACCCTTTTGTCAAAAGACAGACAATTGCTCAGAGAATGCTGTCAAAATTGATGTTTTGAGTAGAATTTTTGAAATTGGCAGAGCCGCAAAAGAAATAATGACCATCCTAATGCAGTAATCCCTTTTAACAAAAGAGGGAATCTATAGATTAAAATATATAAAAACTTTGATTAATTATTCAAAACTCACACCTAATAAATTCTTTCAAATTACTATAGCTTTAAACCAAAGCTTGTGCAGATTTTAGAATTTTGTTGAATTCAGGTTTTTGTTTGCATTTTTGAAACAGTAATTAGAATGTAGGAATAGAAATTAAAATGATTTATTGTTTTAATAATTATTTAAAGTAATAAACATTTAGCTTTAAAACCAGAATAAGGATGATTTCTACTTTTTAAATTGATTGTCAAACTAATGTGTTTTCTTTCCCTGTTGTTTTTTTTTTCTTTTTATTTCATTAGTAATATATGAATCAGCCACCTCAGGCAAAAATACATATGAATTTAAAAAAAAATCATTTTAGGTTGAAACCAAAACAAATATAAAAGACTACCTAAACATAAACAATGTGACTTCAAAAGTAAAATTTACAGGTATTATACAGAAGCTACTGTTGTGCCGTAATAAAATTTTCAGTCATGCTTATTCAGATTTAATAAATAAAAAAGCCCTATTGATTAAAAAATGGCTTGGAAAAATGTTTTTGTTTGCCATTGACATTATCAATATCTTATTTTTTCACAAATAAATTGACATTTTCTTGACGAAGAAACTGAATTCAATTATATTAACCAGAATTAATGTGAAAATGGGTATGACACATTGAAAAAATAAAAACTGAAACATGAAGAAATGAGTGCAAAAATAAGCAATTTATATTTATGAATAATGTGCATAATATACAATATGGCAAAATTTTACGATAGTTTGAGTGTACTGTATTTAAAAACTGAAGGAAGCTCCTGTCTTTGTGCTTGTACTAATAAACTGTTTTGTTTAGTCAAAACTGTAAAAGTTATTGAGTTTATTATTTTTAACTTGCACTTTGTTACAAAAAGAAATCCATGAATGTGTCAGGAAGCTTTATACTGTTGAGGAATCGGGAACAAATATATATGTATGTACTATATATATAATTAGAATAGCTTAAGAACATCCCAATAAAATCTCAAACATTGGAAAAGAATTTCTATATTATTTAGTGAAATTAGTAAGATTCTGTGTGGTTTGGATCAAGCCAAATCCAAACATTTTTTATCAAGTTAACTCAAAAACCATTCTAAACCAGAAAAATAAGATTACTTGACATGCAACCTTGAATCTGTTAAAATAATTTTCATCGACTTCAATACAACATAAACAGAAATGAAAAAAATACAGAAAATGTGATAGAAAATTGCAGATTGCAATTTTAACACTAATGTCAATTTTATCTTATAAGTAGAATAATCAATATATACTTATTCATATTTAAATACAGTAAACTCCCTCAAATCTGCTCAGCTTGGGACCAGAAGTTGTGCAGACTTTAGAATTTTGCCACTTTTTAGTTTGCATTTATTTAAAGCAGTACTTTGAGTGTAATAAAACAATCGAAGCTTTAATGAATGCTTGAAATATAGTAAAATATTAAAATAGTTAAGTAAAGTAATAAACTAAAATAATGTAAGATCATTTTTAAAATGATTAAATTATTGAAAGTGAAAGTCAAGTAAATAATTACTGTATAATTAAATATGCATAATAATTCGATACGTTTTTCTTGAATTATTCAATAAAACTTTCCTCAAAGTATCGTATTACTTCATAGAAAAATTATAACATAAGGCGGTTTTATTTCTCATTTTCACAAGTCTTGGTAGTCAAAAAGAGCTTGATTAAACATAATATATTTGGTAAAAAGATTAGGATTACAAGTGATATCAGTGATATTTTGAATTATTCCAGAAATAAATTTGTAATTCATTCATGAAAAATCCTGAGATCATTCATATAATCAAGAATTACATATTAACAGACATACAGAATGATATAAAATTAAAAAAATTTGCAATTTTGTCATTGCATGTTAACTGAAAGTTTCATTGTTTACATCTGTGTATGTGGATTTTAGGGTTACAGATTTGAGGTAGTCTACTGTATATAGTTTTCCTTTAGAAGAAATCATTGGGGATTCTTTTGGGTCTAATTTTTTGCAGTATTTGGAAGAGTGATAAATATAACCTCCTCAGCCCTGAGACAAATATACTGAGGGACCACAAAAACAGATTAAAATTACTATACAATGTTTTCAAAGATTATCAGACTATTTATCAATACTTATGATATGCATGCATTTAATAAAAAGGTCTAGAAGTAGTTTTAACAATTGTAGAAGCATTTAAACTAATTTTAAAACTTATTTAGTGTCTCCTCCAGGTGACATCAGGGCTGAGGAGGTTATACAGTCAAACCTCGTTAACATGAACACACTTAAAGTGGATTTCTTTTAACATGAATTGTTTTTGCAATCCCATATGAAAACAAATACAAAGATTTCATACTGCTAACATGAACAAAATTTTGATTCCCCTTGAGGTTCATGTTAACAAGGTTCGAACATACTCAATTATTAAATAATTAATACTCACTAATATATCTACCTCATTTCGGGGAGTTTCATCTTCTCTAAATGTGGTGTCAGGTTCCATACTATATGTTGAAAAGAAAATAAATATCATACATTAATACTTTTTTGTTCTCATACACTTTTAAGATTATATATTTTCTTATTTATTATGTTAAATTTTAAAAGTTTTTTTTTTTCTGTAAAATAACTGCATCATAACTGTTTACCTTTTTAAGAAGAGTTTTCCAACATGCAACCAAAATAGAAAAAGTTAAAAAAAAAAAAAAAAAATCTGGAGAGGAACCTCAACTATCCAATGCAAAAAAGAAAAAAAAATGTTAAATTGCAAATGAGATACAGTAGACTCCCTCAAATCCGCACAGCTTGGGACCAGAGATTTTGCATATTTTAGAATTTTGCGGATTTCTGGTCATTGCTTTGTTTACATTTTTTAAACAGTAATTTGAATGCAATTAATAATCCAATTGAAATTATAATGTATGCTTACAATATAATAAAATATTAAAGTAAGTAATAAACTAAAATAATAAAAAATTATATCATTTTTAAAATGATTAAAATATTAAAAACAAAAGTCTAATTAATAATGTATGATTAAGTGTTCATTATAAAGATGAAATGTATTTTGAATAAATTATTCAATGAAACTTGCCTCATAAATAATGTACAATACTAATTCAGATCAAAATAATAAAGTAAGGAGGTTTTATTCCAGGTTTAGCCACACTTAGTGACAAAAAAAAAAAAAAAAAAAAAAAAAAAAAAGCTTGATTAAGACATATATATTTGGTAAGATTATGATTATCATTGATAAGAGGAATATCTTGAATTTTTTCAGAAATAAATTTATTTTTCCTTCAAGAGAAAACATTAAGACAGTAATAGTAACAAAAATTACAAATTAAAATATATTTGGAATTGATATAAAACAAAAAAAGTAAAATTTTGTCCTTATATCTGAACTGAATGCTTCATTGTTTACATCCGTAAATTATGTGCAGATTTTAGAGAGTTGCGGATTTTAGGTTTGCGGATTTGAGGGAGTCTACTGTATTAGAAATTAACCTCCTGATAGGAATAGCATCAGAATGACAATGTCTTCGCTGACAGGGACAGGAGCCTTAAGGAGTGCTGGAGATACTTACCATAGCAGAAATAGAAAAGCATAGTTGGTAATGATTTTTAAAAAAATGCTGGTAATAAGCCCAGAAATTAACTTTTAAAGACACAGATGGTTTGGACATACATAATACAAGAAACGGCTTACTCTTTGTACCACCAGCTTTTAAAGCCTACATAACACCTTTTAATGATATACTTGTATAATGCAATACTTAGTAGCAGTATAAAAGTAATAAAGGTCAAATTGTTAAATTTGAATAAATTATTTATTTTCTAATTTAAATTTAATTAGAATTAATCACATAAATACTATGGGATTTATGACTAGTTTGCATTTGGTAAGTCTCTCAATGTGCCTCCTGTGTCTTTAAAAGTTAATTAAAAACCTATCTGGAAAAATGCTGTGTTCATTTTTATGAATATAGCATGTATACTCGTAGAGAAATTAAGATTTTAATAAAAACTGCCCCAAATTTTCCCAAGTTTTTTGCTTATAATTTGCAGACTTCTTAATATAAATAAATCAATGTTCTTTTCAGAAAATATGAGAAACAACATTGTACATAACACCCTGTAATCAAAGTTTAAAAATATTGGTAACTGTATGAAAAATGAGCAGGTTTACTAAATAATTTTTCACTGTGCATGTGTCAACTCTATAAAAATTTCATTTGCATATTTTTTTAGCTAAATGTATACAGCAACTTTTATTAAAGATGGAAAATCATAGCTTGAAAATTCTGAAAATTATTGTTGGAATAACATCAAAATCTGTTATTCCCAAAATAATCAGGGGCTGTATCCATATTCCATTGATCAGTGCACGTACTGCTTACACTTATCTCACGTACAGCTATATTTGGATACAGCTCCTCATTTTTTTGCTTCATTTTGGGAATAACGATTTTGATTTTATTCTATCAATGATAATTTTCAGAATTTTCAAACTATGGTTTTGAATTTTTGATAAAAGTTGCTCTATACATTTAGCTAACACATTATGCAAATGAAATTTTTATAGATTTGACGCATGCACAATGAAAATTTATTTAGTAAATCTACTCATTTTTCATACAATTATTAATATTTTTTAATTTTGATTACAGGGTGTTATGCACAATGTTGATTGTCATATTTTCAGAAAAGAGCATTGTTTTTTATTTAGAATCAATTATAAGCAAAAAACTTGGCAAAATTTTAGACCATTTTTATAAAAATCTTAATTTTTCTATGAGTATACATGCTATATTCATACAAATGAACACATTTTGTTACAATAATTCGCTTAATCATAATCTGCAGTTTGAGCACTTTTGCTAGTTTTGACAGGGTTATCCAAAATATCATCTTTCTTTTTCAATTAGTTGATGGTCCCCTATGGAATTTCAGAGAAAAATCTTCGTGAAAATATATGACCTGTACTATTTTGTTTACATACCTGAAGTTTCATAATAATTCCTTATCTATATTTCTAGATGTTCAAAAAAACGTCTAAAATTGCAAGTGTCAAGATTTTTTTTGCTGTGACTGTAGACTTAGAATTTGCGGATTTCTGATCATTGCTTTGTTTACATTTTTTAAATAGCAATTTGAATATAATTAATAATGCAATCTAAATTATAATGAATACAGTAGACTTCCTTAAATCCGTGAACCAGAAATCCGCAACTCTCTAAAATCCGCACATATTTTATGGATGTAAACAATGAAACTTTCAATTCAGATATTGGGACAAAATTTGATTTTTTTTAGTTTTGTATCAATTCCATATATTTTAATTTGTAATTTTCTTATTAATACTCTATTCATGTTTTTAGAAAAAAATTTGTGGAAAAAATTCAAGATATTGCTGATATCACTGGTAATCAGAATCTTCTTACCAAATATATTTATGCATTAATCAAGATTTTTTGGTTATTAAGCCAGGCTAAACTTGGAAAAAAAAAAAAAATCCTTATTTTATGATTTTGATGTGAATTAGTAATGCACTTTTATGAGGCAAGTGTGGCAACATGCAACAGCCCTTTTTGGCTGTATTCTGAACTGAACTGATATGATCACAAAAACTTTTATCTTTTGTAATTGGCAACAGTCCACAAGTGTCAGAGTGGCTTGCTCTTCCAATGTTGTCGTGTGGTGTACACGTTTTCCAGAAAGTTAATTAAATTTGTTATGTTTTTAAGTTAATCCTTCTGATTCCAGTGCTTATTAAATTATGTTACATTTATCACAAAACCGATAAGTGAACAGTGGTGACCGCGGACATAGAACATTAGCATCTGCCATAGAACACCGCATGTTGTACCGGATCATGGCGTTTTAGGCCTAACGTGCTATCAAAACAATGTGCTCCAAAATGATTTGGTAGAAACGCATTAGGTCTCGATTCTGCATAATTATAACGCTCGCACAGTGTAATTAGATATGATGTCTCCAGGTATGGTTACAGTTATTTTCTTATAATTTCTTTTTCGTAATGGCTGTTCCCCGCGTTGTGTCAGTCGCGTAGTGTTATTACTACAATGAAATTAATCATTACCTAATATCTTTAAGACCATTATTTTGTTTTGTTCATTATTTTGTTTTATTCATTATTTTGTTTGATTGCACCTTGTGATGTATATATATTTTTTTTCCCCTTCTGTTTTGTTATCTCATATCGTATCGTATCGTAACAAAATTATTGTGAATGTAAATATGTATTAATTTGAATCAGTCTTATCATATTTAGTAATTTTTACCTCCTTATTTTGCTGTCCTTCAAAAATAAACGACGATGACTCTAGATCAAGAAACAGGAGTTTTAGCCGTTCAGGCAAAAATGCCCACGTTTTCGAAACATAATATTAAGTTATTTTTCGCGCAACTCGATTCGGCTTTTACATTAAACAAAATCACTGATGAGAAAACCAAATTTAATTATCTAATCAATATTTTGGACACGGACATCCTGTCTTCTGTTAGTGATCTCATATTCACACCACCTGACACAAATCCTTTTACTACTTTAAAAGATAAGTTGCAAGCTATTTTTGAAAACTCCACTGCCCAGAAAACGAAGGCGCTCCTGCAAGAGCTCACTCTTGGAGATCAAAAACCGAGTGTGTTGCTCAGAAAAATGAAAGACCTTGCCTCTGGCCAAGTCTCAGATGATTTCCTGAGAAATCTTTGGCTGCAACGTCTGCCAAGCAATATTCAAACTGTTTTGGCTGTAGGGGGTGAGGAATTGGACAAACTTGCTGTCCTTGCTGACAAAGTATCTGAGATCAGCACCCCTCACAATGACCACACAATAGCAGCATTATCCGAGTCCAGTGAAATGAAAATTCTGCGTCTCCAGGTTTCTGAACTTTCAAAAAAGCTTGATGCTCTGACGGCTTCTTTTTTCTGAGAATCGCTCTCGTTCTCCACATCGTAACAGAGAACGTAATTTTTACAGAAACCGCAGCGCCTCTAAAGACCGCAGATATAATTCTGAAATTTGCTATTATCACACACGTTTTGGCCCTAAGGCTCGTAAATGCACTAAACCATGTTCTTTTTCCCAAACGGGAAACGACATGAGTGCATCACAGTAGCGGCATGTGATCGCACACAACCTTCACACAATAGTCGCTTATGTATTTATGATCCTGCCACTAAGACAAATTATTTAATTGATTCAGGAGCAGATGTCTCTGTAATTCCCAGTGTCACCAAATCCAACCCCTCAATTTTTTGTCTTTTTGCTGCCAATAATACTAAGATACCTACCTATGGGCAAAAACTTTTTGAAGTTGAGCTCAATCTTAGACGTAGCTTTAAGTGGGAATTTACTTTGGCAGATGTTAAGCGTCCTATTATTGGATCAGATTTTTTAGCTCATTTCGGGCTATTAATTGATCTTAAAAACCACTGTCTTATTGATCCACTAACAAAATTAACTAGTAAAGGCCAATTTATAAAGGGTACATTTACATCTGTCAAAAGTATCTGTAAGGATTCAACTGTTCACAAAATTTTAAGCCAATTTCCAAACCTTACTCGTCCTCGCCCTTTTAACAGTAAAATTACCCATAATACTTACCATTTTATTGAAACTTCTGGCCCACCTGTTTTTAGCAAACCACGAAGACTCCACCCTGCACAACTTGCCGCAGCTAAACGAGAGTTCCAATTTATGTTAGAACAGGGTATCTGTCGGCCATCTAAATCTAATTGGGCATCTCCCTTGCACCTTGTTCATAAGAGTTCAGGTGACTGGCGTCCCACTGGGGATTACAGAGCACTTAATAAGATAACACGTCCTGATAAATATCCTATACCTCACATTCAAGATTTTACTCATAATTTGCATGGTGCTAAAATTTTCTCAAAAGTTGATATTGTGCGGGCTTTTCATCATATCCCTGTAAACCCTACTGACATTCCCAAAACAGCCCATTTGGTTTATTCGAGTTTGTTCTTATGCCTTTTGGGCTGTCGAATGCTGCCCAAACATTTCAGAGGCACATTCATGAAGTTCTCAACGATTTTGATTTCTGTTTCCCATACCTGGATGACATTTTAATCGCCAGTAAATCACCAGCTGAGCATGAAGCGCACCTCCAGCAAGTTTTAAGTCGTCTTGATAAATATAACTTGACCATCAATCCATCTAAATGCGAGTTTTTCCAGGATGAAATCCAGTTCCTTGGACACCTTGTCTCTGAGCATGGCTGTAAACCACTTCCAGACAAAGTCAAGGCGATTATAGACTTTCCCCAACCAAAAATAGTGAAAGAACTCCGTAGGTTCTTAGGTGCCTTAAATTTTTACAGACGTTTCCTTCCTGAGATGGCTTCCATTCAAATGCCACTAAATCACTTGTTGCAAAATTACCAGAAAAATGACAAACGAGAAATCTCATGGACTGATGCTACAAAGAAGGCTTTTGAAGCTTGTAAAATGAAACTTTCTCAGGCCACGATGTTATGTCATCCTGATCCAACTGCTACATTAGTGTTGCATACTGATGCATCTGACACAGCTATTGGTGCAGCATTAAATCAAAAGACGGAACAAGGTCTTCAACCACTTGCATTTTTTTCAAAAAAACTTTTACCTGCACAGCAAAGCTATTCAGCTTATGATAGAGAGCTGCTAGCGATTTACGAAGCAATTAAATACTTCAGACACATGGTTGAAGCCAGATCATTCACCATATACACTGACCATAAACCTCTATGTTTTGCGTTTGCACAGAAACCTGAGAAATGTACTCCTCGACAACTTCGTCATCTTGACTTCATTGCTCAATTTTCAACTGATATTCAGCATGTTAGTGGGCAAGATAACAGTGTTGCTGATGCACTCTCTCGCATTAATTCAATATCCATGGATCTCAGTCTCCAGACAATGGCCGAAGCACAACTGACTGACAGTGAACTGCGTGAGCTATCGCAGAACCCTACTTCTTCGAACTTAGTTCTTAAGAAGTTTCCAGTTGAAAATGGTTCCACATCTGAGCTTATCTGTGATGTCTCCACTGACAAAATCAGACCTTTCGTACCCCTTTCGATGCGTCGACAGATCTTTGACAGTCTTCATGGACTCTCCCACCCTGGTGTCAAGTCAACCGTGCAGTTGATAAAACAACGTTTCTGTTGGCCATCTATGCAAACTGACATTACCAAATGGACTCGTTCTTGCATTCCATGTCAGCGCAGCAAGGTCCACAAGCACACATTTAGTCGTCCAGGTCAGTTCGCCACTCCAAGTTCTCGTTTTGAGCACATCCATTTAGATTTAGTGGGTCCTCTCCCTCCATCGAAAGGCTGCCAGTATCTACTTACGCTAGTAGACAGATTTACACGTTGGCCAGAAGCTTTTCCAATAGAGGATATCACAGCTGACACTATTGCCTTCAAGTTCTATTCTGAGTGGATTTGCAGGTTTGGTGTACCTCTCCGAATCACCACAGACCGTGGACGACAATTTGAATCTCAGCTGTTCGAAAGTTTGTCTAAATTTATTGGCTCCCACCATATCTACACGACTCCGTACCATCCAGCATCGAATGGACTTGTCGAGCGATTTCACAGAAGTCTTAAAGCTGCTATTCGCTGCTATGCCACAGAACGCTGGGCTGAGATACTACCCACTACCCCCCTGGGCCTCCGCTCATCCATCAAAGAAGACCTGCAAGCTAGTGTTGCTGAACTTGTGTATGGTGAAACTCTTCGCTTACCTGGTGAATTTTTCTCTGCATCCAATGATTATGTTGATCCAACTACATTTGTCGGTCGCTTGAAAGACCACATATCCACAATCCGTCCTGTTCCAACTAGCCTGCGCACTGGTCGTTCTATTTTTGTGCATAATGCACTTTCTTCGTGTACTCATGTCTTTTTACGACAGGATGCTACTCGTAGAAGTCTCCAACCATTTTACACTGGGCCATTTCGAGTGTTATCCCGCAATGATAAAACCTTCACCATCCAGCTACACAACAAAACATCAACGGTGAACATTGATCAGTTGAAGCCGGCATTTATCAATGTAGTTCCTGATGCAGTGCCTCCAGAACAGACTGTTTTTTTTCCTACAGCAACACCTGATTTACCACAGTCTCCTTCTGGCCTGATAACAAGTCAACCGCTGTCTCCTAATCCGTCTACTAGCCAGCAGCCATATGTTACCAAATCTGGTCGCCGAGTCAAATTTAACCCCCGTTATCTTGATGTCACTTCGTCACTGGGAAGGGGGTGATGTGGCAACATGCAACAGCCCTTTTTGGCTGTATTCTGAACTGAACTGATATGATCACAAAAACTTTTATCTTTTGTAATTGGCAACAGTCCACAAGTGTCAGAGTGGCTTGCTCTTCCAATGTTGTCGTGTGGTGTACACGTTTTCCAGAAAGTTAATTAAATTTGTTATGTTTTTAAGTTAATCCTTCTGATTCCAGTGCTTATTAAATTATGTTACATTTATCACAAAACCGATAAGTGAACAGCAAGTTTTCTTGAATAATTTTGGAAAAATACATTTAATCTTTATAATGAATATTTAATCATACACTATTGATAATTAACTTGACCTTTGCTATTAGTACTTTAATCATTTAATAAATTATTTAAATTTTTATTATTTTAGTTTATTACTTATTTTAATATTTTATTATATTGTAAGCATTCATTATACTTCTGATTGCACTATTAAATTGCACTCAAATTATTGTTTAAAAAATGTAAACAAAGCAACGGAGAAACCAGAAATCCGCAAAATTCTAAAATCCGCACAACCTCTGGTCCCAAGCTGTGCGGATTTAAGAGAGTCTACTGTACTTACAATATATTAAAACATTAAAATAAGTATTAACTAAAATAATAAAAACTTAGATAATTTTTAAAATGATTAAAATATTAAAAAGAAAGGTCTAATTAATAATGTATGATTAAGTGTTCATTATAAAGATAAAATGTATTTTTCCTAAATTATTCAATGAAATTTGCCTCATAAATAATATATAATACTAATTCACATCAAAATAATAAAATAAGGAAGTTTTATTCCAGGTTTAGCCATATTCAATAGCCATAAAAGCTTGATTAATACATAATTTTTTTTGGTAAGAAAATTATGATTATCATTGATATCAGTAATATCTTGGATTTTTTCAGAAGTAAATTTATTCTTCCTTCAAGAAAAAACATGAAGTCAGTAATAACAACAAAAATTACAAATTAAAATATGTTTGGAATTGATATAAAACTAAAAGTCACATTTTGTCCCTATAGCTGAACTGAATGATTCATTCTGTAAATTATGTACAGATTTTAGAGAGTTGTGGATTTGAGGGAGTCTACTGTAATACATTTTCATAAAATTTTAATATAAATTTGATAAATACAGTTGAAGATGTTTATAACACTAACTTTTGCATTATAGAGAATTTTGTGTTATACACAACATTCAACTTTATAAAGATCGTCAAAACTTACTTTTTAAACACAGCAAAATATACCTGGAGCATAATATGCAGTAGAAGATCTTTATTTTGCATTCTATTTGCATTACATTTTTTTAAAAATTGCATTTTGAATTCATTATATTGAATTCTAAATTGTGACAAAAGCTTTGCAGATTACAATTTATTTCACATACTGTTGAATTACCTCATGATTCAAATATGCCTGAACAAAATCCGTAAATTTCTTATTTTCAATTTATATAACGTGTCAACATTAGCAAATTTCTTAATTTTTATGTGTTAAGTTTATTGTTGCATTACTGTATATGCATAAGGCCAACAATTAAGAAATTATCCATTGGTTTACATTTGAAAAAACATACTGTGTGTTAACATATACAGAAAACATATTCTGGGAAAATGCAAAGAAGAACAATTCTGTAAAACAAATTTGATAAATGTTTGAAAACAAAACGAAGTAAATTAAAACAATAAAAAACTTCATTTTTTTTTCTTTCTATAGACTATGCGGCTTAACACATGAAAACCATGCTTTTTCATTATTTTGTGTAAAAGTATGTACCAAATGCACCAATAATGTAACATAAAACTAATCTAACATTTATAGAAAAATCTCTTTCGAAACCAGCTCCGAGAATGAAAGTTGATTGTAGAGACTATTTCAGCTATCCAATTAAAGATTTCAAATGCATCTAAATTACGTTATTATGTTAGAAAAAAGTATTTTCAGAAATATGAGCTACAAGTTTTAATAAATGCAACTTTTTAAACCACTGAAGCTGTCATACATTAAAAAAAATTATTAAACTCTAATTTTACTTCCTGTCCCAGATGTCTTTAGAATTTTATGACAAAATTTCAAGCATTTTTTTTTTCAGACATTCATTTGTGTGAATACAAAATTAAGTTATACAATTTTGCCTAAATAATTATGCTTTATAAATTTTTAAAAATGGAAAAAAATGTTTTGAGATTCTAAGAAGACTTTTTTTTAAAAAACACCTTGTCTCAACCATCGTCTGAAAAAAAAAAAAAAAAAAAAAAAAAAAAATGTAAAAATGCTAATATAACCAGAAATTAAAAAAGAATGATATATTAGAATTCAAATTATCAACAAACAGAACTTATCTGGGATAATATTTTTTGGAAACTGTTGCGTTGAGGTAAAAAAAAAAATCAAGATATTAAATTTTCATTTGGACTAACTTTTTAAATTTCTCTCAATTGTTTTTATTTTCTCATTGCTGTAGTTAGTTGTGGCAAAAAAATTTATAATTTCTTCATTACTAATTAGTTTTTGGTGTAAATCGCTCAACAGGTGGCACTGCTATGCATAATTTTGTGTGATTTTTGCAAAACTGAATTTTAATTTTGATTCAGCATTTTTTAAAAATACAGTAGACTCCCTCAAATCCACACAGCTTGGGACCAGAGGTTTTGCGGATTTCAGAATTTTGCAGATTTCTGGTCATTGCTTTGTTTACATTTTTTAAAAGTAATTTGAATGTAATCAATAATGAAATCAAAAGTATAATGAATGCTTACAGTATGCTAAAATATTAAAATAAGTAATAAACTAAAATAATAAAAAATTAGATAGTTTTTAAAATGATAAAAATACTAAAAGCAAAGGTAAATTAATAATCAATAATGCACAATTAAATATTCATTATAGAGATGAAATGTGTTTTTCCTAAATTAGTCAATGAACCTTCTCTCATAAAGGTACATTACTAATTCACATCAAGATCATAAAATAATGAAGCTTTATTTCAGGTTTAGTCAGACTTAATAATTAAAAAAGCTTGATTAATACATAAATATATTTGGTAAGATTGTGATTACCAATGATATCAGAAATATCTTTATTTTTTCAGAAATAAATTATTCTTTCTTCATGGAAAAACATGAATTGAAAACCTTAACAAAAATTACAAATTAAAAAATATATGAAATTGATATAAAACTAAAAAAGTCAAATTTTGCACCTACATCTGAATTGAATGTTTCATTGTTTACATCCCTAAAATATGTGTGGATTTTAGAGAGTTGCCTATTTTAGGAGTGTGGATTTGAGGGAGTCTACTGTATTAGATTTTAAAATTATCAAAAGTACTTAAAGTAAAATTTTGAAAAAAAATGATGCAACTTTTATTTAAAAAATCATATTTTCAAAAATAAATATTTTTTTTCAAATTTGCTGAATCAGAATTAAAATAAAACAATCAAAAAAGACATGTTCCAAGTTTGAAGAATTTATCTTTAACGGTTCATGAGTTATAACAATTTAAATCCAAGAAATTGTGAAAAAACCTGTTATGAAGAAATACACATTTTCACAAGAAGCGATTAAAAAACGGAATTTTTTAATGCAATAAATTAGTTTTTTTTTTTGGGGGGGGGGGGGGGTCCCTGACCCCCTTAAGGCAAGGCCTTTGGTTTCTGCAGTTCTAAATTATAGAATTATTTTCTAATGAAATGCCATAATAAATTGCACTATAGTCACGGAAGAAAAAATTGTCTTTTCAAGGACGAATGTTCCCCTTTTGCTGGTCACTTCTTGACCCCTATCTTAGGTTAGTAACTATGGTAACAGCCACATGATCGACTGACCGCACTTCTTTTTTCCACACCGTTTGAGAGATCCAGTTGATCGAATAACGCTGTAACTCATACTCTTGCATGGGTAAATTTGTTTTGTGGAAGTGCGGTGGGACAAAACCGGACGAGGGACTAGCGTCCTCTAATACCATGACAATGAAGGGAAAATGAAAAGAAAGCATTTGCCCTTGAAATGCCGATTTTTCCTGCCGTGACATTAGTCCTAAGATGGCCATTGCATTGCTGTTCGCTATATGGTTTGCTCTATAATAATAAATAAATAAATAAAAAGAAAATGAATAAATAAACGAACTAAAAATAAAAATGTTCTAAAAAATACTGCAATTCAAAATATACATTAAAAATATTGTAAAGATGAGAAACAAATATTCAATTTTAAGCAATACTTTTATGATAAAGAAAACTAATCTTTCAACTTCTGTACAGTATGTATTACTTTCTCCTGTCCATTTAATCAATGATCCATCACCCATTTTCTTTTCAATAACTTTATATTTTATGACCTTTTTGTTTTTATATGTATAAACATGCTTTTTTTTGCAGTGGTCTAACCATTTATCTTGTCTATGTGCTGTAGAGGTCTGCATGGGCCAAAATTTCCAGGCTCGGGCCCGGCCCAAATGAAAAAAAATATTGGCCTGGCCTGTTATTAAAGATAAAATTCCGGCCCAGCCCATAATGAAAATTTAGCGACCTGATCTGGCCCAATATAATAGCTAAAAACAAGGCCTGAGATCAGCCCAAAAAAAAAAGTGAAAAATTCGGTCTGGCAAAATGAATTTCTACAGAATATTGATCATTACTCGTACAGAAGAGTTCATACTAGAGGTCGGGCTGGACCAATGGAGTTGTGTTAGATTTTCTAATGGGCCGGGCCAAGAAACAAAATATAGGGGCTGGCAAAAAAATTTATTGGCCAGGCTGGACCGATAAACAAATTTTTGGGCCTGCCAGCCCATTCTGAAGATTTAGGCAGAGACAATAAAATATGACCCATTTTCAACTAAATTGGTTTTAATGAGAATAAGTATAAATGCACGTCACAAGCCATACTAATTTGACAGCATCAATATAAAAATGCAACTTGTACAGCATAGAGATTGGCATCGGACATTGTGTGTAACCCATTTTAATATTTTTTTTGACTGACTCGTGCCAGGATGAGATCAAGCTTGCATTTTTTTTCTACTTATAAATTTGCCGGACCGGAACTAGTCTTAATTGTTCTTATGATCTGTAGGGCAGACAACATGATTTGTAAAATTATTAACAGCGATACAGAACTTATATTAGCTTAATCTTTGGATATATACTTTTTGATGGTTTTTAAATTTATTTCTCAATAACGCAAAAGTTTGACACATTTTCAGATTAATTTTTAATTGTAAAAGTATAAAGGTGATAAGCCTGACTATTGAAGGAATTTGGAAAATCGAATAGCGTTTTTCATTTTTGGTAAATAAAATACTTGTATAACCTTTTTGAGATACAATAGTTTCTCAAATGATTGCAGGTTTTTCTCCCTTCCCATGCTATCATTTCTGGAAATTCTATTGAAAACGCTAACTATGACACCATTTTATTTGTTTGCAGTATTCTTAAATTGCTTGAATCAAAAAATGAATTACAAGCTGTAAAACAGATTTTAAAGTTATGAAAAAGAACTTTAGGATTTGAATTTAAAATTTTGAAATTCAAGTTTAATTTTCATTTTTATATAGCATGTATATCTCTCTATAAATGTCCGATAAATGTCATGCGATTGTGTTCGTATTTATCAACAAATTCGGATGAGAATGAGCAAGAGGTCTACACAGTCTCAGATATGGCCCGTGGGCCAAGTCGGCAGAATTAAAACAATTTTCTTAATGGTCAAATTTGGGACAGCAAAAAATTGAAATATCCATGTGGTCCGAGCTGGCCTTATACAAAGATTTCAGCAAAAACAATAAAATATGAGCTACTTTCAATGAATATGGCTTTATCGGGAATACATATATATCTGCATCATGAGCTGATGCTAGTTTGACAACATCAATACAAAAATGTATCTTGTCCAGTATAGAGATCGATATCGAATTGTGTCTAACCCGTGCCTAAAAATTTTTTTAGCAGACTCGTGTTTGGGTCAGGGCTGGCAAGTTTCTTCCGCATTGAAAAAAAACACGGAAAAAACCGGCTGGAAGAAATAGGTTTCTTCCAAGTGGAACAAACTGCTTCTCTTCTAGAATTTACCATATACTTTCAATTTTGTAAGATAAAATAAATATCTACTTCCTACAATCTTATATGAATTAATTCCATTAGATCAAAACAAATTTCATTTAATATATATGGTAAATTAATAATTACATCAGTTTTTTTAGCCAAGATCACACACAATGCCTGTCTAAAGATCTTCAACCATTGGCTAAATGCAAAGAAATTTTATCCAAAATTGAAGTACACAAAATTAATTTAATGTTATTCATTTCAATTTAACCAACATATTTTGTTAATTATTTAAATTTCTGAAACTAGTAGCAAATAGTAGGGATTCTTTACCAATGGTAGAATGAAACCCATTTAAATAAAAGCTTTTAATTTACATCAATTTTATTAAGGTAAGTAATACACAATAATTACTGTAATATTAAAAGCTTAATATTACTGAATTAAACAGAGAAAAATATGATTTCATTCAAAAACGAGGCTGAAAAAAATAATAATAAAAATCATTAAAAATCTAATTTTTCTCAATACAATGAGCAAATGCAGCATAGTATATCAAAGAAGTTTTTTAGCAATAGGATGCTGCAATCAGTTTCTCAACTTAAATTTGATGAATGAAAAGAATAAGGATTTTTTTTCCAAGTCCTACGCTTCAAGATAATTTAAAAGCATTTTGACATACCCATAGATATTTTTAGAACAATACAGCATTGAGGTATTCATGTTAGATGTTAGAATAAATACAGTAGACTCCCTCAAATCCGCACAGCTTGGGACCAGAAGTTTTGCGGATTTTAGAATTTTGTGAATTTCTGGTCATCGCTTTGTTTACATTTTTAAAAAATAATTTGAATGTAATTAATAATGAAATCAAAAGTATAATGAATGCATACAATATACTAAAATATTAAAAAAGAAATAAACTAAAATAATAAAAATTTAGATATTTTTTAAAATGATTAAAATATTAAAGGAATGGTCAAGTTAATAATCAATAATGTACAATTAAATATTCATTATGAAAGGGGAACTGTGTTTTTCCTAAATTATTCAATGAGACTTGCCTCATAAAGGTACATTACTAATTCACATCAGGATAATAAAATAATGAAACTTTATTTCAGGATTAGCCAGACTTAATAAATAAAAAAGCTTGATTAATACATAAATATATTTGGTAAGATTGTAATTACCAATGAATATCTTTATTTTTTCAGAAATAAATTATTCTTTTTTCATGAAAATATGAATTCAATAACCTTAACAAAAATTATAAATTAAAAAATGTATGAAATTGATATAAAACTGAAAAAATCAATTTTTGCACCTACATCTGAACTGAATGTTTCATTGTTTACATCCATAAAATATGTGCAGATTTTAGAGAGTTGTGGATTTTAGGAGTGCGGATTTGAGGGAGTCTACTGTAATTACAAATTTCTTTATTTAATGTGTTGCATAGTTAAAAAAATATATATATACATATATATATATATACATTAATCACATTCTTATATGAAAAATAAACAATTTGTAGGTGGTTTTCTTTCTCTTTTTACATAAATAGCATAATTTATATATATATATATATATATAACATCCCTCTACCTTTACAGTAGTAAAAATCCATCACCTGAAAATGTCTGCTGAACCTGAAGTTAAAAAAATAACTTATCTTTCTTTGCAAACAAATTTTTAATAATTAAACTTTCCAATTTAGATTTCATGTAATTATACTTTAATTCTTTTATATAGTTAATATACTTTAACCTTGAGCATTTGTTTTGGTTTCTGGTAGTTTCTTCCATTTCTTCTGTTTTTTTCTGTTCTGGAAGAAACAGGTTTCTTCCAGAAAAAACCCAACCCTGAGTCGAGCCAAGATCAGGCTTGAATTACATAGTCGAGACGGGTTGTAACTGGACAAGACAAGTTGTTCTCAAGATGTGTAGGGTAGACTATATGTTTTGTAAAAGTATTAAGAGTGATAATGAACTTCTGTTAATGTAGTCTTTGAAATTATACTTCTTAAATTTACTATTCAACAATGCAAAACTTTAACACATTTTCTGTGTAATTTTTAACTGTAAAGGTATATGATTGACAAGCCTGACTTTTGAAGCGATTTGGAATCAAATAACTTTTCCATTTTTGGTAAATTCATACTCGTCAAGATATAAAATTCTGCAATCACAGTCTTAGATGGAAAATTCACAATAGATGGAAAATTCTGCAATCACAGTCTTGTCTTGTGATTGCAGAATTTTCCCCCTTCCCATGCTGTTGCTTCCGGAAATTAGTTTCAAAATGGTAACTTTGACTAGTGTTCACTCTAGAAAAAAAAAGGGCAGGGTGCTAGTAAAAAAAAAGGGCACAGTTGAAGCTGAAAAGGGGCACTTTTCTCAGCGAAAAAGGGCATCGTTTCTTTAGAAAATGTACAGCTTCGTAACTGATATAAAAATGTTATATTACATACTCATCATTGTTTATAATCGCATTTAATAACAAATTGCAGATATTTTTTTCTTAATTGAATATTTCAAAGATCTAGTAAATAATTTTGGTTCACATACCTATACTGTAAAACTATTAGCCACATAAAATTATCAGTTTTATGAATAACTATTAGTTTTATGGATGCGACAGAAGTTTTAGAGGTAATAGAATTTAGATGTTAATTAGTATTACTGTAAATCACCAAATACAGATTATAAGCTTTGTGAGCTGTGGAGGGAAGGGGAGCAAAGAGATAAAAGCAATTTATTTATTTATTTTTTTTTTTTGGGGGGGGGGGGAAATTGGAGAAGAGGTTGATTAAATTGGATGATTGATTATTCACATTGTAGTGTATATTTATTTCAATACTTTATTCAGATTTATATATACATTAAAATTTACAGTTAGAATAGAAAAAAATTGTAATCCCAGTGGCAGAAATATCTTCAAATGGCTGCAACATTAATCATTTTTAAAAATAGTCTGCAAGATGCTATAATAGGGTTCATACTCATTTTCCAAGAAAAAATCCTCTGATGTATTTTCGGGAATGTACAATTTTCCCATATCAACAATTAATGACATTTTATCATTACATATAATAAAAAGCACATGAACAGCAATAATTGCCCCCAATTTCCCAGCATAGACTCTTTTGGCAGTTTTCCCAAGTTTGGGAATTTTTTTCCATTGTCCACCGAGATTCTCCTGACTTTTACAACCTAAAATTCATCCACTGATTTTTCCAGGAATCCCATATTCCTCTGAATATGAACCCTGTATAATTATACATAAATGTATTATATAAATAGAACATAAATATATTCTTTGTGCTTTTGTAATGCTAATTATGGCAATATATGTGTGTATGTAAACTTTCTGTCATTTATTTAAAAAAAAAAATTATTACCAGTAAATTTTTTTTTTTCTTTGCGTTTTTTGGCGAAATTTGCCGTTTTTTAGCGATCTTTAGACGAAATTTGCCGTTTTATCGGGATCTTTTAACGAAATTTGCCGTTTTTCTGCGATCTTTTAACGAAATCTGACTTTTTTGGGATAATTTTGACAAAATCCCCCCCCCTCTTTTTTTTTTGCAATTTTTTGACAAAATCTGTTCTATGTGTGATTTTTTAACAAAATTTGATCCTTTTTTTTTTTTTTTTTTTTTTTTTCAATTTTGATGAAATTTATCGTTTTTTGTGGGGTTTTTCTGGTGAAATTTGCATTTTTTTATAATTTTCTGACGAAATTTATAATTTTTAAGAGGGTTTTTATTTCTTTAATTAAATTTGCCGTTTTTAGCGAAATTATGATGAAATTGTCTTTCTTCCCGCGATTCTTTGAAGAAACTGACTTTTTTCGCGATTTTTTAAGAAAATAGTCATTTTTTCACGATTTTTAAAAGAAATTTGCCATGTTTTGCAATGTTTTGATAATATTTGCGTTTTTTCTCGCAATCTTTGGACGAAATTCAGACTTACTCCACGATATTTTGACGAAATTACGCGTCGCACGGGACGCATAGAGCTATTTTTATGCCCCATGACCGACTTTTTGCGTAATTTATGCGTTATATTGCGTCCGTGGCATCGCTGAGTCTGCAGATGTCCTTAAAAGTTTGCGACGCCTGTCTCAGTGTCGCGCACATTCTGCCACGGGGATTGTAACATTTTAAGAATTCAAATTTAACATAAATAATTTTAAACATTTAACTAAATTGTGGAGCTGATTAAACCGAAGAAAAGAAATTTCAGAAAGGGGGTGGGGGTGGGGAGATACATACATTTGAAGAATCAGAAATCTGTTAAAATATAAAAGGTTGTATATCCCAGATTAAGGAATAATAGAAACATAAAAGCGAGAATTTTATGCAGATTTTGCATAAATTATGGACTAGAAATTACCACTTTCTCTGGGGAGGGGAGAAGGGGGGGCATACAGCTTGACAAAAATGTGAATGCAAACTATATTTTAGTTTGTTAAACTGGCTGACTAACCCAACGTTGCCCGAACCGGTTACAAAATCGCGAAAGATTTAAAAATCTCTGCACTAATTCCGAATAAATTTTATTGAAAAGAGACCTAAATTTACTATAATGGGCAAATCGCTGTAAAACTTAAAAAAAAAAAATTGATTAAAAAAATCACAGATAACAAAATTTTGTAGTGAGCTGAAACATCGTAACATAAATTTTTTCACACATGTAAAAAAAAAAAAAAAAAAAAAAAATGTCGGCATGAAACATGAAAAATTGCTTAGAATTAAGACATCACGGAAGATATTAAATACTATATTACGCTAAATGTTAAACCGAATTCCTTTTACAACAAAATTACATTGCAGTGAAAATTGCACTCAAGAATAAACTTTGAAAATCGCAGAGGACAAAAGTTTGTATATTAGGCTAAATGTCTGAAACCCAATTCTTTTCACGAATGTCAAAAAATCGCAGTTGAACGTGAAAAACCAGTAAAATCCCATTTAAAATTACTTAAAAAAAAAACAAGCAAGTTAAAGTTTAAGTTAAAAAAAAAAACTTTTTAAAATCGTTTAAAATTTAGAAGGCAAAATTTATCATATTTGGTAAGAATTTGAAATTGAATTCCTTTTATAAACGTTCCAGAAGTAATAATGATAATAAAAAGGCTGAAAATCTCAATAGATCTTAATAGAAAAAAAAATATTTATTATAGTGTGCTTAAAAGTTTGAAATCATAATAAATCTTAGCAAAGATAGCTGTAGAATGCGAAAAAACACCAAAAATTGAGTTAAAAATCAAATTTCAAATTGTTATGAAATAAAAAATAATGGAAGACAAAATTTAATATTAGGTTAAAAGTTTAAAATTGAATTTCTTTTAACAATATTTTAAAAACGACGCTGGGCACGAAAAATTATTAATAATCGCATTCAAAAATTCACAAAAAAAAAAAAAAATCAAAAATTGCTGTCGAAATTCCAAATAAACTTTATTGAAAAGAGCGCAAAATTAACTGCACTGCACTAGAAGATACGATTCATTTTAATAATTTTTAAAAATCTGTGCAAAACGTGAATAAAATGCTAAAAATAAAATAAATCAAATCAACAGTCGAGTTTCAATGGGCATAACTACATATTTATAGGGATATATCTTCCAACCAGGAAAAAAAAAAAAAAAAGAATCTTCAGAATGGATAACATACTAAGCAGATTCAACATTCTAAAAAGAAGAAAAACCCTATAAAAACTAAGTTGCCAAACTAATGCCAATATTTCTCCAGCATGATTACACTACAATTGAAATATATCAAGAAGCATTCTTATTTATAGAGATTTTAATCACAAAATAATGTCCATAATTCATGGAATATGAAAAATTAACAATGATAATGATGACCTCGTACTCGTATGCACCGATATAAACGGCAGGCTTCAGAACTTTCATTAAATTTTAACATTGTCAAGGTTTTAAACTACCTTTACCATTAAATCAAAATATAACAATAAAAATATTGGTTACTATTTAGTAAAAGAAAAAATAAATCTTTGTTTAAATCATTTTTTGCTGACAGCTTTCTTTCTTCTTTATCACGAGAAGCATTTAAGCTTTTTACCATCGGAAAAAACAAGCAAGGAATTTACCAAGATGTACTGACGTTTAGCAGTTTCAGAGCAGCACTTCTGACTGACAAAATTGACCTTAGTCACCGAAATTTCCTTCCTTTAAAAGCATCTATTGTACATATAAGGAGATGCAATATACTATATTGAGGGGGGAAAATTAGACTTTGTGACGACCCCGAAAGCAGAATACTACGAAATTTGCGACGTATGTCGCAGAACAGATGCCTGAGTTGCAGAACAATTCTGCTCTAAAGTGGAGGGGAAAAAAATCTTCGGAACAACTGCGCATTTTCTGAGAATGGGGAAAACGCCGTGCCGAGTCGTAAGATGTTTTGAACGAGCTCTCCGATGTTTTTAACCAACATTTTATGCATAGAGGAAATATGTCAAAATATTTTTCATCTAAAGTTATCCATAAAACAATGAATCGGGGCTCGAAAAATAGCAATCCCGGGGAACGCAGAAATCCTTTCTGGGAGCGTCTATTTTCCCACTCAGGTTCCCGTCCGGCAACCTGACAAGTCACCGTAGCCGCCAGCGCCAGCGATGCTGGACGTGTTTTAGCGCATAAATTATGCAAAAAATAGCTCTTATGCGTCCCGTGGGATGTGTCATTTCGTCAAAATATGACAAAAAAAACCCGAATTTCGTCAAAAAGTGATAAAATGGTATATTTCGACAAACAATGACGAAAAAACGGTAAATTTTGTCAAAAAAAATCCCAAAAAAGCGGTAAAATTTGCTAAAAAATCACGATAAAACGGCAAATTTCGTCAAATCCCTTAAAACGGCAACTTTTTTTCCAAAAAATCACGATTAAACGGCAAATGTCGTCAAATCCCTTAAAACGACAACTTTTTTTTCCAAAAAATCACGATTAAACGGCAAATGTCGTCAAAACATTCGTGAAAAAACACTAACTTCGTCAAAAAAAAAAAACCCGATAAAACAAGATTTCGCCAAAATATCGCAGGAAACTCATCAAAATTCGCGAAAAAAAAAAACAAATTTCGTCAAAAAATTTGCGAAAAAACGCTATTTTCATAGAAAAATTACCGATAAAAAACAAGGTTTCGTCAAAAAATAGCAGAAAACAACGATAATTTCATCGAAATTCGCAAAAAAACAGCAAATTTTATCAAAAAATGGCAGATTTTGATAAACAATCCCGAAAAAACGGTAAATTTTGTCAAATAAATCCCGCAAAACAGTAAAATTTGCCAAAAAATCGCGATAAAACGGCAAATTTCATCAAATTCCTAAAGACAGCAACTTTTTTCAAAAAAAATCACGATTAAACGGCTTATTTCGTCAAAAAATTTATGAAAAAATACTAATTTCGTAAAAAAAAAACCCGAAAAAACAAGATTTTGTCAAAATATCGCGGGAAACAACGCAGAAATCGCAAAAAAAATGGCAAATTTCGTCAAAAAAATTGCAAAAAAACGCTAATTTTGTAGAAAAATTACCGGAAAAACAACAGATTTCCTCAAAAAATAACTGAAAACGACGCAAATTTCATCAAAAATCGCGAAAAATGACAAATGTCGTCAAAAAATTCGCGAAAAAACATCAAATTTTATCAAAAATGGAAAAACGGCAGATTTTGTCAAAAAATCGTGAAAAAACGGCAAATTTCGTCAAAATACTTACTCATAAATTTTCCAGGCAACCTATACTTTTCATCTGTGAACCTATATTTGGTAAGACTCGAAAGGTAAATTGAAAATGTATGAATTTATCTTGCAGAACAATTTTGTTCAAATACATTTGCGTTGCAGAACATCACAAAGTATTCTGCTTTGGGGGTGACGACTATCCACCACCCCCCCCACCCCCCGTCCCTACTTCCACCGACATACTGCCCCGTCTCAATAGATTTTAATTAATTCGAGACTTTTCCGGGGGCATTCTCAATTCAAGAATGCTGGGAGGCATTTTCTCTCCCACTGGCAGAACCAACTGATTAGGTAAAAGAAACATGACAAACGTGGGTGAAGGAAAAAAACTAAACTGTGTAAAATAGCAAAAAATGTCACAAAAATTTTCGACCGTGTGAAAATCATTGTCTCAGCTTGGTCCATACAAAAATCGATAAAACCATGCAAAGCTTGGCACAAACTTTTTGGCATAAAACACACATTCTTAAATAGTCTTGAAATAAAGTAAAATGTGTAAAAAAGAATCACGCGAATAGACCCACTCGCTAATGCTAATCCTATCGGGAAGTTTTTTTAATTTCGATATTTTTAACAATTTTTTTGTTTGTTTGTTTCGTTTGCATTGTATAGCTGCGGTCAAATGCTACAAAGGCGGTTTCTATATTTTTTCGTTTATTTTATTTATTTATTTTTTTTTTTTTTTTTGGGGGGGGGGGGGAGTTGATTTATGAGAATGTTTTTTTATTTTTAAAATCAGTTCCGAAACGGAAAGTGTCCTATTTAAAAATACTTGAAAATAAAATTGAAAAAGTAAAAAACAGCCTTTATGGAGATAGATCTGCTTTACACTTCTTAAGTACAGTTAAGTCCAGTTCCGGCCCAGCTCGACTATGTAGAAAAACAATGCAAGCCTGATATCGGATAGGCATGAGTCTGCTAAAAAATATATTGTCCGGGTCAGATATATTGTAACTGTGTCCGATGCCGATCTCTACATTGGATAAGTTACATTTCTGTACTGATATTGTCAAAGTAGCATCAGCTCGTGATTCCCATTTATACTTATTCTCATAAAGTCATATTCATTGGAAATAATTCATATTTTATCGTCTTTGCTTAAATCTTTATATCAGGCGGGTTGGCCAGCTTTTTTTTTTTTTTTTTTTTTTTTTTTTTTTTTATCGATTAGGCAATTATGCCTGATTATTATTATTATTATTATTATTATTTTTTGCCGGCTTGGTCTTTTTGAAAATGCACATACGTTCTGCCGGACTGAGTACGGGCCAGGTACGTGCAGACCTCTAAATTTTGTGCCAAACTTTTAGCTTTAATACCGTAAATGCACAATAATTATTTATTGTATGGACATAACCGAACTTTTAACTTTTATAACGGCCATTATTATTATTATTTTTATTATTTATTTTCACCAGATTCGAGCTGCACTTTTTTCGATGGGTCGGGCCCCGAGAGCCGGATCTTGGAAATTTCGGGTCATGTAGGCATCTAATCTGGCATTATTAAGTGTATGTAAATAAATGCATAAATAAAGAATATAAGTTGCTAATTATGATAAAACTGCTGACATATCGACAAACTGCAAAGTTGAATATGTTAGTTGTGCCACTTTGGCTTCTACGCAGAGCCCGATCAAGCTGAAGTTGGGCCCAGGGCCTGTTAAAAAGTTGGGCCCCCCTACATCCCCATTTTAGGTGACACCTTCGGAAAAAAGCAGGTTTATTTGATAACTTGACAAAGTTGTTTAGGTGAAAGTTTCAAGTTTACAAAAAAATTTAACTTACAAGAATAATCAAGAAAAGGAATTATCATCCATTTTCTCAAATAAGCATTTATATAATTCACAAGCATCTATGATCCACAGTTTACATTGCAGAATAAATGAGGATGTCTTTTTCAAAACTTCCCTTATCCAAAAATCATAAATTTTGTGTTTTCTCTAACAGTCAAGTAATCATTTTAAACTATTTCTGACATTGTAATCAATCGACACAGAATCCAATAGACACAGTATGTAGTTTTTGGCATTTTCCCCAAACTTGATCTTCTGCATATGGTAAATTTTGAAAATCATAAGTACTCTCAAAATGAAAAGAACTTTTACAGAAAAGTACCTAAGTTAAAAGCTTCTAAAATTTTTATTGAGTCATTCAGAATATTTAAGTTTTACATTTCATACTTTATAAAACAATATTATTTGAAGAATACTTGATTAAGGAGAAAAATCAACCACATAATTTGTGGGCCCCTGAAATTGGTGGGCCCAGGGCCGAGGCCCCGAAGGCCCGTGCATTAATCAGGCCCTGCTTCTACGTTGTTTATCAAAATAAGGCATGTCTTATTCCTTATATAAACAATCTAACAGCTGTGCTTTCTTCGCATATGTCAAATTTCGATTGCGTTCAAAAGTAAGGCAACATATATAATTCACTAATGTAGTTTCATGTTTGTATAATATGTGTATCTGTAAATTAAACAAGCAAGAATGAAGATTTATTTATTTATTTTCTCAAACTTGAGCGATTGTGATGGAAGCAGGTTTTCTTTTCCATTAATGCATATTGATACCATATATTGATACCATACATATATTGATACCATACACAGTTTTATTAGTTAAAATGAAAAGAAAGATATAGCTTTTCTGAAATACTAAGGCATGACATGACACATTTCTCTTTTTTTTTTTTTTTTTTTTTCTTCTTCAGCAAAAGATCACGGAGCTGGGGAAGAATCCACTTTTTGGTTTAATTTTCTAATTTTTGGAGATGGGGAGGGGGGGCGGGGGGGAAGAAAATATTTTTTGAGTTCAGTTGAAACAGTAAAAATGTGAGTTGCAGGTTGAAAAAAAAAATATTTTTGAGGGTTCATGTCAATTACTGCATGTTTATAGGGATCCCCAAAAAGACTAAAATACCTTTAAATAGGAACGGACTTCTGAAGAATAGAATGGTAGTATCTGAGCTAGACTTTTTTTCATATAGTAAAAATTCAAGACCCCGAAAATATTTCTTGTACCGGGATCATTTTATGAAGACCGATTCTGACCATACAATTATTATTTAAACGTTGTATAAACAGGACAGGTTTATTTTTCTGTGTTTACTTCAAAATATTATTCAAATTTTTTTATTATCGTTTTATTTATCTCTCACATTTTTTTTTTCCGGGTAAAGTTTCAATTTAGATGACATTCACATGGTATTCATTAATTTTGCTGAATAAAAGAACACAGAAAGAAGCAATGCCGTATGGTCAGCGCCGTGCAAAAAGGGGGGGGGGGGCAAAGGGGGCTGTTGTCCCGGGCACAGAAGTTTAGGGGCGCCAAATTTATATTAACAGCGTCATTTTGGGGCTGTTGGTGTTGTATGTGGGGGGGGGGGCACAAAAAATTAAAGCTAAGCTACTGCCTGGGAATACATTTAACATATTCCAGTAAAAGGCCTTATAATAATGGGAAAATTACGGAAGTGATCTTTAATGAAGTAGAAAAAAATCAATGAAAAATATTGATCCCATACACCTTTCTTTTAATTCCTGCTTTTGCCACAAGAGGTGCTTTTAATTCTGATTTCTTGGCTATTTTGCTGCTAATTGTCAAGAAATTAAAATTTTTGATACTTAAACTCCTTTTTTTTTCTTTTTTTTTTTAACACATACTCACACCTTTTCTACTTTTTGCAACCAGAGGATGCCGTCACATGACTTTTCCACAATTGTGGCTCCTTTTTACCCTTTGTTTTGATTTGTTAATTTTTAATTCCCCCTGTTTTTAGTTTCCTTGTATTTACTTCAGAAGCATGTTAAAACAATGATTTTTATAAACAATTGTAGAACATCTTAATTGTAGATTTCTAGAAGTAAAGGATGACTGTATTGGTTGTGTTTTTTTATGATAATTTTTTTTCAATAGGTAAATTTTTGAGATCTGTTCATCACTAACCATATCCCTGCAGCAAATTTTGGTAGACACGTCAAATTCATGATAACAGACCTTAAAAACAATTATTAAAAATTAGAAATTCCCCTCCTCTTTCCAAAAAGGATTAATGGGAGGTATAAAACTTTTAGGTCATTCCACCATATTTCAGCAGCAGTTTTAGATAGAGGCTTGAATATATGGATAATTAATCTACTAAAACAAACTTTAACATGTATTTTATCCAGGGTTGGCAAGTTTCTTCCACAGTGGAAAAAAACATGGAAAAACCATAGAAAAAACTGGCCAGAAGAAATAGGTTTCTTCCAAGTGGAAGAAACTGTTTCTCTTTAAGAATTTACCATATATTTTCAATTTTGTAAGATATAATAAATATATTCTTCCTATAATCTAATAAATTAATTTCACTGGACCAAAACAAATTTAATTAAACATATATGCTAAATTAATAATTGCATCATTTTTTTAGTCAAGATCCCATACACTTATCAAGAGATCTTCAATTATTGGCTAAATGAAAGGAAATTTTATCCAAAATACACAAAATCAGTTAAATATTATCCATTTCAATTTAACCAACATATTTTTTTTATTATTTAAGTTTCTGAAACTAGTAGTAAATAGTAGATATTCTTTACTAATGATAGTATGAAACCCATTTAAATAAAAGCTTTTAATTTACATCAATTTTATTAATGTAAATAATGTATAACAATTACTACATTAAATAGAAATCAATCAAAAGTATGATTTTGTTTTTGGCCCAAAATCTGAGTTTTGCCAAAAATGAGGTTGAAAATTCAGCCAGATCGAAGCAGTTAGTATTCTAAAAATCTTGTTTCTTCCCTCGGAAATTTTCAGTTTTAGTTATTGATTTGAACTGTATTGGCTCAAATGAATGTATTGCAACGAACATGTATGTATTAATTACTTTAAAACATACAATTTAATTACTTAAAAAAATTTTTTTGATGTTATCATTTTCAGCCAAAATGTAGGAAGGTCACCTAAATTCGGTTTTGGCTTTAAAAAAATGTTTCGATCTATCCTTAGTATTAAAAAAAGTCATTAAAATCTTTATTTTTCTTAGTATAATGCAACATATATAGCAAAAAAGTTTTTTAGCAGTAGGATGCTGCAATCAATTTCTCAACTTAAATTGGATGAAAGCAAAAAATGAAGATTCTTTTTCTAGTCCAACACTTCAAGATAATTTAAAAGAATTTTGACATTCCCTTAGATGTTTTTTGAACATTTATCTTTTAAAATCAGCATTGAAATATTCATGCTTGATGAAAAATATAAAAAATTACAAATTTATTTACTGTGTTGCACAGTTTAAAATAATGCACATTTATAGGTAGTTTCTTTTTTTTATATATAAATCCAGCAATTAATAAAAAACCCATTCCATAACAAAAAAAAATCCCAATACAGTAGTAAAAATCCATCAACTGAAAATGTCTGCAGAACATGAAGTTTGTTATTAAAAAAATAACTTATCTTTGCAAAAATAATATTTTTAATAATAATTAATTTTTCCAACTTAGATTTCATGTAATTATGCTTTAATTCTTTTACATAGTTAATATACTTTAACTTTGGGCATTTGTTTTGGTTTCTGGTGGTTTCTTCCATTTCTTCAAGTTTTTTTCCATTTCTTCCGGTTTTTTCCAGTTTCTCCCACTGTCCTGGAAGAAATAGGTTTCTTCTGGAAGAAACCCAACCCTGATTTTATGTAATTTTGAAATTTGCACCCAAGAAATTTAAAGAAGTGGTCACACTTTCAGAACATTTTGCCTTATCTCTGTAGCAGTTTTAGATACAAGAGCGAAACTCAAGACAGCAAACCTACTAAAAAATAGTTAAACATAGGGATTTTAGAGCTATTTTGTCTATTATGTCGTCAACATTGATTTTTAACTAGCTAATGTGTGTAGAGATTATGCCAATAAAACAGAAATTATGGCTATTTGATTACCATATTTTCAGGCATAAGTGCCACGGCACATACGAGTTTTACAAGTTAAAAATATGCTTACTGCAGCACTTTTGCTGGGGCAGCAGATACGATAATTTCTTTTTTTTTCCCCTTTCAGCGATATTTATTACAGAGAATGTTCAGAATTCTTCCAAAAATTTTGAAAAGTCAGTCATCAGAATGAAAATTTGAAGTATAAAAAATATTGCAATTTTTGAAAAATAGTAGCCTATTTTTTTCAATCATTTGCACAAAAGCTTGCTAGCTTCATCAAAGATAGCATAAAAAGCAAGAATTTTATCAAAGTATTGTAGGAAAAAAAACATGAATATCAAAGAATTGTGGAAAAAAACGTGAATTTCATGAAAAAACCACTAACAAATGCAAATTCTGTAAAAAGAAAATAATGCATTTCACGAAAGATTGCTTGAAAAACTCTTGAAAATTTTATTAATGGATCATGGCAAAAAAACATGAAATTTGTCAAAGGATCATATGAAACTAAAATATCTCGACTGTAGATCGAGGAAAAAACAAAGTATTTCATGAAAGGATCATGAAATAATGCAAATTCCATCAAAGAATCGCCAAAAAAATTTTTTTAAAGGACTGTAGAAAGTGCATTTTTCTTCAAAAGATGGGGTAAAAAAACAAATCAGGATTTTTTTGCTTTTGTTTACAGGTTATTTTTATGCTCTTATTTTTAGAACTGGCTTTAAAAATGAAAGTATTCCTGTCAAAAAATAAAAACTTCAGAAATCAAAAAAGTAGGAAGTGGCTTTTGTAAGGATCGATGTCTGCTAGCTAAGGCAAAAATAAATAAAACAAAATAAATACAGTGAAGTGCCAGCTAGATATTTTTAACAATGTTTTCCATTAAAATAACATTAACAAGCGGGTGTCCTCACATAAATAATTGCTACTGATTGCATTTTTCAACTTGAAAATCACCCGAATGATATGTGTTTATTTAAATTCTTCAGAATTCCACTCTTTAAAATTACGCTTTCCCTAGAGCGCAAACAAACATTAAAAGATTTTAATGAGAAATGAAGTATTGTTTGTTTTAAATAAATAATCTTTTCCCTCCGTTTTGCTGCGCAAAATATTTTTGGCTTAAACTGTTTTTTTTTTTTTTTTTTTCTGCATAGCAAAATATTTATCAATGGAACGCATATCTGATTTTTCGCAGCGTCAGAGTTCTTATGGAGCTAAATACACAAACATGTCATGCTAATGAGCCTTTTTTATGGGCATCTATAAGTTTCTTAAAACTTATTAAATTTTAATAAAAATTTGGTGTACAGCCTAATTTTTTTATTATTGTCAGTTGCTGAAAATTTGAACAAAACCACAAAATAGCATTTTTTCTTTTTTTTTCATATAGTAAGGAGAAGAAAAGTTTTGTTTTATGTTCATTATTTTGGTTTGCTGCTCCAACATTTTTTCAACAACATTAAACTTTCTGACTTATTCATGGGATTTTTTTTTACATTTAAATGAATGAAATTCTCACAAATACCGTATTTTCCTGCGGATTATCTGTTAGAAAACCTCAAAAATTTCAAGTGCGGATTATCTGCCGGTGCGGATAATCTGATGAAATTGTTTTCAAGCAGAACTGATTTCCCATTTCTACCGGCAATTATAAAATGTAAACATATCAAATGAATCTCTGTTTGCAAACTGCTTGTGATTGGTTCACATAATGACGTGTACGTTCTAGTGGAAGTGGCCTCCGATTTTTAAAAAATATTTGTCTAGTCTTTTATCAACATGCTTCTATGAAGAATGCAGAGTTTCTCAGCTCATCCCGATCAAAAATTGCAATCTAATCATTTGTTAGCTGAATCTTCTTTTATTTGTCACGTGGAAAAAGAAAATGCGTAAGTTACACAGCTGAATTTAGTTGGATGTAATAGAAAAGGCAGAAGTTGTAACTGTAATAGATCTAATATAATCGATTGCCATAATTGAATGTTCGATTATGGCAAAAGAAAAAGGAAAACAAAAATTATTCATGGAATAAGAGTCTTATTTATTATTTAATACTAAAAATTATTATTATTAAATAATATTATTACCTGCTATTATTAAACCATTTTCAAATATTATTGGTAATAGATTGAATATAATCGATCACCATAATCAAATTTCCATTATAGCAGAAGAACAAGGAAAAAAATTATTAAACTATTGTCAAATATTATTGATTATTATTTTAACTTGCAGTTATCCTATAATTATTTTATTTACAATTATTATTTAAATAGGACAATTAAATCAATAGAAACTTTATTTATTAATATCTTGAAATATTGAAAACAATGAGCATCGTATAATCCGCAGATTATATGCCGGTACGGATTATCTCCTGAAAAATTTTTTTAAAGGTTAAAATTTACGGCCGCAGATTATACGCAGGAAAATACGGTACTTAAATGATTTGGAATTAAAAAGCAAGTTCCTTTTTTTTTTCAATAAATATCATCTTGAATTTTAAATATTTGTAAATCCTAACAAAAACTGAAACAATTACAAAAAAAATCCTGAAAAATTAAAAAATAAGTAAAAATTCAAAAATCGCAGAGGAACAAAATGTTGGGTTAAACCATTTAAATTGGATTACTACAACTATCAAAAATTAAAACGAAACACGTAAAAAATCGCTGATCAATGTTATTAAACTTTATTGAAAAGAGAGCAAGATTTGTTATATTGGGATAAGATTTTAATACTGGTTATAGTAATAATTTTTATTAATAATATTAATACATTTTATAAGTATCAAAAAATCGTCGCGAATTATGAAATAAAATTTATTAAATGAAAGGATATATATTTGGTGAGGGAGAGAAATTAAAACAAGATTTAAAAAAAAAAAATCAAAATTACAAAGACCATAATTATTGTACTAGACTAATATTTTAATTAGAATTTCTGTTTTGAATTTCAAAAAACGGAGGGAAAACAATAAAAATCATATTAAAAAAAATTGCTGTACGAATTCAGATCAAATTTTATTGTAAAAAAGGGCCCAATGCTGTAATACCAACAATTCAAAATTGGATTCCTTATACAAATGTTTAAAAAAAAAAAAAAAAAAAAAAAAAAACGTAATGTTTAACATTTTGGTACCTTTTCTTCAGTGCGGCACTTCTGACGAATATGTGTTTTATTTTAATGTATTTTCGGAGGTGCGGCGCATATACCTGAAAATACGATAAGTTTTTCTTTTTTTATCTTTACTAGATGTATTTCGTTTGATTCAAGATTCTTCAAAGAAACTGACCAGCGTAGCGGGCGAAGGCTGCTACTGATAGTATATTTATGTATTAAGGGAGTATTCGAAAAAACACTTTTCCACCTTCCAACACAATTTCAGACGCATTTAAACTAGAAACATGAAACTTGCTGAGGGGATTTTTTAAGAGACGTATAAGATGTTGTGTGATGTCTTTTTACGCTGCTCAGTTCATTAGAATTTGATTTATAAACAATTACATTCTCAGTATAACACTTTTTTTCGTTCACGTATCTCCCGCCTCGGTAAAATCGGTTAGAAATACCGTTTTTGATTGCCTTTTTTGCAATATTTTCTGCCTTTATCAAAGAATCGACAATCACGGCAACTTGTGTACTTTCTAAATAAGACAATTTGCCAATTTGGTGTATTTGAGACCAAAACGAATTTAAAAATAAATCGGAAAATAAATTTTTATATCGGAATACACCCTTAAGGAAGCTTTTTTGGTTATTAAATATGACTAAACCTGAAATAATGACGTATCTTACCGTGAGCCGCCATTTTGTTTCCCTATTATTTTTCACAAATTGTTGTCATTATTATTATTTTGCAATTGTTTTTTGAAGAAACATAAAATAAATATTTTTAAGACTTATGCACACTAAAAAAGTTGTTTTCACTTAACCTGAATGTTTTACAAAATAAATGAATAAGTAAATCAAACGATTTTTACTATTAAAAATTTGCTCTTTCAATCTTTGAGTTTCCACAATAGATTGTCTTGTTTAATTTAATATCATTATTTGAAATAAATGATTCAAACATTAAATAATCATTTCAGTTGCATTTTGTAGTTTAAGGTTAAATAATAGTGTATAAGAAATAACAGGGAAACAAAATGGCGGCCCGCGTTAAGATACGGCATTTGCTCCAATAAAACTTCCTTATTTTATTATTTTGATGGGAATTAGCAATGTACCTTCATAAAGCAAGTTTCATTGAATAATTTAGGAAAAAATACAAATAATGAATATTTAATCATACATAATGGATTATTAACTTAACCTTTGCTTTTAATATCTTAATCATTTTAAAAATTATCTAAAGTCTTATTATTTTAGTTATTACTTATTTTAATATTTTATTATATTGTAAGCACTCATTATAATTTCGATTGCATTATTAATCACTTATTAAGAAATGTAAACAAAGCAATGATCAGAAATCTGCAAAATTCTGAAATCCGCACAACCTCTGATCGCAAGCTGTACGGATTTAAGGGAGTCTGCTGTAATGAAATTTAAAGCTAGTGAAAGATTTCCTCAGCCAAAATTATACTCAGTTTCTGAATAGTCTCAATTTCGGCAAGTGAAATTTATATTTTTCGTAATGCTATGAAATTATTATTTTGCACGATTTGTATATTTGTTTTTCAATTAAATAATGGTTGATCAGAGTATGTTCAATGTTAATAATGGAAATTAATGGTGTGTTAATAATTGTTATTAATCTGATTAATTTGAAATTAACTTTAATTACTTGAAAAAATAATTATTTTTTTAATTTCAATAGTAAGATTCTCTTTTTCGTTTTATTGTCAAGGCTTTTCTCAACTGTTCTGCTCAACAAGCGCAAAAAGTTTTGACACATTTACAAATTTATTTTTAAATGGAATAATTAAAATGTCAGACTAATAAATGAGATTTGGAATTGAGTGTTTTCCCATTTTTTTAATAAAATAGATAAATTACTTGTTGAATTATAAGAAATTTTGACTGCCACCTGACACAGATATTTTTATCCTTCCTTTTGTGGTTATTCTTCTTTCGCGCGAAAATTCGGTTCCAAACACTCATTTTGACACTATTTTCTAAAAAACCAATTGCGTTTGCAAAAAAAAAAAAAAAATGATTAGATTGTTTCTGAATAAAAACACCCTCTTGTCTCAAGCAGTGTTGAATTCAGGGGGTGGCCCGGCAGGAACATTCTCCCCCTCCCCGGAAATTTTTTGTTTTCAATGGTCAAAATGGGCAATCCCCCCCCCCCCGGGAGCCACAAATATCCCTTCCGGAGAAAAGTGTCTGAATTCAACACTGGTTTCAAGCATTTCCGAACAAAAATAAATTAGAATTTATGTCATAAAGTTGTTTTTCTTGATTATAGAACACCCTTAAAAAATTAGCTTTCATGTTTAAACAAGAAATATTAATACATAAAAATTGACCAAATTCTTATGATTACCAGGTCCCACAGTCAAGATTGGCATGAGCCGCCACTAAGTGCAATTAGCTATTGGATCCCCCCCCCCCAAAAAAAAAGCAATTTGAATTTGTAATGGTCATAAATATAATCTGATCATTAGTATAAAAAAGTAATTTTTTTTCCAGATAATTTTTTTCCTCCAACTATGAAACAATTTTACCGTAATCATTTTATGTTAAATATATTAAACCGAAAACTTAAAAATCGTAATACCGTGAAAAAAAAAACTTTTTGGGACTATTTTGGGGCGTATTTTACCTGCGGGATGTCCCCTTTGTGGAAACCAAAAATACGTAAGAGGTAAATATATTATTAAACCAAATCCAAAAAAAAATACACAGTAAAAATTACAGGTAACAACTTTTTTTTTTTTTTTTTTCAGATATCATCAAGTTCACTTAATATCAATAAATCCTTACTTCGAACAAAGGAAATCGCGAGCACTTTTTTCAAACAGGCTTCTCTTAGAAATCCAACCTGACGATCAAAAGTCCTATACCGGATACAGAAACAGTTGCAAGCATCAAATTTCAGCTGATGAAAAAGTTGTATACAAAGTTGTACAGAAAACTTGAAGAGAAAATTTTACTTCGACTTATGTTTTCAGACACAACAAAGGAATGTCGCAATGTGTCGTGGATTCAAGTCTGCCGCTTGCAGAAGCAACAAAGAAATGAAGCGTCATTCGATTCGCCGAAGAGGGGAAGCCTGTGAGCAACGGAGCCACGCCTCCTGCAACAGCACCCGGCCAGAAGTGCCCTCTACCGGTTGGCCAGCGAAGTTGCCGTCTTGAAGTCGCATGCCGCAGGGTTGCTAGATTGGGCTTTTTGAGGCCAAATCTTAGAAAATAGGCTTTTTTTCGAACTCGTTTCGTTTTAAAAAAATCATTTGACCTCTTTTTTTCTTTAGTACTTTTGAAGATAAAGTTGCTTTTTTGGTGGCATTTAACACTTGTCTGTTGTCTGGAATTTTTCATAAATTTCCTTTTTGCCCGTAAAAAGTAAATAGGTAGGCTAGCATGGAATGGTATGGGGAAAAGGAAAACAAAGCAAATAACAGAGTGCTTCGACATGACATACCAGATATAAAATTTGATTATTTTATAGGGACGAGATTTCCGCGTTGTTGCACAGCAGTATTTTGTTAGAAAAACTGTTGTTTCATTTAATCAAAACAGTTTTGCGATTTAAGAGAACAACATTTTCGCTAAAATAATACTGGTCATTTATGGTCACTGGTACGTCATTTGCCGAAGAAAAGATATAACTTCTTGCTTCAGGAAAATCCCATACAAACAGTTTGAATTACATGCATTTTTAATTTTTTCAGAATGATTTTTTTTTCTTCACATTTTCAGATTTTATGTGACATTTGAGATCCGTGTTACATGGCGAAGTGAAAATAATTCGAATTTGAATATTTTTAATTTTTAAACGCATTTATAATAAAAAAATTATTTTAATGACATTTTAGGATTAACTAAAGGGAAATTTTCCTGTACAGAAAACTGCTTTTAGCGCTTCTGTAGGTTGTTTTATGCCCCATAGATAATTTTTATATTTTAAAAATTGATTGGCTTCTTTTTGGTCTTTTTTCTTGTATCATTTGGCCTCAACTGATAAATTTTATCTGGCAAGCCGCAAACTTCGGTTGCTCACGGCCCGCACCATCCGCCAAAAAAAGCATGCAATATGAGCGGCATTCTTAATTGGGAATTTTTTATTTTAAAAGTATAATGTTGTGCAACAAGTGTTTCAAAATCAGACCTATGAATCTGAAAATTATTTGTTCATTATATAAGGCGTTGGAAAAAAATTAAACGAGCTTTAATATTATAATTCATAATCTTCAAAAATTTTCTGAGTAATATTTGTTCCCTCATCGATCATCCGAAATACAAACAATCGATGTTAATAATAATCCGTAATTATATACAAACGTCATAAAAATTAACAAATGTTATTTACTGCTACATAGCTAATATTATACATCACAATTTTAAAGACGAGTACCCTGAAAATGAACAAACTGTTTTTTATAATCTGTGATGGCTTTAGAAGCACATAATAATGAATTATTTTTAAGTCATAACAAGTTTTTTCTGTCTTTTGTCTGAAAATGAGTTTTGTCTGATTAATCCTCCAATATCCCTTGTAGCACAAAAAGCCATAAGAGTCAACGAGGTGAAGCTTGATTGCTACCACTTTTTCAAAAATAATAAAATTCGGCTGATTTAATGACAGTATCTTTGAATATTACTGTTTCATAAAAGTGGTGGAAATCAAGTCATCAGATTTTTTAAAGGGAAGGGAGGGGCAACTTAACGACTTGGTACAAAATTTCAATAGGGTCTTCGAATCTTTTTAGGCAGCGGAAGAAATTAAATGGTACATGACTACAATAAATGCATATGATGATTGCATTATGACATCAGTTTTGTAATGTAAACAACACTCAAATGAATTTAAATTAATATCGATTTATGTGTATAAATAATCTAAAACTGGCATTGGAATTATGATAAAAACACCTGAAAAAAAATATAAAAAGGCTACATAATTGTTGTTAGTTTAGTTCGTTGAAAACAATTATGGGGTAAAATTGTAAAGCAGGGCTGTCCAACGCGGCGCCCGCGGGCGCCATGACGCCCTTTGAGTATTTTTTGGGCGCCTTTTTAAAGATTAATGACATTTTAAAAAAATAAAAATAAATGTCCTCTTAAAAGGATGCTTTATTTAAAATCCTGAATATTTGTTTGAGAGATATTTTTATAACATCTGTAAATGTATTTCAAGCAGGAAAAATGAACGCATATTTTAGAAATTTAATCACGTGTTATTGAGTTTCTTCCCTAGTTTATAGTTATTCTTTATGAAAAATGTTATGAAAATTAAGATGATAGAATTTGGTAAAAGTCGGCAATAATTTTTTAATTAGCAGCTAAGATAGAAAAATGTAGAAAAATAAGCGAGCCTCTTACCTATCTTCGTGCATAAAGTTCAGCTTTTTTGTAATTGTTATATTATACTGTGAAAGCTCTTCTATAGGCTATGTCGTTGGAACCACCCATGGATTGGTCATTAATGTGTCTTTGTTTTTGTATGTTTTATAACGTCCTGTTTACGCCTCCAAAATAAATCAAGGAGTATTTATTCATCCTTAAAAAAAAAAAAAAAAAAACCTAACAGTATATTTGATTACCATTTTATTTCAATTAAAATCCAGATTAAAGTTTGTGGCTCCTTCTACTAAAAATTTTTTTTTTAGATAGCGCCTTACCGAAAATTGTAGAACTCAAAATTTTCTACGTTTATAGCTATTTTGATTTTTTACTTTTTTTTTTCTTTTTTGCACGGTTATCCAGTCTACATAGGAACTTATGTCTTCTACTGCAATGTGCATTTGAATGTGTGTATTGTACGAATACTGTGATATAATTTTGTTGTATGTTTTAAGCCTTGTTAAAGATGGCGCTGTTCATTTTGTTTGCCAACAGCAACAGTGCGCCCCTGCTTAGTAAAAGGTTTGAGAGGCCTGTTGTAAAGTATTTTAACGATTAATTTAAATGTTATATATTTATCTATTTTTCATTTGGAATTTCTTAGAATGCAGATTATTCTTCAAGAAATGAATTAATATAATGAAGAAAAATATATTTTTTCTTTCTATTAGTTAAATTATCTTCAACCTTGGTATTCCAACCTTGAAAAAAAAAAAAAAAATCATTTTTTTGAATAACACAGTAAAACATTTATTTAACGTTACTCCATAAAACTGTCTGCTCTATCTCCATTTTATGGAGCAATTTTTTTCACTTATATAATGAAATATAATTTATATATATATATATATATATATATATATATATACTTTTATAAATACATCCAAAGTTATTCAGACAATACCAATAAAAGAACCAATGAAACCAGTATTTTTACATTCATATTATTAAAAACAGTTGAAGTTTGAAGAGAAATAGAAGGCAGATTACCAAATTACTAAGAAATATGTGGATAAATGGACATTATATAACCAGAGTAATTCATATATTACCATACAATAAACCAATGAAACCAATATTTTTACAATCATCTTATTGAAAACAGTTGAAGTTTGAAGTGAAATAGAAGGCATATTACTAAAATAATGAAAAATAAATGGATAAAAAGGCAGTAGAAGGCTTTTCCATTAAACTACGTCATCAGGGGTGTATAGTTTAACAAAAAAGCAAAAACATCCAGCCAGTTTCTGTTATGAGTCGTGCTGAAAGCTAAGAATTCGACTCACAATACACCCGACTGGCTGGAAGCTATTCAGATGACAATATATATATATATATATATATATATTACTGGTTTAACACTGCAATGTTTCACAGGTTATATCGGTTATCGTACTCCATAAAATTGGAGGCAGCAAGGCTGCCACCAATTTTATGGAGTAACTTTACTCAATTGCTTTACAGTGAAGTTATATTTCTAATTTAAGATATATTTCCTTTTTAAGAATTTATTCAACAGTTATTTATGTTAAATTTTTATTTAAAATATTTTGCATATCCAGTGTTGAATTTAGAGGTCGGCCCAGGAGGGTTCTCCCCGCCCCCCGGAAAATTTCGAATTTTGTATTTTCAAATTTTTATCTAAAATATTTTGCATATCCAGTGTTGAATTCAGGGGGTGGTCCGGGGGGATGCTTTCCCCCGGAGCAATAAAATATCCCCCTCCGGAAAATTTGAAAATTTTCACTTTCAATGGTCAAAAAGTACAATTTCCCCCCGGAACTCTATAACCCCCCCCCCGGAGCCACTGAAATCCCTTCTGGAGAAAAGTGTCTGAATTCAACACTGTGCATACCAGCTCTTGGAATTGGAAACCGCTGGATCATGCAAAAAGGTCATAAAACACAAAAGGCATAATGAGGCATAATAAAGGCAGTTTAACTAAAAATATTAAAAATCTTCTGCATTTGTAAAATTTCTTTATACGCTAATTATCATATATATTATAAAGCAGAAGTTCTGAAACTTCCAAACGGGTGTTTTCAAAAACTACCCGATGGATTTTTTTACCGATTGTATCATTCGATAGGAAATATTTTCCCGAAGGTTTATAATTCAAATTTACAGGGATAACTCTGATTTTTCGTAATAAATTTTGTATTTTTCGGTTATTTTTGACAACAGGGTTGCCAGTAGCTGTTTTTGGCGAAAATTATAATTGTTAAAAGAATTAAAATGGCTATATCTGTTAGAAACATTACAAATATCTTGCAAATAATAGCAGAAAATAACTACTGATAATACAAATAACAATAAAGAAAGACCGCTTAAATGAGGCGTAATATTATAAAAATATATTTATCTTGAAAATGAAAAAAATATTTCAAATGCTTAAAAAATAAATTAACGCGAAATATAACAATTGGTTCAACTTTTGGCGACTTATCCCTGGTGTTAGAATAAAAACATGAATTTCAGAAATTGATTAAATGAATTTTGAAAGATAGTTATATCCCTTTTTATTATTTTCTTTCTCTTTTTTATCGAATTTCCGTATAATATAACTTACAGCAGAAAAAAAGCAGATTTGATTGTAAAAGACACTGTTGTGAGTTACTATTCGTTTCTATACCATTTTCATCTTGCTTTTGTCGCCAAAGAATGTGTTTTTAAGCCGAAAATGCACTACTGACTTAATGGTCGCAATAATGTTTTTGTTTTTTTTTTCAAGTGAAGATAATTTTTAGAGTATATTTTAATATTCAATCGTAAATTATATAGATATGAGTATAACTCTTTTATTTCTTTTTTCAAATGTTTTCATTGTTAATTAAATTTTTCTTGGGCCATTTCGTCAATTTCACTAACAGGAAAAATTTCAGTTTTAAAATTTAAAAACTGAAGAAGGAAAGATTACCCCATCGATTAAAAATCTACCCCCAAATTCTAAGATTAAATTTCAATAATGGATGATCGTAAATGTCACATTCACTTGACATTAAGTGTAATATAAATACTAATTATGTCATCAAGTGATTTTTAATTCGACATTTTATTTCTACTTTTATATATGTCCTGCTAATTTGTTTTTCGTTATTTAGATGAAAATTTATGCTAATCTATATAATCTGGCTAATAGTTTGGCGATTTGTATAATTTGGCGAAATTGGTCGACGATATAACCAAGTAGTACTGAAGGAAAAATTTTGCAATTCAAAGGAAATTTATGCAATTATGCGTTATTACTATAGATAAATTCAACATTTTGAAATGAAAAATTCTCGCTGAAATAAATGTACAAGTCTTTTTTAATTGACCATTTCCTCTTCAATATTTCTTCAATCAAACTTTCGCTATTCTGTTTCGCGCAGGCTAACAAAAATGTATTTTAAATATTTTATTAGATGAAACGTAAATAACATTTTTCTATTTTTTAAAAAAATATTTTTAAAATCTAATTTTACCATTATGTGTCTTACAGGACAAAATAGCAGAATTACTTTTAAAAATGGTTTTATCTCTTAATTGTATGTTATTTGTTTATTTGGGTGTTTGAATTTACTTTTGTCATCAAACAATGCGATTTTATACCAAGAAGGCATAAGCCGGAGCGATGTTCACAATTATTAAATTCTCTCACTCTCTTTTAAATGTGTGAGAGCATTTTTAGGATATTTTTTTATGTTTATTGTAAATATATAAATAGCAGTTATAGCAAAACAAAAATGCGTATAATGTTTAAATTTGAGTATAAATGTCTTCCTCATCCAAACTGTAAAATAATTTAATTGCAACTTTTTTAAGTTTTGGCGCAGATGTCATATACGCACCACATTCGCACGATTGCAACAAAATGGCGACTTTATGCCACACATGGTAAACCGACTATGGTTGTTTATTTAATAATAAACTATTTATTAACTTTCATTTTGTTTTTTAAAATAATATAAATCATTTTATTCTATAGCTATTAATTAAACTTTTTTATTTATTTTTTTTTCAAATAATACAAAATAATTAAAAAAATTTTATGAAATTGGTAATTAAAAACCAAGTTCTCCAAATTGGCGCCAGAAAAAAAAATGCGCCAATGTGGTGCATGCATGACATCTGTGTCAAAGTTTTTTCTTATACATAAGTAGGGAAAATGCAGTATAAATACCGATTAAAGTTTTTTCCAAATGGAAATTTTGTCACGGATTTGGTCATATACTCATCGAGTTATCTCCCTGGCGCCAAAATGGCATTATTTGCCTTGCCTCATATGGTAACCCAGCTATAGTTATTTATCTGATGATAAGTTGTTTATTTACTTTCATTTTTTTTCTTTTTTGAAATGATATTTGTTGTTTTGTTCTACAGTTACTTTTTATTTATCGTTAATGATAAAAAAAATGTGTTGTTTAAAATGATAGAAAATAATAAAATATACATAAATTTCTTTGGTATTCTAAAACGAGGATTTTGCCACATTGTAGTTGCAAGATAATCGTGCTAAACCTATTGCGTATATGATGTCTGTGTAGGAATCTTTTGTGAAATATGAAAAGTGTAAATTGGCTACTACTTGATTATCACTTCAACTAATTTCGCCAAATCGTTCGCCAAATTATACAAATTTACATAATTTTATCTTAAATAACTAAAGAGAAAATGCTTAAATACGAAAGAGCAAATAATTTTGTTTTCATTTTTCAGGAGGAATTTTTGCAATAATAAAGTAATTGTTGTAGTAAGAATTTTAATGTTTTTTTTTTTTTTTTTTTTTTTCGTTGGCAACTTGCTGTAACGAAAAATGTTTATTTTTTTTCCTGCCATTGTTTTGTAAGAACTGGTTTTGTCAAAGCCATGTTAAGATGGTATTCAAATTTTTGAACCCTTTCCAATTACCACCCCCTTGATCCGATTTTGCTCATTTGCAATTCAGTGGGATCCCAGTGAATTGCTCAGTGGGATCCCACTGAGATATTAACCATCTCAATGTACTTGACGAGTTTGAAGATGATTCTTGCATAATTGTGCCTTTTATCGCGCGGACAAAATTTAATATATATATAAACTTTTTAGGTGGGAGTAGCTTTGGGTTCCTGGCTTCACATAATGAAAAGTTGTGAAGAAATTTTTCAGAAGTTGTACCATGGTAACGACTGTAATAATTAATATTTCTTCAGATAAGGGAAAATTTTAAATCCTGTTGCCATAATGGTCTCATTTCGCTTCCAAATGTGCACTGTTAGTAATAAACTAAAATAGTTACTTCTAAATAGCTGGTTTTTGCGCAACGTTTAAGATAATTTAATATCACAATGGTGTCTAAATCGTTTTCAGCAATGAGCAAGGTGCTGCTGGAGGTCCAAATTATTTAAAATACAAATTTAAATTCACCAGTTCGTTTCATCCACGGTTGATTTTAAAATATTGACCAGCGCAGCGGGCATAGCCTGCTAGTATATATTAAAACAAAAATTAAAGGCATTTGTTAATCTCGTTCTCTTCTATCTGGCAATAATATCTGCTGCTTTTTAATTGTTATTTATTTATTTTATAACAAAGTGCAGCTAAAAAAGAAGAATGGTTTACATAAAAAACAAACATTTTTTCTGTAATGAAAGTTTTTTGTTTTTTACAAATTCCAAAAACTGCCCCATCATTATTTATATTATTATTGTTATTTGTCTCACACAATTTAGCCAAATAGAGCTGAATGCCAGTTTTTCAAAGGTAACAAGAAATGTAAACGCTTCAAAAACAAATAAACGCATTTGCAAATCATAGATAATATTAAAATCACATCTTTTGTTCAATACTAAGTCTTGTATTATAAATAAATTTCATATATGAGAATCTTGTGAAAAAGATGCTGAATTGTTTTATTTGCTCTCAAAGAAAATGTGTTTGGAACTTTCTCTTTGTTGCAATTTTTGAAGTTTTTTTTATTACTACATTATACTGCATTTCCACAACAAATGAACTTGCAGACACAGATATTTTTCCTTCATACATAATTTATATACATATATAAATTGTTATAGAAAAAAATATATAATTGTTCGTGTTATGTTTTTTCTAATATTGGTAATGCAATTTAAAATATAATTATGAACTCGCATACATGAGGATTTAGTATTTAACCCTCTCATGAATAAATTATTTTTTATTATTCACAAATAATTTCTTGTGTGATAGATGAGAACCCATTATAAAATAATTTTGTTATTGGGCTGTGTACTAGCTATTATCTGTCAACAAATCATATCTCCATAAATAAATGCTGCTTTTTTTTTCTTTTGCTTTATAAGGCAATTTTTATCTGTCCTCATATGAGGCCCGTATGAATGACACGGTTAAGTTTTTATAAAATCTTTATACTGTATACCCCGCATTAGCCGGCATGCTGCAAAATTTGAGGAAGACCAGATTTTTAAATATAAGTCCCTAATCCTTCTCAGCATGCCGGAAAAAGCAAAGAAACTTTGAAAACGTAAAGGAATGCGGTTCATTAACTGTATTCAGTAAGCAGTGACTATATATACTGTTGGGAAGGAAGAGTGCAATATAAAGGGTTTTTTTTCCCACTTCGTTAATTATTTAGTTTACCTTTTTTTACATAAAGAAAATAAAAACATGTTTGTTGTGTCACATACTATTGCACAAAAAAGCTCTTTCCCAGCACAAATCCAATATTTACTATGCAAAAATAGATTATCTCATAAAATATTACACGAAAAGAAATATTCTTATTGCATATAAAATAAGAAAAATATAATAATTATTTAAATATATAAGGAGAGAAATACTTGCTTACTTATATATATGAGGGTTACTCAACGCGGCGCCATTTACTAAATATTTTTGGCGCCCTTTTGAAGGTATCGTTATTAATATATTTTTAAATAAAATTCCATTTAAAGAATGCTTTATTTTAAATCCTTGATATTTGCTTTAGAAATATTTTCAAAACCTTTGCAAGTGTATTTCATGCATCAAAATTGAAAATGTTTTTTAAAAATTCAATTCTTGACTAATTTATAGTTATTCTTTATATAAAAAAAAAAAAATGCTATGGAAATTTGTTTTTAATGTTGGCTCATTCTTGTTTCATAATAGGGGTAGAGAAGTGTCACTTTACCGCACAGACTTTTAAAATTTTATGTATTTTTCTCAATGTGTTTTTTAAAAAAAACATTTAAAATTGTACGAAATGACTTTCATCCATGAAAGTTCTTCCAGGACATTTCTTTGGAACTGCCCCATGGATTGATCACTAATATCCTTTTTGTTTTTGTACTTTTTATAACCCCATAATTGCACCTCCAAAATAAATTAAAGAGTATCTATTTAATCTTATATTCTATAACAATATCTCTGATATTTCAATTCAAAATCAGACTACCGTTACTGGCTCTTTCCGTTTCAAAAAAATTTGGGATAACACCTCATTGAAAAATGTATATTTCGAGCTTAAGTTGATTTATAGTTATTTTGATTTTTTTTTCTTCCTTCTTACATGGAGCTGTGATTTACATGGTGATCTTATGTCTTCTACTGGGATATGCATCTGCATGTGTGTATCACTAGTAATACTGCAAGATTATTTTATTGCATATTTTGAGCTCTGTTAATGATGACGCTTTTCATTGTTTGTCCAAACTGAAATGCGCTCCTGCTTATGCTTAGTGAAAAAAATGGACAGGCCTGCTTTATATCAAAAAGTAATTTTATGTCATAATTTAATTAACTTAATATCGTCATCCTGGAGTAGAAACATATACATGAAAATTTTGCATAAATAAGATAAGTAAAACCTAATAATCACTACGATATTAATGTACGCAGATTCAGCTTCAGCTAGGTGGGGAAGCCTACCAGTTGGATTAAGCTCAACAAGCCCCACCTAAGATATTAATACCTACAGTGAGGGAGAGAGACTAAAAGAAAAAAAAATAAGTATTATGTTTTTTTTTTAAAGCTGAAATATGTTTTATAAAGCCAGAATAAATCAGCAGCCAATCATCAATAGCGAAACCTCATTTTTTCCGGCATGTTAGTGTAGAACTTCGATTTTTTCGGCATGCCGGCTAATGCGAGGGAATAAGGGAAGTGAGAAAATGTGACATTCAATGTAACATTCAAAAAGAGTTCTGCCTACTAATTCGCCGAGTTTATGGAGTTTGTCCAATGTTGATTTGGATAATCTGAAGTCTATAAACATGAAGGACAAACACCCAAAAAAAGAAAACAAAAGTGTTGGAGAAAGTTGCAAGTATTCAGTGAGAGTTGTAAAAATTTAGAAGAGTTAGATTTAACAAGCGCAGTAAGAAAACTTTCTGTGGTTGTGAAAATATCTTAGATATGCTTGTTTTCGACAGGGTAAATAGTGATATTATAGATCAATCATCCGACGAAGAAATTTTAAATGGCGTAAATGAAAGGGAAATGGTGGGTGTAAACAATACCAATAAAGTCGTAGAGAAATGCGTTTATAAGAGAAAAATTTCAATCATTATATGTGTGCATTTTTCCCTTTTTATTATATTATAAATTGACACTGAATTAAAAAAAAAAATTAAATTCCTTTTATAATGGTTGCCTTGCGATTCATAAAACAGCAGAGCGAATTGATTCCATTTCATATAATTAATTATATTGAGATATTGGCATAGGAAAAACAGACAAACTTAAAACTGTTCTGCACATCAAACGCAAAACGTTTTGACACATTTACAAATTCATTTTTTTTTTAACGGAAGGATATAAAATTGGAAAGCCTGATTAAGGAAGCGATTTGGAATCGAGCTGTGTTTTCTAATTTTGATCAATAAATTATCTTTTGAGTTATAAGTGATTTTGATCACGTGGCAAAAACGTTTTTCACCAGTCCTTGAGTATTATTCTTCTTTCGCGCCGAAAATCGATTCAAAACGCCCACTTTGACGTTATTTTCTAAAAAATCTATTTCGTTTGGGGGGGAAAAAAAAAAACATAAAAATAAGTTTGATTAGATAGTTTTTAAACAACACCTGCTAATTTCCTGCATTTTTCCGGACAAAAATAAATTAAAATTTACGTCATAATGTTGCTCTTTTTGATTTGAAAACTGCCTTAAGATAAAAATTATAAAGCAAAAAATCAATAAAAAACCATTAAATATACATATTTATTTTGTGTTTTTCAATGTTTCTGCAATGCGAAAAAAAAAATAATAATAATAAAAAGTAAATAAATAAATAAAATAAAAATAAAAAAAGAAACAAATAAAAAATAATAATAAATTGTCAATATTTAAAAAGTAAATTTATGTTATTCAAATTTTAGAGGCTAAATCAACGTGTAAATATGTAGGAAAAGATGGAAAAAAAGTTTTTACACGTCGAATTGGTACATTTACGGGGACAAGGGACCTTGAAACTGATTTTTTGAATGTTTCTTTTATTTCACTTTAAATACTATTCAAGGGCACACTATATTGCAGTGTGGCATATAATTATCACACAAAAAAATAAAAAAAGCTTTTTTTTTTTTTTTTTTTTTTTTTTTTTTTTTTTTTTTGAGAAAAATAAGGGATTTTCCTGAATATTTTAAGCATACGAAGAACTTTTGAAAATTCCTCATATGTAGTCCACATAAATTAAATCCTCCATTTAAAAAAAATAATAATAATAAATGTAAGTGTAGTTTATGTATACAAATAAATCTGTACATTGAATTTTATATATTTAAATATAAAGGCTAAAAAAATTGAAATTATAACAAATTTTTCGCATTTTCACTTCATATTTCTGCATTTAACTAACCTTAAACTTTTATAATTATTGTTTAGTTTAAAAATACATGCACAGTTTTATTTATGTCTAGAAACTAAACTTGCATAAAAAATATTGGATATTTTAATCGGTACGGAATGAGCATGCAGGGCATTTTGAAAAGTTCTCCGTAGTAATTAAAATATTCAGGAAATTTCTTATTTTTCGCCGATTTTTTTTTTTTTTTTTTTTTTTTTTTTTTTTTTTTTTATGTGATAAATATGTGCTATAATGTATATAGAATGTATAATTAATTTATATTTGAATATTTAAATTTTGAAATTGGGGAAAAAATTAGTTTGAAGGTTCCTTGTCCTCTTAAGACTGTTTTCTTAATAAACAAAAAGTATATCCCTCTCTGTTATCCCAATTTTTTTCATATCCGGTTTACTCCAGTTCATAAGTTCGGTTATGGCTGGATCTAATATATAAATAAGATAGATACAAGAATTTTTTTAGAAATGAATCGATCATTTCAAAAAAACACATAAATCAAATTCTTTCAAACTGTCTTTTTTTTTTTTAATGTTTCTAAGAAAACTTTTTAAATGTTTCTAAGAGACTTTTTAAATGTTTCTAAGAAAAGTAGAACCACATGATCTGGGTAATCTAATAACCCCATGCAGTTATTACCCAGATACCAATCACCCCATAAGATAATGTAATTTTTTCCGCTTTAAAAATGTCTTTTAACACTGTTATTAAATTAAAAAGGACAACTTTATGCTATTAGCTTTAATTTAAATGCATGAAACTAACAAGTGTTGTTGTTCAGAAATCTCATCGCCCTCATTTTCTCGTTTAAAAAAAATAATAAATAAATAAATAAATAAATTTTTAAGAAAATTGTGTAAAAGTGGTCATTTTAAACCGTATTTACGCGGTAAAGAAGAATAACCACTCAAACTAGGGTGAAAACGTGTTTATCACGTGATGAAAATCGTTTATAACTCAACAGGTAATTTATTCATCAAGAACTAGAAAATCCATTTCGATTCCAAATCGGTTCCATAGTCAGGTTTAACCAATTTTATAAACTGTCCGTTAAAAAAATGAATTTACAAATGTGTCAAAACCTTTTGCGCTTGTTGAGCAAAGCCGTTGAGAACAGTTTTAAATTTTATTCATTACTAAAATGACAAGTCAGCGACTTTCGTGGTTTTTGTACGCAATACCAGAAGACGTTACACTCATGACTTTCGTTTTTATATGCAAAATCTACCACACATACCAATACAAAATATTTTTTATTTACGACAACTATGAGTTCGTTGTTTTGGTATAAAAGATCTTAAAACAAGTAATTATATTTTTACAAGTATTAAGGAGATATCCCTAACAAGGGAGAAAATGAGGTTTTTTTTCTTATGTTATTGCGGTATATGGAAAATATTATCGGACCACTTATTAAGCCTTTATATTTGCGTTTCGATAATTACCCATGGGCAAAATTAAAAAATATGATATTGAGATTTTGGTTGGCTTTGGCTATGATTTCAGATGATTAAAAAAAATAAATAAATAGTATTTTTCTCTACCTGATCATTCGTTTTAAGCAAATGACTGCATTTTAAAACAAGTTGGAAATTGTACATGAAGCGTAGCAAATGAGGTGCATTCGTACGATAACGAAGTTTTAAAAATATCACTCTCATATATCAATCTCATAAAATTGTAAATAGCTAATTACAATTAAAATGCGCACCAAACAATGTTCTTCCTATACCATTATGTAATGGAATACTTTTGTGTGGCCTTGTAAATCAATAACAAATGTTCTTTGCACCACAGATTATGCAAAATGTACATTATAATATGTACTTTATAGATGCATATCAATTTTATTATGTTCGAATGAGTGTAACACCATTAAAATGGATTTGAAACTGTTTTCCCCATTGACCGTAATATAACGGAATACTTTTGATTGTCCCTGTAACTGATCTATGCATCTGATTTTCATAATATTTGAAATGGCTCTACAAAATTATGTAATAATTATGTGTTTTAAATTTCAAACGATAAAAATGCATTTGAAACTTTTTTTCCCCATTGACCGTAACGTAAAGGAATACTTTTCATTGTCCCTGTAATTGATCTATGCATCCGATTTTCATAAAATTTGAAATGACACGACAAAATTATGTAATATATTTTTTAAATTTAAAACGATTCGGTTTGGTAGTTTTTGCGTTGTTATATGCGAACGGACGGTCTGAACGACCACTATAGGTGCTACGTATGTACATAATTACGAACTCACCTAAAAATAAACAAAATTGTTGAAAAGATAAATTGTCGCTTGAAATTTCTCGAAAGTAAAATATATATATATATATATATATATACTTATGTTTTTTGTAGATTGTTTACAACTATACTATAACTTAGTTTATAGACCAGATTAGGCTAACTGGGGTGTGAATCAGAGACGGATCCAGCCCTCCATTTAGAGGGGTGGGTGGGGGTCGTGATTTAAGTAGCAAATTTTATATCTTTTATTCAAATTGGTTATTTTCTGTATCCCAATCGATTATTTGTGCCCGAATCCATTTCGTAAATTCATGAAATTTTTTTTTACATGCGTAAATGTATAACATTTGCAAGTTCTGTTTAGATATTTGAATCGGATACTCAGTATTTATTTTGAATTTTCCATTTTCTTATAATATATCTATCTATCTATATATATATATACATATACTCTCAAAGTTCATACTTTAAGCTGACACTCGGTACTCGACAGTCATGAAAGCGTCGTATTCGGGTAACAATTGAATATATTTCAAGATTAACTACAATATAAGAAAATTGAAAGAAAATGTCGATTTTCCAATGCCTAAACAATGATCTACAGCCTTGAAGCATTTCTGTGTAAAATAAATTTTTGATTGTATTGGAAAGGATTGATATTTTTAAGGGATGAAACAAAGAAAACGTCTTTAATGCATATTTATATTCTGGAAATGTATTATTCTATACAACTGTTCAGAGCGAATCATGACCCCCCCCCCCCCCCTCCCCATCTTGGATTCATGCTTGGTGTAAAGATTTAAGTCGTTTCACATCACAGGAATCGATGCCGAAATTTCTGAGCACAAACATTTCTGATGATAGTTAAGAGTCACCAATATAAAATGCATTACTGTCTAACTTGCGAATTCTGCATTACGTTAATCATCGAGTAGGCATTGCCAAAAAGTGATAAATATGTCAGTTCAAAAAATCGCGAACAGTGACGAGCAAGTCCTTGAACCTTGGAAAAGCTCGATTCTTGGAAAAAAGATCCCCACCCACTCACGAGAGGTTGCGGTATTTGAAGAAAGGAAAAATCTACAGAAATGTGGAGTCGAGAAATAAACTGAAAGAATTATAGTTGAAATCCGAGTACCAGGTTAGGGGGTTTTCTAATGGAGGATGGAGGTCCGTGTCTTGTTGCTAAGTCCAGGCAAAGAAATTGGGCATCCTTCCTTTCAGTCCTTTGGTCCAGTGTCACAAAAATAAGTAAATAAATAAATAAATAAAAAGAGGAACAGCTGCCGAATGTCTTTTTGTTTCAAAAGCAAATCAATGAATTACATCTGTATTAATTTCCTCACAAAATAAGTACTATTTAGGTAACTATTTAAATTAAAAACCTTACAATAAAAAGTTTTTGAAGATTTGTAGATAATTTACTTGTTTTAAGATCTAAATTTGTGATTGCGTGAATTTAGGTTGTACTAATTAAATTTCTATTTTAATGGTGTTAGTAATTTAAAAAAATCATTTCAAAGCATCACCCATGTAAATTATTTTGAGCTTTATTTCCTTTTAAATATATGTGAAATTAGTGTATATCTTAAAGTCTATGTACTTATTTGATATGCATGCGTGTATGCATAAGGTATTGCAAATGCAATTCGTGTGTGTTAGCGTGTATCAGAAACGAATTTTTAATAGCGTTATTTACAAACCGAGAGAAGAAAGGAAGCTTCTTAACTGAATTCGAATATAATTCATAAAGAAAAAACAATACACGATCACAATTCTTAATACATTTTATTTCTGATGCAGTAAATCGAATATATACTCATTCATACTCAAATGTGTGTTTTTTCTCAGCTGAAAAATAGATGTACACAAACTTTTTGTGCAAATTATAAAAACCCAACTTTCGAAAACATAAATGAGAACCACGAAAAAAATTTTAATGAAAAAAGTAAAAGAAGTAAAAGAAAATAAGAGTTACCCTGCCACAAAAACAGAAAATTAGGAATATTTAGATGTTATTTCTCGACTATTTAGAGGTTTTACTGTATTTGAATAATAACGAATATAAAGATGTCAATATGAAAGATAAAACTGATAGCCAAAATATAATTTCATATTACATTTCGGATCTGGGTAAGGTTTCGGTTTGGGGTATTTAGTGTTCGGGTTGAAATATGTCAAGCCCGGTAGACGAAAATTATTTTTTTTCTAACATGTTTTGGGTTGACTTCAAACAGAGTTTTTGAGTTCGAGTTGGGTTGAGTTGTACTTGGAGCAGGTCTTAATTATGGCGGTAAACGGGGAAAAAAAGTAACAGGAAAAAACTTACCGGGGAAAAAAGTGACAAGGAATAGATAAATATTAAATTTGTTGATAAATAAGTGCTAAAAATTAAAGTGGCAACAAAGAATGTATTTTTTTATGATCTGATCAGTGTGAATTAGTATATTCAGATATTAATAGAATAAATAATGGAAATGTCAAAAAATAAAATGTTATTATTGATGTTATTATTGCATTAAAATAGATATTTCATTTCAATTACCAACACTTAGGAGATATTCAATATTAAACTTAATTTCATTAAGAAGAATTGATTTAAAAAATGATTATATATTTTATTAACTGATAGTAAAGTAATAAAAATAAATGTAAAAATAATTAAAATTAAATATATATTTTTTTCTTTAACAGGAATTGATTTTAAAAATGATAATAATTTATTAACTGAGAGTAAATTAATAAAAATAATTGAATAAATAAATAAAACTAAATATTAAAAAATAGTTTTCCTACCAAGAATTCATTAAAATATTTAGAATATTTATTAACCGATAGTAAATTAATAAAGATAATTGTATTAATAAATAAAATTACATATTAAAATTTAGTTTCATTGGCAAGAATTGATTTAAAAAATGATAATATTTTATTGACTCACAGTAAATCAATAAACATAAATACATAAATAAAAAAAATTAAGTATTAAAAATTATATTTATTAACAAATATTTATTTAAAAAATGATAATATTTTATTAACTCATAGTAAATAAATAAATGTATAAATAATAAATAAATAATATATTAACATAATATATGATAATTATATATAACAGCTAATATATTAATTAAATATTTTGTTTATATAATATATTTATTATAATTATATTTATGTATTTTATATTTAATGTATTTTATTATGTATTACATTATTTCTTAATATTTGATTACATTTATATAATTTTATTAGTCATAATTTTAATTATTTTTCAATATTACTTATTTTTTATATTTATATTATATTACGCATCTATATATGTAATATTGTAATATAAATATTATTATTAATATATTATATATATATATATATATATATATATATATACAGGGTGTCCAGTAAATAACATCCTGATTTCAAAATTAAATTTCTCAAAAACAAAGATCAATAGAATTATGCAGTAAACGGTTTGTTTATTAGGTAAGCTATAAAAATCTTATACAAAAGTTTCGAACGGTAAATATTTTGAAAAGCTTGTGTGTTCTGATTGCAAAGAATGCTTTGATTTGACATTTTTCTTGCTTTAGATTGCTACCAGAGAATGTGTTTTTTGGCTTAAAGTGTCATATTTAATAGTTTTTTGAAATTAAATTTTTGAAATTTCGGAATTCTAAAAATTTACTTCGAAAAATCTTTAAAATATTGCACTGTAAGCTGAAAAATTATTTCTCTGCAGGCAATCTAAAACAAGAAAAATGTCAAATCAAAGGATTCTATGCAATCAGAGCGCAATTTTTTCAAAATATTCACTGTTTGAAATTTCTGTATAAGATTTTTACAGCTTACCTAATGAAAAAAAAAAAAACCGTTTACAGCATATTACTATCGCTCTTTGTTTTTGAGAAATTTAATTTTGAAATCAGGGTGTTATTTGCTGGACACTCTGTATATATATAATATGTATTATATTGTATAATGCAATATAATTATATTATATTTATATTATCTATATTAAATTATTTACCTTTATTTATATTTTAACATTATTTATAATTTTAATTATATATAATAATTTATATATTATTATTATTATTAAGGGGTGGAGAAATACATCATTTTGCTCGCCAGTGGCAAGTGAATTTTTAGTTTTTGAAAAACTGTAGACAATGGAGACACTGTCAGAGACTCTTTTTCAATCTAGATATTTTAATTTTCCAAATTATTACAGTGTAAATTATGATACTAAGTTCTATCTTATATTAAGCTTGCCTTTGTTGTATATATTTCTTTATATTATAGAAAAAAAATACATAAATGCATTGTAGCAATAGTAATTTCTTCTGTAATCGTGTACAATTTTGTCATAGCTATTTTCAACTTCGTGTGTGTTGCATTTGCGGGCTATAGTGAAATAAATTTTTGGCTGGTAAGATTTTTGAAAAATCCCCCCCCCCCCCCCTGATTATTATTATAAAATTATGTATTAATATTTTATTATAATATAATAATTAATATATTAAAAGAATTAAATAATTAATTTAATATAATAAAAATACCTAATACTGTATAATAATAACTAAAATATAATAAATAATACTAATTATATATTTTCTCTACTTTAGTAATTTATATTTTCTCGACCATATAACAAATCGATAAAAATTACATAACCATTTCTAACATTTTTTGTCATTTAAGTCATTACTTATTTAAGACATTATTGTCATGCACCCTCAACCGATTCGCAACGTGTCCCTAAGGGCAGTGGCGCCAACTTTTGAAAAATATTGGGTTGGCTCAAAAATATTGGGTGGGCACAAAAATATTTTAGTAAAATGGTGTGATCAGTTTGTTTTGACAGTTGGATTGACAGATGATGAAAAACGATAATTTTAAGTCAAGCTGTTATGTTTTAATAAAGATGCAATTCAATTAAATCATAATCTTATGCGTTTTTCCTTATAAAGAAACTTATATGCATTGTAATATCACGATATCATGAACATGATTACAAATTGAATTAGAAGAAAGTTAAACATGGAAGCAAAACATTTCAATCATTTGGGATTTATGGATGTTAGTCGAAGAATTAAAACACATGGTCACTGGCAAAGTATATGTTATTCTAAGGAGAAAAACAAATAATAAAATAATGATGAAATAAATAACTAGAACAATGAAAATTGGGTACGCTATGATTCAAAATTATTGGGTGGGCTCGGGCCCCACGGGCCTATATAAGTTGGCGCTACTGTCTAAGGGTACGCGTGCCCCTGGTTGGGAACTGGGAACCGAACCAATGGCCTATGACAATGATATAAATTAAACATTTGTTACCACTTTAGTTTTTATTACTTATTTATTATTGCTTATTTATCAAGCCAATATACTTGAAATAACAGTAAGTTATTTTACAATAAATTATATTACGAAAATATACCATCAATAACTTTTAATAAGAATATTTTCAAAATAGATTATGTATCTTTTATAATGTTCTGCGTGTACACTATTCTAAAATTCTGATATATATAACCTTTAAATGTTTTAAATGGCTCAATATTTATGTAGTGTTTGTTATATTTATAAGTCTTTTGTTTTGTATACAACTCGAAAATTAATTTATTAATTAAAAGTTGATAGCTTGATTTTGTTTAGAAAAAGTGAAACACAGACTTACCTTTTATTAATCCAAACTTTTTTTTTTTTTTTTAAGTAAGATTGTACTTTAGAATAAAGCTGGTTGTCGCATTTTTGAAAGCCAGAATCCAATGGAGAAAATAAATTGCAAGGTGTTGTGCCACATAAGAATATAATTAACAATGATAACAATTTAAAAAATATCCAGTTTAAAAGGTAATTATTATATATGGGGCTTCCAGTAATAACCAGGTAAGGCACATTTTTGAGAAAATTGAGATAATTTGGGACAATGTAGTTTTAACAGAGTACTTTCATCTGTCATAGTCTCAAAAATGTAAATCAATTACTTCCCGTTATATGGCAACTATAAAATTTCATTTAAAAATTGAAAAAACAGTAACAACCGGGTAAGTGCATAAAGTAACGGTAATAACCAGATAAGATTTCTATTTATTTTTTTAAATCGTCTATAATTTTAAAAATAACATAAAATGGCTTGTATAACTTATATAAATATCTCTAAATAATTAAATTAGCGTCAATAAACTATAAAAATTACCTATCTGTGGCGGGAAATTGCACCCAGCTAGTGGATAAATTTGCAAAATCATCACACGAAGTAAATGATCTGATTACTGCTATGTATTCTTTTAATATAATATAGATAAACAATTATAATAATAAAAGTTGGTAAAAATGAAATTTTTTAACATAATTAGAACAGAAATTGTGAATTTAAATTAAATATTAATTTTAAAAAATCTTTAAGACAACGCCACAGATACATTAATTTTAATTTAATAAGAAATGAAATAATTTAATTCAATTTAATAAAAAATTGACAATGTATTTAATTGTTGTGAAATTATTGTTTAAAATGTAAATAAATATTTCATTTTGTTTACATATATTAAAACTATCTGTAACTATATCTGGTTATTACCGTTTTACACTTATTAAAAATAAATGTAAACTGGTAATAACCAGATAAAGTTACATTTTTTAATTGGTTCTCAATTAATAAAAGCCATTTTTATATAACTATTTTGACAAAAAAAAGAGGTTCTTATATCCTAATTGAATGTAGTGAAAATTATTAAGTTCTAATCTGTTTTATAAAAGTAATGATAAAAAGACCTTATTGAAAACTTTAAAAGTTAATTACTCAAAATATAAAAAATGTGCCTTACCTGGAGGAATTGCCGGAAGCCACACATACATATAATTCAGTGAACTTTTATAAGTTGTGTTGTGTAAGAATAAGGATCCATCGATAATTTCAGTATCCAATCTTGTGCGCCTCTCATTTATTAAAAAATCTGCAGCGTTGAAATTTCTTTCGCATTTAGCATTAGTTGCTGTGATACAAAGAATTTTTTGAGCAAGTTTTCAAAGGTTTTTTAGCTGCAATTGATGACTTTTCCACGATAAATTTAATTATTTTACATTCGAAGGTGCTTTCAGGCAGGGCCGAATTAAGGGGGGGGGGCTATGGGGGCTGCAGCCCGTGTCCCAGTTCATTAAGGGCCCTCAGCAGTGGCTTAAGTTGAATTAAAGTTTCGTTTTGAAAATTACTTAATTAAAAAAAAACTAAAATTATAAAAGTACTCTAAAATGGCGAGAAAAAAGTCACATATCAAATGTCAACATCTAATTATTTTTCCTTTTCCCAATTTTAAAGCTTCGCAAATCCGAAATAACTGTTGCTTTCGTATCCATTTAGTATTTTTATCCATTTGGCCCGAAAAAAAAGAAAAAAGAAAAAATTCTATTTTCATCTTTTACTTCGCAAATTCAAAAACACATGAGTTTAGCGTATGCTTTTCAAGAAACTACTAGACTTCTGAAGGACATTGAGTAGTATCTTTCGTGACCACAGTGAAATCGTCTTTACACCTTCCCCGCTCCTGCATGATGTCCATACTGAAAAAAAAAAAAAAAGAATCGAAGTGACTTTTATTTGAAACTAGCTGACCCGCTCGGCGTTTCCCGGGACCTGACCTGTAATAATAGAGCACGGGCATGGTTGCAATTAAACTGTCATTATCACTGTTTGGGTGGCAGAAATCGGTCATTTAAATCCAATCCCGATGTAATGACCTCTTTCGTCTAATCACGATTATTTTTGGAAAAATATAGTCTTGTCTGACTATGCTTAATCTTTTTCTAATGTTTCATTCCTCCCCCCCCCCCCCCGACACATAAAAAAAAATTAAAACATTTATTGTTGGTCTCTATAATTTAAAAATTCTGTTCCGTTTGTGACTTTCTACTGATAATAAATCAGTAATGAATAATGTAAATTAAGTTCTTCCTGTCAAAAATTACGCTTTCCGTCCTTTCGACCAACCCCCGCTCTCCCATCATATACAGTTTCACATTTTTAAAACTCTTCACTTTAGTTAAATAAAATTTGCCGCATTTACTTCTGACAAATCTCAATTTGTCAGAATAGATTAGTAGATTTTTAGAATAGTAATCTAGATTGTATACAGCATCCTAAATATGTACGCTTCCATCCTTAGCTAACCCCCCACCTTCCCAGCTTACAAATAAGTTAAAAATATATATTTAAAAAAAATTATATATAAAAAAATCCTTACTATTTTTTTTTTCTCCAGTGACAAAAAATATTCTAAAATATCAATACAAATATATTATTTTTTTTTATCATCCCCTTTACTCCGAAAAAATTTCTTCCTCCCCCCCCCCCCCTCCAGCAGAATGAGTTTAAAAACTTTAAAACTCTTTATTTGAAAAGAAAAATGAAATATTATCTTTTTTTACTACTAATAAAATAATAATAATAATGATTAGAAATTACTCACATTTTACTCACATATTGTTCCCTGGACGCAAAAATAATTAATCATATAATTTATGCCCTATCTCACTCCCTTTACTCTCTTTATCCTCTTCAGCTTGCAGATCGTCAAATACTTAAAATTAAATAAATATAAAATACATGACGGAATGAAATTTTCGCCTTGCTTTTAACATAAAATGAATAATGCTTACTTAACTTTGCTTTTACTTCTCTGAGGAAGAACCTGTTTGGAAAAGGTTTGAAAGTACTAAGATTTTTAAATAAAATTAACTTTTAACATCTATAATTGATTATTTAATCGCCTTTTAAGTAAGCATTATTCATTTTATACTTAAAATTATTTATTTTTAAATAATAATGATTTTTTTTAAAGTTTTTTTTTTTTAATTGCCAGGTCAGTTGGTCATTAATAAATGAAAAATAATCGAAATTATCCTTAACGTACAACCATTTATGCTCCTTCTCCCCCTCTTATACAAGTATATTTGTATGCAAGTAGGAAAGGGTGAGAAGCATAAATTGTGATTCGTTAGATTTTAAAGTTTAAAATTTTTAAGTTATTTTTCTTTTTATGTAAAAAAGAAAAGAAAAGAAAAGACATAATTGTAATTTAACAAATTACAACTGTTTGGAAAATGATGCTTTCAAAGACTAAAATTTTTTAGATTTATAAATAAATTCTGTATTTAAAGTAATAATAAACATCATTTTTAGGATGATCATAACGAGTCCTATAATACGAGCGGCATGCATTAAACATTAATATTCCTGACCAATGATGAAAAACAGTAGTTTATAGATATACTACTTTAACTGTTTAAAATGTGCATTTTTATTGCATGCATTTAATCAGACTGACTTGTGAATGCCTCCTATCACGTACGACATGGATTAAACATTCCTGGACCCATCATGAACAAATTTTAAATGAAATTTCTGTTATACAATTTTTGGAATTGCAAATTTTTAAACTTTTATAAATCGCACATTCTAAATTTTTACACCGTTGCGGAGAAAAGAATGCACTTTTAAATAAAATTTATTTGAAATCTTTATCACAATTTGTTTTCAAATTAAGGTACCCTGGGGTAATAACGCCACGTTAAGGTTCTACCAATTTTCACGGCTCAGTTTTAGATTGTATTTTTTAAACAAATATATGATTTGATACAGCAACTCATTGACTATCTATATAAAAAAATAATTTAACAGATATGTATTCATAAAATGTAATGGCGTGATTTCTTGACCAATGCTATTTGGCGTTATTACCCATATAGGTGGGTAATAACGTCATGCAAACAAAACTGTGGAATAAGATGGAATACTTGCATGTAGATTGCCCAATAATTCTAGAGGCTCTGTGTTACACCAATCATCTTTAGTTGACGAAAAGAAGAGCAAAGAAAACTGGCTAATTTATGTTCCTCTCTGATGACAATTTTTTTTTTTTAGCTGTTCGTACTTTAGTTGTAGTTTTAAAATCAGCAACAAAGGTTACTTCTCTCTGATTAGCTTCGCAATGGGGAAATTGCACGTTTTTCAATTTAACTTGCATTTTATAGAGTACAAACGTACGAGCATTTTGATACCATTTTTACGTTTTTTTGAAACTTGGAAAGTCCATTAAATTAACTTTAAAAATGCAGATTTTGTTTCGGCGGGAAAAAGCCGCGTCACGTGACGAAAGCGGTTTTGACGTCACCACACATGAAAACAAACCTATGCCGTATTTTCCCCTGTACTTTTCTATGACGATAGCTTGGATTACGCTGAATGATTTCTTTCTTTTCTTAAAAATGGTTCGTAGAACAAACTAAAGGCCTTGTAAATTGCTGAAATAAATAAATAATATTGTGAATTCGAGAGAGATTTTTCCCCCTCGTTGTTCTAAGGATTTTCATTTTAAAATATCGATACAAGTTTATACTACAATTGTATTTTATAGAATAACATATATTTCTTCTTATTATTAATGTTTTTCAATAATTAATTTTACAAACTGGTTCAAATAGTATTTCTTTCATTATCAAGTAGGTCTGGGCAACTTATAAAAAAGTTTTCGTATTTATATTTTATATTTGAAATGAGAATTTGTCCTGCTTTCGTTAAACGTTTTATCTTTTCAATTGTTAAATAAGCTATTTTTTAATCGGAAAACAGATAAATTCAGAATGAAACCAATTTTTTCAGGTGGCTTTAAGGTAGCCTTACAGAATCTTTATATAATTAGACACAAAAAAGAAAATAATAATAATTTTTCGAAAATGTTTTACGTACACAAAAAATAATAAGTAATTATTTTAAATACTGGTCGGTTTTATGAACTCTATCAGACTTTCGAATTGAAAATTTTATGCTTTATAAACCTGCAGATTACAACTCAGTATTTGGTTTATGAATTCTATTTTTTATGTTTTTTATAAATTAATAGTATTTTAACGGAAGTTAAAAGATCGAAAAGAGAGAAACAGGAATCCCCCGACATACATAAGCAATGCGCTCTGTAAACTTTTACGTACTGAAGTTTTATATAGTACAATGCTTATTTTCAAAATGAAAATACTATTTTCTTTAACACTAGAACCGCGGGAAAATTCGTTCAAGTTTTATAAAAATATTTCTCACCGGAATTTTCATTTAAAACTATTTGAATTATATATTGAAATTATTTTTGCCCAGCTTATATTTAGCTAATTTTATAAAGAGTTTTCTGGTACGAATCAACATCTATGCGTATGATACGGGTCAAAATGACCCGTCGCCGCGGTTCTAGTGTTAACAAGATAATCAAAAAAATTTCATTATTATTATTATTTAATGAAAGTTAGAGCATTGAGAAAAAGACTTATGTGTTTAGAGTCTGATAAATGTTAAGCAAAACATTCTGAGAAACTACATTTCAAACAAATAAAAAGTACTACATGGATTCAAAAGTTATTCGTAAGCAAACAATATTAAAACGCATGTTAAATTATTTGTACACTTTTTTATTTAACTTAACTTGGTTTTCGCATGTAAGGATAGGATTGTGCATTTGATTTTTCGCCCACTTTCGGATAAATTAAGAAATGTAAAAAATATGCAATAAGGTATGCTTCCAGTGACAATACATCGTATTAATATTTTTAGAAGTTAATTATAAATCAATGCATTAATTTTAACGGGGTTTTCATTAGCCCAAAACAGTTGATAAATTGTCGAATTCTTTTTGTCGTTACAAGTTGCAACAACATTAAGTTAATTATATTCTAAACCACGGTCGCCCCCCCCCCCCCCCAAAAAAAAAAAAAAAAAAAAAAAAAAATCAAATGGTTGTGAAGCTGCAAATAGTTTATAGAGTATAAAGTAGAAAATATAAGTATAAAATAAAGAGTCCCTTTTTTATATACGATTCGTATCAATGATTTCAACTGAGAAAGGTATTCCTTGACAAAGATCAATTAAATATACAGTCGGCTCTCGTTAATTCGAACTCTTCGGGAACACAAGAAATGTTCGAATTATCCGAAGTTCGAATTATGGAAAATATGAAATGAAAACATGTTTAATATGGTGCTATTACAAAGAAATTAATGTTATAGTGTTTTTTTAATTTATTTTGTCTGTTATCATTAGAATATGACTTAATATTAAATTAGAATATATAAATACATAAACCAATTAAAAGATTAGAAACAAGCACAATGGAAGAAAAATTTAAAGCATCACTGATGGACAAACGGGACAGTAAGAAAGTGGATATCAAATGCATTGGATTATATGTATACTCGTTCGGAACAATTTTCACAAAAATCAAAGAAAGAAAGTTATTCAAATGATCTGAAATCCGTGAAAAAGAAAAAAAAATGAAAATCGGAATTCTCGTTAGTTCGAATTAAACGAAGTCAAGAGAAAATGAGTTCGAATTAATGAAATTTTTTAACGTTATTCTACCGTAGAAAATTTCGGGACTTCATGTTTAGTTCGAATTAAGCGGAGATTCGAATTATCCGATTTCAAATTAACGAGAGTTGACTGTATATTTTTAATATTGCTATCTTTGGCATAGTCGGCTACATTTGAATGGATTCTCCCACCCCACCCCCATTTCTCTCGCACATCACACATTTAAAAAAAAAAAAAAAAAAAAAAAAAAAGTGGAATGTCAACATTTGAAAACAAAATTTTACATGTATACATATAGAATGGTATCTGAATCTGAGTAATACATATGCATTATAAGCTGTGTTGAATTCAGCGGCTGTCCGGGGTGGACATAATACTTATTTTTGGTGGTTTAATACTTATTTTTAAGTAAGCATATAAAAAAATAAAAGACAATGTTTATAAATTTAGTCACGTATGTTGTAGAAATTTGTTTCTGATCTATGAATACCCAATTATTATTGACAGTAGTTAATTTAAAATTTTATTCGATAAGTCAGTATAAAATTTGTTCTTGTTTTTTTACGCAATAGTTCAAAATTTATAATAAATTCGAGTTAATTTTTTATCTGTAATATAACTTGCACAACACGAAATTTTATTCATAACAAAACGAATTATTAAGCATTATAATGAATTAAGGAAACAATACATTTCAAAAACTAGATAAAGACGATTTTACTTACGATTTATTTTTTAATAAAACTATAATTCATTCTTTATTCTTTTAAGTAAATCAGAGTAAGTAAAAAATAAATGTGCCTTTTAGTTTAGCTCCTTGTATCTTTACCCATATGAAATGCATTTTTTATGCCCTTAAAATAAATTTGAGAGAAAAAAAAAAGCTATTTCAAGAAGGTAATAATTTTGTATCTTATAACCCAACTACCTACAGCACTTTTCTACATGAAAATTAATACAAATGTATAAATCAATAGTACATTATACTTGGATATGTTAAATAAAAGAATGTTTTGACTCTAATTTTAATTTTGTTTTTGTGTAAATGAGTTTTTAAAAGATGTTTATAGTAGATAACAAACAGAAAGCAATGGGAAACAGCCTTCAATCACAATGCAGACGGCTAAGGAAGAATCCGCGTTTCATGTGAAGTGACGTCAAACCAATCCCGTCCCGTTTTCGCATCACGTGGTTTTGTTTTGCTTTTAACGAAGTTTAAAACTGCAATAACTAGTTATTTTAAATTATTTTTACAATTCTGAGTTGATTTTTAGGGAATGTAAGATGGTCTTCATCAATTAAACATAAAAGAAAGCATAATTTAAGATGAGTGCAACTTCCCCATTAGGTAATATTTTTTATGCCATAATAATACTTATGGCAAAGTTATTTTGTTTTCTTTTTCCAAAGCAAAAGATGCTTCTTTAAAAGGTGTTAAGAAATTAATTAGTTCCGGCAAAACGTCCATTTGAATGTTATCTAGGCGATTTTGTTTCCCCTCGTTCTGTTAATATATCAACTAATTCATTGTACATTTCGTGAACTGTTACCAACATCTGCAATTTCGAATTCAATCAAGTTTCCGAGTCGTGTTGTGCTGATTTTGTTAGCCTAAGACCACTTTGTTTGAAATAAATAATGCTTTAGCGCCAGATACAGGAATGTTATTTTATTTCAAAATACCTACATTAAAGCGATTTTGAAAAACTGTATTGATAACATGAGCTATGTAATCCAATCCTTTATAGCGTTCTAATGCATTTATTATGTATGGACAAATGTAATATTTTCTAAACAGTCGTTGCTCATAGTCCTAATTTTGTAATTGAGTTATTTCCTTATGTTTAAACCAGTCTTCCTTTCATCAGGAATATCGCAAGTAAACAATAATTTTGAAATCAAGTTCCCAATCATCATCGAAATTATGTAGAGTCACAAAGGTGTATGATCTTTTTCTGTAATCATATCAGTCCACATATCTGTGCCAGCTGCATAAGCTCCTTCTCTTATTTGTTACTTAACAGAAGAATAAGTTCTTTTCTTATATTTTTTGCCGTTTCAGATGCGTGTCTCGATATTGTTGTTGCATGAGATAAAATTTCGCCTGTACTAATATTTCCATACTTTGCTCCCATATTTAGTAACGTCAGAGAAAAATTTATAAAACCATCACCATTTACTAAATCAAAAGGTCTTAAATCCTTGCAGTGCATTTTTACTAATGCTTTTACAACAGTTTTTTACCATTTTTATCAATTGTTCTACTTTCGGTCTTCAAAAAACTCGCCAATTTTGGAAATATTTCTCCAAAATTTCTTAAACGGAATGTTTAATAGCCATTATTTTAAAAATAAAGTGCGGTAGTGCGATAATTGTATTTTTTTTTTTTTTAATGTTGAAGTAGATCCTATTTAATGAATAATGTGCGATTTTGAAGCCCTAAAAAATTTCTTCTTTCCTATAGAAAATGTCAATGTTCAAGGTTGTGAATGCCATTTTTCATGAAAAGTGAAATGTCAGTGGCGAAAAGGTTTCCTTTAAAAACAATTTTACAGTCATCCCTAGGAGATTTATATATAGGATGAAAAGTATCCCGGATACAATTTTTATAAGTAGGGTGGGATGTAAGAAATAGTTTTTCTGGACGCAAAGTGCAGCTGAGCGAAGAATTTATCTATTTTCGCGCCCACAGGAAAAAGAGGTCAGTAGAGATCACGTAACTATAGTAAACATTGCTGTAAACTATCGTCAAGATAAGGTTGTATGTAATACAACACCCCTACCGAAAATCAAGCTCCAGTCCCCGTTTGCTAAAGGGACGGAGATAGTTCACATGGTCAGTCATAAATCAGCCAAAATAAGAAAGGAAAATAAACAACAATAAAAGGGGCATTATACTTTTGGAATACAAAACCAGGCATGACTTCTCGTATGCTATACATGTTTGGCTAATTATAATCTATTGTAAATACACATTATTTAAATTAGAATTTGCGTCGTTTTTCAAGAAATTTCGACCTTAGTAAATAATCATGAGTATTTAAATAACTTATGAAAAAAAAAAATCATTGTTGCAATTTAACATAATTACATTTTAATGTTTTTATTAAAATGATGGTTATTACTTTTGCTTAAAAATTTATTTTGAAAGTACAATCTATTTTTTTTTTTTTTTTAATAACGTGTCAATTGATATTTTGATTAGCAAGTATCTTCCATTTTGCTCCATGCAATCTTCCAGAACGACATTAATTCACATTTAAATTTTATATAAACTAGTTTACAGTTACTTCATATTTTAAATTATGATGAGATAAATTAAAATTTTTTAAAACCATTACCTTTAATGAACATCACTAGAAAATCTAAATTATGCACATTAATAAAAGGTGAACTCAATAAGGAGCGTGAATACACAAATTAAAACACTTTCATTAAAAATTATGATAGATGCATTTATATACATTATATATATATAGGGTGTCCCAGAACTTCGTGTACAAATTTTGATGGGTGATCGAGAACATCGTTTGGAACCATAATTACATAGGAAAGCATGGGCGGAAACGTCAACCTCACTTGTTAACCCTTTCACATATACAGTGGCTAAGGAACTACACAATTTTTAATACAAAATTAACATTGGCACCAGTATTTTAATATGATTTTCCATTTATTATGTATGTGAAATATCTCTCTTTCCTTCTTTACAAATACATTTTCTTGCAATTTCTGATGTCGTTCATATTTTTCCACATTTTAGCAATTTCTAACAGCTACTATGATACTTGATTTTAAAGAAACATAATTTTAAATTTAATTTAAAATTAAATCATTTCTTGTATTTTTTGCTGCGTAATAAAGCGTTCTACACTGCTTTCTGCATTGTGTCATAACTGTGTCTTTGTGTTTCTTTTTCACGGACATGATTTTCATGGACAAAGCACTTCCATTGCTGAAATGTGGAAAAATAGGAATGAAATCAGAAATTGCGGAAAAATGTATTTGCAAAGAAGAAAAGAGAAACAATTCACATACAAAATAAATGGAAAAAACATATTAAAATTTTGGTACCAATGTTCATTTTGTATTAAAAATTGTGTAGTTTCACAGAGAAATTACTGTCTGTGAAAGGGTGAACAAGTGAGGGTGATGTTTCCGCATGCTTTTCTATGTAATTGTAGTTCCAAACGATGTTCTCTACCACCCCTCAAAGTTCGTACACGAAGTTCTGGGACACCCTGTATACACGGAATAAAATATTTCTGTACCTGTAAACCAGTTGAAAAAATGAAAGGGCAACCTAATAAAAGGAAATAATTTATGATAACACCGATTTTCCCAAAAAAAAAAATTTTAAGTAATTACTATACACACATAAACATACATACAGTAATTTCCTGCGTATATAATCCGTGAATCAAACAATTCTTTTTCGACCCAGAAATTTTATGTAGTGATTGAAGACAAATATTTACGGCGATCTAGCAAGTTACATTTCTTTTAAAAAAAATTCTGGGTCGAAAAATGATTGTTTGATCCACGGATTATACGTAGGAAATTACGGTACATATGTAAATTATAAATGTAATCCAAGTTGGCTTTTTATATGCCTCTGACAATTTTTTTTTTATTTTAAAGTCCAATACAAAATGTAATTTGTAACAAAATGATTTTCTAATCATGCGAATGTCATTTAATAAAAAAAAAAAATCTTAGGTATGTACAATAATCACCACTTAATTGGGTCACGGATAACCGAATACCCGCTTATTCGAATAAAATCCTCCGGGACGGAATTTATTTCCAATGGGTTAATATTAATTTTCACCTCTTAACTTACAACTTTTCACGAAATGCTCCCGCTTAATCGAATAACGACTGAGTGAGGAAATTTTGAAAATGGATGTAGAAAACACGTTTCAACTGGAATTTTTGATCATCTGATCTGATGTTTATATACTTAAAAACATCCTGATACAATGTTATCGTCTAAAGCTTTGATAGATTCAGAGTTTGTAGATCTCCCCCCCCCCAACCCCCCACACACAAGAACAATGGAGACTAAATTTAAAATATATATATAAGTACCTAGTGTTTATATTCTAATTCTCCGTACCTTAAATATTTTATCATTGAGGCAATGACAAGTTTTAAAGCCCCTCCCCCCTCCTCCCTCTCTGTACCGACAGGGAAAGGACGCCCAAATTAAAAAAAAAAAAAAAATCTCAATCTTAGTGTCTTTATTCTAAGATTAACCATGTGTAATTATTACCAGATTTAATTAATTATGTAATTTGTAAATAGGTGTTTTTTTTTCCGGGGTCGCTTTTTTCCAGAACGCTTTTTTTCTGTGTATTAACTACCATTTAACTGCGTGGCATGTAAAAAATTCTAAGATTATATTACTGAATAAAGTCTCAAATAACCCCCTTCAAACAAACAAATATGTACTGAATAATTTGCGTAAAGAGAGATTGCTTCACTCACGCAAAAACATCCGCTTTCTAATGTTAATCCTATGGAAGAATTTTTTTAACATCTCATTTGCCTTTCAATGTTTTTAAATGATTTTTGCATTGATATCTATAGCCGATCTCTTCAGTAACCTTTTTTTAGGGTCACTTATAAGATCACTTCTGTGTCTGTCTGTCCGCCTGGTGGATGTAATAAAGACTATTGACTCACATTTTTACAGATTATTAAATATTTATAAATATATTTATGAGGAGGGTAGGGGATAATTAAATTACTTGAAGAAAAAACATATTTTCTTTGTATATCGTGTAGGGTATCTTGTGAAAGCTTTTGTTATGCTGAACTCAAAAATATATTTCTTTTAATTTTAGATATTGTATTTTTAGTGATACAGTCAAAAATATAGTGCAAAAATTTGTCCCCCCCACCCCTTTATCTACTTCCAAATCTACTGAAACTAAAACTATGAAAAAAAATTTTAGAAATAACAGATGTTGCTTTAAACCTCGCAGGAAAATTATAGTGATTGCTGTAGATCACACAGTTTTTTAGAAAAGCACATTTTTCTGTTTCATACAAATTTCGATATCTGGGCTAGTGATCTGCACGGGCCGGGCCTCGGCCCGAAGCCCGAGCCCGGCCCGGCCCGCGGGCCGGTTTCGGGCCGATTTCCATTAACGGCATTCGGGCCGGGCCGAGCCTAACTTATTTTTTCCATACGAAGCCGAGACTGATTTCGTTCTTCCTAGTCTTCATGGACCAAAATAATCAGTTCCTGTTGAATCTTCCCGTATGAAAATCCTTTTCTCGACGTTGAAAAGTCTATTCATAAAACAGTAAAGATTGGCTTGGTCCAAATTTTTTTGCAAAATTGGCATATGCTTTTAAGTCGTCATTATTCTACAATTAAACATTAGAATTTATTCTTTTTAAAGAATTGTAGATCACTAGGCGTCTTAAAATAGAAGTTAACACATTAAAAAAAAAAAAAAAAAAAAAAAAAAAAAAAAACATGATTATGATGGAATTTTTGTTTAAACTGAAAACTGCAAATTTCTTACTGTCCATTCATGCAAAATGAATACGCGAGAAAAAAAATTTATTAAACATTTACATCTGATCTGCTAAGAAAGAAACGTATTTTTTTCTTTCCAATGTCATAGAAGATTTTACTTTTATCATATACCATTTTCTAGATTTTTTTAATGTATTAATAATACTAATGATAACTGAAACATTTGCATACAACAAACAAAGGTTCACTAAAATCGTAAATATCGCAGCCTATGGCACTTCTGCATAAATAAAGATTATAAACATGAAAGAAAAAAAAAAGAGACTAAGCTAATTTTTTTTTTTTTTAACTCTTCCGTAGAGTAAAGATCAATTTTCTGTAGAAATTCACCCGAGCCGGGCCGAATTTTTAACTTTTTTCCGGGCCGGGCCGTCCCGGGCTAATATTTTTTTCGTTCGGGCCGGACCGGGCCAATATTTCTTTCTTTCGGGCCGGGCCGGGCTCGAGCCAAAATTTTAACTTTCGGGCCGGGCTCGGGCCTGGAAATTTCGGCCCGTGCAGACCTCTAATCTGGGCACTGAGCAAAGGTGTTGAGGAGCGTTGGCGGTACCTATCGTAGCAGAAGTATAAAACACTGTTGATAATGATTTTTGAAAAAATTCGTCAGTAGTTATATTTACCGACGAATCTTTTCAAAAATCATCGGTTTAATCATCATGATATATCGACTATAGCCGATATATGGAAATGTGATGGCTATGGAAAGTAACTGCTATAATCAGATTTTTAAACTTTTATCTGTTTTCTAGAATGTTTACGTACTTATCTTATTTAACTTATTTACTAAATAACGAAGCAATGCTTTAAAGCATGATTTTCTTTCTTGTTTCCTTTTTTATTGAGATAGATTTGTATTTTTTTTCTTATTTTGTATCCTAATATTGATGAAACTACATTTTTCTTGGAAAAAAAAAGTCGCTAGATCTGTGATAGAAATTTAACAAGTTTTTTTCCCCTTTACGCTTTAAGACGATTTTACTTCATTAGTAAAAGCAATCCGGTTTTAATCTTTTAGTTCAATACAGTAAATGTTGTCCTCATTTCAATAAAGTTGATTCGGAATTCGTACATAAATATTTCAATTTTTTTGCAATACATCCATATATATTAGAGATTTTTAATGCCAAATTCAGTGATTTTTTCGCGTTTCGAAGCGAAGTTTTATTGAAAATCTTCTTGTTACAATGTTTCAGCCGACCAAAATAAATTTTATCCTCTGCGATTTTTGGAATTTTAGAAAGGTTTTTTTTTTCTGTTTTGGGATGATTTTTCCACTGTGACGAAAAAAGTTCCATGATGACGATTGGCAAAGCTTTTTTATTTACAGCTACACAGTAAAGAAAATTCAGAAGACAAAAAGTATTTGGAAGTAATGTTTTAAAGTAAAAGCGCCAATCTGCGCTCTGTCCATGAACCTCAAGGAAAATCAAAATTCTGTTCATGTTAACAGCAATTCATGTTATCAGTATCTTTGTATTCGTTTTTAAAAGAGACTGTGAAAACAATTCATGTTAAAAGTAATTCACGCTAAGCGTGTTCATGTTAACCCTTTGAGCTCTGGGGTGTAAATTTCTCCAAAATTCCAAATGTCACATTGGCACCAGTATTTTATAAAGAAAAAAAACCGGTTAACGATAAACACGAGAAAACGCATTAAACCTTTTTCAAATAAATTTGGTCGAATTTTCTGGTGCCATTGTGACATTTCGGAATTAAAATTATGTGGTAGAAAATTCTACCAGCAGAGCTCAAGGGGTTAACGAGGTATAACTGTAATTCTAATTGTTTACAATTTATAAATATATTTTTTTAACTTTTATATAATATATATATTTATATAATATATGAAGTACAAATCTAGGAATTTAAAAACCGAGTGAGCAAGAAAAGCTCAAAATGCATGCAAGAATATCGCTCTTGACATGCATGCTCTGTAAGTTCTTCGCCCAATGATTCCGTCAAGTGAAAGTGAATGTTATTTTATTTTTCACCTCTGCATGCGACTTCTACTGTTTTACTACTTCACTGGCTGGCGAGATTCTACATTATGCCTACGAAGCCTTCCCTTCTTCGTTAGTTGTTTCGTTGTCTATTCCGAACTTCCGAACCTGTTTATCTCCACCACGTCAGAACCAGGAAGAACTGATCTTTCCAAAGAAAAATTGTTTGTTATAACAGACTTCTGTTACGATTGGCTGCAGCTGGAAGCCGTACACCAATCACTGCATCGCTTTTTCAGTTGGGTACCTGTACCTGTATCACAAAATTTTCTGTGCATGTACATATTGACAGCATACGAGAAAGGAGAATGTATTTGCCAAAATTGGCATAAACCTCGGATGAAGGAGCTCCCGGGTCAGATTTAAAATTACTTAATTCTGAGTTTAAAATATTTCGTTTTCTCCAACCAAGAATTAAATGATCCGAGTGTTAACCCAACAGATTTGTAACAAACATTCTGACTGGTCGAAAAGAAAACTCGTAATGTCAGAGAAGAAATAAAAATTTTTAATTTTGCTGGTTGATCGTCAATACACAAAAGTATTGTTCTAAGTTAGGAACACATTATTTGGTTTTGATAATTTTATCATATATAGTTACTCTGATTATGATGTCCTTAGTTTAGAGTTATTTCAGATATTTTCATAAATTTATGTACTTATTATTATTATTTCTAACTTAGTTTCAGGTAACCAACGTAAAATCCAAAAACATTCTCGCATCAGTGTCTATTATTTCTGTTGAGATTCTCTGTTTTTAGTTTTTTCAAGATGCCATGTTTAAGTTTGTTATATTGGGTTATTCTATATTCATTGTAGATGTTGAATTGTATTCGTTTAGAATGGTTATGTATATATGCACGCATTCAAAAATGTATTAGTGTTGTTGTCTTTCTAATATTAATGCATGTATATATGAATAAAACATGTCCCACTGCTAGTTATTTATACATTTCCATGAAAAGGTAGTTTTTTTCGAGTTATGTATCAAAAGTCGAGAAAAAGAATTCTTTCAAATTCTCTTTTTTTATAAGCCTGAACTTATTGAACACATAAATTATATTATTCTCTTTAAGAATATTTTTTTTTTCATGTGTATCATTCCCTCTAACACTGATAAATCAAGTTTCTTTGAAACTATGGAATAAAGATATAGTAATTAACTATATATATGTTCATCAGTTATCTATCTTAACGTAGAGTAATTCTGGATCAATTTGTTTATTGATAGTTATAATCAAACAATATCTTAAAGAATGCGTATTTTTTTTTTCTCAGTTATAATGAAAATACTCTACTGCACATTTTCAGATAATGACGAAATTAAGTTAAATTTCTAACAACAGTTTTGAAATAGTCACAGCATTTTGTTATGTAATGTATGTAACCCCTCATCCAAACACTGTTATGAACTTGGTTACAGTTAACTTGATTATCTTCAAAATTTGTGACAATGATAGTGCAATACGCTTCGAAATAACTAAAACAAAAGTTGGGAGCACTTTAATTTTGCTTTTTGTAAAGATTTTAAAACATAAAATTTTTTGTGGTGGTCATGGAAGGTATTTTTTGAGTTAGCCAAAATGTAAACACAGTCAAATCGAGGCTTAATTGCATACATTTAATTCCACCGAATTCTATGCAATCAAGGGTGTATTCGAAAAAACGCTTTTCCACATTCAACAGCTCAAAATTTTCTGATAAAATTTCAGGCACATTTTTAAAAGTAGAAACATGAAACTGGCTGAGGGTATTTTGGAAGATACGTATGAGGTGCCGTGTAATGTCTTTTTACGCTCAATTCATTGGAATTTGATTTATAAACAATTATCTTCTCAATATGACACTTTTTTTCGTTCCCAGATCTTTCGCTTCGGAAAAATCGGTTCAAAATGCCGTTTTTGATTGCTTGTTTTGCAATATTTTCTGCATTTATCAAAAAATCGACAATCACGGCACCTTGTGTACTTTCTAAATAGAACAATTTGCCAGTTTGATACATTTGAGAGCAAAAATGAATTTAAAAGTAAATCGGAAAATCAGCAGTTTGAATCGAAATACACCCTTAAGTCGGTTACGCATTTAAGTGAGTACAGAAATTAACGTTATTAGTATAGGTCATTATCATAGTATATATCATTTGATTCTATACCACAGATATAGTAAATATTAATGAAAATAACAATTTACATAGTAATCCAAAAATTAATTATTATAACAATAATTTTAATCAAAAATTTAGTATTACTCTATACATAACGATGTGTACTAAACTAAACTGGCATGTATTATAATAGCATTTAGTTACATGTTTTTTTTTTTTTTTTTTTTTTTTTTTTTATCGTTTATGTGATTTAAGTGAAAATTAAAAGTAAAGTAAAGTATTGGTTTTCGTTTTCTAAATACAATCTTTGAAAATAATAATAAATTTCCGCATAAATTCATCTAATTTTTCATTATTTGTCAACTTATTCTTTATTCGTTGCCTAAAACATAACTGTTTTTTTTTTCTTATTTCGGACTCTGCATTTCTCTTCTTCCGGTGCTAAATATTGTTTATTTATTTTTATTTTATTTATTTATTTATTTATTATTTTTTTTTTTTTTTTGACTGTCTATATTGTGCTTTCCCCCAATTCCAGGATTTTCAAATAAGTTTCATTAGCATCTTGAGTCGTTACATGTACGACCAGCTTTAAAAGAAATTCCTCGCCTTTTCAAAATCAACATTCCCATGCGCTTTCAAGAATGAAAAGAATAAGGTTCACCACGATTTCTGCTCTTGTTTTTAGAGATAACAAACCTTTGTTTCAAAAGGAAATATATCTATTCAAAAATTTTTCCCATTTATCGCATTCACAGGAATTTACAAAATTCGGATTACTTGAATGGGGATATTTTATGCGATTAACCGGAGATTGTTATGCGATAAAACGAGTATTTTTAACATTAACCTTATGGGGACCATTTCTGTTCCATGGTACTCTATGTATATAAGCGGGATATGCATATATCCATTATATGCAATATATCCATTACCCGATTAAGTAGGGTTGACTATAATAAGGGTCAATCCGTTTCAAGTGGTCCAGAAAATATAAAAATGGTCGCTCGACCATGTTTAAAAAATCTGAAATTTTTTGTACAACGCTAACATGACGGAAGTTCAAAATGACCGTTATTTTAATTTTACTATTTTTTGTTTGTGCATGGTGGCCATCTTTGTTTCATCGTGTTCAGCGATTTTCTCAGATACTAGGATACACAAAATTGTAAATATCTCGTCTTTTATTTTCCCAATTGAAATGGGGTTTGCTGCACTTTGTTCAGAATAAAATAGGCTAAATGTACGGTCGTAGAATAATTTTGAAAAATAAATTTTTACAGGTGAAATTTTAGCACAAAATTTAAGAGTTTTTCAAAAATCTATCCGTTTGCAAGAGGAAATTTTTCATGTAAGGAAAACTGTCAACCTTACACAATTTTTTCTACAAATAGGTCAAAAGTGCGTGTACTCACATACCAAGTCCCAGATCTGGGAATTGATTTCTCTTTACGAAAAAAATTCCGAAATTCGTCAAAAATTTCAAAAACCGCACTTTTTAGGCTTTGATATCTCTGGTGGGGCACGAGATAAAAATCTTAAATTCTGGCCTTTGATAGTATTATATGTAGTAGTGTTATATACAAAAAATTTCAAGAAGGAGATTTGAATATAAGGTGAGATATGACATGGACAATATCTGAAAACAATACTGCCAAACTATTGTAACCTACTATGTAAATGTTCAACAAGACTGTCAACGTTACACAATTCTTTCTACAAGTAGGTCAAAAGTGCGTGTACTCATACACCAAGTCCCAGATCTGGGATCCGATTTCTGGGTACACGACATTTCGGTCCCGCCGTTTCGGTCCCGAGACATTTCGGTCCCTGGCCATTTCGTTCCCGAGACAATTCGGTCCCGAGACAATTCGGTACGTGGCCACTTCGGTTTCCAGCAACTTTGGTCCCTTGCCTTTCGGTCCTTAGTTATTTCGGTCCCTTTTTATTTCTTTCCTCGATACCTTATAAGTCGGATTCTAATTGTTGTGGGCCTGCCAAATGGTATAAGTTCAACATTATTCGGGCCTTTTTAAAAAAATTTTAATTCTCCCCCTCCCTCCCCCCAAGTTTTATAAAAAGTTGACTGCAAGAGTCTGATAAATTTAAACTTTTATAACTCGTGATAATGAAATCACAGCAAGCTGAAAATTTTGCTTGATTAAACAATGTGATATAAGTTTAGGGGATATTGTCTTTTGATTTTAGTAGTATAATTATTAATCAGAATACATATTTTAAATTTTATTATTAATTATTAATATCAGTATTTTATATAAACTTCTATAAACTACTATAAACTAAAAAGTATTTTATATAAACTGCCATAAATATTTTTTTGGCTGTTTAGGTAAATTTTTTTAAACCTTTAAATTAGTATTAATTAAATAATAAAAAAGTGTGATTGTTTCTTTAGTTCAATAATAAATCTCTTTAACAATTCAATTAGACAGTTATAAGTTATAATATCATATTTCCTCAAATCACCCATCTACATCCTCTCCTTTGATAATTCAGAAATGAGATATATTTATTGAAGAACAAATTTTTTGTTTTTCTTATTATTTTTATAATCGAAAATTGCATCTTTAAGTTTTTTTTTTTTTTTTTTTTTTAATAAGTTACTTTCCATTATTAACATTGCGAAAGCAATAATGATTTCGTAACTGGGCATGCTATGAAAAAAAAAAAAAAAAAAAAAAAAAATTAGAAATTAGAAATTTGCCTCGCCCCCCCCCCTTTTTTTAAAAAATAATAATAATAATAGTATTTAATGATAGCATTTTTTAGCAGTCTACTGAAGCAATGATGATAATTTTTGTGAGTTAATTTTATTGAAACAGGGCCTATTTCATTCTAATAAGATGATTATTTTTTATTTTTATTTACATAAAATTAATATAATATTATTTAAAAAATATAATAATATAAATATTATATATAAAATATAATATATAATTTAATAAAATATATCAAAATGTAATGTAATAATATTTAAAAAAATTTACTTTCAATTTTTAAGTTACAAAAAAAGCTTTTATTTATTTATTTATTTGTATTACCTTTTCGCTCCTACTTTCCCAGAAATAATAATAATAATAATTCTTATTTTAGTTTTATTTTTAACTATACTAATTGTTTTAAATTTCTGTAATTTTAAATATACAATAAATAAACAAGTAAAAAAACAAATTTCAGTTTAGGACTACTAGGAATTATAATGATGTATTGAATATAAAATGGATTATGTACCAAGTTTATTTTAAAGTAAAATTCATTATGTAAATTAATAATGTCATTAATTAATAAATATATTTAATAAAATATTAATTTGATTTTTATATTAAAATTACTAACTGTTTTGGGAATTAGGATAACCAATTATGATTAGGATCATCATACAAAATTTGTGTGAATTATAATATTTTGGATAATAGTTATAGTGTGCGGTTTTCTGGAACTTATAATCGCAGATACTAACATTTTATGACCTTCATTTTAAAAACTCTGCAATGTTCCCTATAAAATTATGCCTTATTTCGCAAACATTCAGTTTGTAGGAGGAGGGATCAAATGTCTTGGGACCGAAATGTCTTGGGACCGAAATGGCTAGGGACCGAAATGTCTCGGGACCGAAACGGCGGGACCGAAATGTCTCGGGACCGAAACGGCGGGACCGAAATGGCAGGACCAAAATGGCGGGTCCAAAACGTCCGGCTTCCCTGATTTCTTTTTGCGAAAAAAATTCCGAAATTCGTCGAAAATTTAAAAAAATTGCACTTTTTAGGCTTTGATATCTCTGGTGAAGCACGAGATAAAAATCTGAAATTCTGGCTTTTCATAGTACTGTTTAGTAGTGTTATGTACAAAAAAGTTCAAGAAGGAGATTTGACTATAAGCTGAGATACGGTGATTAAAAAAATGTTAAGAAATGCTATTACGAGTACATTAGAAGAAATGAGATTAGTCTCTTTTATAACAATATTTACACAGAAAATATCGTTTGTTGAAAACAGTTAAATAATAAACATTTAATTTACAAAGATACTATATATGCTTAACAAAGAGCTTAACACTATTTACAAGAGTTGTTGTGATGTGATGTTGTACTGTTGTCAGTCCATTAGGCTGTTCTTTCTCAAAATTTTATTTGAAGCCACCCAAGTCTTGTCATCCCTCGTTAACTTGAATGAAATTTTCTAGGTTTAATAATTGAAACCATGTCAACTCGATCAGTTGCAACCAGGGCTGCGGAGTCGGAGTCGGAGTCGTGCAGTCGGAGTCGGGCCCATATTTGGTTAAAAGGAGTCGGAGTCGTAAAAAACAACCCGACTCCGACTCCGACTCCGGCTTTTTTCTTAGACAGTTTGAAGTGAAATTAAACCAATAAAATGTAATTTTAAATCCATAGAAGGAATTCTTATTGTTATTTTTGGATTATATCGGACTACCCAAATTAAAGAATCCCAATAAACTGCCCAGAGTATACAAGAGAGGAAAAGTGTTTTTAATTAAAAGTTCTAGTAGATCACAGATTATTTGCGAACTAGTTAAATTTTTATCTTCAATTTTATTTTCTTCTATTTTTACAAGAATAAAGTATTGGAATTTTGAAAATTTTCGATATCTGGCCAGCGCCGAAACTAGCCTGCTTTGCGCCCGGGGCAAACATGGATTTTGGCGCCCCCCCCCCCCCCCCCCGGCAATTTTATGAAGCAATTTAACTTATGCAGTAATTCTTTTTTTACAGTGTTGTATAATTGAAAAAAAAAAAACCTTTTAAAAGTAATAAAATTTAAGCAAGAAATTTTAAAAGTATGCTCTTATAGGTTTATTATTAGTTCACGGGTGTTTTCAGAAGAAACTGGAACATTAATGCTAAACCTGTGTCTGCGTTCTTATAGAATTGCTTGGTTGCATTTTAATGTATATATATTTGCTGAGGAGAGGGGGATTAGGATATTTGAAGTTAATCTCTAACCGGTATTGTGTTTGCTTTTTCTATTGTGGTTCCAGACATTTTTTTTTAATTCTAAAATTATTTTCACTTTCGATTCCACAAATAAAAATAACCTCATTAAAAAAAAAAAAAAAAAAAAAAAAAAAAAAAAAAAAAAAAAATCTGCAGCCAAAATTGAAAACACATAAACTAACACGTTAAAAATCAATCTCAGTTATCCTAAAGAAAAAAAAATTAAGTGTCCGCAAGAGATTTGAAAAAAAACGCTCACATAGATCTAACATTAGTTTGTGAGTATCTCCGCTTGATTAGCGTAGGTTCTAAATAACTCAAAAACTTCGGATTTTCTCCAGGAATAAATTTTAAATTCTGAAACCGTGAAATATCTCCATGTGCTGTCTATAGCTGTAGCCCGTTTCATCAAACTATCGATTATACTATTCTTCCTATTAACTGATGTGTTTTAAAGCTTTCTTAAACCTAACGCTAACTGTCAAACTTGTAACAGTGACTTACATTACTACTACATAAAATGCTTGAATCATTACTGAGACAACGACCACAATTAGAAATATTCTAGATCAGATTTTTATTATAGAAATTAAGATTTTTTTTAATAAATGTATTTGCTTAGGGCTCTCACTATTCCGCTTTTTCGAAAACTAGTAAAGTTTAATAAAAAATTCATGATAAGAAAAATGCCTTTCCTAGTAAGTTTCTACGAAAGTTATGAAAAAGATTTTTCTTTGAAGGAAAAAAAACTGGTGTTTAAAGTACGGGCCTAGAGAGAGAGAGAAAGCATGTATTTGCTAATGAAACATTTCAAAAACAAATTTGAAATTTAATGTAGATTATAAGATTAAGATCCTTATAAGATATTGAATAACGAAATTTCTGCTGTAATTGAAGAATTGACTAAAAAAAGAAAAAAAAATGAATGTCACAAACATAATTTTAAAAACAAATGCAATTTTCTGAGCATGAATTTATATTCAAATTAAATTTATACATTTTTTGTATTTATTTTACATAAAATAGATAATAACATTTAAAATACATATACCTTTGAAATATGATGTTAAAACTTTACTTTTCGAGCTTTTTTTGCTGCAAATACATTATTTCATTATAATCAATGGTTGACGCTCGCTCATGTTCGATTGCTATTATGCTTAAATTAGAAAGCCTCTGTTGCCCCATCGTACTTCTTAAATAAGTTTTAATTTGTTTTAATTTGCTAAAACTTCTTTCGCCGGAGGCAACGGAGACAGGAAGTGTTAGAAATATTTTCAATAAGATAGTTAGATTCGGATATATTTCTTCAAGTTTGTTTTGGTAAATTAATTTTAAAATTTCTCCTGTCTTGGCAGTTTTAAAATTTTTATCTACTGCCATTGCTTGGAACTTGAAACTTTCTATCTCTTCTGCAAATTCTTCTACGTTCAAATCTTCTCTATAAATGATCGCCAGCTCTTTAGCTTTTTCCTTAATATCATTAATATTCGATTTCTCAATTTCTTCGCCATTGATAAAGCTAAATTTAGTATTAATATTTTCGAGAGCTTGGAATCGCGTATTTAATTCTTTTACGATTCTATCGACAATTTCCAATAATGATTTTCTAAATAAATCTTCTCTGGAAAATTTTGTAATTTCATCTTCACAATCTTCATCAAACATTTTCTTTTTTTTCCTTTTTCTAACATCTTTAAAATTTGCAGGTAAATTATCTTCAGCCATTGTTTGGGCCTGGGAAATTGCTTCCAAAACTATATTTTCCCTCGTGGATTTGAAGAAATTCAACAATCCATAAATGTGTTTTACAGATATATCAACTGTTAGATCCTGTTTTTGAAGAATTTTGTTTATGTTATCTATTTTCTTCAGAACTCTATTCCAAAAACATAGAAAAGCGATGAATTCATAATTATTGATATGTTTCTTCACACTCATTGCTTCAATTTTTACCTCTGGAATCGACAAAGAATTGTTAGCAAATTCATCCAATGCCATGTTAATTTTGTCAAAATGTTTGAAGACAACTTCAACAGCTTTAGCTTTCGCTGACCATCTCGTTTTGCTTTGAGATTTTAAAGTAATCGGTAAAAATTGTTTTAAAATGTCCCATCTTGCAGAGGAAGCGCTGAAAAATGAGTATACAGAATGTATAGCTCCAAAAAAATTTTGTGCTTCGATAGATACCTCTGCTGCATGAGTCCCAACTAAATTTAGTGAATGTGCAGCACATGGTACAAAATATGCCAATTCATTTTTGTTCAAAATTCGAGATTGGACTCCTTTATAAATCCCTGCCATATTCGCTCCATTGTCGTAAGACTGTCCTCTGCAATTATTAATGTTTAAACCATCAGATTCTAATTTTTGAAGTATTTCATCCATTAGGCCAAGTCCTGTTTTATCTTTAACGATGAAAAAGTCTATAAAACACTCATTAATTTTGGGACCTTTTTCGTCTACTGTGACATATCTAATTATTTGTGTCATCTGCTCATTTCGACTTATGTCAGGTGTGCAATCGAATATAAGTGAGAAGTACTTTGCTTCAATTACTTCTTTTAGAATTTCTCCTCTCATTTTTCCAGCAATTACTTCAAGAATTTCATCCTGAATTTTTGGGGAAAAATATGATATCTGTCCCTTTTTATGGCGTTCAATATGTTCACGCAGAGAACTTTTGTAATGGGAAATCAATTCGATGGTATTCAGAAATTTACCACTTCTGGGATCCCCAATATGCTTTTCTTTTCCCTCTGATCCTCGTAAGGGACTTGCTTCCTTCGCTAAATACAATATTGCATCAATGATGCATCTTAATACATCTCTCCAGTTGTTTTCCTCTTTAATTATTTGTTCTTGCATTTCTTTATCGATTCCACCGATTCCTAGACTGGTTTCGAGAGTCTTCCAGCTGCAAAAACAAAGTTTATGATTTTGAGAATTTTCATGACTTGGAATTTTTTCATTTAACTTTTTCCAGTTTCGAAAGCCATCTTCTTTGACTAAAGATGACAGATTAGCTTCACAGTTACTTACCGTCTGTAAAAAAAGCCTACAAGGTAAGCAAAATAATGCATTTTTCGATGAGCTATAAACTAACCATGACCTTTTTATTTTATTCCCATTGGGTAATTTTTTGAAGAACCATTCTTTCGTCAAACTTCGAGAATCTCTCATGCTTTGACTTAAATCAGGTTCTTCTTCTCTTCCTGTTCTCATCCTGATTATGAAACATCTTTGTGAATCGGATATTTGTGTTGGCCAGGTACCGGGGTCTAAAAAATCAAAATCATTATTTTCTTGTGACGCAGAAAATGTTACATTTCTCGAATCTTCTGTTTTTTCATTGTAATTTACCTCCTCAACTTCTGTCAAAATGAGTTTATTCTCGGATTCATCAGCACATCCTAAAATGCTGGCATTTGTTTCATTTTCACCTTCCTGTGATGCATTCGAAACATTTTCTAAAATTCTGGTGCATGTTTCTTTTTTGCCTTCCTCTGATGCATTACAAACATTTTCCATATTTCTGTTGTTTATTTCATTTTCAACTTCATCTGATGCATTCGAAATATTTTCTAAAATTCTGGTACATATTTCTTTTCTGCCTTTCTCTGATGCAGTACAAACATTTTCCAAAATTCTGTTGTTTATTTGATTTTCACTTCTCTTCGATCCGTTCAAATCATTTTCAAAAATATTTACATTTATTTCATTTTCATCTGTCTCCAATCCATCTAAAATGTTTTCCTCCTGAATTTGGAGATTCTCTTGAATGCGAGATAAGTTAATTGATTCTGTTTCAAAATTCGATGCTTGAGTAGTGTCAGTAATTCCATCTAAAAAGGCAGGAAGGAGAGGGAAGTGTTAAAAAAAAGAAGGGATAAAAATAAGTCATACTTACATATATACAGGGCCTGATTAATGCATGGGCCTCCAGGGCCTTGGCCCAGGGCCCAACAATTTCAGGATTGTTGCCCCACAAATTATGTGGCTGATTTTTTTCCCTTAATCAAATACTTTTCGAATAACATTGCATTATAAAATATGAAACATAAAATTTAAATATTCTGAATGATTCAATAAAAATTTTAGAACTTTAAACCTAGGCACTTTTCACCCAAACTACTTTGTCAACTCGTCAAATAAACCTTCTTTTTTGTGAAAGTTTCGCCCAAAATGGGTAGGTAGGGGGGGGGGGCAACTTTTAACAGGCCCTGGACCCAACTTCAGCTTGATCGGGCTCTGCATATATATATATATATATATATATATATATATATATATATATATATATATATATATATATATATATATATATTCTAAGAAGTATCTACATTCAAATAGAAATTATAAATGATTAATACAGCATAATCTCCCCAATAAAACTTGTTTTGTTGAAATATTAAAATTTTTAAGTTCTGAAGCCGAAAAAGAAAAAAAAATTAAAAATAAGTGTGCAACACATTTTGAGAAAAGATTGCGTCCGATTCCTTCCGTCGGTATAAATAGGGAGCAAAAAATCAACATTTCTCGACGTCTTACAAATAATCTACGATCCCATCATAATATCTCTATAACACTTATATTAGGTAAGTAATAAGTAATATTTCCTCTCTGGAGACTTTTAGCAAAAATCACTAAGAAGTTCAGACAGACAGCGTCTCAATTTCAAGTAATGGATAATTTAACATTTTTACAAATGTTAATTATTTTTATAAATTAATTTATCTTAATTGATAATATTTAATTAAGCATTTTCAAACTTTCAAGCTGTATACTGTTACACTGTTTAAAAGGAAAGAAAAAGCGATTTTACGGAGCTTGTACTGGCAATTGAGACGCCATAGTACAATTCACTGTTTAATGGAAAAATTCCTATGAATTCCAGAAAATTTTCTAAAAAAAACGGAAAATTTTTCGTTGAAAAACAGTGAATTGTACTGGCGTTCTGATTGATACTATATCCGTAGAATAGCCCCCTTTTTTTTTTTCTCTCTGTGTAATTTAAGTTAATTCTTTAGTATGTAATAGCAGTAAACAGTACATATTTGACTGTTCTAATTTATCATATTTACAAATGAATTTCGGTTTTGTTTTAAATTTGTTTTCAAATTTTACTCTTTAATTTTTTATACAAATACAAATTTATTTTCATATCAACATGCTTTAATAATATTATGTAAATTTTCAGACAGTCTAAGTCACGCTCTGAAAAGAAAAGGGAAACAATTTTGTCCACTTTCATAGAAAAAGTAGAGTACTTTTTAAAAATGATCTTCACTTATCATCTCACTGTGATCAAAGGTATACCGCATTTCATAGGTGCAGAAATCAGTTCCTCGGTTATTTGTAACATGAATGACTGAAATTTTCACGCATAGGATTTAAAATAATTTTACAAATGTGTAAAATAAATTTGTGATTATGATCAAAGCTGAAGCTCACCTGAGAAATCTTTCGACTGATAACAAATTATCACAAGATAAATATACATGGACGCGTAGAATGAAATATAAAAAAATATTATTAAAATTAGGTATAAAATTCAAAAGAAATAAGAAAAAGAAATAACCAAAGTTTTTAATCTTTAATTTCGTTAATACCTGTAATTATAACTATATATGTATTTATATATCTACCAATCATGAATCTAGGGAAAAAAATGACAGGAAAAAAAGTTATCGGAAAAAAAGTGACATAACTACAAAAGTGGAAAAAAAGGGACGCGGAAAAAAGTGACGAGGAAAAAAAGTGACAAGGAAAAAAAGTTACCGGATAAAAGGTGAGAAGGAATTGATTTTGAGGATTCATTGATTGAGTCATTGAGTATGATTGGGGTGATGGGGGGGAGGCTCTTAATTTAGGTAAATGGGTTTTTTATGCTGAATGAACTGTTTTGGTTCAATATTTGGATATATGTTCAGACTGAAAAGACGCTTGCCTGATTAGTTTTGGTAATGCATGAATACCCCCCCCCCCTAATCTGCCCTAAATTAGATAAATCGGTTTTTATGCAGAATTTTCCGATGTATTTCTAATTTTAAATATAGGTTCTTTCTGATAAGGTAAATCCCTGAATAGTTTTAAGTGTTTAATGGATAATAATAACATTATATATTACAATATATACAATATATATTTTTATATATAATAATTAAAATATTAAGTTAATAATTATAAATAAATATTATGATAAGTAAATTATGAAACCAATAGTTATTATTAAATAATAAATAATTTATAATAAGTTAAAAATGAATTAATAATACATAAATGTAAATAAAATATGTAATTAAATATAAATAAAATTATAAATAAATGTATAAACAAATATAATTAAATATGAAAAATTATGCTGATTATCAAAAATTCATTTAAAAAGTGATAATATTTTATCCGCCATTACTTACACTATTGTCATGTACCTCCATCAAACTCGCTACGTATCATTATAATAGTGCTAGTACATGACAATAGTGTCAGTAATAGCGGATAATAAAATATTAACTTTTTAAACAAATTCTTGTTAATGAGTCTAATTTTTAATACTTAATTTAGTTTATTTATACAATTATTTTTATTAATTTTCTATCACTTATATTACCATTTTAAAAATCAATACTTGTTAATGAAACTAATTTTGAATATTTAATTTTATTTATTTGTATATTTATAATAATTGATTCATTATGAATTAATAAAATATTATCAATTTTTAAACAATTCTTGCTGAGGAAATTAATTATTAATATTTTTTATATTTATTTATACATTCATTTTAATTGATTTACTAGAGTTAATAGAATTATTATCATTTTTTAAATAGATATTGCTAATCAGTATAACTTTTAATATTTAATTATATTTATACATTTATTTTTAATTTTTTTATATTTAATTTGCATTATTTAATAATAATAATTATTATTATTATTATTTATTATATTGTATATATTATATAAATGTAAAATTATAAAAAGAAACATTGATAGGTAATGTAATAATTATTATTATTATATAATATTTATTTTACATAATTGAAATTATTAAAAATCCTATTATAAAAAATAATTTTAAAAAATGTGTACATAAAATATAGATTCGGAGTTTGTAGACGGGCCGCCCCCCCCCCCCCCACCACACACACACAAATTGTAGAGGAACAAAAAATAAATATTCATAAAATCTATTTATATAATTTAAGAGGAGTTATCCCTCTCCTTTATATTTAGCCATTAAACTTCATAAACGATTCACAGATTATATCAGAAAGAACCTACATCCAAAATACAAAATTTAAAGCAAAATCAATAATTTTGCATAAAAAACCCATTTATCAAATTTAAGGGGAAGATAATCGACCCTCTCCCCTTTTAATTTGCAAAAAAAACTCTATAAATAATTAGCGATACGCCTAATCACAATGAACCTATATCCAAAATTTGCAGCAAATCGTGCAATTCTGTGTAAAAAGCCATTTATTTAATATAAGAGGGGTTATCCCTCGTCCCTCTTTATACTCAGCCATTAAACCCTTAAAACTATTCAGGGAATCACCTTATAAGAAAGAACCTATGTTTTAAATTTTAATACCATTGGAAAATTCTGCATAAAAACTAATTTTTTTAATTTGAGCGGGGGGATAATCGCCCGTCTACTCCATTTATACATAGCAAAAAAAGAAAAAAATCTTAACTAATCACAGATAAGCCTTATAGTAATGAACGTATATCAAAAATTCGAAGCAAATCGGACAATTCTGCGTAAAAAGCTATTTATTTAATTTTAGAGAGATTATCCCCGTCCCCTCTCTATATTTACCGATTGAACCCTTAAAATTATTCAGCGATTTACTTTATCAGAAAGAACCTATATCCAAATTTTGAAATACATTTTGTAATTTTGCATAAAATACAATTTATCTAATTTAGGGGGGGGGGGGATAATCATCACCCTTTTTTATCTATTTTATTATTTATAATATTTAACCCATTTATCTAATTTAGAGAGGATTGGGGGGAGGGGTGATCGTTCATTCCCATAACTATTCAGGCAAACATCTTTTTATTATGAACGTGCATTCAAAAGGCGAATTCCCGCGACAGCCAAAATAGATACATCATGAGTGTGAGAATGTTGTGTCAGAGTGTGAGAATTTAGAAGTAATTAGGAATGAGTAATGATAACAGTACGTACGGTAACGTAAAAGCGGAAGTGTGAAATGCGAAAAAACAGACCATTATATACTCCATTTTTTGACTGTGTTTAAAGATTTTTAACTTTCGAACACTTGTCATTTCCGGTTCACTGATAGAAAGTTTCTATACGATGGAAAATAGCTTGATATACGACCCCTGACCTTGATATTCGATAGTGCATGCCACGTGAAAATTTCTTATCTTGCTTCTAAAGGTGTTTAGAACACAGATCTAAGGATAAATATATGTATGTTTTTAGTATATCACTGTGTTATATTCGTTGCATACATCTGTAGGATAATGAAATGGAGTGTATAATATTATCTTTATATAAAATAATGCTTAGAAACAAAATATTAATTATTTTAAAGTAGATGAAAGAGATTTTTTAAACAGTCTTATTTTTCTTATCATTGGAGAGCTAAGCAATAGAACTGCAACAATATTAAAATTTAAGTCTTGAAGTCTCAAAAATACTTTTAGAATATTTTAAATACTATGGAGAGACAAGTAAAGAAAAAGTAACTCATACTCACCGACAAATATGAACAAATATCATTATTTTTTGTTTAATTATCTCGATTTAACGGTTTTTAATTTACTTTCCGAAAAAAGTATAATGCGAAGCAGGGTAACATGAGTTAGTTTTACATTTACAAAAAGTTTTATCAAAAAGCTGATATATTTTCATATTATTAATCTGTTTGAAATAATATCTTCCGAATTTGTTTAAAATGCAAGTAATGGATTGAACATGTGTACAAGACACATATTAAAGTTTTTGAACAGTAGTTTTTAATCAAAAGTAGGTCAGCCACCTATAGAACATGACGACAATCGTATGGTCGAATTCGATTAAGGCAGCACTCGAAAAGTATTTTTCTTTGCTCGACTATGTCTAGTTGTAAAAGACATTTTCTCATTAACTTTTAAATATAACCGTGTTAACTGGAGACACAACCATATTCAAGATATTTTTGTAATCGAATAGTTGTTTCCGATAAGTGATTAACAACTGGAATTATAAGAATTATTCTCTCAGGAAAATGATTTTTCCTCCTTTCTTGCGCTTTCGTCTCTGGAAATTAGGTTCAAAATGCCAAATTTGACTGGGTGTTTGTTTCCAAAAAAAGAAAAAAAACAGTTCGATTGCATGATTTCTGAATAAGGTCATCTGCTAATTTGATACGTTTATGAACAATAATGAATTTAAAAATGGTCATAAACTAGCCAATTTGCATTTGAGAAAATCCTTAAATAAGAAATAAACAAACATTAGTTTGACAATAATGTCAAGCTCTCCAAACTTTTATTCAAATTCATCTCTATAAATGGTGCCTACATGTCTCAATTTTCTATAATTGCACCAAAATCACTTAACTTGCAAGGTGTGTTTTTCATTTTATTTATATTGCAAATTCCAAATATTATTAGTTTATAATAAGAAATCGAATAAAATACATATTTCTGGAGAACAAAATTAAGGATGTATAATAATTGCTTGTTTGTATAATTTATAGATCTGTCTACTGATCTCAAAATCCCATTTTTCTAAAATCAGTTTATTCATTGCCTGGTTTTCTCAGCTTTACAATCAATTGGAATATTAATAAATTTTTGAAGTGAAATTTTTATATTAAAAAGAAAGAAAGGTAAAAAAAAAATCACTTATGTTTTTAGGAATTGCATATGGAAATACAATAACTTTCTGTAATGCGAACTCTGCGTCAGAAACAAATTCATCCTCAAAAAGATTTTCATGCTCTGTGAATTTATAAGAGTAAAAATTGTCTAAAGTAAAATATTGTCTACTGTAAGAAAAAAAAAAATTAAAAATCAGATTTCGATTGATTCTGCCTTAGGCAAAGTTTATTCTATTTAAAATCGAAAGTTAAAGTTTAGATAAATAAAAAAGCCAACTTAAGAAGTAAATATGTCAGAAATTATGAATAAATTCCACATGAATTATCAAGACCCTCACTCATGCCTCCCCCCCCCCCCCGACAAAAAAAAAAAAAAAAATTAAAACTTTAATAAAAGCTACCTGGCAAAACTGACTAGGACCTGGCAAAATTTCCAAATATAATTTCATTTGACAATTTAAATCCCCCCCCCCCCAACCAATTTAAAGTCTCAGCGATGATCCTGCATATTCCTATGAAACAAAATCCTCTAATAATAATAAAATAACTTTAATAGTATCATATTTCTCTCATATTTCATTTAAAATACTATTTTGTCTATTTAAGTCAATTATAGATCAAGTGGGATTCACTTTATTTAAATTTTTTAATTCTAAAGATTTACATTTTACTGTACAAATGTACATTTTGCTTTCTTATTTTGATAAATATATTTTCGTTTACCTCTGTTACATAAATATTTCAAACACAATTCCGCAATTAGTTTCTGGTCTACTCCTGAATTGTTCAAATCTTTTCATAAGATGAATAAAGAGTTCAACAGCATATTAACGTTGTTGTAAAGGTTGCGTATGTTGTTTATAATTCATTGCTACATGAATATAAGTTTTAAGCTATTTTCAAACTTCAAAAATTATCTAAATCATCAAATTTTCTATAAAGTGCTGTATAATTAAAGAAAAATAGGAAAAATAATATTAAAATTTTAATTTTTTTTAATTAATTATTTTTAAAAATTAATAAATTTTAATTTTAATTTTAAATTTTATTAATTTAAAATAAATTGTATTAACTTTGAATAAATTTTATTATTTATTAATTTAAAAAAATTATAAATTAATAATTTTTAATTAAAAAAAATATTTTTTTTTCTGGTTTATTTGCAAGTGCAATAGATATTTAAGAAAATAGTGTCCAAATGGGCGTTTTAACCGAATTTCTGTAAGAAAAGAGAATACTCACTCAAACAGGGTTGGAAAACGTATTTGTCACGTGATCAAAATAGCTTGTAACTTAACAAGTCATTTATTCATTAAAAAATGGAGATACAGATCGATTACGATTCGTTTCCATAGTCAGGCCTTCAGGTTTTATGTATATTTCCGCGAAAAAAATAATTTGTAAATGAGGATACAGGTCGATTCCGATTCGTTTCTATAATCAGACCTTCCAGTTTTATGTATATTTCCGCTAAAAAAATAATTTGCAAATATGTTTAACCGTTTTGCGAATCCTTGTTGAATAAAGCAGTTGAAAACAAATAGCCTTTAAATCCTGTTCAGAAACTCTTCCAATAAAAAGTTATGCATCGTCTATTTTTCTTAGGTGCATATAGAAAAGTTCTTGCACTGCTAAATTTTGAAATTTTTGCTGCATTATCAAACCACAGCTTTTATACAAAACAATGACTTCTTTTTTATGGAGCATTAACATAGGTCAAATATTCTATAAAAACGGTGGAGCAACGGTGCAGCAAAAGTTACAATTTTTTAACAATGTGTTTGCATCATATATAGTATTTATGTTTTGAATTATTTTACTAATTATCTACACGTGGGATATGGGCCCTAAAGGGGTGGGATGCCCTCCGTGGGGGCCTTTCGAAGGGAACCTAACCCGTATTTACGCAAGGAAATCCAAGGTTCGAAGAAAAAACACGGAAAACTCCGAATGGTTAGGCCGACGGCCGCGATTGGATTCGAACCCAGCACCTGCCATCTACCAGTTGAAAGGTCAGAACCTCTCGGCCAATAGTATTTATGACAGTATTCAGTATAGTTTTAAATCACGAATGCATCAGTACTAAGTAGCGATTTCAAGTAACATTTATGTTTGTTTTCTATTCTAAACTAGGATGTAAAATATCATGATATTTTAAAAAATTAGATTTTTTCTTTATTTAGCTCCGATTTTTTTTTATCTATTTAAATAGGATTTTTATAATTTTTTCCCTCAGCGTTCAATTACTGAATAGTCACCAATAGTTTTGAGTTTCCAAAACAATTAAACCTCAAATTGCAAACACAATCTGGGCTTTTCGGTAAAATCATGATTTAATCGTTGATTTCATAATCAAAACTGTCTATTTTCCGACATATTCTTAAATCCATTTCTGTTTGTCAACGAATGAGAATGGTAAGTACTTTTACTCATCAGAAGCTATTAAATCGAATGTTTTTAATTTTTCGATAAAGGCTTGAGATTTTTCAGGAAAAGCGAACAAAGCTTATGTTTTGAATGGAATTTCGGAGCGCGACAACCTGGTTAACGTCGCAGTTAGATAAAAGCCGAATATCACTCTAGATACAATTCATTTATCCAAAGAGGAGAAATCCTATTTCATTATAGATACTTCATTTGCCATGTCTTTCACTGTTATGCTCTTTGTGTCTAAAAATACGCCAAAATTTGTAGAGAGAAATTTTTATTTTTCAATTATTTTTATTTTTTTTATATTTCTTTTATTTTTTTTATTTTTTTCTTTTTATTTTCTTTTTATTTTTTTTAGTACAGAAAACATTTAGACTTTACCAAAATTCGAAACTTTATTAAAAATGATGTGAAATCTGAGGACATAAAAGATGTAAAAAATATTTTCTTCAATAAATTTTTCTTTTCGAATTCATATCATATCCGTTATTTTAAGCTACTGAAAGTTTATTAAAAATATGCATATTTCTAAAAATGGTGATATAAAATTGATAAATGGGACAGATTTTTAATGCTTTCACTATTTGTTAAGGTTCTTCGTTCGTTTATCTTTATCGGGTTGATTGTCCATTTTTCCACATTTTGGAATCATTTTCTTCTTAAAAAGTGACATAAATAATCGAGCATATTCCAATGCAATTTTTATTTTAAAAAATTCAAATTAAATCCATAATAAAGTTTAATATGATCTTTTAATTAATTGTCTCTCTTTCTCTTTCTCCGTTTTTAGATAGATTCCGTATAAAATATTTTCTATTGCGATCGTTCCTATGTTGGAATTTCAGAAAATTTTTTGCAGATCTACACCGATCATGACCCCTAGACCCCAAAACTACCATTAGTAAAAACGTTTATCTGTCTATCTATCTATCTATCTATTTATAAATACATATAACTTTTTCCCAAACTGATACATAAAATCAAGGGGCATAAAATCACGGTCACGTTAAGGGAGTAGAAATAGGGAAGGGTGTTGTGAAAATAATAATAATAATAATTTCTTAGTTAAAATAGGTATCGAATCAATTTAAAGTTTATATTACTTCTAAAAAATGGGCCAAATGTTTATGCATGACAGAATTTTGATAAAATTAAAGATGGGCTCAAGGGGCGGAAAAAAAAAAAAGAATTTTTGGGAATTAAAAGCTTATAAACTTGTCAATTCTCAAGATATCAAATTAAACTAATTTTGTTTATAAATAGTCTTAATATCATCTAAAACTTTTGTATTTACAAGTTTTTGATTGGAGTAACTCTTGTAACTCTTATTGAAAAAGGAAAAATTAAAAATGAAAACAAAAAAGGGGGAGGGTATTAAAGAGAAAAATCAATAACATCTCAATTCTTAAGATATGAAATCCGAGTAAGTTTATTATACATCTTCTTAATAGTATCTATAACTTTTATACTGACAAGTTTTTGGTAGGATCAATTCTTATAGCAAAAATAAATTAAACAATAATAGGAGTTGAAGATGAAAATCTTAAATTCAAACTTCTTATATTATGACTTATTTCAAAATTCATTTTTGATTTTAAACGCATCCAAATACAGATTCTCTTATTTGGGAACTACATAATGTGACCTATTGGCCAGATTTTTGATAAAGAGGAATATATTTCGAAAAATGCTGTCAAAATGTCATTTTGAACAGAATTTCTCAAAGTGATCATGATTGAAAAATTGAAGTATTCAAATAATAAATTGCTTTTTTTTTTTTTTTTTTTTTTTTTCAGGCGCATTTTTTAATCCATTTTTGCCCTCAAAGGCATCCAATTGACAGGTTCTCTTTTTTAGGAATTGTACAATGTGCCGTATTGGTCAGTTTTTTGATAAAGGCAGAATGTATTTTTAAAAAAATGCCGCCAAAGTGGCTATTTTGAAGATAATTTCCCGAAGCGAACATGATAGAAAAATTGAGAATGTATTCACATAGCAAAATGCTTATCTTCTGACTCATTTTTAAATTCAATTTTGCTTTCAAACGTATTCAGTTGACAGTTTCTCTTATTTAGAAACTATAAAATGCGCTGCATTGATCAATTTTTCTTGATGTCCTAATATAGTCAAACCTTGTTAAAATAAACACGCTCAACATGAATTACTTTTAATGTGAATTGTTTTCACAATCCCCTTTAAAGACGAATAAAAAGATTTGATACGGATAACATGAATTACTGTTAACATGAACACAATTTTACCTAGCCTTCCCCCTTGAAGTTCGACTGTATATTTCAAAAAATCCTGTCAAAGTGGGTATTTTGAGCCGAATTCAGCCTAAGATGATTCTCATAAAATCAGCTCTTACACAAAAATGAAATTAAAATTTCTTCAAAAGTGGCCAAATAAAATTGTTAAACTGAGTTTTTCTCCAATTATATTTCATTTTTGTTTTTTTTTAAATGAGCACTTAACGAAATCTACCTCCGCTTGTAGGCCAAACCGACAAGGATTTTTTTTATCTATGTATTTTTATTTTATTGATGCCATTTTTTATTACAATGAAATAGAAATTATGTTTTTATTAATAGTGTAGATTTTAATACATGCTGGTGAAGTATAAAAATACGTACATAAAATACATGTGAAAAGTTTGTTCAGATGAAAGTATAACTATATGCTTAGTTTAAAATGTATTTTTACTTTGAAACATGTAAAAAAAAAAAAAAAAAAAAAAAACTTTTTGGACATGCATTTATTAAGACTTAAGAGCATGCAAGATTTTTAAGAAACTCTAGGAATAATATATTTTAAAGACTTTTTAAAGTTTGAATGAAACGTTTTGTCTATTTTCACCCTTTAGTTTTTAGCTCACAAACTATCTAAGCCTGAGAGCTTATGTGCCAGCCCGTTCTATATGTATGCATGTACGTGCGAGCGTAAGTTCTTACGTAACGCGATAACTCATAATAAAAATATCCGATTTACATGAAATTTTGGATTTAGGCTTATTATGATAAGGCGCTTCCCTGATTAATTTTTGGAGTTCATTCGATATGTATAAGAGAGAGAACGGGGGGCTCATGCCCCTCCCCCTAATTGATATAAATGGGTTTTCAAGCAGAATTAACAGTTTTCATTCAAAATTTAGATATAGGATCGTTCTGGGTATATAGGATCGGTTATAGGATCTAGTATAGGTTATAGGATCGAATTCGCGACTGTTATTAGGTGTTCATTGAATAAGTATAAACAGGGGGAACCGGGAGCTTATGCCCCTCCCCTTAATTTACATGTTTTTCAAGCAGAATTGTCAGATTTCATTCAAATCTCTGAATAGTTTTGGAAGTTTAATGGTTAAGTATAAAAGAGGGGGATAACTGCTCTTAAATTATATAAATGCTAAATGGTTTTTTTTATTAAGAATTATCTGATTTGCTCTGAATTTTGGATATAGATTTTTTATATGATAAAGCATGTTCTTGATAGTTTAGGAGGTTCAATGATTAAGTATAAAAAGGGGAAAGGGGAGGGCTGTTTCCCATTCTTAACTTTTTTTTTCGAACGGAATTAACCCTTGAAAATATAAGGCTCTAATGAATAATTAGTATGCGAAGCCTGTGTGTCAATGCCATCAGTTTAACTGGGCAATATTTTTATCTGTTGTTAGTTATAAAAATCTGCTTCTTCTACATTAGATTTAGACGGTCGTGACAGAATGCATATTCCCCAGTAGCAGAAAGTTATGGTTGTGTCTGCGACAGTAAGGCAGCAGGATGAAAATTGACTGTGGGAGTAGTCTGTTACAATTATCTTATGTACATTATAAATATGGTTCTTACTGTTTAATAATACGAAAATACAACTATATTTCAATAATAATAAAACTTAAATAAATAAATAGCAAAATAAATATTTTTTGAAGAATTAGATAATAATGAATATGTAAAGTGGTGCTTTAAATTTGAAATTAAGATTAAACCAGTTTTAAAAAAAATTAAAATATAGCGTATCTATTGAAAACAGTGTATTAGTTTCTTAGGTTGATCAAGTACTCAAATCTACAGAAGAAATGAATACACTGATATAAAGAAAAAAAAAACATTTATATTGTCACATATGAAATGGTGATAATGAAGAAAACAGTTCCAATTCCATTGAACATTATACGCTATATTGCTTTCTTAGAACAATTTTTTTTACCTGTTAAATCATAATAAAATGTTAAAATAAAATATGTTATAATAAGATGTTTAAATGTGCTAAATTGTTTTATTAAAAAAAGGGGTCAAAATCACTTTAAATATCGAAATCTAAAAAATTATCCTAAAAAGTCTGCCCTGAAAATTTAAAGTCACAAATTCTCTACCATAAAGTATGTAACGTTATGCCTTTACAGCAGTGACACCTTTAACTATCAAATAAATATTACGATAAGAAATATGTTATAGTTTTATACCTTGTAATACAGAGTAAATATTATGAAAAGAAATGGAAAATTTTAAGTGATAATTTTTTAGATGGATATGTTTCTAAAATTCTGTTTTTAATTTACAGTACCAATTTATGGTGTTAAACGAAAAAAAAAATATTTTTGTTAAATAATGTGCATGATATATTATGTTTCTTATTAAATCAACAATACAAAATGTATTAAAATGATCTATAGAAATCACTCTGAAAACGCATACAGGGGTCGCATTCATTCAGAAGGATCTGGAGCAGTCAAAAACCGATTTTGAAGCAGGAAAATCCGTTTTTGGAACAGAAAAAAAAACAATTTTGGGACATGAAAATCCGTTTTTGGAGAAAGCAAAGAAAAAAAAATCCCTTTCGGCATGGCCTATAGGCGGAGGTAGATTTCGAAAAGTTTTCATCTCAAAAAAAAAAAAAAAAAAAAAATGCCTATCTCTACTTAAATGCCCATTTTGGCAATATATTTTGAATTATATTCTTACTTTATTTTAAAAAAATTACCAATATGATCATTATATAGTTCCTAAATAACAAAAAACTGTTAATTAAATTCGTTTGACAGCAAAATTGAATTTAAAAATGAGTCATAAAATAACCAATTTATTATTTTTAATGCATCCACAATTCTTTAATCAAGATCGCTTTGAGAAATTTTGTGCGAAGTTCCCAATTTGACAGATTTTTTTAAATATATATTTAGCCTTTATCAAAAATCTGACCAATACGGCACATTATACAGTTCCTAAATAACAAATAACTGTCAATTGAATGCGTTTGAGAGCAAAATTGAATTTAAAAATGAGTCATAAAATAAACAATTTGTTATTTGAATACAACCTAAATTCTTTTATCATGATAGCTTAGGGAAATTTTTTTGCGAAGTGCTTACTTTGACAGCTTTTAAAATATATATATTCACCCTTTATCAAAAAATCGACGAATACGCACATTATATAGTTCCTAAGCAACAAAAAACTGTCAATTGAATGCGTGTCAGAGCAAAATTGGATTTAAAAATGAGTCATAAAATAACCAATTTGTTATTTGAATACCCACAGTTCATTAATCATCTCGCTTTGGGAAATTTTGTGCGAAGTGCCCATTTTGGCAGCCTTTTTTGAAATATATTCTGCCTTTATCAAAAAACTGGCCACTCCGTCACATTATATAGTTCCTAAATAAGAGAACCTGTAAATTGGATGCGTTTGAGAACAAAAAAAAGATTTAAAAATGACTCGGTAAAAACGCAATTTCTTAAATTTCCTCAAATTTTTATCACGATAACTTCGTGAAATTCTGTTCAAAATACCCTTTTAGGCAGCCTTTTAAAAAATATATTCTGCCTTTATCAAAAAACTGGCCAATACGTCAAGTTATATAGTTCCTAAATAATAGGACCTGTAAATTGGATGGGTTTGAGAACAAAAACGAATTTAAAAATGACTCATGAAAAACGCAATTTGTTATACTTAATGAATTTTTTAATGATGAAAACTTCGGGAAATCTGTTCAAAATACCTTTTTTGGCAGCCTTTTTAAAAATATATTCTGCCTTTATCAAAAAATTGGCCAATAAGTCGCATTATATAGTTGCTAAATAAGAGGATCTGTCATTTGGATGCGTTTAAAATCAAAAATGAATTTTAAAATGAGTCAGAATATAAGCAGTTTGGATTTGAGGTTTTTCCTCCAACTCCTATTTTTGTTTAATTTATTTTTGCTATAAGAATTGGTTCTATGAAAAACTTGTCAATATAAAAGTTGTAGATATTATTGTGAAGATGTAAAATAAATTTAATTAAATTTAATTGCTTAAGAATTGAGTAAGTTATGGGTTTTTTTTTTCCTCCCCCCTTTTTCTTTTCGTTTTTAATTTTTTTCATCGGTAAAAATTGGTCCTATCAAAAACTTGTAAATACAAAAGTTTTAGATAATATTGAGTACATTTATATAAAATTTAGTTGGATTTGATATCTTGAGAATTGACGAAGTTATGAATTTTTTTCTCCCAAAAACCATGTTTTTTTCGCCCCTTGAGCCCATTTTTAACTTTATCAAAAATCTGTCACGCATAAACTTTCTCCTCATTTTTTAGAAGTAATATAAACTTTAAATGGATTCGATATCTATTTTAATTAAAAAGTTATCGCGTTTTTTCTGTTTTCACAAAAACCCTCCTAACTTCCACCCCCTTGGTCCGATTTTGCCCATTAACGAACTTAACCGAGATTTTATGCCCCTTGATTTTATGTAAAAGTTTGATGAAGATCTGAGCATAATTATGGAAGTTATCGTGTCTAGAAGAAAGTGATATACACCGATAGATAGATAGATAGATAGATAGATAGATAGATAGATAAACTTTTTTACTGATGGTAGTTTTGGGGTCTAGGAGTCATGATTCGTGTAGATCCGCAAAAATTTTTCAGAAATTCCAACATGGGAGACAATGCAATAGGTAGTATTTCATACGAAATCTACCTAAAAATAATTTTGTTGCAACAAATCAGGTTTTGGAGCAGCAAATTCAGTTTTGGAACGGAGAAACCAAACTTTTTTAAAAACGAAATTATAGTTTTTTCATAAGTTTTTGATGATATGTGCATATTTTTAGTGGTCTTTTGTTGAAATTTATCATTTATATGATATTTTAAAGAACATTTTTTTGAGCAGAATACAGTAAAAGAAGTTATCCCATATAAAATGTGGAAGAGTCAGCAAATTCAAATCAACAAATTTAATAGCAACGTCTTTACTATAAGTTGAACAACTTATTACAGCAAAAGCCTCTTCAGTGAGTATTCAGTGACATTTGAACTGGTACAGCCAAAAATACGAAATAAGTTAAGATTAGAAATGGCCTCAAAACTTGTCTTTTTATTTAAAGATTTTAATTAAAATTAAATACATGGAGTTGTTTTTATAAAGAAATTGTTTTATCTAAATATATTTAAAGGTGTATTCGAAAAAATGCTCTTCCACCTTCAACAGCTCGAAATTTTCAGAAACAATTTCAGATACATTTTTAAAAGTAGAAACATGAAACTTGCTGAGGGGATTCTTGAATGGACGTATGAGGTGACGTGTGATGTCTTTTTACGCTAAATTTATTAGAATTTGATTTATAAACAATTACCTTATCAATAAGACCCTTTTTTTCGTTCACAGATCTCTCGCTTCGGAAAAATCGGTTCGAAATGCCGTTTTTGATTGCTTTTTTTTACAATATTTTCTGCATTTATCAAAGAATCGACAATCATGGCACCTTGTGTACTTTCCAAATAAGATATATTGAATGTTTGGTGCATTTGAGAGCAAAAATGAATTCAAAAATAAATCGGAAAATAAGCAGTTTGAATCGAAATACACCCTTAACTAGGAAAATAAAGTTTGCAAAAAAGAAAAAAAAATAGTGATTTTTCTAAGCTTATGTCTCAATTTGTATAATATTACACTCACTGATAAATCAAGTACCGTAAGCTAATAGTTTTTTTCATCTATATTAAAGAGCCTAAACACTATTTCGAACATGTCTACAAGTTTTACGCATGTATAACAAGTAAGAAACATCATGCATTAAGCCTAGATTATGAAACATTTTCTAACATTTGCTAAAATCTTTAACAAAACTTCGTTATTTAGAAAAATGCTACTGTCGATAGCCAAGCATGTATTCCAATATTTTTTGAACAGCCCTGTATTTGATCTGTCGGTTGATATTTATACCATTTAATGGAACATTTAATTTAGCAAAAAAATGCCTAACTGGTTGAAATTTCTTCTTCTACTTTATTCTAATAGATGGGAACACACTTGAATACTTTTCTACAGCCCTGTAGTTTACCTAGTATCTTTATTACACGCCAGTATTTTGCTAAAATCTAGTTCAAACAAAAACATTTTTAAAACAACTTAAATCACATTTCCAGAAATTATCATGCTTGGGTGGCCATGTAGATAATTCTATGCGTGACCCTGTATATCATTTTATCTATATTCTACAAGCATTTCTTATTAAATTGAAAGGAGTTCAACGCAAAAATGCACATATTATTTAATAAATGCACTTCTTCTATCCATCAGCTATCATCAATAATATACAGCACTTCGGATAGAATATACGATTTGAAATATTTTGTGTGTCCCTGTAAATATTATGCACTTCATATTATCCGTGAAATATTAAGTCTCAGCGGCGTTTATCATTTTTATGATACTTTAAATCGTTTAAAATAATTAAAATGCGTCGCAAACAATTCCCCACGCCCTGCTTTATTATTCTGTAATGGAATTATTTTGACTGAGTAATGTAATGACCTGTAAATGAATAGTAACTATTATTTTCGCAGCATATTTGCAGCATATTTTACGGAATGCCATTTTTAGTGCATTCTACTAATCCATATAAATTTGAGTATGTTTGACAGGGTGTAACATCTTTAAAATTCATTTGGAACGATTTTTCCCCATAGGCCGTAATGTATCGAAAAACTTTTGACTATCCCTGTAAATAAACTAATCATGGTAGAAACTTTATTCACAATAGGGTTCGTGTTAGGGTAAACATCAATAAAGTATGAAAATTTCATAGCAATCCGAGTATATTTAATTAATAAAAATAGCTATGTTAAAGTGGTAAGAAATTTAACCTATTCACCATTATTATTGTCCAAATTACTATTGTCCAGCATTATTTTTTCCAAAAACAGCTTTAAAGATGTATTTCTATTCAAACTACTTATTTTCTGATACATTTTTAAATTCATTTTTGCTCTCATATGCATCAAACTGACAAATTGTCTTATTTAGAACGTACACAAGGTGCCGTAATTGTCAAATCATTGATAAATGCAGAAAGTATTGCAAAAAATTCAATCAAAGTGGCATTTTGAACCAATTTTTCCGAAGCGGGAGATCTGTGAACAAAAAAAAAAAAAAAAAAAAAAAAAAAAAAAAAAAAATGGCTCATATTGAGAAGATAATTGTTTATGAATCAAATTATAATGAATTTAGCGTAAAATGACACACACGGCACCTTATACATCAGTTCAAAAATCCCCTCAGCAAGTTTCATGTTTCTGCTTTTAAAAATGTGTCTGAAATTGTTTTGGAAAATTTCGAGCTGTTGAAGGTGGAAAAGCGTTTTTTCGAATACACCCTTAAAATAATTTAAATCAAAATATTGCAGAACAATAATTTAGTATATGAAATATTTTTCCAACACTGTTCATTTTTAAATTCTATGCAAAGATTCTTTTTTTAATTTAAGTTTGAACTAACTTCAAATAATGATGCTTAGTTAAAAGTTTTTATTTTCTTTTTCTTTTTTGTATTGTTGCATGGCTTATTTAAAGAAACATTGCAACTTTAGTTCCCCCAAAAATAAAGGAGCCTAGTTTCTAGAACTGGATAATGATTTCCAGATGTTACTTCCAGACGCAAGTCATACTTAAGGGACTAACCATTAAATAAATAAAGTAACGTTCAAAGGGAAATGTATAGCTTTCGAAAAAGCAATCAATCAGGCGAAAAAAAATCATTTCCGCTGATAAGAGGGAAAATACGAATGCAACAAAATGGCGGTAGTTTTACCTTTTTGCAAAAACCCAAAAAGGAGCGAGAATGGGTTTCCCCCTAATTTGTACCTAATTTGTTAACCTGCCAAAGGTGCTGTCACATCAAATTAAAATTGATGTATTTTGGCTCTAAAGCACCCAAATCCATTCAAAAATTTAACCAAAATGGTTAATTCAGCATGAAAAACCGATTTACCTAATTGATCAGCCTTCACCCTCCCCCCCCCCCCCCCCCGATCAATGAATCTCCAAAATCTATTTCTTGTCACTTTTTTTCCGGTAACTTTTTTTCCGTGTCCCTTTTTTCCCGGTAATTTTTTTTTTCCGTGTCACTTTTTTCCGCTTTTGTAGTTTGTGTCACTTTTTTTCCGGTCATTTTTTTTCCGTTTACCACCAATCATACCAGGTATTATAACAGTTTTAAAAAATGGGATTGTTTCTACGTGCTTTTCTTGAAAAAAAAAATTAAAAAACTGGTATAAAGCATAAATAATACAGAAAATTATTAGTATTTAAGGTTTATTTTAAAAATCATGCTTAATTTCCTGACTGCAATTTATGTTGTTCCAAAAAAATCCATTGTAATAGGTTAATTTGGTGAGGGTCCCGATTATAGAAAACTCACATCAGTGATTTATGCTTAATATAAAAAGCACAAACTAGTGAAAATTTATTACAACAATTATGATTTTTGTTATTTTTAAAAGATATGCCTGCAGAAATAATCATTATTTAACTATCTAGTATCTATCGAAGACTTAAAAATTTGTTTTCACAACATATAAGGTAAAATCATATTAAATTTAATATTAAGCTATTAATTGATTTATTATTTTAAAAATCAATATTTTACAATTTTTTCAATATTAATATTTATGCATGTATACTTTTATATTATCACATATATATGTACTTTAACTTATCCATGTAATGTACGGGTACGGATAACACACTGCCAAGTTTGGATTTAAGACAAATCTGCAGTTTTTGTCAGAAATTAAAAGCGTACTTTCTGACTTATTTACAAAATAATTATTATTAATACAAACATAAAAATAAAATTGCAGTATATTTATTAAGCCCTATAAAGTAGAATATAGTTTTTGGGTTTTCTAAGAAACTCCAATTTCTGACATTTTTTAAAAATAACATCAAAGTTTATCTTTAGATTTCTGAATTCGAAGGCTGAAAATAGCAAGATGGATCTCCTTAATAATCCGCTTTAAATCAAGCTACTTCGAATTAGGATAAAAGTTTTTAGGATATAATTTTTTTTCGATAGGTTATTAATTTACTAAAGTAAAGGTTATTTATTAACTATCAGGGTGGCGAGTGGTTAGATAAAAACACAATCAATATAGATGATAATAACCAGAATTTTGTTAAAGATAAATTCAGTTTATATTATCTCTTTACATTATTTCAAGTACTTTCTGTAAGAAATTACTGGTAGTTTTCTCTTTTCTTGACTGTGTTTTTCCCGGTTTTCCCTGACCACTCGCCATTAATTAATTTACAATTCTGTATTTTCTTACCTTCTGTTTCATTTTCGTCCTTCTGAAGCCAGACTTTCAGGAATTTAGAAGCATGATTTGCATCGACACATCTCTTCTTACGCAGTTTTCGATAAAAATTGCCGGATTTTTTATTCTTACTTTTGCGTGAGTCATTCATATTCATTCCTCATAAATTAAAAATAAAATAATAAAAACAACAAAATTCATCCAACGAGCACAATTCCATAAATGAAAATGACCAGATCAGAGCTAACCAAGCAGGGCCGGTGAGAGGGGGGGGGGGGGGGCACAGGAGACAACTGCCCAGGGGCCCGGGTCCAAAGGGGTCCGGTTTCGAATGGAAAAATTACTGAAATTTCATAATGATCCTAATCTTAATTTGGTCGCTCTTTTTTCCCTTTACCAGCTGAAAAACATTTCCCAGAATAGTAATTAAAGTTTTCCAACGAAGTACAGAAAATCTCCCATTTAGACTTCCCCTAGAGTCCGGTAAAAGGTGTGATATAGTTGATAGTGTTACAAATATTCGGAAACTTCCTGTTTTCTCAGACCGCGGACCACCGTGCTTGCCTTTAGACAAAAAAGTGTCGTTCAATGCGACCCTCATATCTCATTCATTGCAACCCCGATGTCACATTGGGCATTGTATTGGTACTAAGGCGTTAATTGATACCAGGCTGTAGGTTTCGTTTAAGTAATTACTTTAGCTAAAATATTACTGTGCAAGTGACAGGGACATACACACTGGGTGATAGGCGATACAGTTGTATTCAGGACCTAGGCTGAAAAGAGCATTGTGAGGACCGATTTTGTGTTAAATACATGCATACATTATATACAGAATATATCTTAGGGCCCATCTCATCTTTTTTCCGAGCCCGTAGCTTTTTTCTTCTAAACCTGATGAGCAAACTTAAATTAAAACCATTAATATGAAAAAAAAAAGAAACAAAAGGAAAAAGGGAAAGAAAAATTTTGAAAACAGAAATACGTTAATATATTTTTATTACTATATTTTAAAATATCAAACTCACTTATAACTTCATTAGGTACGAGATTTAGTATACTAATAAAATATCAAACTCACTTATAACTTCATTAGGTACGAGATTTAGTATACTAAAAATTGTAAATAATATTCAAAATCCACTATCTTCTCTCAAAATTGCTAGTTCCTAGCCGACCTCTCTCAAAATCAGTATCATTGCAGGGGCATGCGGGGCAATTACTCCGGGCCCCCCCGGCTTGAGGGGGCCCCCTAAGGACAGATATAAATTTATGTTTTTCATTAAAAGAGTATCAAATAATAAAAAATGGCCAAAAGTGACCAATTTTTTTTTTTTTTTTTTTTTTTTTTTTTTTAAAGGGGCTCTGTTTTCTTATCTCCTCTGTTTCCGTGCCCCTTAAGGGTGTATTTCGATCCAAACTGCTTATTTTCCAATTTATTTTTGAATTTATTTTTGCTCTCAAACAAGTTTCATGCTTCTACGGAAAATTTCGAGCTGTTGAAGGTGAAAAATCGTTTTTTCGGATACACCCTTAAGGACTCACATTTATCCTTATATTCCTGTAACTGAAAAAAAACTTGTGTTCTGTAGTTTCTTAAAGTTACTTTCTTCTGCTATTACATATATAGATGTGAAAAGTACTTGGTATGAAATTTATGAACGCATACAATAGGTATGAATTTATATTTTAGTCACTACAGTAAAATTTATGAAAAATTTTAAAACAGAAGCCGCCCCCCCCCTAATAATGTTTGCCCAAGGGCCCCCGACTGTCAAAGTCGGGCCCTGTGTATACCTGTAAAAGAGGACATACTCCCTATTAACCCATTTCTTTTGTGTATTCTGCAACCGCTGTATGGGCGAGGATTTTCTCTTTACCCCAACAAATGATGATACATTCATTTTTTTTTTTTTTTTTTTTTTTTTTTTTTTTTTTTTTTTTTAAATTATTAAATATCTTATTCTGCGTATTTTCAATTCTTTTGTTTTTAGTATTATGAGAAGTCATCCAAGTTCGCCTCCTGGTCGGATGAAAAAATCATTTCGGGCAATAAAGGGGGGGGGGGTGCTTTACTGGCCATGACGCTCCGTGCAATATTTTTTACTATACCACTAGAAATGCTTATATATATATATATATATATATATATATATATATATATATATATATATATTTATATTAAGGGTGTATTTTGTTGACAAATTGTCTTACTTAGAAAGTACAGAAGGTGCCGTGATTGGCAATTCTTTGATAAATGCAGAAAATATTGCAAAAAAAGCAATCAAAAACGGCAATTTGAACCGATTTTTCCGAAGCGGGACATTTGTGGACAAAAAAAGGGTCATATTTAGAAAATAATTGTTTATAAATCAAATTCTAATGATTCGAGCGTAAAATGACACTATACAGCACCTTATACGTCTCTTCAGAAATGCTCTCAGCAGGTTTCATGTTTCTACTTTTAAAAATGTGTCTGAAATTATATCGGGAAATTTCGAGCTGTTGAGGGTGGAAAAGCGTTTTTTCGAATACATCCTTAAAGGATGTTTAGCAAAGAATTTTCCTTTGCTGCGCATTCCCCCTTCCGTTTGTTTTTATTGTCCTGGAAACCTGACTTCGTATGGTCCATGGGAAGATGAAAATAAAGAAAGGAAACACAACACTGCACAGGGGGGGGGGGGGGGGAGGTGGAGCCTTTATGGAGTTTTTTTTATCTAATAGAAAAGTCGGGCGGAGTAGTCATTTGGTATTTATTCGTACACGACACAGTTCAAAGTTCAAAAAATAGACTAACCTTGAAATAAAATACGGTGGTGATTTTCCTATACAAAAAGAGAGACATGATAAAAGGCATGATACATTTGGAATAGGAGGAGAAAATAGCCTAAAAAACAGCTTTGTTTTTCTTATTCATTTGCAGTTTTGTTTTGTAGATGATTTTCTTTTTCGAATTTTTTTATCTATTTGCAAATTTTAATGCATTTTTGTTCAGGTTTCTTTTTAAATTTTCCGACTGCGCAAAACATAAAAAAAATATCGTACATATATGCATTCATCATACCAAACAAATCTTAATTTGGCGCCCCCTTCACCTTCTGTTCTGGTGGCGCCCGGGGCACGTGCCCCCTCTGCCCCCCCCTAGTTTCGGCCCTGTATCTGGCATTCGATGGATTTATACGTTTTAGAAGATCCTGAACTGAACATGATTTGATAGTTTTTCGAAAATGTCTATCAGTGTCTCTCACTTCGTGAGTCTGCATGCGACAAAAATTTTGGAGCGCTATATCTCAAGAACTAATGGATGGAATTTCACAAAACTTTAGATTTTGTTAGATCTTGATAGAATCTGGATCTGATTAATTTTTGGTGTATATCACTCGACAGGTGGCTTTGCTATGCTGCATTATTCACAATTTCCACCGTAGCTATATCTTAAAAATTAATGCACGGATATTTATAAAACTTTAGATTCAGTTAGTCCTTGATATAATTAGGTGCTGCAAAGTTTTTGGTGCAAATCGCTCAATAGGTGGCGCTGCTATACTGCATTGTTCATGATATTGCAACAGCGCTATCTCAAAAACAAATGCTCGAATTTTCACCAAACTTTATATTTAATTAGTTTGTAATCTAGATTAGTATAGTTTAGTGTTTGGTGTAAATCGCCCTACAGGTAGCGCTGATATGCTGATTTTTTTACGATTTTGAAATAGCTGTGGCTCAATCACTGATGCATGGATGTTCATTAAACTTTAGATTCAGTTAGTATCTGATAGAAATTGATCCTAATTCGTTTTTGATGTACATTATTCAACATGTAGCGCTGTTATGCAGAATTTTAAAATTTCAGCTATAGCCCTATCTCAGAAATTAATGTACTGATTTTCACCTAAACTTCAAATTCAGTTAGAAATTGATATAACTTGTTGACTAGATTTTGGTGTAAATCACATAAGAGGTGGCGCTGCCATGCTGCATTTTTCAGGAAGTATTAACATGTGTGATATAGAAGAAAGTTCTAAGATTAACACATCTGACTATTTTTTTTCCCTTTCCATTGAAATTTTTCTGCTCTGGAGAGCACTAGTTAACATAAAAATTGTACAGATTTCCCCCTTTCGGGGCCACGGATCCGAAATAGTAAAATATCCGTTTTGTTATCTCTTTTAGATTTCGGTAATTTAGTTTTTCAGGTTTGTGGTACGTAAAATTAAAAAATTTGTAAAACGGAAAATATTTTTTTTTCCAAAGCGCTAAGATCTGAATACCGAAATAATGACTTTTTGCCTTATTTTTCTTTCGTTCTCTCATAACTTTAACCAGCATCAACATTAGTATATTAGCTAGCCAGGAAGCCAGGAGTCGGAGTCGTTAAAATTTCCGGAGTCGGAGTTGGAGTCGGAGTCGGAGTCGAAGTCGTTAAAAATTCCGGAGTCGGAGTCGGAGTTGGAGTCGGCCATTTTTCCCACCGACTCCGCAGCACTGGTTGCAACCCATTGTCTGTAATTTACTTTTCCTGAAATGTGTTCCGAGTAAAATTGTTGCAATAGCATTTCTAGTAGGTTTGTTCATCTGGACAAATAGTGCATTGGCTTAGCATACATTCTGAATTGTTTAAATCACACAGAAGCATTTGAAGAAGATATTTGTAATTAACATTTAACTTTGTGCCATAAATAATTAATTTACGTTACAATAGTTTGGCAGTATTGTTTTCACATATTGTCCATGTCATATCTCAGCTATTATTAATTAATAAATAAATAAATTACTTACTTACTTACTTAATTAATTAATTTAATTACTAGGTAAAACAATAAAAATGAAAATATTCAGAAAATTGAAACAATGCTATTTTCACACTTGTTTGGGGAATAAGAATAAAGTAGCTGTTTATTTAAGCATTATTTTAAGTGAGAGATGCAATAAACATTATTATTGAAGCATCAAGCTTTCAAACAATAGAATTGAGGATTAAATCGACATAGTTCCAGCTTGGTCGAAAATCAGCCTAAGAGTGAAAAGTTCGGGCCTATCGAAAGTATATCAAAAAGTTATTACAAGTCTAATAAAGGAAAAAATTAAGTCAGCTAAAACCATTGTTCTTTTGAAGGATTGCGTGAGGGAATCTCACGCCTAATATTCTGTGTTGACATTTTGAGTGAAAATTTCAAAGATACTGTGTGGAAAGTTCGGGTGGCGTCTGTTTACATAACACTGAAATCCAGGGCCGGATTAAGGGGGGAGGGGGTCTACGGTGGCTGCAGCCCCGGGCCTCAACCAGACAGGGTCCCTCAGAAATGGCTCGAGTTGTATCAAAGTTTTAGAAAACACTTTTTTGTATTTTTTAAAAGAAAAAACAGAAAAAGAAAATTTTATTTTTAAAATAATAAAACTACACTGAAATGACGTGAAAAAAAGTCGTGTTTCAAGTATCAATATCACTCTTTTCTTTTGCAATTTTAAAGCTTCGGAAGTCCATTATAACTGTTGGTAAGGTTGTTTTTACCCTCTCCCCCGAGACAAGAAGAAAAACATCTCTATTTCTCACTTCTACCTCCTAATCTCAAAGTTTTTCCAAGAAACCGCTAACGAGGACAGGACTTGGACTGGACCCCCTGCTGTCGACACTTCCGATCTTGCGAATGACTCAACAAGTGTCTTTCAACATTATTTTGCGCATAAGTGACCACACCGAATCATCTTTTCCCCAGCAGAAAAGCCGTGTAAAAACAGACAAAAAATCGAGCGATAAGTTTTTTTTTCTTTTTTTTAAATATTTAGTTTAATATTACTTGAAGAATTTAGGAAATGTGAAATTGTTTCACTTTTTCATTATCTTCAATGAATGTTTTTTAATTTTATGTAAAAAAACCTTTTATCTGTATATTTAATGACTTTAATAATAATAATAATAATAATAATAATAAAAAGGGCAAAGTAGAAGAAAATACGCATCGTATATATAAATTTCCTTTTGTACAATTTATTAAAAATCAATATCTATACTGGGTTTAATTGTCTAAAATGCTGGCATTAATTTTTTTAAACCCTTCCGCGCCTTGAATTTTTTTTCCAACTTTAGGAAAAAATTACTTTTACGGTAACAAAATTAAAAGTATCTGTTGAAATCAAGGAAGTTACGATTTACTGAAATTTAACGAATATGTTCTTTACTTAAGCCTAATGAGTGTTAGTTACTTTGCATGTTTTTCATATAACAATAGTCTAAGTAAGAATTTGTTTAAGACGTTTGGAAAAAAATAACATATTATAACCCGATAAAAAAAAAACATAAAAATTGAATAGGACTTTTTATCTTTTATCATAAATTACTAATTTAGATACCTAATTTAAATTTAAAGAGTAAAACACATGTTTAAATTAAAAGAAGCCCTAACGAATTGCTAATAATTAATAAAATTATTATTATTATTATTATTATTTAATGCTGAAATGTAAATGAATTCATAATAGTAAATGTATCGATATATGCTATCACTATTAGGTGCTGGAATTAAATAAAATAACTTTTAAGACAAAATAATACTCAATAAACGATATGTCCTATTAATAGGACGACACAGCAGTGCCCAGAGAGAGGGGTTTGGTGACACAAGACGCGTCATACAATTTAGTTTTTTTTTTTTGGGGGGGGGGGGGATTTGAGAAAAAGTACATTTTGGGGGGATTTTTAAATTCTTAATATTTTCTTTTTTTACTGTTAAAAAAATCTTGATTTTTTTTTAAATATCACTTTTAAATTTTTTCAACATTTAATATCCAGAAATATTCCTGTGTTTTCTTTCTTTAAATTCTAGATGAGGGCAATAAGAACTCATTCTGCTATACTCAACTCGCTATCTTTTGAAGGTGCAGTAGATTATAAGTAGATTACATTTTACAATTGATATTCTGTTTAGGGGGGGGGGGGGCACTGTTAAAGTATGAAGATTTTTTTGTGGGGGGGGGGGGGGGATTTGCGTCATTGGTTGGGGGAATGGTCACCACTGGGACGACAGGACCGAAAAAGTTAAGATGGTTTCAAATCCCCAGCCCAACAAAGTGAAACTTTTTAAAGCATTTTCTGACAAAATTTTAAACGGCATAAAATTGACGGTAGGCGGAAAAAAGCGCACTGGAAAAAAGCGCACGGAAAAAAGTGCCCCCGGAAAAAAGCGTCCCCGGAAAAAAGCGTCTATTTTTACAAATCACATATTTAAATCAGTCTGATAATAATACACATGGTTAATCTTAGAATATAAACACTAGATTGAGACGATTTTATGAAGTTTGAGCATCCTTGCTCTCTCGGGACTGAGATAGGGGAAGGTGGGAGGGGGGGGGGGAGTTTTAAAAGTTATCTCAAAACCTGTTATTACCTGAATGAAAAAAAAATGGAAGATACGAAGAATTAGATAACCAGGTACTTAAATGTGTTTTTTTTTTTAATTCAGTCTCCCTTGTTTTTCTGTGGTGGTGTGTGTGTGTGTATGTGGGGGGGGGGGGGGGGGGGGCGGTTGTCTACAAACTCTGAATCAATCTCTTATATTATTTTTTTTATATTATTTATAATTTGATTATTTCTAATTTAAATTATACATATTAATTTATATATTATATGATTATTATTTTTATTATTATTAGAAAATTACATATTAATATTTTATTATATTTTATATTATGTATTTATACTTATATATATATTAACTAATAATTAATATATTAATATAATATATTAATAATAATATAATTAAAAATATAATTAATAAATTAAGAATGATAATACATAATAATTAATAATAATAATTAATAAATAATTTATAATAAATAAATAATATATAAATAATACATAATTATAAATTAAATATAAAATTAAATAAAAAAAAATAAAAAAAAATGTACAAATAAATATTATTAAATATTAAAAATTATAATCGTTAACAATAATTTATTTAAAAAATCATAATATTCTATTAACTCATAGTAATATAAACACATACATATATATTTTATTCAGCCTCCCTTGTTCTTCTGTGGGGGGGGGGGGTCTACAAACTTCTAATCTATCACTGCTTTAGACGATAACATTTTTTCGGAATGTTTTCTAGAATTTAGGGAAAAAAGTGACCGGAAAAACAAGAGCGCAAAAAGTGATCAGAAAAAAGTGATAAGGAATTGATAAATATTGAACTTGTCGATAAATAAATGATAAAAACTAAAGTGGCAACAAATGTCTCATTTATATCATTCTCGTAGGACAGCGGTTCCCAAACTTTGATACGCGTACCATTGGGGATGCGTAGCGAGATTGCTGAAGGTATATGACAATAGTATCAGTAATGGCGGATGATAAAATATAATTTTTTAAATAAATTCTTGTTATGTGTATATTTTTTAATACTTAATTTTATATATTTATACAGTTATTTTTATTATGTTCTATAAGTTAATAAAATATTATCATTTTTAAAATTAATTCTTGTTGATGAAACTAGATTTTTAATATTTAATTTTATTTATTAATACATTTATTTTATTGATTTACTATGAGTTAATAAAATATTATCATTTTTAAATAATTTTTTGTCAGTGAGTATAATTTTATTATATAATATTTTATTATATTTATTTATAAATTTATTTATAATTTTATTTATGTTTAATTTTATATTTCATTTATATTTGTGTATTATTAATTTATTACTTATTTACTATAAATTAATTATTCTGTATTATTATTATATTATATAATTTATATTATATAAATATAAATATATAAAAATAATATAAAATGTAATAAAATATTAATATGTAATTTTATAATTAAAAAAAATAATCAAATTATAAATAATGTTAAAAAATAAATATAAGAGATATATTCAAAGTTTGTAGACACCATCTCCCCCTCCTCCACTTCGCATTACATTATATTTATAGTATCTTAATTAAACTTAAATTGTAGTACATTTATCCTATTAAATGTAACATTAAATAAATAGTTTAAAGTTCCATATGCAACGATAAATTGAAATAATCAGCTGTTAACCAATTTAAAAATGCATTTAAAGACTATTTTGAGAAAATAGAAATATTCTTGGATTTGTTCACAATTCTTTACGTGTATTTTTAAAAATACATTTGTAAAGTAAAGTTATTTATTCTTTACGCTAGAAAAATGTTAGCTTTTCTTTAGAGGGAAAGTGACCTTGACAGAGATAATGTCCAATCCAGTCCGCTGGATTCCTAGAAAAAAATTGAACAATACAGCCTGCTGCACTTCCTTTAGTTATCTGCCTCCCCTCCCCCTCACTCCACAGGAGAACAAGGGAGATTGAATTTAAAAAATCATACTTAATTACCTAGTGTTTATTATCTAATTCTTCGTACCTTACAAATTTTTTTCATTAAAGCAATGACAGATTTTGAGATAACTTTTAAAGCACACCCCTCCGCCCCCCTTGCCAATCTAAATCTCGAGCGCGCAAAGATTTAAATTACAAGCAATCATCTCAATCTAGTATTTATTTTCTAAGATTAACCATGTGTATTATTATCAGACTTATGTAAATATGTGACTTGCAAAAAGGTGCACTTTTTTCCCGTGCGCTTTTTTCCGGGGACGCTTTTTTCCGGGGCGCTTTTTTCCGGTGCGCTTTTTTCCGTGATTCAAAATTGACAGCCTGTCTGTTGAAGCGATTTGGAATCGAACAGCATTTTCCATTTTTGATATATTTCCTTCTTGGCATGTCGCGCCCTGGAAATTTCATTTAAAACATCTAATTTGACAGTATTTTCTAAAACATTTTCTGTATTTACCGAAAAATGGGAAACGCCATTCATATAGATAATTTCTGAATAAGAACATCTGCAAATTTTATGCTTTTTCGAGCAAAATCTAATTGAAAATGTGTCAGAAATAAGCCATTTGGATTTGAGAATAGCATTAACTAATGTTTAATATAGACAAAATAATAAATAATTATTGTAGTTATAACTATTATGGTAAATTAAATTACATTAAAAAGATAGAAGGGATATAGTGAGTTACTTTCGAAAAGTAAATTTATCAAAAGGGATTTTCCTCAATTTGTCAGGCAGCTCACTGTATCTTTCTGAGTTTTCACACTATTTGACTGGACTTTTTACATAATAGCTGATTATTAAATTATGAAATAAAAATCCTGGAGTTTTTCAAGTGTGGGCAATTAATTAAGAACAATTTTATACAAATTCCAGCGCCTCATCAACTATTCAGTATATTCATGGTTTAACTGCCATTTTTTCTACTATTATTTTACATATTTTCGGAATGTGCTACATAAAATGTGGTTCAAACTCTGTATACTACAAACAAAACAGCATTTCATTTTTCCCCCTCAGAAACATTAACACTTTCAGGAACATGCGTTGCGTACTATACTTACCCAAATGTTTAGGGAGCTGGTCACTCAACTTCGGAATTTTCCTCCGTAATGTTAAGTCTATGGACGTTTGATACATTCGTATTTAAAATATCTCTTAAAAAATTAATATATATATATTTGTGTGTGTGTGTACGCTTTTTAAAGGATATTTCTTTTTTATGCGTTCTCAAAATATTTCTAAAATCTATGCTAAATTTAATATTTTATGCGTTAAAAGCTGCTGAACTATGGCTAAAATTTGAACACTTCATATAAAATTAAGTCTATACTTTAGAAAAATTCTAAAAAAAAAAGAAAAAAAAAAGAGACTTTTTTAAAGAAATGTTTACAAAAGTAGATGTTTAAAATATTAATTTCCCGAGAAGATATTTTAAATAAACGAATGCTTCAAACATCCATAGACTTAACATTACGAAGGGGAAAATCGGAAGCTGAGGGACAAGCTCCCTTAAGGCCTCTGTCCTCGCTCGAGGAAACGCTCGCGAGCTAATGCTATTCCTATGGGGAAGCATTTTTCTAATAACTCTTTCGCATTTTGACATTTTTGAATAATTTTTTTTACATTGGATAGCTGAGGTGCATACCGACAGCGCACCTTTTTTTACTTTTTCGATTTTGGTTGCAGATATTTTTTACAAAGTTAGTTTCACTTTCAAAACCGGTTTCGTAACTGAAAGTGCTTTTTAAAAATATATCTGCAACCAAAATCGAAAAAGTAAAAAAGGTGCGCTGTCGGCATGCACCTCAACCATCCAATGCAAAAAAAAATATTAAAAAATGTCAAAATGCGAAAGAGTTATTAGAAAAATTCTTCCCCATAGGAATAGCATTAGCTCGCGAGCGTTTCCTCGAGCGAGGACAGGGGCCTTAAGGGGCTACTTCAGTCACCTGGAAAAACTTGCTCACTAATGCTAATCCTACCCCTATGGAAGAATTATTTTTAGGATATCTCATTTGTATTTTAATATTTTTTGCATTGAATTAGTCAGATTGATCTCTACATCTGATCTTTTTTACTTTTTCGATTTTATTTGCAGATTTTCTTAATGAGGATACTTTCATTACCGGAACCGTTTTCGAAAATTTAAGTATTCTCATAAAAAAATCTACAATCAAAGTCGAAAAAGTAAAAAACACCTTTTGTGTACACATCGATTTTAACTAGTCAATGCAAAAAGGAATTGTTTAAAATTATTAAATGCAAACGAGTTATCTTTAAAGAAAGAAATCATCCTTTTAAAAATATTTTTGTTTCGCGAAACCTATAATGACTTTGGAACTAAAGTATCTAAACTTTTTTACTACTAATCGATGTATTAAATTAATTGTATAAAAAGTAATTTTAATAGTATTTTAAAGTAGTCAGGGCTTGATGGGTTAAGAAATTAGGCACATTCTTGTTTCTCAAAAAGCAATATATATATATTATATTTCGTTTTCCCTACTGATTTCTGAATAAATAATGTTTTCATTTTTGAACTTGAACCGAACTCTATCTCTAATAGTAGATAGTAGTAGTTTAGTAGATATTTTGTTTTCTCTCTCTTTCTTTCTTATATCCTTTTGTAATTTTTCCAACAACGGGTTTTTTTCCCTTCGAATTTTGTGGTTGCTTGAGTCTAGAGAAACCTAAAAATTTTGAACTCGAAATCCGACAAATATTTTAGTTAGCCCGAAAACAGAAATGCGTACTCAACATACTTCAAACCAAAACTTGTGAATAATTTTTCTTTTATTTCATTTATCATTATTTATCCATATCCATATTTATTGATATAGAAAAACAATGTATTATATCTGTAATATCAGTTTTATCTTCTAGGTGTAAAAAAAAATATATATATATTTAAATATAATTTTTACAACTTTTTCGTCTATAATAACAATGCAAACTATTTTGGAAAATGGAATTAATTCTGAACCAAACTGAGCAACAACAATTAAAAAAGACAACAACCTGCAGCGAAATAAACTGAATTTCGGTTCGGGTAAAATAGGGTAACCGGAAAACCGACCCTTTGTCTGCTTGAGCAATTGAGTCCCGGATCTCGACGGGGGTGTGATCGGGGATCTCTTGTTTCTGTTTATCTATTTACATCTTGCAAAAATGGCCTTCAGCTTTTTATTGCCCGAGAAGAGAGAGATAAGGGAGACTGTTCAACATTCCTAGGTGTTGACGAGTGATCGTAACGTTATATTTTTTACTTGGTACATTTTACCCTGAAGTGTTTTGGTCGAGATAAGAGAGTTATAAATTTGAACTTCCAAAATCCTTTTTGACACCATGTTTTGCCCGGGGAATCCATAAATATCAACCGTACGCTACGATGCCAATTATACCCTTTTCAGCACACACCTTGTTGATGCTATGCGTTCAGTCGGCCGTCTCATTTTGAGTTTCACATTTCGACCTCAGGCTCAGGAGTATAAAGTGACATATTTATAGCTGGATGGGGCAGAAACATAGTAACTAATGTGGGTGGCAATTTAAAGTGATTTCCAATGGAGACTTTAGGAAACGTTTACAATTGTCGAGTCGAAGAAAATAGAAAAAAAATCGAAGAAAATAGAAAAAAAAATTACGTATACACTCGAACCTCGGGGAATTAATTAAATTTTGTTCATGTTTATCAGTAATGCAAATTACCAGAAACTAAATTTTATCATTTATATTTAAAGGGATTGTGAGATAATTCCTGTAATGAATGCCACAATTTATAGTAGAAATGTTGCAGGGTGTTTAGGAGTATTAAAAAAGAAAAAAGTTTTTTAACGTTTTTTAGGTTTCAGAACTGGTATTGAAAATGAAATTAATTTTATATAAAAAAAATCTGCAACTAGAATTAAATAAGTAAACGCATATATCCCAGTTACAATTCAACCTTAGTTATTCTAAAAAAAGAAAAAATATCATTTAAACTGCTATTAATATGCAAGCGAGGTATTTTATAAGAATCACGGAAAAAAGCGTCCCCGGAAAAAAGCGCACGGAAAAAAGCGTCCCGGAAAAAAGCGTCCCCGGAAAAAAGCGTTCCCGGATAAAAGCGCACCGGAAAAAAAGCGTCCCTTTTTATAAATCACATATTTAAATAAGTCTGATAATAGTACACATGGTTAGTCTTAGAATATAAACACTAGAATGAGACGGTTTTATGAAATTTAAGGCCCCTGTCCTCGTTCGAAGAAACGCTCGCGAGCTAATGCTATTCCTATGGGGAAGCATCTTTCTAATAACTCTTTCGCATTTTGACATTTTTTTTTTTTTTTTTGCATTGGATAGCTGAGGTGCATGCCGATTGCGCACCTTTTTTACTTTTTCGATTTTGGTTGCAGATATATTTTTTAAAAAGCACTTTCAGTTTCGAAACCGGTTTTAAAAGTGAAACTAACTTTGTAAAAAAATATCTGCAACCAAAATCGAAAAAGTAAAAAAGGTGCGCAATTGGTATGCACCTCAGCTATCCAATGCAAAAAAAATTATTCAAAAATGTCAAAATGCGAAAGAGTTATTAGAAAAATGCTTCCCCATAGGAATAGCATTAGCTCGCGAGCGTTTCTTCGAGCGAGGACTGGGGGGGGACTGAGATGGGCGAAGGTGGGGGGCGGGGTGGCTTTAAAAGTTCTCAAAACCTGTCATTGCTTTATTGAAAAAAAAAATTGTAAGGTACGAAGAACTAGATAATAAACTTTAGGTACTTAAATGATTTTTTTTAATTCAGTCTCCCTTGTTCTCCTGAGGAGTGGGGCGAGGGGGGAGGGGAGAGGGTATCTACAAACTTTGAAATATATCTCTTATATTTATTTTTTTAATATTATTTATAATTTGATTATTTTTATTATAAAATTACATATTAATATTTTATTATATTTTATATTACATTTATATATTTATATTTATATAATATATATATTATATTTACATAATATATAATAATAAATGTATTAATATAATATAATAATAATACAGAATAAAAAATTTATAATAAATAAGAAATAAATTAATAATACATAAATATAAATTAAATATAAAATTAAAAATAAATGTAATTAAATATTAAAAATTATACTTATTAACAAAAGTTTATTTAAAAATGATAATATTTTATTAACTCATAGTAAATCAATAAAAGTAAATGTATTAATAAATAAAATTAAAAATCTAGTTTCATCAACAAGAATTAATTTTAAAAATGATAATATTTTATAAACTTATAGGACATAATAAAAATAAATGTATAAATATATAAAATTAAATATTAAAAAATCTACACATTAACAAGAATTTATTTAAAAAATGATATTTTATCACCCGCCATTACTGATACTATCGTCATATGCCTCCAGCAATCTCGCTACGTATCCCCAAGGGTACGCGTATTAAAGATTGGGAACCGCTGTCCTACGAGAATGATATAAATGAGACATTTGTTGCCACTTTAGTTTTTATCATTTATTTATCCACAAGTTCAATATTTATCAATTCCTTGTCACTTTTTTCTGATCACTTTTTTCACTCTTGTTTTTCCAGTCATTTTTTCCCCTAAATTCTAAAAAAACATTCCGAAAAAATGTTATCGTCTAAAGCAGTGATAGATTTGCAGTTTGTAGGCTCACCCCCCCCCGCCCCCACAGAAGAACAAGGGTGGCTGAATGAAAAATATATATATGAGTTGATATTACTATGAGTTAATAAAATATTATCATTTTTAAATAATTTTTTGTTAATGAGTATAATATTTAATAATATTTATTTGTACATTTTTTTATTTTTTTTATTAAATTTTATATTTAATTTATAATTATGTATTATTTATTTATTATAAATTATTATTATTATTAATATATTAATTATATTATCAATTATTTACAATTAATATATTATATTAATATATTAATAATTAATATGTATTATATAAGTATAAATATATAATATAAAATGTAATAAAATATTAATATGTAATTTGATAATAATAATAAAAATAATAATAATATAATATATAAATTAATTATGTATAATTTAAATTATAAATAATCAAATTATAAATAATATAAAAATATAATGTAAGAGTTTGAGTAAATTCAGAGTTTGTAGACAATCGCCCTCTCCCCCTCCCCCCTCCCCTTCCCCAACCACCACCACAGAAGAACAAGAAGACTGAATTTAAAAAAATCATTTAAGTACCTAGTGTTTATTATCTTATTTTTCGTATTCTACAATTTTTTTTTTATTGAGGCAATAACAGGTTTTGAGATAACTTTTAAAGCCCCCCCCCCCCCCACACCTTCGCCCATCTCAGTCCCGAGAGAGCAAGGATGCTCAAATTTCATAAAACCGTCTTACTCTAGTGTTTATATTCTAAGATTAACCATGTGTACTATTATCAGACTTATTTAAATATGTGATTTGTAAAAAGGGACGCTTTTTTCCGGTGCGCTTTTTTCCAGGGACGCTTTTTTCCGGGGACGCTTTTTTCCGGGGACGCTTTTTTCCGGGGACGCTTTTTTCCGTGCGCTTTTTTCCGGTGCGCTTTTTTCCGCCTACCATTTTATAAAGGAAGCTCCCACAGATTTAAGAGCCCACAATAGTCACAGCTTCAAACGATTCAAGATGGCGGAGCACATCCAGAACTAAGTTGAAAGGCTGTCCAAAATTAAATGATTGACAAGGGGCTTCTTCCAATTAGACAACAAAGTAATTCGAACCAATTAACTACGACATTTTCTTTTGAAGGGGAGGGCGTTACTATTTGTGCTCAATTTTCTATTGGATAATGTCCACTTCATGTCAATGTGAGTAAATACCAATGGGGACAAAGACTTCTGGAAAAATACTTTATCGTCGTTTACAGTCATTTTTATTTCAAGTTTATTTTTCCGCCGACGAATCTGCACTAGTGACAAAAAAGCATTCGGGAGCTTATTTACGTTAAACTGATAGCAGCTTTTTTTTTTCTTTTCTTTTTTTCAAATTTATCATTTGCATTTTAATATACTTAAAATATTTTCTTTTTCTTGGATAGAGGATATTTGAAATCGATCGCCAACAGAGGAACTTTTCTACTTTATTTTATTTTAGAGGTTTTTTTTTTTCTTCTGCTTGGAAGATACTTCGAAAGTAAAACTGTACTTTGAAAAAAAAAATAAAAATTGAAAAAGTAGAAGGTACTTGTTTTGATATAAACTTCAAAAGCCAATATAAACTCGAGCTTTTAAAAGTGCAAAAAAGAAGTAATTGACGCACAATTTATGACAAAGAAGTAATAAAAAACTCAATAAATTCAAGGCAAGAATTCTCTGATGAAAATTAACTGAAAAATTAATTATATATGTCTAAAAAGTATTTTATTATTTTTATTAGAGTATAACATTTGTACAGTTTTATTTTCCGGAAATAAATGAATACTTTTTCAAGAGATTTTTTCTATTTTAACATTTATTTTCTACCTTTTACAATCGAAATAATAATATTAGTAGGAAAAAAATTGCATTATTACAAGTAGGATACAGTTTATGTTTATATATAAAACATAGTTTTATTTATAGTAAATATATTTACTTGGGGGAGGGTAGATATTTATGGCAAGGGCAAAGGGAGGTTGAGTAAATTATGAAAATATTACTGATCGCGATTTTGAAAACAGGTGTTCCCCGGAAATTCAACCAATGATTTAATAACTAATTTCACAAGCATTTCGCTTAAGTCTGTGTAATTTTTATTAAAAAAAATCAAATGTAAGTTTATTTTTCCAAGTTAAATGTTTGCGCAGGGCGAAGTTTTCCATCCCGGCTTAGTCCGATGTGAAGGTGAAATATTTAACTCGTACCGACAGGTCAATTTTTTAAAAAAGTTCATGGTTCCAAGAATCCGTAGAAACATAAAAATAAAATCTAGATAATTTTAAATCTGGTATCATCGGACCCGGATCATTCTACACCTCTTTCTTTTAAAAAGCCACATTTTCTCAACGACACCTTACATTACAATTCTTATATATATATATATATATATATATATATATATATATATATATATATATATATATATATATATATATATATAACGATATTTATGTTCAAGGTATTACATACATCTATCTATGTATACAGGGTGTTTGAAAATTACATGTCAGTAAAGGAAAGGCAATTTGAGAAAGTCGTAGTAAGCAGATTTCGTATAGGAATCTGAGTGCGGAAATGCAGCGTTCAGGCGGTGAAAGGTGCTTTTATGTTCAGTGGATAAAAGCATTTCGCTGGCTTGATTCGTCGTTCTCTGCTGCATTCCTGCACAAAATTTGCTTAGTAAGGTCCCCTGTATTTACTTTTAAATTTTCGACACATAATTTTGAACCCGCCCCCCTCTCCCTCTCTCTACATACATATATAGATATAGATAGATATAAATGTGTTTGTCCGGATTGACTTATAATCAAAACACGGTTCAAGCTACTGAGCTTTGAACATGAAAATTGAGGGGGGGGGGGGAATACTTCTTATGACATAAGAAAGGATTTTTTTTAAATCCTCTCATCTCCCCCCTAACGGAGTTAAAGAGAGGTCAAAAATTTTAGTCGATTTTACAAAATTGCACTTTAGAGGATAAAAAGGGGGGGGGGCGAAAATTTTAGAATACTTGGCATATCTCAGCAGCCGTTTTAGATAGGCGCATGAAATTACAGAAAATAAATCTACTAAACAAATAATTAAACAAGTATACCAGGGGTGCTAGAAGTCACCCCTTATAAGGGGTTCAAAAGGGGAGAATAAAAATTTTAGAACATTTGGCACATCTCAGCACACTTTGTAGGTAGGAACATGGAATTCCAGAAAATAAATCTGATAAATAAAAAAATAAAATAAAATAAAATAAACACATATTTCAGCAAATTTAGAAATTCTACTTCTAAAAAGTTTGAAGGGGGGGGGGGGTGATAGTTTTGAAACATTTGACCAAATCTCTGCAGCTATTTTAGGTAAGGAGCATGAAAATGCAGAAAATAAATCTAATAAAAAATAGATAAACACAGGTACTTGAGCGATTTTACATTACCTCTATCTCTTCTTAAGTGAGTTAAAAGGGAGATCGAAAATTTTATAACATTTGGGATATTTTAGCAGCCGTTTTAGATAAACGCGTGAAATTACAGAAAATAAATCCTAATGAAAAAAAAAAAAACTAGCCTTAAAAGGAATGACTCCTGGAATAATGCGCATGTGTAAGATTTCGAAATAACGAATCAGGGTGGACCACTCCTTCATGAGTCGGAGGGCTCCGTCTATGCATCGCGAAGCGATTCCAACCGGGATTGCAAAGCAATACCGAACGGAATCGCGAAGCGATGACGCGGGGGGTTGGCGAGCGTAGCGAGCAGGAGGGCGGAGCCCCTCTATAGTTTACAACAACTGTAACTGCTCATTCCAATTGTGCATGTTTGGGGCGCTGTACCCTACTTTGCCCCTCCGAAGGGGAACTTTTTAAATTTTTATCCACAGCACTCGTGCTGCATATCTTTAGAAAGGTCTGAAACCGCCTTTTCCTATTATGGATGTCTTGTGTGTCTCCCCTTCGCTCTGCCCCCCAGGGGGGCACAATTTTAATTTCTGTACCGCACATGTCCTGTGACACATCATTTGAAAGGTCTGCAACTGCTTATTCATATTATGGATGTCTTGTGTGCTTTACAACACCAGTCGTGTGACACATCATTTCAAAGGTCTGCAACTGCTTATTCATATTATGGATGTCTTGTTTGTCACCCCCCATTCTGCCCCCCAGGGGGGGAACATTTTAGTTTTCTTTACAACACCAGTCGTGTGACACATCATTTGAAACATCTGTAACTGCTTATTCATATTATGGATGTCTTGTGTGTCACTCCCCCCTCTGCCCCCCAGGGAGGGGCTTATTTGTAATTTCTTTACAACACCAGTCGTGTGACACATCATTTGAGAGGTCTGCAACTGCTTGTTCATATTATGGATGTCTTGTGTGTCACCCCCAATCTGTCCCCCCAGGGGGGCACATTTTTAATTTCTTTACATCACCTGTCGTGTGACACATCATCTGAATGTTCTGCAATTGCTTATTCATATTATGAATGTTTTGTGTGTCAACCCCCCCATCCTGACCCCAGGAGGTGGCACATTTTCAAATTCTTTACAACACCAGTCGTGTGACACATCATTTGAAAGGTCTGCAACTGCTTATTCATACCATAGGGTATTGGGTGAAGCAAGCAGGGGTAGCCTACACCTTGGAATCTCGAAGCGATACCAAACGGAATCGTGAAGCGATTACGCAGGGGGGGGGGTTGACGAGCGTAGCGAGCAGTGGGGCGGAGCTCCCCTAGACTACTAAAAAATAATTAAAGCGATTTTTAAAATTCCCGCATTTCCACGTTTCCAATGCTTTTTTAAATCAAACCCGCTTTATACGGAAGGGTGATATGCGGCTGTCGTACCTGCTTTCATTTTGCACCCATTTCCATACGCAAACATAAAATCTATCCCCCCCCCCTAAAGAATCCAGAAACTTCACAACTTTTCGTTCTGACTTTTGATTGGCTAATTGGTGAAATTGAGCAGGAACTTCCGGTGTAAACACAAAGAAAAGGAGTTATGTTACGTTTGGCGTGCTTAAATCTTATTTTTTTTTTCTTTTTTGCTTCTGTTTTCACTTTGTTCTTGTTATTACAAACTTTTATCGAATTGGAAACAAATGCTAATTTAACATTGTAATGCGAAATGGTTAAAACAAAAATAATAAAGTAAGAAGTTTTTAAGAAGACTTTTAATTTTATGGGAAAAGGGAATGTGGAGTTTCGGAAGAGGGGACTTTAGATGAAATTTTAATGAAATGAATGTAAATTCTTAATGAAATTTATGATTAATTATTTATTTTTGTTATAAAGAAAAAATAAAACAGAAAAGTATATAATAATAATAAATTGTTGAATTTAATTACTGTGTGTTTGTATTGGGGAGAGGGGGGGGGGAATCAAGTGATGAAGTAAAAATTCGGAAGAAGAGCAGGGAAGAATTGGTTTAATGATTTTTTTTTTCTTTTAACTCAGAAAAATTCCAAATCTGATTAATAAATAATACAAAAATAAAATAGGACTTTTTGCAGATTTCGCATAAAAATAAATAATTTTAAGAACAAAAAATTACTTTAAAAATTATTAAGGTCTTTCACACCCATACAAATCCTGTAGTAAATTGTAAAACATTTTAGTAATTTTTATTTTTTTGTTTTATTTGCAAGTATATTTTTTCTTTCTGAATTCCCAACTTGGAAAATAAAAATTTTGATCAGTTTATTCTTTGCTTACAACTGTGATTGATGTGATGATTGTGAATTATCATTTTTTTATATTTTGTTATTATTAATCTGGAATACCTATATAATATAATTTATTGTTATAGAAATTGGAAGGTAGGTGGATGTAAGAGCAATGGACAGCCTTCACTGTTTTTGATTTATAAAAAATAATAATAATAATAATCAATGTAAAATTAGCTTTTACTTTTTTTCATAATTCCCTCTTGCATGTTTTGTAATATTGGTTATTATTGACATTTTTAATGAAACCAATCATGAAACAAAAAATCATGTTTCAAAGTTTCACTGTTTTTCTGTAATAATCTGAACGAACACGCTAAGAGCTGATTTCTCTTAATAAATATATACATTCTTTATTTTCATGCAAAATTTGTATATTTTTGCTTTGCTAGCAATAGAAAATTTTGAATTTTCATAGTAATGGTCATTTACAAAATTTCATTTTTTATTTTATTATTATTATTATTATTATTATTATTATTATTAAGATTTTAAGACTCGTGTTCATTACGTTCATCGTGTTCATCAGGAATATTCAAATGGTCAATTTTCAGTAATGGACATCCTGAAGATTCGTTTACATTGAACTTACTGTAAACTCCTAAAAATGTAACTTTAGTAATGTTCATAGTGCATAAAATATTTTGACTTTTAACTGAAAACCCAAGTAATCAAATTTAATTTTTAAATTGCATTTACCAGAATGTAATAACACTGAAATTTTTACAAACAACTGCTTTAATTGGTTTCGTATAATTAATAAAATTTTCAGTAATTTTTTTTTTAATTTTGCCTTGCGTATTTTATAATCTAGTAATCATTAAACCAAATCAGAAACCAGAATATTCATTAAGGCTCTATTACACACACTCTTTGCGTGGAGATCCCGATTGTATTTTTCTCATGTCGTAAAAATTTCCTTGTGCTATCTTGTCCCTGTATATTGACGACAACTTAAAAACATCCTTTCATCTCAATCACACAAGCGAGAAGTATGTTGTTGAATAAATAATTAAATAAGTATTCGTTTTTAAAAGCTGCTGTACACTGCCTAATGCAGTTGGTACTCAACCCTAGGTTAGTTTGACTGGGTTTTCATTTAAAAATATAAAACCATACAAATTGGAGAATGTGCGATACAGAAAGCAATGAACCTTCAGACATTAATTTTGTTTTAAAAGATTTTCTTCTAAAAATATAAACCAACATGCATTTTAGTTATTTTTAATGTTATTATCACGGTACCGAGCTGTGCAGTGTTAGTATACAGTTATAGTACCTTGTTATATGACTAGTTCGGATATATAGTCCCATTTTCACACATTCCAAATAAATAATAAGTTGTTAATTGCATTATTATGCCGCCATACATAAATATTCATTGTATAATGAATATCTCTTTTCTAATGACTATCTTTGAGAAAATCGGAATATGTATGTAATGTAGTGATGGTTGATATCGATTTTATCGCCATTAGGACAACTCAACTTTATCAATACAGTAAACAAATCGATTTTATGTTCAACTCAATTTTATGATACTATATACACACTATATGGCCAAAAATGACCGTCCACTTGCGATTTTTGACATTTTGTAAAATATCTAGAAAAATACTAGAGGAATTACTCTGAAACAATAAGTGTATAAACATAAAAGTACATTACATATATTTTCGTGAAGATTTTTTCTCGAAACTCCATAGGGGACAGTCAACAAATTGAAAAAGAACGAATACCTTTTGGATAACTCTGTCAAAACTAATGTAAGCAAAAGCGCTCAAACTCTACATTATAATTAAGTGGTTTAAATTAAATAAACATGCATACTCGTAGAAATATTAAGGTTTTTATAAAAACATTCCCCATTTTTTCTTCAAGTTTTTTTTGCTTATAATTTGCAGAGTTCTTACTAATATAACAATGTTCTTTTTCGAAAACATGACAAAAAACATTGTACATTGTACCCTCTAATCAGAATTACAAAATAATAAAAATAGTTTGAAAAATGAGCAGTTTTACTAAATATGTTTTCATTGCGCATGCGTCAGCGTTATCAAAATTTCATTTTCATACTCCTTACAGAATAGCAATGTGCAGCATATAGTCCACACGCGAGAAGGAAATGAATTCGCAAAATATAAAAACCCTATTTTTCCTATTGTTGTAAGCTGAGAAGTACCCAAATATTAATATTCTAGATGATGCCAGTCGATTTTAAAGTCTAACTGTTTATATATATACATACATATATATATATATATATATATGTTACCGGGCAAACCCGATTTGAGGCCAAACTAGTTTGCCTCACATGACAAACATATTAAGACTTATATGCATTTACGAAATGCTCTACAATATACATTTTGTAAAATATACTTTGCAAAAAAAAAAAAAAAAAAAAAAAGCTAATGTTTCATTTACATGCCCACACGAAACAATTCCATTACGAAATGGTAAAGGGGTAGGGGAATTGTGTGCGACATATTTTAATTATATTAAATTATTTTATGAATAACAAAATTTATATACGTCGTTGAGGCTTAATATCAGTTATACGATATAGTGATGCATAATACGAAGTGCATAGCATTTACAGGTACACACAAAATATTTCAAATGACATATTCCTTCCGAAGCACATGTATCTGACGATAGCTGATGGATGGATGAAATGCATTTTAGTTATGATATGCTTTTTTTAAGTTTCACTAAATCTATGCATATTATATGGCGTGTATAAATACTATAGTTGATATACACTTCCAGCAATTATTGCTCAAATACAATAGATTTGTTTTGTGTGTCTTTGTAATTAAATGACAAATGATATAAATGCTCTATTCTATCGTAATCATCTTTTAGTAAAATTCAACGATTTATATCAGTTTCAATCCATTATAAATAGCGTAATGTCAATAAAATACTCTGCAAACAATTTTTCCTCATGAACCATAATGCTATGAAATATATTCTTTTGAGTGTCCTTGTAAATAAACTATTAATGTATATGCACCTCATATACAATACCAAACATGCTATGGTAAGTATCATTGACTGATTTTAATTGCATGAAAAGCTGAATATAAGGTACCCTGGGGTAATAACGCCACGTTAAGGTTCTAGCAATTTTCACGGCTCAGTTTTAGTTTGTATTTTTCAAACAAATATGTGATTTGATACAGCAACTCATTGACTATCTATATAAAAAAAATAATTTAACAGATATGAATACATAAAATGTAATGGCGTGATTTCTTGACCAATGCTATTTGGCATTATTACCCACCTATATGGGTAATAACGCCATGCAAACAAAACTATGAAATAAGTTGGAATAATTGCATGTAGATTGCCCAGTTCTAAAAATACAAACTCTCAGCTCTAGAAATTGACAAATTCCATCCTAAGCTATTGAAAATGCTCATTTTTTTGTGAAAGTGTAAGAAAAATAAAGGCGTGGTGTGGGGAGGGGGGGATGAGGCAAAAGAATATCAGACCGTGAGCTTCTTTTTGCTTAAAAAGGACCGCTTAAATAGAATTATTCGAAACATTGCACAGTTTTAACTGTGTTTATTTGAATCAGTATTTAGGATGTAGCTCGGCCACTGTAGGGAATCAACCGGGTTAAAAATTGCAAGGATTGGCGTTATTACCCCGTTATAGTTATTGCGCTGAACATTTTAAATTACAAATGATCTCGAGAAGATATCCAAAATCTTCAACAACATTTTGAAAGGCCATGAAATGTACGACAAATTTATGTAATTAACAAAGTATTTCCGGATAAAAAAAATAGTCTTCACATCACAAAACGTATCTCGCAAGTTTTAGATCAAGCGTTAATTTTAGCTGCTTGTAAAAACAATAAAACTTAAAAATGAAACAAATTAACTTGAAGCTGTTTTTTGCGATTTATATGACTCAAAAAACTTCTCCGCAAAACACATGAGTATCATTTACCAGATTATTTCATAATTATGCAAAATATTAGCACTTGGCGTTATTACCCCAGAGTACCTTATTTACGTGAGTTAGAGTGTGGAAACGGACAGACAACCAGAATCAATAAATATTTTTCAAACTTATTGGATAGTGTTACTTAACAATAAAGACATTTATTTTCCGACTGCTGCACACTACAAATATCTTGCAATATATAGCATTTGCCATGAATAGATTACAACAATTTAAGCTCCTTTGATGCTTATACACAAAGTGTCCACTTTCAATAGTGGCCAATGTCTAATTCCTAAACCGTTAGTCATAGACATGTAGTTCCAATAACAAAAATGGGGTAAAGAGCAATTTGAATCAATAAAAACATTTCTTAAAAAAAACACGAAATTTAAACTTTCACACGGTCTTCCGCTGCTATAAAATATATTCAGTAAAATTTTTATATTATACCGACAAGTAAGAGAAAAAAAAATAAAGGTTTGGTTATTTAATGATTAAAATTGCCCGAGTGATAGTTGTTTAAAGTTGGAACATATTTTTTACTGCTAATTAGAGATCATTCACAAATTTAATAGAAATATAATTTCATCATATATATTAAAAATGGTTGAGAGTAAAATTAACATTGCAATGTAAGTCTGAAATCTTTAACCGTTATAACAAAATACATAATTTATAATAAACATACAACGGGAAAAAACGGATTTTTTGTTAAATAAAATAATGAAGATTAACTGTTTACAAAATGATACATATTTTGAAATATTATTAGATAACACTGGTTTGCAAAAGTAGGGTTACATCATATTTTTTAACTTTTGATAATTGAATTTTATGCATTTTGTGCCGCTGAATCCGATAAATGAAGAAGAATAAAATATAAAAGATAATGAAAAAGTATTTTGCAAATCATAAATTTTAAAGTTTAAAAAAAAAAAAAAAAAGAAAAAATAACGAAAATTTCGTTTTATAAAATAGATGTGTTTTTAACCTTTGATAATTACTTTTTATGCATTTTTTACCGTTGAAACTAAAGACCTTCATTTATAACTATCGAGTCTCAATTTTCAGCAAATTGTAAATTTCAAGTTAAAAAGTTAAAATTTAAAATTGAACCTCTTCTCCCACATCATCTAAACCTTCAGATGTTAGCTGTAAGAAATTTATAAGGAAAGGATCCGAGGCTTGTGTCATGGAATCTACCAAACCTTTATGCATTGCTAGAGTATAGTCAATACATAAAGATGTCACAGTCACAATGATAAAGTTTAATATTCAGGGGGAAGGGGCTTAAAAATGATCCCCAAAGTTCACACATTATTGAAGCTTTAGTATTTAATCAGATAAATTCTACTCCTTTGCAAGCCCGAGCGTCTGGATTGTACAGTTGGCAGTTCGCCAGACATTTATTTTTCCTTTGAAGAATCTAGAGACAGTACCCTCACAGAATGCACAGCACATAGGTTTCATTTAGGATTCTTCCGAGGGGCGAAAACCGGTTTTCTCGAGATACAAAAGTAACGTTACTTAGAAAGTTACTGTATGAGCGATCGCTTCTACAGTTGTGGTGTGCAGTCTACGAGATGCCAACGAGATGGATCTTTTTCGTTGCATCTGAATACTTTAAAATGTTTGTTTAAAAGGCAGCAAATATGTTGAAAATGCATTACATATTAACAAAAATGGAATAAAATATTTTCAGAATATAGATTTTTGAATTTCGAAAACATTTCATAATTTTTTTAATAGTATCAGCAAATTTGCGTTATTATTACTTCAAAATTAAAATTTTATTTCTTTATCTTTTCATTTGTTCAGTTTGTATTGCTATGTAGTTAAGGACTTTTTTAAATGTGTCTAAAAAATGAAAAATATAAAAACTATTACTTACTACTATCATAGTACAAAATACGTAAATTACAAAAATAAGAGATAGCAAAAATTTAGATCGTTTTTCAATTTAAAATATTGACTTATGAATTATAAATTTTAAAAAAGGGTAATTTTAAACTATGGAAATAGACACACAATATACAGATTTCCTGATATTTACAGGATTAATATGATAATGCTTGAAAATAGCTTGAAAATAGCTTGAAAATAATGAAAACATAATATCAGTAGCATATCATAAGCGTCATAACATTAATTTATGTTAAAAAATATTGTAAATAAAATAAATAATGTTATTATTATCAGGCATCTTGAAATATAATTCTGTTTTTTTTTTGTCGCTGTCGTGTCTTGAAAATTAGATTAAATGTGAAAATTAATACTCCCCCCCCCTTTTTTTTTTCTTTTTTCTTGAAAAATAAATTTATTTTTATGGTGAAATGTGGAAAGTTATTTGAATTCTTAGTACTTAAATAATTACACCAGCTACTTTTATGCAGTTACGAGTGATAATGATTTTGGGGACGGATCAGAAATTTGCGATTATGGATTTAATAAATAATGACCTTTTCTGTAAACATTTTCGAGGGAGGAGGGGGTGTATTTTCTTATATTTATTTTAAGTTTAACTAAATATTTATTTGTAAATGCATGTTATCTAATGCTTTCAATCAATCAAACTAGCTGTGTATTTTGAAATTAAGGTGTTTTTTTAATTAAAAAACGTAATTTTTTGACATAAGTTGTAATTTATTTTTTGTTCGGAAATGCATGAAACAAGCAGGTGTTATTGTTCAGAAACTACCTAATCGCACGCATTTTCTTGTTTTTTTTGCAAACGCAATATATCCTTCAGAAAATAGTGTCAAAGTGGGCGTTTTGAACCGAATTTCTGCACGAAAGAAGAATAGCCACTCAACAGGTGTGAAAAACGTGTTTGTCGCGTGATCAAAAATGCATATAATTCAGTATGTAATTTATTGATCAAAAAAGTTAAATTCGATTCGATTCCAAACCGCTTCCATAGTTAGGTATTCCAATATGAAACTTTCCGTTGAAAAATGAATTTGTAAATTTGTCAAAATTTTTTGCACCTACAATCTTAAAAAAAAAAAAAAAAAAAAAAAAAAAAAAAAAAAAATGGAAAATTACAAAAAAATTTCTAGTAAAATTATATGTCAAGAACTTTTTATGCAATGACAACAATAAAAATTCATGTAACAGATTTTGAATTAAAAAAAATTTAAAGTTATTTAGAAATTTTTGGGAAAATCGGATTATCAGAACTTTTTAAGTAACGGTAACCAGGATTACAGATAAAATTTTTGTAAAATTACCAAAATTTTTGTAGATTCTTTTGTAAAGTTACAGATGTCTCTAGTTTTGCTTACAAGTTTAGTAGATTGACATCATTTTCTCGTACAGCGTACATATAAATTTTTGAAAGCATAACAAATTTCGGTAAATTTAGATTACTAAAGTTACACTTTTTTTTTTTTAATACAGTGTATTGAGAAGCGCAGTTTAGAACAGCCTTAAAATAACCTGTAAAATAAAGATTCATCAGAATACATGTATATGGTATCACTTAAAGAATGGGATATGAATGAAAACTGTTCCATAAAAAAACTTTAATAATAACTATAATGAAGTTTTTCATTCACATATCTGTGATGGTATCATGAAATATCGCATTTAAAGTTCATATTAATCTACAGTTATAACAATTTATTGGAATTTAATGAAATTTTCCTCACATAAAGCTTACTTAAGCTTAATAAAGTTAAAGTATTGCTAATCTGAAGAAAAATGTTTCGTTCAATTTATAATGAATAAAAGTAAATAGAAGAATAAAAAAAATACACTTACATAGTAAATAAATTTATGTCTTACTAAATCAATCAATGAATGCAATAAAAATAAATAATGATTATTACCACATGGAATAGCTTTCACAGCATAAAATACGGTTAAGGGGGAAAAAAAAGAACACTGCCCAGCTAAACTGATGGCATTGAGCTCACAGGCTACAAATACTAATTGTACATTAAAGCCTTATATTTTCAAGGGTTAATTCCGTTCGAAAAAAAAATTAAGAAGGGGAAACAGCTCTCCCCTTTCCTCTTTTTTTATACTTAATCATTGAACCTCCTATACTATCAAAGACATGCTTAATCATATAAAAAATCTATATCCAAAATTCAGAGCAAGTTAGATAATTCTTAATAAAAACCTATTTAGCATTTATATAATTTAAAAGGAGTTATCCCCCTCTTTTATACTTAACCATTAAACTTCCAAAACTATTCAGAGATTTGAACGAAATCTGAAAATTCTGCTTGAAAAACCCATTTATATAAATTAAGGGGGGGGGGCATTAGAACCCCTGTTCCCCCTATTTATACTTATTCAATGAACACCTAATAACAGTCACGGAATCGCCTCATCAGAATGATCCTAATCTAAATTTTGAACGAAAACATAATTCTGCATGAAAATCCCATTTATATCAACTAACGGGGGGGGGGGGATTAGAACCCTTGTTCCCCCGATTTATACTTATTCAATGAACACCTAATAACAGTCACGGAATCGCCTCATCAGAATGATCCTAATCTAAATTTTGAACGAAAAATTAATTCTGCATGAAAATCCCATTTATATCAACTAACGGGGGAGGGGCATTAGAACCCCTGTTCCCCCTATTTATACTTATCCAATGAACACCTAATAACAGTCACGGAATCGCCTCATCAGAATGATCCTAATCTAAATTTTGAACGAAAACTTAATTCTGCATGAAAATCCCATTTATATCAACTAACGGGGGGGGAGGCATTAGAACCTCTGTTCCCCCTATTTATACTTATTCAATGAACACCTAATAACAGTCACGGAATCGCCTCATCAGAATGATCCTAATCTAAATTTTGAACGAAAACTTAATTCTGCATGAAAATCCCATTTATATCAACTAACGGGGGGGGGGGGCATTAGAGCCCCTGTTCCCCCTATTTATACTTATTCAATGAACATCTAATAAGTCACGGAATTGCCTCATCAGAATGATCCTAATCTAAATTTTGAACAAAAACTTAATTCTGCATGAAAATCCCATTTATATCAACTAACGGGGGGGCATGAGCCCCCCGTTCCCCCTCTTATACATATCGAATGAACTCCAAAAACTAATCAGGGAAGCGCCTTGTCAGGATATACCTATATACAAAATTTCAAGTGGATCGGATATTTTTATCATGAGTTATCGCGTTACGCACATACATACAGAACGGACGGGCACATAAGCTCTCAGGCTATGATAGCCTGTGAGCTAACAAGTTGGAAATTGTTCGTGAAGCATAACAAATGCGGTATTTCGTACGATAACGAAGTTTTAAGAATATTCAGATCTTGCTGTTATAATGGACAACACTTCGGAAACAGTATAGTGGTCGAAATCTTTTTTGTGTTCCTGTAAGTATGCAGGAAGTAACTTGTATTACACCTCAGCAACGTATATCATAAAATGTGAAATAGTTCAATATAATTAACACACACCCCAAACAAAGTTTCCACGAATAGAATTATGTAGTAGAACACTTTTGTGTTAACCTGTAATTTAAAAATAAATATTCTTTGCATCACAGATTGTACAGAATGTATATTTTAATATATATATATATTATAAGTTCATGTCAATTCTATTATATTCGGAAGAGTTTAACATCATTAAAATGTACTTGAAACAGTTTTTTCCTATTGATCCCAATGTAATGGAGTACTTTTGATTGTCCCTCTAATTAAACTATGCATCCGATTTTCATAAAATTTAAAATGACTCGACAAAATTAAGGTAAAATTATATAATTTAAATATCGTGCGATTTTGTTGGGCAGTTTTTTTTTGTTTTGTTATAAGCGGACGAACGGACAGACGGACTGACAACTGAACGAAGAATATAGGTGCTAGCAATTTATATAATTACGGACCCATTTAAAATTAATCAGATCTTGATGTAATAGTACACAGTATTCCGGATACAGCATAGTGACCAAAATCTTCTGTGCGTCCCTGTAAATACTATCTGCTTTCTTTTATATACAGGAAATAACAGGATATAGTATTCCTCAGCAACGCAAAAATAAAATTTTAAATAGTTAATTACAGGGTCAATCCATTTCAAGTGGTCCAGCACTGGTCGCTCGACCATTTTTGAAAAATCTGAAATTTTTTGTACAACCCTAACATGATGGAAGTTCGAAATGACCGCTATTTTAATTTTACTATTTTTTGTTTGTGCATGGCGGCCATTTTTGTTTCATCGTATGCAGCGATTTTCTCAGATACTAGGATACACAAAATTGTAAATATCTCGTCTTTTATTTTCCCAATTGAAATGGGGTTTGCAGCATTTTGTTCAGAATAAAATAGGCTAAATGAATGGTGGTAGAAAATTTTTTTAAAATAAAATTTTACAGGTGGAATTTTAGCACAAAATTTAAGATTTTTCCCAAAATCTGACCGTTTGCAAGAGGAAATTTTTCATGCAAGGAAAATTGTCACACTTACACAATTTTTTCTACAAATAGGTCAAAAGTGCATGTACGCATACCAGGGCCGAAACTAGGGGGGGGCAGAGGGGGCACGTGCCCCGGGCGCCACCAGAACAGAAGGTGAAGGGGGCGCCAAATTAAGATTTGTTTGGTATGATGAATGCATATATGTACGATATTTTTTTTATGTTTTGCGCAGTCGGAAAATTTAAAAAGAAACCTGAACAAAAATGCATTAAAATTTGCAAATAGATAAAAAAATTCGAAAAAGAAAATCATCTACAAAACAAAACTGCAAATGAATAAGAAAAACAAAGCTGTTTTTTAGGCTATTTTCTCCTCCTATTCCAAATGTATCATGCCTTTTATCATGTCTCTCTTTTTGTATAGGAAAATCACCACCGTATTTTATTTCAAGGTTAGTCTATTTTTTGAACTTTGAACTGTGTCGTGTACGAATAAATACCAAATGACTACTCCGCCCGACTTTTCTATTAGATAAAAAAAACTCCATAAAGGCTCCACCTCCCCCCCCCCCCCCCTGTGCAGTGTTGTGTTTCCTTTCTTTATTTTCATCTTCCCATGGACCATACGAAGTCAGGTTTCCAGGACAATAAAAACAAACGGAAGGGGGAATGCGCAGCAAAGGAAAATTCTTTGCTAAACATCCTTTAAGGATGTATTCGAAAAAACGCTTTTCCACCCTCAACAGCTCGAAATTTCCCGATATAATTTCAGACACATTTTTAAAAGTAGAAACATGAAACCTGCTGAGAGCATTTCTGAAGAGACGTATAAGGTGCTGTATAGTGTCATTTTACGCTCGAATCATTAGAATTTGATTTATAAACAATTATTTTCTAAATATGACCCTTTTTTTGTCCACAAATGTCCCGCTTCGGAAAAATCGGTTCAAATTGCCGTTTTTGATTGCTTTTTTTGCAATATTTTCTGCATTTATCAAAGAATTGCCAATCACGGCACCTTCTGTACTTTCTAAGTAAGACAATTTGTCAACAAAATACACCCTTAATATAAATATATATATATATATATATATATATATATATATATATATATATATATAAGCATTTCTAGTGGTATAGTAAAAAATATTGCACGGAGCGTCATGGCCAGTAAAGCACCCCCCCCCCCCCTTTATTGCCCGAAATGATTTTTTCATCCGACCAGGAGGCGAACTTGGATGACTTCTCATAATACTAAAAACAAAAGAATTGAAAATACGCAGAATAAGATATTTAATAATTTAAAAAAAAAAAAAAAAAAAAAAAAAAAAAAAAAAAAAAAAAAATGAATGTATCATCATTTGTTGGGGTAAAGAGAAAATCCTCGCCCATACAGCGGTTGCAGAATACACAAAAGAAATGGGTTAATAGGGAGTATGTCCTCTTTTACAGGTATACACAGGGCCCGACTTTGACAGTCGGGGGCCCTTGGGCAAACATTATTAGGGGGGGGGGCGGCTTCTGTTTTAAAATTTTTCATAAATTTTACTGTAGTGACTAAAATATAAATTCATACCTATTGTATGCGTTCATAAATTTCATACCAAGTACTTTTCACATCTATATATGTAATAGCAGAAGAAAGTAACTTTAAGAAACTACAGAACACAAGTTTTTTTTCAGTTACAGGAATATAAGGATAAATGTGAGTCCTTAAGGGTGTATCCGAAAAAACGATTTTTCACCTTCAACAGCTCGAAATTTTCCGTAGAAGCATGAAACTTGTTTGAGAGCAAAAATAAATTCAAAAATAAATTGGAAAATAAGCAGTTTGGATCGAAATACACCCTTAAGGGGCACGGAAACAGAGGAGATAAGAAAACAGAGCCCCTTTAAAAAAAAAAAAAAAAAAAAAAAAAAAAAAAAAAAAAAAAATTGGTCACTTTTGGCCATTTTTTATTATTTGATACTCTTTTAATGAAAAACATAAATTTATATCTGTCCTTAGGGGGCCCCCTCAAGCCGGGGGGGCCCGGAGTAATTGCCCCGCATGCCCCTGCAATGATACTGATTTTGAGAGAGGTCGGCTAGGAACTAGCAATTTTGAGAGAAGATAGTGGATTTTGAATATTATTTACAATTTTTAGTATACTAAATCTCGTACCTAATGAAGTTATAAGTGAGTTTGATATTTTATTAGTATACTAAATCTCGTACCTAATGAAGTTATAAGTGAGTTTGATATTTTAAAATATAGTAATAAAAATATATTAACGTATTTCTGTTTTCAAAATTTTTCTTTCCCTTTTTCCTTTTGTTTCTTTTTTTTTTCATATTAATGGTTTTAATTTAAGTTTGCTCATCAGGTTTAGAAGAAAAAAGCTACGGGCTCGGAAAAAAGATGAGATGGGCCCTAAGATATATTCTGTATATAATGTATGCATGTATTTAACACAAAATCGGTCCTCACAATGCTCTTTTCAGCCTAGGTCCTGAATACAACTGTATCGCCTATCACCCAGTGTGTATGTCCCTGTCACTTGCACAGTAATATTTTAGCTAAAGTAATTACTTAAACGAAACCTACAGCCTGGTATCAATTAACGCCTTAGTACCAATACAATGCCCAATGTGACATCGGGGTTGCAATGAATGAGATATGAGGGTCGCATTGAACGACACTTTTTTGTCTAAAGGCAAGCACGGTGGTCCGCGGTCTGAGAAAACAGGAAGTTTCCGAATATTTGTAACACTATCAACTATATCACACCTTTTACCGGACTCTAGGGGAAGTCTAAATGGGAGATTTTCTGTACTTCGTTGGAAAACTTTAATTACTATTCTGGGAAATGTTTTTCAGCTGGTAAAGGGAAAAAAGAGCGACCAAATTAAGATTAGGATCATTATGAAATTTCAGTAATTTTTCCATTCGAAACCGGACCCCTTTGGACCCGGGCCCCTGGGCAGTTGTCTCCTGTGCCCCCCCCCCCCCCCCTCTCACCGGCCCTGCTTGGTTAGCTCTGATCTGGTCATTTTCATTTATGGAATTGTGCTCGTTGGATGAATTTTGTTGTTTTTATTATTTTATTTTTAATTTATGAGGAATGAATATGAATGACTCACGCAAAAGTAAGAATAAAAAATCCGGCAATTTTTATCGAAAACTGCGTAAGAAGAGATGTGTCGATGCAAATCATGCTTCTAAATTCCTGAAAGTCTGGCTTCAGAAGGACGAAAATGAAACAGAAGGTAAGAAAATACAGAATTGTAAATTAATTAATGGCGAGTGGTCAGGGAAAACCGGGAAAAACACAGTCAAGAAAAGAGAAAACTACCAGTAATTTCTTACAGAAAGTACTTGAAATAATGTAAAGAGATAATATAAACTGAATTTATCTTTAACAAAATTCTGGTTATTATCATCTATATTGATTGTGTTTTTATCTAACCACTCGCCACCCTGATAGTTAATAAATAACCTTTACTTTAGTAAATTAATAACCTATCGAAAAAAAATTATATCCTAAAAACTTTTATCCTAATTCGAAGTAGCTTGATTTAAAGCGGATTATTAAGGAGATCCATCTTGCTATTTTCAGCCTTCGAATTCAGAAATCTAAAGATAAACTTTGATGTTATTTTTAAAAAATGTCAGAAATTGGAGTTTCTTAGAAAACCCAAAAACTATATTCTACTTTATAGGGCTTAATAAATATACTGCAATTTTATTTTTATGTTTGTATTAATAATAATTATTTTGTAAATAAGTCAGAAAGTACGCTTTTAATTTCTGACAAAAACTGCAGATTTGTCTTAAATCCAAACTTGGCAGTGTGTTATCCGTACCCGTACATTACATGGATAAGTTAAAGTACATATATATGTGATAATATAAAAGTATACATGCATAAATATTAATATTGAAAAAATTGTAAAATATTGATTTTTAAAATAATAAATCAATTAATAGCTTAATATTAAATTTAATATGATTTTACCTTATATGTTGTGAAAACAAATTTTTAAGTCTTCGATAGATACTAGATAGTTAAATAATGATTATTTCTGCAGGCATATCTTTTAAAAATAACAAAAATCATAATTGTTGTAATAAATTTTCACTAGTTTGTGCTTTTTATATTAAGCATAAATCACTGATGTGAGTTTTCTATAATCGGGACCCTCACCAAATTAACCTATTACAATGGATTTTTTTGGAACAACATAAATTGCAGTCAGGAAATTAAGCATGATTTTTAAAATAAACCTTAAATACTAATAATTTTCTGTATTATTTATGCTTTATACCAGTTTTTTAATTTTTTTTTCAAGAAAAGCACGTAGAAACAATCCCATTTTTTAAAACTGTTATAATACCTGGTATGATTGGTGGTAAACGGAAAAAAAATGACCGGAAAAAAAGTGACACAAACTACAAAAGCGGAAAAAAGTGACACGGAAAAAAAAAATTACCGGGAAAAAAGGGACACGGAAAAAAAGTTACCGGAAAAAAAGTGACAAGAAATAGATTTTGGAGATTCATTGATCGGGGGGGGGGGGGGGGAGGGTGAAGGCTGATCAATTAGGTAAATCGGTTTTTCATGCTGAATTAACCATTTTGGTTAAATTTTTGAATGGATTTGGGTGCTTTAGAGCCAAAATACATCAATTTTAATTTGATGTGACAGCACCTTTGGCAGGTTAACAAATTAGGTACAAATTAGGGGGAAACCCATTCTCGCTCCTTTTTGGGTTTTTGCAAAAAGGTAAAACTACCGCCATTTTGTTGCATTCGTATTTTCCCTCTTATCAGCGGAAATGATTTTTTTTCGCCTGATTGATTGCTTTTTCGAAAGCTATACATTTCCCTTTGAACGTTACTTTATTTATTTAATGGTTAGTCCCTTAAGTATGACTTGCGTCTGGAAGTAACATCTGGAAATCATTATCCAGTTCTAGAAACTAGGCTCCTTTATTTTTGGGGGAACTAAAGTTGCAATGTTTCTTTAAATAAGCCATGCAACAATACAAAAAAGAAAAAGAAAATAAAAACTTTTAACTAAGCATCATTATTTGAAGTTAGTTCAAACTTAAATTAAAAAAAGAATCTTTGCATAGAATTTAAAAATGAACAGTGTTGGAAAAATATTTCATATACTAAATTATTGTTCTGCAATATTTTGATTTAAATTATTTTAAGGGTGTATTCGAAAAAACGCTTTTCCACCTTCAACAGCTCGAAATTTTCCAAAACAATTTCAGACACATTTTTAAAAGCAGAAACATGAAACTTGCTGAGGGGATTTTTGAACTGATGTATAAGGTGCCGTGTGTGTCATTTTACGCTAAATTCATTATAATTTGATTCATAAACAATTATCTTCTCAATATGAGCCATTTTTTTTTTTTTTTTTTTTTTTTTTTTTTTTTTTTTGTTCACAGATCTCCCGCTTCGGAAAAATTGGTTCAAAATGCCACTTTGATTGAATTTTTTGCAATACTTTCTGCATTTATCAATGATTTGACAATTACGGCACCTTGTGTACGTTCTAAATAAGACAATTTGTCAGTTTGATGCATATGAGAGCAAAAATGAATTTAAAAATGTATCAGAAAATAAGTAGTTTGAATAGAAATACATCTTTAAAGCTGTTTTTGGAAAAAATAATGCTGGACAATAGTAATTTGGACAATAATAATGGTGAATAGGTTAAATTTCTTACCACTTTAACATAGCTATTTTTATTAATTAAATATACTCGGATTGCTATGAAATTTTCATACTTTATTGATGTTTACCCTAACACGAACCCTATTGTGAATAAAGTTTCTACCATGATTAGTTTATTTACAGGGATAGTCAAAAGTTTTTCGATACATTACGGCCTATGGGGAAAAATCGTTCCAAATGAATTTTAAAGATGTTACACCCTGTCAAACATACTCAAATTTATATGGATTAGTAGAATGCACTAAAAATGGCATTCCGTAAAATATGCTGCGAAAATAATAGTTACTATTCATTTACAGGTCATTACATTACTCAGTCAAAATAATTCCATTACAGAATAATAAAGCAGGGCGTGGGGAATTGTTTGCGACGCATTTTAATTATTTTAAACGATTTAAAGTATCATAAAAATGATAAACGCCGCTGAGACTTAATATTTCACGGATAATATGAAGTGCATAATATTTACAGGGACACACAAAATATTTCAAATCGTATATTCTATCCGAAGTGCTGTATATTATTGATGATAGCTGATGGATAGAAGAAGTGCATTTATTAAATAATATGTGCATTTTTGCGTTGAACTCCTTTCAATTTAATAAGAAATGCTTGTAGAATATAGATAAAATGATATACAGGGTCACGCATAGAATTATCTACATGGCCACCCAAGCATGATAATTTCTGGAAATGTGATTTAAGTTGTTTTAAAAATGTTTTTGTTTGAACTAGATTTTAGCAAAATACTGGCGTGTAATAAAGATACTAGGTAAACTACAGGGCTGTAGAAAAGTATTCAAGTGTGTTCCCATCTATTAGAATAAAGTAGAAGAAGAAATTTCAACCAGTTAGGCATTTTTTTGCTAAATTAAATGTTCCATTAAATGGTATAAATATCAACCGACAGATCAAATACAGGGCTGTTCAAAAAATATTGGAATACATGCTTGGCTATCGACAGTAGCATTTTTCTAAATAACGAAGTTTTGTTAAAGATTTTAGCAAATGTTAGAAAATGTTTCATAATCTAGGCTTAATGCATGATGTTTCTTACTTGTTATACATGCGTAAAACTTGTAGACATGTTCGAAATAGTGTTTAGGCTCTTTAATATAGATGAAAAAAACTATTAGCTTACGGTACTTGATTTATCAGTGAGTGTAATATTATACAAATTGAGACATAAGCTTAGAAAAATCACTATTTTTTTTTCTTTTTTGCAAACTTTATTTTCCTAGTTAAGGGTGTATTTCGATTCAAACTGCTTATTTTCCGATTTATTTTTGAATTCATTTTTGCTCTCAAATGCACCAAACATTCAATATATCTTATTTGGAAAGTACACAAGGTGCCATGATTGTCGATTCTTTGATAAATGCAGAAAATATTGTAAAAAAAAGCAATCAAAAACGGCATTTCGAACCGATTTTTCCGAAGCGAGAGATCTGTGAACGAAAAAAAGGGTCTTATTGATAAGGTAATTGTTTATAAATCAAATTCTAATAAATTTAGCGTAAAAAGACATCACACGTCACCTCATACGTCCATTCAAGAATCCCCTCAGCAAGTTTCATGTTTCTACTTTTAAAAATGTATCTGAAATTGTTTCTGAAAATTTCGAGCTGTTGAAGGTGGAAGAGCATTTTTTCGAATACACCTTTAAATATATTTAGATAAAACAATTTCTTTATAAAAACAACTCCATGTATTTAATTTTAATTAAAATCTTTAAATAAAAAGACAAGTTTTGAGGCCATTTCTAATCTTAACTTATTTCGTATTTTTGGCTGTACCAGTTCAAATGTCACTGAATACTCACTGAAGAGGCTTTTGCTGTAATAAGTTGTTCAACTTATAGTAAAGACGTTGCTATTAAATTTGTTGATTTGAATTTGCTGACTCTTCCACATTTTATATGGGATAACTTCTTTTACTGTATTCTGCTCAAAAAAATGTTCTTTAAAATATCATATAAATGATAAATTTCAACAAAAGACCACTAAAAATATGCACATATCATCAAAAACTTATGAAAAAACTATAATTTCGTTTTTAAAAAAGTTTGGTTTCTCCGTTCCAAAACTGAATTTGCTGCTCCAAAACCTGATTTGTTGCAACAAAATTATTTTTAGGTAGATTTCGTATGAAATACTACCTATTGCATTGTCTCCCATGTTGGAATTTCTGAAAAATTTTTGCGGATCTACACGAATCATGACTCCTAGACCCCAAAACTACCATCAGTAAAAAAGTTTATCTATCTATCTATCTATCTATCTATCTATCTATCTATCGGTGTATATCACTTTCTTCTAGACACGATAACTTCCATAATTATGCTCAGATCTTCATCAAACTTTTACATAAAATCAAGGGGCATAAAATCTCGGTTAAGTTCGTTAATGGGCAAAATCGGACCAAGGGGGTGGAAGTTAGGAGGGTTTTTGTGAAAACAGAAAAAACGCGATAACTTTTTAATTAAAATAGATATCGAATCCATTTAAAGTTTATATTACTTCTAAAAAATGAGGAGAAAGTTTATGCGTGACAGATTTTTGATAAAGTTAAAAATGGGCTCAAGGGGCGAAAAAAACATGGTTTTTGGGAGAAAAAAATTCATAACTTCGTCAATTCTCAAGATATCAAATCCAACTAAATTTTATATAAATGTACTCAATATTATCTAAAACTTTTGTATTTACAAGTTTTTGATAGGACCAATTTTTACCGATGAAAAAAATTAAAAACGAAAAGAAAAAGGGGGGAGGAAAAAAAAAACCCATAACTTACTCAATTCTTAAGCAATTAAATTTAATTAAATTTATTTTACATCTTCACAATAATATCTACAACTTTTATATTGACAAGTTTTTCATAGAACCAATTCTTATAGCAAAAATAAATTAAACAAAAATAGGAGTTGGAGGAAAAACCTCAAATCCAAACTGCTTATATTCTGACTCATTTTAAAATTCATTTTTGATTTTAAACGCATCCAAATGACAGATCCTCTTATTTAGCAACTATATAATGCGACTTATTGGCCAATTTTTTGATAAAGGCAGAATATATTTTTAAAAAGGCTGCCAAAAAAGGTATTTTGAACAGATTTCCCGAAGTTTTCATCATTAAAAAATTCATTAAGTATAACAAATTGCGTTTTTCATGAGTCATTTTTAAATTCGTTTTTGTTCTCAAACCCATCCAATTTACAGGTCCTATTATTTAGGAACTATATAACTTGACGTATTGGCCAGTTTTTTGATAAAGGCAGAATATATTTTTTAAAAGGCTGCCTAAAAGGGTATTTTGAACAGAATTTCACGAAGTTATCGTGATAAAAATTTGAGGAAATTTAAGAAATTGCGTTTTTACCGAGTCATTTTTAAATCTTTTTTTTGTTCTCAAACGCATCCAATTTACAGGTTCTCTTATTTAGGAACTATATAATGTGACGGAGTGGCCAGTTTTTTGATAAAGGCAGAATATATTTCAAAAAAGGCTGCCAAAATGGGCACTTCGCACAAAATTTCCCAAAGCGAGATGATTAATGAACTGTGGGTATTCAAATAACAAATTGGTTATTTTATGACTCATTTTTAAATCCAATTTTGCTCTGACACGCATTCAATTGACAGTTTTTTGTTGCTTAGGAACTATATAATGTGCGTATTCGTCGATTTTTTGATAAAGGGTGAATATATATATTTTAAAAGCTGTCAAAGTAAGCACTTCGCAAAAAAATTTCCCTAAGCTATCATGATAAAAGAATTTAGGTTGTATTCAAATAACAAATTGTTTATTTTATGACTCATTTTTAAATTCAATTTTGCTCTCAAACGCATTCAATTGACAGTTATTTGTTATTTAGGAACTGTATAATGTGCCGTATTGGTCAGATTTTTGATAAAGGCTAAATATATATTTAAAAAAATCTGTCAAATTGGGAACTTCGCACAAAATTTCTCAAAGCGATCTTGATTAAAGAATTGTGGATGCATTAAAAATAATAAATTGGTTATTTTATGACTCATTTTTAAATTCAATTTTGCTGTCAAACGAATTTAATTAACAGTTTTTTGTTATTTAGGAACTATATAATGATCATATTGGTAATTTTTTTAAAATAAAGTAAGAATATAATTCAAAATATATTGCCAAAATGGGCATTTAAGTAGAGATAGGCATTTTTTTTTTTTTTTTTTTTTTGAGATGAAAACTTTTCGAAATCTACCTCCGCCTATAGGCCATGCCGAAAGGGATTTTTTTTTCTTTGCTTTCTCCAAAAACGGATTTTCATGTCCCAAAATTGTTTTTTTTTCTGTTCCAAAAACGGATTTTCCTGCTTCAAAATCGGTTTTTGACTGCTCCAGATCCTTCTGAATGAATGCGACCCCTGTATGCGTTTTCAGAGTGATTTCTATAGATCATTTTAATACATTTTGTATTGTTGATTTAATAAGAAACATAATATATCATGCACATTATTTAACAAAAATATTTTTTTTTTCGTTTAACACCATAAATTGGTACTGTAAATTAAAAACAGAATTTTAGAAACATATCCATCTAAAAAATTATCACTTAAAATTTTCCATTTCTTTTCATAATATTTACTCTGTATTACAAGGTATAAAACTATAACATATTTCTTATCGTAATATTTATTTGATAGTTAAAGGTGTCACTGCTGTAAAGGCATAACGTTACATACTTTATGGTAGAGAATTTGTGACTTTAAATTTTCAGGGCAGACTTTTTAGGATAATTTTTTAGATTTCGATATTTAAAGTGATTTTGACCCCTTTTTTTAATAAAACAATTTAGCACATTTAAACATCTTATTATAACATATTTTATTTTAACATTTTATTATGATTTAACAGGTAAAAAAAATTGTTCTAAGAAAGCAATATAGCGTATAATGTTCAATGGAATTGGAACTGTTTTCTTCATTATCACCATTTCATATGTGACAATATAAATGTTTTTTTTTTTCTTTATATCAGTGTATTCATTTCTTCTGTAGATTTGAGTACTTGGTCAACCTAAGAAACTAATACACTGTTTTCAATAGATACGCTATATTTTAATTTTTTTTAAAACTGGTTTAATCTTAATTTCAAATTTAAAGCACCACTTTACATATTCATTATTATCTAATTCTTCAAAAAATATTTATTTTGCTATTTATTTATTTAAGTTTTATTATTATTGAAATATAGTTGTATTTTCGTATTATTAAACAGTAAGAACCATATTTATAATGTACATAAGATAATTGTAACAGACTACTCCCACAGTCAATTTTCATCCTGCTGCCTTACTGTCGCAGACACAACCATAACTTTCTGCTACTGGGGAATATGCATTCTGTCACGACCGTCTAAATCTAATGTAGAAGAAGCAGATTTTTATAACTAACAACAGATAAAAATATTGCCCAGTTAAACTGATGGCATTGACACACAGGCTTCGCATACTAATTATTCATTAGAGCCTTATATTTTCAAGGGTTAATTCCGTTCGAAAAAAAAAGTTAAGAATGGGAAACAGCCCTCCCCTTTCCCCTTTTTATACTTAATCATTGAACCTCCTAAACTATCAAGAACATGCTTTATCATATAAAAAATCTATATCCAAAATTCAGAGCAAATCAGATAATTCTTAATAAAAAAAACCATTTAGCATTTATATAATTTAAGAGCAGTTATCCCCCTCTTTTATACTTAACCATTAAACTTCCAAAACTATTCAGAGATTTGAATGAAATCTGACAATTCTGCTTGAAAAACATGTAAATTAAGGGGAGGGGCATAAGCTCCCGGTTCCCCCTGTTTATACTTATTCAATGAACACCTAATAACAGTCGCGAATTCGATCCTATAACCTATACTAGATCCTATAACCGATCCTATATACCCAGAACGATCCTATATCTAAATTTTGAATGAAAACTGTTAATTCTGCTTGAAAACCCATTTATATCAATTAGGGGGAGGGGCATGAGCCCCCCGTTCTCTCTCTTATACATATCGAATGAACTCCAAAAATTAATCAGGGAAGCGCCTTATCATAATAAGCCTAAATCCAAAATTTCATGTAAATCGGATATTTTTATTATGAGTTATCGCGTTACGTAAGAACTTACGCTCGCACGTACATGCATACATATAGAACGGGCTGGCACATAAGCTCTCAGGCTTAGATAGTTTGTGAGCTAAAAACTAAAGGGTGAAAATAGACAAAACGTTTCATTCAAACTTTAAAAAGTCTTTAAAATATATTATTCCTAGAGTTTCTTAAAAATCTTGCATGCTCTTAAGTCTTAATAAATGCATGTCCAAAAAGTTTTTTTTTTTTTTTTTTTTTTTACATGTTTCAAAGTAAAAATACATTTTAAACTAAGCATATAGTTATACTTTCATCTGAACAAACTTTTCACATGTATTTTATGTACGTATTTTTATACTTCACCAGCATGTATTAAAATCTACACTATTAATAAAAACATAATTTCTATTTCATTGTAATAAAAAATGGCATCAATAAAATAAAAATACATAGATAAAAAAAATCCTTGTCGGTTTGGCCTACAAGCGGAGGTAGATTTCGTTAAGTGCTCATTTAAAAAAAAACAAAAATGAAATATAATTGGAGAAAAACTCAGTTTAACAATTTTATTTGGCCACTTTTGAAGAAATTTTAATTTCATTTTTGTGTAAGAGCTGATTTTATGAGAATCATCTTAGGCTGAATTCGGCTCAAAATACCCACTTTGACAGGATTTTTTGAAATATACAGTCGAACTTCAAGGGGGAAGGCTAGGTAAAATTGTGTTCATGTTAACAGTAATTCATGTTATCCGTATCAAATCTTTTTATTCGTCTTTAAAGGGGATTGTGAAAACAATTCACATTAAAAGTAATTCATGTTGAGCGTGTTTATTTTAACAAGGTTTGACTATATTAGGACATCAAGAAAAATTGATCAATGCAGCGCATTTTATAGTTTCTAAATAAGAGAAACTGTCAACTGAATACGTTTGAAAGCAAAATTGAATTTAAAAATGAGTCAGAAGATAAGCATTTTGCTATGTGAATACATTCTCAATTTTTCTATCATGTTCGCTTCGGGAAATTATCTTCAAAATAGCCACTTTGGCGGCATTTTTTTAAAAATACATTCTGCCTTTATCAAAAAACTGACCAATACGGCACATTGTACAATTCCTAAAAAAGAGAACCTGTCAATTGGATGCCTTTGAGGGCAAAAATGGATTAAAAAATGCGCCTGAAAAAAAAAAAAAAAAAAAAAAAAAGCAATTTATTATTTGAATACTTCAATTTTTCAATCATGATCACTTTGAGAAATTCTGTTCAAAATGACATTTTGACAGCATTTTTCGAAATATATTCCTCTTTATCAAAAATCTGGCCAATAGGTCACATTATGTAGTTCCCAAATAAGAGAATCTGTATTTGGATGCGTTTAAAATCAAAAATGAATTTTGAAATAAGTCATAATATAAGAAGTTTGAATTTAAGATTTTCATCTTCAACTCCTATTATTGTTTAATTTATTTTTGCTATAAGAATTGATCCTACCAAAAACTTGTCAGTATAAAAGTTATAGATACTATTAAGAAGATGTATAATAAACTTACTCGGATTTCATATCTTAAGAATTGAGATGTTATTGATTTTTCTCTTTAATACCCTCCCCCTTTTTTGTTTTCATTTTTAATTTTTCCTTTTTCAATAAGAGTTACAAGAGTTACTCCAATCAAAAACTTGTAAATACAAAAGTTTTAGATGATATTAAGACTATTTATAAACAAAATTAGTTTAATTTGATATCTTGAGAATTGACAAGTTTATAAGCTTTTAATTCCCAAAAATTCTTTTTTTTTTTTCCGCCCCTTGAGCCCATCTTTAATTTTATCAAAATTCTGTCATGCATAAACATTTGGCCCATTTTTTAGAAGTAATATAAACTTTAAATTGATTCGATACCTATTTTAACTAAGAAATTATTATTATTATTATTTTCACAACACCCTTCCCTATTTCTACTCCCTTAACGTGACCGTGATTTTATGCCCCTTGATTTTATGTATCAGTTTGGGAAAAAGTTATATGTATTTATAAATAGATAGATAGATAGATAGACAGATAAACGTTTTTACTAATGGTAGTTTTGGGGTCTAGGGGTCATGATCGGTGTAGATCTGCAAAAAATTTTCTGAAATTCCAACATAGGAACGATCGCAATAGAAAATATTTTATACGGAATCTATCTAAAAACGGAGAAAGAGAAAGAGAGACAATTAATTAAAAGATCATATTAAACTTTATTATGGATTTAATTTGAATTTTTTAAAATAAAAATTGCATTGGAATATGCTCGATTATTTATGTCACTTTTTAAGAAGAAAATGATTCCAAAATGTGGAAAAATGGACAATCAACCCGATAAAGATAAACGAACGAAGAACCTTAACAAATAGTGAAAGCATTAAAAATCTGTCCCATTTATCAATTTTATATCACCATTTTTAGAAATATGCATATTTTTAATAAACTTTCAGTAGCTTAAAATAACGGATATGATATGAATTCGAAAAGAAAAATTTATTGAAGAAAATATTTTTTACATCTTTTATGTCCTCAGATTTCACATCATTTTTAATAAAGTTTCGAATTTTGGTAAAGTCTAAATGTTTTCTGTACTAAAAAAAATAAAAAGAAAATAAAAAGAAAAAAATAAAAAAAATAAAAGAAATATAAAAAAAATAAAAATAATTGAAAAATAAAAATTTCTCTCTACAAATTTTGGCGTATTTTTAGACACAAAGAGCATAACAGTGAAAGACATGGCAAATGAAGTATCTATAATGAAATAGGATTTCTCCTCTTTGGATAAATGAATTGTATCTAGAGTGATATTCGGCTTTTATCTAACTGCGACGTTAACCAGGTTGTCGCGCTCCGAAATTCCATTCAAAACATAAGCTTTGTTCGCTTTTCCTGAAAAATCTCAAGCCTTTATCGAAAAATTAAAAACATTCGATTTAATAGCTTCTGATGAGTAAAAGTACTTACCATTCTCATTCGTTGACAAACAGAAATGGATTTAAGAATATGTCGGAAAATAGACAGTTTTGATTATGAAATCAACGATTAAATCATGATTTTACCGAAAAGCCCAGATTGTGTTTGCAATTTGAGGTTTAATTGTTTTGGAAACTCAAAACTATTGGTGACTATTCAGTAATTGAACGCTGAGGGAAAAAATTATAAAAATCCTATTTAAATAGATAAAAAAAAATCGGAGCTAAATAAAGAAAAAATCTAATTTTTTAAAATATCATGATATTTTACATCCTAGTTTAGAATAGAAAACAAACATAAATGTTACTTGAAATCGCTACTTAGTACTGATGCATTCGTGATTTAAAACTATACTGAATACTGTCATAAATACTATTGGCCGAGAGGTTCTGACCTTTCAACTGGTAGATGGCAGGTGCTGGGTTCGAATCCAATCGCGGCCGTCGGCCTAACCATTCGGAGTTTTCCGTGTTTTTTCTTCGAACCTTGGATTTCCTTGCGTAAATACGGGTTAGGTTCCCTTCGAAAGGCCCCCACGGAGGGCATCCCACCCCTTTAGGGCCCATATCCCACGTGTAGATAATTAGTAAAATAATTCAAAACATAAATACTATATATGATGCAAACACATTGTTAAAAAATTGTAACTTTTGCTGCACCGTTGCTCCACCGTTTTTATAGAATATTTGACCTATGTTAATGCTCCATAAAAAAGAAGTCATTGTTTTGTATAAAAGCTGTGGTTTGATAATGCAGCAAAAATTTCAAAATTTAGCAGTGCAAGAACTTTTCTATATGCACCTAAGAAAAATAGACGATGCATAACTTTTTATTGGAAGAGTTTCTGAACAGGATTTAAAGGCTATTTGTTTTCAACTGCTTTATTCAACAAGGATTCGCAAAACGGTTAAACATATTTGCAAATTATTTTTTTAGCGGAAATATACATAAAACTGGAAGGTCTGATTATAGAAACGAATCGGAATCGACCTGTATCCTCATTTACAAATTATTTTTTTCGCGGAAATATACATAAAACCTGAAGGCCTGACTATGGAAACGAATCGTAATCGATCTGTATCTCCATTTTTTAATGAATAAATGACTTGTTAAGTTACAAGCTATTTTGATCACGTGACAAATACGTTTTCCAACCCTGTTTGAGTGAGTATTCTCTTTTCTTACAGAAATTCGGTTAAAACGCCCATTTGGACACTATTTTCTTAAATATCTATTGCACTTGCAAATAAACCAGAAAAAAAAATATTTTTTTTAATTAAAAATTATTAATTTATAATTTTTTTAAATTAATAAATAATAAAATTTATTCAAAGTTAATACAATTTATTTTAAATTAATAAAATTTAAAATTAAAATTAAAATTTATTAATTTTTAAAAATAATTAATTAAAAAAAATTAAGATTTTAATATTATTTTTCCTATTTTTCTTTAATTATACAGCACTTTATAGAAAATTTGATGATTTAGATAATTTTTGAAGTTTGAAAATAGCTTAAAACTTATATTCATGTAGCAATGAATTATAAACAACATACGCAACCTTTACAACAACGTTAATATGCTGTTGAACTCTTTATTCATCTTATGAAAAGATTTGAACAATTCAGGAGTAGACCAGAAACTAATTGCGGAATTGTGTTTGAAATATTTATGTAACAGAGGTAAACGAAAATATATTTATCAAAATAAGAAAGCAAAATGTACATTTGTACAGTAAAATGTAAATCTTTAGAATTAAAAAATTTAAATAAAGTGAATCCCACTTGATCTATAATTGACTTAAATAGACAAAATAGTATTTTAAATGAAATATGAGAGAAATATGATACTATTAAAGTTATTTTATTATTATTAGAGGATTTTGTTTCATAGGAATATGCAGGATCATCGCTGAGACTTTAAATTGGTTGGGGGGGGGGGGATTTAAATTGTCAAATGAAATTATATTTGGAAATTTTGCCAGGTCCTAGTCAGTTTTGCCAGGTAGCTTTTATTAAAGTTTTAATTTTTTTTTTTTTTTTTTTTGTCGGGGGGGGGGGGGGGGGGAGGCATGAGTGAGGGTCTTGATAATTCATGTGGAATTTATTCATAATTTCTGACATATTTACTTCTTAAGTTGGCTTTTTTATTTATCTAAACTTTAACTTTCGATTTTAAATAGAATAAACTTTGCCTAAGGCAGAATCAATCGAAATCTGATTTTTAATTTTTTTTTTTCTTACAGTAGACAATATTTTACTTTAGACAATTTTTACTCTTATAAATTCACAGAGCATGAAAATCTTTTTGAGGATGAATTTGTTTCTGACGCAGAGTTCGCATTACAGAAAGTTATTGTATTTCCATATGCAATTCCTAAAAACATAAGTGATTTTTTTTTTACCTTTCTTTCTTTTTAATATAAAAATTTCACTTCAAAAATTTATTAATATTCCAATTGATTGTAAAGCTGAGAAAACCAGGCAATGAATAAACTGATTTTAGAAAAATGGGATTTTGAGATCAGTAGACAGATCTATAAATTATACAAACAAGCAATTATTGTACATCCTTAATTTTGTTCTCCAGAAATATGTATTTTATTCGATTTCTTATTATAAACTAATAATATTTGGAATTTGCAATATAAATAAAATGAAAAACACACCTTGCAAGTTAAGTGATTTTGGTGCAATTATAGAAAATTGAGACATGTAGGCACCATTTATAGAGATGAATTTGAATAAAAGTTTGGAGAGCTTGACATTATTGTCAAACTAATGTTTGTTTATTTCTTATTTAAGGATTTTCTCAAATGCAAATTGGCTAGTTTATGACCATTTTTAAATTCATTATTGTTCATAAACGTATCAAATTAGCAGATGACCTTATTCAGAAATCATGCAATCGAACTGTTTTTTTTCTTTTTTTGGAAACAAACACCCAGTCAAATTTGGCATTTTGAACCTAATTTCCAGAGACGAAAGCGCAAGAAAGGAGGAAAAATCATTTTCCTGAGAGAATAATTCTTATAATTCCAGTTGTTAATCACTTATCGGAAACAACTATTCGATTACAAAAATATCTTGAATATGGTTGTGTCTCCAGTTAACATGGTTATATTTAAAAGTTAATGAGAAAATGTCTTTTACAACTAGACATAGTCGAGCAAAGAAAAATACTTTTCGAGTGCTGCCTTAATCGAATTCGACCATACGATTGTCGTCATGTTCTATAGGTGGCTGACCTACTTTTGATTAAAAACTACTGTTCAAAAACTTTAATATGTGTCTTGTACACATGTTCAATCCATTACTTGCATTTTAAACAAATTCGGAAGATATTATTTCAAACAGATTAATAATATGAAAATATATCAGCTTTTTGATAAAACTTTTTGTAAATGTAAAACTAACTCATGTTACCCTGCTTCGCATTATACTTTTTTCGGAAAGTAAATTAAAAACCGTTAAATCGAGATAATTAAACAAAAAATAATGATATTTGTTCATATTTGTCGGTGAGTATGAGTTACTTTTTCTTTACTTGTCTCTCCATAGTATTTAAAATATTCTAAAAGTATTTTTGAGACTTCAAGACTTAAATTTTAATATTGTTGCAGTTCTATTGCTTAGCTCTCCAATGATAAGAAAAATAAGACTGTTTAAAAAATCTCTTTCATCTACTTTAAAATAATTAATATTTTGTTTCTAAGCATTATTTTATATAAAGATAATATTATACACTCCATTTCATTATCCTACAGATGTATGCAACGAATATAACACAGTGATATACTAAAAACATACATATATTTATCCTTAGATCTGTGTTCTAAACACCTTTAGAAGCAAGATAAGAAATTTTCACGTGGCATGCACTATCGAATATCAAGGTCAGGGGTCGTATATCAAGCTATTTTCCATCGTATAGAAACTTTCTATCAGTGAACCGGAAATGACAAGTGTTCGAAAGTTAAAAATCTTTAAACACAGTCAAAAAATGGAGTATATAATGGTCTGTTTTTTCGCATTTCACACTTCCGCTTTTACGTTACCGTACGTACTGTTATCATTACTCATTCCTAATTACTTCTAAATTCTCACACTCTGACACAACATTCTCACACTCATGATGTATCTATTTTGGCTGTCGCGGGAATTCGCCTTTTGAATGCACGTTCATAATAAAAAGATGTTTGCCTGAATAGTTATGGGAATGAACGATCACCCCTCCCCCCAATCCTCTCTAAATTAGATAAATGGGTTAAATATTATAAATAATAAAATAGATAAAAAAGGGTGATGATTATCCCCCCCCCCCCTAAATTAGATAAATTGTATTTTATGCAAAATTACAAAATGTATTTCAAAATTTGGATATAGGTTCTTTCTGATAAAGTAAATCGCTGAATAATTTTAAGGGTTCAATCGGTAAATATAGAGAGGGGACGGGGATAATCTCTCTAAAATTAAATAAATAGCTTTTTACGCAGAATTGTCCGATTTGCTTCGAATTTTTGATATACGTTCATTACTATAAGGCTTATCTGTGATTAGTTAAGATTTTTTTCTTTTTTTGCTATGTATAAATGGAGTAGACGGGCGATTATCCCCCCGCTCAAATTAAAAAAATTAGTTTTTATGCAGAATTTTCCAATGGTATTAAAATTTAAAACATAGGTTCTTTCTTATAAGGTGATTCCCTGAATAGTTTTAAGGGTTTAATGGCTGAGTATAAAGAGGGACGAGGGATAACCCCTCTTATATTAAATAAATGGCTTTTTACACAGAATTGCACGATTTGCTGCAAATTTTGGATATAGGTTCATTGTGATTAGGCGTATCGCTAATTATTTATAGAGTTTTTTTTGCAAATTAAAAGGGGAGAGGGTCGATTATCTTCCCCTTAAATTTGATAAATGGGTTTTTTATGCAAAATTATTGATTTTGCTTTAAATTTTGTATTTTGGATGTAGGTTCTTTCTGATATAATCTGTGAATCGTTTATGAAGTTTAATGGCTAAATATAAAGGAGAGGGATAACTCCTCTTAAATTATATAAATAGATTTTATGAATATTTATTTTTTGTTCCTCTACAATTTGTGTGTGTGTGGTGGGGGGGGGGGCGGCCCGTCTACAAACTCCGAATCTATATTTTATGTACACATTTTTTAAAATTATTTTTTATAATAGGATTTTTAATAATTTCAATTATGTAAAATAAATATTATATAATAATAATAATTATTACATTACCTATCAATGTTTCTTTTTATAATTTTACATTTATATAATATATACAATATAATAAATAATAATAATTATTATTATTATTATTAAATAATGCAAATTAAATATAAAAAAATTAAAAATAAATGTATAAATATAATTAAATATTAAAAGTTATACTGATTAGCAATATCTATTTAAAAAATGATAATAATTCTATTAACTCTAGTAAATCAATTAAAATGAATGTATAAATAAATATAAAAAATATTAATAATTAATTTCCTCAGCAAGAATTGTTTAAAAATTGATAATATTTTATTAATTCATAATGAATCAATTATTATAAATATACAAATAAATAAAATTAAATATTCAAAATTAGTTTCATTAACAAGTATTGATTTTTAAAATGGTAATATAAGTGATAGAAAATTAATAAAAATAATTGTATAAATAAACTAAATTAAGTATTAAAAATTAGACTCATTAACAAGAATTTGTTTAAAAAGTTAATATTTTATTATCCGCTATTACTGACACTATTGTCATGTACTAGCACTATTATAATGATACGTAGCGAGTTTGATGGAGGTACATGACAATAGTGTAAGTAATGGCGGATAAAATATTATCACTTTTTAAATGAATTTTTGATAATCAGCATAATTTTTCATATTTAATTATATTTGTTTATACATTTATTTATAATTTTATTTATATTTAATTACATATTTTATTTACATTTATGTATTATTAATTCATTTTTAACTTATTATAAATTATTTATTATTTAATAATAACTATTGGTTTCATAATTTACTTATCATAATATTTATTTATAATTATTAACTTAATATTTTAATTATTATATATAAAAATATATATTGTATATATTGTAATATATAATGTTATTATTATCCATTAAACACTTAAAACTATTCAGGGATTTACCTTATCAGAAAGAACCTATATTTAAAATTAGAAATACATCGGAAAATTCTGCATAAAAACCGATTTATCTAATTTAGGGCAGATTAGGGGGGGGGGGGTATTCATGCATTACCAAAACTAATCAGGCAAGCGTCTTTTCAGTCTGAACATATATCCAAATATTGAACCAAAACAGTTCATTCAGCATAAAAAACCCATTTACCTAAATTAAGAGCCTCCCCCCCATCACCCCAATCATACTCAATGACTCAATCAATGAATCCTCAAAATCAATTCCTTCTCACCTTTTATCCGGTAACTTTTTTTCCTTGTCACTTTTTTTCCTCGTCACTTTTTTCCGCGTCCCTTTTTTTCCACTTTTGTAGTTATGTCACTTTTTTTCCGATAACTTTTTTTCCTGTCATTTTTTTCCCTAGATTCATGATTGGTAGATATATAAATACATATATAGTTATAATTACAGGTATTAACGAAATTAAAGATTAAAAACTTTGGTTATTTCTTTTTCTTATTTCTTTTGAATTTTATACCTAATTTTAATAATATTTTTTTATATTTCATTCTACGCGTCCATGTATATTTATCTTGTGATAATTTGTTATCAGTCGAAAGATTTCTCAGGTGAGCTTCAGCTTTGATCATAATCACAAATTTATTTTACACATTTGTAAAATTATTTTAAATCCTATGCGTGAAAATTTCAGTCATTCATGTTACAAATAACCGAGGAACTGATTTCTGCACCTATGAAATGCGGTATACCTTTGATCACAGTGAGATGATAAGTGAAGATCATTTTTAAAAAGTACTCTACTTTTTCTATGAAAGTGGACAAAATTGTTTCCCTTTTCTTTTCAGAGCGTGACTTAGACTGTCTGAAAATTTACATAATATTATTAAAGCATGTTGATATGAAAATAAATTTGTATTTGTATAAAAAATTAAAGAGTAAAATTTGAAAACAAATTTAAAACAAAACCGAAATTCATTTGTAAATATGATAAATTAGAACAGTCAAATATGTACTGTTTACTGCTATTACATACTAAAGAATTAACTTAAATTACACAGAGAGAAAAAAAAAAGGGGGCTATTCTACGGATATAGTATCAATCAGAACGCCAGTACAATTCACTGTTTTTCAACGAAAAATTTTCCGTTTTTTTTAGAAAATTTTCTGGAATTCATAGGAATTTTTCCATTAAACAGTGAATTGTACTATGGCGTCTCAATTGCCAGTACAAGCTCCGTAAAATCGCTTTTTCTTTCCTTTTAAACAGTGTAACAGTATACAGCTTGAAAGTTTGAAAATGCTTAATTAAATATTATCAATTAAGATAAATTAATTTATAAAAATAATTAACATTTGTAAAAATGTTAAATTATCCATTACTTGAAATTGAGACGCTGTCTGTCTGAACTTCTTAGTGATTTTTGCTAAAAGTCTCCAGAGAGGAAATATTACTTATTACTTACCTAATATAAGTGTTATAGAGATATTATGATGGGATCGTAGATTATTTGTAAGACGTCGAGAAATGTTGATTTTTTGCTCCCTATTTATACCGACGGAAGGAATCGGACGCAATCTTTTCTCAAAATGTGTTGCACACTTATTTTTAATTTTTTTTTCTTTTTCGGCTTCAGAACTTAAAAATTTTAATATTTCAACAAAACAAGTTTTATTGGGGAGATTATGCTGTATTAATCATTTATAATTTCTATTTGAATGTAGATACTTCTTAGAAATATATATATATATATATATATATATATATATATGCAGAGCCCGATCAAGCTGAAGTTGGGTCCAGGGCCTGTTAAAAGTTGCCCCCCCCCCTACCTACCCATTTTGGGCGAAACTTTCACAAAAAAGAAGGTTTATTTGACGAGTTGACAAAGTAGTTTGGGTGAAAAGTGCCTAGGTTTAAAGTTCTAAAATTTTTATTGAATCATTCAGAATATTTAAATTTTATGTTTCATATTTTATAATGCAATGTTATTCGAAAAGTATTTGATTAAGGGAAAAAAATCAGCCACATAATTTGTGGGGCAACAATCCTGAAATTGTTGGGCCCTGGGCCAAGGCCCTGGAGGCCCATGCATTAATCAGGCCCTGTATATATGTAAGTATGACTTATTTTTATCCCTTCTTTTTTTTAACACTTCCCTCTCCTTCCTGCCTTTTTAGATGGAATTACTGACACTACTCAAGCATCGAATTTTGAAACAGAATCAATTAACTTATCTCGCATTCAAGAGAATCTCCAAATTCAGGAGGAAAACATTTTAGATGGATTGGAGACAGATGAAAATGAAATAAATGTAAATATTTTTGAAAATGATTTGAACGGATCGAAGAGAAGTGAAAATCAAATAAACAACAGAATTTTGGAAAATGTTTGTACTGCATCAGAGAAAGGCAGAAAAGAAATATGTACCAGAATTTTAGAAAATATTTCGAATGCATCAGATGAAGTTGAAAATGAAATAAACAACAGAAATATGGAAAATGTTTGTAATGCATCAGAGGAAGGCAAAAAAGAAACATGCACCAGAATTTTAGAAAATGTTTCGAATGCATCACAGGAAGGTGAAAATGAAACAAATGCCAGCATTTTAGGATGTGCTGATGAATCCGAGAATAAACTCATTTTGACAGAAGTTGAGGAGGTAAATTACAATGAAAAAACAGAAGATTCGAGAAATGTAACATTTTCTGCGTCACAAGAAAATAATGATTTTGATTTTTTAGACCCCGGTACCTGGCCAACACAAATATCCGATTCACAAAGATGTTTCATAATCAGGATGAGAACAGGAAGAGAAGAAGAACCTGATTTAAGTCAAAGCATGAGAGATTCTCGAAGTTTGACGAAAGAATGGTTCTTCAAAAAATTACCCAATGGGAATAAAATAAAAAGGTCATGGTTAGTTTATAGCTCATCGAAAAATGCATTATTTTGCTTACCTTGTAGGCTTTTTTTACAGACGGTAAGTAACTGTGAAGCTAATCTGTCATCTTTAGTCAAAGAAGATGGCTTTCGAAACTGGAAAAAGTTAAATGAAAAAATTCCAAGTCATGAAAATTCTCAAAATCATAAACTTTGTTTTTGCAGCTGGAAGACTCTCGAAACCAGTCTAGGAATCGGTGGAATCGATAAAGAAATGCAAGAACAAATAATTAAAGAGGAAAACAACTGGAGAGATGTATTAAGATGCATCATTGATGCAATATTGTATTTAGCGAAGGAAGCAAGTCCCTTACGAGGATCAGAGGGAAAAGAAAAGCATATTGGGGATCCCAGAAGTGGTAAATTTCTGAATACCATCGAATTGATTTCCCATTACAAAAGTTCTCTGCGTGAACATATTGAACGCCATAAAAAGGGACAGATATCATATTTTTCCCCAAAAATTCAGGATGAAATTCTTGAAGTAATTGCTGGAAAAGTGAGAGGAGAAATTCTAAAAGAAGTAATTGAAGCAAAGTACTTCTCACTTATATTCGATTGCACACCTGACATAAGTCGAAATGAGCAGATGACACAAATAATTAGATATGTCACAGTAGACGAAAAAGGTCCCAAAATTAATGAGTGTTTTATAGACTTTTTCATCGTTAAAGATAAAACAGGACTTGGCCTAATGGATGAAATACTTCAAAAATTAGAATCTGATGGTTTAAACATTAATAATTGCAGAGGACAGTCTTACGACAATGGAGCGAATATGGCAGGGATTTATAAAGGAGTCCAATCTCGAATTTTGAACAAAAATGAATTGGCATATTTTGTACCATGTGCTGCACATTCACTAAATTTAGTTGGGACTCATGCAGCAGAGGTATCTATCGAAGCACAAAATTTTTTTGGAGCTATACATTCTGTATACTCATTTTTCAGCGCTTCCTCTGCAAGATGGGACATTTTAAAACAATTTTTACCGATTACTTTAAAATCTCAAAGCAAAACGAGATGGTCAGCGAAAGCTAAAGCTGTTGAAGTTGTCTTCAAACATTTTGACAAAATTAACATGGCATTGGATGAATTTGCTAACAATTCTTTGTCGATTCCAGAGGTAAAAATTGAAGCAATGAGTGTGAAGAAACATATCAATAATTATGAATTCATCGCTTTTCTATGTTTTTGGAATAGAGTTCTGAAGAAAATAGATAACATAAACAAAATTCTTCAAAAACAGGATCTAACAGTTGATATATCTGTAAAACACATTTATGGATTGTTGAATTTCTTCAAATCCACGAGGGAAAATATAGTTTTGGAAGCAATTTCCCAGGCCCAAACAATGGCTGAAGATAACAATTTACCTGCAAATTTTAAAGATGTTAGAAAAAGGAAAAAAAAGAAAATGTTTGATGAAGATTGTGAAGATGAAATTACAAAATTTTCCAGAGAAGATTTATTTAGAAAATCATTATTGGAAATTGTCGATAGAATCGTAAAAGAATTAAATACGCGATTCCAAGCTCTCGAAAATATTAATACTAAATTTAGCTTTATCAATGGCGAAGAAATTGAGAAATCGAATATTAATGATATTAAGGAAAAAGCTAAAGAGCTGGCGATCATTTATAGAGAAGATTTGAACGTAGAAGAATTTGCAGAAGAGATAGAAAGTTTCAAGTTCCACGCAATGGCAGTAGATAAAAATTTTAAAACTGCCAAGACAGGAGAAATTTTAAAATTAATTTACCAAAACAAACTTGAAGAAATATATCCGAATCTAACTATCTTATTGAAAATATTTCTAACACTTCCTGTCTCCGTTGCCTCCGGCGAAAGAAGTTTTAGCAAATTAAAACAAATTAAAACTTATTTAAGAAGTACGATGGGGCAACAGAGGCTTTCTAATTTAAGCATAATAGCAATCGAACATGAGCGAGCGTCAACCATTGATTATAATGAAATAATGTATTTGCAGCAAAAAAAGCTCGAAAAGTAAAGTTTTAACATCATATTTCAAAGGTATATGTATTTTAAATGTTATTATCTATTTTATGTAAAATAAATACAAAAAATGTATAAATTTAATTTGAATATAAATTCATGCTCAGAAAATTGCATTTGTTTTTAAAATTATGTTTGTGACATTCATTTTTTTTTTCTTTTTTTAGTCAATTCTTCAATTACAGCAGAAATTTCGTTATTCAATATCTTATAAGGATCTTAATCTTATAATCTACATTAAATTTCAAATTTGTTTTTGAAATGTTTCATTAGCAAATACATGCTTTCTCTCTCTCTCTAGGCCCGTACTTTAAACACCAGTTTTTTTTCCTTCAAAGAAAAATCTTTTTCATAACTTTCGTAGAAACTTACTAGGAAAGGCATTTTTCTTATCATGAATTTTTTATTAAACTTTACTAGTTTTCGAAAAAGCGGAATAGTGAGAGCCCTAAGCAAATACATTTATTAAAAAAAATCTTAATTTCTATAATAAAAATCTGATCTAGAATATTTCTAATTGTGGTCGTTGTCTCAGTAATGATTCAAGCATTTTATGTAGTAGTAATGTAAGTCACTGTTACAAGTTTGACAGTTAGCGTTAGGTTTAAGAAAGCTTTAAAACACATCAGTTAATAGGAAGAATAGTATAATCGATAGTTTGATGAAACGGGCTACAGCTATAGACAGCACATGGAGATATTTCACGGTTTCAGAATTTAAAATTTATTCTTGGAGAAAATCCGAAGTTTTTGAGTTATTTAGAACCTACGCTAATCAAGCGGAGATACTCACAAACTAATGTTAGATCTATGTGAGCGTTTTTTTTCAAATCTCTTGCGGACACTTAATTTTTTTTTCTTTAGGATAACTGAGATTGATTTTTAACGTGTTAGTTTATGTGTTTTCAATTTTGGCTGCAGATTTTTTTTTTTTTTTTTTTTTTTTTTTTTTTTTTTTTAATGAGGTTATTTTTATTTGTGGAATCGAAAGTGAAAATAATTTTAGAATTAAAAAAAAATGTCTGGAACCACAATAGAAAAAGCAAACACAATACCGGTTAGAGATTAACTTCAAATATCCTAATCCCCCTCTCCTCAGCAAATATATATACATTAAAATGCAACCAAGCAATTCTATAAGAACGCAGACACAGGTTTAGCATTAATGTTCCAGTTTCTTCTGAAAACACCCGTGAACTAATAATAAACCTATAAGAGCATACTTTTAAAATTTCTTGCTTAAATTTTATTACTTTTAAAAGGTTTTTTTTTTTTCAATTATACAACACTGTAAAAAAAGAATTACTGCATAAGTTAAATTGCTTCATAAAATTGCCGGGGGGGGGGGGGCGCCAAAATCCATGTTTGCCCCGGGCGCAAAGCAGGCTAGTTTCGGCGCTGACGCATACACCAAGTCCCAGATCTGGGAGTTGATTTCTCTTTGTAAAAAAAATTCCGAAATTCGTCAAAAATTCCAAAAATCGCACTTTTTAGGCTTTGATATCGCTGGTGGGGCACAATTTAAAAATCTGAAATTCTGGCCTTTAATAGTTTTGTTATGTACAAAAAATTTCAAGAAGGAGATTTGACTACTAGCGGAGATATGACATGGACAATATGTGAAAACAATACTGCCAAACTATTGTAACCTACTATGTAATTGTTCAACAAGACTGTCAACCTTACACAATTTTTTCTACAAATAGGTCAAAAGTGCCTGTACTCATACACCAAGTCCCAGATCTGGGAGTTGATTTCTGTTTGCGAAAAAAATTCCGAAATTCGTCAAAAATTTCAAAAATCGCACTTTTTAGGCGTTGATATCTCTAGTGGAGCACGAGATAAAAATCTGAAATTCTGACCTTTGATAGTATTCTGTAGTAGTGTTATGTACAAAAAATTTCAAGAAGGAGATTTGACTATAAGCTGAGATACGGTGATTAAAAAATGTTAAGAAATGCTATTATGAGTACATTAGGAGAAATGAGATTAGTCTCATTTATTACAATATTTACACAGAAAATATCGTTTGTTGAAAACAGTTTAATATTATATATTTAATTTACAACTATACCAATATTAATAAATGTTCAATTTACTATTAATAATAAATGTTTAATTTACAAAGATACTATATATGCTCAACAAAGAGCTTAACACTATTTACGAGAGATGTTATGAGTTAGACCAGTTAGTCTTGTCAGTCCATCAAGCTGTTCTTTCTCAAAATTTTATTTGAAGCCATCAAAGTCTTGTCATCCCTTGTTAACTTGAATGAAATTCTCTGGGCTTAATAATTGAAACCATGTCAATTCGATCAGTTGCAATCCATTGTCTGAAATTTACTTTTCCTGAAATGTGCATCGAGTAAAATTGTTTCAATAGGTTTCTAGTAGGTTTGTTCCTCTGGACAAATAGTGTATTGGCTTAGCATACATTCTGAATTGTTTAAATCACACAGACGCATTTGAAGAAGATATTTGTAATTAACATTTAACTTTGATTTAACTTTGTACCATAAATAATTAATTTAAAATTTTGGAGTTATGAACAATTACATAGTAGGTTACAATAGTTTGGCAGTATTGTTTACACAAGTTGTCCAATGTCCATGTCATATCTCAGCTTGTAGTCAAATCTCCTTCTTGAAATTTTTTGTGCATAACACTATTACACAATACTATCAAAGGCCAGAATTTCAGATTTTTATCTCGTGCTCCACCAGAGATATCAAAGCCTAAAAAGTGCGATTTTTGAAATTTTTGACGAATTTCGGAATTTTTTTCGCAAAGAGAAATCAACTCCGAGATCTGGGACATGGTGTATGAATACACGCACTTTTGACCTATTTGTAGAAAAAATTGTGTAAGGTTGACAGTCTTGTGGAACAATTACATAGTAGGTTACAATAGTTTGACAATATTGTTTTCACATATTGTCCATGTCATATCTCAGCTTGTAGGCAAATCTCCTTCTTGAAATTTTTTGCACATAGCACTACTACACAATACTATCAAAGGCCCTAATTTCAAATTTTTATCTCGTGCCCCACCAGAGATATCAAAGCCTAAAAAATGCGATTTTTGAAATTTTTGACAAATTTCGGAATTTTTTTCGCAATGAGACATCTACTCCCAGATCTGGGACTTGGTATATGAGTACACGCACTTTTGACCTATTTGTAGAAAAAGTTGTGTAAGGTTGACAGTTTTCCTTGCATGAAAAATTTCCTCTTGCAAATGGATAGATTTTGGAAAAGTTCTTAAATTTTGTGCTAAAATTTCACTTGTAAAAATTTATTTTAAAAAATTATTCTACCACCGTACATTTAGCCTATTTTATTCTGAACAAAATGCTGCAAACCCCATTTCAATTGGGAAAATAAAAGACGAGATATTTACAATTTTGTGTATCCTAGTATCTGAGAAAATCGCTGAACACGATGAAACAAAGATGGCCGCCATGCACAAACAAAAAATAATAAAATTAAAATAACGGTCATTTTGAACTTCCGTCATGTTAGGGTTGTTGTACAAAAAATTTCAAATTTTTTAAAAATGGTCGAGCGACCAAAAAAATATTTTCTGGACCACTTGAAATGGATTGACCCTACAATTAAAACGCACACCAAACAATGTTCTTTCTATACCATAATGTAATGGAATAGTTTTGTGTGGCCTTTTAAATTAATAATAAATGTTCTTTATACCACAGATTGTGCAAAATGTATATTATAATATGTATTTCATAGATGCATATCAATTTTATTATGTTCGAATGAGTGTAACACCATTGAAAATACATTTGAAATTTTTTCCTCATTGACCGTAATGTAACTGAATACTTTTGGTTGTCCCTGTAATTGATCTATGCATCCGATTTTCATAAAATTTTTAATTATTATGTAATATTTATATATTTTAAATTTCAAATGATTCGGTTAGGCAATTTTTGTGCTTTTATATGCGGACGGATGGACGGACTGACTGAACGACAACTATATGTGCTACGGATTTACATAATTACAAACGCACCTAAAAATGGGTTGAAGTCAGACTATTATAATAGCAGAGGTTCATTTCGATGTGCCTCTACTCCTATCCTCATTCTGACCTTGTAAAAATTAAAAGAGCCTGATGGAATAAATACAGATAATTTTTAAATTTTGAAGTCTCAAACATTTAAAAACTGAAAAGACTGTTCATACTATATATAAACATGATAATACAGGATGGAGAAGCCGTACTACTCACGTTAAGGATGCAAATGAGTATAGTTCCAAAACAAGTTGATTTTACTATCATATTGGTTATGGAAAATCTTGATTTGAATTACTTAAACATGTTTTGTGCATGTTCTTAAAATAAATTTACACTGTCTATTAAATTATTATGAATATGTATATAAATTTATCATGTAAATAATTTCATCACGTCACATAATTTTCTTTTATTTATTAACAATACAGGCTACACATACTAACTGTATATTACAGCCTTACATTTTCAAGGCTTAATGCCGTTCGAATGTCATTAAGAAATTTATTCATTAAGATTTTCTTTATAACTTATAAACTCATGTTGAGCGTAAAAGCTTTATGCTCGAAACACAAGCTTGTCGGCATGATGAAGGATTTTGAAACTTTCATAGCATAAAAATTAAAGCTACACAATATTAATAGAGGATTTCATAACACATTAATACTTAAATGACGAAAACGTTAATATTAGATACGAGAGAAAGCAGTATAAGCAGTAAAAATATTTGCGTGGAATACGCACAGATAGGAAACGATTTAGTTCAAACGCATGCGCAATAAAAAGCCAATGGTCGAAAAACGGACGAAAACCGGTAAGATCAATGATCAATGGGTCAGATAAATGATCGAAACCGAGACTTGTGTTTTGTTTATAAATTTTGTGAGGGTGCGATGTAAAAAAAACATTGGTTAGATATGTAAATTGGGTGTATTTTAAATCAACAAACGACGAATTCCAACAACAGTTGTAATTTATCTATCGAAGAATACATATCAAATTGAAAGTGAATTGAATGCATTATCATTTACAGAAACATAGAATTGTGTGTTTGAAAGGAATATGTCTAAAATCACAGTTATTAGTTCCTATATTTTCCAAAGTTATTAACTACAAAACTGTTATTTAAACTAAAAAAAAAATAATCATCCCGATCGATTCTGATATATAACAAATGTTTTAATAAATATTGAAATTAACAACACAATTTTCGAAATTACACTACACATTTTATGTCCCTTTATCCTGTCTAATAAAAAAACGAATACAAATATATTTATATGAGTTTTCACAATCCAGAACAATATGATATATACGGTAAATACCGAGAAAAAGACTATGTTTACTGTTTACTTAATTCATTTTATGTTAAATTATTTTCAATGTTTTAACTAATTTTTTAATCAAAGAAAAAAAGACGAATACAGACATTGTATCTTCAAACAGCGACTAATTTGACCTTAAAAGCCTTCAATCAAAGAAATATGAATGAAAATCCACTTATAAAGAGATTAGCCATTTTTTTAAAATCATAATTCAATTTTTTTAAAGCCGATAAAATTAGTGTGCTTTGAGAATCCTGGGTGTCTGGACGGGTGTTGTTTACAGAACCTTTTAGAACAGTAAAAACATCCCAACGAAGAAGCTTCAAAACGTAAATTATAATAGGAACCATTTAATTTTTAAATATATAGCATAGGTACAGACATAAGTATAAATAAGTGTAAAAAAAAACGTGCAGAAGGGGGAACAAAGGGGGTAGTCGCACCGGGCGCGGAAAGTTAGGAGACGCCAAGTTTATTCTACGGACGTCATTTTTGACCTGCCACAAGAAAATATTGGGAGGAGGACACTAAATTTCAACTTTGCCCCCGGCGCAATTTTCTCATCACACGCCACTGAGTGTAAAATAACTGTATGTAATTTTAAAATAGATGTATGTAATTGTAAAATAAATATTGATAAATTACAAAAATTCAATCATGTCAAATGTGAAAGAAATACGTTTATAAACTGCATACGATTTTTGTTTTATTTTTTTTCTCTGTATCCATTACTTTCATTGAAATTCTCTCACTCTTTGCAAATACATAAATATATGTTAATGATCCTAGAAAAATGTCCTTATTTATATTTGTCTTACATTTAAATAATCATATATATTAGTTTGAAAATAACTAATCATTATTTTGTAAAAAAAAAATCTTGTCGGAGACAGAATTTTTAGACAGCCGTGTGCAAAAGAAATATTAGATGTCTGGCGTGTTGCCAACTGAACAATTCAGGTGCTCGCAAAGGAGTAGGATTTATCTGATTATATACTAAAGCGTCAATAACGGTTGAACACTGAGGATTAAGCTCCCCCCCCTCAGAATATTGCAATTTATCCTTGTGATATGCTTATGTAGAGACATTACTCTAACAAGGCTCGCTGGATTATGTGACATAAGTCTTAGACCCTCTCCTTGTTAGTATAACAGTTGAATAAATTACTGAATTAAATGAAATTTTATTTAATAAAAAAAAGTTTTAGATCTATTTCAGAGTATTAAACTTTTACTATTTTTTAACTTTGAAATGTACGACTTACAAAAAAAATTCTTACGTGATGGCTTAACAATGAAAGTCATTTTCAGATTCAATGCTTAAAAAATACACAAAAATAAAGTATCAAAAGTAAAAAAAAACACAGCCACCTCTTCTATTTTATAGCATCTGATTTTTGTTATTTTTAATTATGACAACTTACGAATTACGAAAAATCCTGACATCTTAGTTAAAATTTAAGGTAATTTAGGGTTTCATTCATAAACTTGTCAGATGTTGCAATCCCAAAATTTTCTTTTATATTAATACTTAATGAAAAATGCAGCATAGCAACACCAACTGTTTGATGGTTTAAAAAAAATCTAATCAGCAACAACTTATTACTGAATCTGAAGTTTCATAAAAATCCGCGCATTAGTTTTTGAGATAGAGCTATTGGAAAATGTTTTTAAAATATCTGCATAACAGGGCCACATGTTGGGTGATGTACACCAAAAACTAATCAGGATCAATCTTTTTATCAGGTACTAACTCAATCTGAAGTTTGATGGAAATCCGTGCATTAGTTCTTGAGATACATTTATTGCGAAATCGTGAAAAATGCAGCATAGCAACGCCATTTGTAGGGCAATTTACACCAAAAAACTAAACAACACTAATCTATATCAAAGACTAACTGAATCTGAAGTTTTAGAAAATGTCGTGTATTAGTTCTTGAGATAGAGCTATTGAAATAATCAAGAATAATGCACCATGGCAGTGCCTCCTATTGAGCGATTTGCACAAAAGCGCAATCAAAGCTATATCATATCAAGTACTAACTAAATATAAAGTTTTATGAAAATTCATGCGCGTGTTCTTAAGATATGGTTGTTGTGGAAATTGTAAATAATGCGGAATAGTAGAGTCGCCTGTTGGACATTATGCATGAACCCAATCTGATCTAATTCATATTAGTGTCTCACAGTATCAAAAGTTTTGTAAAATTCCGTGCATGTTCTTGAGATAGAGCTATTGCGATAATCGCGAATAATGCACCATGGCAGCGCCATCTGTCGAGCGATTTGCACTAAAACGTGTAATCAGCACCATGTTATATCAAATACTAAGTATAAAGTTTTATGAAAATCCATGCAGTAGTTCTTGAGATAGGGCTATTGTGGAAATTGTAAATAATGCATCATAGCAGCACTACCTGTTGAGCCACATACATAAAAAATTAATCAGATCTAGTTTATATCAACTTCTAACAGAAACTAAAGTTTTGTGAAATTCCGTGCTTTAGGATTTTAGATAGAGCATCCACAATATGTTTTTCACACACAGAGAAACAAACTCACAGACTCACAGACAGACATTTTGTAAAAATATGTTTTTCGAGTTCTTTGACCCCTAAACCGTGTTAATCCGTCGAAAACAAGATTTCGAAAATTTCCACGAATCTAATACTTTCTCCTTGTAAAGTTAGAAGAAAGTAAAAATACATAGCAGCTAATAAACAAAAACATCGTCGTCCTGTGTTATCTAACATAATTTTTTTTCTTAAACTTCTTAGCAGTAGTTTACCTGACATTTTTTGTGTTATCCTGAATAACTATAAACGGTAACAACCGAAAATCAAAATAATATTAGATTTTCATCGAATTTACATCAGCATGTAAAATTTAATTTTGATCGGATATTTGAAAATGAATTAAAGTTCGAAAACCAAATTTTGAACTGAAAAAACATACATACGTATAATCGTTGAAGTTAAGAAAAAACTTATAAAACTAACATATTTTTTGTTAAAAGAAATCATGAAAAGAAAATGTCTCAACTCTTTACAAAATAAAACATATGTTAAAATGTAATTATTTTAGACAATCTTAAACTTAATAAAAGTTAATTCAGTCACAATATGTGTACGATTTTTTTTTCAAGGGCATATACACATGAAATAAATTCTTCGATTACTGTAGTAACTTGGTTTGGATTTTTTGCTTTGAGGCCTTCAGCAGTTATGGCTTTCGCCTTGAATGATATATTACATATAGTCAATGACAATACAGAGATATTTTATTATTCAATAAATACTTTCAATGTATTACAAAGGGGCAAAAACACCACCCATCTCTTATCCTGGATTCGAACCTGGAACCTTCGATGTAGCAATAGCTGCCGTTACTGATCACGCCACTGGGGCGACAGTAACTTGGTATATGATCCACAAATCATAGCCTAACTCATTTGTTTTCAACGCAGGAAAGTAGTCATGTATTTTTAGTCATGTATTTTAAGTCATGTATTTTTAAAGCTTCATATAGCTGAATCAATTTAAGTGTTGTAAGAATGGGACCTTTTTTGTCTTACTTATTAGTGTAACAGGAAAAAATAACTAAATATAATTATTTAAAAAAAAATAAAAACGGGAGACCATATAAAAATTTAAATTTCGTATTTTTAAAAGAAATGATTTTATTGACTCAAATCAACTCAGTTGAACTTAAAATATTTCTTTACCTCATTCAAATCATTTTTATTTTTGAAACTATATGTCTATTATTAACGGTTTAGGAATTTGCCTTTCATTACCGTTGGATACCTTGTATCTATTGTCTTGTACTATTGTCTCTAGACACACCACTTTTATGCTTATACAAGTGCAATGGCTATTCAAAAACATGCTTCACTACAATTAAAAAAAAAAAGATGGTTTCGAAGAGTGACGAGTTTGATGTATTTTAACTTATTGAAGTGCAATTTGCACAATTGTGTTTTACAGATAGAAATGTATCTCAAAATTTTATCGTCGTGTAATACACATCGCCATATGTGACCGGCCATTTGTGATTTCAGACGTTTTGTTAAACATCTGGGCAAAAACTTGAGGAATTATTCTGAAATTCCAGTGTGTGAACAGAATAGTACAGGTCATACATTTCCGTGAAGATTTTTCTTTTCGCGAAATCCCATAGGGCTAGTCAACAAATTGAAGAAGTACGAAGATAACCCTGTCAAAACTAATGCAGCAAAAGCGTTCAAAATGCATATTATGATTAATTTTCACCTTATAATAAACTGTGTTCATTTTTATGAATATAGAATGTATACTCGTAGAGAATTGAGATTTTTATAAATACAGTCCTAAATTTTGTTGAATGTTTTGCTTATAATTTAAAGTTTTCTTAATATAAAAGAAATTTCTTTTGCGAAAATATGACAAAAAACATTATCCATAGATATATATATAGAGCAACTTTTATAAAAGTCTCAAGATTCTGAAAAATATCGTCAAAAGAATGAGCTAAAAATCCGTTATTCCCAAAAAGAAATAAAAAGATGAGAGGCTGTATCCAAATACTTGTACCCAGTACTTGCAATACTGTATATGCTCTATTGACACTAGTCAATGGATGTATGGACACAACCCCTCATCTTTTTGCTTTATTTTGGGAACAACGGATTCTTAGCTTATTCTATCGACGATAATTTTCAGCCTATGTTTTTGAGATTTTCACATTTGTTTCTCAATACATTTAGACACTATGCAAATTATATTTTGTTTGCATTCGCGCATGACCAGTCAAATATTATTCAACATGTAAACCTGAAACCTTTGTAAATTTGTTCATTTTCCTTACAATTTTTCTTATTTTTTAATTCTGATTTCAGGATATTTTGTACAATAATGGTTGTCATATTTTCTGAAAGGAACATTTTTTTAATATTAAGAACTTTATTAATTATAAGCAAAAAAATTGGCGAAATTTAAGACTGCTTTTGTAAAAACCTTAATTTTCCTACAAGTGTACATGATATCTACATAAAAATGTAGAGATGCAGGTGCGATTGGAATCTCAAAATTTCTGAAAAGTCCCCCCCCCCTTTTTGAGGAGTCTCCAGATCTGCCCTTGTACCAGGACAAACAAAAACTGCTAAAAACAGCAAAATCGTCTAAAAATTTTACAATGTTGTATTGAGTTGTCACCCATTAAATATATACGAACTTGTACAGTTTGTAAATATCTCGACAAATCTTGTCCACGATACTTTGTATGATGTTTTGGAATATGCAAAAGTCTTCTGCTCGATAGATGCTGCATTAGTTGATCGTCGACAAAAAACTCCAAAGAAGGAACAATTCTGAAAAGTGTTAGAGAATAAAATTTGCTGAATAGCAGACTTTTAAAAAAGGCTATATTTTGCATTACAATTTCATTATTTTTACTTTTATATTATAGCTAGCGGCCCGCCCTCGCTTTTCTTCGGATAGAGCAAGTCGCCCAGTCCCCTTCTACTACTGATACCGCAAATTGTTACTACCACTTCATCTCATTAAATTCAACTACTAGCCTCCTGACTGCCCAGCCAAAGGGTAATATTGTAATGTTATTTTCTCTGTAATTTATTAAAAATATTTAAAAAAAGATGTTTTTTCCAACCTGATACAAAATATGTTATTGGTATCGGTGTATAATCTTTGATAGCATCAATCCTAACTTAATTTTTCAGAACTGGGTTCTATTTGTGGAATTATACTAATTTAAATATTGCTTATGTTGCAGTGAAACCTGCAGCTTAGTGTGTGAAAAAATCAGCCGGCGGCAGTCAGGAGGCTAGAAACATTACCCTCCTTTTAAATAGTCGGATAAAAAGTAGCCCATATGTTAATCTAAGGTGTCATATACCTCCATACAAAAATTTCATAAAAATCGATCTATCCGTTCTTGAGTTATAAACGGTGTAACTAACACGACTTTGTTTTATGTATATAGATTATAGCAGCTCGTTCCGGCTTCTCACGTGTATTAAAGAAAAATTTCAAGTTATCAATTTTTACACACACACTCATAACCTAATAATTAAAATGCCGTCCCTGACATTGACAGATAGTTCCCGTTCCCCAGTGACGAATACATCACATATTATATTGCAGCCTAGCCGAGCGGAGTGAACGACGACCACACGATTTTTTTCTAATACTTACATTTTTTAATTCATGATAACTTTCGAACAGAAAGTCCGAATCGAATAATTTAATAAAGAATACTGCCCAGTTAAACTGATAGCATTGAGCTCACAGGCTACAAATACTAATTGTACATTAAAGCCTTATATTTTCAAGGGTTAATTCCGTTCGAAAAAAAATTAAGAAGGGGAAACAGCTCTCCCCTTTCCTCTTTTTTTATATTTAATCATTGAACCTCATATACTATCAAAGACATGCTTTATCATATAAAAAATCTATATCCAAAATTCAGAGAAAATTAGATAATTCTTATTAAAAACCCATTTAGCATTTATATAATTTAAAAGGAGTTATCCCCCTCTTTTATACTTAGCCATTAAACTTCCAAAACTATTCAGAGATTTGAACAAAATCTGAAAATTCTGCTTGAAAAACCCATTTATATAAATTAAGGGGGAGGGGCATTAGAACCCCTGTTCCCCCTATTTATACTTATTCAATGAACACTAATAACAGTCACGGAATCGCCTCATCAGAATGATCCTAATCTAAATTTTGAACGAAAACTTAATTCTGCATGAAAATCCCATTTATATCAATTAAGGGGAGGGGCATGATCCCCCCGTTCCCCCTCTTATACATATCGAATGAACTCCAAAAACTAATCAGGAAAGCACCTTGTCAGGATATACCTACATATAAAATTTCACGTGGATCGGATATTTTTACCATGAGTTATCGCGTTACGCACGAACGAACATACATACAGAACGGACGGGCACATAAGCTCTCAGGCTATGATAGCCTGTGAGCTAATAAGTCATATAAAGGTATTAAATCAGTCTTGATTATGAAGTAATTTATTTTGATAAGAATTAATATGAAGGTAAAAATAGAGGGCTTTTACAGAGACGGCATTTTAATTATTTTTTTAAATAAAAAAAAACACTTATTGTGACGTAACTATAACAGTTAGACATATGCTGACGCGATATTTTTTGTAGATAATTATATGTTAGCAAAGTCGTAGAACATTATTTTGTTCTATAATCAACAGTATTCGAAGCGCACGCGATGTAAGGATTTTTAAGGTCATTTTTATACACCTTGGGTTACATTGTTGGCATTTTAGTAAGGATCCCTTAATTTTTTTTGAAAATATAATATAGCCTATGTTCACCGGAAATAGTGTAGCTTCTTAACAGTGAAAGAATTTTTCAAATCCGTCAAGTAGCTTCGGAGCCTATTCAATTCAAACAGACAAACAATCGAATCTTTCCCCTTTATAATATTAGTATAGATAAATAATGATAAATTTTTGCAATTCCTTGTCTTTGCAAATATACATTTATGTTACATTAAAATAAATGTATCACGCAGGATAAATTTTCAATTTTTAACAACTGTTAAAAGTGTATCTTTTTCCTTAAAAGTAATAAATATTAAAAAATATTTCTTTAAAGTTTCAAACAAGTTGATCAATAATGTTAAAGTTACTAATCTTTAAAACTTTTCTGACTTTAATTTCTACTTATTTTTGATAAAAACTGTTTTTCGAACTTAAAATGCTAATTTGTCAAATATTTTATGCATGCATAGCAGTAAGACATATATAACATAAACCAGTACTAGTATTTTTTGATTATGTAAATTTATTAATTGTTTTATTAACTGATTAAATGCGTAGAAAAGAAAGCTTTTTTATTGTTTTACTTAATAATATTAGACTAAAATCGGCTGCCTAGTATCGTATAGTACCAAAAACAAGCCCGGAGGCATATGAAAAGAAAATTGCGCACGGGGCAAAGTTTCAATTTAGCGTCCTCTCCCCCAACTTTTTCTTGTAATGGCCAAAAAATGACGTTTATAGTATAAATGTAGCGCCCCCCCCCCTCTTTCGGACAGCGCTGAATATGTCCCCTCCAAATGTACCCTCGCAGCGCCGCGTGAAAAGAAGGGGGAGGCAAAGGGGGCGGTTGCCCCGGCTGCGTAAATTTATGGGGCACCAAATTTATACTACAAACGTCATTTTTAGTCTGTCACAAGAAAAAGTTTAGGGAATGGGATGCCAAACTGAAACTGCCCCGAGCGCAGTTTTCTCTTCGCACATCACTGCCTCCCCCCCCGTTTCATATATTTTGCAGGTTGTATAAGGCAATTTTTAATTTTCAAATGTAGCCCCTTGTCCTTTTAAAGGTAACTATCAATTTCACAAAAGTTCCAATTATAAGCATCCTTTAAAATTATCAAAATTACCTTTCTACTAAAGGAGAAATTACTGTAATTTGTATCAAATCTATTTTCTTTTGTATGAACTTGAAAAATATATATATATACAAATGAAATGTATAATTTTATTCTTTGAAAGTTAGCTAAAACTTAAAAATAACATTAATTTATAAAAATTAAGAGTTTGAAATCGTCATTTTTTTTTCAAGAGTAATACTGTTAAAATTTACCAATAATCGTTGAAAAAATTAAATCCAATGTTTCTAAAGGAGGGTTTTATTTCAACGCATTACTATACTCCAATCACGACAAAATACGCAAGGAAAGGAAGTGATTTCCTTACATTTGCTACACTGCATCGGTGTTAACCAATCAAAGTTTTAAAAGGGCGGGTATTTCAAATTCTTGGCGCAGGCGGTCCGCATATAATTAAAACGCATTTTTCGTTCCATATTCGATCAAAATCTTTCCGAATTTTGCTCAGCCTAATTGCAATAGAAATATGGAAAGCATATCATTGGAAAGCTTAAACCCTAATATTCCGTGAAGCGTTTTTAATTTTTTCTGAATTTTGCTGAAATGGATTTTATAAGACTAAAACGGACACAACACCTCGAATTTCAGATATTCCAAAATTGAAAGTGTCCTCAGAATTAAACTACAACGAAAATCAGAAAAGTACAAACTAGCCCGGTAATAGAATGTCCTCAGCTATCCTGTGAAAAAAAAATCATTTAAAAATATTGAAAATTAAGCGAGATATTAGAAAAGATTGCGCCCATAGACTTACCATTAGCGTTCGGCTTTTACCGCGTGACTAGTGTGTGCTCTTAATATTATCATTCGAGTTTCTGCATGTGACTAATTTTGTGACTAGTCTCTCAAGCTAATGTTAAGCGTATGGGAACACGTTGTTTACATATTTCTTGCTCGCTTTAAATTTTTACTACGATAATTTTTTATTATTCTTTTTTTTTCCGTAGGGTACCTGTGCACAATAACTTTTATTGTGCGTGAGGAGGGTGGGGGTTTACCTCATACTTGCTAATTTACCGATATATCTTCTGTAGTAAATAAACCGATAATAAATAAGTTTCGAACCAGGAAAAAATATTTATTAAGATGTGTCTTGTTTCATTGTGTTTCCTATACAAAATTAATTACTAAAAATTTTTGCCAGTGTAAAAATCCACTTATTTGATTAGGTCACGCCGAAACACTCTTACGAAAATTACCGGCAAGCTGGCAAGTATGCAGTGGTGTATCCAGACTTATCATTTCGGGGGGGGGGGAGGGGGGGTACAGTAAAAATTTCTGAGAGGAAATCTCAAAAACATTAACATTTTTGCTTTAAAAAGTTTTTATCATAGCAGGTAATACATACATTATACAATTGAACCTGATAAGATGGTATTGCATGGGAATAGATTTTTGTTTTAAGCAGGCTTTCGTCTTAACTAGTACAATTTTTACGGCATGTAAAGAGAGCCAGCATATATTGGAAACCTGGCTGAAATTGTTATTTTGTGGTCTTCGCAAAAAAAAAAAAAAAAAAAAAAAAAAGAAAAGGAAAAAAAACACCTTTTTAATGAAAACCTGCCTAAATCAGACTATTTTTCTAGTTCTTTTTAAATTCTATCTTAGAAGATTTTATTACATTTTGATAAATTTTCGTAATTTAATTTTTTTTCTAGAAATTTCGGAGGAGGCTGCAACCCCATCAGTCCACCCCCTTAATACGCCACTGCAGGTATGTCATAATATTTTTAATTCTATAAATTGTTTTAGAATACATACTCTCTGAATTTACAGTTAAAATCTTACATAATTCCTTATAGCCTATTCAAATGTATTAGAGTTAAAAAGCTTGCCAATCATAAAAACTTTAGAATACATTTTTGTGTCTCTTGTTTAACCCCTTGAGCTCTGATGGTAGAATTTTCTACCACATAGTTTTAATTCAGAAATGTCATACTGGCACCAGAAAATTTGACCAAATTTTTTTGAATAAAGTTTAATGCATTTTTTTTTTTTTTTTTTTTTTTTTTTTTTTTTTTTTTTTTTTGTGTGTGTGTTTGTCGTTAACCGTTTTTATTCCCTTGCAAAATACTGGTGCCAATGTGACATTTTGAATTTTGAAGAAATTTACACCCCAGAGCTCAAAGGGTTAAACGTTATATACTGGGCTTATATAATCCCGTCCAGTAACTCTTACGGCAATTTTGAGTCATTCGATAAAACATAAAAAGTTTAGAAAAGGTACTTTGATTTAGGCGCTTTAATGACCTTGCACAACAACAATGTAAAAAAAGACAGATGTTCTTATCTACGAAAATGTACTACAATTACGAACGAAAACGTACAATAATCTCTTCACGTCACCCAAGAATCCGAAAAGCGTTCCTTTATTTTTAGAAATCTCTCAAAAGAATCTATCTTTGAAATTTAAACAAGAAATTGTAAAAATAAAGTTTTATTAGTTGCCCGTATACGGGCAACTAATAAAACTTTATTTTTACAATGTCTTGTTTAAGAAGTTTTCGAAAATGCTTCCGAGCATAGCTTTTACAGTGCATTAATCATTTGTCTCAGAGTCGAAACTAAGGGGGGGGGGCAGGGTGGAGGGGGCACGCGCCCCGGGATTATGCCGAAGCATAGAAGAATTTAAGGGTGATATGGCATAAGGATCGTGTATAAAGCGAAATCTTTTTCGCTTCTTTTCGATTCTGTTTACAAGATTTTAATAAATCAGTATTTCACAAAGGAGATTATGTAGTTCAGTATTATATATTTTATTATTATATACTTTAAATTTTAAATTAAGTCGGCTATTAGAAAATTAGTAAAATTATCTTCGTAAATATACTTTATTGGGGGGGAGGGGAACCAAAATCCATGTTTGCCTCTGGGTGCAAAAAAGCCTGAGTTTCGTCCCTCTCTCTACCAAGAAAAGCGATTTTTCGGATGCTATGAGGTCTCAAGTAAATATTTCCATGTTCAGGAAATATGTTTGACTAAAAAAACATATTGAACTAACAGCATTAATTAACATTAAAATTAATATTTTTTAGTTACAATTGTTAAAGGCTGTTCTTAAATTATATAAGGGGCAACTTTATGACATAAGTTTTAATTCTTTTTTTTTTTTTTTTTTTCGGAAATGTATAAAACTAAGAGGCGTTTTTCAGAAACTATCTAATCGCACTCAGTTTCCAGTTTTTTTGTAAATACAATAGGTTTTTCAGAAAATAGTGTCAAAGTGGGCGTTTTAAACTGACTTTCCACGGAAGAGAAGAAAAACCAATCCAAACTGGGGTAAAAATCGCCTTGCAAAGCGACCAGAAGACCTTATAACCCAGTAGGAAATTTAAAAAATATAGAAACAAGTTAGATTCTAATGAATTTGTAAATGTGTGAAACGTCTTCTGTTTGTATAGCAGAGCAGTTGAGAACAGTCTTCTGTAGTTAACACGTTGACTGCCACGGCAATTTTCAGAAATCTGGCCAAAATGACAATTTGATTTTTTATCACATTATCTTTTTAAAAACTCTAATTCTAGTCCATTAGGTATCATCAAAAATCATATATATAGATTTTTTTAAAGGGCTTACGAATTATTTCGTAATTGGTAATCATATTTTTTGATCGTTTTTTAATAAATTTTCTATTTAAGCAACCAGCATTGATTTTTTGTTCTTTTCCATGTTTCTTTTGTTGTTTTCCCAAAAGCCATCTATCAATATTAGCACTGATATATTGCGAGTTTAATCATAGCTGGACAAAAATGGCAAGTAAATTCAGTACGAGATAACTCGTAGTTGGCGTCCTAGAAAAAAATGCAATCTACGAGTTATCTTGTAGTTGGCAGTCAACGGGTTAATGTCAATAATCTAAAAAAACTATTTGTCAGGGATGAGAGAACTGATTAAAGAATTGTAAAAACTATATTCATAAACGTTTCCGAAAATTATGAGCATCTAATAAAAATTTATTTTTATAAATTATTCTTTAAATTTTGAAAATTATTTGTTTTATGAGGTTTTTAAAGATAAAGGAACTCATTTCAAAATACTGGTTGACTTGGGAGCGCGGTTATCGAATATTTCCCACCGGGATTATTAGTAATTTAAGGAAAATCTGCCTTTTTTGCAGTGAAGATTCGAATGTCTCTTCTAATAATCAAATCATTAATTTAGTCTTTACCATAATCAAAGCAGCGATATGCGAAACGGGGGGCGGTCGCCCCGGGCACGGAAATTTTGGGGGCGCCAAATTTATACTACCAACGTCATTTTTGGTTTGTCACAAGAAAAAGTTGGGGTCAGGGGGCGCCAAATTGAAGCTTTGCCCCGGGCACAGTTTTCTCTTCGCACGCCCCTGAATCAAAGTATAATGTTATCATATCGTGCATTTTCTAGATTATTCCTAGCTTATTGCTTTATAATTTTGCATGGTCGTCTTTTTGTTGTTGTTGTTGCAATTTGAGGTTTAGCAGCGGAATGTGAGTTTCACGATATTCACTTTTTTTCCTGTGATTATTCCATACAGAAATTTATCGTAATTCGTAATTCTTCTTCTCAGAAAACGAAAAACACTATTCAATATTCCAAATCATTTCCATTTCGTTACTGCAATTAGTACGCCATTTTGTATAAAATGTCTCCATGAATGTGAAACAAGCTTCGTGTTGTTGAGCGCAGTGGCGCAGCCAAGGGGGTGGGTTTTTTATTGAATTTAATTGACTCAATTAAATGGCAAAAATTCTACTTAAAACTGTGAAAGTGCATATTAAATGGGTTAGTTAATTTAAAATTTGTTATTTGAACTAAATCACTTTTCTGAGACGTATTAAGCCGAAAGAATGATGATTTCCTGCCACACAGATGCTCTTTGAGTTTAAGTATTATACAGTGAATATTCTAATTAGAATTAATTTTATTAACCGGCGATTTAAAAAACCGTCAAACGCTTTTATCAGAAACTCAAAACCCCCCCTAGAACCGAATTCTGTCTGCGCCACTGGTTGAGCGAGAGAAAAAACCCACATGTGATCACATGTGGGTCTTCTAGACTGTGAACAACCCCCCAAAGAGTGAGATTGATATAACATATACTATGAATACTAATAAATATTTTCAATACCAAAATTTTTCTTCAAACATTAAGAAATGTTAATGATTTGTCATTTTATCTCTAGTTGCCACATGGGGCACTTTCGAACAGATTAGTTGTAGCGTAGCAGATATAGAAGAATACATTGAGTGCCCTGTAATTATTCTGTGATTCTGTTCCTTTCAGTTAATTTCAAAAGAAATTGTATCAGCTTTAATATCTGAAATAGAAGACTTTTCGTCGTAACAACATTTGATTTTATATTGAAACTTTCATAAACACCTGTCAACAAGCACATAAAGAGCAATAAACTCGTTTATGTTCATTTGTAATTAAAATATTCTAAAATCAGTAATGTTCTACAATATTTTACTAAACGGTTTTATAACAATTTTTTTATGCATTGTTAATGCATAAAGTATTACGGTGAACAACGTTGAAATTTTTCAATTTCCGTTTTTCCAAACTTGCTATGATGGCTTACTTTCATCTCTAAAATACCTACGAATATGATGCTTTGAATGGAGATAGATATTAGCAAAATCTTAATGGAAGTATTTTTTTTAATTGATAACTGCCATAAAATTCCAATTGTACGCTCGACCCCTCCTCTCTTTCAAAACCGAAAGTAGTTTTTTTGGAGGGGGGGGGGGGCGTGGGGGTTTATAACTGAGATTTTAAAAAAATCATTAAAAACCCTTCGTTATCATTAATTTAGAAGTAAATAAAGCAAATACAGAAGTGAGAATCTGTCGTATTTCGGCAGATTTCAGATAAATATTATCTAAATGTCCCCTCCCTAAAATCTTCCCGGAACAAAAAACCCTGAACAATTTTTTTTTTTTCTTAATGTTTTTCTTTTATTGCAACATTTTTTAATCAATCATCTAATATTCCCAATACTCCCATTCTATTTATTTCCATTTTATAATCTTATACTTACATATTACTCAGAGATTATAGAAATTTATATATATTTGTTTCTTTATAGTGAATTCAACGCATAATCTATATAATAAAGGCCAAACGTATCTGTGCGTAATGCATACGTCATGTTTTGAATGGCAACACTTTCCGATGAAATTTCGATTTTGCAATTTTCACTATTGTAAATATTTAAACTTCTAGACATAGTACGTTTTCAAACTTTATACCATCGTGTAGAGAAAAAAATGCGCTTTTAAAAGCAGTTTGTTAGAAAATTGTATCTCAATTTGTTTTTGAAATATTAATTTTTTTGTAGTTTTTAGTTCAATTTCCCTAATGGTGGCAACTTGAGTATCGCATTTATGTGGGAAATAAAAAAAATAGTCATAAAGTAAAAAAAAAAAAAAAAAAGGTGACTCCAAAAATGTAACCCTAAAGTTCGCTGCAATGCATCAAACATAACCGCGTGCTTTCGCATAAAAGAAAACTTTTAGCGATACTATTTTAATTCATAATACAATGAAATATAATGCTAAAATATAATCAGATCTGTTTCATTTAGAGAGAAAATGATGCCAAAGAATTCTGCTGCAGCTCTGTATGTAATTGTTTTGTTTGGGTCGAATACGAGATTTAAATTGAAAGAATAAGGCCCATTTCAAACCGTTGTAGGTCGCATACTGCACCTCCATCTATCTCTTTTCCCCATGGAAAATAACAGATAACTGTATATTTTAGTTGCCATTTTTTCATAGTAACTAAAAAAAAAAAAAATAGTAATTAAAAACCTATTATGTTGAAATATCGTCAGCTATAAAACACGGTGATTGTTGTTGGTTTTATTTTGTTTTTATCTATCAATTTAATAATGACTTTTAGTTCGCTGCAAACTTACTTTACAAAAGATACATCAAATAACCTTTACAAAAATTTATTTTAAGGAATATTTGTGTTCACATTTTCTTAGTTGGTTTTAAAAACTGAACGAATGCAATTTTATTCTTTGGCAAAATCTTTGGCTAATAGCTTTTATCCTGCGTCTAATACAGAAGTACCGATAATCACCGATAATTTTCAAAGCTTTATATGATTACATAATTAATATGTTTCATATAAAATTGCTATTTGGGATTAGTTGGCAGTTTAAAAAGCATATTACGTAGGAAAAATTTATTAGACTTTTCAATTTTAAATTAAAAGTTTTTCGTCTTTACTCTGTGACCCGGGAACACCGGGTTCGGTGTACTAGTATAATTAATGATCAAAACGAATAATAGAATTTAAAGTATGCCAAAGGATTACGTTTTCTTTGTGTTGGCTCTTGTGTTCACAACTATCCCGCTGGTGGAGCACAGGTGAACAATTTTTTGAATTTATAAAATTATAAAAAAAAAGTAAGAACTAAAAAGATGATTAAAAAAAATTCCAATGTGTTAAAAAAAGGCCCTGTTTACTCTGTTCTGTAGTTTTTGTTTATAGAAATTAACACAATTATGAGATAAAGCTATATTTATACGAACTGTTGACAGGTGCCTCAGTCTTCCCTAATAAGTAGGGGAAAATTGCGACTTCACATCTGACCTTCACATGTGCTACAGTCTCCCCTGTTAGTAAAATGACAAATTATCAACTGTCACCGGAATTTACAAACGACTTTTTTAGAAATTAAGTATTCCTTAATTTAAGCCTTCATTGTAAAAGCAGAATTTTGTTAAAATATTTTTGGTGCCGTTTCTAAGTTTGGAATTAAAATTAGGTATCCTGGACTGGCCACACTGTGCTAGAAAGGGTTTAATCCTGATTTTATTATTGGGAGATAAAGTAATAATGTCCGTACGTGGGTCTATGGAAATAAGTAGGATTGTCCCTTGGTAAAATGGTTAAGATATTCTAAAAAACTGATGTTTTTTTTTTTTTTTGGGGGGGGGGGGGGAGGACGTCCCTTCAAAACTCCAAACTGAAAGTATTCTTAGGATTATTGAAAAATCGATGCTTGATAAAATAAAAGAAAGCGTGTGAAAACAAAGCCTGTCTATAACGGAATATTGCCTTGATTGGTAAATTTTATGGCTCTAGTCAAAAGAATTTAAAATAGTTAGAATACTGAATAAGACTAAAATACGCCTAAAGCGGAATTTTTCCTTACTTTGCCTTCCAGTTTTAACACTTTTTAGTTACAGAAGAGACACATCTCTTTTTGAAGAGCTCCTGGGGGGGGGGCATGACCCTCCCCCTTGGATCCGCTCTTGTTTCCTGTAAAACTCATTAAGATCAAAAACACCCCGTCGCCACAACAAACGAACCGACACCGAACTTCAAAAAGTGGTCAGATTTGTTTGGGGAGAATTCAGTTGAAGGGAAGAGTATTGCAATCTGAACGGAGCCTTAGGTGGCGTCCGGCAATTATCTAATCTCACACAAGGAAGATCAGAAGAAGGGAGTTAAAATGAAGGTCAGAGGATGGACCAACAACCAAAAAAGAAACAACCTTGGAATAAGGGGGAGAGATTTTCTACGAAATATCAAATTACGCGTTAGTGATCGGACAATGACTATTTCTGGAAAGTGACCTTGTTTTTGCGCTTTGGTCGGCATAGTGCCTGGGTAGCTAGCTAGCAATCAAATATTTCAAATGTGGTGAATCATCTGTACATTTTTAAAGCATAATTTATTTTGTTATGAATTTACATTGAAATTAATTCCAAATCCTGTTTTTGTTATTTGTACATTTTTAAGTATAAAAAAATAACATAAGAATGACACATTAATAATCGAAATTTCAGCTAACGGCACGCTCAAACCTTCTGTGGTAGTGGCACCCTTTAACTTGATCACATTCACGGGGGGGATCCCCCTATTCTCCTAAAGCCACGTGCCTGCCTGTCCATAACAAATCCTGTCCTATGACATACATTTCATGATCCTAACGAGAAGAACACTTTAAATTGTAAGCCTGTCTTATGAACTACCTGCTAAGGTAGACGAAAATCTGTGATAAATGAAGATCTTCAAGCGTTATTTGCGATTTTATCTCAGAAGTTTTTACTGTGTTTGTAACCATGATTCAGTAAATTAATTCTTTATTACTCGGAGGCACACCTCCCCCTTCCCCTCCTTACTTGACTCGCTACTGGTTGAGCCCCTCCAATAATTTTGAAAACTCTACGCCAATGACATATGGATTTTTATGACATGCACGCATATAGCAAAAGAGTCTAGAAGTATTTAAATTAATTTAAATCAGTGTAAATTCAGTGTCTCCTACAGGCGACATCAGGATTCAGGAGCCATGGATATAGTCATAAAAATCAGTGTTGAATCCAGGGGGTGGCCCGATTGGGACCCCCCCCCCCCCCCCGGAGCAATGAAATGTCTCCCCCGGAAAATTTAAGATTTTGGGTTTTCAATGGTCAAAAAGTGCGACTTCCCCCCGGAACTCTATAATGTCCCTCCCCCCCGGAGCCACAGAAGTCCCTCCCGGAGAAAAGTGTCTGGATTCAACACTGGTAAAAATAACAGAGGATATACGCTCTAAGCAGAAGGTATACGCTCAAGGCAGATTGTATACCCTAGAGTGTGTGTATATTATAGCTTTCTTGTGAAACAGAAAGTATACGGTGCTCCTTTAAAAAATCCAGAAGGTATACGGCGTATACCCCCGTAAATCCTCCACTACATCCCTGCTCAGGAGTTTAAATAAATTTTCATTAATTACCTAAAACACTATAATTTTTTTAAAGTTTTATATCACATCACCCAGATTGTCAGTCATGGGTGACTGGCGCGGCCTAAACGTAAAAGTTCAGATTCAGTAATGGGTGATTGACATGGCAATCAATGTGTTAATTGATGCGATAGAAATTATCACATAACTACTGTGAAGTAGTCTGTCTCTGTGAGACCGCTTCAACGAAAAAACGTGATTAACTCATAGGACGGTGTTTTTGGACTAAATTTTTTGTACAGGGCAGGGCTGTTATAATTAAATTCGCCTGTTCAAAAGTTTCTGGTGATAGCAGTAGAGTTCCAATGAAGCAAAATTACGGTAGTGTTTTTGGTTAAACTGAAATTTACATGTTAAACTATAAAAATAGAAAAATGCAGCGGTCTGTGAGACTGGTAAATGTTAAAACATCTTTAATGAACACTACGAGTTATGATTAAGAATAAAGTTGGAAGAATGCATTCAAGCTGAAAGACAGAGAAAAAACACAGAATACGAGCATCTGAGACTTTAAACAAAATTTGGATGATAAGGGGCTGCGCAAATATAGCGTTATCATTTTAGGGGGGGGGGAGGGTCTGGCAAATGATATCGTAAGATATTTCTAGGGGAAGGCGGTTGTCTTTTGATATGATATTATTTTTGATCCAATCTAATAATTATATCTAATAATCTAAATCTTTTTTTATTTTTAACATGGTCTTTGATTCAAAATAGTATGTTATCGTTTTTTAGTATGTTTATGAAAATACAAAATTTTTATTAAAAATAATTAAGTTATGAAAGTTTTAAACTCTAAAATAAGAATTAGCCCAATACTTGTCACTTTTTTTCCCTTCATATACAGTTGGCAAAAAAAGTATTTGTACACTTCATTTTTTTTTAATTATAATGAAATTAAATAAAATATTTAAGCAAAAAATATTGTAATGCATTAATTTAATGCATTATAATATTATAGAAGCAAAAATAAAATTAAACGAATCGATTTTTTACATTATAATAAACAAATATACAAAAATATAATGCAAAAAAAGTATTTGTACACTATATTAATGTAATATAATTAATGAAAATTTAGTAAAATGATACAAATTAATATTTTGTGAGAATTTATTTAGCATTTATGACTAATTCTAGATGGTGTGACATAGATTCCACCAACTTTTTTGTAGCGGTTGGGTTAATGTTATTCCATGACACAATAAGAGCTTCTTTAAAACTGTTTTTTACTGATACATATTTTTTTTTCGGATTTTTGCATCCAATAGCATTTGCAAATTTTCTATTGGATTCAAGTCTAGAGATTTTAAAGGAGTTACCAGTCGTCTTCGAGTATTGTCGTAAGAATGTGCTGGGGTGATCACAGCAGTATGCTTTGGTCGTTATCCTGCAGAAAGTGAAAAGCTTCCTCTATGCATAATTTCTTGGCACAGTTCAATAAATTATGGCGCGACACATCAATGTATGATAAACCTGTCCTTCCATTGTTAATAAATTTGAAATGTTTTGCTCCATTAGAAGCTATACACCCCAAAACTATAATATTCCCCCCCCCAACATGCTTGATAGTTTGAAGTATACGTTTTGGATCTAGAACAGTTTTATTTTTACGCCAATTTTTTCGAATGCTTGATGGTAAGAAAATTCCGAATTTTCCCTCATCAGAAAAAATTACTGTTTTCCAAAAATCCAATGATTTATTTCTGTATGCGAAAGCGAATACTATGCGTTTTCGCCTATTTGTTTCGCTGATGAATGGATTTTTCCTTGAGGTTCTTCCTTTTAAATCTGCATTTAGAAGAATATTTTTTATTGTTTGAGGTATTACTCTGATGCGAGAAGATGTTGCAAGGTCTCCAGCAAATTTTTGAACCGAACGCATAGGATTTTTTAAAGCTTTTTTAACAACACTCCCTTTTTCCCTCATTGTTAGTTACCTAAGAAGTCCTGGTTTTCATTGAATTTTGATGCTTTTAATTTATTCACAGTTTCTCACTATACATCCAATAGTTGTAAATGATAATTTAATAGCTTTTACAAATTCTTGTTGCGAATTTAAATTTTTATTAAGCTCAATCATAGGATTTCATATATCTAGAGGTGCCTCTCATGTTTTAGGCTCTATACTCAATTACTTCAAGAGCACTTTAGATTAAATGTCACAGAAATATAACATGAACTTAAAAATTATTAACAGCTCCTGTAAAAGTAGTCCTTTGAAACGCATAAACACTATAAAATACAGTACATATCAGGATGGAGAAATGTACAAATACTTTTTTTGCAAGAAAATTTTAAACTTTTCCTATTAGAAAATTATTTTACATCTTTATCGAAATTTTCTGTTGTGTAATTTAAAACGCACGGTAAACAGACTGTATTAAAACTATTTTTGACAAAATATCTGTTTTTATTTCGTTAAAAATTAAAAATTTTAGAGTGTACAAATACTTTTTTTGCCAACTGTATGTATGCATTCCATATACAATCATTGTTCGAGAATCCCTATTTGAAGTATATTTGAAATGAAGCTTGTGTTTACTAATAAGAAAAAGAATGTTGCTCACTTGTTTCGTTGATAAAAATTTCTATATCTTCACCTCTCCTTCCTTCGTGCGGGTCAAGTGCAACAAGATATTATTACTGTTGAATGCATTATCTAATGAAAAGCTATTATAAAATACTTTTAAATAATAATAAGAATTTCTTTAAGTGTTATATGATATAAAGCAATATTTTATTGACTTCTCTTTTCATTTGAATCAATAAAATATGTAACCAGTTTTGTATAGCCCTGTAAATAAAGAGATAAATTCTAAAGATTAAAAAAAAAGTAAAACATTGATAACGATATCATTACCGGGGGAAGGGGGTGTGTTCCAAATTAACCAAAAATTGATAACGTTACATATGCACATCCCCTAACGGACTATAAATATGCTTCCTATATATTTTGCTATTCATTCTATTGATATGCAGTATAGAGGTCTGCACGGGCCGAAATTTCAAGGCCCGAGCCAAGCCCGATCCATAATTAAAAAAAAAAAAAAAAAAAAAAAAAAAAAAAAAAAAAAAAAAAGACCCGGCATGTAAAGAAAATTTCGCGGCCCGATAGAATAGCTAAAAACAAGGCCCGAGTTCGGCCCGGCCCAAAAAAAAGTTAAAAACTGACCCGGCACGAGGGAATTTCTACTGTACATTGATCTTTGCTCTTACGGAAGACTTATGATCAAAAAACTTATCTTAGTCTTTTTTTTTTTTAAATCTTTATAGTCTCCATTTATGCAGAAGTGCCGTAGCTGCGACATTTATGCTTTTAATGAACCTTTGTTTGTTGAATGTAAATGTTTCAGTTAGCATTAGCATTATTAATCCATATTCCATGTAATGGAGACATAAAAATCTAAAAAATGATATATAGTAAAAGCAAAATCTTCTAAGACGTAATCGCATTGGAAAGAAAAAAAAAAAACACTCCTTTTTCAGCAGGTGTAAATCTTTAAACTATTTTTTCTCGCGTATTACTGTATTCATTTTGCATGGATGAAAAGTTTAAAAGAATTTTCCAGCTTTCAGTTTAAAAAAAAAAAAAATTAGTAGTTTAAAATTTAATAGTTAGTATAAATAAGTTAATATAAAGTAGTTAGTATAAATAAGTTAAAAAATTTAGTAGTTTAAAAATTTTTTCCAGCTTTCAGTTTAAAAAAAAAATTAGGTAGTTTTTTTTCATGTTTTTAACTTTTTATGAAGCCTAAAACTCTACGGTTCTTCAAAAAGAATAAATTCTAATGTTTAATTGTAGAATAATGACGACTTAAAAGTATATGCCTTTTTTGCGAAAATTTTTGGACGAAGCCAAATTTTATTGATTTTTGAACAGACTTGGCCACGTCGAGAAAAGTATTTTCATACTGTACGATTCAACAGGGGCTGATTATTTTGGTCCGTGAAGACTAGGAAGAATGAAATCAGTCCCGGCTTCGTATGGGAAAAATAAGTTAGAGCCGGCCCGATACTTCAGAAAAGTAAAGCTCTGAGTCATCAGAAAAAAAGCCCGAACCCGGCCCGAGTAGATCCAAGGGCGGATCCAGCCCAACCTCCAGGGAAGGGGGGGTCACAACTTTTGATAGATGATTTAATGAAAAATTTTAAAATACAGTAAATCTTGTGAAAACGGAATTTACAACAAAACTCTGGTTTAAAATGAAAATTTTTAAGTAAAAACGAAAAGAAAGCAATAATAAATTACGAATACTAAAATGCAAATAAGTTGAAAGTTGAATTTCCTCCCATTTTTTACAATTCCATTTTAGCAGGTTTCCCTGCATCAAAGAAAAATATATCTTTGGAGTTTGATTAATCGGACAACATTGCAATAATAGTTAATGCAATAATAGTTAAATTAAAATCTATGCTCGTGCAATAAAAGTGTGTTTTATTAAATTACAAATTCCATTTTTCGTTTTTCTATTTTTTCTTTTTTTCTTTTTCTTTTTTTTTTTTTTTTTTTTTTGTGTGTGTGTGTGTGTGTGTGTGTGAAAAATGAGTAATGACATCATCAGGATCAGTTTTAATAACAGGATGAATATATTCATCACAGCTTAACTAGTTGAGCGCTGTTATGCTACCTGGCAGAGTAGCGAAGATTGACAAAAATGATTTGATATTTGGATCCATAACTTCTGTCACATTCTCAGGAATTCTATTTCCACTTTTAATCTCTGTTTTCAATTTTGCTATTCACAGTTTGTATTTATTTATAATTACAGTTATGTTATTATCTATAAGTTTTAAATAAGTATATGCAATATTTTGCACAGCATCTATGTCCTGCTCGTTATAAGCAACTTTTAGCAAGAAAACTCAAAATTGGAATAAATCCAAAAATTCTGGAGAAAGTCTTTTCTCTAAATCCATTAAAATCGCAATCCAAAAGAAAAGTGTATATATTGCCTGGCGAAAGGACTACTCGACGGATTGACTAGGATGATTATCAGCTCGATATATTTGTTTGGTAATACATTTATTGAGTCTTTCATTGCATCCATTGCTTTCTTCAAGCCTATAAAAGAGTTTTCTTTTAAAATAGTGTTTTACTGCCACTAAAGATAGGCAGGGAGATTCTGTTTTTCTTTTATTCTGATTTTTCAAGTCTAATTAAAGTGACTTGAAATGTAATACGTAATTTTTACTGTGGATAAAAAGTTATCTTTTGTTTCTACACGAGAATAAATAAAATTGATAATTTCAGAATGAATGTGCCCGAACCCGAAGGCTTTTATAAAAAATGAGCCCGAGTCAGGTCGAACCCGGTTTTGTACCGAGATCGTCTCATCTCCACTTGATGGCGGCGGAGCCACAAAATGTCGTAGAACGTTATGCCTAAATAACTAAAAGTCCAATTAGTCCGACATCTATATTAGTTTGCAAATGAGAATGAACAACTTAAATTTCTTTTCCTGATTTGTTGAACAGAGGCAATTTTGATGCATCGTATTTTTTATTTGATAATATCATGCAAGTAATAATTGTTTAAAACTTAGGATACAATTTATATATCAAGCATACAATTAAACAAGAGTCTTTCTCCTGTATATTTTATTTTTTATATCACTAAAGAGACTGAAAAAATTATGAAATATCCCCACAAAAAAATTTCAAATTCCTTCATCGACTAGTAAAAGCTCTGAACACAAATTAAAAAAATAAAACAAGTATACCATAAAAAAATATGTTACTCAATATTTTTAGAATAACTATTTAATCAATCAAATCACAAGCTTTGCAAATGATGAAATTATTCAATGTGTTAACGATATTTATAATAACTTTAATGCAGTAATCTTTATTTTTTACAAATTGACATATTTAAAAGAATCTATAACTTCAAGTGACATACTTATAACTTTATATACGTCATACTTATACCTCTTGTGTCTTAATTTATTGAATGTATACAATATTCAAAAAATGAAACTGTTATTTAAATAGAATGCCCATTTTCAATAAAACCTACTAAAATTGCAAGAAACTTGGAACAAAATTCCATTTTTCTGTCGTAACACGTACACTCCTTATTACACAGCACACGTTTTCCCCCATAATCCATATAGCAAAGTCTGCGAAAACGGAATCTCTGTATAACACAATCCTCTCTTAAAAAAAGGCCCACCAGTGGCCGAGAGGTTCAGGCCCTCGAAACTGGTAGACGGGAGATGCTGGTCTGCACGGGCTGGGTTCGGCCAGTGAATTTCTACATTACATTGATCTTTACTCTTACGAAAGCGTTCTGATAAAAAAAAAAAAAAAAAACTTATCTTAGTCTTTTTTTTTTTTTTTCATGTTTATAATTTCTATTTATGAAGAAGTACCGTTGGCTGCGGTATTTATGCTTTTAATGAACCTTTGTTTGTTGTATGTAAATGTTTCTGTTATCATTAGTAATTATTAATGCATATTCCATGTAATGGAGAATTAAAAATCTAAAAAGTGGCACATGGAGAAATAAAATCATGTTAAGATGGAATCGCATTGGAAAGATAAAATATATATATTCGCGTATTACTGCATTTATTTTGCATAGATGAACAGTTTAAAAGACGTTTAAAGAAATTTCCAGTTTTCTGTTTTTTTAAAAAAGCGGCCATAAGCAGGGTTTTTTTCCCCCATGTTTTAACTTTAATTAAACAAGCCTAGAAATCTATGATTCTTCAAAAAGAATAAATTCTAATGTTTAGTTGTAGAACAATAACGACTTAAAATTATATGCCTTTTTTGCAAAAAAAATTTGGACCAAGCAAATTTTATTGATTTTTGAACAGACTTGGTCACATCGAGAAATGGATTTTCATACGGGATGATTCAAACCGAACTGATTATTTTCGTCTGTGAGGACTATGAAGAATGAAATCGGTCTCGGCTTCGTACGGAAAAAATGAGTTAGGCTCGGCCCGATACTCCGGAAAAGTAAGGCCCGAGTCCGGCCCGGCCGAAAAAGATAAATGACTAGGCCCGGCCCGAGTCTTCAGAATAAGGCCCGAACCCGAGCCGGCCCGGATGCCATTAATGGAAAATTTCAATAGAAAATTTTTAAGGAGCCCAAAATTCAGAAAACGGGGGTCCCCAAATTTTTCATTGAATTAATTGTAACGATTATTAGATTTTGCTTATTTCATACCTGAATATTAATAGTTTTTAATTTCGTTTGTTAATATTTTATACATGCTAAATTCAAACTTTTCATCTAACTTAAATTTTTATACTAATAACACTATGTAAATCATTTTTCTATAATTTTCTCGCATGTATCCAATTATTGCGCATATATGTAGCACTGGTGAGTTTCCAGGTATGTCGAACTTAAAAAAACATTCCTCGAATGAAAGGGGCTCCCAAATAACACTGTGCTTCCCATATCGTCAGGGGTTAATCGGGCCCTGGCTAAGGGAGCGCTATGTGCGACTCAACCCCCCCCTAAAATATTTTGATCCCCCCCCCCCACACACACACCTGGAGAAGATTCCAAGGTCACTAAATGAATTTCTGTTCTGAAAATTCAAATCAAATTCTGCTCAAAAACCTAATTTAGTTTTCCGACTCTTTCTAAGTTTTCTTTACAATACTGATGCGCAAAACAAGTTTTTTATTCTTAATGTCTGACTAATTAATTTAAAAGTTTCATTCAATCATTCCTCAAGAAATGACGATATTGAATATCTTTATTTCAATTATTGTAACTTAAATCAGAATTTTGTTAAATTAAAACATAATTTTAATAAAACATAAGTTTAATATGAGGTTTTCATTTACTTTTCTTATGTTATCTGTTTTTCGAGTATATTACATACTACAAGTATGGTACTGACTAACCAACTAACTAAACTTGTCGTTGGGGGGGGGGGGGGGTACCGTAATACTTACCCATCATGGATATGCATAATATAAAATTTGAAAATAAAACATGTGTAAACTACTTATAAAATGCATCGCAATTCCGAAATAAAATTTAAACGTATATTTAAATATTTTTAACACATAGTAATGCTTTTGCTTACTAACCAATTTTGACACATTATATAAACGCCAAACTACTCAAGTAGTACCGAATTGCGTAAAAGAAACATCCTTAAACTCCAAAAATAATAATCATATTAACTAACCCTTTACTGCATCGGATTAGCGTCTTATATCCAATTTAAATATATCTTTGAATAGAAATTCACAGTTTTGCAGAATCACTAAATTGTACCTAAAATAAGTGTTTCAACACTCCCTAATCCTATTTGTACATATGAAGTTAACATTGTGCTCAATTTTATACTTTCAAAATTTTCATCATCCTATTCTTTTCTTAGCATAAAGTGAAATTATTAGTAAAATTTAATAAAAAACATAGTACCTACAATGTGAATATGCACTAATTTATCTTTCTGCGACAGAGAGAGAAATCAAAATATATATATATATGAGCCCCCCTCTACATTCTCTTGAGCCCCCCAACCCCCCGTTGTTCACTTCTATATCGCCCTGACTGCCATCCTTCTTGCAAACAATCCATAGCTGCGAATTTCGTTTTTTAGTTTAAATAAATAATGTTATTCCTGAGCTCAAATATTTTAAAATCAATACACCTTACATTATTGAATTCAGGGGTGCCCAGAGAGGGGTTTGGTGACGCAAGATTCAGTTTTGGGGGGGGGAGGGTTGAGAAAAAGTACATTTTGGGGGGAGGGAATTTTTAAATTTTTAATATTTCCTTTTTTTACTGTTAAAAAAAAATCTTGATTTTTTTAATATCACTTTTAAACTTTTTCATCATTTAATTTCCAGAAATGTTCCTGTGTTTCCTTTCTTTAAATTCCAGATAAGGGCAATAAGACCTCATTCTGCTATACTCAACTTGCTATCTTTTGTAAATCTTGATTCTTTTAATATCACCTTTAATTTTTTTCAACATTTAATTTCCAGAAATGTTCCTGTGTTTTCTTTCTTTAAATTCTAGATAAGGGCAATAAGAACTCATTTCGCTATGCTCAACTCGCTATCTTTTGAATGTGCAGTAGATTATAAGTAGAATATATTTTACAACTGATACTCTGTTTAGGCGGGAGGGGGGTCAATGTTAAAGTATGAAGATTTTTTTTTGGGGGGGAGGATTTGCGTCATTGGGTTTGGGGGGGATGGTCACCACTGATTGAATTTATGAATAAATATACTCCTGAAGATGGAATCTGTATGTAATGGCATTTTAGATTAATCTTATTTTTTTAAGCGATATGAGACGCGATATGGCTTTAAAGTTTTTGTAATTTTTACAGAACAATGATAATTCTCTATGTCCCTTCAAAACTCCAAACTGAAAGCATTTCTTAGGGGGAAAAAATCGATTCTTGATAAAATAAAAAAAAAGCCTGTGAAAACAAAACCTGTCTATAACGGAATATTGCCTTAATTGATAAATTTTAAGCTTTTAGTCAAAAGAATTTAAAGTATATAGAATACTGAATAAGATTGAAACCTGCCTAAAACGGAATTTTCCCTTACTTTCCGTTCTTGTTTTAGCACTTTTTACGTACAGTGTACATCCCTTTTTGAAGAGCTCCAGGGGGGGGGTCACGACACCCATGACCCCCCCCCCCCTTGGATCCGCTACTGAGTAGATCTCTAATTCTAATGCAATATGCATGGAGAAACCGATCGTGATAACCACAGAATAAAAGGGACACGTTTCTTTGTCTGTGGGTGATAACCATTATGAGTTCTTTGACACCGAGACTAGACTCAATGAGAAGTAACTGCAAACCTCTTTGGCGAGAAATCGCTTGATATGCGCAATTTATTCATTACAAGAATTGTTACTGCAGGAGTGATCCGGCGCTCATATATTACAGAATATTGGAAGCTACGTGTGCTCCAAAACAGGAACAGGGAAGAACAAGTTTCTTCTTCCCCTATTTTCAGATAACTTTTCTTTGTCTATCTTGATTTCAAGAAATAAAATGAGACTTCTTCGTCTTATTATTTTTTAGAATAATTGAATATTAAGAGAAAAAGAAAACAAGAACTTTTCATCGGGGGAGAAGGTCTGCCTTTTGATTCTCTAAGACAAATTTTAGCTGCTTTTACATATATATACATGGGTGATTCTACGATAAGCGGTAATTTGTACGGCAATCCGTTTAAAACAGACTTTTTATTATATATGTTGCTATTTTTTGCAATGAATCGCATCATCTTAATATATTTTATTAAATAACATCACGATTGAATGCCTAATTAAAACACATTTTTCTGAAATTTCTTACAAAGTCTAAAAAAGTCTCTCCCCTGGCATGTCCCCTTGCCGGTTTCAATTTAACTTTCAAACAATACATATATTTTTTTCCGTCAGATGCTTAGCTAAAGTATGTTTAATTGGAATTTAAGTAATTATACTTACGTATTATAAAATAAAAAATAAAATAATTTTGTTAATTTCAAATAATTTTTAAAATTAACTTTTGTCCCGCTTTTTTTGTGTATTTACCCTGTCAAATTTCGTTCCGCTGAAACAAATATAAATTCAAGGATGGCTATATCGGAAGTAGCGCTTAAGGACATCTATTGGCTTGAAGTTAGCAATACTAAACGCGCAAGCCATTTAAATGTCGCCATTTTTAGTTGTTGCGACGCGACCGTGCGGGGTAGTGGTTTCGCACGGTGATCGTGTTGGTAAGTCCCCCTTGGTAAGTCATAAATCTTATAATATTCATTTAATTTAATTGCATTTACTGCCCTAATTAAACAATACGGTAATAATTAAAGTGAAATACACAATTAACCCAAAAACTAATTCAGTCAGTTAAAAAATTTGAATTTACATGAAAATGTCTCACCCCTGCCGTATTTCCCCTGGCAAGATAACTGCCAGGGGAGCGAGTCACTGATTAGAAAAAGTTATAAAATATGTATAAAGTGACTTGCCCTTATATGAAAACGTAAATAAACGGGACAAAAATCATAATTTAAAGGTTTTTGATCAAACTCAAACTTTCCTTTTTGGCCGAATTCTCTCTGTTTTTGAATCTCTTACCGTACGCCCCCATATATACGTACTGGAGTTAAAATTTCCTGAACTGGTAGCTGGGCATGCTATAAGCATTTCTCTTATGCTTGGCTAAAACAAAAAGGGGAAAAAAGTGTGCATTATACTTAGAAATGACGTTCAAATTTAATGATTTTTCTTTAAATATAAATCCTATTCAATTTTACCAAAGGAAAGATTCTATAACTGTTTTTAAAACGTGCCCTGCTTATGCAATGGGAAAGGATAGCGTGAGAGAGACTCTCACACACAATTAATGATGACAATGCCAACGACAGGTTAAACAGAGGTTTCAGGAGGGAGGGGGGACAGACCACCCCGTGAAACATTTAACTGACTGTTTCAATTATTCGCTAAAAACAAATAAATAAATAAGTCAGTAAAATCCATGTTTTAATATATTTAATCTATATTAATAAAAGAACAAAACGCTCTGTGCGTGTGTGTGTGTGTGTCTGCGATGGCTAGCAAAATCTACAGCATGTACAAAGTTTAAAATTTTTTTGAGAGTAGCCTCAAATCTCTCCTGATGCACCTGAACTTCAGAAATTCGAAATTCCAATTATTAACTGAGTAATTAATTAAAATCGAGAGGTCAGTCTCATAAAAAATCATCTTTTTCCCAAATTTTTTTCTCTTTCGTTTGTTTACGGTTGGTTGGTTGCGTAAAAATTTTAAGAAAGCTGAGACAGAATTAAAGAAACCCATGGAGGAATGAGATAAGTGGAGGTGAAGTAAGCCTCAAAAAAGATTTGCAATATGAAACCATTTATCACTCAAATTTTAATGTGCCAAACAAAAGGATGTGGAAGGGATTTTGTATTATAAGACGAATTGAAAGAAACGAATTACAATTGAAGCATATTTTAAGAAGAAATAGCAAATTTTTAAAATGGTCTTTGTTCTATTAATATTTATTAAAGTAAATGTTCGCTTTTAAAATAAAGGAAATTGGAAAATTAGCAATAATTAAATATCAAATTAAAATTAAATAAGATATTGAAAACATTTGATACGAACTAAAAATTGTATAACTAAAAGTTTCCTTTATTAGTGTAATTTTAAATACTTTATAACGTAGATGAAAAATGTTTATGACTTAATAATTGCATGTAAATAAATATTTAAAGTATAATGATGAAAACATTCTTTTAAAATCATGTATGAAAACTTCAGTAATAAATATTATTCTAAAATATAGATTTCTGACTGCAGACGATTTTAAGATATTAACAAAAGAATGTTATAGCTTCAAGCAAAACGTTTAAATAATTTTCTATATTGATATTTAAAACACATATGATAAAATAATTAATAAATTTTTACTGGTGAAGTGACAGATTAGTTCTTTTTAAGAAAAAAAAAACAAAAAAAATACGTATTTAAACCTGTTTCAATTGATAGGCGTGTTAAAGCACGTGCTTTTGTTGGTAATTAATTGGACTTAATGGTAGAGTTATATTTTTAGCATCACCTCCAGAGATAATACTTCCACTCTATTAATTTCTTTTTATTCTATGAAAGAAACCAATTTGAGATTTTGACATTTCAAAAGTGACTGCTTTTTTTTTTCCAAAGACCATTAAAATTCATAGACTGGCAAAATGTCAGTTTAATTTAGGATTTTTGAACACAACTGTTACGTCAGATCGTTGGTACTTCGTATATTAGAATGTATGTCTGGTTAGCTGTGTTGCAGTAAATATATTATATATGTATATACGAAGCTTTTTTAGCAGTTTTTTTAAGTCACTGATTAAATTTGAATGCATTTTATATAAGTTAAAATTTTATTATGACTTTAATTTGTTTTTAAAACAAAAATGAAATGGCTGTTTGACGTAAAATTGTTCGAATCGGCAGACGATTCATACACAATAATAAATTATCAAATAGCAAGGTAAATTATACAGGGTGTATCTAAACTACTGGGCAAAACTTTAAGAGGTGATAGTACACATAAAGACAAATAATATTAAATGGGAAACTAAGGGTCCTAAACGTCTTCCGAAGGAGAAAGGCGCCATCAAAGTTTAGGGTCCAAAATTTGAAATGATTATAAAAAACGGAAAAATTGGTCGATTTGTTTGCGGTTTTCACGAAAACTATTCTTTATGTCAGTATTGTCTTGAAAATAAATTATAAAGATAAATTTCAAAAAATGCCGATAGAGGGCGCTTTAGACTTTGGAATGATGAACAACTATTTTTTACCGTTATTTTTTGCATCTCATTAAATTTTTTTAGAAGTTTAGACATAAACTTAAATTTTGAGCTCAAAACCTGTGGTTAAGTATCGCAAACTGAACTGTGTTTAATAGTAGTGGGTAGGTTCAAATTTCAAATGATTATAAAAAACATAAAAATTGGTCAATTGATTTGCTGTTTTCACTAAAATTATTCTTTACGTTAGTATTGTCTTGAAAATAAATTACACAGATAAATTTCAAAAAATGCCGATAGAGGGCGCTTTAGATTTTGGAGTAACGTACAACTAGTTTTTATCGTTATTTTTTGCATCTCATTAAAATTTTTTAAAGCTTAGACATAAACTTAAATTTTGTGCTGAAAATCTGAATCGTTGAGAGTGGTTAAGTAGCGCTAGCTGAGCTGTGTTCAATGGAGGTGGGAAGGTTCAAATTTCAAATGATTATACAAAACGGAAAAATTGGTCGATTCGTTTGCGGTTTTTTTCTAAAACCATTCTTTATGTCAGTATTTCCTTAAAAATAAATTTTAAAAATAATTTTTAAAAAAATCCGTTAGAGGGCGCCTTAAACTTTAGAGTAACCAACAATAATTTTTAACTGTTATTTTTGTATCTAATTAAATGCTTGCAAAAGCTTAGATTTAAATTTTTAGCTCAAATTCTGAATCGTTGAGAGGGGTTAAGAAGCGCAAACTGAACTGTGTTCTGGAGTTGAAATGTTACCCTGCCCACCCTCCGAACACAGTTCAATTTTTCGCTACTTAATTACTCACAACGATTCAGATTTTGAGCTCAAAATTTAAGTCTAAGCTTTTAAAACATTTATTTAGATAAAAAAAAAAAATAAGAGTTAAAAATAATTGTTGGTTACTCTAATGTTTAAGGCGCCCTCTAACGGAATTTTTTGAAATTTATCTTTAAAATTTATTTTCAAGGAAATACTGACATAAAGAATGCTTTAGAGAAAACCGCGAACGAATCGACCAATTTTTCCGTTTTTTAATATCATTTGAAATTTGTACTTCCCCACCCCCATTGAACACAGTTCAGTTTGCGCTACTTAACCACTCTCAACGATTCAGATTTTCAGCTCAAAATTTAAGTTTATGTCTAAGCTTCTAAAAAATTTAATGAGATGCAAAAAATAACAGTAAAAACTAGTTATACGTTACTCCAAAGTCTAAAGCGCCCTCTATCGGCATTTTTTGAAATTTATCTGTGTAATTTATTTTCAAAACAATACTGACGTAAAAAATAATTTTAGTGAAAACCGCAAATCAATTGACCAATTTTTATGTTTTTTATAATCATTTGAAATTTGAACCTACCCACTACCATCGAACACAGTTCAGTTTGCGCTACTTAACCACAGATTTTGAGCTCAAAATTTAAGTTTATGTCTGAACTTCTAAAAAAATTTAATGGGACGCAAAAAATAACGGTAAAAAATAGTTGTTGGTTATTCCAAAGTCTAAAGCTCCCTCTATCGGCATTTTTTGAAACTCATCTTTATAATTTATTTTCAATACAATACTGACATAAAGAATAGTTTTCGTGAAAACCGCAAACGAATCGACCAATTTTTCCGTATTTTATAATCATTTGAAATTTTGGACCCTAAACTTTGATGGCACCTATCTCCTTCGGAAGACGTTTGGGACCCTTAGTTTCCCATTTAATATTATTTTTCTTGATGTGTACTATCACCCCTTAAAGTTTTGCCCAGTAGTTTAGATACACCCTGTATATCAAAAATAGTCACTAAAAGAATAGTAGCAAAACATAATGTTTAGGCGTATTAATACATAACCCGATCCCAATCAGAAAAAAAGAGACTATACTCCGATCCAAGCAAGACAAAAATTACATGAGCACAAACCCGACCCGAACCTAAAAATTCCGTTTGAAAAAAAAATATGGATTTGATATCTGACCCGAATCAAATCTGAATCCCACAAAAATATTCAAATGAAGCATACCCCAATCCGATTAAGGAATAATAATGTTCGTGTATATGCAACCCGATCCGAACTTTTTTTTTTTTTTTTTTTGAAAAAACCCGAAAAATGACCAGAACGAAACATGAAATCGATAAAAATATTCCAAAGAACTATAACCCGATAAGAGCAAGACAAAATACTTTCCGTGAACATAAACCTGACTCGAACCTAAAAAATTCCATTTGAAAAAAAACCCCTGAAATTTTATGCAAACTACATCTGAATCCGATCAAAATATTCGAAAGAACCATAACCGGATTCGAATAAGAGAAAATAATTTCCGTGGACATGAACCCGATCCAAACCTAAAATTCCATTTGAAAAAAAAAAATACCTGAAATTTGAATCGAACCAAATATGAACCTGACAAAAATATTCCACAGAACCATACCCGGATCCGAACAAGACAAAAAATTTCCATGAACATGAACCCAATCAGAACCTAAAAAACTGAACTAAACCTGAATCTGACAAAAATATTCCAGAGAAGCATATCCTTATTCGAACAATACAGAATAATTTCCATTGATGCGCAACCCAACCTGAACCTAAAAATTCCATTAAAAAAAACGAAATCTGAATTGAACGACATCTGAACCTGAAAAAAAATTCCAAAGACCCAAAACCGGATCCGAGCAAGACAAAATAATTTCCCTGGATGTGAATCCGACCAGAATCTTAAAAATCAATTTGAAAAAATATCTGAAATCTGAATCCGACAAAAATATTCCAAATAACTATAACCAGATACGAACAAGACAATATAATTTTTATGGACATAAACGCAATCCGAACCAAAAAATTTGTAACAAAAATCCCGAAATTTGAACCAAACCTAATCTGAACCTGACAAAAATATTTCAGTGAAGTATAACCTCATTGGAACAAGGTAAAATAATTTCCATTGAAGTACAACCCGACCCGAACCTAAAAATCCCATTTGAAGGGAAAAAAAAAAAAAAAACCCACGGAATCTGAATTGAACCGAATCTACACTGAACAAAAATATTCCAAACAGCCATAACCGTATCCGAAGAAGACAAAAAAAATTTCCATGGACATGAATCCAATGCGAACCTAAAATTCGGATGTTCTACAAAACATAATGCGCTCCGTAGCGGTGGAAAGTGAAACTAAGTACTTTGTAGCGCGTGATGGTTAAGATATTTCGTTTTTAGTTAGTGTTAAATTAGAACTTGGTTACGATTAGGTAACAGTTAGGTTGCAATTACGTTCCGGTCAGCCTTATGTTATATTTAATTTCCGGTTAGGTTACAGTTAGGTCATGGATAAGGTACAGTTATATTAAGGTTAAGTTACGGTTAGGTTGTGGTTAGATTATGGGTAGGTTATGACAGGGTGACGGCCAGGTTACGTTTATGGTATAATTAAGTTACAGTTAGGTTACTGTTAAGATACAGCTAGGTTACAGACAAGTTATGATTACAATACAATTAGGTTAAGGTTAGGATTTTGTTCACAGAATGAATATTACGCATGTTTGATAAAAAATATACACCTATTTTTGTAAAATGGCTCAGAAATTATAATACTATATACTAACCTTTTAACTAATCATCGACTATCGATTTCATTCACGATATAGTCGGATTTAAGAGTGATATAATTAGTTTGAAATTCAAAATATTTCACTTGGGATATCTATGTGAAAAAAGTATTTAGTTAAGTCGCTTAACAGTACATTTAAGGATAAATATCAACACTTTAACACGAAAATCACACAATCGTTGGACACATATTCCCTCCTGCGTTTCCCATTGCAGTCATTTTGGCTATTTTTGCAGCTAAATATTAGTTTTTTTAAACCGATTTCGACACAGTCAGGGGCACGTATTTAATATAGTTTACGCTGTAAAAAAATTTACCCTTTTGCTGCATCATCACTCCCCCGCTTTTATAGAATATCTCTCTTTTGACATATGAGAATGCTCCATAATAGGCTGAAGTAATCATTTTCTATAAAAGCGGTGGAGTGACGATGCAGCATAAGGGTCAAATTTTTAAAAGTGTATTTACACATATTTCGAGTTAAAGATAAAATCATAGAAATTTAAAGTTCGTGTAACATTATTATAACGGACCCGGGCAAAGCCGGGCGGGTCAGCTAGTATGTAATATGTTTGATTTCTACATTGTTTTTATGTTTATGTGTTTTAAAAATTACCTTGATCACGAGGTTCTAACAAAAATCCTTAGTTTAGTTCATTTCAAACTTGTGTTAAGCAATAAATAAAAAAATAAAAAAAGGGACGAAATAGTGCCTTTGCCAGCGGTCCAAGGCACTCTGCTCCAAACATTTGCTCCTCTTTGGATTTTGCTCTGTGGGAGGGGAAAAGTAAAAGTGTTTAAAAGAAAGGCATGGGAGATATAAAGCAAAATATAAAAATGCTTAAGAAGAATAAAAATTTATAACAAAAAATTTGTATTTCTAAATTATGTATTGTATTGCTAAAAATGATGTATTCAGATTGTACTTTTGGTAAATTTCTGCATTGTGTCTGGCAACACGCTTTTACCTGACAAGAGAAATTTTCTATCGATTCAATTGTCGGATTGATGCTACATTTTTTTTTGGTTGCAGGCCGGATTGATTTTCTTTATTTCGGGTTGGATTTTAACAATTGAAGGTCGGGTTCTGGTTGTGGATACGATTTTTCAAAAGAATATCCAAAATACTCTTTTAGGTGAAAAGCATATTTGCATAATAAAACCTCCATAATGGTAAATTCAGAACAACTGCTTAGCGGACTCTTTTCAATTCCCAATATTTATACGCTTATAATTCTGAATAGTGAAAACCTACACATACACACGGATATAATACGCTTGTGTCTGCATAAACTGTCACAAATGCGATGCTTGTGGTTTTTTGTGTATAAAAAAATCAAATATGGGTAATTCATGCGCGAAACCAGGGGGGGGGGGGTGCCCTGGGTGCCCGGGCAACCCCCCCCCCCCCCCGCTTGCGCAAACTCATTCACACTTATTTTTTTAAAAAAATGCATTTGGATCCTTTTTAAAAGAAATATCACACAATTACACACTCTAAGATAAAAACCTGTCTAAAACGGGAATTAAAATTGTTTTATAGACTTCCGTTTTAGAAGGTTTTACTATATAAGATATTGTTTGTAGAGATGTAAATTTTCCGGAAAAATATAAGTGGCGGAAAAAAACTGGTTTTTTACAGGATTTTTTCGGAAAAAACGGAAAAATTGGAAAAATTAATTTTTCATGACTGTTTCTCTCAAATAAATTATATTTTCTTAGAGAATATTAAATAATAAATATTTTTTCCCATTTATATGTATTAAATGAAAACTATTTTCACTTTATATTACAAAATAAAACGAAAGTAGCAAAGCCTGCTTTTAAAAGTTTAGTTTTCTTTTCAACGGCCTAAGAACTTTTATTAAACGCTATTGTTTGTTATATCATATCTCTGTTGAAATGATTTTTCAGTTACATGTTTAACTACCAATTAACCTAATGTAAAAACCTGAGCCAATATGTCTGCAGTTTGGAATGAAATAAATTATGCATTCCATTTACATAAGTATAGTTTTTAAGTAAATGATACTAGTTTAAAGAAATTATTGCAGTTTTGTCATTAGTTGTTCATCAGTATTCAAAAATTCCATCGTTTGTTTAAAAAATGTATATTTTTATATTATTACTTTTTTTTTTTTTTTTTTTAGAATTGTATTTCCTTTATAAAATATGTTTAGTTTTGGTATAGCTTTCCAATCTCAACTCAAAAAAGTTTTGATTTAGTTTTATAATCTAAATTCAAACAAAACTAAGTTTTACTTTGGCTTACTCAGGTCTGCAACTAAAAAATAGCATAGGATTTATTGACTGTTAGATTTTTATTCACTGAAACCAAAATATATATATATATATATATTTTAAGTTTAATTAAATGTAATTTTTTTCTTTTTATCCTGAAATCTGGTATTTCATTCTTGAATAAGAAACGATATCCAATAATATTTCCACATGGTAATTTTATATTTCTAAGAGTGGAACTCAAAAGTTATAACAACATTTTCTAGAAATAGAAAATGCTCACTATTTGAGGAATTAACAAAAGCAGTTACATACAGAGATAAACTTCTACTGTGCTTTAGAAAACTACAAAAATTCAAACTTTAATCAAGAGGAAAGTATAATTTGGAACATAGTTACTTGTAATAAAATATGGGTTTTTTTTCATTGCAGTTCTACTTTTCTAATGCAAACTGCCCATGTTTTTGCAACATTACTGTACATTATGGAGGTAAAATGGAGGTCAATTTTAGATTCAACATCTTGAAAACACATTCAATTAATCAGCCATAACGAAACCTTGAAAAATGCAGCATAGTAGTGCCACCTATAGGACAATTTACACCAAAAACTAAAGAACATTAATATATATCAGAAACTGTCTGAACCTGTAGTTTGATTTAAAAAGAAAAATCGTCTTTGAGGTAAAGCTATTGCAATAATCTTTAATAATGCAGCATAGCAGCGTCATCTGTTGAGCAATTTACACCAAAAAGTAATGAGCACGAAGTTATGTCAAAGATTAACTTAATGTGAAATTTTATAAAAATACATACATTAGTTTGAGATAGAACTATTGTGGAAATTACGAATAATGCAGCATAGTAGCTCCATCGGTTTGGCAATATACACTAATAACTAAACATCTCGAGTTTATATCAAGGTGTAACTGAATCTTAAGTTATGTGAAATTATGTGCATCAGTTCTTGAGATAGAGTGCCCATAAAATTTGTCACATACAGAGACTCACAGGGTGGGAGATATTTTCCGAAAACCATCAAAACGTGTTCAGGACCTTCTAAAACGTTTAAATACACCAAAAACTGGAAGTCAAATTTTTCACAAATTCAATACTTACTTCTTGAAAAGATAGATTAAAATAATAAATGCATACTTCAAAATTTTATGTTGAATTTTTAATTTTATCATTTCCATTAATCGGCATATTATTGCAATAATTTTACACATGAATTAGTTTTTAAAAAGAGAAGTTGCATTTAATTACATATCTAGATTTTTTTCATGTAATCAAGTTCTTGTGAAATTGTGAACTTTTTGTATATACTTGCACAAAATATATTCAGAATTTTTGAATAAGAAATTATTACTATATTTAGGTTCCTATTTACAAATTTTTAATAAGGTTATTTACATACATATATGCAACTTAATAAGATTCAGCTAATGTATGACATGAGATTTTTTTTTTCTTCAATCACTGCACTTGCGAAAGATTCAATTTGTTGATTAAACTTTTTCTGAAATGTCTATTTTCAAGAGAAATTTTGCAAAGGGTCTTGTGTTTCAAACAAGAAAAAAAATGTGAAGGATCCTTTCAAATCTTCTCAAACAGATTTCTGCTCAGAAATCAGATTACCCACATTAAAATTTTCATGTGAGACACTCAACATAAAAATAAATAAAATAAAAAGTATGAGAATGTAGCTATTACAAAATTTTCAGTATATTATTACATAAATGAAATTTCAATTTTTCCAGTTCGGAAAAATTGAAAAATAAGCCTTTGGAAAAAAAACGAAAAAAACTGGTTTTTTTTCCCAATTTTTCCGGTTTTTTTCCGACCATTCCCATCTCTAATTGTTTGTACCCAGTATGTTCAGGTTAAAAATTCTGGGCACCCCACCCGTTCAAAAGGCTGGTTACGCCTACGGTAATTATTTTTCATATTCTGAAGGAATGAAAGAGGTTTAAAAAAAAAAAAAAAAAAAAAAAAAAAAAAAAAAAAAAAATCTTTGATCGCATTTCTTCTGTCTATGTTATTTCTAATGTAGTAAATAAAGGGTGTTCTTAAATCAAAAAGGTCAACTTTGTGACACATACTTTAATCTATTTTTGTTCCGAAATGCATGAAAATAGGATATGTTATTATTCAGCAAATGTCTAATTGCACTCAATTTTCTGTCTTTTCTAAAACACAATAGATTTTTTATAACAAGCCTTCAAAGTTGACCCTTTTGAGCACATTTCCTGACGAAAGCAGAAAAACCGGTCAAAAAGCAGGAGAAAAACGGGTGATCAAGTCATCGAAATAGCTTATAACTGGATAGGTAATTTATTTATCAAAAAATGGAAAAATAAGTTCGATTCGAAATCGCTTCCATTATCAGGCATTCCAATTTTATATCTTTCTGTTAAAAGATGAATTTGTAAATGTGTAAAAACGTTTTGCGCTTGTTGAGTGCAGCAGTTAAGAACACCCTTAATGCATACACAATCATACTCAAATGAGTAATTTTTTTTTCATATGGAACATACTTCTTTCCAAATTTTTGCAACAAGCCTAAGAACCCGACTTGCAAAATCCTTAATCTGACACACCAGAAACATTTTATGAGTGAATCCGACCAGTGAAAAATAAATTTAAGTCATCCAGACTCGAAAATCGAAATATACGGCACAATTCGAACCGACACAGAGGAGTCTGTTCAACACTTCAACGATCGCAAGGTGTACGTTAGTAGTAGGAAAATAAGAATTCTAGGACAAGAGGCGGTTGTGTGGTTGCAGCCGCCGCCGCAGCAACCGCAACCACCACCTCCGGTCCCACCGCCACTTTCACCCCCCCCTGCCTCCAGTACCTCCCCCTCCTCCAACACAACATCGCCCGCTAGCGGGAAAAAAATAATTTTCTAATATAACATGAGAGGTGAACGGCCTCTATTCAAATATTATCAATTACCCCTCAACACGGAATCATACTATAAGATGAAGATAAAATGTATATTTGAATTTTGAACAACCATAACCTTAATGAGTATTGTTAATTAAGCGAAACAATGGAAAGTCTCAGTTTTTAGCCGTTTTATTTAGATTTTTTTCAACTATACGGTCTGATTATCAATTTAAAAGAGGAAAGTTAAACATATGTTTGAATTTTGATTGAGAAACATCTTAATGCGTTGTAATGAGTTAGCCCTCTTTAAATTATCGCCCAAGAGGATGGTAGCGTAGAATGCCGCTCGGCAATAATCAAGGCAAAGTAATATTATAGAGACCTTTTTATTTAATCCGAAAAAACATAAAAGATCCCCTGAAGAATATTATTTATAGCATTTAATTATTTAATAAAGCGCGTAGACTCCTTTTCCACTAGCATCGACATTAATCCTTTCAGAGTTCCATGAATCAAAAATTCGCAAATTGTCTTAATGTTCACTAAGTGATTGTTTGCATATTCACAATGCGGAAGATAGGTCTTCCTCTATCAAGCTTTCTCTAATCTCTCATGAGTGGAGCAAACAGTGACTCTACTGGCGAGAGTCCTCTCATCAAATTTCACGCAGACTTCCGCTAACCGGACCAGCCTCTAAGATCCTCCACCGGGATCTTCCTTTAGCTCACTAACTGAGCCGCTCACTCTTTCCGAGAGAACTTCAGAACTGCTTCCGGACTCTCTCTTTTCGTCCGATTCTGGTTTTTCCAGAGACCCCCCCTAGATATCACAAACCAATCACGATCATTAATGAGTTTTCTTTCATTAATTAGTTGTTAAGTCGTACCTCTATTGGTATGTGTGCGTCATTCAGGACCGCATCGTTATCGGCGCCACAAAGTCTGGCCTGCCTACTGTCTAGTAATTTCACTTTGAGTTGGTGTTTCATCAAGGGTCATCCCAGGTGGTCGTCTTATTCATCCGACTGTCACCGAACTGTTAGATTCGTTGATGGATAGTGATATAGCGTTTTCTTTATACACTGCTCAAAACAATTAAGGGATATTGCAGTTTTAGGTGGATTCTGTATCTGGGAAACTTTTTAGCTGATTGATACATGGTCGACAGACATAGTAGGTCATATGAGAATAAATTACACATGTTTGGCAGAAAAAAATGCATTTGATTGCGCATTTGTGTACAAAAAGAAAAAACACAATTTGTGCATATGAGAAAAAAAGAATAAGAAAAGGTGTTTTCTTCAAAGAAAATCATTTTCAGTAGGGGTATGGTTTCCACGGGCGGCCAGCAACGTTGAACACCTTTGAGGCATGGACTCAATGAGGCTATTAATGACGAGTTAGGGTATTCTGCCCCACTCTTCCAGAAGAGCTCTTTCCAGTTCTTGGAGAGTTTGTGGGGGTTGTTGGCGGCTAGAAACTCGTCTTCCTAGAGCGTCCCAAATGTGCTCGATTGGATTCATGTTTGGAGAACACGCTGGCCATTCCATTCGAACGATTCCTTCCTCGAAAAGGAAATCCTCCACCAGGTTTGCACGATGTGGCCTGCAGTTATCGTCAAATGAAGTTATCTCCGATTGCTGCAGCGTAAGGGACTACAATAGGTCTGAGGATCTCATCCTTATATCGGCGACCAGTCAGAGCTCCATCTCGAATGATGTAGAGGTCAGTGCGCCCGTCAATGGAGATGCTACCATACACCAACACTCCTCCACCGCCAAATCTGACACTTTCGTGCCCGAACGCAGGATTATTCCTAGTGCCACGGTCCCTCCAGATGAAAATACGCCTATTATCCGGATGCACAGAAAAACGGGACTCGTCAGAAAACAGAATATTGCTCCATTCATTTCTCCTCCAGTTGACATGCTCGGTTGCCCACTCCCTGTGGTCGCGACGATGCCTTGATGTTAATCTAACATATACCATCGGTCGGCGAGCATACAGACCTACAGCATGGAGCCGGTTTCGGGCAGTCTGAGTTGAAATCGTGGTGCCTGTAGCTGAGCGAAGGTGTTGTTGGAGAAGAGTAGCGTTCATGTTTCGGTGTCTCCGAGCTGTTAACGCTAAATACCTATCTTCATTGGGCGTTGTTGCCCGTCTACGACCTTGCCCTGGTCTTCGGCCTGCACATCCACTCTCCAAAAAACTGTTCCAGATCCTGGAAATGACACTTTGTGACACTCCAATGGCTTCCGCTACTTCGACTTGAGTTTGGCCCCCTTCTAACCTACCAACAATTCTCCAAGCTTCTGAATCTGTCAAATGACTTCGCTGAGACATCGTACTCATCGAAACAAAGCAATCACTGAATGCCGATCATCCTTGTCTTCATTCTCTTTTATCCAGTTGAAAATCAAATTTCATTCGCTGCCGCTGAAGCGACGTTTTCGACGTCGAACTCAAAATTTGCATACTCCACAGTTTGAAAACCAGAAAAATTTGCATTTGTGATTCTCTTCTATTTTCGGCAAAAAAATTTCGTTTATACCTTTATTTTATATAAAACTTCAAATATCCTTTAATTGTTTTGAGCAGTGTATTTTTGCCGCTAGTCACTTTGAGAATAGTGTCACTATAAGTTTACAGTTTTATGGCGAAGCCTATCTCAGAAATAAATGCATATTTCTACTGTTTTGCTCTAAAAACTTGTGATAATTCTGATTTCTTACAACTACCCCCACCTCTAAGATGATTTAACGTCTGAAAGGCGTGAAATCTAAAAAGCAAAACGTGGTTAGCTCATTCACTTGAGCGGCTCTTTGCACTCAAAATAAAATTTTGTCAATTCTAAAAAAAGAAATTAAAAATCTTCAAACTTTTTTAAGGACTTTTTTTGTTTGGAGTACTCTATTAAATTAAAGGTGCTGAAGCAAGTATAAACATATAAAAAACCTTATATATACAACAAAAGAAAACTATTTACAGTTATGAGAAAAAAAGGCTTTTTTTATTATTTTATTACCCTACTTAGACAGTCAACGTGTGGTATATCTTTGCCCGCTCTGTGTTTTATGGCATACAGGAACGTTTGAAGCGCTAATGACCACCTTAACAGTCTGGGATTGTTACTTGCATTGTTTTTCAGAAACACTAATGGATTGTGATCTGTCTCGATGCTGAACTCTTGTCCATCAATGTAGTGACGTAGTTTTTTTATAGCAAAGATTATAGCTGCACATTCTTTTTCCGTGGCACTAAAACTTTTTTGTTGCTCCGAGAATTTCCTACTCAGATAAATAATGGGATGTTCTTCTGAGCCCTGTCTCTGTGCTAAAACTACTCCTATCCCTTTATCTGATGCATCTGTTTGAACTACAAATTCTAGGTCAGTGATGCACAATCTTTTTACCAGAAAATCGTTTCCCACCAGAATATTTGAGAAGTGTAGTTTCTTTTCTTTAATAGCCAAGCTTCTGTCGTTACTATAAGGAAAATTATTCTGCATAAAAATAGTGGTATTTTTGTGGCCCGCGGGCCAAAGGTTGTGCACCCCTTTTCTAGGTTATAATTTGACGCATATAGGATGGGTTTTTGCGTGAGTTTAGATTTTAATGTTTCGAAAGCCTCTCTCATTACGTCGGTCCATATGATTTTTTCTTTTAATGCTCGTGTGAGCGGTTCTACAATGGTTGCGTAATTCTCTATAGATCAGGATTAATACCCTGCCATGCCGAGGAATCTTCTAATTTCCGTTTTATTTTTCGAGTCTGGGAGTTCCGTTATGGCGCGGATTTTCGCTTCTGCCAGTTTCTGTTGCCCTGCCCCTACTATGTGTCCCAGATATTTAACCGTCTTTTGTGCGAATCTGCATTTCAATATTTTAACTGTAAGTTTAGCCTCTAATTCGATTTAGTACCGTTTTTAGATGTTGAATATGGTCTTTCTAGCTATCTGAAAAAATAGCCATGTCATCCAAATATGAAAGGCAAAATTCTTCCAACCCATTTAGTAATTTAGACATAAATTTGGAAAACCTATAACTAGATTGGACAAACCAAAAGGCATTGTGAGAGGTAAGAAACTCCCAAAACTTGTAACAAAAACAGCTAATTTTTGTGCTTTAGGGGTCATGGGTATCTGCCAATATCCTTTGGTCAGGTCGAGTACAGAAATAGACTTTGCCGCAGCTACTTTTTCGACTCTTTGTTCGATATTCGGAAACGGAAAAAATTCTGTTTTCGTTAATGCGTTCAAGTTCCTATAATCAATGCAAGGGCGCGGTTCTTTCCCCGGAGTTTCTACTAAAATCATGGGGGAATTATATTGAGACTCCCCTTCCTTTATTATTTTTAGATCAAGCATGCGCTTTATCTCTTTTTTAAGAATTTCATTCTGCCTTGGAGATGCCCTATACGGTCTAATTCTCACCGGTTTTTCCTCGGTTAATTCAATATCGTGAACAGTTAGGTCCGTTAAGCCCGGGTCATTCGAAAACACTTCCCTGTATTCGTCTAATACCTCTTTATCATTTGAATTTCGCATGCTGTGCACCGCTCGTTTAACTCACTTTGTTCAATAAATTCGTCAAAATTATAACTATTTGAATCTGCTAACGGGAATGCTATCTCCAGAGCTTGAGAGTCATCTGTCTCATGAAATTCTTTTGTCAAAATATTTATTTTTCCTATCCTAGTGATATAGGGTTTTAATAGATTTACATGATAGATTTGCGATTTTTCTCTTCTCCCTGGTATACTCACAATGTAATTTGTCGCTGAAATTTTTGATTCCACTTTACTGGCCTATCCAACTTACAGACATTTTGTTTTTCCTGTTAGTCGCCAAAATTAGCACTTCATCTCCTGGTTGAAAGTTTCGCTCTTTTGCATTTCTATCATACCAAACTGTTCGTTTATCTCTAGCAACGGTCATGTTTCCAACCGTTAGTTCCTGACAGCGTTTTAGTCGGTTTATAAGTTTGAAAACATACTCGGTAACTAACTCATGTTCATCATTTTCTCCCGTCCACTGTTCGAAAAGTAGAGTTTACGGAGTACGGAGATTTCTCCCATGAACTAGCTCCGCTGGACTAAAACCTGTAGAGTCGTGCGTTACCGTCCTAAGAGTTAAAAGCGCGTGCGGCAGATTAGCTTCCCAGTCATTACCGTTTTCCTCACATAACACTTTTAAAAGCCTTTTCACTGACCTGTGCCATCGCTCAATAACGTTTGAGGAGGGGTGACATACACTTGAATGATTTAATTTTACCCCAAACCTTTTTAGGAAAGCTGTCGTCAAATTTGAAGCATAACTCCTCCCACGGTCCGTTTGTAAGCTTGACGGGTAACCAAGTCTACTAAAAATCAAAATCATCGCCTCAATGACCATTTCCGAAAGCATATCTGGTATCGGTATCGCTTCTGGATAACGTGAATAAACACAGATTGCTGTAAGTAAATATTTATTCCCTTTTTTTGACTTCGGTAAGTGTCCCACTAGGTCCACTGATAATTTTGAAAATACTTCTAAAATTATGGGAACTAATTTTAATGGGGCTTTCTGAGTTTCCCCTGCCTTTCCCACTTTCTGGCATGCGTGGCATGACTTAACAAAATCCTCTATTTCCCTAATAATGTTAGGCCAGAAAAAATATCTCAATATTTTATCATTCGTTTTTGATTGGCCCATGTGAGCCGCTATACCTTCGTGACAAGCACTAAGTATTTTGTTGGGACAACCAGTTGTATTCTTTCGAATGCGCGATGATCCGTTACATTTCGCATTACCAAATTTTCTTTATATTCAAAATGCGATTTGTTTTGCTTTGCTTTTTCGCGAATGTCCTGCAGCGAGGAGTCCGTTCCTTGTCCGCTCTTTTCACCCTAGACAAACCAGTTCCTATGTCTTCCTCTGCCAGCGGTAAGAAATCGTCGTCTGACCCTTCCTGTTCTATCTGTTTTGAGAGCTCGCTTTCCTCCTCTCTTTCCGTTTCTGAAATAGTTTCGCTTTCTCTTTCGCCTCCCTCACTCTCTGCTTCGCTGACGCTTTTTTCGCTTGCGCGCGCGTAACTACTGCGTTTAACGTTTTAACTTCGCTCTTTTTCAACTCGTCGATGAGTTTTTGTGTATCATTTCCTAGTATATAATAAGAAACTACGTTTCTACCAGTGTCTACGTCTCTATCTTAATGTTCACTAAGTGATTGTTTGCATATTCACAATGCGGAAGATAGGTCTTCCTCTATCAAGCTTTCTCTAATCTCTCATGAGGGGAGCAAACAGTGACTCTACTGGCGAGAGTCTTCTCATCAAACTTCACGCAGACTTCCGCTAACCGGACCAGCCTCCAAGATCTTCCACCGGGATCTTCCTTTAGTTCACTAACTGAGCCGCTCACTCTTTCCGAAAGAACTTCAGAACTGCTCCCGAACACTCTCTTTTCGTCCGATTCTGGTTTTTCCCTAGACCCCGCCCTAGAGATCACAAACCAATCACGATCATTAATGACTTTTCTCTCATTAATGAGTTGCTAAGTCGTACCCCTATTGGTACGTGTGAGTCATTCAGGTCCGCCTCGTTATCGGCGCCACAAAGTCTGGCCTGCCTACTGTCGAGTAATTTCACTTTGAGTCGGTGTTTCATGGAGGGTCATCCCAGGTGGTCATCTTATTCATCCGACTGTCACCGACCTGTTAATTTCGTTGATGGATAGTGATATAGCGATTTCTTTATATTTTTGCCGCTAGTTTCACTTTGAGAATAGTGTCACTATAGGTCTACAGTTTTATGGCGAAGCCTATCTCAGAAATAAATGCATATTTCTACTGTTTTGCTCAAAAAACGTGATAATTCTGATTTCTTACAGCGTATTATTAATTAAGAGCCCTTATTTTGAAAATCAGGCGAAGTGTGATAGTTGTATTTTTTGATTTGCTTGATTTTTTTATATGTTGTAATAGATCTTATTTAATGAATAGTGTGCAATTTTGAAGCCCTGAAAAAATTTCCTCTTTCCTATAGAAAATATCAAAGTTCAAGGCTATGAATGCCATTTTTATGAAAAATGCAATGCCAATATGTTTGGAGTGGTATATCTCTGGCAAGCAACAACATAGCAAAATTCTTTTGGCATAAACTTATAGTATAACACTATCTGCTTATTAAAATTTATTTGTTTCCATGGGGCATTGTAATTTTACATTGTTATGTTGCCACTAAGTACAGTCAAAATGAAGTTTTTGTCCATTTTTCGCTCTTAATATCTTATTTAAGCTTTAATACCCCAAAGTTTTTCTTATAGAATATGAAAGTGCACTACTAGGACAATCTAAATAATATAGTACTGCATGGAGCTATTGTTGCTGTTAATAGCTATAATCTGTTAAATATTCAAAATTTCCAAAATCTGCAGTATTTAAAGTAGTTTATTTCAAAAAAGCGCCACAGTTGAATGAAAAAAATATGTCACGCAATAGCTGAACATATGTACAAAAACAGGGAAAAGAAAAAGAAGTGGAGCCTATTATATATTTTTTAGTAAAAAAATGATAAAAATTACAAGAAAGGCAATGTTTATCATCACATTTTTTTCCTAAGAGAAAATGAAACATCCCGGTTTTTTTCGGAAGAGGAGACAAAAAGGGGATATTTCATTTACTCATAGGGAAAAAACATAGAAAGACGAAAGAGAATTTGGATGTTTCATTTTTTCTTAGGGAAAAAATGTGATCGAGGACATTGCTTTTCTTGTAATTTTTGCCATTTCTTTACTAAAAAATATCACGAGGCCCCACTTTTTTTTTCCATGTTTTTGTAAATATGTTCAACTATTGCGTGACATATTTTTTTCATTCAACTGTGGCGCTTTTTTGAAATAAACTACTTTAAATATTGCAGATTTCTTAAATTTTGAATATTTAACAGGCTATAGCTACTAACATCAACAATATCTCCTTGCTGTACAATATTATTTAGCTTGTCCTAGTAGTGCACTTTCATATTCTATAAGAAAAACTTTGGGATATTATAGCTTAAATAAGATATTAAAAGCGGAAAATGGACAAAAACGTCATTTTGACTGTACTTTGTGGCAACATAACAATGTAAAATAACAATGCCCCATGGAAACAAATAAATTTTAATAAGCAGGTAGTATTATACTATAAGTTTATGCCAAAAGCATTTTGGGATGTTGTTGCTTTCCAGAGATACACGACTCCAAAAATATTGGAATTTCATTTTTCATAAAAATAGCATTCACAAACGTAAACTTTGATACTTTCTATAGAGAAGAGGAATTTTTTTGAGGGCTTCAATATTGCAGATTAATCATTAAATAGGATTTACTTCAGCATAAGAAATTATCAAGGCAATTGTCAGGTTCTTATACCACCTCTGCTAAAGAATGGAATTTCCACTATTTCTCTATTTCAATATTTCGTATTGTATGGCTGTGTACCAGAATTTCCAAGGTGACATTCCTTCTTTGTGGAAAGGGGAATTGACAGATAATCCTGAGCAGGTGGTGAATAAGAGAAAGAGAAGATTGCTGAGAGGCATGTCCATCCGTCAGTGAGGTATGCGGATAATCAGCAGACAAGGAACATGTCAATAATCAAGAAAGGAATGTGGAATGTGCCCAATGAGGGAGCTCCAAAAGGGGGTTTATGTTGGGGAAAGCAGTGATTTGAGAAGAGCAAGGCTTGTCTCAGATTAGTTCAGTCCGTACCTGGGTTTCGTACCTAGAGGGTGCTCTGTGTTGTAGAGCGTAAGTAGTGCGTTTCTGGAGAGCAAAAGGACACAGACGTCCTGGTGTTTAGTGCTCTGGGCCGAGAAGTGCAGGCCGAGTATACCTGTGTTGGGAGATTTGAGATTGATCTCCGATAAAGTGAATCTAACGTGCATTGAGTGTGAGGTGGAAAGTGTAATTGGAATAGTACACAGCCAATCTTTACTGTATATAATTTAATGTTGAACCGGATCACCTATATCCGAGTTGTAATTGTATATAATTGTAAATAGCGTATTTAGTGTGTACATATATTCTAAATAAACTGATAATTCAGTTACTTGACATAGTCAGTGTTCATTTACACAATCCTCACAGTGGGTGACCGATATCACCTAGTAATATCGGTGGTGGCAGCTATAACTACCACGAACTTTCTTCAAAGTTGTGCGGACTGAGAGGAACGTCCGACAGCAATTAAAAAATACAACTATCAAAACATCACTTTTTTGTCTGAATTTCAAAACATAGGCTCTTAAATAAAAACAATGGAAAATATCAAGTTTTATAGAAAAAGACAGATTTCTTACGATTTTTTCAATTGAAACTTCAGCATATCAATTTGATTGAAGGAAACTTAAACATACATTTCAGTTTTTAAATGGTTATCACCTGAATGAATATTATTAATTAATCATAGCAATGAAAAATAAAAAATTTTAGTCGATTTCTTACGATTTTTATCAACTAGAAGATAAGAGTATCAACTTAAAAAGAGGTAACTTAAGCATACATCCTAGTTTTTTGAACAGTAATCATCTTAATGAGTATTATTAATTAAGCAAGACAGTGAAAAATATCAATTTTTAGCCGATTTCTTTAGGTATTTTCAACTTAATATCAGAATATCAACTTAAGAAAAGGTAACTTAAACATACATTTTAGATTTTTTAACAGCTATCACCTTAATGAGTATTATTAATTAAGCAAAACAATGAAAAATTTCAGTTTTAATTGCTTAATTTAGATTTTTTCAGCTATGGTCTGATTATAAAATAAAAAGAAAAGTTAAACATATATTTCAGTTTTTTTGAACAACCATTACCCTAATGAGTCTTATTAATTAAGCAAAACAATGAAAAATATCAATTTTTGTTGATTTCTTAAGATTTTATCAACTACAAGTTCAGAATATAACTTAAGTAAAGGAAACTTAAACATGTGTCCGTGCGACGAACACGTGTTAATTTAGCTGATGACGAGCTGTTATTGTTGTAGCTCGAAACGCGTTCTGTTTAATTTTTCATTTTATAGTGATTTTATAAAGTTTTTTAGTTTATTTATTATTTCAATACTTATCTACATCAAACTCGACTCTCGCTAATAAATAAATATTTTATCATTACATACTTACAACTGTTTTTATACATTTATAAGAAAATTAGTTAATCAAAGAAAACTTCGAACGTCAAAGTTTCACCTCTCTTGTTTATCACTCTAATATATAAATAATCGCTTATTTTTCTTTATTTATTTGTATTAATACATGTATATTGCAATGAATTTCGTGTATGGGGTTATTTAATATAAATTAAGTTTTCTTTACTTATTCATATGATAGTAGTTCGACTGAGGAGTACATATCTGATAACTTTTAGAAAAGTATGAAATACAAATCATTCTATGATGATGATAAGCATTGTGGTAAAATTCACATAGTTTGGTTTCGAAAATATTATGAGACATTAAATTTAAAGATTATATTCAAACATAATATGTATAATCAAAAACTATAAATATATTAGTAATATTTTAAATAACTCTATGGGTGATAATTCAGAAATCGTGGAAGTGTAAGATGAAACATATGATAATTTGATTAATAATACGGCTGAAATAACTCAAGATTAGTCATGTATACTATATATCATTAAAACTATAAAGATAGTATTAATATATTTTAAGCAACTTGATGGTTGATAATTCAGAAAGCTCTGAAGTGCATGATGAAACATGTAATTTGATTAATAACATGGAAGATCAAACTCAATATTAGTTATGTGTACTATGTATCATTAAATCTATAAAGATAGTATTTATATTTTAAGCAAATTGATGGATGATAAATCAGAAAGCTCTGAAGTGCAAGATGAAACATGTAATTTGATTAATAATATGGAAGAACTAATTCAATATTAGTCATGTGTATTATTACTTGTGTATTATATTGACTACATTAAAACTGAAAAGATTGTATTTTAAGCAACTTGATGAATGATAATTCAGAAAGCTTCGAAGTGCAAGATGAAATGTATGATAAATTGATTAATTATATGAGTAGATTAGTTTTAATACATTAGACGATTATAGCAGTAAGAAATATCGTGTGTAGGAGTAATACGTATAAGGTGAAAATCGTGTAGAATCAATTGACTTCAACTGTATAATCGTTCCAACTTAGTATTTATCTCAATTGTGTAATGTGGAAATATAAAGGGTAAAGAATCAAGTTTGATGTAAATAAATGTTGTGGTATTGGTTTTAAAACTAAAAAAATATTGAATTTTAGTGAATTAGAAAGTATAGAATTTGATTAAATAATGTTTTGTGTATAAAAATTAAGTTTGAATGTGATAAAATTATGGAAATCAGTTTGTAAACTCTCATTTTTATAAGTACAATCATAAAAATACTTTTTTTTAATGTAGAATTTCTTCTTATTGATAAGACAAAAATTTATTTTTTTGTTTAATTTTGAATATTTATTGTGTGTATGTAATATAAGGATTAGAATCTTAAAAATTCAGTGTTAAATTTTTCAAGAAATTGTGGTTTGTAATCCAGAAAAGGCGTGATTTTAACAAATTTGTAAATATGTTCACATTTTTTTTAATTATTTGTCTAATTTGTTATTTATCTGTTAATTTTTTTTTAACTTTTGTGGAAAAAAACATTTGAATTTTTGGTAATTTTTACCTTTTTTTGTTCAATAGTGTATTTTATTAATTATAGTATTCGACAGAAATTTCACGCATGAGGTTATTAAACATTAAATATCTATTAATTTTCTTTACTGTTTCATATGATAGTAATGTTTCTGAGGAATAGGTTTGATAATTATTAGAGTGATAAACAAGAGAGGTGAAACTTTGAAGTTCGAAGTTTTCTTTGATTAACTAATTTTCTTGTAAATGTTTAAAAGCAGTTGTAAGTATGTAATGATAAAATATCTATATATTAGCGAGAGTCGAGTTTGATGTAGATAAGTATTGCAATAATAGTCAATTTTTTGTTGAATTTTAAGAAATTGTGTGAGAACAGGGTTTTTTACATTGAGCGTATGTAATTTCAGTTGCAGTTTTTCGAAAATCAACCCAAAAATGGATTGTTACCATCTTTAAAAGTTATGACAAAAAAATTTAAGCAACATTAATGATTAAAAATTCGTTTGATATTTGCTCTTGTGTTGAAAATTTCAAATAGTTTGGTTTGAAATATTAAATGTTTAGGAGCAGAATAAGTGGAATTAGTCACATAAACTATCTAAACATTAAGCATAGTATTTATAGTTTAAATAACTTGATGTTTGATAATACAGACATTTCAGAAAGGTAAGGTAAAACATATGACAATTTCATTAATAATATGAGTTCAATAACTCAGAGTAGTTTTAATATGTCAAGTTTCTAAAGCAGCAAGATGTGATTGTTTCAGTTTCTAGTATAAAAAAGAAATGTATACTATTTGTTGTAAGATCTCGAATGTACTCAAATCGTGAAAAATGTAAATATGAATATTTTATAAAGACATTCAAGCTTTTAAAAATAGTTAGTATCTTGTAACAATACATAAACAAATGTGTTTCAAAGTTCAAAATTTGTGTAAAAATTCGTCTTTTCTTAAAAATTGATATTTATTTTTGTTTAATTAATGATATTTTTTAAGTTTTTGTTGTTAAAACTAAAATACACGTTTAATTCTTCTGTTAGAAATCCATATTTCCATGTTGTGGTTCAAAAAATTACTGTAAAAACTAATCAAATTCGCTTGAATTCATCTCCCCCCCCCCTCTCATTATGACTTCGTAATTTTAATTTTGAGATATTGTGGTAACTGTTATGAAATTAGGATGGATAAATAGTCTAAATCCCTTTTTTTTCTTTCTAGTTGATATTTTTTCTTGAACGCAAACATTTTCTTATATATCTTAATCTTTGTAAGTTGTGACGTCAAAACGCTTTTGTTATTCCTCCTATCTTTAAAGATTGTGAGGTTTTGGATGAATGGGGGATGCTGTTGTTGTTCACTTCTAATGTTCACATCGATAAAAATCCTGTTGAATTCATAAAATTGAGGAAATTAGTTTAAAAAATGTAATTTATATGTGTTTTCGAGAAAATAATTTATAAAATGTGAAATTTTCGGTTATTGATCAAATTAAAAATGGATTTATTTTGGTTAATTATGTACATATATCTTGAGATTTAGTTACCCAAAGTTTAAAATCTTACGTAATCTTATGTTTAAAATCTTTATATAGTGTTTTAAAGTATGTTAAATTCTCAAATTGGTGTAAAAGTTGATACAATTGATCTTTTTTCTTTAAAAAATCAGTATTTTTCTTTGCTATATGCTTAATTATTAAAATTTATTAAGATAATGGTTATTCGAGTGTTAAAAATATACGTTTAAATTTCGTTTTTAAGTTGATATTCTGATAATATAGATGAAATAAATCAAAGAATCAATATCTTTCATTGAAAATTTATATTTTTCATTGATTTGCATAATTAATAATACTCATTAAGGTGATTGTTGTACAAAAATTGGGATGTTCGTTTAAGTTACTTCTCGTTTTTTTTTTTACTCTCGTTTACTTTTCGTACTTTTAGTTAAGTACTTTTCTTAAGTTACATTCTGAACTAGTAGTTGATAAAATCTTAAGAAATCAACAAAAATTGATATTTTTCATTTTTTTGCTTGATTAATAATACTCATTAGGGTAATGGTTGTTCAAAAAAACTGAAATATATGTTTAACTTTCCTCTTTTTATTTTATAATCAGACCGTACAGCTGAAAAAGATCTGAATAAAGCAATTAAAACTGAAATTTGTCATTGTTTTGCTTAATTAATAATACTCATTAAGGTGATAGCTGTTCAAAAATCTAAAATGTGTGTTTAAGTTACCTTTTCTTAAGTTGATATTCTAATATTAAGTTGAAAATATTTAAAGAAATTGGCTAAAAATTGATATTTTTCATTGTTTTGCTTAATTAATAATACTCATTAAAATGATTGCTGTTCAAAAAACTAGGATGTAGGCTTAAGTTTCCTCTTAAGTTGGTAAAAATCGGTAAGAAATCGACTAGAAATACAGTCGAGTCTCTATATAACGAAATCCATCGTTCCAGTAAAAAATTCGTTATATAGAGAAATTCGATGTATAGAGTATGATGTTAAAAATAGTATTTAATGTGTAAATTTTGAACAAATATTATTTTTGATCTTTTTAATTAAGAATTTGAAATGTTTAAAAGTATATATTAACCTAACATTTTATTTCTTATTTATTTAAGCATTTTCAAAAAGAGAAAAGACATTTATTTGAAAGCTTAATGAAAATCAAATGAGGAAGACTTACATAAATTTCAGAGGAAGAAATCTGTAATTTTTTGTTGTTTTGATTTTAAAATTACAATTGTTACGCTCTCAAAAAAATTCTCAAATTTTAGCAAGGAATGAAAAATTGTAGTTGATATTTTCCTCCATTTGAAGGTCTCTCTTATGTACTCTCATTGATTCCTCTCTTATATGTGTAACAATTCAATTGACTGTGTTTTGAGAAGGATGTTGAAAGGTGTGTGGGAGGTGGGATGAACTTGTTAGATTTAAAGAATAAGGAGAGAAGTAATGTTTATAAAAAAAAAAAACCTCTCCACTGAACGATAAATCAAAAATAAGTGATGGAAAATTGATTCCATATGATTTCGAAGCTTTTTTAAAACTGAATAAATTAAGATCAATTTATGAAAAAATTCGTTATATGGAGATAGATATTTCGCTATATAGAGTCTGTTTTTAATGTAATCATGCGAAAAGGGGACCGTTCTTACTAAAAATTCGTTATATGGAGAAATTCGATGTATGGAGTTTCGTTATATAGAGGTTCGACTGTATTTATTTTTCATTGCTTTGCTTAATTAATAGTACTCATTAAGATGGTAACCACTTAAAAACTGAAATGTATGTTTAAGTTGCCTTCAATCAAATTGATAGTCTGAAGTTTCAATTGAAAAATCGTAAGAAATCTGTCTTTTTCTATAAAACTTGATATCTTCCATTGTTTTTATTTAATTAATAATACTCATTAAGATCGTTCTCAATCAAAATTCAAACATATGTTTAACTTTCCTCTTTTAAATTGATAATCAGACCGTATAATTGAAAAAAATCTAAGTAAAACGGCTAAAAACTGAGATTTTCCATTGTTTCGCTTAATTAATAATAATCATTAAGGTTATGGTTGTTCAAAATTCAAATATAAATTTTATCTTCATCTTATAGCATGATTCCGTGTTGAGGGGTGATTGATAATATTTGAATAGAGGGCCGTTCACCTCTCATGTTATAATATAAAATTATATTTTCCCGATAGCGGGCGATGTTGTGTTGGTGATGTTGGAGGTACTGGAGGTAGGGGGGGCGAAAGTGACGGTGAGAACGGAGGTGGTGGTAGCGGTTGCTGCGGCGGTGGTTGCACCCACACAACCGCCTCTTGTCCTAGAACTCTTATTTTCCTACTACTTATGTTATTCAGATGTTTCACTTTACTATTCACTATTTAGTATTAAAAGATGTAGGTATGTCCATCTTTCTATATAAAAGATAAATTTGGTATTAGAGATGTAATTATAATTACTTTTCATACTTGCAATAAAAAGATGAATTATTTTCCTTACATTTCTGGTTGAATTGAAAGCCGATTACTATTCTTCTTTTCTCTCTCTCTCTCTTTTTTTTTTCTAAATTTGATACGGCCGTACGTTGATTTCAAATGGACTTTTCGGTTACAAGAATTACTGTCAAAAACATCGGTAAAAATTACCTCTGTTCTTAAAAGGCTAAGGCTATATAGTTTTTGATCAAGAGGAACGGTCATAGGCGATTATGTAGCGTTCTCATTTATCAGAAAATAGACAGTCTTTAAAAACAGAGTAAAATTTTCACGATATTTTTAACAGTGCACTTACTGTCCCTTGCAGGATTATACTTCGGAGGTGGGAAGAGGAGATTGTACCGGGAGCATTATAATTTTCTCCCGGAGTTTTCACTTTTGTTTGTCTGTTTCTTTATTTAATGTTTTGAAAGTTCCTCCTCCTCCCTTCCTCCCACCCTTGGAATAACATAAATCACTTTCGGAGAAAAATGTTCGAATTCGATATTGATATAACTGCATTCCTAATTGAAGAGCTTAGTTATAGTGACTAATATAAGAAAGTAATAGAAAGTAATTCATCTAGACACTACATGTTATGTATAACAGTTTAGTGTAAGATGTTTTGTAACATTTTGTTAAAAATTGTTTTATTACATAAATGAAGGTTATAGGAATTAATCCATCACATGAAAATCTCAGATGATAAACGTGATAAGTGACACAATTATTAATTTGAGAAAATGGGATGTGAAGGTCCAAATATCTCTATGTTGCGTTTATTGCCATATACTTCCTTTATCAATTAAAATCTCTGTGAGTTCTTAGGCTTTTTGAAATAGCAAGTTAACTGATGGTAGAGGATCATTGATTATCTTCAATCTTATGATTAACCTTTATAACTGATGTGACAGAAATCGTCACATAATTTGCACTGTTAAAAATATGAAATTTTTGCTAAATAGTCTGGTATAGTCACTCCACTGCATTTGTAGAAAACAGTTAGTTTACTGTATTGTGGAACATTCTCACTATCAGAATAGAAATATTTTATAAAATCAGTGGAATCACTATGCAGCAAAAGTTTCAGATTTTCATCAGTGGTACTGTGAAGCGGTATCTATCAGACCGCTCCAATTTTTTTTCTTGCAGAACTTAAAATTTATCTGTTCAAAAATCTCTGGTGATCGCACTAAAGTTCCAATCGGAACAAAATTTTGCTGGTGTTTGTAATTAAACTAAAAATTACAAGTTAAGTTAAACTATAAAGATAGGAAAAAACAGCAGTCTGAGACCGATAACATTATTTAAAGATTTTTTTTTTTTTTTTTTTTTTGTTATATACCACTTTTATAATTTGAGTTCTTCATGTGGTAAATTTAAAATACCTAAATTCTAATTATTGTTGAAGATATGAGCTGCAACTTTTACTATAGAATTTTTGTATTTCATAATTTAAATAAAATTATTTTTTTAAAATAAAATTTTAATAAGTTTTTTGAGATAATTTAGAGCTACTCCTTTACATTCGAATCACAGAATATTCAATCATATAATCATTTCAGCCAATAAAATTTTCTGCAACTTTTTTACTTCAATTCTTTCGAAATTTAATTTTGGTAACATATGCATAATATGTTCTTCGAATAAGCCGGTCACATAACAATGCAGAGACCTGTAACCAGATGATTCTGTGTGATGGGAAATTACCCTCACCTCTCTCGGTTGATTTTATTACATTTTTGTTTTCCAACGAAGAAATTTTTTCATTAAGTTATCTGAAAAATAATTTTCTTTAAATGGAAAGAAAGTAATCTTTTTAAAATGTCTTGTATGCTAAAAGTTGTTTATAAAAATACAACTCTTCTTTTGTTTTGTAATTCATCTCTCAGAATTTCTCGAGGTACGCATTAAATAGGAAGGCTTTCTGTGTTTGAAATTTCCCATGCGCCGCATATTCATTCCTACATGCAACGTAGATGATTTTTATGGTGTTGAATATGAACTTTTTTTTTTCCTCCCTGGAAAGAATTTCTGAAGCCCCAGGTTCTCTTTGAATTTCTTGTTTGCATTCCAATATGTTTAAACATATTATTTTTTTACGTAAAATATCTGAAGTTGATGTCTAATGGGGCAACTTTATATATATATATATATATATATATATATATATATATATATATAATATACATTTTCCAACTTTTATTGGAGGTTTTTTTTTCTTTTCTTTTCATGAGAAAACTTACAATTTTGAAACCGTCTCCAAAAATCAAAGTATTTTCATGAAAAAAAAAAAAAAAAAAAAAAGAAAAGAAAAGAAAAAAGAAAAAAAAATTGCAATCAAAATCGAAAAACAAACTTTTTAGTATCGTTTTCATTATGCAAATAAATGAATAACTATTAAAAAATCATTAAATATTGAAATGCAACCAAAAATTTCAAAAACGCTTCTGATGTTTTAATACCTAACTGCTATGACAGAAGTTTTTGCATAAATACTGTGAACGATCTCTAAGATAGCTTCATCGACAAATGAATAAAAGACTCTATAATTTCAAAGGATACTATTTCTGTATTATGTATAAGACCATTATAATAAAAAATCAGAAGTCTCTAGCGGTAGTACTAGTAGGGTTCCAAACGAAACAACTAAAAGTTACAAGTTAATGATTCTTCGGCACAAGTTCTTTTCAAAAATTTTCGCCCATTTAATTTTTGAATATCTGCAACTAGATAAAAAAAAAATTTCTATCCAAAAAAAAAAAAAAAAAAAAAAAAAAAAAAAACATCAGTGTTTAAATTTAAGCATTTTTTGTACTATAAACCTTGTTTGGTATTTTGGTAAAAAATCGGGTTGAACAAAAACAAATAAAAATCCTCAAACCCCCTTATATATGAGGAGCCCAGAAGCCAAGGGGTACAAGTGACAAAATTTAGATTTCGAGTAAATTGAATTCAAAGTTAAACATCAATTGTAATTGAACGAATTGAGCTATGAAAGTTTTGCTTACTTCTTAGTGATCTTTGAACTCTTATTTCAATAACTGTTTTAAAAAAGTGGAATACAATTTTTCTTTTTACTTATAACTAAGCAATGTCTATCGTCATTCGGCACTTGTACCCCTTGGCTTCCAAGCAGTAATGAAAAGTGCTTGGAAACTAAAAGGTACAAGTGCCGAATGAGCACAAGAAATGAAAAATTATGAAATAAAAAATTGTATTTATGAAAAAATTAAGAACAATGTTTATACAAACAAATGAAAGGACAAAATTTTGTTTTAATATAAATTCTAAAGAGGGAAAAATTATGAAATAAAAAATGAATTTACGAAAAAAAAAAAAAAAAATACGAACGATGTTGATATAAATGAATGAAAGAAAAATTTTTGTTCTAATGTAAGTTTTAAAATTTTATTTTAAATTTTGAAACATTGAAATTTTATATTTTTTAACACTTTCCAACAAAGTTGAAAAGTGAATATGATTTTAATTTGTCTGTCCGTCTGTCCGTACCCTAACTCTCGTAAATATATTCGAATTGCCCATAAATTTTTGGGAATTATTCATGTTTTCCTCAACACAAACCTATTGCAAATGAAGTTTCTAACACGATTAGTTTATTTACAGGGACAATCGAAAGTTTTCCATTACATTACAGTTTATGGGAAAAATCGTTTTAAATGGATTTGAAAGATGTTACACCTTGTCACATATTAAAATTTATATGCATTTACGAATTGCACCAAAAGAAACATTCTATAAAATCTGAGGTGAAAAGAATAGTTATTATTTATTTACAGGACCATACAAAAGATTTACATTATCTAATGATAAAGAGGATTGTTTGCGACTTATTTTCATGTATAATAAAATTCATATATATCTCTGGGGCTTAATATAAGTTATTTTGCGCATAATACGAAGTACACAGTATTTACAGGGACACAAAAAAAGATTTTAAATAGTATATTCTATCCGAAGTACTGTATATATTATCAATGATGATTGATGGATGGACGAAATGCCATTTTAATTATGAATTGCACTTTTAAGTTTCACTAAATTTATACATGTTGTATGACTTGTATAATGCTATAGTTCATATACAGGGTTACACAAAAATACTCGTAAAGGTTACAGAATATGAGCGTTCTTTACTTAAAGATTGCTTTTAAATAAGTCATGTATTTCTATGCTGAACTGCATTCAGTTTACCACGAAATGCTTGTAAAATATAGATAAAATGATATATAGGACCACACACAAAATTTTTTACATGGTCATCGATGGATGATAATTTCTGAAAATGTGATTTCAGAAATCTTAAGTGTGTTTTGGTTTGAAGTAAATTTCAGCTAAATACTGGCGTATAATAAAGGTTCAAGATAAACTACAGAATAAACAAAAGTATACAAGTATGCTTCCACCTATTAGTATAAACTGCTGAAAAAGAAATTTCAAACTATTATGTGTTTTCTTGCTAAACTAATTTTTCCCGTTATACAGTATATATCAACCGACCAATAAAACATAGGGCTGCTCAAAAGTATCAGAATACATATTTGGAAATGCATAGTAATACTTTATTACCCTAAATAGCAAAAATTTTTAAAGATTTCAGGGAGTGTTGGAAAGTGTTTCATAATCCATGCTTAACGCATATTTTTCTTACTTGATAATAGTTAAAATGCATTTATTTAATGCTTAAAAAAGCAAATTGCTTTGTATGTCATTGGTCGCGCTTCTGCTATATAGACGTTAACGGACACAACTGTACTTATACCCCTTAGCCTCCACACGTTTCACAGTTTTGGGAAAGAGGTTAAGTAACTGACCCCTATAACTCAGTACATAATGAAAAAATCACTCTTAACTCTTTACCTACAAATAAGTAGACATATTTCCAGATAGCCTGTGCACTTAACTCAATTTTTTCAATTTTGTCACTTATACCCCTTGGCTTCTGGGCTCCTCATATATATATATATATGAATTACTCTGGTTATATAATGCCCATTTATCCACATATTTCTTAGTAATTTGGTAATCTGCCTTCTATTTCTCTTCAAACTTCAACTGTTTTTAATAATATGAATGTAAAAATACTGGTTTCATTGGTTCTTTTATTGGTATTGTCTGAATAACTTTGGATGTATTTATAAAAGTATATATATATATATACAGGGTGTATCTAAACTACTGGGCAAAACTTTAAGGGGTGATAGTACACATAAAGACAAATAATATTAAATGGGAAACTAAGGGTCCCAAACCTCTTCCGAAGGAGATAGGCGCCATCAAAGTTTAGGGTCCAAAATTTGAAATGATTATAAAAAACGGAAAAATTGGTCGATTCGTTTGCGGTTTTCACGAAAACTATTCTTTATGTCAGCACTGTCTTGAAAATAAATTATAGAGAAAATTTTCAAAAAATGCCGATAGAGGGCGTTTTAGACTTTGGAATAACGAACAACTATTTTTTACCCTTATTTTTTGCGTCACATTAAATTTTTTTAGAAGTTTAGACATAAACTTAAATTTTGAGCTCAAAACCTGTGGTTAAGTAGCTCAAACTGAACTGTGTTTAATAGTAGTGGGTAAGTTCAAATTTCAAATGATTATAAAAACATAAAAAATGGTCAATTGATTTGCAGTTTTCACTAAAATTATTCTTTACGTCAGTATTGTCTTGAAAATAAATTACACAGATAAATTTCAAAAAATGCCGATAGAGGGCGCTTTAAACTTTGGAGTAACGTACAACTAGTTTTTACTGTTATTTTTTGCATCTCATTAAATTTTTTAGAAGCTTAGACATAAACTTAAATTTTGAGCTGAAAATCTAAATCGTTGAGAGTGGTCAAGTAGCGCAAACTGAACTGTGTTCAATGGGGGTGAGGTGGTACAAATTTCAAATGATTATAATAACGGAAAAATTGGTCGATTCGTTTGCGGTTTTCTCTTAAACATTCTTTATGTCAGTATTTCCTCAAAAATAAATTTTAAAGATAAATTTCAAAAAATGCCGTTAGAGGGCGCCTTAAACATTAGAGTAACCAGCAATAATTTTTAACTGTTATTTTTTGTATCTAATTAAATGCTTGCAAAAGCTTAGACTTAAATTTTGAGCTCAAATTTTGAATCGTTGGGAGGGGTTAAGAAGCGCAAACTGAACTGTGTTCTGGTGTTGAAATGTTACCCTGCCCACACTCCGAACACAGTTCAATTTTTCGCTACTTAATTACTCACAACGATTCAGATTTTGAGCTCAAAATTTAAATCTTAACTTTTAAAGCATTTATTTAGATAAAAAAAAGTAACATTTAAAAATAATTGTTGGTTACTCTAATATTTAAGGCGCCCTCTAACGGAATTTTTTGAAATTTATCTTTAAAATTTATTTTTAAGAAAATACTGACATAAAAAATGTTTTAGAGAAAACTGCAAACGAATCGACCAATTTTTCCGTTTTTTATAATCATTTGAAATTTGTACCACCCCACCCCCATTGAACACAGTTCAGTTTGCGCTACTTAACCACTCTCAACGATTCAGATTTTCAGCTCAAAATTTAAGTTTATGTCTAAGCTTCTAAAAAATTTAATGAGATGCAAAAAATAACTTTAAAAACTAGTTGTACGTTACTCCAAAGTCTAAAGCGCCCTCTATCGGCATTTTTTGAAATTTATCTGTGTAATTTATTTTCAAGACATTACTGACGTAAAGAATAATTTTAGTGAAAACAGCAAATCAATTGACCAATTTTTATGTTTTTTATAATCATTTGAAATTTGCACCTACCCACTACCATCGAACACAGTTCAGTTTGCGCTACTTAACCACAGATTTTGAGCTGTAAATTTAAGTTTATGTCTAAACTTCTAAAAAAATTTAATGGGACGCAAAAAATAACGGTAAAAACTAGTTGTACGTTACTCCAAAGTCTAAAGCGCCCTCTATCGGCATTTTTTGAAATTTATCTTTATAACTTATTTTCTAGACAATACTGACATAAAAAATAGTTTTCGTGAAAACCGCAAACGAATCGATCAATTTTTCCGTTTTTTATAATCATTTTAAATTTTGGACCCTAAACTTTGATGGCGCCTATCTCCTTCGGAAGACGTTTGGGACCCTTAGTTTCCGATTTAATATTATTTGTCTTGATATGTACTATCACCCCTTAAAGTTTTGCCCAGTAGTTTAGATACACCCTGTATATATATATATATATATATATATATATATATATATATACAGTCAAAGATCTATAATCCGCACACCCATAATTCACTGTTTCCTCATTGTTTTTTCATTTTTTTTTTTTAATTTTCTAAAAAAACGTTTTTGGATCACTAATTTGTAAATTTTTTAACTGTTTATTTCATTGTTTACATTCGTAAAATAACGTGAATTATAGAAAACAGTGGATTATGGGTGTGCGGATTATAGATCTTTGACTGTATATATAGCATGTATAATTATTGTTTTTAATTTATTTTTCCATTACACATCTTGCATACTGATTGATAAGAATAAAAACTAATGTATATATTAATAATATAATTTAAATTAAATAATTATTGTTTTATGTAGAAACTTTAAAAAATTTATAGTTTATATTTTTAGTACCATCTGTGTCTTATGTTCAAAGAATAAACTGCTCCACATAGTGCAATATTGATATCTCAAAAATCTTAATATAAGCAATCTTTTAAATACTATTAGTAAATAAACATTAGATGTAATCTCATGACTATAATATACTTTTCTGCATGTATTAAAAAAAAACTTTGAAATATTTGTTTTCCAGGATGTTTCATTTTTCTGTCAGACCATTACATCAGCAGTTATGTTCTTTTATTCAAAATAGTTTTCCACAAGGAATTTCTGGAATGATTTGGCATTTAGCAGTTGAGTCTTTACACCTCCTTATGAGTTAGTATTGTACACTAACACTTGAAACTTCTCCTCTGAAAAAAACTGCCTCCCCCCCCCCCCCCCAAAAAAAAAGAGACTAAAAAATAAGCAGAAAAAATTATTTACCAGCTTTTTATACAACTGAAAATATTTATATCAAAATGCACAGTAATTTTACAAAAATTTGCATCTACTGAAAAATTCAAATAACACCAGTCTTAATAAACAAGCTTTTTTTTTCAAAACTTATGCTATAATACATGTTAACTTTTAAGTGACTAAACTAAAATTTGATAATATATATATTTTAAAGAAATTTATGAGACTTTTCTTATGCCTCAAACCAGCGTTATCTCAATTCTTCCCTCATCCTCCCCCTCCCTTATTTTTTGTTGCATTCAAAGACTGTGGATTTCATTGTGTTATAGAGCATTTAAATACATATTATTAAATATTTTAGTTAAAATTAGTTTCATGCATTTCCAAGTAAAAATAAATTAAAGCTTATGTGACAAGTTGATCTTTTTGATTTAAGAAAACCCTTAAAGAATTTTTAATATTCAAAAACTTCTTTCTTTTTTAGGGAGAATTCAAGTTTTTTTTTTTTTTTTTTTCGTGATAATTTCAAGCCAACATTTTTGGCAATTAGATACAGCAAATAACAGTAAAGTAAATTGATAATATTATTGAAAAGCTGTAACTAGTATACAACTTTTGAATGTCCTCTTATTCGACTTAAGGGGGCTCAGGGGTTGAAAACTTCTCAAAAAATCGATTTTTTTTTTATGATTGAGTTTAATTATTCATTTAATTCTTAACTCAATGCAAAAAACCGCATAAAAATATTCGCATTTTTAACGCAGTTATAAGCATTTATGTATCAATACTCTGATAGCCGCATCCATATAATTTCAACTTTAAGTCGCGTTTACTCAAAACTTGATTTTTGACGACTAACACCAAGATTTAAAAAAAAAACTATTTGATGGAATGTCTTTTTTTTTTTTTTTTTTTTTTTTTTTTTTGCATGCATATAACATCATTATCTAGAGAATGAATTAAGGATATAACTATCACTTTAAAAAAACATTATTAAAAAAATCTCTCAAAGTTGAAAATTTAAAAAACCCTAAAAATACATCTTTTTTTTCATTAAAAACACTCAAAATATTAAACTATCTAAAACATATTAATTCATTCTCCAGATAATGATGTTATATGCATGAAAAAAAAAAAAAATTAAGCCATTCTATCAAATAGGTTTTTTTTTAAATCTTGGTGTTAGTCATCAAAAATCAAGTTTTGAGAAAACGCGACTTAAAGTTGAAATTATATGGATGCGGCTATGAAAGTGTTAATACATAAATACTTATAACTCCGTTAAAAATGCAAATAATTTTATGCGGTTTTTTGCATTGAGTTAAAAATTAATTGAATAACAAATTAGATCATAAAAAAATCGATTTTTTGAAAAGTTTTCAACCCCTGAGCCCCCTTAAGATAGAAAAAAATCTCGAAATATAAATTCTTAACACTGGAAAGACCATGAGGGGTCATAATTTTGACCCTCTATCAAATATATATTTTTTTGGTTAGAACCAAAAATGTCTTTATGTAATGAGTTTAAACCATACAAGAAGAACATTTTGAAATAAATAAGTTAAACAGTTTTAAATAAAAATTCTGGTGTAAAATATTTTTTATGAAACTTTAGTAAAATTTTCGGTCTTTATAGTGTTACAGTATATTAGTAATACAATTAGAAAAAAAATCTTTTGCATCTTGATCAAAATCTTAAAGATCATATTGTTATGTTATTAATTGCTGTAAACAATCTGCCATTTTATTTATTTTTTTTATGATGAAATTATTTTTTTGTTAAATATTGAATATTTTTAATCTATTTTATTTTTACTAAATTCATATATTTTCAGTTTCCTCTTTGGAACTTCAGACAAAATATCTTCATCAACACATGCTAATTTTTATCCTACATGTAAATACACATAACTAGACTCAATATATCTCATGTTAACTGCTAAAGTGAATTGTAAAAAGTAGAAATTATTTATATTCGTTAATTTGAAACATTTAAATTGTAAAAAATAGAAAACATTATAGATTTGTCCTAATAAACTATTCATCTCCAGAGAGAGAGAGAGAGACTAGTGTGAACCAAGATGTCAATCCTACTGTAAACGGCACGTATGCGTGCCGCTCGTCAGGAAAGAGTTATGTTGGTCATGAAATTATAAGAATATCTAATACATAATTTCATATACAGTGATGTAACAGTGAGGACCAAAGAATCAATTGACCCCAAATATTAATTATATTATAATATAATATAATACAATATTAATTGCTAAATATTAAATGTATTATCAGTCTTATTTCAGGCCATAATCTTTTAAGCGGAAGAAAAATGTTATAAAAATGTGTCGGTGACAATAGTCCAACTGCTGCACCATTGTTCCATCACTGCATGTATTTCGCATTCATATTAAGGCATTTATATATTTTTAAAAAGTTTCCCTTAATATATATGTATATATATATTTAATTATTGTAATATACTTTTAAACTAATATTTTTATCCATCAGAAGTTAAATCAAAATAAATTCTAAAAGCTTTTAACCTTTTTTTTCTTTCTTCATACATTTAAATTATACTCACAGGAGTTCTCTCTAAAGAACTTTGATTTTCAAATTTCAATATAGTATATCAAAATGATGTAACTTGGGAATAATTAGGGAGGCCATTAAATAGAGAAAAAAATGCAAAAAAGGAAAGAAAATTACAAGTTACTTAAGGCAATATCACGAATATGTAACATTTCAAAAATTTTTGCTCAGGGAAAAGTAATTCAAATTTTCATACTTACCTACAAACTTAGAGAATTTGCAGAAATTAAAAACACCAATAATTTTCGCCTTTTTTCCTTCTTTTATTGTTACAAATCATTCTTGAAACACAATGATATAAGAAAATATTTGAATGCAATGATTACATCTTTATGATAAAAATGCTGAACATTTTAGAAGTTTTGTCTTGTAGAGTAAGTTCTTAAAATGCTAGTTTATATAAGTACGCCTTCCTGCGAAATAGAAACAGACCAAAATCGTTTAGAAACAGTTCAGAATAACAGATCAAAATTGTTCAAAAAAAAAAAAAAAAAAAAAAAAAAAAAAGAATGAATGAATGAAAGGAGAATTGCAGCATAACGCTGCACTGCAATGTCTTATTAAATCAATCCATTTTCTTCATTACCTGATATTTTTTAATTACATCTTCATAGAAAGTATCTGAAGATTGCAAATCCTTCAGCATATTTTTTTCTATGCATAACATACTTGTCTCACCAGATCGCACACCATTATCTTGTGGAATATAAGAAAAGTTTTCGATCTGTTTTAATTTCCTGTTATTGTAATCGAATTCTTTGACTGGTGGCAAAACTGGCATCGTTAAAATTAATTCCTCCAATTTATGGAGTTGACGAAAAATAGCAGAGAGATTATACATCTCGTGTCTTCCCATGATGTCCCTCAAGGCTTCATTTTTTAACAGTAACGAAGGATCTTTTTTCAAGATAGCTATTTCAGCATTTAAAGTTTCTTTGTCGAAATCAGATGGAATTTCATATGTCAGTAGTCTAACTAATCTTTCTTCAAAAACTAGAGTTCCATTATCATTGTAGTCAAGGAGTAAGTTACAAAATCGCAATTTCGGAACATCTTTTTGTCTAAATTCAGTTTCCTGAATTACTTGGTCCAATATCATTTCAAATAAAGCAATATAACTGTTCTTATCCGGATTGTTCATTGCGCTAACTTTCGCAGACTCTGGAGCATTTTCACCAATCTTTTCCATAACAGCTTCATTCCATAGTTTTGTAAATCCACATTTTTGGAGTTCCCGAACATTAAATTTAAACATTATTAACGCGTTGTCGAATCTCAAGTTTAAAATATTTTGTGTAAAATTCATGTTTTTATCAAAATTATCCAAGAATATTTTTCCAAAGATTTTCAGTAAAAAAATTGTTTTTAAATTTTCGAGAAAGTTCTTAAACGCTATAATTTTAATTCTGTCCTCACCCGACAAATGACAAGAAAAAGTTTGTTCTTGATGATGAAAATATTCAATAAAATGTTCACGGTACTCATTAAGAAATGTTATGAAGGGGGCTGTAATGTACCACTTGTCTTTCTTCAAATGGGGAATTGCACTAAGTAATTCCAGCTCAAAATTATGGAAATTATCTTCATTTTGAAAATAAGATTGAATTGCGTTAAAAGTTTTGAAAAAAAGTCCACAATCTTCTAAATGGCATAGACTCTGCACTAAAACACGCCCGAATTCATGGAAGTAAGATGGAACGAAATATTTGGCCTGAAATCCATCTAGATCGAAAAGATGGCCTAAACGTGAAGCTTCTACAGCACCATCAACTGATAATGACACAACTTTGTTTTGACAACGATATTCTTTTTGAACTTTTAAAATGTTCTCTGCGACATTCTCATACTGCAACCTGGATCCAACTAAATTATTAAAACCGACAAAACGTTCATAAACTTGACTGTCCTTTACGTAACGAAGTATTGTCGAAATTTGGGATTTTTTGTTATTAAGTAAATGTTCATTCAAAATTATCGACACGTATGTCGATTCTTTTATTTCATTTTCTATAGACACTTTCAATGTTACTGAAATTGCATCGACCAAACGATCGATGATTTTAGGAGATTTGCTTATTATATTAATTATTCCATCAGCATTTGTGTTTGTTTTCAATAATCTAAAATAATTGACGGCTTCACAAACATTTAGACTGTTACACATGAATTTGTTACTATTACAATTTCTAACTTCAATTGCATAACATATGAAATCGATTAAGTGTCTTAAAATACTTCTCTCACTGTCATCATCAGTAAAAGAAAATGGCTCTTCATCATTTTCTGGGTTCAATATGTCACTTGAGTTTTTACAATTGTTTTTAATAAACGTGTGAAGCTTTAATACGGCTTCCAAATGTTCAGGTTGTTGTTCGTGTTGTTTGCTCTTATTAATGATGTACTGTAAATTATTTATGCCTGAATTCCATTCGTTTGGTGGCATCATAAGTAAGCACGGCCAACAAAACATCTTTTGTGTTTTATCACACACTGTTAACCACTTAATTTTGTCGTATATTTCTGTGGTTAAATCACCATCGACTATAATGCCATTTTTATTTGTGTATTTTAGATGCACCAATGGTTGCGGTTTTTTTCCAGAAGCAATTTTAACTTTTTCTTCCATTGTACGGTTTAGAAAAGGTTTTTTTAAAAGTTTTTCTATTTTAATCGCCATCTCAATTAATTCCACACAACGAAAAGCAAAGTTTTTAAAAACTTACTTCCTTGATGAATAGAAGTTATTCAGAAAAGTCTTTGCTTAAAAATTCATCAAATGGTATTTAAAAATTTTTAAACGCGTTCTATGTATATCATGTTTTTTAACGCTTTAATCCAGATTTCAAAACAAATATGAGCAAAACCGTATTGATAATAAAATAAAAAGAGACATCATTCTAGTTAGGTTTACCATAAAACTCGTCTTCGCCAATTCAAGGTCGAGCAGAGAGAACGATAAACGAAAGCACCCTCTCTTTTCCACTTTCAAGTAAAGCACAGAAAACAGAACTTGCTGATTGATTGATAGTTCTAGAGAAAATAAATAATAAAGAACGAGGGAGATATGAACAAAATGTTATTCCTTGCTGTTTCGTGTTCCAAGACGTGATAGCATGGCGCAAAAGATAAAAAAACATTGTTCAATAATTATATTTCTGTGCATAATATAAGTTTAGTGAATGGGATATAATTATCGGTGTACTGAAAAATTAAACGTATAGTTTGGTTGTTTAAATATACTTTAGAAGACAAATTAAAAAATAATTTAAGTTGAAACTTAAAATAAATCTATTAAAGTCACATCAAGACAGTATTCTAATTTTTTATCACTTATTATTGATTCAATACTCAATTTATTATTGAAAACTTATGTTTTCAATTTATGATAGATGTGAATGAAAACATATCAGCGAATAAAATGTTATCCATATTTTTATGTTTAAGATAATTTTTGCATATGCAATTATAAATAAAACAAAAATGAAATGATCAAATAAATAATGCATATACAGATATATATTAAATAATAGCATGGTATCACTCAAAATTTAATATCTTTATTTTTAAGAACCACATTTATAACTCTACAGCCATAAGATTAAGTACTGCGTCAGAAAAACTTTTAATCTATTTTGATATCATTGCACTTTTTAAGTTAATGATCAAAATATATATTTTTTAATTTCGAAATTAAAATCTCCAAAATTAACTAAAATCTATAAAATTTACAACTTTATCAAAATTTTATTTTTTATTCTCTCTTGTATGAATGAAATGTTTAAACGGATGCCTTGTATATAGAAAACTATAGGATAACTTTTACAGAATTTTTATAATTATTTTCATTTATTTAATTAAATATATTTATTCTTTTTTTCTGATGTTTTTCTTTTATAGATTAAAAAATTAAATGTTAAACATTTTGAAACTATATGTGCTATGGACACTAATCTCTATATCTTTTATATATAATGCATAGATATTTATTTACAGTCAAACTTTTTATAATGATAAACAATTTTAACTTTTAAAAAATGAAATCAATATAACTAAATAGTAAATAATGACTTAATATCTGTGGTTATTCCTTGAAAAAGAAGAAAAAAAAGTGGTCGAAAAAATGTTTTGATTGTATTTTACAAACAAAAATACATATATACTCATGCAAGGATAAATATATATGCTTTTGTAAAGTGTATTTATAATTAAATGCATTATTGTTTTTGTACATAAAAACTGACACAGCGAAGAAAAAGGAGGGGGGGGGGGGATTTAAAGCTCTTTCCATTAAAATAAAACTGGATAAACTAAATGTAAAAACTTCATTTAGTTTAAATAATTATTTTAGTTAGATACACAATTGATTTGTAAAAATAAGCAAGCAAAATAAAGGCAAAGAAATTTTTTTATGTACTAAATTTTTTAATGTATCAATTGCCTCAAGGCTCCATAAAAGGGGGATAGCTGATTTAAATTAGCATTTATGTGCATTAATATATTTCTGGAATTGACATTTGGACAATAATCTACATTATTACTTTTTTAAAGTAAATAAAGCAAACTATATCATTTATATTACGTAATATAATTTAAAAGACTGAATAAATATAGGTTCTTTTTTAATTTCTTTAGAATATAATTTTCATAAATCTCAATATTTCATTAAGAGGAAGAATAATTTAAATGATATAGTTAATGTAATGTAATTTATGTAATGTAGTTATTTTAATTGACTGCTATTTTTTCTCTTGTTGCCATAGCGTAAATAAAATAAATAAAAAGAAGAGTATTTTGATAAAAGTAAAATTGGGAATTTTAATGCATGCAAAAGTGATGCAATATTCAATAGAGAACATACATTTTTTTTTCTTTTTTTAAATCCGAATTTTAAACACAGGCAAAAATATTATAGTTATCTTTTTTCTTGAACATTAAAATATATGAACATGTAGATAATGTAAATAAATGCAGATTAAATAATTTAAATAAGATTAAATAATAGATTAAAGTTAATGTACACAGAAAGCTTCTCAATGTGATTGTGTTATTAGTTACATAATTTATTGAGAAACACCGAAATCACTGGCGATAAATTAATAAATAAGCTAAAAAACTTTGTATAATCACCATAAAAAGGAAAGTAAACAGCTGAAGACGAGCTGTATTTTTGAAGCTCGAAACGCGTCCTGTTTACTTTCCTTTTTATGGTGATTATACAAAGTTTTTTAGCTTATTTATTAGTTGCATAATTGTCGGACGTTCCTCTCAGCCCACACAACTTTGAAGAAAGTCCGTGGTAGTTATAGCTGCCACCACCGATATTATTAGGTGATATCGGTCACCCACTGTGAGGATTGTGTAAATGAACACTGACGCTGTTAATTAACTGAATTAACAGTTTATTTAGAATATATGTACACACTAAATACGCTATTTACAATTATATACAATTACAACTCGGATATAGGTGATCCGGTTCAATATTAAATTAAATACAGTAAAGATTGGCTGTGTACTATTCAAATTACACCTTCCACCTCACACTCAATGTTAGATTCACTTTATCGGAGATCAATCTCGAATCTCCCAACACAGGTATACTCGGCCTGCACTTCTCGGCCCAGAGCACTAAACACCAGGACGGCTGTGTCCTTTGCTCTCCAGCTACGCACTACTTACGCTCTACAACACGGAGCATACTCTATCAGGACCTCGGTCCTACACACACCTCCAGGTACGAGCCCCAGGTACGAACTGAACTAATCTGAGACAAGACTTGCTCTTCTCAAAACACTGCTTTCCCCAATATAAACCCCCCTTTGGAGCTCACTCATTGGGCACCTTCCCCATTCCTTTCTTGATTAGTGACATGTTGCTCATCATCCACATACCTCACTGACGGATGAACACGCCTCACAGCAATCTCCGCTTTCTCACACACCACCTGCATAGGATTACCTGTCACTTCTCCCTTCAACAAAGAAGGAATGTCACCTTGGAAATTCTAGTACACAGCTATACAATACACAAAAGATTAAGATAGAGAAATAACGGAAATTCCAATCTGTAGCAGGTGTGGTCTCAGAACCTGACAATAATTTTCTTTTATTTTTCTTTAAAATTGTATATTTAAATATGATATACCTGAAAATTTATTATTGTACATATTTTCATAAAATTAAAACAGCAGAGCTTTAATCTTAGAGCATAAAAAAGAAAAGCAAATCTAAATTCAAAGTAATTGAATTACTTTAATTTAAATTTATGAATAAAAATCTATATTTTCCTGTAAACATAATGACAATTCTCACTTCCTAATGTCAATTTTACTGGGGTGTACATCAAGTGCGCCCACAAGTAGGAGGAGATCATTTAGTGCGCTTGCAGCTTCTTTCCCATCTGTATTTTGTGCGGTTGAGGGGGGGGGGGATAAGTAATCCATCATTCTATTGAGGTTTTGTTATTTTTCGACTTTGTTTACAGGTGTTTTAAAGAGGCTACTTCAGTTAAGTGAATTCCAATGGTAGAAATTTATAAAAATATCTCGTCTACATTTTAAAATTTTTATATGATTCTTTTGTCATGGGATAGCAAAGATCTTTCGGTACAAAGACCGTTTTGTACTTTTTAGACTTTTATTAGTGGCATTTTAAAAAAGCTACTTCTGTCAAGTGAAATCCAATGGTAGAAATTTATAAAAATATCTCTTCTACATTTTAATATTTTTAAATTATTTTTTGGCATTCGATATCTCAGATCTTTCGGTACAAAGACCATTTTGTACTTTTTCGTCTTTGTTTAGGGGAATTTTAAAAAAGCTATTTCAGTCAAGTGAAATTCAATTGCATAAATTTATAAAAATATCTCTTCTACATTTTAATATTTTTAAATAATTTTTCTGTCATTGGATAGCTGAGATCTTTCTGTATGAAGACCGTTTAGTACTTTTTTGGTGTTGTTTACAGGTGTTTAAAGAGGCTACTTCAGTCAAGCGAAATCCTGTAGTAGAAATTTATAAATGTATCTTTTCTACATTTAAATCTTTTTAAATGATTTTTTGGCATTGGATATCTGAGAGCTTGCGGTACAAAGACCGTTTTATATTTTTTCGAGTTTGCTATGGGGGTTTTAAAGGGGCTTACTTCAATCAAGCGAAATCCTATGAAGTTTTGACGTTCATATAAATATATATTTTCTGTTCTACATTTTAATATTTTTAAATGATTTTTTTAGCATTGAATGTTAAAAATTTATAAAGATATCTCGTCTACAAGTAAATATAAACTGATGATTACCTCAATCAAGTAAAATCCCATGGTAGAAATTTATAAAGATATCTTTAAGATCATTTAAAAGTCATTTCTAAAGATCATTTTAATACTTGTAATTTTTGTTTCATTATATAACTGATATCTTTCTTTACAAAGAACGTTTTATATCTTTTCGACTTTGTCACGGGTATTTTATAATTACTTACTTCAATAGAGCTAAATCACATTTTAGAAATTTTTAAAGATATCTCGTTTGTATTTTAATTGTCTTTCAACTTTTTTTCGGGGGGGGGGGGGGAGGGGCATTAGATATCGGAGATTTCTCTGTACAAAGATCTTTTTACATTTTTTAGATTTTTTACGGGTATTTTAAAGTGGCTTACTTGAATAGAGAGAAATCCCATTATAGAAATTTATAAAGATATCTCGTCAACATTTTAATTTTTTAAATGATTTTTTTAGCATTGAATTTCTGAGATATTTCTGTACAAATACCTCTTTATATTTTTTTCGATTTTTTTACGGGTATTTTAAAGGTGTTTACTTCAATGAAGTGAAATCCTATGACAGAAATTTATAGAAATAGCTCGTCTATATTTTAATAATTTTTTTTATATTGAACAGCTGAGATCTTTCTGTACAAAGACCGTATTACAAATTTGATTTCGATACAGGTATTTTAAAGTGACTTACTTCAGTCAAGCGAAATCCCATTGTAGAAATTTATAAAAATATCTCGCCTACATTAAAAAAAAAATTTTTTTTTTTCTTACATTGAATAGCCTTTACGATTTCATTTATTTTAAAGAGGCTACTGCAGTTAAACGAAACAATGTCTTCGCTTTAAAGCTAATGCTATGAAAGAAATTTATAAAAGTTTATCGTCTGTGTTTTAATAGTTTTAAGTATTTTTTTTTTCTTACTTTGCCTAGTTGATATCGATTTGCAAAAAGGCCATTTTCTATTTTTCGATTTATTTTACGGGTATTAAAACCTTTAATCAAGCTAAACAATTTACTAGCTTATAATAATTCTTTCGACGATAATCCAACGGTCGAAATTTATAAATAAATCTCGTCTGCATTTTAATATCCCCCCCCCCCTTTAATAGTTCAGAGCGATCTCTTCAAAGGCCTTTTTCTACTTTTTTAATTTTCTTTACAGGACAGTTTCATTTTCGGAACCGTTTTCAAAAGTGATATTATCCTCATATTTAAAATCTACAATCAGTATCGAAAAAAGTAAAAAGCGGCCTCTATACTACGTATTATTTAGTTAAAATAGTATAAGAACTTTAAAAATCATTCGTTTATCTTTCTGAAAGGGAAAAAGAAAGGAAAGACAATTTATATACAATAAAGCATAAATGTATCATTTACGGATGTGAATTTTACCGCAACAGAATATATTTGCTAAAGTATTGTAAATTAGTCATAATTTTCGATAGAAGTGTCAAAATAAATATATTTCTATCTTTTAAATTAGTGTTATCCAATTTAATCATGAATTGCATAATAATTACTTTATATTTTAGAGTGGGTATACTGCAAACTTTTATTGATTAAAATAAAAATATTTATGAAATATTTATGAAAAGGAACATTTAAACTAATTCATTAAGAATTGTCTAAAAGAATGATACAAAAAAAAAAAAAAAAAAAAAAAAAAAAAAAAAAAAAAAGATATAGAAAAATTTAATACAAATGTATTTATTCGCGAATATATCTATTCATTTTTAATGTCAGAACCATTGTTATTTTCTTTCTGCCCTTTCTTCTTTTCCCTTTGTCGACTGCAGATGACAAAAAGTTAATTCTGTTATGTTTTATGAATTAACGAATATATCACTTTGATGTTGTACGCAATTAAAGAATCTTTTTTAGAAATTAAACTTCAAATATATGGAAGAAAAATAATAAAAATGGTAAATCTGTTTTTATTCGAAATCAATAATGCTTTTAAAGTACATTTGAGATTAGATGCCTAATTAAACAAACTTTTTGAAATCAACATGTATTTACATCATTTCTGAAATTCATTTCTGATCGAACTTCTTGCGTGAGATATCATGCATTCAGAAAAGGATGTTTTTATTTTTTCATCCTAAAGCAGCAAACAACATTTTACTAATAGCCACAGGCAAGATTTTACACCTTCGTCCCTGTAAGACTCCCTACAGGGTAAACCCATATCGTCTTTCACCCTAATTACTCTTAAGGCGTCTCCCTTTTAAAGGCGGAGTTAAACACCATTTTCGACTCTTTTAAATCAAAGTGCTTCAACTTTTTATACAAATAGCATAGATTAAATTTTTTTTTAAATCAAAATAAAAAACATTTTCTGAAAGCTAAATAATTAAACTCTGCATGCTGTTTTACCAAATTTTAAAATGTCAAACAGATTTTTCGTAATAAGACATTAAAGGTGAATTTTAAAGACTATAAAATAACGCACTTGTATCGCCTTAAAATTCAAAAAAGAAATAAAATTTCAGAATGACGTGCATACTTTAAACCTACAGGTTTTCAAAGCAACAAAAATTATTAAATTTGAGCAAAATGCAAAGGAATGAAAGCGATAAATTTCTTCCATTGAAATAACATTAGCCGTTCTATCTCGGAGCGTTACTGATGTAGGGCCTTAATGAGATTTTTTCCCCTAAAAATTCCTCTGGGTGCAAATCGAGCCATGTTAACTCTTGGCGACAATATTCATAACACTTATAAACACTTGGTCTACATTCATCTAGCATTGCATTACATCTTATTGTGACTTGGATAAAAAACATTTTTCCATTTATAATGACAAAAAATACTTAACATTTATAAAATTCAAGTTAATATCTCGGTAAGGTTTTTTTTGTACAAAAATTAAAGTTTTATTGCTTTACTTATTAATACCGGAGAAAGTTTTACTAAAGATATAGTACTTAAATCTCGCAAAAAAATTTAATTTCTGTAACTTTTAAAAATAATGCTTTTTTTTATATAGAAACGTAGTTAACGCTTTAGGGCATGATTTTTTATTTTTCCTTAAAAAATATAATTAATTCCTTATCGGGCATACATTAAGGATATATGATCTCTGTGCAAGGATTTCATACTGGAATTTTTGAGATAACGTTGCTAAATGTTTTATAATACGTTTATCAACAATTTTTTAATTAACTACAATGTTCAATCAAACGATGTGTTTAAAATAAATGTGGAACATATTAAAAATCTACTCAGAAACTTCGCGTATACCTTATGCATCGTTATGTGTTTTGTATACATATAGAAAGAGTGGTTTTAATATCAGAAATAATAGTATATGATCAAAGTTGAATTCAGGGGGGTAGTCTGAGAGGGACATTCCTACGGAGCAATAAGTTGTCCCCGCTGGAAGATTGCACATTTTTTGTTTTCAACAATCTAAAAATGCAAACTAGCCCCCGAAACTTTATGATGCCCTCCCCTCCAAAAAAGTGTCTGAATTTAACAATGTATTTATAGTTAAAGGGCTAATTTAGTGACATGGTAAGATTTGCTCGCTAATTTTAATACTACGAAAGAAAATTTTAACGATATCTCATTTACATTTTAATATTTTAAAATGATTTTTTTCTTGCGCTGGATAGCTGAGATTTATCTTTACATTTGCTCTTTTTTGCTTTTTCAATTTTGTTTGCAGATTTTTTTTTTTTCAAGAGGATGCTTTCATTTTCGAAACCGATTCCGAAAATGCAAGTATCCTAATTAAAAATATAGGTATAAACAAAATCGGAAAAGTGAAAAACACCCTTTGTACAGATCGATTTCATCTAATGCAAAAAGTTATTGCAAAAACTGTTTTAAAATACTGAAATGCAAACGAGATATATCTCTAAAACTTTCTTCCATAGGATTAGAGGTAAACGGAAAAACAGTTATCGGAAAAAAGTGACCTAAACTACAAAAGCGGAAAAAAAGTGACACGGAAAAAAAGTGACAAGGAAAAAAAGTGACACGGAAAAAAAAATGACACGGAAAAAAAGTGACAAGGATTGGTTTTGGGGATTTATTATTGATTTTGGGGATTCATTGGTTAAGTATGAAAAGAGGATCGGGGGGGGGGGGGGCTCATAATGTAGGTAAATGGGTTTTTCATGCTGAATTAACTATTTTGGTTCAATTTTTGGATATACGTTCATACTGAAAAGAAGCTTGCCTGATTAGTTTTGGGAAGGGACGATTACCCCCCCCCCCCCATTCGTCCTCAATTAGATGAATGGGTTTTTATGCAGAATTATCCAACTTGTGTCAAATTTGCATATAGGTTCTTTTCGATAAGGCTTATATATAGTATAAAGTGCCTGAAGAGTTTTAGGAGTTTAATGGTTAAGTACAGAAGGGGAACGGGGGATAACCTTTCTTAAATTAATGGCTTTTTACGGATAATTATCCGATTTGCTTCGAATTTTGGACATGGGTTAATTATGATAAGACGTATTTCTGATTATTTATGGGGTTCTTTTGCTAATTAAAAAGGGGGCGGGTGATTACTACCCCCGGCCTTAAATTAGACTTAAAAAAATTATGCACACTTATCCGATTTATTTCAAATTTTGGATGTAGGATCTTTCTCATAAAGTAAATTCCTGAATAGTTTTAAGGGTTTAATGGCTATGTATAGAGGGAGAACGGGGGATAAACCCCCTTAAGTGTGTATTAAAAAAAACGCTTTTCCACCTTCAACAGCTAGAAATTTTCCGATACAATTTCAGACACATTTTCAAAAGTAGAAACATGAAACTTGCTGAGGATATTTTTGAAGAGATGTACAAGGTGCCATGTGCGGTATTTTTTCGCTCAATTCATTAGAATTTGATTTATAAACAATTATCTTCTCAGTATGACCCTTTTTTTCGTTCACAGATCTCCCGCCAGGGGAAAATCGGTTCAAAATGCCGTTTTTGATTGCTTTTTTCGCAATATTTTCTGCATTTATCAAAGAATTGACAATTACGGCACCTTGTGTACTTTCTAAATAAGACAATTTGCCAGTTTGATGCATATGAGAGTAAAAATGAAGTTAAAAATAAATCGGAAAATAGGCAGTTTGAATCGAAATACACCCTTAAATTAAATAAATGGCTTTTTGCGCAGATTTATCCGATTTGCTTCAAATTTTCGATGTATATTCATTATAAGAAGGCGTATATCTGATTAATTATGGGGTTCTTTTGCTAATTAAATAAGGGAAAGCGGGCAATTAATTCCCCCCTCTTTAAATAAGAGTTTTTTTTTCACAATTATCCAACGTATTTCAACTTTTGGATATAGGTTTTACCTGATAAAGTGAATCCCTGAATAGTTTTAAGGGTTTAATGGCTAAGTACAGAGGGCTGAACGGGGAATAACCCACAAATAATCAGGAGTTCGCCTTATCATAATGAACGCACATTCAAAGTTTGAATCAAATAAGATAATTCTGCGTAAAAAGCCATTTATTAATTTAAGGGGGGTTATCCTCCGTTCCCCCACTGTATATGTCGGACGTTCCTCTCAGCCCGCACAACTTTGAAGAAAGTCCGTGGTAGTTATAGCTGTCACCACCGATATTACTAGGTGATATCGGTCACCCACTGTGAGGATTGTGTAAATGAACACTGACGCTGTCAATTAACTGAATTAACAGTTTATTTAGAATATATGTACACACTAAATACGCTATTTACCATTATATACAATTACAACTCGGATATAGGTGATCCGGTTCAACATTAAATTAAATACAGTAAAGGTTGGCTGTGTACTATTCGAATTACACCTTCCCACCTCACACTCAATGCACGTTAGATTAACTTTATCGGAGATCACTTTCGAATCTCCCAACACATGGATACTCGGCCTGCACTTCTCGGCCCAGAGCACTAAACACCAGGACGTCTGTGTTCCTTGCTCTCCAGATACGCACTGCCTCCGCTCTACAACGCAGAGCACACCCTATCAGGACCTCTGTCCTACACTACTCTCTAGGTATGAACCCAGATACGAACTGAACTAATCTGAGATAAGACTTGCTCTTCTCAAATCACGGTGTTTCCCCAATGTCAACCCCCTTTGGGGCTTATCCATTGGACACATTCCACATTCCTTTCTTGATTAGTAACATGTTGCTTGTCATCTCATCATCCACATACCTCACTGACGGATGAACACGCCTCTCCGCAATCTCCTCTTTCTCACTCACCACCTGTAGAGGATTACCTGTCAATTCTCCCTTCAACAAAGAAAGAATGTCACCTTGAAAATTCTGGTACACAGCCAGTATAATATAAAATAGATTAAGATAGAGAAATAACGGAAATTCCAATCTTTAGCAGAGGTGGTCTCAGAACCTGACAGTATACTTAGCCATTAAACCCTTAAAATTATTCTGGGACTAACTTTATGAGAAAAAACATATATCCAAAATATGAAATATATCGGATAAGTGAACATAAAAAACAATTTATATAATTTAAGGAGATCGGAAAATCACCCGCCTTAATTTTTAATTAGAAAAATAACCCCACATGTAATCAGGGATACGCCATATCATAATGAATCTATAATCCAAAATTTGTAGCAAATCCTATAATTCTGCGTAAAAAGTAATTTAATTTAAAATAGGTTATATTCTATTCCCCTTCAATACTTAGATATCAAATCCTTAAAACTATTCAGGGATCCACCTTATCAGTAAGAACCTATATTTAAAATTTGAAATACATGGGGTAATTCTGCATAAAAACCTATTTATCTAGTTTAAGGGGGAGATAATTGCTCACCCCCCACCCTTTATAATAAGCAGAAGAACCCCATAACTAATGAGAGATACGTCTTATCATAATGAATCTATGTCCAAAATTCTAAGCAAATCGGATAATTATGCATAAAAAGTTATTAATTTAATTTAAGAAAGGTTATCCCCCGTTCTCGCTCTATATATAACCATTAAAACTCTTCATGCATTATATACTATATATAAGCCTTATCGAAAAGAACCTATATTCACAGGGCCCGACTTAGACAGTGGGGGGCCTTGGGGCAAACATTATTAGAGTGGCCCCCTTCTATCTTAAAAATGTTTGTGAATTATACTCAAGTGACTAAAATTAAAATTCAAACCTATTGTATGTATGCATAAATTTTGTACCAAGTACTGATTTCAGTATTTATGTTTCACATCTTTATACATAATAACACATGATAAATAATTTTAACTATTAATTTTCTTATGATGTAACTATTACTTTAAGGGAACGTGGGGCAGGGAAGCAAAAGGGGTAGGAGAAAAAAGACCCTTAAAATTGAAAAAAAAGAATTTTGGTAATATTTTGCTATTTTATATCATTTGGCCCTCTTTTAATAATAAACTTTTATCTCCTTGGGCCCCCCCCTCAAACCGGGGCAATTGCCCCGCATGCCCCTGCCTTAGTTAGGCCCTGTATATTCAAATTTGACACACGTTGGATAATTCTGCATAAAAACCCATTAGTAGTAGGAAAACAAGAGTACGGGCTCAAGCGCAGGTGGCACTGTGGCACCGTGCCTCCTGCTCCTCCGGCTGTCCCGCCTGCTCCTCCGGCTGCCCCGCCTGCTCCTCCGGCTGCCCCGCCTGGCCCCTCCTGCGGTGCCTCCTGCGCCCACCGTGCCACCACCGTCCCTCCTACCCCCCACTATGCATCCCCCTCCACGAACGCCTCCTAGTGGAAAAAAGGAACATTCTATTATAACAGAGAGGTGATTAACCTTCCCTAATTAAAAATATTATCAATCACATCTCAACATTGAATCATACTATAAGATGAAGATTAAATTTGTATTTGAATTTTAAACAACCGTAATTTTAATGAGTATTATTAATTAAGCGAAACAATTAAAATTTCAGTTTTTAACCATTTTATTTAGATTTCTTCAACTACAAGATGAGATTATCAATTTAACTCAAGAAAGTTAAACATATATTTGAATTTTGCTTCATAGACATCTTAATGAGTAGTATTAATTAAGTAAAAACAATAGAAAATATCCAGTTTTATAGAAAAAGACTGATTTCTTACGATTTTTATCAACTATATGATCAATGTAACGACTTAAAAGTTGGAAGTTAAACATGTATCCTAGTTTTTCAACAGCTATAGCCTTAATGAGTATCGTTAATTAAGTAAAAAAAACAATGGAAAATATCAAGTTTTATGGAAAAAGACTGATTTCTAACGATTTTTATCAACTTAAGAGAGAAAACTTAAACATACATTTCAGTTTTTCAACAGCTATAACCTTAATGAGCATTCATAATTAAGTAAAAAACAATGGAAAATATCGATTTTATAGAAAAAGACTGATTTCTTACGATTTTTATCAACTGCAACATCAGTGTATCGACTTACAAGTTGAAAGTTAAACATGCATTCTAGTTTTTCAACAGCTATAATCTTAATGAGTATCGTTAATTAAGTAAAAAACAATGGAAAATATCAAGTTTTATAGAAAAAGACTGATTTCTTACGATTTTTTCAACTCAAACTTCAGAATATCAATTTGATAGAAAGAAATTTAAGCATGCATTCCAGTTTTGGACAACCATTTCCTTCATGAACATTATTAATTAAGCAAAACAGAAAATATTAAATTTTTAACTGATTTCTTCATATTTTTTATTTATTTATTTATTTTTTAATATAAAATCAGAATACACAACTTAAAATAGAAATTTAAACATATTTTTTAGTTTTTGAACAGTCGTTACCTCAAAGAATTTCGATAATTGAACAATTAACAAAGGAAACTAATGATTTTTTAACGAAAAAAGACGAATTAAACGAATTTGGTTAACTTTTACTCTAATTGGAAATTTCATCGTACTTTATGTATACCAACTAAGTAGAATTTTAATGCATAAACGAATAATTTAAAGAAATCCCCAACACACAAATGTGAACCTGCAGAGCATTTCTTATTACGTCATATCTAAACTAAAACTTTTTTCTGCAACCCCACCATGCATGCATTCCAGGTAGGGGAACATAACAAAGAATCTTGACGTCACAACTTACAAAGGTATACAAATGTTTACGTTCAAGAAAAAGTATCACATAGAGTGAAAAAAAGAAGAGATTTAAGTTATTTATCCATTCTAGTTTTATAACAGTTACTACAACATCTCCAAATTAAAATTTGGAAGTCATAATGAGTATAATTAATTAAGCAAAATAATAGAAATATTAGTTTTTCAGAGGGGAAAAGACGAATTTAAACAAATTTTATTAGTTTTACACTAGTTTAATAATAATTTTAAGGAGGAAAAAGACGAATTTAAACTTTTTTTTTTTTAGTTTTACACTATTTTTTCTCATCTCCAACATGGATATATCAATTTTAACAGAAGAATTAAACGTATATTATAGTTTTTAACAACAAAATCTTAACAAGTATCATTAATTAAACAAAAATAAATATCAGTTTTAAAGAAAAGACGAATTTGAATAATTTTACACTAGTATTTTCAAAAGCAACATGGAAATATCAATACTTATTCACATATTTCACTTATTCACTGTATTCAATACTATATTTAATAAATTTGGATACACTTTAAGAATTTCCTAATCTATAATTAAATATTAGCTGTATATTTAATGTTACCCATGTTTTCAACATTAGTTCATAATCGTGAATTTTGTATTTTAAATACCATGTATTCAGGTTCAGATTATTTTCACTTGAAATCATACAGAATTTTTTAACAGAGTTTGTTTTTGAAATCATTGAAGCAACTGTATTTAATATTTTTAACACCAATTTTCTAAGATTTTCTAACATTTTCCGATTATACATTCTTCAGAAGTACATTTCTAAATGCTACAATCACTTTACATATCGAAAAGATATCATTGAAGCAACTGTATTTAATATTTTTAATACCAATTTTCTAAGATTTTTTAACATTTTCCGGTTATACATTCCTCAAAAGTTATTATTACGTATTCTAAACAATAGCAAATATTAATTTTAAGAATAAAAAGACGAATTTAAACAAATTTTATTAGTTTTACACTATTTTTTCTCACCTCCAACACGGATATATCAATTTTAACAGAAGAATTAAACGTATATTTTAGTTTTTAACAACAAAAATGTAATAAGTATCATTAATTAAACAAAAATAAATACCAATTTTCAAGAAAAGACAATTTTTTACACAAATTTTCAACTTTGAAATACATCGCTTACATATATTGTTACAGTATATTACTAAACTTAAACTTTTTAAAAAGTTTGAATGTCTTTACAAAGGGTTCATACTTATATTTTTCACGTCTTGACTGCATTCGAAATCTTACAACAAAAGTATACTTTTATTATTATTATTATTATTATTATTATTATTCTAGAAAACCTAAAAAATCGTTTCTTGCTGCTTTAGACACTTGACATATTAAAACTACTCTACCCATATAATTAATCAAATTAGGACATGATTCATCTTACACTTCAAAATTTCTGAATTTTTACAATACTTATTTTCATCAAACTTTATTCTTGATCCTATATATTTTAATAGCACAGAATTTTCACATCTGTTTTTATCTACTTATCAGAAAATTATTAAAACACCCAACAACATTTTTCAAATATGAATATTATCTTTACAATTTAATGATGCAAAACATACACGAATACAAAGTTTAATTTTTACAAACATTTCATATTTCAAACCAAACTATTCGAAATTTTCACAACGTAAGAGCAAACATTAGACGAACTTTTTAACATTAATATTGCTTAGATCTTTTCATCATAACTTTTAACTATGATAATTATCCATTTTTAGGTTGATTGTCGAAAAACTGTAACTGAAATTACATAAACTTAATGTAAAAAACCATGTTCTCACACAATTTCTTGAAATTCAACAAAGAATTGACTATTACTCCAATACTTATCTACTTCAATCTCGACTCTCGATAGTATATAGATATTACATCATTACATACTTACAACTCTTTTCAAACGTTTATCAGAAAATCAAGCCAATCAAAGTCTAGTAGTTATCACACCTGTTCCTCAGAAATATTACTATCATATGAAACAGTAAAGAAAATTAATAGATATTTAATATTTAATAACTTCATACGTGAAATTACTGTCGAATGAGAATACTAATAATCAATAAAATCAACTGTTGGACAAAAAAATAGTACAGATTACCGAAAATTCAAATCATTTTTTCTACAAAAATTACAAAAATTAACAAATGAATGACCAGTTAGAGAAATAATTAAAAAAAATAATGAACATATTTACAAATTTATTAAAATCACACCTTTTTCTGGATTACAAACCACAATTTCTTGAAAAATTTAACACCGAATTTGTAAGATTTTAATCCTAGTATTACATACACTCAATAAATATTCAAAATTAACAAAAAAATAATTTTTTTAGTCTCATCAATAAGCAGAAATTCTATATTAAAAGAATATTTTCATAGTAGTACTTATAAAAATGAGAGTTTACAAACTGATTTTCATAATTTTATCACATTTAAACTTAATTTTTATACATAAAACATTATTTAATCAAATTTTATACTTTCTAATTCAGTAAAATTCAATACTTTTTTAGTTTTTAAACCAATACCACAATATTTATTTACATCAAACTTGATTCTTTACCTTTTATATTTCCACATTACACAAGTGAGTTAAATACTAACTTGGAACGGGAGTTGAAGTCAATTGATTCAATTCGATTTTCATCGTATACGCATTTCCCCTACACGAAATTTCTTACTTCTATAATCATCTAATGTATTAAAACTAATCTACTCATATTTTTAATCAATTCATCAGATGTTTCATCTCGCACTTCTGAATTATCATCCACCAAGTTGCTTAAAATATAAATACTATCTTTAAAGTTTTAATGTAGTATACATGACTAATCTCGAGTTTCCATCTATACTATTAATCAAATTATCATATGTTTCATCTTACAGTTCAACGATTTCTGAATTATCGTCCATCTAGTTGTTTAAAATATTAATAAAATGTTTATAGTTTTTGATTATACATAGTATGTATGAATACAATCTTTAATTTTTAACAGTTCATATTTCAAATAACCTATTTTCGAAACCAAACTATGTGAATTTTACCACAATACTTATCATCATACAGAGATTTGTGTTTCATACTTTTTCTAAAAATTATCAGATATGTACTCCTCAGAAGAATTTCTATCATATGAATAAATGAAAAAAAAATTAATTTATATTAAACGTACAGCGAAATTTGATTGCAATATATATGTATTTAATAAAAATAAATAAATGAGCGATTATTTATACATTAAACCTTTACTAAATATATATTTCTTGCGTTATAAAGATGTTTCAACAAGATGAACCAAAACAGCAGCAAACTTCAGAAATTAATGATCTGAATGATTCATCCCTAGCACATGTAGCGTTAATGAATAATACATATGTAAGTACTTATATGAAAAATACTAGAATTCGTATATGAATCGTAATTAGAGTAAATATAAAATGATTTGTCTTACTGCCTACACTTTAACAAATGCCTTTTTACCTATATTGTTGAAAAGAATCCTAATTGTTTGCATTTTATTTCTATTACAGATGTGTTCTATTTGCTACAAACATTTCTTAAGTAAATCGAATTTAACAGAACATACAAAAATCCATACAGGTGAAAAACCTTACACTTGGGAAGATTACCAAATGCTGTTTTCAAGAAGGCGTGAATCAAAAGTGCACACATCATCATATAAAGCATCGTCAGTTATATGTAAACTTAGTGAGGATATTCAAAAATTATTCAGACGTTTGAAGAATTTAGACATAAAGGAAGATATTTAGACTATATATCCATCATATTTTCATAACACTTACCACAATATCTCAAACTTAAAATTTGGAAGACATACACACTGCTGAAAAGTAATTTTGTTACCCGTGATTCTTCTAACCAGCATGAATGTATAGATATTATTTTGCAATGTATCCTTTAAATGCTCACATTAAATATTCCTTTATATACATATATCGTTGTGTTTATTTTTTAAAAACCTATTACATTAATAAAATAGGTTACACACACGTACATACACATAACATTTTAAGTGAAACAACACTCTCAGAACTTAAAAAATGCATAAGAACATACAAAAATAAGCAGATGTATGAAAAAATATGCAAATTTACAAAATAATTTCACTGTTTTCTAGAAATACCAACAAAAAAATATTTAAAGTATAAAAAAATTACAAAAGTGAAAAGAAAAAACACAAATGTAAAACAAAAATCACAAAGTGAAAAACTCACAACAAAGTTTTTGAAAAAAAAAAAATTTACAACAAAAATTTTTTTACAAAAACCAAAACTTCAAAAATATTTTTCCAAAAAAATTTTTTTTCAAAAACATTTTTTACAAAAAATTTTTTTTTCAAAATAAGTTTTTACAAAAGTAAAAAATAAAAAATCACAACGTTAAAAATATGAAAAATTTTAGTTAAAAAAAGTGTAAAAAAAATTGCAAAAAAAAATTGCAAAAATTTCAAAAAAGTTATCAAAAAAGTTATCAAAATTTTTGTTCTTTTTTTTTGCAATTTTTTTTACACTTTTTTTAACTAAAATTTTTCATATTTTTAACGTTGTGATTTTTTATTTTTTACTTTTGTAAAAACTTATTTTGAAAAAAAAATTTTTTGTAAAAAATGTTTTTGAAAAAAAATTTTTTTGGAAAAATATTTTTGAAGTTTTGGTTTTTGTAAAAAAATTTTTGTTGTAAATTTTTTTTTTTTCAAAAACTTTGTTGTGAGTTTTTCACTTTGTGATTTTTGTTTTACATTTGTGTTTTTTCTTTTCACTTTTGTAATTTTTTTATACTTTAAATATTTTTTTGTTGGTATTTCTAGAAAACAGTGAAATTATTTTGTAAATTTGCATATTTTTTCATACATCTGCTTATTTTTGTATGTTCTTATGCATTTTTTAAGTTCTGAGAGTGTTGTTTCACTTAAAATGTTATGTGTATGTACGTGTGTGTAACCTATTTTATTAATGTAATAGGTTTTTAAAAAATAAACACAACGATATATGTATATAAAGGAATATTTAATGTGAGCATTTAAAGGATACATTGCAAAATAATATCTATACATTCATGCTGGTTAGAAGAATCACGGGTAACAAAATTACTTTTCAGCAGTGTGTATGTCTTCCAAATTTTAAGTTTGAGATATTGTGGTAAGTGTTATGAAAATATGATGGATATATAGTCTAAATATCTTCCTTTATGTCTAAATTCTTCAAACGTCTGAATAATTTTTGAATATCCTCACTAAGTTTACATATAACTGACGATGCTTTATATGATGATGTGTGCACTTTTGATTCACGCCTTCTTGAAAACAGCATTTGGTAATCTTCCCAAGTGTAAGGTTTTTCACCTGTATGGATTTTTGTATGTTCTGTTAAATTCGATTTACTTAAGAAATGTTTGTAGCAAATAGAACACATCTGTAATAGAAATAAAATGCAAACAATTAGGATTATTTTCAACAATATAGGTAAAAAGGCATTTGTTAAAGTGTAGGCAGTAAGACAAATCATTTTATATTTACTCTAATTACGATTCATATACGAATTCTAGTATTTTTCATATAAGTACTTACATATGTATTATTCATTAACGCTACATGTGCTAGGGATGAATCATTCAGATCATTAATTTCTGAAGTTTGCTGCTGTTTTGGTTCATCTTGTTGAAACATCTTTATAACGCAAGAAATATATATTTAGTAAAGGTTTAATGTATAAATAATCGCTCATTTATTTATTTTTATTAAATACATATATATTGCAATCAAATTTCGCTGTACGTTTAATATAAATTAATTTTTTTTTCATTTATTCATATGATAGAAATTCTTCTGAGGAGTACATATCTGATAATTTTTAGAAAAAGTATGAAACACAAATCTCTGTATGATGATAAGTATTGTGGTAAAATTCACATAGTTTGGTTTCGAAAATAGGTTATTTGAAATATGAACTGTTAAAAATTAAAGATTGTATTCATACATACTATGTATAATCAAAAACTATAAACATTTTATTAATATTTTAAACAACTAGATGGACGATAATTCAGAAATCGTTGAACTGTAAGATGAAACATATGATAATTTGATTAATAGTATAGATGGAAACTCAAGATTAGTCATGTATACTACATTAAAACTTTAAAGATAGTATTTATATTTTAAGCAACTTGGTGGATGATAATTCAGAAGTGCGAGATGAAACATCTGATGAATTGATTAAAAATATGAGTAGATTAGTTTTAATACATTAGATGATTATAGAAGTAAGAAATTTCGTGTAGGGGAAATGCGTATACGATGAAAATCGAATTGAATCAATTGACTTCAACTCCCGTTCCAAGTTAGTATTTAACTCACTTGTGTAATGTGGAAATATAAAAGGTAAAGAATCAAGTTTGATGTAAATAAATATTGTGGTATTGGTTTAAAAACTAAAAAAGTATTGAATTTTACTGAATTAGAAAGTATAAAATTTGATTAAATAATGTTTTATGTATAAAAATTAAGTTTAAATGTGATAAAATTATGAAAATCAGTTTGTAAACTCTCATTTTTATAAGTACTACTATGAAAATATTCTTTTAATATAGAATTTCTGCTTATTGATGAGACTAAAAAAATTATTTTTTTGTTAATTTTGAATATTTATTGAGTGTATGTAATACTAGGATTAAAATCTTACAAATTCGGTGTTAAATTTTTCAAGAAATTGTGGTTTGTAATCCAGAAAAAGGTGTGATTTTAATAAATTTGTAAATATGTTCATTATTTTTTTTAATTATTTCTCTAACTGGTCATTCATTTGTTAATTTTTGTAATTTTTGTAGAAAAAATGATTTGAATTTTCGGTAATCTGTACTATTTTTTTGTCCAACAGTTGATTTTATTGATTATTAGTATTCTCATTCGACAGTAATTTCACGTATGAAGTTATTAAATATTAAATATCTATTAATTTTCTTTACTGTTTCATATGATAGTAATATTTCTGAGGAACAGGTGTGATAACTACTAGACTTTGATTGGCTTGATTTTCTGATAAACGTTTGAAAAGAGTTGTAAGTATGTAATGATGTAATATCTATATACTATCGAGAGTCGAGATTGAAGTAGATAAGTATTGGAGTAATAGTCAATTCTTTGTTGAATTTCAAGAAATTGTGTGAGAACATGGTTTTTTACATTAAGTTTATGTAATTTCAGTTACAGTTTTTCGACAATCAACCTAAAAATGGATAATTATCATAGTTAAAAGTTATGATGAAAAGATCTAAGCAATATTAATGTTAAAAAGTTCGTCTAATGTTTGCTCTTACGTTGTGAAAATTTCGAATAGTTTGGTTTGAAATATGAAATGTTTGTAAAAATTAAACTTTGTATTCGTGTATGTTTTGCATCATTAAATTGTAAAGATAATATTCATATTTGAAAAATGTTGTTGGGTGTTTTAATAATTTTCTGATAAGTAGATAAAAACAGATGTGAAAATTCTGTGCTATTAAAATATATAGGATCAAGAATAAAGTTTGATGAAAATAAGTATTGTAAAAATTCAGAAATTTTGAAGTGTAAGATGAATCATGTCCTAATTTGATTAATTATATGGGTAGAGTAGTTTTAATATGTCAAGTGTCTAAAGCAGCAAGAAACGATTTTTTAGGTTTTCTAGAATAATAATAATAATAATAATAATAATAATAATAAAAGTATACTTTTGTTGTAAGATTTCGAATGCAGTCAAGACGTGAAAAATATAAGTATGAACCCTTTGTAAAGACATTCAAACTTTTTAAAAAGTTTAAGTTTAGTAATATACTGTAACAATATATGTAAGCGATGTATTTCAAAGTTGAAAATTTGTGTAAAAAATTGTCTTTTCTTGAAAATTGGTATTTATTTTTGTTTAATTAATGATACTTATTACATTTTTGTTGTTAAAAACTAAAATATACGTTTAATTCTTCTGTTAAAATTGATATATCCGTGTTGGAGGTGAGAAAAAATAGTGTAAAACTAATAAAATTTGTTTAAATTCGTCTTTTTATTCTTAAAATTAATATTTGCTATTGCTTAGAATACGTAATAATAACTTTTGAGGAATGTATAACCGGAAAATGTTAAAAAATCTTAGAAAATTGGTATTAAAAATATTAAATACAGTTGCTTCAATGATATCTTTTCGATATGTAAAGTGATTGTAGCATTTAGAAATGTACTTCTGAAGAATGTATAATCGGAAAATGTTAGAAAATCTTAGAAAATTGGTGTTAAAAATATTAAATACAGTTGCTTCAATGATTTCAAAAACAAACTCTGTTAAAAAATTCTGTATGATTTCAAGTGAAAATAATCTGAACCTGAATACATGGTATTTAAAATACAAAATTCACGATTATGAACTAATGTTGAAAACATGGGTAACATTAAATATACAGCTAATATTTAATTATAGATTAGGAAATTCTTAAAGTGTATCCAAATTTATTAAATATAGTATTGAATACAGTGAATAAGTGAAATATGTGAATAAGTATTGATATTTCCATGTTGCTTTTGAAAATACTAGTGTAAAATTATTCAAATTCGTCTTTTCTTTAAAACTGATATTTATTTTTGTTTAATTAATGATACTTGTTAAGATTTTGTTGTTAAAAACTATAATATACGTTTAATTCTTCTGTTAAAATTGATATATCCATGTTGGAGATGAGAAAAAATAGTGTAAAACTAAAAAAAAAAAAGTTTAAATTCGTCTTTTTCCTCCTTAAAATTATTATTAAACTAGTGTAAAACTAATAAAATTTGTTTAAATTCGTCTTTTCCCCTCTGAAAAACTAATATTTCTATTATTTTGCTTAATTAATTATACTCATTATGACTTCCAAATTTTAATTTGGAGATGTTGTAGTAACTGTTATAAAACTAGAATGGATAAATAACTTAAATCTCTTCTTTTTTTCACTCTATGTGATACTTTTTCTTGAACGTAAACATTTGTATACCTTTGTAAGTTGTGACGTCAAGATTCTTTGTTATGTTCCCCTACCTGGAATGCATGCATGGTGGGGTTGCAGAAAAAAGTTTTAGTTTAGATATGACGTAATAAGAAATGCTCTGCAGGTTCACATTTGTGTGTTGGGGATTTCTTTAAATTATTCGTTTATGCATTAAAATTCTACTTAGTTGGTATACATAAAGTACGATGAAATTTCCAATTAGAGTAAAAGTTAACCAAATTCGTTTAATTCGTCTTTTTTCGTTAAAAAATCATTAGTTTCCTTTGTTAATTGTTCAATTATCGAAATTCTTTGAGGTAACGACTGTTCAAAAACTAAAAAATATGTTTAAATTTCTATTTTAAGTTGTGTATTCTGATTTTATATTAAAAAATAAATAAATAAATAAAAAATATGAAGAAATCAGTTAAAAATTTAATATTTTCTGTTTTGCTTAATTAATAATGTTCATGAAGGAAATGGTTGTCCAAAACTGGAATGCATGCTTAAATTTCTATCTATCAAATTGATATTCTGAAGTTTGAGTTGAAAAAATCGTAAGAAATCAGTCTTTTTCTATAAAACTTGATATTTTCCATTGTTTTTTACTTAATTAACGATACTCATTAAGATTATAGCTGTTGAAAAACTAGAATGCATGTTTAACTTTCAACTTGTAAGTCGATACACTGATGTTGCAGTTGATAAAAATCGTAAGAAATCAGTCTTTTTCTATAAAATCGATATTTTCCATTGTTTTTTACTTAATTATGAATGCTCATTAAGGTTATAGCTGTTGAAAAACTGAAATGTATGTTTAAGTTTTCTCTCTTAAGTTGATAAAAATCGTTAGAAATCAGTCTTTTTCCATAAAACTTGATATTTTCCATTGTTTTTTTTACTTAATTAACGATACTCATTAAGGCTATAGCTGTTGAAAAACTAGGATACATGTTTAACTTCCAACTTTTAAGTCGTTACATTGATCATATAGTTGATAAAAATCGTAAGAAATCAGTCTTTTTCTATAAAACTGGATATTTTCTATTGTTTTTACTTAATTAATACTACTCATTAAGATGTCTATGAAGCAAAATTCAAATATATGTTTAACTTTCTTGAGTTAAATTGATAATCTCATCTTGTAGTTGAAGAAATCTAAATAAAATGGTTAAAAACTGAAATTTTAATTGTTTCGCTTAATTAATAATACTCATTAAAATTACGGTTGTTTAAAATTCAAATACAAATTTAATCTTCATCTTATAGTATGATTCAATGTTGAGATGTGATTGATAATATTTTTAATTAGGGAAGGTTAATCACCTCTCTGTTATAATAGAATGTTCCTTTTTTCCACTAGGAGGCGTTCGTGGAGGGGGATGCATAGTGGGGGGTAGGAGGGACGGTGGTGGCACGGTGGGCGCAGGAGGCACCGCAGGAGGGGCCAGGCGGGGCAGCCGGAGGAGCAGGCGGGGCAGCCGGAGGAGCAGGCGGGACAGCCGGAGGAGCAGGAGGCACGGTGCCACAGTGCCACCTGCGCTTGAGCCCGTACTCTTGTTTTCCTACTACTAATGGGTTTTTATGCAGAATTATCCAACGTGTGTCAAATTTGAATATACAGGGCCTAACTAAGGCAGGGGCATGCGGGGCAATTGCCCCGGTTTGAGGGGGGGGCCCAAGGAGATAAAAGTTTATTATTAAAAGAGGGCCAAATGATATAAAATAGCAAAATATTACCAAAATTCTTTTTTTTCAATTTTAAGGGTCTTTTTTCTCCTACCCCTTTTGCTTCCCTGCCCCACGTTCCCTTAAAGTAATAGTTACATCATAAGAAAATTAATAGTTAAAATTATTTATCATGTGTTATTATGTGTTATTATGGGGGAACATGTCATTATGTTCATGTGATGATAATTAATTAATTAATTGCAATTAATTATTCGTAAAGAACCCTGGTTTAATAATTAACTATTTTTATGTTTTAAAACAAATATTAGTGAATTCTGCTTCGAAACTTGCAATATTTTCGGAATCTTTAAACAAGAAAATTATTGTTTGGAAATAATGATAGCCAGTAAAGTGTTGCTGTAAATAAGCTTTGATTATTTTACGATTTGGAGAGTTTCAATTATTCTCGACGGCAAAATAAAGAAAAAAAAAAAAACTTCGGGCATGTTTAAACAGAAGTGGAGAAGTAAGTTAGTTGAATCTGTGATATGGTATGAAAAATAAATAAAACATTCTGAATGGAAGTAGTATTTATAACAAGTATTCATAAAAGTTCTACACAAAATTTTCTCTTCTAAAGTAGTTTCTACAATGTTCTCCAATAATTCTCCAACGTTTAAATTTCTTATGTAAATACATACATATGTATACATATATGTATGGATTTTATATCATCATACTTTTATTATCATTATTAATATCCTTCTCCAATAATCCAATAATTCTCCAACGTTTAAATTTCTTATGTAAATACATACATATACACATAGGCGTAGAATTATATGGGCCCATGGGGCTCGGGCCCCTCCAATAATTTTTCCAGATGGGCTGTATTTTTTGGCGCCAACCAATATAGAAAAAATTCAAATTTTGAAATAGAATTTTTCAGAGTATATTGTTTCCCCCCCCCCCCCCAAAAAAATCTTTCTTTAAATTCGTTATTTACTTTTATACTTTATAAAAGACTAAACTAACCTAAGAAAAATTCCAACATATATATTGCATGGGTAAACGAAGCATTCTTCCCGGGGTTTTTTCTTTTTTTTTTTCTTTATTCTTTAGACGGTGAACATGGGTTTCTAGGAAGTATCGCCTTTTCTGATTCTAACGTGCTACGTACTAGTAAAGGGCAATAAATAAAGTAGCTGATGAGTCCGATACGTTGCGAACAAGGGTTCTTTTGACCTTGGATAGGGGGAGTATAGAAGGATTTTGCTGCTGACCAAAACAAAACTGTCAGTTCAATAGTGTCTTTAAAGCAAAAATAGGCGGAAAAATTTCATATGGACAAATATCTATTAAAATTGTCTAAAGGTACCAAGTCGTCTCTTGCAGTAACGGATGATTCTTAAGCATTTAGTAGTTCCGATAAACAGTAAGTATTCAATTGTTGCTACTTATCATTTTAAATAATTTATCAAAGTAATTTATCAAAGTGTTTTCAAAGTTATTTGATTAATATTCTTCACAGACCTGAGCCGGGCCCGAAACTTGAACTCGGGACAGTTTTCTTCCACTAACCACAATCTAATAAAGTAGGAACCTACAGTCCTCCATCCCCTTCTTTTGCAAACACAGGCTAAGTCTGAACTTCAATTTTTCTTGGTCGTATCTAGAGGAATTTTCAGACCCGGGTCCGGACAGGAAGGAAAGTTATTTTGGCTCGGCCTGTTTATATTTTTACATTTCTAGGCCACGACTCGTACAGAAATCAGCGAAAACAGGCTAGGGACCCGAACACAATTTCGACTATTTCAATTGCTCCTATTTATTTTTTTAAAAAAATTATTTTTGTGTTGTTTAAGTTATCTCATTAAAAGTTTTCACGGGCCTGGGCCGGGCCCGAAATTTGAACTCGGAGCGTTTTTTTTTTTTTCACTGACCGCAACCTAATAAAGTAAGAGGCCTACACAAGAGATCTGCACGAGCCGAAATTTCCAGGCCCGAGCCCGACCCGATCCATAGAAAAAAATTGGCCTGGCCTGTTATTACAGTTAAAATTTTGGCACGAGCCCGGCTTGGTCCGTAGAAAAAATTCAGCGGCCTGACCGGCCCGATATAATAGCTAAAAACAAGGCCCGAGCTCGGCCCTGGCAGGAAAAAAGTTAAAAATTCAGCCCGAAACCGACCCGGCCCGAATGAATTTCTACAGAACATTGATCTTTACTCTTACAGCAGAGATCCGACCAAAAAAAAAAAAAAAAATTTCTCATGTTTATAATCTCCACTTATGCAGAAGCGCCATAGGCTGCGATATTTATGCTTTTAATGAACCTTTGTTTGTTGTATGTAAATGTTTCAGTTATCATTAGTATTATTAATCCATTTTCCATGCAATGGAGACATAAAAAACTAAAAAATGGTATATAGTAAAAGTAAAATTTTCTAAGACGGAATCGCATTGGAAAGATAAAAATAAGTTCCCTTTTTAGCAGGTGTAAATGCTTGATATATTTTTTTTTCTTGCGTAGAATTTCCAGTTTAAAAGAAAAATTCCTTCACATGCAGTTTTTTTTTTTACGTGTTTAATTCTATTTTAATAAGCCTAGAAACCTACGATTCTGTAAAAAGAATAAATTCTAATGTTTCATTGTAGAATAAAGACGACTAGTAAATGCCTTTTTTGCAAAAATTTTTAAACCAAGCCAAATTTTACTGGTTTTTGAACAGACTTGGCCACGTCGAGAAAAGGATTTTCATACGGGATGATTCAACCGAAACTGATTATTTTGGCCCGTGAAGACTAGAAAGAATGAAATCAGTCTCCGCTTCGTACGGAAAAAAATACGTTAGGACCGGCCCGATACTCCAGGTCAGGTCAAGTCAAATTAAGGCCTGATCCCGGCTTGAAAATATTAGTGACTAGGCCCGGCCCGAAAAAATTAGTGACTAGGCCTGGTCCAGCTTGACCCGAGTCTTCAGAAGTAAGACCAGAACCCAGCCCGAAACCCGTTAATGTAAATAGGCCCGAACCCAGCCCGTGCAGATCTTTTGGCTTCGCACGGAAAAAATAATTTAGGTCCGGTCCGGCTTGATACTCCAGAAAAAAGTAAGGCCTGAGTACGGCCCGGCCCGAATACCGTTAATGGAAATCGGAGCGGGCTCGGGTTTCGGTCCGAGGTCCGACCCGTGCAGATCTCTAGCGCACATTCCCTCCCCCCTCCTTTTGCAAACTCAGGCTAAACATGAATCTCGGTCTAGAGGAATTTTCAAGCCCAGCTCGTACAGAAATCAGTGAAAACAAGTCCGGCCCGATCTGGCCCTACACAATTTCGACTATTTCAATTGTTCCTATTTATTATTTTAAATAAGTTACTTTTGTGTTATATAAGTGATCAGATTAAAAGTTTTGACGGATCTGGGCAGGGCCGGAAACTTGAACTCAGGACGGGTTTTTCTCACTGACCGCAACCTAATAAAGTAAGAGACTACATCCCTCCCCCCCTCCCATTCTTTTGCAAACTCAGGGTAAGCCTAAACTTCAATTTTTCTTGGTCATGTCTAGAAGAATTTTCAGGCCCGGACCGGACATGATCGTTTATATTTTTACATTTCTAGGCCCAGATCGTACAGTGAAAACAGGCCCGGTCCAATACAATTTCGAATATTTAAAAAAAAAAAAAAAAAAAACAGATTTTTATCATATAATAAATATTTCTTTAAAGAATACTGCACACATATTTATGGGATAATTTTACAGAATGTTTTATAGAAAATACACAATAACAACATTAATGATTAATCAGATTCTTAAACTTTCAACATTCAAATAAGGATTCATTAAAAAATTAATATGATTAAAAAAAAGTTAAAAACATAATAGCTTTTGAAGCTGTGTAATAAAAAGTTGTTTTATGAAAATATTTCTATACCATTTTGTTAAAGATTTCCTCAAATCCAAAGGACCTATTTTTTAATACTTTTTTGAATTCATTTCTTTTCGAAAACGCATATGATTAACAAGTGTTTTTATTCAGAAACTTTGTAATTGAATGGTGTTATCCATTTTTTGATACAAGCAATTTAAGAAAATACACTCAAAGTTAGCGTTTTGAATCGAATTTTCGGAAGCGACAGCATGAGAAGGCAAAATCTGGAACCGCGTTACAAGAATTTCTTATATAATATTTTAACAAGTATATACAAATATGTTATTTACCAATAATAGAAAACGCTATTAGATTCCAAATCCCTTCAATAATCAGGCTTGTCAATTTTATACATTGACAGATTTTCTGACTAATTTTTAGCTGTGAAAGATTCGCATTGTTGAGAAGTGAATTTAAGAACCACTAAGAAATATGTATCCAAAGATTATGCTAACGTAAGTTCTTTATTGCTATTAATATTTTATAAAACACGTTGTTTACCCTACAGATCTTGAGTACAATTAAGCTCGGCAATTATCCGGCCCAGCTCGACTATATGTACACACACACACAATAATAATAATAAAAAAATAAATAAATAAAAAAAGCCTGATCTTGGCGCGTCACGATCACGAGTCTGCTAAAAAAATATTAAGCCCGGGTTAGACACAAAGTAACTGTCAGAGTACAAGTTACATTTCAGTATTGATGTTGTCAAATTAGTATCGGCTAGCGACGCACATTTATACTTATTCCCGTTAAAGCCATATTCATTGAAAAAAGCTCATATTATATCATTTTTGTTTAAATCTTTATAACGGGTCAGTAGGCCCGCTAATTCTTTTTTTTTTTTTCGGCCTGGCCCTGCCCTTATGGCTCGTACAATTTTTTTCCCGGTTCGGCCCGTTAAAATATTCGGAGCCACTCCGCCTGACCACGGACCAGGGCCTGTACAGACCTCTTGTCATAACAATCTAAAATTTGGTTTAATTATTATTATCATTTCGATGTTCACATAAATGTATCTACATTTATACAAGCGTGTTCATACGGGCCAATTTTTCCATGAAATATTTTTATAATATGACGTTTCTTTTGGAAATTAAAATCTTTGAAATCTTTTTGGAAATTTGGAAATTTTGGAAAGTTATGTGCTAAAATCAAACAAATCGGACTCAACTTTTAGTTTTTATTTCTGTAAGGATCTTGGTACAGATATTAATTAGTATATTTCTCTTGGTAAGGGACTTGTGCAAATCTCTAAAGGTGGCTCTGACAAGCAATAAGTGTAGAATTGATAATTTTTTTCTCTGATAGGAATTTCTGTTACTCCGAGGCGCCACCGAAGTATGTTTTTGTGTATGTGCGGGGGGGGGGGGGAGGAAGGAGGAGGGCGTTTTTATTCTTAGACTTTAGTATATATATTTATACATATATATATATATATATAAGAGTTTGGGTCATGGACTGGGAAGGGGGATTCTTTTATCTCCAGTATTCATCACTGGTTTTAACATAAAAATTCTCTGATAATGTAAAGGGTTTTTATATGACTTAAAAGGAAGGTCTCCATTGGGGGCATACTCAGAATTTTTTGAAAAAAATACGAATTAAACTACTCATGTAGGTAATAAAGGATCAGTGAAAATTAGCGGCGGAATTACATTATTAGATATGTAAAAAAATAAAATAGTTTGGAATAATTGGCGTGAAAAGCTGAAAGCGACGCAAGATTTGGCGAGCAGTGCATTTCTTCGCCAAAAGCAGACGATTTTAACGAATCTGAAAATTGATTTTAATTGACTTCACTGTTAAAAATACGCAGCATTTACTGCAACGTCACTCCACTACTTTTATAGAATATCTCTCTTCTGACCAATGAGAATGAATGCTTCATAGCACGGTGAATTGACCATGTCATACACTGTTAAAAATCTGCTGCATTTTGTTGCAACGCACCTCCACCGCTTGTATATAATATCTCTATTCCAACCAATGAGAAAGCTCCATTTCACGGCCAAGTAACCGTTTTTTATACAAGCAAGGGAATGCGTTGCAACAAAATGCAGCAGATTTTTAGCAGTGTATTTTTGAATTTGGAACAATTTTAATCAATTTAAATAGTGTTTTAAATGATAAACACATAAAATATATTAATTTCATTTTGTTATAAGTACATATAAACGTATATGACAAAATTACACTTAAAGTAAAGTAAAAATGCAAAACTAAAATTACTTAAACTAAACTTATTTAAATAAATTGAACATAGAAAGTTTTTTTTTTAAAAAAAAGTATTCGAAGCGTAAAAGCGTATTTTTCAAAATTTCGTTTTTTCGCCAACCGGGGATAAATCGCCAAATAAACGAAGTTTTTATTATTTTTTTACGGACATTATAAGGAGATTCCGCCGAAATTTTTTTTACAAACATATATAACTATATGAGAAGAACATTCTGTAATTTTTTCAGATTTTTTTTAGTATGCCCGTATGGAGACCTTCCTTGTTAGTAACTTAGTATTAGTACTATACGAATATTACCTGTAATCTAATCGTCAGACTCGCTATATGATATATTATATCAATTTTTTTCCATTGACTTCAATATACAAAAATAAAAGAATATAACGTTCATTAATTTATTCAATTGTTAATACATTCGTGCAATGAGCCAAAAAACAAACTTCTTATTGAATTATATTGAAAATACATGGTGAATATTATGATTTTTTTCAAAGGGCAAAAGGTTGATTTAGTTGATGGTGATTGTATCTGAATTTTTTTTTAAATGAATTTATGTTAAAATGTAATCTTTTAAAACTTTGCAATTCTTTGAAAAGCCTCATCTATAATGCATTTAAGAAGCAAAAACCTTTGAGACCATCCATATTGCTGCTATTTTAGTCACATTTGTGCGAGGAAATATAGACAAAGAATTTTTTTTATATATAGAAACATTTATTTTATTTTTTATTTTTACACCTCTTATATCTTTGAAACTACAGATATATTTCCTAATTTATATAGAGAAATATATAAAACATGCGAAAACATGCAACATAAAGAATTTCATTTATCTCTTTCAAGTTGAAACCACCCTTATTATTATTATTATTATTATTATTATTATTATTTTACACAAAAAATATAAATATTTAATTTAGTCATGATTTTATGAAATAAATATCAATAAAATAACAGCCATATTTCTGCAACAAAAGCGAAGTATTCTTACTTTTCATAAGAATGCACAAAATTTGCTTCAGTTTTAAAACTATTATTTTCCAGGGTTCCGTGCTTAAAAAGTAAAAAAAAAAAAAAAGAGCCATTATAAGATCGCTCTTGAGTCTGTTTTCCACAGGTATTTTACTCGTAAACTATGGAACGTGGAAAATTCAAATTGAAGGAAGTAGTAAAGACTATTGACCCATATAATTACAGATTATTAAACTTTGACGAATATATTCAGGAAAAATGTAGAGGGCTAATCATGTTACTTGAAAAAAAAAAAAAAATCTTTTCATTCTATATTGTGTTCGATTTATTTTTAAAATTCATTTTTGCTCTCAATCGCATCAAACTGGCCAATTGTCTTATTTAGAAAGTACAAAAGTGTCGTGATTGTCGATTCTTTGACAAATTCAGAAAATATTGTTAAAAAAGCAATGAAAAACGGCATTTTGAACCGAAGCGGAAGATTTGGGAACGAAAAAAAGGGTCATACTGAGAAAAGAATTATGTTTATAAATCAAATTCTAATGAATTGAGCGTAAAATGGGATCACACGGGACCTTATACGCCTCTTCAAAAATCCCCTCGGCAAGTTTCATATTTCTACTTTTAAAAATGTGTCTGAAATTGTATCAGAAAAAGTCGAGCTTTTGAAGGTTTGTTTGTATTTATGTCGGCCAATTATCTACACTATGGGATATAGGCCTAAGGGGTGGGATGCCCTTCGTTGGGGGGTCAGCTTTTGAAGGTGGTAAAGCGTTTTTTTAACCTAAGGTTATAAATGGCATTCATTTATTCATTCAAATTTTTACTTTTTCTGACAATTATATATATATATATATATAGATTAATCAGGTTCAATATTTTAAATATATGCACCCTATTTAAAGCAATGTCTACAAACAATGTTTAAAATACCCTATACTTTTTATTTAAATTTCAAATACAGAAACGCATGCATATTTATTCACTTACCCATCATATGTAGTACAGGATAAGTCTTGTAATCGTTTTGAAAATCAAAAAAAAAAAAAAAAAAGTAAGAAAGAAAGAAAAAGACGGATTTACACGCTTTAGACATTGGAGATTTCGAAAAACCATGTTAGACCCCCCCCTCCCCCCCAAAAAAAAAAAATCTTTCTGTCCGTTTGTGTGTCTGCTCAAACTTCAGGACAAATTGAGATAGAGACTCGAAATTTGGTGTGTACTTAGTTTGTAAGAATGGGAAGAAACCTATTCAGTATCAGTAATCTCGATTATCCGGAACTATTTTTAAGGACTTTCGAAATATTCGTTCTGGTGAAAGGTATATAAAAATTTTCGAAAGTGTTTATTTTAATGAATCCGTGACATTTGTAATCCTATTTTCCACACTCTTCGCTTTTTCTCGACCCTGTATTTCATTCAAAATTTAATTCAAAGATAAATTTAAATTGAAAATGAGACAATTAATCTGACGCAATAAATTGATAGTTGATAGATTATCAGTTAAAGTTGTACTTTTTTATACAATTCGGTACTAATTGATTAACCTGTCGACCAAAAAGCTATCGCTTAACTATAAAATTAAGTATTTATTTAATTTTAATTAATTTTTCAATTAATTATCAGCAGTGAAAATACCTTACCAACAAAATGAGTGAGAATGCCAAGCTGGACATCGTCCTCCTAGCTTAAATAACAAAGCACTTAAATGGAAGAACACTATTCCAAGGATTCCGGGTTCGATCCCCAGCTTGGATATTTTTCACATTGTTGCTTTCTACGCTTAACTAGCAATGTGATGGTCACTTATTAAATATAAGCTAAGATTAAACGCCAATAATGGTTTATCGTAAATGTCACATTTATTTGACTTTAAATGAGTTACATTTGTTTGCTACGTCATCAAGTGATATTTATTTTCACGTTTTACTTGTATTTTTATTAAACTTTTACCAATTTATTTGTGTTTTCGTAATTTAAAATAAAAATTATGCCAATTGGTATAATTTACGAGTAGTTTGGCAATTTACATAATTTGCCGAAATGGGTTGACGGGATAATCAAGTAGGTCCGCAATTCTGCATTATTATATATTAAAAATATTTAACTATTGGTTTAAATTTTATTTTGGAATGACAATGCATTTTATAAATAGTTTACACATGTTTTGTTTTCATATTTTATATTATGCATATCCACGATGGTTAAGTGTTACGGTGGCTCCCAACGACTAGTTTCTTCTTGTTTACACCACATAAAAGATTTTTGAGATGAACCCAGTAAGGCAGTGGTGATTTCAGAAAGGAAAGGAGGTGATTAGAATTTTTCTTCATGTTTATATATATATATAGTGAAACCTTCTATGACTAAGACGGAATTAGAGGGGGAAAAATTCAATTTGTTGGATTTCTGTCTTAGAAAGTGTAATTGCACGGTACTTTTTTCAACGATACTATGGCATTTTTCCGATTAAGATAAGTTCCGGTTCACAGGTTTTTTTGTATTTGTACATATATCTATATATTTGTTATATGTATATTAAAACCTGCCAAAATGGAACATGTCTATAACAAATATTTGCAACTTTTCATCTGGACTCCGATGGAAGGATTACCATACAATCATACTTATTATAGTCTGCAGGAACCTGTTAAACCTATTATTTTGATCCTTTGCACTTCCTTTTTCACAGATTTCACTTTATAAATATTTAACCTCCTATGTAAACGAAAGCAGTCTATAAAAAGATACTGTCTCCATCTTAAATATTCCATGGTCATAACTAAATTAATTCCTGAAAAAAATTACCCGCTAAGGCGAAAAACCTGTCTAAAACGGAATTCTCCCTTATTTCTTGAAATTTTGTCTTAGAAATCAATAATGTTTTTGTATTCATGATGAAACAATTAATACCTCGTCCCAAAGGGGTTCAGACTCCCCCTCCTCCCACCCCCGAGTACATCACTGAATGAGCCCCTCCAATAATTTTGAAAACTCTACGCCTATGCATATACATACATATACATACATATATGTATGGATTTTATATCATCATACTTTTATTATCATTATTATATCCTTTTTTATTTTCTTTTTGTGCATTTTATATTAACAGATATACCTTTTTATAGCGTCTATTTTTCTGTCATTTAATGGTTATTATTTAAAAAAAAATTATTATATACGTATATAAAATATATGTGTATAACATTTTTAAGATTTTAAGAAAAACAAAACATTGATAGCGGAAAATATCGATAAAGCGCCCAATTTAGTGAATTAACGCCAACAGAAAATAGTCTTTCTACCAACAGAAGCTGTCACTTCGTTCCCACAAGTATCAGAGAAGGGGGGTGACAATGATATTCGGTCCCTGTGACGCTGGGCGCACTTGATGCAGGGGAAGGCAAAGGAGGGTCGGCACCGGCGCACTAAGTCGGTATTTTACTGGCCATATTTTTCAACCAATTCCAATTAACTTTGAAAGAGTAAACAAGTAAAATATTTCTACATGGAATCTTTTCTTAGCAAAATTCTGTTGTAACCTCTTCAATCCCGAGAAAAATCTGCTGCATAGAAAAATTATTTTATTAGTAAATTATGGTGCTTTTAGGCTTAGAAAAAAGAAAATAAAATTAGTTTTTGTTTTTAAAATTTTTAAATAGTTAAAATTTATGTACCCATATGGGTACATCAGGTCACAATTGAATAAAAATGTCATTTTTTAAATAAATAAGACCAACTTTGTTTTACTATAAATAGACCTTTTATAGTTAAAAAATTATATCAATTTAAACAACTTAAATGATTTTTTACGTAAAGTTATGCATTGTGCCAAAATATTATGCATATCTTGTAATAATTGTAATACATATCTTGCTACTGTACTACATAGGCGTAGAATTATATGGGCCCATGGGGCTCGGGCCCCTCCAATAATTTTTCCAGATGGGCTGTATTTTTTGGCGCCAACCAATATAGAAAAAATTCAAATTTTGAAATAGAATTTTTCAGAGTATATTGTTTCCCCCCCCCCCCAAAAAAAAAAAAATCTTTCTTTAAATTCGTTATTTACTTTTATACTTTATAAAAGACTAAACTAACCTAAGAAAAATTCCAACATATATATTGCATGGGTAAACGAAGCATTCTTCCCGGGGTTTTTTCTTTTTTTTTTTCTTTATTCTTTAGACGGTGAACATGGGTTTCTAGGAAGTATCGCCTTTTCTGATTCTAACGTGCTACGTACTAGTAAAGGGCAATAAATAAAGTAGCTGATGAGTCCGATACGTTGCGAACAAGGGTTCTTTTGACCTTGGATAGGGGGAGTATAGAAGGATTTTGCTGCTGACCAAAACAAAACTGTCAGTTCAATAGTGTCTTTAAAGCAAAAATAGGCGGAAAAATTTCATATGGACAAATATCTATTAAAATTGTCTAAAGGTACCAAGTCGTCTCTTGCAGTAACGGATGATTCTTAAGCATTTAGTAGTTCCGATAAACAGTAAGTATTCAATTGTTGCTACTTATCATTTTAAATAATTTATCAAAGTAATTTATCAAAGTGTTTTCAAAGTTATTTGATTAATATTCTTCACAGACCTGAGCCGGGCCCGAAACTTGAACTCGGGACAGTTTTCTTCCACTAACCACAATCTAATAAAGTAGGAACCTACAGTCCTCCATCCCCTTCTTTTGCAAACACAGGCTAAGTCTGAACTTCAATTTTTCTTGGTCGTATCTAGAGGAATTTTCAGACCCGGGTCCGGACAGGAAGGAAAGTTATTTTGGCTCGGCCTGTTTATATTTTTACATTTCTAGGCCACGACTCGTACAGAAATCAGCGAAAACAGGCTAGGGACCCGAACACAATTTCGACTATTTCAATTGCTCCTATTTATTTTTTTAAAAAAATTATTTTTGTGTTGTTTAAGTTATCTCATTAAAAGTTTTCACGGGCCTGGGCCGGGCCCGAAATTTGAACTCGGAGCGTTTTTTTTTTTTTCACTGACCGCAACCTAATAAAGTAAGAGGCCTACACAAGAGATCTGCACGAGCCGAAATTTCCAGGCCCGAGCCCGACCCGATCCATAGAAAAAAATTGGCCTGGCCTGTTATTACAGTTAAAATTTTGGCACGAGCCCGGCTTGGTCCGTAGAAAAAATTCAGTGGCCTGACCGGCCCGATATAATAGCTAAAAACAAGGCCCGAGCTCGGCCCTGGCAGGAAAAAAGTTAAAAATTCAGCCCGAAACCGACCCGGCCCGAATGAATTTCTACAGAACATTGATCTTTACTCTTACAGCAGAGATCCGACCAAAAAAAAAAAAAAAATTTCTCATGTTTATAATCTCCACTTATGCAGAAGCGCCATAGGCTGCGATATTTATGCTTTTAATGAACCTTTGTTTGTTGTATGTAAATGTTTCAGTTATCATTAGTATTATTAATCCATTTTCCATGCAATGGAGACATAAAAAACTAAAAAATGGTATATAGTAAAAGTAAAATTTTCTAAGACGGAATCGCATTGGAAAGATAAAAATAAGTTCCCTTTTTAGCAGGTGTAAATGCTTGATATATTTTTTTTTCTTGCGTAGAATTTCCAGTTTAAAAGAAAAATTCCTTCACATGCAGTTTTTTTTTTTTACGTGTTTAATTCTATTTTAATAAGCCTAGAAACCTACGATTCTGTAAAAAGAATAAATTCTAATGTTTCATTGTAGAATAAAGACGACTAGTAAATGCCTTTTTTGCAAAAATTTTTAAACCAAGCCAAATTTTACTGGTTTTTGAACAGACTTGGCCACGTCGAGAAAAGGATTTTCATACGGGATGATTCAACCGAAACTGATTATTTTGGCCCGTGAAGACTAGAAAGAATGAAATCAGTCTCCGCTTCGTACGGAAAAAAATACGTTAGGACCGGCCCGATACTCCAGGTCAGGTCAAGTCAAATTAAGGCCTGATCCCGGCTTGAAAATATTAGTGACTAGGCCCGGCCCGAAAAAATTAGTGACTAGGCCTGGTCCAGCTTGACCCGAGTCTTCAGAAGTAAGACCAGAACCCAGCCCGAAACCCGTTAATGTAAATAGGCCCGAACCCAGCCCGTGCAGATCTTTTGGCTTCGCACGGAAAAAATAATTTAGGTCCGGTCCGGCTTGATACTCCAGAAAAAAGTAAGGCCTGAGTACGGCCCGGCCCGAATACCGTTAATGGAAATCGGAGCGGGCTCGGGTTTCGGTCCGAGGTCCGACCCGTGCAGATCTCTAGCGCACATTCCCTCCCCCCTCCTTTTGCAAACTCAGGCTAAACATGAATCTCGGTCTAGAGGAATTTTCAAGCCCAGCTCGTACAGAAATCAGTGAAAACAAGTCCGGCCCGATCTGGCCCTACACAATTTCGACTATTTCAATTGTTCCTATTTATTATTTTAAATAAGTTACTTTTGTGTTATATAAGTGATCAGATTAAAAGTTTTGACGGATCTGGGCAGGGCCGGAAACTTGAACTCAGGACGGGTTTTTCTCACTGACCGCAACCTAATAAAGTAAGAGACTACATCCCTCCCCCCCTCCCATTCTTTTGCAAACTCAGGGTAAGCCTAAACTTCAATTTTTCTTGGTCATGTCTAGAAGAATTTTCAGGCCCGGACCGGACATGATCGTTTATATTTTTACATTTCTAGGCCCAGATCGTACAGTGAAAACAGGCCCGGTCCAATACAATTTCGAATATTTAAAAAAAAAAAAAAAAAAAAAAAAAAAAAACAGATTTTTATCATATAATAAATATTTCTTTAAAGAATACTGCACACATATTTATGGGATAATTTTACAGAATGTTTTATAGAAAATACACAATAACAACATTAATGATTAATCAGATTCTTAAACTTTCAACATTCAAATAAGGATTCATTAAAAAATTAATATGATTAAAAAAAAGTTAAAAACATAATAGCTTTTGAAGCTGTGTAATAAAAAGTTGTTTTATGAAAATATTTCTATACCATTTTGTTAAAGATTTCCTCAAATCCAAAGGACCTATTTTTTAATACTTTTTTGAATTCATTTCTTTTCGAAAACGCATATGATTAACAAGTGTTTTTATTCAGAAACTTTGTAATTGAATGGTGTTATCCATTTTTTGATACAAGCAATTTAAGAAAATACACTCAAAGTTAGCGTTTTGAATCGAATTTTCGGAAGCGACAGCATGAGAAGGCAAAATCTGGAACCGCGTTACAAGAATTTCTTATATAATATTTTAACAAGTATATACAAATATGTTATTTACCAATAATAGAAAACGCTATTAGATTCCAAATCCCTTCAATAATCAGGCTTGTCAATTTTATACATTGACAGATTTTCTGACTAATTTTTAGCTGTGAAAGATTCGCATTGTTGAGAAGTGAATTTAAGAACCACTAAGAAATATGTATCCAAAGATTATGCTAACGTAAGTTCTTTATTGCTATTAATATTTTATAAAACACGTTGTTTACCCTACAGATCTTGAGTACAATTAAGCTCGGCAATTATCCGGCCCAGCTCGACTATATGTACACACACACACAATAATAATAATAAAAAAATAAATAAATAAAAAAAGCCTGATCTTGGCGCGTCACGATCACGAGTCTGCTAAAAAAATATTAAGCCCGGGTTAGACACAAAGTAACTGTCAGAGTACAAGTTACATTTCAGTATTGATGTTGTCAAATTAGTATCGGCTAGCGACGCACATTTATACTTATTCCCGTTAAAGCCATATTCATTGAAAAAAGCTCATATTATATCATTTTTGTTTAAATCTTTATAACGGGTCAGTAGGCCCGCTAATTCTTTTTTTTTTTTTCGGCCTGGCCCTGCCCTTATGGCTCGTACAATTTTTTTCCCGGTTCGGCCCGTTAAAATATTCGGAGCCACTCCGCCTGACCACGGACCAGGGCCTGTACAGACCTCTTGTCATAACAATCTAAAATTTGGTTTAATTATTATTATCATTTCGATGTTCACATAAATGTATCTACATTTATACAAGCGTGTTCATACGGGCCAATTTTTCCATGAAATATTTTTATAATATGACGTTTCTTTTGGAAATTAAAATCTTTGAAATCTTTTTGGAAATTTGGAAATTTTGGAAAGTTATGTGCTAAAATCAAACAAATCGGACTCAACTTTTAGTTTTTATTTCTGTAAGGATCTTGGTACAGATATTAATTAGTATATTTCTCTTGGTAAGGGACTTGTGCAAATCTCTAAAGGTGGCTCTGACAAGCAATAAGTGTAGAATTGATAATTTTTTTCTCTGATAGGAATTTCTGTTACTCCGAGGCGCCACCGAAGTATGTTTTTGTGTATGTGCGGGGGGGGGGGGGAGGAAGGAGGAGGGCGTTTTTATTCTTAGACTTTAGTATATATATTTATACATATATATATATATATATAAGAGTTTGGGTCATGGACTGGGAAGGGGGATTCTTTTATCTCCAGTATTCATCACTGGTTTTAACATAAAAATTCTCTGATAATGTAAAGGGTTTTTATATGACTTAAAAGGAAGGTCTCCATTGGGGGCATACTCAGAATTTTTTGAAAAAAATACGAATTAAACTACTCATGTAGGTAATAAAGGATCAGTGAAAATTAGCGGCGGAATTACATTATTAGATATGTAAAAAAATAAAATAGTTTGGAATAATTGGCGTGAAAAGCTGAAAGCGACGCAAGATTTGGCGAGCAGTGCATTTCTTCGCCAAAAGCAGACGATTTTAACGAATCTGAAAATTGATTTTAATTGACTTCACTGTTAAAAATACGCAGCATTTACTGCAACGTCACTCCACTACTTTTATAGAATATCTCTCTTCTGACCAATGAGAATGAATGCTTCATAGCACGGTGAATTGACCATGTCATACACTGTTAAAAATCTGCTGCATTTTGTTGCAACGCACCTCCACCGCTTGTATATAATATCTCTATTCCAACCAATGAGAAAGCTCCATTTCACGGCCAAGTAACCGTTTTTTATACAAGCAAGGGAATGCGTTGCAACAAAATGCAGCAGATTTTTAGCAGTGTATTTTTGAATTTGGAACAATTTTAATCAATTTAAATAGTGTTTTAAATGATAAACACATAAAATATATTAATTTCATTTTGTTATAAGTACATATAAACGTATATGACAAAATTACACTTAAAGTAAAGTAAAAATGCAAAACTAAAATTACTTAAACTAAACTTATTTAAATAAATTGAACATAGAAAGTTTTTTTTTTTAAAAAAAGTATTCGAAGCGTAAAAGCGTATTTTTCAAAATTTCGTTTTTTCGCCAACCGGGGATAAATCGCCAAATAAACGAAGTTTTTATTATTTTTTTACGGACATTATAAGGAGATTCCGCCGAAATTTTTTTTACAAACATATATAACTATATGAGAAGAACATTCTGTAATTTTTTCAGATTTTTTTTAGTATGCCCGTATGGAGACCTTCCTTGTTAGTAACTTAGTATTAGTACTATACGAATATTACCTGTAATCTAATCGTCAGACTCGCTATATGATATATTATATCAATTTTTTTCCATTGACTTCAATATACAAAAATAAAAGAATATAACGTTCATTAATTTATTCAATTGTTAATACATTCGTGCAATGAGCCAAAAAACAAACTTCTTATTGAATTATATTGAAAATACATGGTGAATATTATGATTTTTTTCAAAGGGCAAAAGGTTGATTTAGTTGATGGTGATTGTATCTGAATTTTTTTTTAAATGAATTTATGTTAAAATGTAATCTTTTAAAACTTTGCAATTCTTTGAAAAGCCTCATCTATAATGCATTTAAGAAGCAAAAACCTTTGAGACCATCCATATTGCTGCTATTTTAGTCACATTTGTGCGAGGAAATATAGACAAAGAATTTTTTTTATATATAGAAACATTTATTTTATTTTTTATTTTTACACCTCTTATATCTTTGAAACTACAGATATATTTCCTAATTTATATAGAGAAATATATAAAACATGCGAAAACATGCAACATAAAGAATTTCATTTATCTCTTTCAAGTTGAAACCACCCTTATTATTATTATTATTATTATTATTATTATTATTATTTTACACAAAAAATATAAATATTTAATTTAGTCATGATTTTATGAAATAAATATCAATAAAATAACAGCCATATTTCTGCAACAAAAGCGAAGTATTCTTACTTTTCATAAGAATGCACAAAATTTGCTTCAGTTTTAAAACTATTATTTTCCAGGGTTCCGTGCTTAAAAAGTAAAAAAAAAAAAAAAAGAGCCATTATAAGATCGCTCTTGAGTCTGTTTTCCACAGGTATTTTACTCGTAAACTATGGAACGTGGAAAATTCAAATTGAAGGAAGTAGTAAAGACTATTGACCCATATAATTACAGATTATTAAACTTTGACGAATATATTCAGGAAAAATGTAGAGGGCTAATCATGTTACTTGAAAAAAAAAAAAAAAAATCTTTTCATTCTATATTGTGTTCGATTTATTTTTAAAATTCATTTTTGCTCTCAATCGCATCAAACTGGCCAATTGTCTTATTTAGAAAGTACAAAAGTGTCGTGATTGTCGATTCTTTGACAAATTCAGAAAATATTGTTAAAAAAGCAATGAAAAACGGCATTTTGAACCGAAGCGGAAGATTTGGGAACGAAAAAAAGGGTCATACTGAGAAAAGAATTATGTTTATAAATCAAATTCTAATGAATTGAGCGTAAAATGGGATCACACGGGACCTTATACGCCTCTTCAAAAATCCCCTCGGCAAGTTTCATATTTCTACTTTTAAAAATGTGTCTGAAATTGTATCAGAAAAAGTCGAGCTTTTGAAGGTTTGTTTGTATTTATGTCGGCCAATTATCTACACTATGGGATATAGGCCTAAGGGGTGGGATGCCCTTCGTTGGGGGGTCAGCTTTTGAAGGTGGTAAAGCGTTTTTTTAACCTAAGGTTATAAATGGCATTCATTTATTCATTCAAATTTTTACTTTTTCTGACAATTATATATATATATATATATAGATTAATCAGGTTCAATATTTTAAATATATGCACCCTATTTAAAGCAATGTCTACAAACAATGTTTAAAATACCCTATACTTTTTATTTAAATTTCAAATACAGAAACGCATGCATATTTATTCACTTACCCATCATATGTAGTACAGGATAAGTCTTGTAATCGTTTTGAAAATCAAAAAAAAAAAAAAAAAGTAAGAAAGAAAGAAAAAGACGGATTTACACGCTTTAGACATTGGAGATTTCGAAAAACCATGTTAGACCCCCCCTCCCCCCCCCCAAAAAAAAAAAAATCTTTCTGTCCGTTTGTGTGTCTGCTCAAACTTCAGGACAAATTGAGATAGAGACTCGAAATTTGGTGTGTACTTAGTTTGTAAGAATGGGAAGAAACCTATTCAGTATCAGTAATCTCGATTATCCGGAACTATTTTTAAGGACTTTCGAAATATTCGTTCTGGTGAAAGGTATATAAAAATTTTCGAAAGTGTTTATTTTAATGAATCCGTGACATTTGTAATCCTATTTTCCACACTCTTCGCTTTTTCTCGACCCTGTATTTCATTCAAAATTTAATTCAAAGATAAATTTAAATTGAAAATGAGACAATTAATCTGACGCAATAAATTGATAGTTGATAGATTATCAGTTAAAGTTGTACTTTTTTATACAATTCGGTACTAATTGATTAACCTGTCGACCAAAAAGCTATCGCTTAACTATAAAATTAAGTATTTATTTAATTTTAATTAATTTTTCAATTAATTATCAGCAGTGAAAATACCTTACCAACAAAATGAGTGAGAATGCCAAGCTGGACATCGTCCTCCTAGCTTAAATAACAAAGCACTTAAATGGAAGAACACTATTCCAAGGATTCCGGGTTCGATCCCCAGCTTGGATATTTTTCACATTGTTGCTTTCTACGCTTAACTAGCAATGTGATGGTCACTTATTAAATATAAGCTAAGATTAAACGCCAATAATGGTTTATCGTAAATGTCACATTTATTTGACTTTAAATGAGTTACATTTGTTTGCTACGTCATCAAGTGATATTTATTTTCACGTTTTACTTGTATTTTTATTAAACTTTTACCAATTTATTTGTGTTTTCGTAATTTAAAATAAAAATTATGCCAATTGGTATAATTTACGAGTAGTTTGGCAATTTACATAATTTGCCGAAATGGATTGACGGGATAATCAAGTAGGTCCGCAATTCCGCATTATTATATATTAAAAATATTTAACTATTGGTTTAAATTTTATTTTGGAATGACAATGCATTTTATAAATAGTTTACACATGTTTTGTTTTCATATTTTATATTATGCATATCCACGATGGTTAAGTGTTACGGTGGCTCCCAACGACTAGTTTCTTCTTGTTTACACCACATAAAAGATTTTTGAGATGAACCCAGTAAGGCAGTGGTGATTTCAGAAAGGAAAGGAGGTGATTAGAATTTTTCTTCATGTTTATATATATGTATAGTGAAACCTTCTATGACTAAGACGGAATTAGAGGGGGAAAAATTCAATTTGTTGGATTTCTGTCTTAGAAAGTGTAATTGCACGGTACTTTTTTCAACGATACTATGGCATTTTTCCGATTAAGATAAGTTCCGGTTCACAGGTTTTTTTGTATTTGTACATATATCTATATATTTGTTATATGTATATTAAAACCTGCCAAAATGGAACATGTCTATAACAAATATTTGCAACTTTTCATCTGGACTCCGATGGAAGGATTACCATACAATCATACTTATTATAGTCTGCAGGAACCTGTTAAACCTATTATTTTGATCCTTTGCACTTCCTTTTTCACAGATTTCACTTTATAAATATTTAACCTCCTATGTAAACGAAAGCAGTCTATAAAAAGATACTGTCTCCATCTTAAATATTCCATGGTCATAACTAAATTAATTCCTGAAAAAAATTACCCGCTAAGGCGAAAAACCTGTCTAAAACGGAATTCTCCCTTATTTCTTGAAATTTTGTCTTAGAAATCAATAATGTTTTTGTATTCATGATGAAACAATTAATACCTCGTCCCAAAGGGGTTCAGACTCCCCCTCCTCCCACCCCCGAGTACATCACTGAATGAGCCCCTCCAATAATTTTGAAAACTCTACGCCTATGCTGTGCTATATATACTATGCACATACTATACATATATTGTAATATTATACATACCTTGCAATAATAATCTTTTAATAATATATCATTTATCATAGAAATTTTTGAAATAGTTATTATTCTGAAGAAAAAGAAATAGATTACATTTTACTCTTGATTTTCATTTACATCCTTTCATGCACCACCGAGATTGATGTACCCTAGCAACAGATTCTGGCCAATGTCTAAATCCATCATTGCGAACCTCATTTTTGTGAATAGTCTTGCTTATACTCTTTTTTTAGAAGATGTAGATTCATTGGAGGATTGCTTTGATTTTCGTGGTCTTCCAATAGTCTTCCTTTTCCTTTTCAAATTTTATAAGGACTTCAGCAATGTGAAGACAAAATTCGAGTTAACTCATTTGATCTCTTTTCGGAATATTGGAGGATCTATAATTTCTTATATACAAAACCCAAATATTTACCGTAACTAAGTCGAGAAAGTGAGAAGAGATCCGAACTGGATATTTATACATGTTCGCATCAATGAACCAATCGTTTAGATTGATTCCACCCATATGTGCTTTATACATTCTTATTATAGCTGGTCTGATCACAGGAACCTTGGTTTTTGTATCTTTAGACCAGCGCTCTCATGTATCACTGGATATCATATGAACATATTTCTTGTCTTTCCATTCCAATTCCAACACCACAATTTTATTATTTGATCTAGTAAAGTCAGTCCACTCCCCACGTTTTATTGCACTGTCTTTCACAGCATGCATTTTGTTTGCAACATCACCTATTCTATTAGTCATAGCTGTCCCAGTACACAGAATTCCCCTTGAAAGAAGATATTCAGCTGTTTTCACTACAGTGAAATATCTATCAGTGAATATAACTCTACTTTCATTTACGGGTACACTCTCAGTTATTATTATTATTATTATTTGACAACTGCTAAACCAAGCTGTAAGTCTTTCATATCTTCTACAAGAACGACATCTTTTCCTGTGTACAAGAGAAAATCCAGTACTACACCATACAAGAACAAAAATTTTATATTCCAGAGGTTGGGGTTCGAGGGAAGATATTGACGAAAGCCACATTTCCCGCCAAACGCGAATTAATTGAGCACATTAATTGAGTTAAATTTTGTCCCAGGAATGTAGACAGGCATTTCTGACTACATTTAGTAAAGTACGTACTCTCCATAGGTGATCTTCGGTATCAGAAAAATGTGTTACAGAATCAGGAAAGTGTAAATTTGATCGCAAAAGGAAGAACCTATCTCTTTGCATTACACATTGCATTTGTCACTCATGGTATGAGAGAAGACTTTTTTGACTAATACATGCAGGCTTGTAGAATACTAAATACTGTACAACATTTCAAATGTGTTAGAAAATTTTAAAGTTACTAAAAAGTATGACATATTTTAGCAGTAAATTCAGTATATTACTTCATATTATTTTTAAAAATGAAAAAAGCCCTTTTAAATTGTTTTGTAACACTAAATCAAATAATTTATTCATTCCTAAAAAATTTCATTAATAACCAAGTGTATAAAATAGTAACACAGAAAATTAGTTTCTTTAGCTGGAAAAGTATAGTAAAGACCCATTGTACCCAAATGGGTACAACATATTTTCACATGTTTTCTTACCCGTAGCCAGGATTTCCTTTCGGGAGGGGCTCAATTTTGGAATTTTTTTTCATTTGACAGCAGTAATGGGCATAATTTAAAGAGTAAATAAAAAATAATCAAGGCATAACCTACTATATAATCCTTCAATATACTTGTTTATGATAATATATTTGTCCATTTCAAAAATTGTTATTTTTTCGATTTCTATTACAATTTTTGGTTTCTAAGAACTCTCCCAGTACCAGTTCGAAAACCGAAAGTGTTTTTTAGGTTAAAAACTGCAAAGAAAATAAAAAAGCAACAAACTAACAATTTTTGCGATGAACCTCATGTATATTTATAAGAGTTTTTTTTTTTTAATTATTTGGGAATATAATTGTTGTTCTCGGTAGAAAATTGGGAAATCTGAAGTATATCTAAATATTTTTATTGGTTGAATTCCGAAACTTATTTTATTTTATTCGTTTTCTGATTGGTCCATGCTTAATGTCTAGAAATGAAATACTTCTGTTTTTTATTTTATTCGCTTTTTGATTGGTACACAAAAATGGAATACTTTTGTTGCCACGATGACAAAAAAGTATTAAACACAAATAATAATAATAATAATAATAATAATAATAATAATAACTCAAAAACAAATTTAGATACATGTTTCAAACAAGTTGCATTTAAAAGTAATTTTTTTTCTTTATACGACGATGTAAAAACTGAAAATGTGCGATGTTTAGAAATTTTTTAATTTGCAGTACCGAAAATTGTTAAACTGAAATTTTATTTAATATTTGTTTATGATTGGTCCAGGAATATTAACGTGTCTCTAAAAGTTCAAAATATTAATATGACTCCGGCATGACGATGGGACCTTCCCGCCCGCACCACCATCGCCTTCGCCCCCCCACCTCCAATGCCCCCTCCGTTAACACAGTATTGCCCCCTAGCGGGAAAAAAATATTTTTTTAGTATAACATGAGAGGTGTTCGACCCTCTATTCAAATATTATCAATCACCCCTCAACACGGTCAATACCTCTCTTTAACAGACATTTCCTCCCCGAAACGACCAATTCCTCCCTGAAACGGCCATTACCCCTGTAAACGACCATTTCTAAAACTATATAAATCTATGTTTTTCGAAGTTATTTTTAAAAGGATGTTAAACATCGAAGTGATTTGTGCTTTATGTGTTTACATATTGTTGTGTGTTGTTTTTTCACTTGTTTATATTTTTACTAAATTTGACAGACCAGCAGTAGATTTTATTTTAAATTTTAACGATACAGAGAATTTTCCCCATTAATATCATATTAAGGAGAAAAGTTGTCAGGACCCAAGTATAATTGCTAGTTTTGGAGGAGTGGACGCTCTTCATCGAGCAGCTTACGGCAAGGTATCTAAGAAAAAAAAAATTAAATCTTGGTTAGAAGGAGTTGATGCTTACACGCTTCATAAGCCTGTACGTAGAAAATTTCAAACAAATCGAGTGATTGTGTATTCTATAGATCAGCAGTGGCAAGCCGACAGTGTTGCAGTCATAAGAAAAGCAGAGAGTATACGGTTTTGGCAGAGGGTATACGCTGACATAATGAATGTTCATAGATAGGATACACACTAATGCTTTATTTAAGAAACAGAGATTATACGGAACTTTTTTTAAAAAATCCAGAGAGAGTATTCGGCGTATACCCCGTATACCCTCCACTAGAGGTCTGCACGGGCCGGGCCTAGTCACTAATTTTTCGGGCCGGGCAGGGCTCAGGTCTTAATTTTTTTGCTGGAGTATCGGGCCGGGTCTAACTTTTTTTTCCGTACGAAGCCGAGACTGATTTCATTCTTCCTAGTTTTACGGACCAAAATAATCAGTTCCTATTGAATCTTCCTATATGAAAATCCTTTTCTCGACTCTTCATAAATAAGTAAAATTTGGCTTTGCCCAAAAATTTTTGGAAAAAAGGCATATACTTTTAAGCCGTCATTATTCTACAACTGAACATTCGAATTTATTCCTTTTAAAGTATCGTAGATTCAGGCTCGTAACCAGATGGGGGCGAAGGGGGCTGAGCCCCCCCCCCTAGCTACCTCCAGAGCCCCCTCTAATGCTTTTAATATTTTTTACTTTTTTTTTTTACAAAATGTATATTTTAACTTTCTTAAAAAAAAAAAGAAAGAAAAAAAAGAAAAGAAAGAAAGAAAGGGAGAAAGATACTAAACTTCACTTTTAGATTTTTAACTGCCTTGAATCTCGCCTTGAATGCAATGAAACATACCAAACACTTTACGTTCAGAACCCTAGATCAGTTATTTTACCGTTACCTTGCCTGCGGCAAAGAAATTTACGGTGCAGTTCTGGGAACGCGTTCTAGATCGGAACATTTCTTTCTCCTCAAAAATTAAATCCAGATGCACAAAATAACTACCTCATATTTCGTCGGTCGTTTTGTGATAATTTAAAAGCAATAATCTTAGACAGATGAATGGAAACATGCATCTTGGTCAAGCTGATCGGCAATTTGTAAAGCAATGGGGAAACGTCTTCACTAAACGTAGCTAACTAAAAACATGTCTTTCTAAATTTTAATGATTTGCCTATTGGCAATATATATTTGGCAGTAGATTTAGTTAATGATGAAATATCGCTTGTAAAAAAGATTGTTGAAGGAAATTAAAAAGATAAAAATATGTCAATTTATATACAAATGAAATAAGAAAAATAATTGCTTGAATACTAGAAATTGTTTCATGCTGGGGGTGTAGGCAAGGGTAAATTGGGAAAGCAAAATTTAAAAAAAGTTATTTATTTATTTATTTTTGTGTTTCATAAATTTGCAAACCATTCTTTTTTTCAATTTGTCATATAACAATAAAAAACATGCGAAAATGCACGATTAAGGTTGTTTTAAGATAAAATTATCTTAATATAATATTTAAAAATATCTACAATTATTTGTTGTATGTTGCATTTAAATCTATTTTCAAGCTTAAATCTGCTAAATTCTGACACTATTGCGAAATACTTTCTATTAATAAAGGCATAAAATTTACAGATATGGATTATTCAAACTCAAAGAATTAAACTGCGCAACCGAGTTTTGTGCTTTATAAGACCGTTTACGAATTTAAACGAACTACTTTCTGATTATTTTCATTTATATATATATATATATATATATATATATATATATATATATATATATATATATATATATATATATATATAAAGACAGTTGCAATTATTCAGACAATACAGGATCGAGCAACATTTTATGTTGTTCTATAACAGAATACAAAAAATAATCTGGTCAAAAAATAACGACAAATTTAACACTGTAGGTTGATTTTTCTAGAACTTATTGATGAAATACTAGTCACAGAATAGTAAATGATTATATATATGGCATTAAAAAAATAATGGGAAACAGCATTCTATTCTTAAGCACGTGAAGGTGAAAAGCTGATGTTTTTAGGTAAATGGGAAGAAAATTCTTGAATGCACCATGAAAATTCATCATGGTATTCATAGAAAGAAAAATATTTTTTAAGAGCCTTAGAAACAAGGGAAATGCTTAATAATAAATAATTGCCGTCATTTAATGAAAACTGTTCACTTGTTTCGAAAATAAGAGATCATGTCCTTGGTTTTTTTTTTTTTTTTTTTTTTTATGAATTTGGACTAATTTTAGGAAAAACATAAAATGTATATACGAAGTAATCTATGTTAAGGAGGCACAGTACTTTGAAAACATATCTTCAATTTTGAATAATATTGTAATATATCTTGTGGCACGATACTTAACACTAAAAATTAAATAAAATTATCATTATTATTATTAGTTGTAAAACAACTTATTTTACTACAGTTAAATTTAAAAAATAACTTTTTAAAATCCCTACTACATTTATAAATATGAATATTTTGACTTTGATTTTTTTCCTTATTCATTGGAATATACTACACATAAAACTGTGTATGAATTTTTAAATGTATGGGATTTTATATTTAATATGATTTTTTTTCTCTGGTGTCTATCAAAAAATGAAGGAAGTTCAATAAGCTCTCAATTAAAATATTAAAAAAAAACAAAAACAAAACAAAAAAAAAAAACCCGAAACTTGAATGTTAAATCCATAGTAAAAATATTTAGTACCCCATGGAGAACAACTAAAAAAAAAATCAAACCTGTATCTAAATTAGCAAAAAAACCTTTAGAGATTATTTTTTCCTTATGAAGATGCTTTTGTTTTCCAAACCAGTTCCGAAAATAAAAGTATCATCACAAAAAATGCCTGTAAACGAAATCGGAAAAGTAAAAACGATTGATCGTTTTTGTCGATTGATCAATCTGAACTATTCAATAATAGTAATAATAAAAAATGTAAATCCAAACGAGATACTTTTAAAATCTCTTCCATAGGATTAGCATTACCTAACGATTTTTTTTTTCGCTTGACTGAAGTAGCCTTTTAAATAATTGTGTGAATTAGAGATCTAAACGAACCGATTTCCATTAACGGCATTCGAGTCTGGTCAGGCTCGAGCTTTACTTCTGAAGACTCGGAACGGACCGGGCCGGCCCTAGTCACTAATCTTTTCGTGCCGGGTTCGGACCTTAATTCTTCCGTACGAAGCCCAGACTGATTTCATTTTTCCTAGTCTTCACGGACCAAAATAATCAATTACTGTTGTATCATCCCATATGAAAATCCTTTTCTCGACGTGGCCAAGTCTGTTCATAAATCAGTAAAATTTGGCTTGGTCCAATTTTTTTTGCAAAAGAGGCTTATACTTTTAAGTCGTCAGTATTCGACAACTAAACATTAAAATTTATTCTTTTTAAAGAATAGTAGATTATTAGGCTTATTAAAATAGAGTTAAACACATGGAAAAAACTGATTATGACGGAATTTTCTTTTAAACTGAAAACTGTAAATTTCTTTAAAACTTCTTTTAAGCTGTTCATCCGTGTAAAAAGAATACAATAATACACGAGAAAAAATATATATATTAAACATTTACACCTGCTAAGAAGGGAATGTATTTTTTTCTTTCCAATGCGATTCCGTCTTAGAAGATTTTACTTTTACCATATATCATTTTTTAGATTTTTATGTTTCCATTATATGGAGTATGAATTAATAAAACTAATGATAACTGAAACATTTACATACAACAAACAAAAGTTCATTAAAAGCATAAATATCCAGCCTACGGCACTTCTGCATAAATGGAGATTATAAACATGGAAAAAAAAGACTAAGATAATCATAAGATAGTTATTAAATCTTTTAGATTTTTAAATCTCAAGATTTTAAGAAATACATCTTTTAAATATAAAATTTGAATAAAACAATTTTATTTTACTTGAGAGGTGTAACGAAAAATTAAAAAAAATATTATTTACATGTTTCGATTCCATCTAATAAGAACCAAAATCGTGGTTCTATCTATGATTATGGCTCTTGTTAGATGGGATCGAAACATGTCAATAATATTTGTTTTTAATTTTTCGTTACACCCTCTCAAGTAAAATAAAATCGTTTTATTCAAATGTTTATAGACTAAGATATTTTTTTTGGTCTGACCTCATCCGTAAGAATAAATATCAATGTTCTGTAGAAATCTACTCGGGCCGGGCCGGGTTCGGGCCGAATTTTTAACCTTTTTTCCGGGGAGGGCCGAGCTCGGGTCTTGCTTTTAGCTATTATATCGGGCCAGTCGGGCCGCTAAATCTTATCTACGTGCTGGGCCGAATTTTGGCCTGGCAATTTTGGCCCGTGCAGACCTCTAGTGTGAATTGTCTAATGTAGATTCAAAAATTCACAGAAAAAAAGAAAAAAGAATGCTTTAGAAGATGAAATTTTCATGTATTCAGGATTTGGGACATAATGTGTTTCAGAGGTACACTGTAAAAAATTTTCCCGTTAAATAACGGAAATAGTTCTGGTAATCTAGACGCCAGTACTATTTCCGTTATTTAACGGAAAAAAATTTCCGTTTTTTCCAGCAATATTTCCGTTTTTTTACAAAATGTTTCCGTTTTCATATTTTTTTTTATATAAAAATTTTCGCTTGAAAGCCAAAAAAGAATTTTCAAGGACAAACTGGCTTTTTTATTCTTTAGACAAGGACACATCAGATTAGAACACATACATTTAATTTAAACAACTTTGAATAAATGTCACTTTCCCTCGATGGGGATCGAACCAAGCACCTGTCCCATGGCAGCTTGTAGTAGTGTAATACCATTACGCCATAGTTACGCATACAGTGCTTGCAAATATCTTTACTTATTTCGAATGATTTTATAAAGCAAAGGCCTTATGTTGAACGCGGCATTAATTTTTATTGAGAATTATTTTCTATATGAGTGTATAGTTCTAAATGTTTAACAGATTTTATTTCCATAATTTCGAATATTTAGTTTTTAATTTCAGTTCTATACAAAACAAATTTTAGACTTTAAAATATTACATGAATTAAGAGTTGAATGCATTAAAAAGTTTTTTTTTATTTTATTATTTTTTATTATTTTTTATTTTAAGGAGATTTTTAAAAGTTTATTGTAATATTATTCATATTTATTTACTTTTTTATTTTTGAAAGGATATTCTTAAAGTAATATTAAAATATGGTAAAATTAAAGTTATTTTATTAATATTTTACTATTACTTTTATTAAAATATATTAAAATTAAAAGTAGAACGTTTTTCCATTATCCAGATTCCAGATTTTATTTCCATAATTTCGAATATTTAGTTTTTAATTTCAGTTCAATAAAAAATAAATTTTAGACTTTAAAATATTACATGTATTAAGAGTTAAATGCATTTAAAAGGTTTTTTTTTTTTTTTTTTTTTTTTTTTTTTTTTTTTTTTCCGTTAAGGAGATTTTTAAAAGTTTATTGTAATATTATTCATATTTATTTACTTATTTATTTTTGAAAGGATATTCTTAAAGTAATATTAAAATATATTAAAATGAAAATTATTTTATTATTATTTTATTATTACTTTTATTAAAATATATTAAATTTAAAAGTCGAACGTTTTTCCACTATCCTACGCATATTTTAAAATATAGGCTATAAATGTGGTAAACATTATTTAAAAATGATAATGGAAATAAACTAACTAACTAATCTCAAACTTAAAAGAGATTAATAAAATTTTATAATTTTTATTATTTTTTTAATATTGTAAAAATATGTTAGCTTTATATTATTAAAACAGAAAGAAATAAAGAACATTATTATACAAAGTTGTTCATGAAACAACTTTATAATGTTTTTGTATCCCAGATATAGATAGCGACACTGGTGTTATTTATGGAATTTATGCTGTTTTAATACGGAACTCCTCCGTTTTCAGAAAATTTTACGGAAAAGTTACTGTTTTTATAATCTCAAAATATCAATAACGGAATTTCAGCTGTTTTTTCGGAAAAACGGAACAATTCCGTAGAATTTTAGGGAACAATTTCTGTATATTAACGGATATTTTTTACAGTGTACACAGCCCCTAATTGTTTTAAATTCTTTTTCCAATGATCACGAAGTATTTTCCATTCAGGAAGATTTCGTCATAGAGAGGTTACGCTTTAGTCGGGTTCATTTATAGACAGGTCCATTATATCTACTGTATTGAGTTTGCGTACGTACTGTATGAATTGCTAAAAGTTGTCAGCCCCACAAAAAATTTTCGGAGCCCCCCCTTACATGATTCGCTGGTTACGGCCCTGCGTAGATTACTAGGCGTTTTAAAATAGAACTAAACAGATAAGAAAAAACATGATTATGACAGAATTTTCTTTTAAACTGAAAACTGCAAGTTTCTTTTAAACTGTTCATCCATGCAAAATGAATACAACAGTACGCGAGAAAAAAATATACTAAATATTTACATCTGTTAAGAAGGGGACGTATTTATTTATTTTTTTTTCTTCTAAAGAGATTCCGTATTAGGAAATTTTACTTTTACCATGTACCATTTTTTAGATTTTTTTGTCTCCATTACATGGAATATGATTAATATTATTAATGATAACTGAAACATTTATATACAACAAACAAAGGTTCATTAAAAACGTAAATATCGCAGCCTATGGCACTTCTGCATAAATGGAGATTACAAACATGGAAAGTCCTTCCGGCAATGCCGGGAGGAAGAGGTAGCTTTCATATACTTATGTATTTATTTATTTATTTTAAAGTAAGTTACATTGTTCAAAAATACTAAGCTCAAATTAGTGGAAATAATCTTATAAAATTACTGATTTTATAAGATTGAACACTAGTTTTTGTCAAGACTGAATATTAATAGGAATTTTTAGAAATTAGTCATCTTTTATTCAACCTGGTTTTATTTTAAGCGATTTAGAGAGTCACCAAATTCCACGATATCATAAAGTGTATGCCATTTTAAAGCAACATTGTGGATCGTTCAGATCAGACCGTTTCAAAATGTCAGCCATAAGCAAAATTCAAAGTGCTATAACTCAATTATTTTTTAAGATATAGACAAAATAAAAAGTGTTCTGGAATCGATGTTTTAAGTTCTAACACGAAAAAAAAATATTTTTCAACTTTTAATTTTTTCGCATTTAATTTTAAATTTTAAATTTTTAAAAAATTTTAAAATGACCACCATTTTGAAACAAAATGGTGGATGATGCTGGCCAACGAACTCGGTCGAGACATTTGTGTGTACTATGTACATACGAAGTTTCATTGAAATCGGTTCATAAATACGCGTGTTATCACGTGACAAAAATCAGATCGTTTTAAAATGTCAGCCATAAGAAAAATTCAAAGTGCTATAACTCAATCATTTTGTAAGATATAGACAAAATAAAAAGTGTTCTAGAATCGTTGTTTTAATTTCTAACACGTAAAAGAAAAATATTTTCAAATTTTGATTTTTTCGCATTTAATTTTAAATTTTAAAATTTTTAAAAATTTTAAATGGCCACCATTTTGAAACAAAACGGCGGATGATGCTGGCCAATGAACTCGGTCGAGACATTTGCATGTACGATGCACATACGAAGTTTCATTGAAATCGGTTTGCAAATACGCGTGTTATCACGTGACAAAAATCAGATCGTTTCAAAATGTCAGCCATAAGAAAAATTCAAAGTGCTATAACTTAATCATTTTGTAAGATATAGACAAAATAAAAAGTGTTCTGGAATCGTTGTTTTAATTTCTAACACGTAAAAGAAAAATATTTTTCAAATTTTGATTTTTTCGCATTTAATTTTAAATTTTAAATTTTTTTAAAAATTTAAAATGGCCACCATTTTGAAACAAAATGGCGGATGATGCTAGCCAACGAACTCGGTCGAGACATTTGTATGTACTATGTACATACGAAGTTTCATTGAAATCGGTTCATAAATGCGCGTGTTGTCACGTGACAAAAATCAGATCGTTTCAAAATGTCAGCAATAAGAAAAATTCAAAGTGCTATAACTCAATCATTTTGTAAGATATAGACAAAATAAAAAGTGTTCTGGAATCGTTATTTTAAGTTCTAACACGTAAAAGAAAAATATTTTCCAACTTTTAATTTTTTTGCATTGAATTTTAAACTTTAAATTTTTTAAAAAATTTAAAATGGCCGCCATTTTGAAACAAAATGGCGGATGATGCTGGCCAACGAACTCGGTCGAGACATTTGTATGTACTATGTACATACCAAGTTTCATTCAAATCGGTTCATAAATACGTTAGTTATCGCATGACAAAAATCAGATATATATATATATATGGATATATATATATATATATATATATATATATATATATATATATATATATATATGTCAACATTTGAACGGAGGGTGGTTTTGGGGTCTGGGGGTCATGATCGGTGAAAATATACCAAATTTTCCGGAAGTGCTTTCCTCCGGACGGCTGCAATAGGTAGCTTTTTACTTTTTGTAATGAAAGCTACCTAAAAAAATAGTCCTTCCGGCAGTGCCGGGAGGAAGAGGTAGCTTTCATATACTTATATATTTATTTATTTATTTTAAATTAAGTTATATTAGTAGAACCTGATCATGAACTTGGTCGAAATCTTAATTCAGGAGCACATGCACACTCATATTGAAATCGATTAATATATATATGCGATAACTCGGCCATTTTGTAAGATACAGACGAAACAAAAAATGCTCTGAATCTTTGTATCAAGGTCAAATGCATAAAAGAAAAATCTTTTTCAATTTCTCACTTTCTTGTACCTAATTTACAATTTTAAAATTTATAAAAAAATTTAAATGGCCGCCATTTTGGAATAAAATGGCGGATAGAACTGAGTATCGAACTCGATTCAGTCCTCAGTATATACTATGTACACACGAAGTTACATCCAAATCGATTCATAAATACGCGTGTTATAACGTGACAAAAATCAGATCGTTTCAAAATGTCAGCCATAAGAAAAATTCAAAGTGCTATAACTCAATCATTTTTTAAGATATAGACAAAATAAAAAGTGTTCTGGAATCGTTATTTTAAGTTCTAACACGTAAAAGAAAAATATTTTCCAACTTTTAATTTTTTTGCATTGAATTTTAAACTTTAAATTTTTTAAAAAATTTAAAATGGCCGCCATTTTGAAACAAAATGGCGGATGATGCTGGCCAACGAACTCGGTCGAGACATTTGTATGTACTATGTACATACCAAGTTTCATTCAAATCGGTTCATAAATACGTTAGTTATCGCATGACAAAAATCAGATATATATATATATATGGTTATATATATATATATATATATATATATATATATATATATATATATATATATATATATATATATATATATATATATATATGTCAACATTTGAACGGAGGGTGGTTTTGGGGTCTGGGGGTCATGATCGGTGAAAATATACCAAATTTTCCGGAAGTGCTTTCCTCCGGACGGCTGCAATAGGTAGCTTTTTACTTTTTGTAATGAAAGCTACCTAAAAAAATAGTCCTTCCGGCAGTGCCGGGAGGAAGAGGTAGCTTTCATATACTTATATATTTATTTATTTATTTTAAATTAAGTTATATTAGTAGAACCTGATCATGAACTTGGTCGAAATCTTAATTCAGGAGCACATGCACACTCATATTGAAATCGATTAATATATATATGCGATAACTCGGCCATTTTGTAAGATACAGACGAAACAAAAAATGCTCTGAATCTTTGTATCAAGGTCAAATGCATAAAAGAAAAATCTTTTTCAATTTCTCACTTTCTTGTACCTAATTTACAATTTTAAAATTTATAAAAAAATTTAAATGGCCGCCATTTTGGAATAAAATGGCGGATAGAACTGAGTATCGAACTCGATTCAGTCCTCAGTATATACTATGTACACACGAAGTTACATCCAAATCGATTCATAAATACGCGTGTTATAACGTGACAAAAATCAGATCGTTTCAAAATGTCAGCCATAAGAAAAATTCAAAGTGCTATAACTCAATCATTTTTTAAGATATAGACAAATTAAAAAGTGTTCTGGAATCGTTGTTTAAGGTTCTAATACGTAAAAGAAAAATATTTTTCAACTTTTAATTTTTTCATATTTAATTTTAATTTTTAAATTTTTTTTTTAATTTAAAATGGCCGCCATTTTGAAACAAAATGGCGGATAATTCTGGCCATCGAACTCGGTTGAGACATTTGTATGTACTATGTACATACCAAGTTTCATTCAAGTCCGTTCATAAATACGCGTGTTATCACGTGACAAAAATCAGATCGTTTCAAAATGTCAGCCATAAGAAATATTCAAAGTGCTATAACTCAATCATTTTTTAAGATATAGACAAAATAAAAAGTGTTCTGGAATCGTTGTTTTAAGTTCTAACACGTAAAAGAAAAATATTTTTCAACTTTTAATTTTTTCGCATTGAATTTTAAATTTTAAATTTTTTTAAAAATTTAAAATGGCCGCCATTTTGAAACAAAATGGCGGATGATGCTGGCCAACAAACTCGGGAAGCGAAATATCTCACCACTCTGTACGAGGTGGCGAGAAAATGCTTGGCGGGACTTCACGATAGCGCCAATCAACTCCGCGCAGCTTCTCATGCGCAGGTCTGCTTGAGTATTCGATGAGGTTTGTTTACACTTTCTTCGTATGAAAAATGAAGAATCTCCATGATATGAAAGCAGTTTCATAATGATCAACTCTTGGATTGCTGAAGTTACGCATTGAATTGTTCCAAATTTTCACTTGTAAAAGAGATTTCGCTATAATAAGTGCTAATTATGAGAAAGATACTTTTTTTTTTTTTAGCTTGTTCTTTATTTGCAGTATTTAATTACTGTGTTAGTTTTTATAGTAACGAATTCCAGTCTTAATTTTGCGTTACTAGTTTAGTGTTTTGAAGGCCGGTTTTTTTTCCCTCCTAATTTAAATACAGATTTATATTTTTCTAAATATCTTGCTTATTGACCAGACCAAGAAATTACCCTATTTAAACTAAAGCGATATTTTATTCGATAATAAGCGATATTTATTAGATCTGAGCTATATATCCTCCTCCTAATATAACTTTCTTGAAACAATCATTAAAATATCTATTTCTCTTTGACTCCACAGAAATTTTCGCCTCTCGCCCTTCCCTCCAAGTGCACACAACTTTTAAAAGTTAAGATACAGTTAGTCATACATAAGTTTTTGCCATACTGAATTTTGAAATTTTTTTATACTATTATTATAGATATAAAGCATTGAAAATGAATAAATATGTGTCACACACTTGTTGCGAAAATAGAATTATGGTGATTTAGTGATTTGTAACAAAATTTGCAAACAGCCAATATAAATTTTGAAATTGGTTGTGCCATAATAATAATAAAAACCTTTTCCTAGCAAAATGAAATATGAGTTTTTTGCTACTGTTTCTCACTATCTTATTTACAGTTATGATAATTAAAATTTTCAGGCTAAATTTATCCTTTTTTTATATGCTTTTTTTCTTACATTATTTTGTATAATACTGTTATAGTCAGGGGTGTAGTCGTAAAAATCACGGAAGATATGCGTTCTAAGTAGAGGATATACCCTAGAGTATGCATATTATAATTTTCTTGAGAAACAGAGGGTATACGGTGCTTCTTTAAAAAAATCCAGAAGGTATACAGCGTATACCCTCCTCTACATCCCTGCAGCATTTTATGGAATTGTAATACATTTCTTCTTTTTATTATATTAGTTTTGGGAGGTGTTTTTTATAGTATTTATATTTTTTTTATGACTGAGCCCTCATAATGGTTATTGATCCATATAATCAGTAAAGCCAAAATAAGTGATCATTATGTACTGAGTAATTTAGTCAAATTATGACTATGTACTCATCTGATACCAAGTAATTATGAAAATTTAATTATTTTTTAGAATTGTTGAAGTCAAAGAATTTATATCTGATCTGTAAAAGTTATTCGGATATAAATGTATATTATATGTACTAATAATTCATAGCTATTTATATTTACTGAGTATACTAAAGTATGCCTACAAAATATAGACAGATGAGGTAGTCACTTCAGAGTGCACCATGACAGGGTGCCATTTGTCTGACATATTAGTACAGATAAAATAGACCAAAAATTAAAGTAAATACAGAAACTGATGGCTATTTATAAATATTTGGGGAAAACTTTGTTTTGATGCTAGAAATGAATATCCTAATCCCCCCCCCCTTAAAACCAAAAAATAAATTAATAAACTTTTACTATGTTTCGGAAGGGAGGGGGGGGGGATTAAACTTGCATAATTCTTGGGCCTAATACACTATCTGCAAGTCGATACAGTTACTATTTCTTTGAAAATTAAGTTGGTTTACAAAAGTTAAATTGGAATACAAAATTATGAATAGAAAGATTTTGGCTGCTTTAACGATCTTGAGGAAGACACTGATGATCCTGATTAATTTTATTTTGAAGACATTTCATAAGTTTGATATTATTTGGTACAATAGAAAGAACATGTTTTAAATGTAAAATAAATGTGACAAAATGATTCTCAAAAACCGATCCTAACTTTGAAATGAATGATCGTATTGACTTGCAGATGATGTTATTTGATCGAGAAATTATAAACGCATAACAAACAATATCACTCCATCTAATTAAAAAAAAGTTAAATTCTCTGCAATTCCTCGAGTTAAAATAACCACCCTCTCCCCCCCCCCCAAAAAAAAAAAAATCCCACAGTAAAACACTTTTTTTTGCGGGGGAAGGGGGGGGGGCCCACTGTATCATTATTTCTATTGCCATAACAATGTTCTTCCCAAATATTCTTGATTTTCCATTAGTTGTTACTCTGTAAAAACCTACTTTATCTGAAAAAAATGTATATAATTTTCGCCATTGCATTAATGAAATATCATAAAATGAAAAACTTTGTAAAAATTGATCTGTTAACTTGCGGATGGTGTTATTTCATTCAGAATTCAAAATTCTATGAAAAACAATGCACATTACAAATTCAACACTTTTTTTTTTTTTTTTGTTAGAATATGGCACACTATTTCCTATAAAATATATATATATATATATATATTTCACACCATTTCTTCAGAAAAGTTATTAAAATAAACAATTAAGGTTTTCTTCAATAAATAGGTTGGGTAATTTTTTTGATAATTATTGAACTAGAAATGTAACTGAGGGCAGATCCAGGGACAATTTTTTTCCAAGTCATAAATCTTAAATTGGGGATTATCCCTGGTAAATGGGGACGAATGGTTACTTTAGGTTTGAAATATAAGAATATTCATATCAGAAATCAAAAAGTTTCACCAGATAATGCGGTGGAAAGCAACAGAAAAATTGAAATTTTACATAAAAATAATTTTCTTATCTATAGTTAAAAAAAAATAAATAAAAACAAATGTCTGCCATCAGTTTGGTAAACTTTGAATAAAAATCAAAACTGTATAAAATTTTTATTATTATTATTATTCTGTACAGTATTAAATCAAAGATTTAAGAACTTATCTTTTGCATTTGTATTTCAGAAGAAATGTTGTGTATGGAAAAGCAAAAGTTGAAATTAGTAAGCCCTAAAATCAAATGTTGATAATTAATATGGTGATATGAAGAATTACATTCAGTCTATTTTATAGTTTACCATATGCACACTGTTATTTTCAATTAGAAAGTATTTCATTGATTTAAAAATAACAAATACATTATCAATTAAATTTTTATTATTATTATTTTCACTTGCAATATTTTAAAATGATTTCATTGTTTACCAAATCTAGCATTCTGCAAATCTAGAAATGCTATCTATTTAAAAATAAGCAGTAGAGACCACTTCTTTTTTTTTCCAGATACTTAAAAAAAAGAATACAGTATACATCATTTTAGAAAAAAAAAACATGCGTAATTCAATCTGAATTTAGATTTTGTTTGTCCTTGAAATCTGTTGAATAAATCTTTATTTGCGAAATGTCCTAGAATTAATGCTAAAATTACCAATTTTTTAATATTTGCATGGGTACTATTTGGTTATCCTGTCGATTAATTTTGCAAAATTATACAAATCGACTAGCTATCTAAAAAATTATACAAACTGACATAATTTTTATTTTAAATAACAAAACAACACTTAAGTTAGTAAAATATTAATAAAAATATAAATAAAGAGTCGAATTAAAAATCACTTCATGATGTGAAACATGTTTACAATGTTTAATATCAAGTGAATGTGGCATTTAGGATAATCGATTATTGGCATTTACTCATATAATTTGATGATAGTTCTTTGGTTGACGGGATAATCAAGTAGTAGTACCCTTGCACGTATCACTTATCAAACCTGTAACAAAAATTGTTCACTAAAAAATAATTAGAAGTATGCACTATTCTAATCATTGAAATGAATAAAGTAGTGCATGATACTTTTGACATTATTTCTTTTAACGCTGAGCTAAAAATACTTAAGAAAAAACGTGTAGTCAAATAAATATGTGACAAGCATCTTGACATTTATTTTTGTGTACTTTTTATTAAAGTTGCTGTTCAGATTCTGGAATATTTTTATTTGAAATGAAGTCCCCAGTTATTCATAATAAGAAAAATATCAAGATAACTGTTAGGAATATTACAACTGATTTTCTTCTAAAAATATCAATGCATTAAAGCTGTTTCATAAGCAAAAAAAACCCAATATTGTACTAAAAGTATATTTAATTGTAATTAGAAGAAAATGGGGGTGGGGGGTGATATACTTACCCCTACTGTGAAATCCATCAAAACAACAATCTAATATAATTATTCATGTCTTTATTATTGCATATTAAGTTTTATAAGTATAGAATGAGGAGAACATGATTAAATTATTTTAATAAAGGCAAAACATTTAAAATGACATTTAATATTCCAAAACAAAATAATATAAGTATCTGTATTTTAATTATTAAACATTAAAATCTCACAAGATTTTAACAAAAAAGAATATATAGCTTAAAAATACATTTTTGAGGGGTGAAAAAATGACAATCTTTATGTCTTTATTTCTAATAATATACTGTTATTTTTATTTACTGCATATTAATAATGTATTCATATTTTAATTATAATATCTTTATACTACAGTTAGTCCTTGAACCTAATAATTGATTTAATGCTTGTTAATTATAAGTTTATTTTTAATCTTTTTAAATCCACCCCCCCCCCCCCCAAAAAAAAAAAAAAAATAGACAATGAAATTAGTAAAATTTTAGACTTTTTAATCTTATTCAAATGTGCCTCTTAATAATTAAGATAGTAAAAATTCACAATGAATTGGAGAGTCTAAAAATTTTAGTGATCTCTAAATTTAACATTAATTAATTTAAAAAAATCATAATGTGATTTTTTATTGACCAACACATATAAATATTGAGTTATATATAGCATATAAAATCCATAGCTCAATATATTACGAAAAAACAGTGTAACTTTTTTTTTTTTTTTTTAAACTTCATTATTTTTCAATAAAATAAATCCTTTTACATGGAGTTGGAGTTGTTTTTCATTTTTATTATTTATATTTGTTATTATTTTACATTTTCAATGCAAAATTTGTAATCAGCTTGGTGAAATCTTTCTGTGTACGCATTTTTTCTTTAAAATTTTTCAAAGTTCAAAAATAACAAGTCGGGGAAATTTGTGAACTGTAAAATATATTTATAGCATTATTTGCGCTGAAAAGTACAGTTTTGTGAACTATAAAATATATTTACAGCATTATTTGCGGTGTAAATATGCAGAATGAATATCTCTTATATGCTGCTCGTTCTTCACGCGAATACGCGAACGCGATCAAAATAAACAGGACTGCTACAGACTTCGTAAGCGAGGCAACCCTCTTAAAGTATTCATCTCACAAATCCAGAAGTTCCGCCAAGCATTTTCTCGCCACCTCGTACAGAATGGTGAGATATTTCGCATCCCAACAAACTCGGTCGAGACATTTTTATGTATTATGTACATACCAAGTTTCATTCAAATCGGTTCATAAATACGTTAGTTATCGCATGACAAAAATCAGATATATATATATATATATATATATATATATATATATATATATATATGGTTATATATATATATATATATATGGTTATATATATATATATATATATATGTCAACATTTGAACGGAGGGTGGTTTTGGGGTCTGGGGGTCATGATCCGTGAAAATATACCAAAATTTTCCGGAAGTGCTTTCCTCCGGACGGCTGCAATAGGTAGCTTTTTACTTTTTGTAATGAAAGCTACCTAAAACAGAGACTAATTTAAGTTTATTCGATCAGAACTCTTCCGTAAGAGTAAAGATCAATGTTCTGTAGAAATTTACTCGAGTCGGGCCAAATTTTAAACTTTTTTCCAGACCGGGCCGAGTTCGGGCCGGGCTCAGGCCTGGAAATTTCAGCCCGTGTAGATCTCTACCCTCCACTACATCCCTGCAAGCTGATTTAGTAGATTTGACTTCTTTCCAGAACTTTAATGAAAGGTTTCGATACATTTTAACTTGCATCGACATTTTACCTAAGTATGCATGGGCTTAGCCTTTGAAATCGGAACGTGCTAAAGATATAGTAGCAGTGTTTGAATCCATTTTTAGAACAAGGAAACCAAAGTATTTGAATACTGATGCCGGTAAAGAATTTTTAAATTCCCGTTTACAGAAGTTTCTGAAGCAACAAGGTGTAGAGGTCTGCACGGGCCGGAATTTCCAGGCCCGGCCCGTTTAAATTTTTATATTTTAGGCCCGGCCCGGCCCGGCCCGGCCCGGCCCGTACAAAAATCAGCGAAAACACGCCCGGCCCGGCCCGTTTTGGCCCGTTACAATTTCTACGATTTCTGAAAAATTCCGATTTTTATCATATAACTAAGATTTCTTTAAAGAATACTGTGACATATCTATGGAATGATTTTACAGTATATTTTACAGCAGATACACATTAACAACATTAATGATTACTTAGATTCTTAGGCTTTCAACATTCGAATAAAGATTCATTAAAAAATTAATATGGCTTAGAATAAAAGAAAAAAGAAAGAAAGCTAAAAACATCGTTAATTTTGAAGCTGTTTAATAAAAGAAGATTTATAAATATATTTCTATATCATTTTATTATAGATTTCAATTCCAAATTCATTCTTAAATTCAAATAAGCTCCTTTCTGATACATTTCTAAATTAATTTTTTTTTTCTCAGAAACGCATAAGATTAGCAGATATCTTTATTCAGAAACTATATAATCGAATAGCGTTATCCATTTTTTGATACAAGCAATTTAAGAATACTGCAAACAAATAAAATACTGTCATAATTAGCATTTTGAATAGAATTTCCGGAAGCAATAGCAAGGGAAGAGGGAAAAACCTGCAAACATTTGAGAAACTATTATATCTCAACAAGGTTATACAAGTATTTTATTTACCAAAAATGAAAAACGCTATTCGATTCCAAATCCCTTCAATAGTTAGGCTTATCACTTTTATACTTTTACAATTTAAAATTAATCAGAAAATGTGTCAAACTTTCGCAGTATTGAGAAATTAATTTAAAAATCATCAAGAAGTATATAGCCGAAGACTAAGCTAACATAAGCTCTTTATCGCTGTTAATAATTTTACAAATCATGTTTTCTGCCAATAATTAAGTCTAGTACCGGTCCGGCCAGTCTATATGTAGAAAAGTAACGCAAGCGTGATCTCGGACCGGCATGAGTCAGCTAAAAAAATATTAAAACGGGTTACACATAATGTAATTCTCCGATACCGATACACTGTACATTTTTATATTGACGCTGTCAAACTAGTATGGCCACATTTATACTTATTCTCGTTAAAACCATTTTCGCTGAAAATAGCTCATATTTTATCGTTTCTGCTTAAATCTTCAGAACGGGCCGGCAGGCCCGAAAATTTTTTTATCGGCCCGGCCCGGCCCGTTTATGTTGTTTGTCGGCCCGGCCCGGCCCGTTGAAAAACCTATTCTAAATCTGCCGGCCCGGCCCGGCCCGTTAGAAAATTCGAAAAGATTCCGCCGGCCCGGCCCACGGGCCAGGCCCGGGCCCGTGCAGACCTCTAACAAGGTGTTCGATTTTTTAGAACTTTCAACAATACGAAAGCTGGTGTAGTGGAAAGATTTAACCGCACTCTGAAAACTAAAATGTGGAAATATTTTGCAGCACATCATACCAATCGATATATTGATGTTTTGGATGAATTTTTAGATAGTTATAATCACACCTATCACACCACTATTAAGAGAGCCCCAAGCGAAGTGAATAAGGATAATGAAAGTGAAGTGTGGTTTTCTATTTACGGGAATATTTCAAAACTGAAAATAAAACCTTGTGGTTTTAATTCGGGCGACTTAGTACGTGTTTCTAAACATAAAATAACTTTCGAAAAAGGATATGAAAAAAATTGGACGGAAGAACTGTTTTTAGAAACAGAATGTGTCACGAGAGTTCCTTCAGTTTACGGTGTTAGAAAGGAATAGACTTAATCTATTAAATGAGTAAAGAATCCTTAAATTAACTCTTCTTGATCAATTATACTTTAAAAAAATAATAATTCCGCTAAAGATTATGCTATTAATTAAAAAAACTGTGATCGTTTCTCTGGGAAAAGGTATGAAATTTAATTAATTTTCTAAAAAATAATATGTTTGCGTTGTGATTTTTGAAAAACCTTTTCCTTATGAGATTATAGCGATTGCGCTATTATTATTAGAAGGTAAAATGAAATAAGCAATAAATTCAAATAATTACGCATAATTGGAAATCAAGTAAATAAACACATTTTCCTTCTAAATGAATTAACTCTCTTACACTCGTTAACAATTAAACATTAAATTTATTTACAATATATACAAAACTTTGCATTAAACAAACAAAATATATCATGGTGAAAATATCACCCGAAAGAATTTACAATTTAAATTTCTCTAGAATAACATTATTGTTAAAAATAATAATAATAATAATAATTGCAAAAATCCTCATTTTGCAGCTGACTACAATTTTAATTTATATATGGGGAGATATAGTAAAAAAATTTACTTGCCAACCAGTTGCCTTCCATCAAGATAATTTTGGACGTAGGAGATTCTCCTTTGACACACTGCAAAACAAAATATCCATTGCTTCACATTGCTTATCCATTGCTTGCTTGCCTGGGCACAAGCACGTCGAGAATTTTTTAGCAACTGACCACACGAAAAAACAAACTCTGTTTTTCGACCCCTTTTGAGGGAGGTGCCAAGAACTGTTAAACTTTTATTGAAGAACACGATACACTGGATTTCGTGATTATTGGGTGAGGGGCATACTCGCCTCCCTTAAAAACCCCGTGTTGTAAGAAGAAACTTTCCCATGTCAGAAGACCTGTAGTAAATTCTTTTTATTGCACGTCGTAAATTCTCTTGACATAGAAAGTCGATTTCACGATGATGCTCTTTTGAATTATGAGGCCCATAAACTTTTTATTACCAAGTGTACCCTGTAATTCTCTTAGACCACCCAGATGATTTCACATTTCATTTTGAGTAAAATTGTCCCATTAATTTTATTATCCTTTTGTGATCCATGCTTGATGGATGTTTCCATCATACAGAATCAAAGATTTACTAGACGAACCTATTGAAGGAACTTTTTATGCAGAAGAATTACAAAAAGTATAACCTAAAACCATTTTGATATTGAAAAGACACTGAAAAAACGTAAAAGGAAAGGACAACTTGAATATCAAGTTAAGTTTAAAGGTTATCCTTCTAAATTTAATCAGTGTATACCTTCTTCAGATTTATTTTCTCTATAAAACACGCATTTTTTACAGTGAATGATCATTCACAATCATGTCATTCTACGTGACGCTACCTTCTGACAGTTCAATGACTGTTTTCCAGAAAACAAAATTTCACATTATCTTACTAGATTACCCATGCCTTTAGATTTAAAAGGTGAATGGGAGGTCGGTTTAACTGAATTGATTTACCCTCATACACGACGTAATATTACGGAATATGGTAACGAGTATGAATATGTGTTACGTAAATGTTTGGAATTACCAGATGGAGGACCTAGAAACGGTAATGAATATGAACAAGATGATAGTGACACGAAAAAAAATTCGAATTCCACCAGGATATTATGAATCTCTCAACGATATCATTAAGGTAATTTTGCCCACAGTGACGTCTGCAGCCCTTTCCTTATTTATGTCTGTCTGAACTAAAGTGGTCCATAAGTCAAAAATTAATATCCCCAGTGGTTGACTCGTTGGTTTATTATTGTGTTTGTCCTTCAATCAAAGGTATGAAACTTCGAAGACAAGGCACAGAAAAGGTACAATGATAAATTTACGAGTCAACCACCGGTGGTGTTAATTTTTGGCTTATGAACCACTTCACTTTCAGAAAATATGGATCATTGGGTTCTCATATGTCTACACTTCCGTAAAACAAATTTTTTTTTCTCTTGTGCTTGATAACATGGGTTTTCATGCTGTCGGCTCTTGGGTCTTGGATTATATGGAGAAGCAAAGAAAATGCTTCACTCTTCGAGATTGGCTGGCGCAAAAGAGAAGTTGTCGCATTCTGTTATAGGCTGGCTGAAAGGAGGTATTATTTACTGTTATCTTATATTTACTGTTAAAATATGTAAGTTTTTGTGCATACAGAATATTTCTATTTTAACCAATGACAATAATTGGGTACTAAAACGGCATATAGAGGCGCTGCTCGCAGCCTTCGATACAGGGTAACTGTCCCTTTAATATCCCTTTAACTAATGTTAAAGTCCCATTCAAACAATTCTTTATTATAAATGCATTTAAAAGTTTTAGATATTCAAATTCGTATAATATTTACTTCGTCATATAAGACAGAAAACAAATGTCATAGAAAATCTGAAATGGACCACTAACATTTCTGACGTCAAAGAACGTCACAACAGATTTCAGCTAATCAGCTTCTCTATTTATCCCACAAGCGTTCACCAAAAGCCAATCAAATACCGCAACGCTTGTGGGAAACATTGGAAACTCCGCCCCGTGCTAGTGGTCAATTGTGCAAAAGAATAATTATTCTGAACAAATTTAAAACGCATGTAATGCAATGAGCTTACACGACGTTATCCTGAATGGAGAAGTTACATCTTTTTTCCACCAGATGGCGTATTCTAGCGCTTGAATCGCCAATGGTGCAGTAAAAGCTATATATTTTTAACAGTGTGGAAAGCGAATCACATGATTCTAGCGGTGCGACGGAAGATGAACCACTGCCATCTTTCCTTTAGATATGATAGTTTACGAACGCGAAATGTAGCATGGCAGCTTATCTTTTTAGCTACACAGTAAAAAAAATTGCAGAAATGTTGTCTCCGTTTTAAAAGCAATCTATTTTCTGGCGAATGAGAAAGCTACATTAACGACTATTGAGCGTTTTCATTGGTCAAAAATGCACTGTTAAAAAATTTGAAACTTTTGCTGCATCGTCACTCCATCGCTTTTATAGAAAACGATTACTTTACAGTATTATGGAGCATTCTCATTTGTCAAAATCGAAATATTCTATAAAAGCGGTAGAATGACGATGCAGCAAAAATTTCAAATTTTTAACAATGTAGATACTTTTAAAATGGAGGCAACGTCAGTGCAGCTTTGTTGACTCTAATGTCACGATTGACTCTAATGTCACATTTTGATTTGAATAAGAATGACAAAAGCATTCAAACTTCTAGGATGCCTTCAATTTTTTTTTACTTGTATATCGCCACTCTGATATTATGGTACCCTACCATGCTAATTCTGCTAGCGATATTTCTATCCCTTGGAGAAACAGCTAAACATGTTCTAAGCAGTCTGCTTCGCAGATGTTTGTTTGTGTCGTGAATTCATGTTATTTGCGCACCTAGTCAGCATCCGTATGGTCTATTATTATGGTTTTAAAGAAGGCTTATTTACTGCATTTATTTTCGTTATTGGAAAGTATGTAACATTTCATTATTTTATTTTCTTAATCCTTTGACGTTGGTATTTTTTAGTAGTACTGTTTTATATGTGAAAGGCTGCTTGCTTCTTTCGAAACTTGCTCTTCATTGGAACTGTGTTTTACGTTTAATGGATTTTCTATGATCTAAAATTCGTTTACGCTAATCAATATTAAGAATTCGTTTCCGATTTTTCTCATTGCATTTATTTGATTTGTTTTGTAAAAATCATTCAATTAATATTAGTTTTGTATTCAAACTTGTTCAGCCGGTGTCTGTGTCAACAATGGTTTTTAGATAAAATGTTACACAAAATATCTTCCCATAGAAAAATAAGTAATGTATTAGTTATAAAAAAAAATCCAGCTGTGAAAAATGGCACATAGTATTAAGGAAAGTCCAAAGATTCCATTTATATGATTTGATCAAATTATTTCAATCAAGAGTGTCCATATTAATAATTATAATGGGTCGGGGATGGAGGGAAGAAAAATCATAACCTCAAAGCTATGAAACATGCTTATTTTTTATTTCTCTGAAGTTCCAATCGAAGAAAAAAAGGACTTTGCTCATTTAAAAAAAACTTCCATTAAAATTTAACATCACTAGAAATGTTTATGGTGAATGTTCATTAAAACGACATTTCATGTGAATGTAAATTTAATTTATTTAGCTCTCTATTTTCTTGTTTTCAGAAGTTTCAACTTGGCAGTACAGTTACAACTTAGATGATCAACAATGATCTCTAGTACCTTGCAGAAAAAGCAAATTGAAAATTTTGGAAATCTGTCTCTTGCCTTTTCCTTTAAATTTAGATCCTTTATTCTGTCTGAATCTTGAACACAATTTGATTAACTCCCTCCCTTGACCCATGATGTTCTTATCCATATTTTTTTCTTCATTCTCACAAAAACACCCATTTGCTAATGTTAATCCTATGGGACATATTTTTAAAAATATCATGTTTACATTTAAATTTTTTAAATAATTTTATTTGAATTGGATAGCTGAGATTGATCTGTACAAATACTGTTTTTTATTTTTTTGATTTTGATTGCAAGATTTTTTTTTTTTATCAGGGCACTTTCAATTTCAGAACCAGTTTTTGAAGAAATGTCGACTGTTGCTTAGCCGTTTGCAAACCTGCTATTAACAGAAATTAATTGATACCCAATAAAGCATATTCTGTAAATATTTAAAATAAAAGATTGTAAAAAAGTTTTAAAATTTAAAAAATAAACAAAAACAAGAGAAAAACTATTGAAATTCTAATCTTTTTGTATAAAAAGGACTCTGTAAATATGTTAATAAGTTCATGTTGTTTGATTGCAGGGAAGAAAATTTATTAAGCTGCAACCAAACTGAAAAAAAAAAGTGAGAAGCAAAACACATTTTTTTCCTTTCTTAAAGATATGTATTCTTATTGTAAATTGACTAATTTCTTTTCAAATTTTCAGAAATTTTTTATTAAAATGTAATAAGTTTTTAGAAAATTAGGGTACTCTTAAAAGAAAGTCTTCTATAAAGTAACTGTAATAAAAAATGTAATGTCTATCTGTTTATTTTGTTTATTCAACTGTGTGAAGTTTGAAGCAACATTATCAAAATGAGATTATCAGCTATTGTTATACTGTAGACCAGGGCTGTCCAACCTTTCAGTAAGCAGTGGCGCACCTTAGTTCTTAGTATTCAATGAAGGGCGCCAGTTCTCATATGATTGAAAAATGCTGTAATATTATTTCACAATATTAGTATACATGCACATCTTAACAATGTGGAAATTAATCTTAAGGTAGTAGACAAAAGGCCCTTAAGGTTCTGAAGTTACATGTGTTACAATTTGAAATTTAATATATTAAATTTCAAATTATACATTTTTTTACGTAAAGTCTATATAGAAAATGTTTGTAGGATAAGGTACCAAAAATTTTAAACATGCCTGTTATAAAAACAATAAGAATGAATAAACACGGAGATAAAAAATACTGCTAAGATTCTCTTAGGATGCTAAAATATGTTTTGACTTATTTTGAAGGCGTGAATTTAGTTTTATAAAGGGTACGGATAGAAAAACAAGCACGATAGTGATCAATTCATAAAACTGGTTCCAGAGAGATAGTCTGGAACTGCTTTCATAGAGGGAAATCATTTTGCACTGTTTTATTAATTTTCATTAGCAAATTGAAAAGGAAAAGCCTAAAATTTTAAAAATCAAGAAGAAAAAATTAAGCTCGTTTATTACTGGTATAAAACAGCCAAGCCAGTGTGACAACAGCAAGATGAAAAATAAGAGCTGAAATTTTATGCACATGTCCTCAAAGGGGCGGGCGGGGGGAAGAGAAAAGAGTTTATTTTTCCGTTACTTCTTAAATATTAAAAATAGCTATTTCCAATTATTACCAAATTTAACCATCTTAATTACACTTTATAAACAACAGCTAATAATCGTGAAAATATGCATGATTAAATTTTCAAAGTATGTTTCTGGTTTCTAATATATTTTTGCAGGTTTTGAAAATATCTCTTGTAGAAATAAGAATGATTTTAAAGAAAAATTTCTTTATATTGGAATACTTCTAAAAAGCATAATAATGGGAAACTTTCATAAGGGTGCCAAAAAAATCTTCAAAGGGCGCCATGCCGCCCGCGGGCACCTCGTTGGACAGCCCTGCTGTAGACTTTTTCAAATCCACAACCATAAAATCTACAAATGTGTAAAATCTGCACATCATTGCAGATGTAAACAATGAAAGTTTAAATTCGGATAGTTTTATATCATTCCATAAATATGTAATTTTCAATAATATGACTGAACCGGTTTTTATGAAGGAAGTATAAATTTATTTCAAAATGAAACCAAGATATTGCTTTTGTCACTAGCAATCACAAACTTTTTAACAAATATATTTATGTGTTAATCAAGCATTTTTGGTAATAAGGACTGGTCAAACCTAAAATAAAATTCCTTACTTTATGATTTCGATTTGAATTAACTGAGTAACTTTATGAGGAAAGTTTCATTGAATAATTACAAAAAAAAAAAAAGGTATCTCATCTTTAATATGCATACTTAATTATTGTTAATTATTTACTTGATCATTTTTAAAATTATGTGTAAAAAATTACATGCATATGTACAGTAGATTCCCTGAAATCCACAGAGGTTGTGTAGATTTCTGGTCATTGCTTTGTTTATATTTTTTAAACAGTAATTTGAATTTAACAATGCAATCAAAGCTATATGTTAGCAATATAATAAAATATTAAAATAAGTAAACTAAAATAATAAAAATTTACATAATTTTTAAAATGTTAAAAGCAAAGGTAAAGTTAATAATCAATAATAATGTATGATTAAATATTCAGTATAAAGATGAAATGTATTTTTCCTAAATCATTCAGTGAAACTTGCCTCTTAAATGTACACTACTTATTCACTTCAAAATCATAAAATAAGGAAGTTTTATTTTAGGTTTAGCTAGACCTAACGAAAAAATCTTGATTAATACATGAATATATTTGGTAAGAAGATTGTGATTACCAATGATATTGAACTTTTTCAGAAGTAAATTTATTCATCATTCATGAAAACACATGAATTCAGTAAGTAATATTAACAAAAATTACAAATTAAAATATGTATGGAATTTATATAAAATTAAGAGTCAAATTTTGTCCCTATATCTGAACTGACTGCTTCATTGTTTATATCCGTAATTTATGTGCAGATTTTAGAAAGTTGTGGATTTTAAGGTTGCAGATTTGAGGGAGTCTACTCAGTGACGTAGGTAATGGGAGGGGTGGTCTGATCTGATAAGTGTCACCCTCTAAGGGGTGACATCCAATCTTAATTTCTTAAAGAATATATATACAATCTTATAAAATTTTGAAAAAAAAAAAATAAAAAAAAATAAAAAAATAAAATAAAATTTCTAGCACACCCTACAGCCAAGTTATTTTTTTTTTCTCGGAGAATTTGAAATTTTATAGGGAAACAGCAAGTTACGTCCTCTAGGCTGGTGCTATTTAAAAAAAAAAAAACTTTGAATCAAACGAAATATAAATGATGAATATGACGTATTTTAAGGCAATATGGATTTCTACCTGTAATGTATTTTCTGATTCCAGGAAATGATGTAAGTGCCATTGCAGATTATATTTTCTAATGTATTACACAAAATTCAAGTTATATGAGGTGATACCGTAATTTATGGAAGAAACGCCGCACCCGGTGTAATCGCCGCACCGTCAAATATTGAGATCATTTTGAAAAAAATCGGCGTAATCGCCGCACCCGTCGTAAACGCCGCAGTCAAAAGGAATTATTTTGCCTTATTAAGGAGGCGATAATATACGGCAAAAAACTGAATTATTAGACTAATTAAATTATTAAAATAACTAATTGTCAAAAAAAATGTAGGAATAAAATATTTACATTACAGAACCAATTTTCCAGAATTTTTTCCTGAAATTTTTTTTGATATGTTGATTTTTTTTACTTAAATACATACTGTAAAATCTTGAACACACATTTTGAACAAATTTCATTTTTCGAAATGTATATCAGTTTGTAAGTCCGCCACCAAAAATATTTTCTCTTTTAACAATAATAAAAAAGAAAAAAAAAATCCAAGCACAATTCCTTTCTGCGTAACTAAACGTATCTATGGGGAGCAGATGATCGTAAGGCCCAAATACATTTGACCACTTCTTGGAGTTCGGTGTCGGTTCGTTTGTTGTGGCGATACGGTGTTTTTTATCTTAATGAATTTTGCAGGAAAGGGACGGTTGTCCGGCAAAAGTAAAATCTTTCTGTCGAGTGGATTGTTTACCTCCCGATTCTTTTGTTCGCTCCTTTCCATTTTATTCTGAAGAAACCGCAAATTTATCCTATACAAGACTTCACCACTTTTTTCCAGGCATTCAGTTGAAGGAAAGAGTATTGCAATCTGAACTCAGCTTTATTCCGATAATGTTGACTTTCAAGAAACCTCAGACCACTTGTTTTTCTTTGGAGTTATTTTGTACTGGACCTTTTTGTAGGGTGCTGTAACTTTTGAATAACTTATATTTTAATAAAAATTTATTACACAGCCTAATTTACTATTATTGCAACGTGCTGAAAATTTGAACGAAATCGGTAAATTATCAGAGAAGATAGATTTTTTTTTCTTTTTTTCAAATAATAAGAAAGAAAACATGTATTGCTTATCATTTCTTTCTGTTTTCTTTTTCATTTGTTTGCAGCTCATTAATTTTTTTTCCACAGTCAAACATCGCGGTTTTGATGGCACATTCACGGGGTCCTTTTTAAATATAAAAAGAATAGAATTTAAATAATTTCTCACTTTTTATTTTATTGGAAATTTTTTCCCCCAAAACGTTTACGGAATATGCCTTAACGTAACCAATATGTGTTATCGGTTGTCATAAGAACGGAAATTACAAGATATTGCACTTATTGTTGGATAAATAATAAAAAAGATGAAAAATATATGCAAATCATCATAAGAATGAGAATTGAAAAAGTTGCACAAATAGGGGATCAAAAATATCGTATGGAAAATACTATAGTTTTTGTCAGGGGTGTGAGAATAGAAAATGCGCCCAGGGCAAAGCTTCAATTTGGCGCAACCTCGCACAACTTTTTCTAGTGACAGAGCCCAGAAATGAAGTTGGTAGTATAAATCCACCCCCCCTCCCTAAATTTCCGCGCCCGGGGCGATCATCCCCTTTCGCACGGCGCTAGTTTTTGTAACTGAACTAAAATGTATCTACAAAAGAGACATTTCAATTGTAAAATTCAGAAAAACTGGCTTTCCAATATTTTGTTTCTACAATAAAATGCAATAAAAGCAAGCATCTATTGTCCCTTCCTTCCTGCTTACTCCAGTCACCTTATTTCTTGGAAAAGGGTGACTCATGATGTATTGCATTTGTTGATTTACGATCGGTAACATCGCGAACACGGGGAAAAAGGAAGGAAAAAAAAGTGAATTTTTTCGTTTGAAACGCTGAATAATTTGCTCAAAATTTTCGTAAACGCCGCATGTTTGAAAATTTCAACTTTTAAACTCATAAACGCCGCGGCGTTTATTCCATAAATTACGGTACTCCAGATTTGTCTGAAATAGTTCAGTTGGCAAAGCATTGACAGCTTCAGCTATAAGAGGTGCAGGTTAGATTCCTGGTTCAGACATTTTTCGCCCAGTTTGAAAATTACAGCTCATCTGAATTATTTACCAATTAGAACAATTTTGTAAAAATTAACGTAGTCTAAAATTTAAGTTATTATGTGCCAATTATTTTTGTTAATTCATTGCAGACTTAGTAGGAAAATGAAGCTGGCATAACAACAGGAATCAAAATGTTCTTTTGTCACTACACTACTGAAATTTAGTGCATTGCAAAGATTGTACATAGCATCGAAAAATGCTCTGCCGATTCATTTTACTTTGTTAATTTCGAATTCCAAACTTCTCGACTTTTTGCCATGTGTGATTCTGGTAGTTTAAATGCTTGTTTCACTCTACATTATTATAATTTTTTTTATATGGCTACAACACTAGGCACAATTTGTCCATTTTCACAATTCCATGTAAATTCATCCATATTCAGCTTCCCACTCCTCAAAAAAAATCTTTGATATACTGTTCTTTAAAAAAAAAAAAAAAAAAAGTATGGAGTTTTTTTTTATGACTTGTGTGTGTTTAGTCTTTTTGCTAATTTATTAATAAAATTTCTTCATACAATTAATTTTGCATTTTTTATTTCTAGGTTACATGAAATAAGAAAATGAAATTTTGAAACAGTTTGAAAATTCTGAAAATAATGATCATTGGACCTTTTGTTACAGAAATTGTTATTACTTTCCTTGTTGTTGCTTACTTACTACAGAAGTATGGAAACTTCAGGCGGCACCACATATTGGTTACCATTAATGTATTCATTGCTTGGAACTTTGCCTTTCTTATAATCTCAATTCTTCCTCTTGATGTATCATCAGTAAGTTGTAGAATTACTTAATTGACATAAAATTTTTAGAAATTCTCAAGATATTTTGTGATTTAAATTCTATACAATAGACTCCCTCAAATCCGCACAGCTTGGGACCAGAGGTTGTGCAGATTTTAGAATTTTGCAGATTTCTGGTCATTTCTTTGTTTACATTTTATAAACAGTAATTTGAATGTAAATAATAATGCTGTTGAAACTATAATGAATGCTTATAATAGAAAACTACTTCAAAACTTTTGCCCCCTCAGTCTTAGAGCCCAAGTTACACCTATGCCTCAGATTAAAGCTTTATTATAGTTTAATTCTTGTAAGAATTTTAATTGGTGATTTGTGCAAAGTCTCATTTATTAAACTTATTGATAATGAGACTTATTAATTGTTTAAATAAAGTACAGTAGACTCCCTCAAATCCACACAGTTTGAGAGCAGAGGTTGTGCAGATATTAGAATTTTGCTGATTTAAGGTCATTGCTTTGTTTACATTTTAAAACAGTAATTTGGTTGTAATTAATAATGTAAATGAAACAATAATGAATGCTTACAATATAATAAAATAAGTAATAAACTGAACTAATAAAAATTTAGATAATTTTTTAAATGATTAAAATATTGAAAGCAAAGATCAAGTTAATAATCAATAATAAATGATTAAATATTCATTATAAAGATGAGATGCATTTTTTTTCTAAATTATTCAATGAAATTTATCTCAATAGCGTACTGTTAATTTGCATCAAAATCATAACATAAGAAAGTTTTATTTCAGGTTTAGCAAGACTTAAATAACCAAAAAAAGCTTAATTAATAGGGGAGAGGGGGGCACTTTTCAACACTTTTTGCAAAAGAATTATTTGTGAAGTAATACTGCTTTAAAAATTAAAGTTCTAAGTGCTATTTACTAACTTCATATTTGAGGTATCCTCTCAATTTTTTCCATGATTTTTAACCAAACACAAAATACCATATTTTACATTTTTAGTGAATCATGCACTTTGTTGAAATGTGCCTCTCCAGGGGGGCAGTTATTAACGGGAGGTGGGGTATATTTCAACAGTTAAAGAAATCTTTAAAATATACATTTCAACAAAATAAACTTTATTCACAAAGTAATATAGTGAATGGATTAATATAATGGATTGTTTTAGGTTCTATGTACATTATTTTATTTTAATTAAATTGAAATTTATGGAAATGTCATTGCAAATTTAATTTGAGCTGCTTCTCTGCATAAATTAACCATCTCAATTTGGCTGGGAAATTTTATTTTAATATGATTTTGTTCCATGCTATAGACTGGGGTACGGCAGCATAGACAATCACCTCATGGAGTTCACGGCTGAAATACCAGAATTCAGCCGTGAACTCCAATTCAAACTCAATTGACATATTAAAATGCAATTGGTCTGTTAAGTCAAAAGAATTACAAACCTGTTTCTTTGAATAAATTCATATATATATGTATATATCTATCTATCTATATATATATATATATATTTAATTTTTGAAGAATTTAGAATATTTCAAAACAGTATTTTAAATGTAAAAACCCTGATTAATAGTCTCACAATACAGTTATTGATGTAGGCCTTTCATGCTTCATGTAGCCATAAACTGTAAAATTATCCTAAAACATTTAAATCTGACCTAGGTATTGATCTAAAAGGTTACAAGCCAGTTTCCAAAATTGCTTAGTTAAAAAATGATAAGGAGCACATTTCATCACTGTTGAAATGTATCCCCTCGGCTCTCTTGAAATCTGCCCCTCGAACAGACATTTTGGTTAAAGTATTATCAAAGATCTTAGAAAAAGATTTGTGATTTATTGATAGTGTATTTAGAAGCAGAATTAAATAAGCTAGTAATTGACTAAATATCTCTCACTTAATTAAAAGATTATTGGTTGATAAACTGTTTCAAAATTAAAATTGGCTTTTTACTTTTGAGGTGTTAAAACTTGTTTCAGAGAACTACACCACCATTGTAAAGAGAAATCACTGAAATCTAAATGTAAGCAGTTATATGCATACTAAAAGCTTATTGGCTTGCATATTGGCCAATCATTGTGCAGTATTAGAAGTCAGAAATTCCAGCTGTTGAAAGGTGCCCCATGTTGAAATGTGCCCCCCTCTCCCCTACATAAATATATTCGGTAAGAAAATTGTGATTACCAATGAAATCAGCAATATCTTGAATTTTTTTAGTAATATTCTTTCATGAAAAAAAAAAAAATTCTGTCATATTAACAAAAATTACAAATTAAAATACATATGGAGATAATATTAAACTTAAAAAGTCAAATTTTGTCCCTATATCTGAATTGAATATTTCATTGTATTCATTCATCTGTAAATTACGTGCAGATTTTATAGTTGCAGATTTCAGGGAGTCTACTGTATACAAATTATTACTTTTAGTACCTTATTGATTTAATGTTATATTTTTTGGTGATATAACTTTAGAAATTTTAATTTCACGTAATTTTAATGAAGGTATATAAATAGTGTTATTTTTAAAACAAACTTTCCTTTGGTTGTCTTATTAGCTTACAATATATTATCACCTCTCCTGTCTTAAATAATAAAAAAATAAGATAAATTCTGAAGTGCATGAAATCTTAATCTGCTCACTGACGTGAAATGATATATCCATTCATTAAGCTATAGGTTTCACTGAAATAGAACAGGCATGAAAGAATTTCTTCTAAAGAAGTACCTTTTTTAAAGCAATTTTGAACATTATCTTCATTGATGGAAAAGCATTTTTGGAAGGATAATTAGGGCAGGTGGGGGGGGGGGGGTGAAAAATTTAGTAATATTTTATTTTGTCTGCTCAGATCTAGAGTTTGGTACAGTTTTCCTTCTGAATTTTCTTTCTTTGAGACATTTTCATACAAATTCCACACATATACATTTTTATGTGTAAAGACAAACAAAATCTTCATTTTACGCCGCCTTTGTTTTTTGTTCTGCCATTCGAGGCACATGTCCCCTCTGTAACCCTTAGGGAAATTGGTTAGTGTTTGGCAATTATCGGTGAGGTACAACTTTACACAGAAGAGGGGGTTTTCAGTAGAGACTGACCTATATAACTGGCAGAAGGCATAGAGATGCATTTAGAACAGTTTTCCTTTTGAATTTTCTGGCTGTGAAACATTTTTATGTAAATTCAATGTATGTGCATACACATTTTTGTATGTAAAGAGAAACAAAATCTTCATTTGGTGCCCCCTTCGCCTTTCGTTCTGGCTGTCAAGGCACATGCCTCTTATGTAACCCCTAGGAATTGAGATGCATTTGGCTCAGTTTTGCTTTTGAATTTTCTGGCTGTAAGACATTTTTACGCAAATTCAGTATATATACCTATACATGTTTATTTGTAAAGACAAATAAAACTTAATTTGCTGCCCCCTACGCTTTCTGCTCTGGCGGCCGGGGTGCAAAAGTTTGAAGGGGGTACGTGTCCCTCTGTGATACCCCAAATGCTCGGCCTATGTATATTTATAAACCTATAGGAAAAATTCTGGATGCTTCCTGAAGTGAAATCCTTGCTACACCACTGCATGCACATGTATGTTATAAGTATTATCAATGTATATTAATACTATTACACAATTTAAATAGATGATTAAAATTGTATAGGCTATAAAAATATTATCTCATACAAAATGTATGAAAAAGCTACACATGAAATTTTAAAAGTCAATTTCATCTTAAATAATTTAGTTCTAATAACTGCAGAACATAAAAATTTTAGAAGCAAGTTAGGATGTTAACTTTTGACATTTTGTTAAACACCAGTACAGAAAAATGAATTTAGCATTTTTATCAATTCCTAATTTTAGAATGTATTGAACAGAAAGCAGAAAACAATCATTCAATTGACTGAAGTAGATGAAATAATTGCAGTAAAAAGCTGGTTGGCATTTATTCCATAAATTTTTTAATATCATCCTTTTACTCTTTTGATAACTATAACATGTCTTCCACCATTCTAATGGGCAGAATTCACTCTACTTTCACTATATTAGATTTAGACACACATTCATTGAATCGTTCAGATATTACTTCAAACTTTAATATAATAGGCACCAACAAAATAAAATATTTCTCTTTTAATAAGCAATAGTGCAGATTTTTTTTTTTTTTTTTTTCAGATTAAAGTTTTACTTAACTTCATGCAGGTATCTGCTAATGATGAATATTGTATTGGATCATCCAGAAAAAAAGAATTTTTTAGAAAGACACAGCTTAATCTTTGTCAAAAAGTAAAGTACAATGTAAAGTTTAGAAAAAATGATTTCAAATTTCATTTAAATCAAATTGTAAAATAAACTTGTCACAGTAAAGAAATCTAAGCAGAGATATATTAAATATGGGAATATCAATTTGCCTATTATTTAGTATTTAGAAAAACTTCGGCAAGATTAAGTAAAATAGAATTGTATGGCTTTGCTCATTACAAACAAGTAATGAACCCAACACATTTATTATCCTATCTTTTGAATCCCCATTATGCAGAAGATAAATTAACAAGCAAGATGAAGTCTATTTATAACATAACATACATAATTTTAATAAATTAAAAAGTAGTTAAACCATATACTTGGTCAAAAGTACATTTAAAAAAAAAACAAATTCAAAGAAGAAATAATGTTTCACACACAAGTTTGCATTATATAATATTACTACCATATTAACTTTATTTAAAAACAGTGTTTATATAAATCATTGTTCGCATTTTTCCAGACAAAATTTTTTGTATGCTCTGCTAAATTCAAACTAAACTGGTAACATATATGTAATTCTTTTAGTTTTCATTAATATATTAACTATATACATATGTAAAGAAAAAAAAAGTTTTTGTGTAGCTTTCTGTGTCAAATTTAAACTTATTTTATGAATTATTGAGCAGATGCGTGAAACTTGTTTCATAGTGGGGGTGGCAAAGTTTTACTGTCATTATGACTTTACTTAATTTCAAAAACTTGATTTAAAAGTGGCTGTTATTTAAAATTATTTGGTAAAATATTTAAAAACATTGTATTGTTTTCATTTTTCCCAAAAAATGTTTTTCATATATCCTACTAAATTCAAATAAAGGCAATAACATTTCTTTAATTCTTTTAGTTTTCATTAATGTATTAGGCTGATAGTTGAATTTCTGAATTTTGTTTTAAGAGATAAATGTATTTTGTTTTAAATTTATTAACTTTTTTGACCATAGGCTTGGAAATAATTTACATTACTAAATTGGGGAAAAGAAAAAAAAAAAGTGTTAAAATCTGTAAAATTTTCTGTATAATACTTTTCTTAATATTTTCACTACTATGATTTTTTAAAAGAAATTAACCATTTTAAAACAAAATTCATTTTTTTCATAAAAAAGATACATTTTGTAAAAAAAAAAAAAAAAAAAAAAAAAAAAAAACTATAAAAGAAATACAGGCTTCCAGGAATTTCATTTCAGATCTTGTTTGGATAAGAAAAATTCTTTCCTTGGACATTGCGTTATTTAAATTATACACTGATAGATAACATAAGAATTATTTTTTTAAATAATAAATTTAAATTTATTTTAATATTGTTTCAATTGTTGTCTATTTTCAGCCCTTGTAGAATTCTACCTTGCAGTCTACAGATAGTCATCATACATTTTTGCTGAATCACTAAACTTTGTTTGCTTTAAAAAATGTAAAAATCTGTGGTCTAATGTAAAACCTTTATTAAAAAATTATTTTTCTATTTCATTCTCAGAGCTAAAACAAATAAATGTAAACTTTGCAGGATTTTTTAAGATCCTTTTTCTTTTGCACTGTAATAATTGTTGAGGTGTATTATTTTTTGTGATAAATAAATAAGTTTAGATGTTTTATTTACTTACAATGATAATCTTAAGGGTGTATTCGAAAAAAACGCTTTTCCACCTTCAACAGCTCGAAATTTTCTGATACAATTTCAGACACATTTTTAAAAGTAGAAACATGAAACTTGCTGAGGGTATTTTTGAAGAGATGTACAAGGTGCTGTGTGATGTATTTTTATGCTCAATTCATTAGAATTTGATTTATAAACAATTATCTTATCAGTATGACCTTTTTTTTCATTCACAGATCTCCCACTAGGGGAAAATCTGTTCAAAATGCCGTTTTTGATTGCTTTTTTTGCAATATTTTCTGCATTTATCAAAGAATTGACAATTACGGCACCTTGTGTACTTTCTAAATAAGACAATTTGCCAGTTTGATGCATATGAGAGTAAAAATGAAGTCAAAAATAAATCTGAAAATAAGCAGTTTAAATCGAAATACACCCTTAAAGCCCTTAATGAGTCACAGAAAGAAATTAGTGTATTCCTAGCTTATGGTGTATGCTGTCGCTTTCTATGTATGAAAATTATTTCTAAATATTATTATAAAATATTATACAACAAATTATACTCTTACAAATTTAAATAATGGCGGAATTATTTTTAAAAGTAATAAATTATCATTTAAAAAATTTTTTTAATATTGTTTCACTTGTTGTTTGTTTTTAGCCCTTTTTTATGTTTCATTATATGTTTTATGTTTATTCTATCTTGCAGTCTATAAGTTTTTGCTGAATCACAAAACTTTGCTAAAAAAATGTAAAGATCCTGTAGCCTAATGCAAAACCTTTATTGAAAAGTTATTTTTCCATTTCATTCTCAGAGCTAACATAAAATAACATAAACTTTACCGGATTTTACAGGGCTAAGTCTCTTAAAAACCCAGTAAAATGTGGCTTGGTCTAAAAATTTTTGCAAAAAAGGCACATACTTTTAAATCATCATTATTCTACAATTACATTAAACACTAAACACTTATTCTTAACTTTAATATAAATTACGTTACTTTTGAATTATTACGTTAATAAAGGTAAATATTTTGCTTTCAGTATATTTTATTATTTATAATTTATATGAAAATTCATAATTATTGAAAAAAAAAATACAAAAATGTTACTTCAAAAATAGTTGTAAGATAATCTAAATATGGAATCTGCAAAGTGAAGTAAAATATACATACAATTTAATTAATTTTAAGGGATTCTTTAAAAAAAATTCTCAGCTCAGTAACACAAAATTCTTAATAAATGAATTATATCTCGAGTTGTAATAGCAATTCAATAATTAAACACTTATGCAATACTAATTTACTTTATTTATGGCTATTCTCAACTGCTCTCCTCTGCTCAACAGGTGCAAAACATTTTGACACATTTACAAATTCATTTTTCAATGGAAAGATATAAAATTTTAAAGTATGACTATGGAAACGATTTGGAATCAAATTGTGTTTTCCATTTCTTGATCAATAAATAACCTATTGAGTTATAAACGATTTTGATAATGTGATCAACACATTTTTCTACCCTGCTTGAGTAGTTATTCATTTTTCAAGCAGAAATTCTGTTCAAAACTCTCACTTTGACACTATTTTCTGAAAAATCTATTGCATTTTGGAAAAAAAAGGGGGAGGGGGAAATGAGTAAGATTAGATAGTTTCTGAACAACACCACCTATTAGTTTCATGAAAACGAATTTCTGAACAAAAATAAGTTAATACTTATGCCATAAAGTTGCTCTTTTGGATTTAAGAACAGCCTTGAACACATCTTTCATTTTAATAATAATTAAATTTTGTACTTTTGGGTAAAGGTTAATATCATATTTTTGACTTTTAACTTATATTATCTTAAAATTATAATATTTTTCAAATACATTTAATATCATTCTAAACTGCAGTTTTGATCCTTTCTTAATTTATTTTCTGCTGTATGGACAGAAAAAAAATCTATGGGAGAGAAATAGTAAAAAACAGATGCATCTGTAGTGCACAGTTGTTTGTGTAGTCAGTTGTATGCAAGAAGGCGTTTTTCAAAATGAAAAAAAAAAAATGTATATATGTGTATATATAATAAGTTAAATTAGAAATACATGTCACAAAGGCCGTGGGGGGGAGGGAAATTACGCAACTTGCTGTTTCATAAAGGCAATACATTTTTTTTTTTTTTTTTTTTTTTTTTTTTTTTTTTTTTTTTGCTGTGTCATATCTAAAAATTCTGTTCAAATCTCCAATTTTGATCCTTTCTTAATTTATTTTTTGCTCTATGGATGAAAAAACATATACGGAGGGGAAATATTAAAATATAGATGCGTTTGTAGTCCATTGTCCGTACGGTGTTTTTTAAAATGAAGAATATAAAAAATAAGTTAATTTAAAAGTACATTTGACTAAGGCAAGGAGGAAAGTGATATAAAATTTATAGGTGACTGCTGTTACAGAACATTAGTTTGTTTGTTTTTCTTTTTCTGCAGTATTGCAACCAAAAATGTAGTTTAAATTGCCAACTTTGATGTTTTCTTTAGTTTATTATTAATTCTGGAAGAAGAAAGAATGTTCTGGGGAGAGAAAATGCATTTGATAAAGGGGAGGGGCTAGCCCCTGATGTAAAATTCTTATTCCCCTTTTGACTTAATGCTTAATTATATCATACGTCCCTCACATTAATTTTTTTTTCATCTATCGATGCACAAAATTTTCAGATAATGATATTAAAATAACAATTTTCCTTCACATTTTACCCAGGCTTAGGACTGGCAGCTATATGAAAGTGGGCATGTTTAAAAATTGTTGCGATCTTACTTCTTATAGTGCCAATTAAATAATATGTAACAAAATGTTCCTTTTAAACAATATGGATTTATACTAATCTATGGAAAATTAGTTCTAATATTTTTTATTGGTTGAATTTCAGAATTATTGATATTCAATGCCACTTAAATCCGAATCTGATGAGTCGTTATGTCAATCAAAAAATATCTCTGTCCAGTTCAGTCTCATTTTCAGAGTCTGAACTGACAGTGAAAGAAATATTATCAATTTTTTGTTCTATAATTCTGTCATTTTTCCAATATTCGTTTTCAATTCTTTCTACTTTTTCACAGTATCTCTTCCATTTGTCTTCTTTAATGCTTTCAATTGTTTCCTCTGTAGGTTTTCTAAGGGTCTGAAAACTAAATTCGGACTTGGTATTCCTAACTCTGATAAAACACTTAATAGCAGCCCAAGCCAATTCAATAGGATTCATATCACAATGATAAGGAGGAAGCCTGATGACATTATGGCCGTGGCATTTTAATAATTCATCAATACAAAATTTTTTTGAAACTGATGCATTGGCAGATATGATTTCAAATAGCTCAGTTTTGCTTATGCTTTTATCAAAATTAATATTTTTCTCTTTCAACCAATTGCGCATAACTTTTTTCGTTGCATATTGTTTTGGCACTGGATCTAGTATTTTTGTATGATAGGCTGCGTTATCCATACAAATGATGGATTTAGGTGGAATATTGGGAATCAGTTTTTCTTTTAACCATTTTTGATAATTATAATACATTTGGCCATGATAATTGCCAGTAGTACTGCCAGTTTTAAATATTAATTCATTATATTAATTACATTATATTAATATTGTGCATTTGGCACAAATCCAGATTTCGAACCAGAATGCACAACTATCAAGCAGTGTTCGGCTCTTTCTTTAAGGGTGTTCTTAAATCAAAAAGATCAACTTTTTGACACATACTTTAGTTTATTTTTGTTCTGAAATGCATGAAAATAGCATGTGTTATTATTCAGAAACTGTCTAATTGCACTCAATTTTTTGTTTTTCCTAAAACACATTTTTTATAACAAGCCTTCAAAGTTGACCCTTTTGAGCACATTTATTGATGAAAGCAGAAAAACCGGTCAAAAAGCAGGAGAAAAACAGGTGATCAAGTCATCGAAATAGCTTATAACTGGATAGGTAATTTATCAAAAAATGGAAAATTAAGTTCGATTCGAAATCGCTTCCATAATCAGGCATTCCAGTTTTATACCTTTCTCTTAAAAGATGAATTTGTAAATGTGTAAAAACGTTTTGCGCTTGTTGAGCGCAGCAGTTAAGAACACCCTTAACTAAGGCACCAACTTTTTCACTTTGCCAGTATTTAGAGAATGCAAGATTTGTTTCAATCCACATCTCATCCAAATACATAATTTCTCTTTTCTCTTCTCTAAATTTTTTCATACCCCTCAAAAACCGAAAACACCACTCTAATATGTCAGGCCGTTCAATTGCTGCACTTCGTTGATCAAGGCAAAGTTTCCATTGAAAACATATTTAATGTAGAATGTTTCTTAACATTTCTTCCTTCATGGAAAATTTATCCTTTCTTTAATTACAGGAAGCAATGTTACAAATGGTATTCTGTCTGAACTTGCCTATGATTTTTCTTATGACGCACAAGTGAAAATTATCTAAAGCAGCATTTCTTTTGGCCGGACATTTGCAGTGCTTTTCAAGTGTTGAAAGTTGCTTTGTATTGGCCGAAGCTTCTTTCGTTATTCTTTTAATAGTGCTGAGGAATACTCCTGTTGCAGCAGCAGTTTGCTTCTGTGCCTGACATAAAGGAAGCAAAAGTTCCTGAGCATTTGCTCCCTTCTAAAAAAAATCGATAACTTTATGAACAACCATTCTTTCTTTAGAATGAATTATCCCTTTTGAGGACATGTTTGTTATTAAAAAAAAAAAGTTTAAAAATGCAGGATAAATTATAAGAGAGAGAGAAAATAAAACACAGCTAACTGAGAGAGAGAAAACAGGTTTCTATCAAAGAATATGCAAGTTATTGGCACAAAACTTATTTCATTGCTACCCCTAGTTCTTTGTAGGGAAAGGTCGAACTGAAAACACAGGGTTATTATCCCCTCCAGTATTACCTTGCACACCTTCTGTAAAATAGACTCATCTAAGAGAGGGAGTTTCCCATGTCTCATCTCGTAATGGGTCTATAATATCCTTGAGTGTATATACTATAGCTTTCTTGAGAAACAAAGGTACACGGTGTTCCTTAAAAATATCCAGAGGATATAGGGCGTATACTCATGTATACCCTCCACTACATCTCTGTTTAAATGTTTTATTTACTTTTAATGATAATGTTAAAAAAAAAAAAAAAAACCCTCAGGGAAGGGAGTCACAGTATAAAATTAGCTGATAGTGTATGGTGTCTCCATCTATATATGAAAATTATTTCTAAATACTATTAACCAAAGTTTTTATTTATATTTCATAATGTTATACTATAAAAAAATTCCAATAATATTAATATGTCTTTAAAACATTCTCAAACTTCTAGTTACAATAGTAATTTCGTGGGAGAGAGGGAGGCAATTAAAATCACCAGTAAGTTTTAGAACATGATGAAAAAAATCCAGTAAGTTTTGTAAACAAAAGATTAAATTAAAAATGAAAGAATAAATGTTAGAAATAAGCAATAAAAATATAAATTAAATAATGCTGTTAGAAATTCTATAAAGAAAAGAAAATCATGATTTTATTATTTGAATTACCCCTCCAAGACTTTATTTATAATTACTTTATAAGAAAGATCAATATTATAAAATTATTTTATTTGTATGTGGTGGTTGCGCCATCTATTGATGAAAAAAAATATAGGTAGTTTATTAAGATATTATGGTTTTCTACACTATTGTGGGTGACTACATTAACCCTATATCTACCGACGGTACTTATAAGTACCATTAAAATTACTTTTTATAAAATTCTTTTAATATGGCAATTAGTTGTAATAATGTTTAGAATGAGTTACAGATACACTACTTTATTTTGTTCCAAAATCATTATTGGTTACACAAAACAAAAATATTTTTAAAACAATGATTTCTTTTGCCTTTGTATCTTTTCAGCTTTCTTGGTGCTGAGGGAGGGTGATGGGGATTTTTCAATTCGGAAATTGTCTATATTTATATTGTAAGAACATCATATTTGTACATTTTATAATTCTACAAAACACTAAGAAAACAATTTGAAATAAAAGATTTGAGTGGGGTTATAAATATTGTGCAAAATCCCTGTAAATTCAAATTTAATTAATCCTTCTAAATCCTTCAAAAATTTATTAAATGACTATGTAAATCTTTTAATTTAGTTTAAAAAACTTACGTAAAATGCTTTAGAATGTAAAATTTTCATGAATTCATAATTTGGTAGATAAAGGGTTAAAATATAATAAATGTAATATTTTAAATTTTGTCATTACTATTTAATGAAAAAAAAAAAGATAAATTATTAAATATATTAATTTGAGTAAGCTTCTTTTGTCATTTTAAAATCAATACTTTTTATTAACTCATTGTATTTTTCAAGTGCTGCATAGATAGATGATTAAATAAATAAAATAATTTATTTAAATGTACTATCACTTTGAAACATACTAGTCAATGCTTAAACTTTAACTGTACAATATGTTTAACCATATAGCCATGTAACATTTTTATCTCTATACTTTATTTAATTTATAATATTAAAAAATTTATGCCTGAAATTATTTTTAAAGGAGAATGTCTTTTTTTAACACCATGTCCAAAGTGTGAAATGACACCTTTGAAAAAAATTAGATTTATGGTTATTGTATTTGTAATTAAGTTCAAATGATTAAAAATAATTTTTAATACATTGAATACTACTTATTTTTACACTTGTTAATCTTAAAAATTTCAAGTAGAATAAACATAAATAATTCAAAATGTAAGATCTCATTTGACATTGATAGAAATAGTGTTTAATGAGGAGAAAAATTAATCATAAATACTTTATTATTTAATGATTGGAATAACCTTTTGTTGATATTTAATATCATTTCTCATAATTAGAATTTATATCAGCTGTTACTTTTTACTCTTTCATACAATTTTTGTTAATATATTTTTTTTCAATTTAGGTAGTAATCTTTCCTTTATTAGAATTAAATTTAAGTAGTTAAAATTTTAGTTGCTGGTAACAACAAGGAAAAGTTCAATTTTGAAATTTTTTCTTTTTCTACCGTTTACACTGTAGGACAAAAGATAGAATAAACCAGTAAAAATACAGTTTTAACTACTATCATGTCAATAGACAAACTTCACAATTGATTGTTATAATTCTATAAGATATAGTACTTTTATTTTAATACAGTGATTGTGTGTGTATGCATATATATTTAAAGGTATTTTTAAATATACTTCCAGACTGCATATCGTCAATGCCTTCGTGACAATATTCCTCCTCCAACCATTCATCCTGATATTATACCTGTCACGTTATCTAATGCCACTGACAATACTACAGTTGGCAATACTACAGTTGGGGAACAAAACACAAGTTTTTCTGACTATCATGAAATACAAGGTATTTTAACCCTTTTTTTTTCTTTTAGAATGTTTTGTGAATTCAGGGATCTGTTTAGGAAGAAACTGGGTCCTTTAAAGGATCCTTCACAAAACTTTTCATTTTAAAACAGTACCCTTCACTAAGTTTTTCATCTCAAAACAGAAAACTAAACAAAATTCTTTGTCTTAAAAAAAAGGACTCACAATTTTTTAAAGTCTTTAAACTGAACTTTTAACAAATTTAATCATTTGAAAGTAAACTCTGATTGTTCATTTTCAAATATATAAAGAAAATATTTGTATTTTACATATGAGGAGTCCAGAAGCCAAGGGTTTGGAGTAAATTGAGTTTAAAGATAATTGATGTTAAATTCGAACATCAATAACAATTGACTAAATTGAAATAGGAAACATCTGCTTGTTGCATTCTAATTTTTGAACTCTCATTTCAATAACTGTTAAAAAAATAGAGTACAATTTTCTTTAAATGTATAATTAACCAATATTGTTTGTTTTTTGAAAAAAGTGGTTTATCTCTATAACTCCCCAAATAATCAGAAAATGACCTATATTTCTTTACCTGAAATGAAAAAAGCATATTTCCAGATACCCTGTGCACTTAACTCATTTTTTTCAATTTTGTTGCTTATACCCCTTGGCTTCTGGGGTCCTCATATATAGTCAACTGTGTGAAATCTGCACACTTAGGGATTACTTTTGCTGATTATACATTTTGGCAGATTGTAGATCATCCCTTTGTTTACATTTTATTTTTTAAAATCTGACTATAAATTAGAAACAACTAACAAAAATTACAATGAAAAAGAAAAACATACTGCATATTTAATAACTAAGATTAAAGAAAATTTAAATTACACATAATACACACTTTACTAATTATTCATTATTTTTAAACATTGACAGAAGATATGGTAGTTTTGGCTTGTTATCTTTTTTTTTTTTCTGTAGTCTATGAACACTCATTACTTTTTGTTCTGAGATAAAATTTTTATACTCAAGGTAATTACATATTTATATCCAATTTATACTTAACTATTTATTCTAGGGATGCACCGAATATTCAGTATTCAGCCTATTTGGCCATGTTACCGAATATCAAACTATTCGGTTAAGCCAAATATGCAGCTTGACTGAATACAAAACTATTCGGCGTACTGAATATTCAGTTTGGCGGAATATCAAGGTATTCAGCTGAATCCAATACTTTATAAAACTTTTTATAAACCATTTTTAAAAACTTTTCACAATTTCTATTGTTAACTGTCAATTTATAAATATATTTAAAATAATTAGAAACAAAATTGTATTTAAATAAAAGAGAATGTTTTTACACTATTTGTTTCCTGTTTGTAATGTATAATTTACGAAAATTAACCATGAAAAGGATTAAAAAGGTGATTAATTGGGAATAAATGATGAACAATTGTAAGTTCTTAAATTTTATTCAGTAAATAATCTGTTTTTTGCTTTTCCCAAATAAAAATCTTAAACACAAAAGACAAATTTTTGGGATTGATAATAGCTATTAAAACAGACAATTTTTGTTCATGAAAAAACAATTTTTGTTCATGAAACCATAATCATAATCAACATATTGAGTCAAAGTATGAATAATTATTCAGTTTTGGCATGTTTCATATCCAGTATGTATTTTATTGACATGTATTCTAATATTGATGGAATAAATGGATTGAGATATTTTTTGTTAAAATAATGTTTGTGTTCATCATATATTTAAAGTTTGTTGCAAGATTTTGAGAAAAACCTGAATATTTACTATTACTATCTGAAAATGATTGCTTATTCCAGATCCAGACATTGATGTAGGGTCCTTTTAAAAATTTCTTTGCTAAATTGAAAGAAGTAGAAAAGTTATTTTTATGTAATTGCCACCATTTGATTTTTCTTTAGTTTCTTTATGACAAACAGTAATAATAATAATAATAATAATAATAATAATAATAATAAACCCCTTACATTTTGATTAACAAGAGCTTTTTATAAGTAAACTTTATATTTGAAAAAAGTCTTCCTTGAGTTATTTAAAAAGGACATTTGTGAGACTGTAAAGCTTCTTCCCATTTTTTCATTATTTCTTTTAATTCGTAGAAGAGACCTTGAAATTAAAAAAATTATTAATTAAAAAAGTCTCATAATTGTGCTCCTTAAATAACTCAAGGCAGATTTTTTTTTTTATATTAAATGTACTTATAAAAAGCTCTTGTTTATCAACATGTAAGTTTCTTTAATTAAGTATTATGTAAAATTATTTTTAAAAATAACATTTTAATACCTTTAAACTTTGAAATATAAAAAGTATTTGGACAGCCGAATATTTGGTATTTTGCCCAACAACTACTATTTGACTAGCCGAATATTCGGTATTCAGTTTACTTGCCAGTCGAATTTTCGGCATTCAGTATTCTGCCAAAATCACTATTCGGTGCATCCCTAATTATTTATTGAAAAATTCATGGCTGAAAAAAAAGTATTTAACTGTTAATGACAATTTTCATTGTTTATACTCCAACATGTAGTGTGGATAATAGAGAATTATGGATAATACATCGTCAGATTTCACAGAGTTGACTATATATCTTAAGTATGTATAAACTAACTCTGAAATTTTACTCATTCTTATAAAATTATTTGAGACTAGAGGGTTTTTTTTAATTATTTAAGTTATGTCTGCATAGTTTAACCATTTTATAAAAAGAAATCTGCTTCAAGTTGACATTTAATCATTTGGTCAGAATTGAATTGACTCTGCTGGGCATTCCAGTGTTAAAAGAATATTGGATATATATTAGAGCAAACATTTTAAAATACAGCATTTTTCAAATTATTTCTCTGCTAGCCAAAATATACAGGATTAGAATAAAAATTATCACATAAGACAATTTATATTGAAATGAAGATTGTTAAAATTGAATATTTTAGGGAAGAAAGAAAAAAATAATTAAAAAATTAAAATTTTAAAGCTCTATAAAATAAAAACCAAAAATTAAAATTGTCTTTAATTTATTAAGCTAAAATAAATTTATAAAATTGCCATTAACAAATGTACTGGGTTTGAAAAAAAGAGAGTTAAAGAAAATAAAAATATCTTCAGATATATCTGGAATATTGAATTAGTTACCCCTAAAAATATGAAGAAATTTTTAGTGTAAAACCACTATATATATAAGGAAATAGTGTAATTTTTACTTTTTAATCACAAACTTTTTTTTCCCTTAGTATGTTTTAATAACAGGAGACCAGCAAAAAGTAAAATTTATCTCAAAAACTAATGATTGGAATTGGCTGCATAGGTGTAGAGTTTTCAAAATTATGCCAGGGAGGAGAGAGAGTCCAAACTCCTTTGGAACAAGGAACTAATTATTTAATGATAGATAAAAAACAGTAATAATTTCTAAGATGAAATTGCAATGAATGAGGAAGATTTCTGTTTTAGACAGGTTTCTACCTCAGTAGGTAAACTTTTTAAAGTGTTAGTTTCATTATAACTATATGTAATGTTTTTAATTGATACAAGACTCTTTTCTAAACTGTTTTCATTCACACAGGTTATTTATACAGTGAAATCTGTAAAAAAGCAAGTGCAAAGGACCGAAAATATATGTTTGACAGATTTCTGCAGGCTTTAGTAGGCATGTTTGTATGGTAACTCTTCTGTTAGAGCACAAAAAGTTTCCATTTATGACAAGGATTTGTCATAAATATTACCTCTAGAACAACTCATAGAAATTTCATGAAAATTTATATTCAGTCTAATCTGAGAAGTTAAACATAATTTTCTGGTGTAAAAATAAAATTTTATAGTGAAATTTTAAAGTTTATACATATTTACATATCAGGGGTCCCCTACAAAATTTATTTAAAATATGCAGTTAAAGACATTATAAATCTCAATTAAATGGCTCTTTTTGTGCAATAATTTAGAGATATAAAATGTGCATTTCCCCACTTCTCCCCTTCCTGTTTTCATCAATTGTTTCACGCTGTGCAAACTTAACGAAATTTTGTTTAAGTGTAATGTTTTAGATTCCATGTTATTGTTTGTTTTCATTTTGCCATTACTTTATAGGGGAGAATGAGGACGGTTGACCCATTTTTTGCAAAATGCTTTTATTTATTTATGTTAAATCTTGAACCTAGAATAAAGTTCCATATATCATCATATTTGTTATATAGAATCAGTTATCAAAATAAAACAGCAGCATAAGTGTAAGTTATGAGAAACTAGAAAAATGATTGATTTTAATCATGAGAAAATAATGGGTCAAGCCTGAAATTTATACTGAAATGTTTATTAAAGAAAATAAAATCAGTTTTTAAAAAGGCAGAATAATTTTAGGCTACATGGTTTAACTATTATTAAAAATTATTTGAGGAATTGTGTGAACAAACCTGTTTAGATAAAATATGAGGCACAGGAAAAAAAATTCAATTTTAAACACACAATTTTTGTGACACTCGACTTGGAAATACTAGCTACCACATAGTTTGGCTTCATCTCATCGTGTTCATCTTGATGAAATTTGTCTACATATCTTCCTAATATCAAATGAAAATCAAATTTTGAATTGCTTAAAAGGCACAAATGCCAACCTAGTGAAAAAGATTCCATGCCGGGAATCGAACCCTGGCCATCAGTATAGTGTACTGACGTTCTACCAACTAAACCACATGGAACGACACCCAGCAAGGAACTTATCACTGTTACTTATTGGCAAGGCTACAAATGCAGCACAAGATGGAATACAATCCACGAGCCACCGATCTGGGGCAAACATGAAACTCAAATTTATCCAGCATCGATTAATGCATGGAAATTTTTCCAGAGAGAGAAAATTCGCCTTGAATATAACATATCAAATGAAAATCAAATTTTGAATTGTTTAAAAGGCGCAAATGCCAACCTAGTGAAAAAGATTCCATGCCGGGAATCGAACCCGGACCACCAGTATAAGCTCACTGACGTTCTACCGACTAAACCACATGGAACGACACCCAGCAAGGAACTTATCACTGTTACTTGTTGGCAAGGCTACAAACGCAGCACAAGATGGAATACAATCTGCGAGCCACCGATCTGGGGCAACCACGAAACTGAAATTTATCCAGCATCGATTAATGCATGGAAATTTTTCCAGAGAGAGAAAATTCGACTTGAATATAACATACCAAATGAAAATCAAATTTTGAATTGCTTAATCTACCTTGCCAACAAATAATAGTGATAAGTTCCTTGCTGGGTGTCGTTCCATGTGGTTTAGTCGGTAGAATGTCAGTGCGCTATACTGATGGCCTGGGTTCGATTCCCGGCTTGGAATATTTTTCACTAGGTAGGCATTTGCACCTTTTAAGCAATTCAAAAATTGATTTTCATTTGATATGTTATATTCAAGGAGAATTTTCTCTCTCTGGAAAAATTTCCACGCATTAATCGATGCTGGATAAATTTGAGTTTTGTGTTTGCCCCAGATCAGTGGCTTGCGGATTGTATTCCATCTTGTGCTGCGTTTGTAGCCTTGCCAACAAGAAATAGTGATAAGTTCCTTGCTGGGTGTCGTTCCATGTGGTTTAGTCAGTAGAACGTCAGTGTGCTATACTGATGGCCCGGGTTCGATTCCCGGCATGGAATCTTTTTCACTAGGTTGGCATTTGCGCCTTTTTAGCAATTCAAAATTTGATTTTCATTTAATATGTTATATTCAAGGCGAATTTTCTCTCTGGAAAAATTTCCATGCATTAATATATCTTCCTAATGTTTTTTATCAATGCAAATGTCCTTTTACAGAGGCATTACTTACCATTTCTTAAGGCTGCAATTTTCTTCCTTTCTAGCCTTTTTCATCTTTTATATTTACCTACCATGGGTACAATTTAAATGAAATAAAAGTTCTTAACTTTCCCATTTGTAATTCATTATTTTATTTATAATTCTATAGCCTTTTTTATGCATCTTTAATCAATTTTAAGCATTTTTCTTTCTATTACCATAATTTACTATAGCTTTACAGAATAATTTTCCGTTATTTTACAAATATAATTACTAACCCTTCTTTATGTACAGTATCTAACAAAAAGATTTCCAAAACAATTGATTTAGGGAACATTGACCATCTGGTCACCCCTCCCTACATAGCCAGTTTTTAAAGAATAGCACATTATTACATTAAGTCTAATTTCTTGTACAATCTTTAGGCCTGAATGAAAGCTCATTATTTCTGCATTATTTGAAACCTAATTACTTAAATTTCTATGATATATTTTACTCCAAAAAAAAAAAAAAAAAAAAAAAAAAAAAAAAAAAAAAAATCTTACAAAATATTTTTAAATAGGACACTTTTTAAGTTGAAAACTTAACAATGAATTTTTCCACATGTGTTTCAATGATCTGCATGAAACAAAGATAAACATTTGAGCTGTCTGGCAGTTTTAGTTACCACATATTGGCAAAACTCTGAAATTCTATTTAATATGGAAATTGAAGGAATAGATCAATTCTATTGGGGAATGAGAGAGTTGACCACAGGGAAGGATGACCTCCCCTGTGGTCAACTCTCTCCCGTCTCCCCTATGTATTTTAAATAATGCTGAAGCAAGAATTAATTGTGTAATTTTCATAATAATCTTATGATATTTTAAAAAATGTATATATTTATTTTTAGCTTCAGCATTGAAAAGTTTTAAAGAATGTGCAGTACCATGGAGTTATGTACCTGATACTGTGTTGCAAAGCTTGTGGAGAGTTGTTTATTGGACAGCCCAAACTCTTACTTGGTAATTATATTTTATAAAATATCAGAATGCTTACATTTTATATATTTTTCCCCAAATCTCTTTATTAATTCATTCAAAAAATCATCTTCTTGAAACTTTGTCATATTTCTAAATAGTTAGTTCGCATATTGTTCGTACCTATAACTGCAGATAAAAATTAATGGGTTATAAATCCAAAATTTAAAGTTATATTCTGTAACAGGAATACCTTGCAAATATTCTGTGATATATTAATACAGTTACAGTAATAATCATGAATTAAAGCTTTTTTTATGTAACAGTGTAATCAGGTTTTCATGTTTTTCATAAGATCGATAGAAAAAAAATATGTATGATAAAGGAAAAAATAGAATAAAAGAAAACTATTAAAATTTTTCCAATATGAGGAAATGTAAACACACACTCACCTTCATTGCTCAGAAAAACATACTTTATTTAAAGAAATCTAACTTATGCTGTGCCAATTCAGCTTAATATTCAACATGTTGGTCAATGAGAAGCTTGGACTTATGTTCATGGATTTAATGTTAGCATGATTTGCATGTGATGACAATGCAACAATTTCAGGGTGTACAAGACCAATATTTAGGTCACTTATAGATTGGTAGGTAACAGAACAGCACCTTCTTGAGTAGGAACCTTCTTGAGTTCATGGATAAAAATCTAAGATTACTTAAAAATCTTGATTTACATATTTAAAATGCAATCACTTTGGCAATTCATATCTTGGTAGTAAACATCTAAAAACCTTATTTTAATGGTTGACTTGTAAGTCTCCCAATGTGTTTTCCTACACCCAAATGTATGAAAACATGGAGGATTTAGAGCAGGAAAAAATAATGGTAAACCTACAAGTCAACTGCTAAAATTGAATTTTCCCTTTTCTGCTTGTTGTGGAGAGAAAACTCTTCCCCACAGCAAGCAGACCTCATCCTGGCAATGAAGAAAGTTAAATATTAAAAGAAAAAAACCCCCGCAGAATCTAATATTTTTTTCAGTGCTCTTTTACATACCCCTTACATCAATCGGTGGCTCATTGCCCTCTTTAACTGGGTGCCTTTTGCAGTCACACACTTTGCAGATCCCTTGGGCCGGCCTTGGTGTGCTCCATAGAGCATAGTTTGAGAAATGCTGCTGTAAAGAGTAGCAATATTTCTACAATGTTTATTGTGAGTGTTTCTTAATAATAAAATTTACTGTTTACATCTAAGAAGTTATGCATTACTCATAAAAATGCATATCTTCTATCTACTTATATATTTAAAATTGAATGTTCCTATTTGGCATTAATTTTTGTATTACATATTCATAAAAAAATTAAGCTTATATTTATTCATTAGTGTTTGCTATGTCTTTAAAATTAATTTTACGATTGTATTTCTTTCTTTCCCACAGGATTGTGCTGCCATTAATGCAGTCATATTCAACTGCTGGAGATTTTACAATTACTGGCAAATTGAAAACTGCTTTAGTTGAAAATGCAATTTATTATGGGAGTTATTTGCTCATATTTGGAACACTTTTAATTTATGTAGTTCTCCAACCCAACTTTAATCTTAATGGGTAAAGTCAACTTTATTTTCTCCATTCTGTATAAAATTCTTATTGCATTTAATTATATATATGTAACATTAACATAATGTGTGCCTAATTTTATGAATGTATTTTATTGTTTTTCATTTTAACACTTTCCAACAAAGTTTAAAAGTGTTTATGATTTTGGTTTATCTGGCCATTTGTGTGCACTTTAACTCTTATAAATATACTGGGATTGGCCTAAAATTTTTGAATGTTATTTACATTTAACCTAGCACAAAACCTTTTTCAAATGAAGTTTGTAACATGTTTAGTTTATATACTGGGACAGTCAAAAGTTGTCTGTTATAATACAGCCAATGGTAAAAAATTGTTCTAAATGAAATTTAAAGATGTTACAGCCTTTCAAACATGAGAAAATTGATATTCATTTATGAAGTGCACTTAAATACCCATTCTGTAGAATATGCAGTTCAAATAATAGTTATTCGTTTACAGAGCCTACCAAAAGAATTCTATTACATAATATTAAAAGGGGGAAATAGTTTGCGGCTTACTTTAATTCTGTTAAACTATTTCATATATAATGAAATTGCTATACATCAGTGAGGCTTACTATAAGCTATTTTATGCATAATAATGAAGTGTGTTGCATTTAAAGTGTGTATTGCACCACACAAAAGACTTCAGATAGTATGTTCTATTTGAAGTGCTGTATAATCCCAATGATGGCAAGAAATGCATTTATAATTATGATATGTGCTTTTAAGTTTCAATATATTTAAGCATACTATGTGGTGTCTTTAAATTCTATAGTTCATATACAGGGCTATGCAAAAGAATTCATAAAGATTATTGAGTATGAGTTTAAATTGCTTAAAGATGGTTTTTAAATGTGTTTTTAAGCTGAACGGCATTTAGTTTACTAAGAAATTTTTTGAAATAAAAAAACTTCTTTAAACACCATAAAATAAGTTAACTGCGCAAGGCCTTTCGAAAGAACTTAGTCTTTCTTCGTCAGGCGCAAAAAAGACGTGCGTCCACAATGAATGTAGCGGCATGACTGAAGGGGAATGCGGGAGGGAGAGGGAGCAAGCAGAAGGAACAGCCAATAGGAAAGAAGAAGGCAACAGCCAATCACGGAAGAGCATAAACAAAACTAGATAGACAATGAAGGAGAGGAAAGGAAGAAGGGGGGAAGGGAAATGGGAAAAAAGCGGGGTAAATTAAAAAATTAACTAAAAGGAGAGATTAAAATGAAATAAAATGTATGCAAAAAATATATAAATTAGTAAAAAAAAAAAAAAAATTAAAATACATAAAAATAAAAAATAGTTTACAATTAAAACACACATGAATAAAAATTGTATACATAATATATATATATAAAAAAAAAATAATAATAATTAAATAATAAACTTAATTATGAAGCAGTGCTGAAAATATTCTTCCAGGCAACAGAGAGGGTTTTAGAATCAGATTTATCATTAACAATAATATCACGATTAATATAAATACCTAAATTAACCTTTTGATCAAAAGGTCGGTGTTTTTTATACTTATGTTTATCGTGCTCTCAAAATTTGTTCCGATTTTGCATCTCTTAAGAATGAACTCAATTACTTAAAATCTGTTGCTGTAAAACGTGGATTCAATCCTTCTATCATTAATACTGCTGTGAGCAAATTCAATAGACCCCCTAACAATTCCACTCTTTCTAATATTGATAAAAGTAAACCTGATAATTTGGTCGTCCTCCCTTTTTATCCTCCTTTATGTTTTAAATTAGCTAAAGTTTTAAGATGTTTCAATTTTAATGTTATCTTTAAACCAGTCAATAAATTAAAATTTCCTTCTATGAAATGTCCTGTCCCTGACCTCCAAAAATGGGGTATTTATAATGTTCCTTGTAATGGCTGTGATTTATCGTATATTGGTCAAACTAAAAGAAATCTCGAAAAACGCCTAAAAGAACACTCTCAGTATGTCATTAATCAAGAAATTTCTAAATCTTCTGTTGCTAAACACTCTTGGGATTCCGGCCATAGTTTCAATTTTCAAACTGCTAAAATTATTTTTAATGCCAATAGTTCCTCTGAGTTAGACTTTCTTGAAAATTTAGCTATTTATATTAATCGTGATATTATTGTTAATGATAAATCTGATTCTAAAACCCTCTCCGTTGCCTGGAAGAATATTTTCAGCACTGCTTCATAATTAAGTTTATTATTTAATTATTATTATTATTATTATTATTTTTTATATATATATTATGTATACAATTTTTATTCATGTGTGTTTTAATTGTAAACTATTTTTTATTTTTATGTATTTTAATTTTAATTTTTTTTTTTTTTTTTTTTTTTTTTTTTTTTTTACTAATTTATATATTTTTTGCGTACATTTTATTTCATTTTAATCTCTCCTTTTAGTTAATTTTTTAATTTACCCCGCTTTTTTCCCATTTCCCTTCCCCCCTTCTTCCTTTCCTCTCCTTCATTGTCTATCTAGTTTTGTTTATGCTCTTCCGTGATTGGCTGTTGCCTTCTTCTTTCCTATTGGCTGTTCCTTCTGCTTGCTCCCTCTCCCTCCCGCATTTCCCTTCAGTTGTGCCGCTACATTCATTGTGGACGCACGTCTTTTTTGCGCCTGACGAAGAAAGACTAAGTTCTTTCGAAAGGCCTTGCGCAGTTAACTTATTTTATGGTGTTTAAAGAAGTTTTTTTCATTTCAATTGTGTATTACACCAGCTTCAATTCTATACATTAAGAAATTTTTGTTTAATATAGATAAAATGATGTACAGGGTTACACAAAGAATTGGATGCACAGCTGTGTATGGATGATAATTTCTGGAAATGTGATTTCAATAGTTTTAACAATGTTTTAGTTTGAATTAAAATTTAGTTAAATAGTTAGCATAATAGAGGTATTAGGTAAACTAGTGCGTGAAACAAATGTATTTAAGTATGTTTCCATCTATTGGTAAAAGATGCTGAAAGAGAAATTTCAATCTTTTATGCATTTTCCTGTTAAACTAATATTTCAGATTATTCAGTATATGTATCAATATATAGATCAAATACAAGGCTGTTCAAAAGGACTGGAATACATATTTGGCTATGGAAGGTAACTGATTAAAATTTTTTTATCCGTTTTCTAAAATGTTTGCTTAGTTATCTTATTTAACTTATTTCCAAAATAATGAAGTTTTGTTAAAGATTTCAAGAAGTGTTTGAAAGTGTTACATAATCCATGCTTAATGCATGATTTTTTTCTTGTTTATACATATTTTTGTTAATTTTTTAACTAAAGTTATGGCACTTCCTCAATTTAAAAAAAGTGTTTTTAAAGAAAACAACATGAAACATAGCTCAAATAGTGAACACATATCTTAGCAACTTGCAGAAGTCTTAAAAGTAAAAAAGTAAAAAAAATTAAGAAAAATTAATACAGTTTATTGATTATGAAAGATGAATGATACACTTATTTTTGTTAATGAGTCTATTTTAAAATATATTTTAAAATAGATTCATTAACAAAAATAAGTATCATTCCAGGATCAAATTAATAAACTGTCTTGTAAACACATAAAATTGCAATATTTGAAATAATAGTAAAATTTCATTTAATCTTTGTTAGTAATTTGGTACTTAGATTTGTTATGTATTTAAGGTGTTGATGAAATGATAATAATGCAACCCTGATGCAAGGATTTGACATTTTCTGACTCTTTTTACTTTCTTCTATCTTTATAAGAAGAAAGTATTGTATTTGTGCAAATTTTTCAATTCTGGCTTTCGATGGATTTACACGTTTTATGGGTCAGAGAACCCAGGAAACATGCTTTTACAAAATGCCTGTCACTCTGTATGTCTCAAAAATTTTGTGAGTACTTTATCACAAGAACCAATGCATGGAATTTCACAAAACTTTAATTAGACCATAATATAAACTAGAGCTGTTTTGTTTTTGGTGTACATTGCCCAACAGATGGTGCTGCTATACAGTAGACTCCCTCAAATCTGCACTCCTAAAATCCACAATTCCCTAAAATCTGCACATAATTTATGGATGTAAACAATGAAACATTCAGTTCAGATGTAGGTGCAAAAATTGACTTTTTTAGTTTTATATCAATTCCTATATTTTTGAATCTGTAATTTTTGTTAAGGTTATTGAATTCATGTTTTTTCATGAAGAAAGAATAATTTATTTCTGAAAAATTCATGATATTGCTGATATCATTGGTAATCACAATATTCTTACCAAATATATTTATGTATTATGTAATCAAGCTTTTTTAGATATTAAGTCTGGCTAAACCTGAAATAAAGCTTTGTTCTTTTATGATCCTGATGTAAATTTTAATGTACCTTTGAGGCAAGTTTCATTGAATAATTTAGAAAAAACACGTTTCAACATTATAATGAATATTTAATTATTGATTATTAATCTGATCTTTGCTTTTAGTATTTTAATCATTTAAAAAATTATCTAACTTTTTATTATTTTAATTTATTACTTATTTTAGTATATTGTAAGCATTCATTATACTTTTGATTTTACTATTAATTACTTTCAAATTACTTTTTAAAAAATATAAAAGCAATGACCAGAAATGTGCAAAATTCTAAAATCCACACAATCTTTGGTCCTAAGCTGTGCAGATTTGAAGGAATCTACTGTACTGCCTTTTTCATGATTTCAGCAATAGCTATATCTCAAGAACTAATAAACCGATCATAAAACTTCAGACTTCTTTAGTCCTTGATATAATATGGTGCTGATTACCTTTTTTGTAAATCACTTAACATGTGGTGCTGCTATGCAGCATTATTCATGATTGTTGCAATAGCTCTATCTCAGAAACTAATGCACAAATTTTCATCAGACTTCAGATTTAGTTAATACCTGATATAAATTAGTATTCTTTGGTTTTTGGAGTAAATAGCTCTATAGGTGGTGCTGCTTTGCTGTGTTATTCATGATTATCGCATGATAAAAGGATTATCACATGATGAAATTTTCATCAAACATCAGGTTCAATTAGTCCCTGATATAAATTAGTAGTCTTTAGTTTTTGGAGTAAATTGCTCCACAGGTGGTGCTGCTATGCATCATTATTCATGATTATCACAGTAGCTCTATCTCAAAAACTAATACACAAATTTTCTTCAAACTTCAGATTCAGTTAGTTCTGACATAAGTTAGTGTTCTTTATTTTTTGGAGTAAATCGTTAAACAGGTTGTGCTTTTATCCAGATTTATTTACGATTTCTGCAATGATTATCCAGATTTATTTACGATTTCTGCAATGATTATCCAGATTTATTTACGATTTCTGCAATGATTCTATCTCAAAAAGCAATGCAGGGATTTTTCCCAAACTTCATATTCAGTTAGAACTTGACATAAATTGTTGCTGATTAAATTTTGGTGTAAATCATCTAACTAGTGACACTGATATGCTTCATTTTTTTGGAAGTGTTAGTATTGTATCAGATTAGAAGAAAGTTTTGGGATTGTTAAATTCAACTAGTTTAAATGCGACATGATACTTGCAGGCATGATTTTTGAAGACTATGATTATTGACCTGGTTATTTCCTCTCTATTCAGAAATTTGGTTGGAAATGTAAAGTTGAAACCATTCCAAGATCTACCTGTATCAAAAAAGGAAAATGCCATTTGATTGACATAGCTTCTGAATTAAAGCACATTTGAATGTCATGCATTTTCAAACAAAAATGAATTTAAAAAAAGTGTCAGAAAATAGTCTCTAGTATGGGTTTAAGATATAGATGAAAACCTGAAAATTGGATTAGTACCCAGTGGCTGGTATACTGCATTTTAGACCACTTTTTAAAGTGGCTGACACCGTAAAAAGTGACTAAAGTGGATATTTCAAACTTTCTTGATATCTAGATAAACTATAAACATCATATATAAACATATTTTTCTGTAAATCAGAATTTTATATCAACCAACTCTATAGCTTAAAATTCAGGATTTTTTTTTTTTAATTAGAAAGTGTATTATCACAATTTTTTTAAAGAATATTTTCATGGGTCATTTGTTCATAAAAAAATGGTGATAGTATGATGTTCATAAACAAAGTTAGAAATAAAATTACTTTCTTTATATAAAAAAGTAACTAACACTGTAATGAGACAACAATAACTTATAACTCAAAATTTAAATAATTTGAAGAAAAATGAAAAAATGTTCAGTTACAAATCAATTCAATAAACATGCCTGGAATTGTTACATGTTTATATTGAAAAAGGAATTTCCATTTTATTGAGTTGGGAAAAAAAAAAAAAAAAAAAAAAAAAAGATTATCTTTACTAAAAAAGAAAAAAAATCAGTGGACTGTGGACTACTGGCACATTTGATTTGAAATCTTGCACTTTTCTGTATTTTGTTCTCCTGACCCATGGAGACTTGCTTAAAAAAGGGCAAAACTGGGAAATTTCATTACTGGCCAGTGGCCAGTTTCATAAGCATCTATTTTCTTTAAACTACTAGCCACTGTTTTATTTAAAAATACTAAACAGTAAATTTTTGTTAAATTTTCTGTTTATGATAATCTAAAATTGAATAGCATGAATAAATTTGCTGATATAAACATACTAAAAAAATAACGTGGGATAATGCAAGAAAATTTCTCTTAACTATTTTTTAAGAAAGTGACCATAAGTTGGCTGCTGACAGCTAATGTTTTAATAGACACCTTTTTCTCATTCACCTGGCACTGTGGTTGGTGGTTAGTGCTAATTTTGGCCTTTATTAATTAAAATTATTTCAGCATGCTACAGTGTACAAGTACGCAGCGAAGGATCAAAATTCCAACCTGTACATAATAAAAAAATAAATAAAATCTGATGTTTGATTTCATTTAATTAGTACCTAATACACTACACACATTACATACAGATGAAGTCTAAAATGGTGAGTATATTTCACAGGATTAGACAGTATTTACTATATATCATGCTCATAGTCTCCATTAACACAATTTTCAATTTCAAACTGGTTTCTTTCTGACACATTTTTTATTTCAATTTTATTCACAAATGCATGAAATTCTCTGCTGCTTTCATACAATAATAATCTAACTGAATAGTTTTTTTTTCAGTAAAGGCATGAAACAAATTTGCAGACTTTACAGCACAGGAGGAGAAAAAAAGAACCTGTTGTAATGAGACAACAATAATTTATAACTCCGAATTTAAATAATTTGTAGAAAAATGAAAAATTGTTCAGTTACAAATCACTTCAATAAACATGCCTGGATTTGTTGCATTTTTATATTAAAAAAATTATTTCTATGTTATTGAGTTGGAAAAACATTTTTTTGAGATTATCCTTAAAAACATTCAGCAGACTACTGGCACATTTGATTTGAAATCTTGCACTTTCCTGTATTTGGTTCTCTAGACCCATGGAGCCTTGCTTAAAAAAGGGCAAAACTAGGAAATTTCATTACTGGCCTGTGACCAGTAGTACCAGTTTTATAAATGTCCATTTTCTTTAAACTACTAGGCACTTTTTTATTTAAAAATACTAAACAGATTTTTGTTAAAATTTCTGTTTGTGATAATCTAAAATTGAATAGCATAAATAAATTTTGCTAATATAAACATCCTTAAAGCATAAAATTATTTCAACATGCTACAATGTACAAGTATGCAGTGAAAGAGGGAGGGGGTCAGGGAGAAAGTATACAAGTTGCATAAAATTATTTCAACATGCTACAATGTACAAGTATGCAGAGGAGGTGGTAGGGGGTCAGGGAGAAAGTAGCACAGACTTTTTGTGGAATTCCTTGTTAAGTCTGTGTACAATGCATTCCAAATGACAATGATGTACCCAGTGTTTGTCCTCAGATATTGTTCACTTCTGACTTAAAAAATATTTGATTTTGTGCTCAAACTTATCTGGCTCTGAAACAAGGTTATTTTGCTTAAATGTGAAGGTTTGAGTTTGTTTTAAAATTTCACTCTTTAGGAAATATAACAAGAAAGAAAATAATCATGTATCAAGCATAAATTATGAAGCACTTTTAACACTTTCAGAATAATGTAACAAAACTGCACCATTAAAAAAATTACAATATTACATCGCATTTTACCATATTAAAATGTATAATACATTTCAAAACCTGATTTCAGCTGTTCTCATCTACATTCAGAAAATTATGCCAATTTTTTTTAGCAGCCCTGCATATGATATAGAGATTTGTATCTATTAACAACATGCATTCAAAAATTTAGTTCATTTAAAGGATACATATATTTCAGTTGAAAATTCCTCTTCAGCATTTCCTTTTAATAAGAAGAATGGTATGTGAATACTTTTTTGCAGCCTTGTATATTAGGTATAAAATTTACAAATAAAGAGTAATATGCAAAAAACTATTTAAATTTAGAAGTGCATACCGAATTTTAAAATGTACACTCTAGCAATTATTATGCAAAGACAGTACAGTAACTGATTTCTTTTGTGTGTCCCTGTCCATTAATAAAAAATGCTATGAATGCTGTGTTTTAACACGACTGAGTGAAATTCAGTGATTTATATCAGCTTCAATACATTTGAAATTGTGTAATGTCATTAAAATACTCTCCAAATAATTTTTTCTCATAGATCATAATGTAATTGAATTCTTTTGTGTGTATTTGCAAATGAATAATTAATCATACATACTTCTTATGCAATGCCAAACATGCTTTGGTGACCCTAAATAAACTTTATCAATTGCATGAAAATCTGAGCCTATTTAGGAGAGGTAGAGCATGGACAGATGGCCTGACAGACCAATAAACTGAATGCATAAGCACTTTTCAACTTTGTTTGAAAGTGCAAAAAACTAGATTAAAAAAAATATATATTCTCCAGTTCAATATTCAGTGTGTAATAAATATTCAGTAAAATAAAAAAATAAAAAATAAAAAAATTATAAAACCAAATCTAGAAATGAAGGTTGCAACAGGGCTTTATTGACAACTACTTTTTCCAAACAATAACCTTTCTGGTAAAAATTTACCATGCAGGTTGTTTTAAAAAAAAGATAGAAAATGTAACCAAAACGGGGAAAAAATGTCGTTTGTGGCAATCCTGGGAATAGAATGTTTTAAAGCAATTTGTGCAGCGTAACAACATCTTTTATATTTTAAAATATACAATTAGGCCAAGGGGAACTTTTACAAGGAGAACTTGTGTTTTTAGTTTGTTGAAAAGAAAGAAACTAATGTAGTTGTTTTTTTAATTGAAACTTTTCTTTAATATTGAAAATAATCCTATTTTATTTCTATTAAAATGGGTAGATTAATGAAATGTAATAAAGACCAAAGAAGAAATAAATTTGGATTTAAAGAACATTTTTAAATCTTTGTAAAATACCAACTTATAGAGAAAAAAAAGACGTTTATTTACTCCATGTCGCCTACTAACAAAATGTAAACATAGTCATATTGTGAACAGTGATATCACAGCCAATCATGCAGTGTTTCCTAGTTGCTTGGTTTCCTATTAAATTTAAGTTTAATTTAAAAACTATTGGCTCATTTTCTTTACATTTTTGAGAAATTTTTTGAAATGTGAATCTGAAATTTTCTGAAAAACATGTAATTGATTGATTTCTTCATGTGTGCAAATTCCTCATTGAATCGAATTTCAGTCTATTTCATGGGCACAAAACAAGGCTTAGGGGGCCCTGATCCTTTCTTTGAAAAAGTATTACATGTCAAAGTTCTTTCACTTAATATCGATTTACAATACAAATGTTTTTTTTTTTTTTGAAAATATATTTCAAATACAGTTAACTCCCTCCAATCTGCATAAATTGGGACAAAAGGTTTTGCAGATTTTAGGATTTTGTAAGTTTCTGGACATTGCCTTATTTCCATTTTTGAATTTAATAATGCAATCAAAATTATAATAACTATTTATAATATATTAAAATAACTGTAAACTAATGAACTAAAATAATAAAAATAAAATTATTAAAAATTACTAGATTATTAAAATTAAATGTCAAGTAAATACCTTAGTTAAATATGCATAATGATGAGATTAACTTTGATTTTTCAGTGAAATTTGCCCCATAAAAATACCCTACTAATTCACATTCAAATTACAAACTAAGACAATTTAATTAAGTTTAATCAGTTTTAATAATTAAAATTTAGCACATAAATATGTTTGGTTAAAAAAAATCATTTACTAATGATAGCAATATCTTAATTATTATTATTATTATTATTTAGGAATTTAACTTTTTTAATGAAAAACCATGAGTTTCAGTCATGAATTATACATTAAAATATATACTGAATGATATAAAGCTAAAAAAATTATGCAATTTTGCCCTTATATCTGAACCAAAAGTTTCATTGTTTGCATCTGCAATGATATGTGGATGTTAAACATCTGCAGATTTGAAGGAGTCTACTGTACATGTATTCTCAGTATCACTCAATACTTGAATTTGGACACAATATTCTTGTGTGATTAAATGTATGTTAATAAGTTTTAACTTTAATGTTTATTTTAACAGGTCTTATTTAAAAGTTATCTGCATTACAGCAAGCAACACTTGGGGCTTATTTTTATTAGTTCTTCTTGAAGGGTATGGCTTGGTTGAAATACCAAGAAGTTGTTGGAACACGACTAAAAAAGGCTACATGCTGAATTATTTATATTTTAAAGCTTCAAAACTAAGTGCTGAAAGATGTGAAGCAGAAGAAAGAGTTGATGATTTGTTAGAGGTATTTTTTATTTTAATTTTGAAATATTCAGTTTAGTCTGTTTCTTTTCTTCCCAATCCTTTAAAAAGAGTTGAATGGGAATAAAAAAACCCCCTAAGAATCAAATTTCTTTGATTTTTTTTAAAAATCTTCAATACGAATAAAATATAATAATTCTATTTAATTTGTATGTTTTTGAATATGAAGAGTATTTTTTCATGACTGAATTACGAAAAAAAAAATAAATAAATAAACAAATAAATAAATAAAAATAAAAATAAAAATAAAAAAGAAAGAAAGAAAGAAAAATAATTGATGATACATTATAGTATGTTGCTGTAATCTTGGAAACTATACAAATTGTGATTTTTCTTAAATTGTAATAAGAGCTGTTCTTGTGTTTTGTTTGTACATAGGGGCATGCAAAGAGAAAATTGCACCTGGGGTAAAGCTTCAGTTTGGCACCTCCCACCCCAACTTTTTTTGTGACAGACCAAAAATGACATTGTTAGTATAAATTTGGCGTCCTTAAAATTTCTGCCGCCGGGGTGACTGCCCCTCCCTTTCGCACAGTGCTGTTTGTACACAGTTAGCAAGAAATAAATTGCCCATTTCAGAGAGCTCTAGAGTAGTGATGGGTGATAACAAGATGTTTTTATCGATTTTCTATTCTGTATGGACATTTCAATAACTTTCGATTATGTGAAATTTTTCTCATTGACTCCAGTTTGTAATTACTTTCATACCATATTTGATTTGATTTTAGAAAGAGTCGTTTGAAAATGAATTGGAATGGATTGGCGTTAATAAAGACTTGCGGGATCTCTTTTAATGTGGGCCTCTCTTTTAATTGGAGTCTCTAATTTATTTGCAATTTTTTAATATGAAATCTCAAATTGTACACATTGCATATGACATTATATAGCTAATGTGGTGTGCATGCACAGCAAAATCTTGTAAACAGAAAAAAAAAAAAAAAAAATTCCAACCGACCAAACCTCTGGGATTTTTGGGGGATAAAGGTGAGGAGAAAAAGTGTCCACTAGAAAAGCTAGAAAAAGCAAAACTGAGCTTTGGCTTAGTTTTGCTTTTTTCCATAAATCATTACCATGCTTTGTCATTTATAAAACAAAAACATTTATTTGTACAACACAGATCACACATAATACACTAAATATATACATGCACATAAATAAATTACAAAGATACAAAATAATCAAATCAAAATCTATTCATTTTTTTATAGCTGTTGGCATTACTGCATAATTACATTTTATGCTTTGTAACACGATATTTTCAATATTGAATTTGATTTCATAAATTCGTGAGAAATCATCACCATAATTAATTAACCGGCGGGACAATTGGCGTGCAAGTGTTTCACCATTATTTTTTAGTTCGATCATATTCTATACTCGTGGGCAAAATAAGGGGAAATAAGTCGGTAAAAAGCATACCTTTTTTAAAGTTGCTGACATCATAGGTACATGCATATCCAGACACATAAGTAGAAGTCCGTCACACTTTTATTGCTCATATTGGCGAAGATTATCACTCGAGCACGTTTGGTAGACTGACTGCCTGACTGACTGACTGACTCGTAATTTTTTTAACAAGTTTCAGAAGCAAAAAGTGTATAATAATTATTCTGTAGTCGAGTTATCCTTCGACCATTCACAGTTTTCTTTTTAACATATTTTTTTCCCCTTCCAGTCTCATTGGCTGTCCTTAAATTGACTATTAACTTGAACGCCCCCTAATTTTAATTTTCTAGGGGCTTCTACAGGCCTAGTCGTCAGAATGTCTATGTTGTTGATAACTATTACCACACACGCAGATGAGATTTCCCCTTTTGCCCTGTCGTAAATACACAATAATGAAAATGTCTCTGTTTTGTCATTTATTTATGGGCGTCCGTCACAGTCTTATTGCCGCTATAAATTTCTTGTCTGAGTTGTAAATCCACTGTCCTCTGTTCCTTTCTTTTTTTATAATTTATTTCCAATAGTTAGTTTTCTTTACAGAATTGTCTGGTTTGAGTGATGTGGGTTTTACACCCATCATGTGCATGCTGATCAACGTTTCATAAGGATCTGATAACGTCAAAAAAAACACAACGCATAAATTAATCTAAATTTTTTTTTGGATAAGAATATTTTTTTTGTAAGAAATTTTAATTGGAAGTATTTTGTAAGGAATGTTATCATTTTTATTAGAATTGTTATTATTATTCCTTAGGCTGCAGAAAGTATTCTTTTCCCTAATCAGATCCTAGAAACATAATACGATCACTAACAGATTTAATTATAATTATTGTAAAATAAATAAATTGGTTGATCAAATTGATGCACAATTTTGGGAGAGAAATATCGGAGAGAAATCAAAGGTACTAAGGAAGCAATATGATTATTACAAAATATTTTTAGGTATGTAAAAATCTCTCCATCAGCTTAGTTTTGCTTTTTCTAGCTCGCTGAGTTTTGCACTGATAAAGAATCTCAATAGTATATTCAAAACAGCTGTTTGCTACCTTTTCATACATTATTTGTGCATTTATAATCTTTGGTTTTCTATCTTTAAACATTTTTGTACAAAGGCTTTATTTGCTATTTTAAGTCATAGAAATGTCAGGTATTTTTTTATATATTTGAAAAGGTCAGAGTACTTTTGATGTACTACTTCCATCAAAATCTGTGTTGTCATCATAAAGAAATTTTGAATTTATTATTCATCCTATCTAAAATTTTTACATAAAACTATATAACAATATGAAAAATAATTGAAAATCAGAAATTCGTACAGTGCATACTTTCATCTAGCATTTATCTAGATTAAAGTTGTCCATTGTGAAGGGTTTTATAGCAATAAGCAATACATAAACCAATTTTTTTTTTTTTTTTTTTTTTTTTTTTTTTAAAGTCCAGAAATTTGTGGAAAAAGTCGGGGAAAACCTGGTAAAGTCAGAATTTTTTTTTATCAGAATTGTGCAGAAACCCTGTATAATAACTTTTTTTCTTTTGCAGGAAATAATGCAGGTTTCTGATAATACCTCTTCAGGGAATCCTTTAAGGACTCATATTAATTTGATTTTAGAAAAGGTGAGCAGTTAGTTTATTCAGAATTGAAATTGTTTGAAAATATTCTATTCTCAACAAAAATTCAACATTAAAGTAGTCAATTAAAAAAATCTGGAAAAATTATCCTACATGAAAACAGATATTTTTGCGTTATTATTATTTTTTTGTTAGCTTAAAAAAACTATGTATTTGATAATGTTGCATTGAAATGAAACTTTAAATATTAAAAGTAATTTAGGATTATATTTCTATTGTATATATATATATATATATATATATATTTTTTTTTTTTTTTTTTTTTTTGGCTTAAAAATAAACACAGAATCATTTATATTCAAATACAGTCATCTCTGTGAGATCCACCAATGTATAATCCAGGAGCGTCTATTATCTGCACTATGTGTTGGAATGTAAACAATTTCATGTTTACATTTGAATTACATACAATTAAAATTGTCATAAGCAGTTAAACTCACAAAAAAAGAAAAATAATGGTATACATTTTTGCAGTAATCAGTTTTTTAATGAATAAATATATAAATATAAATTGGATATAAATAAAATATGTAAATTTCCTTGAGAAACAAACTTTTATCTGGGAGCAAGAAGTAATGAGTTTTTATAGACTACAGAAAAAAATAAACTTTTCTACCAAAAATTGAACCGACTTCAAAAGCTGCTGCAAAGTGAAAAATAATTTTTTTACAGAATAGTATTAAGAAATTAAATTAAGAGCGTAGTATTTATCATGCGTATTATTATATTTATGTAGATTAATTTGATTTTTTGAAGTCGGTGCCAGCCAAGCCAAGTTACATGTAATTTTCCAATAGACACGCATCCAAGTATCTACGAGTTTTTTTACAATTAATATTTAGTTAAAAATTTAACTTTATTCTTTTACAATTTGCATTGGGTAATTAATTTTAATTTTGAACTTGGTTTGGCTGGCACCGACTTCAAAAAATCAAATTAATCTACATAAATATAATAATACGCATGATAAATACTACGCTCTTAATTTCTTAATACTATTCTGTAAAAAAATTATTTTTCACTTTGCAGTAGCTTTTGAAGTCGGTTCAATTTTTGGTAGAAAAGTTTATTTTTCTCTTTTTAGTTAAAAGTTAATGATTTTTTGAAGTCAGTTAATAAAAATTATAATACGGGAAAAATCATTGTAAACCATACACGTATGTCAGGAGTGGGGTTCGAACCCATGATCTCTTTCAAGAACCAGAAATCAAATCTGCTGTCTTACACCGCTCAGCCACCTGACTGCACTCCATTCGGCGAGCTTAGTCATCGTCCATGTTACTTTTAGTTTGCGAGAAATCACTAATTTTATTAGTTTTTACTTAATTACTAAAAAAGTACTGAACCAATTTCAATGAAATGGAAGAAGTACCAATGGAAGAGTAGCCTCTTTCATTTAACACAAAAACAAATTAATCGGTTGGATAGTTTCGGAATAATCAGTGAACATACATAGGAAAAAAATACACTCGCGCCGAATTGATAACATCCTCTCCTTTTTTGAAGGCACTTAAAAAATATATATAACACGGAAAATTTTTTTGTATACTATACACATATGTCAGGAGTGAGGTTCAAACCGATACTGTCTTTCAAAACCAGAGATTAAATCTGGTGCCTTAGACCGCTCGGCTGTCCGAACTTCATTCTCTTCTGAGAACTTATTCAATGTCATGTTACTTTTTGCAAGTTTATTCTCTTTTTGAGTACTCTTTCACTGATAAAGTATTGAGTTAATAAAAAATCTCTGATACTCTGTGGTAACGGCTAAATACGAAATATTCCTAATAGCATAATTAGTATTTAACTTGTTAAATATAAATTTTAAAAATTATAATACGGAAAAGATTATTGCACACACGTACGTCAGGAGTGGGGTTCGAACCCACGCTGCCTTTCGAAAACCAGATCTTAAATCAAGCGCCTTAGACCACTCGGCCATTCTGGCATCGGTAAACTTATTCGACATCCATATTACTACTGATTTGCAAGAAATCACTAATTTTATTAGTTTTTGCCTAAATACTAAAAAAGTACTGAACCAATTTCTATGAAACCGAAGTGGTACCAATTCGAGACTCATTTAACACCAAAATCAAGTTAATTGGTTGGTTAGTTTCAGAGTAATCGGTGAACATACATAAAAAAAAAATATGTACGCGTTGAATTGATAACCTCCTCTCCTTTTTGAAGTCGGTTAAAAATATTGACAACAAACCAAAATTGAAGCTGCCACTGTGCTGTGTCAATTTTTAAAATAAATGTAAAGTTTATGTTGTATGTAGTTTTTCTTTAAAATAACTTATTTATTAAATATATTAAATCAAAGTTGCATTATGTTTTTCTTTTCTATTGTAATTGTAATTTATGTGCAGTTGTTCTTAATTTATAGTCAGATTTAAAAAATAAAATGTAAATGAAGAGATGATCTATAATTCACAAAAATGCATAATCCACAAAACCCTCGATCCCTAAGTGTGCACATTTCACAGAGTTGACTGTATGTAGTTTTTTTTTTCATTTAAAAAATTCAGGACTTTCTTTTGAAATGATGGATTAATGGCAAATTTTGATATCATTATCCTATTTGAAAATAATAATTGACACTGAAATTTAATACCAAATTTCGAATAATTTCTATTGAAAGTTTTGGAATTGCTTGTATCTAATTTCCCTAATTGTATGATATGAAATAGTAAATTAATATAAAAATAATTTGTATGTTATAACCTATAAATATTTTCAAATTCGACAAACCTATAAATATATTCATGTCCAAAATAAAGGTCAAAAACATAAAATCTGTGAAAACTAATGAGCTATTCACTGTGTTGCCACAAAATTTGGCACAGAAGTATATAACAATGGGGGAAAGAATATAGCAACATAACAATATGAAAACGATTTAAATTATGAATTAAGATATAGGCTGTATCAAAAAAGTGTTAAATCATGAATCAGAGATAAAGCATTTATCTTGGGAAAAATCTGTTTAATGTGGAGTGTGACCACCGTGCACTGTTATACAAGCTTCGCAACAAGCTCTCATATTATTTATGTGGATGTCAATAAATGTTTGTGGCAACAAAGCCCATTCTTCCAAAAGCATGGCTTTTAAATTCTGTTCAGTTCTAGGAGGGGTGTTATGCTGTGCAATGGCTCTTTCTAGACCATCCTAGACATGTTCAATAGGATTAAAATAAGAAGACCTTGAGAGCCAATTTGTATGGCGAATATCTTTTTCAAGAAAATTATAAACAATGTGAGCTCTGTGTGGCTTTGCATTATCATCCATAAACATGAAGTCAGGGCCTACAGCACCCCGGAACAACTTCACATAGGCTTTAAGTACCTCTTCTCTAACACCTGGCGGCTAGATGTGTGTTCTTCTCACTGCATCCAATGGAGAGACCAGTTGTTTTGAAGCTGTAGACATCACTCTTGATGCAACAAAAATGGGGGCGTGTTTTTTTCAGTGGTGAGTTGCGAGAATCTTCATCTAGAGAGAACATGGAGTTCACTATCATTCCTCCTACAAAAAAGAAATTGACATATTTTGATGCAAAGGAATCCTTGTCAGGGCTGGCTTAGTGTTGGGCAGTTGTACATTACTGCACAGCTTCGATGCAGGTACCATCAATGCACATTGCTATGTTTGGGATGGTCTAGGAAGATCCTTTGCACATCGTAATTGTCCTCCTAGGACCCGCTTGGAGTTAAAAATTGTACTTTTGGAAGAATGGGCTTTATCACAAACACTTATTGACACCCTTATAAACAGTTGTGAGACTTTTGTATAGCAGTGCACGGTAGAGGCCTGCATGGGTCGAAATTTCCAGGCTTGAGCCCAGCCTAAACCATAAAAAAAAGAATAAATTCTAGTTCTAATGTTTAATTGTAGAACATTGGCAATTTAAAAGTATGTCTTTTTTGCATAAATCTTTGGACCAAGCTAAATTTTACTGATTTTTTAACAGATTTGGCCACATCAAGAAAATGATTTTCATATGGGATGATTCAACCAGAACTGATTATTTTGGTCTGTGAAGACTAGGAGGAATGAAATCTGTCCTGGCTTCGAAAAGAAAAAATAAGTTAGGTATGGCCCGTCCTGATACTCCAGGGAAAAAATAAGGTCTGAGCCTTCAGAAAAAGTAAGGACCGAGCCTGGCCCAGCTCAAATGCAGTTTACGGAAATCGGCCCAAAGCCCAGCCTGTACAGATATCCAGTGCATGGTGGTCGCACTCCATATTAGACAGACTTTTCCAAAGATAAACACTTTATCTCCTATCCATGATTTAATACTCTTTGATGTAACATGTATCTTAATTCACAGTTGTTATGTTGCTATATTCTTCTACCCATTATAATATACCTCTGTGTATATTTCATGCAACACAGTGAATAATTCATCAATTTTCACTGATTTTATATTTGTGACCTTAATTTTGGACATGAGTGTATTTTCTGAAAGTCAATTTTTAGGAACTGTTAATATGTAAGGATAAAGCTTCAGCACATTCTGCCAAATAATTTTTGAATTCTGCTTAACAAAACAGTTGAACTTTAGTTTCAGAGTGCCCATGCATTTATAAAAAATAAATGGTCAAGTGCAAGTATTACTTCCACTCAGAGGGCTCTGTACAATAAATATCAGAATTAACTATATGTTATTGAAAGAAATATTTGCTAAAAAAATAATAAGGCTTTGTAGAAAACTATACAACATAGGGTTAGGTATACCATAGATACTAACATCGCTTAACTATTCCAGATTCTGCTACAAGATAAACAACTTTAAAACTAGATAGTGTTTATAAGAAAATGTGTCTTCTTTCAACATGGTAGTTACTAGATTTCATTTAAAAACCCTTTATTAAATAAAATTTCTGGTTGGAAACACATTTGTCTATGATCAGACTCTGGAATAATTAAGCGATGAAAACTAAATAATATCAGATACTGCTATTGTGTATAACTATTCTTTTAATCTTATGTTAATCTTAATTTTAATGAACTTAATTTGGTACAGTCAATAATAATGGTGAATAAATGAATAATTTAAAGTGAAATATTGATATGAATATTTTTATTTTGTATGAATAGTTTATGTATATATTTTTTATTATTGATATGAAAAATTTATCACTATAAATTATTGTATTAATATGTATAATTTATAGTGAAAAAATGAATAATTGAAACTTCCTTAGGCATTTCATAAAACTAAATTCAACATAATAATAATCTTTTGTTTTTACAGTGTAGCTAAAATAAAATCTTTGTTTAAAGTTTAAACTTGGCATTGTACTAAGCACACTTCAAAAGTATGTCACAAATTGGGAACACTGCCATGGTCTGTGCCCCCTTTTTCCAGATAGTTTTTAACACTAGAAAAACTGGGAATTTTAGTCAAGTTTTATAAAAAAAATTTCACACCAGAATTTTAAGTTAAAATAGTTAAAATATTTTATTTAATGTTTCCCTATTTGTATCTTTTATATTTTTTTATAATAAAATTTCTGGTTTGAATTGAAATGTATTCATATGGTATCGGTCAAAATGGCTGCTCATGGCCTTTCTACTCTTAATTAACCCCTTGGGAGTAAGCGACCTGTACATGTGCCGCATAAGATGATCAGAATCCTTGATTACTCTCACTAGTAAATTATTTTTGTGAATTTTGCCTTATTTAATCTGGGCACTTTCTCAATTTCATAATGCAAAAATTTTTGGTTTGATAAACTAGTGATAAAAGATTAAAAATTCTATTAAAAAATGCTCATCCTGAAGGGGTTAAGTCTTAAAAACATGAGAAGTGTATTGTGAGATCCACTCAATACAAAACTAGTCATGAATCTCATAGTATGTATTTGATTAACCCCTAAACACTCAGTAACCCACTTTTAGATCTCTAGACTTAGTGGCAAGAAAGTGTTTCATTCACAAAATAATTTCCTTGATAAAATAATATAAAAATATTCTTCTTTTAAAAGTTGTGGGAAATCTAAAAATTAAATTTTAACAAAGAAAATTATTTGGGTATTAATGGGTTGATTCTCGTTAAATTAGTCACATTGATTTAACAATTTGGCGTTCATTGCTTTTGTGCTGCTACTAAGCATTGCATTACTCAGATATATCATTAAAAGTTGTTATCTGAGCTTTTTCAATGGTACTCAGAGTTTGCCGCCTTCATCATTATTTATGTCCAAACTATACATATCTTTAAGGGTTAATATTTTGTCTAATTTCTGACGATTTGTTTTGAAAACCATAATCAAAATGGCTTTTATAATTTTGTAATGATAGGTGCCTCCAGCACTCCTCAATACATTTTCTGAATGCCTGTAATTTGTGTGTAACCGGGAAAAATGTTCTTTTCTCAAAAACTATGTGAATAGGATAATTGCTATAATTTTCCTGCAAGTTTAAATTAATGTCTATGACCTTTAATTATTTTTCATAATTTTAGTTTCAGTAGATTCAAAAATAAAGGGAGAGGGGCATATTTTTGCACTATGTTTCAACGATATCTTTTAATATACAATACCCAAAATAAAAAGAAATGTATTTTTGAGTTCAGTGTAATGAAAGCTTTTACATGATACCCCACACAATATACAAAGAAAATATTTTTTTGTTCAAGTAACTTAACCCCGTGACCACCAAGCAAATGGGCAAAATTGTAATGTTGTTTTCACTGTAATTTATATTAAATGTTAATAAAACAGGAATTTTCTAACATAGTATAATTTTTTTTTTCTTTTACGTATATCAAAAGTCTTGAAAGTACCAACCATACCTTAATTTCTTAAAACTGATTTATATTTGTAGAATTATATTAATTCAAATAAAGCTTGAATTGCAGTGAAACTAGTGAACAGATATATCTGGTCGCAGCAATACGAAGGTTAATTAGCCCTCCTACCACCTTCCTAAACATATTTGAAAATATGTTGATCAATAGTCTTTATTGCTTCCCCCAATTTGAACTTACTATGTTTTATAGTTTACGAGTAAAATGGCTGTGACCGATGGACAGACAGACACAGGTGTGATTTTATAATGGTTCTGTTATTACTTTTCAGGTTTGGAACCCTAAAAAATGGATTAACTCATAAAATCTGTTAAAAGATGTAATAAAAATATTGATTATTTCTATTTGATGAAGTTTTAATTAATTTATTTATGGGTTTTTGATACTAATGGTATTTTCTATTAAAAAGCATTAGAATTTTTCTAATGATTCAGAATTTAGTATCAGCTTTAACTTTAGAGATGATCTCTAAAATGAGCCCAATTCATAATATTGAATATGTGGGGAACTAATCATAGAAGTTTTGAAAAAATTATGACTAGACTATTTGAAGGCCTTGATTCTAGTATCAAAAGTAAGTGTTTGTATGGAAAAAGTTTGTGTTCTGACTGATGTCAAATCAAATACATGTTCTAGTTTCTTTCATGTGTGTACGGCACATCACTGTTTGTGAACAGAATATTTGACATTCTTTTTTTTTTTTCTTTTCCTGAGGTTAGCAAAGCCCTAGTTTTCATTAAATTTTCTTTTATTTTTATGACCTTTTATTCTTATTTAAAATTATATTTTAAAAGACAATTTTTATTTTTGTGAAAGAATTTTCTGCAGTAGAATTAAAGTACATTTTAAGTTATATTTAATAGTTTTAAGCTGTATATATAACATTAATTCAGAAAAAGATAGAAGAAGTTTTGAAGATTTCAAAATTGTGATGTAATGTAGTCTTATGCAATACATTATATATACAGATGTAAATTAAATCTGTAGACCAAATCTGAATACATGTTTGTCCTTTTACAAGATTTCTCTTTATAAAAAGTTAAAAAAAGAAAGAAGCAACAACTTTTAAGTTGTTCATTTTAGAATCATTGTTCTGATTTCCTGTATACCTGAATAATATACATATATCATTTAAACATGGTTGTCATTTTGTCTAATTTTTTTTATAAAAAGTTCAGGAACATGGGCAAAGTGGAAGAAATTAACAAAATTGGAAGAAAGGGAGAAATTAAAATCCACCAAATTTTCTTATATTTAATATGTAAAATTATTGTCAAAAAGTAAATTATATTCTTACATTTTTTATTAACAATGAGTTAATTTTTTTTTTTTTAATTTAATGAAAAGAATATTGCATATTAATCACAATCTAATAAATCTACAAAGCAAATGTTTATTACATGACAGTACAAATAATTTTATAAAATATTTTGCTGTAAAATTGCTCAAATTTAACAAAATAAATCACATTAATATACTGTATATTAAGGAGAAATGGAAGCTGTATATTGAGAAAGAATGGTAAAATGTGTTTTTAATGCAAGAAGATGCTGAAAATTCATGAAATTCTAAATAATATAATTTGGTTATAGAAGAATGGCATTTTTACTGTTTTATTTCTTAGAGCATGAGAAAAGTTTGTCTGAATATATCTTATTGTCTGCAAGTACAGTTGTGAGGAAAAAAAAAAAAGCAAACACTCCCTACTAACTCTGCTGCAAATTATTGTAGATTACAATTGATACATATTTTTTCAAGATTAATTTTATAACTCGTATTATAATTTTTTTTTAAATTACAATTTCAATGTATTCATATTTGGATTTTTAAAATTTAAACCACACAAAGACTATCACAGTAGGATTATAATTTCAGCAGATATCTTTAAAAATATAAAAAATTAACATTAGAAACTCTGAATTTTGAATGTTTATAATTCTGAACTCATTAAAATGACTTAAAATTTCATTTCTAGGCATGGTTTGAATAAAAAATTAAAAACATATTGCCAAATTGGCTGTTGCAATTGGTAATAAAGCAAAATTCGTTCTCGCTTTGATATGTAGATGATTCTAAATAATTTTTATGAAATTTAAAAATATACTTTTCCAATCATTTTATATCAGCAACTTTCTTCCATTATAATTAGTTACTGAGTTAGTAGGAGTGTTTTTTACTGTACCATGACACCCTTTATCAGCTCATTTTGTGCTGTTCAAATGTTTCCTGTTATAAGCTTGCTTTTAAATATTAAAATTAATTTGTTCGGTTTTAAAATCATTGAAGTTTGTATGTTTCAGATTTTTGTCTCATTTTCATCTAAAAAGTTGTGAAATTGCTCCTTTCTGACAAAAAAATGGCAATACTTGAGAATTACAATTTTCATTTATTGGTCTAAACCTCATGCTAAACTATCAGAAAATTTAAAAACAGAATTACTCATGAAAATTTTATTTTCACTGTCAGGAAGTTTGTCCAATAGTTAGGATGTTTTGAAAAAATATTTTTAAAAATACTTTTTAAAAAGTAACAAATTCCAAAATTTTTACATTAAAATGTCATGTTATTGGCCTTTAAACAACATATAAAGATGAAAGCAAAGATTTTTGAAAATGCATTTCAACAATATCAGATATCATCATTCATTAAAAAACTTAATTTTGATAATTTTGCTAAGCATTGATTTTCTACAGTTTGATATCAAAATTAGACAAACTAATTGAAATGTCTTCCCAGTTGGTATTGACAAAAGTTTGAGTTCAGATAGGCTAATAAGAAAAATGTTTTATGGGCCATTTTCAACATTCGCTGACATTTCAGAATTTTATTTTTATTTTTCAAACTTAATTTCTTTTTTAAATGGAGACAGGTGTTATGGTAAATGTTTAAAGTACATGAAAAAGTAATTGGTTGTACACTTTGTCCTATAATATGTAAATACCATTTTAATGTTGACTTTTAAGGCAAATTGTCAAGTCTGTTACCATACAAAATTACTGAAAATACTCAGCTTTAAATTTATTAAATTTTCTAAAACCAACTTACTTTGAAAGGACTTAATGTACCTATATTTCAAAACATGATACTTAACAATAATACCTTAATTAAACTGAAATGAGAGACAGTTTTAGCCACAAGATTTTGATCACATAGAAAATTATACAAGAACTTTTTCTAATAATTACAGTATATATTCATGTAAATTATTGAATTTTAAGGAAATTGAATATCTGTTTCTTAGTTGAATAAAAAATTAAAGCAGAATGGTGAAAAAATTATATTAATATTAAAATATTAAAAAACCATGCAGTAACAGACTTGACATTTGGTAAGGGATTTGACATTATGTTATATGTCAAGTATTACAGCACAACATTTAATGATATTTTTAACTTTATGCAAAAACTTTGTTTAAATGGTAATTTTTTGTCAGATATATAGAGAAATCATTTTATTTTATATTCAAATCAATTAATACCTCAAACATGCAGATGTGTAAATAGTAAGAATCAAGCACATAGACAGAAAACTTCGGGGAACAGAAAGTCATGATTCATACCCTTAATTCATTTTTAAAGACCTCATGGTCTTTAAATGTCAATTGCTATAATAAATATTCAGTTCTCAATGACCTTCGTAACTGCTTATGATTACATTTTCAACTCTACATTGCTATTTGATTCCGAGTCATCGAGGCGTACTCCATCCTCCTTAAAGTTTGTTCCTCTAATTTTGAATCCCCTATATAGGATGCCTATTTATATGAAAAGAAGTCTGAGTTCTAGATGCACCACAGTGACAAATTTGTATTTCTTCACTGATTTGGTATGCATAATTTTCTTGAAAATCTGTGCAAAAAAGAAAAAATGTTTTATTCAATTTTTGCACTTTCTATGGGCTGGAAGGTCTTGATATTTTAATGCATATTAAAGTTGCTTCTAACTTTCCAATTAACATAGTTCTTTTTATAAATAAAGAGTGCTATTTACGCAAGCAAAATTCAGCTTATTTTTTTACTTCGATATTTTTTATATCTGATATTTCACTAATAAATCATTGATATAATTTTTTTGCAAAGAATTTTCTTATATAAAAAATAAAATACTTTTAATAACTTGCATATAAAATAAATATGAATTTAAGTCATTAGATTATTTTGTCTATTGATTTGTCATGAGTTATTATGACTATCATTGATCATGGTTATCCTAATTCAGAGTCATTTATCTTTCTTTATTTGTGTTTATAAGCTTGTTTGTATTTTTCATGGTTTTAATTCAATCTTTACCCATAATTGCACCTTTGTAATTCTACAGCTGTTAAAGCCATTCTTGATGCAAAAAAAACTCCGTTTAAAACTATAGTTCACAAACAATGTCAAGTCTGTTACCTTGAGTCAATTCCGTTACCAGTCACATGGTAACAGACTTGATATTTCAAATAAAACTATTAAAAATGAGCTAGTTTGTATAATTTCTAACTTAGATAATAATATACATACCTTCTGAAACTATTTAGTAAACAATATTTAAATACAAAAGTGTAAAAATTATTATTTTAATATTAAAATTTATGGTAAGACTTGAAAATGAAAAAAAATATATATATATACTTGAAGAAAGCTGATTCTTTCCACTATTACTTTGTTTTACAATTGAAGAATAAAAAATGGCAAGTATTTGTTGGGTGAATAGTTTAATTACACCAATGAATATTTGCTACTAACTTAAGGCAGAATTAGAAACCTATTTTGACTAAATTAGTCATAAGGTAACAGACTTGACATGAAGTGAGGGACAAAATATTTCTGTTACTTTCTTAAAGAAAATATCTTTTGTAATAAATTTTTTCGTTATTATAGAAAACTTAACAGTTCACATTCAAAATAATTAAACCTTTTTATTTAAAAAAGTTAAATTAGATTTAAAAAAATAACAGTTCATTATATAAAACTTGGTATGGGACAGGCATTTTTGCTTAGAATCACAATTTTAAAGATTTATACCTCAAAAATTTTTATTGATTTTTTCAATTTTTAATGTTAGAATTGTTCAATTATTCTTCTTTGGCTAATGCATAGCTCAAATCAAACTTTAAATATTAATTTACGTTTGAATTTTTTCTTTTTACTCTTGGACTGCATATATAAGCGAAATTTGAAAATGGCCCTTTTGCTTCCTACCACTTCACTGTCTACCCAAAGACAAGTTGAGAGTTAAAAGCACTGTCTCTTCTTAAGTGGTTAAGAACACAAATTTTATTAGAAATCCTTTTCAATCAAATTTTGTGTTTCTGCTTCTTTGAAACATCTTATTTAGATAAAATAGTTTTTAATTGATACGTGTTTGTTTTGTAATTAATAAAAATTGTAAAAGGGTCTCCAAAAATGTTTACTGAGAGTAATGTGATACACATGAACTACCATGCAAAAATCTAAGTTATTACTATTAAATAAAACATGACACTGAAGTTATAATGTAAAATTACCTTTACAAAATATTCAGTTTAAATGTAAGATTAGGATTTAATTTTTTTTTTTTTATATGTAATTTACTTAATAAAAAGTAACTCACTATAGTGATTTGATGTTCCATTTTTTAAATTTTGATTAAAAATTCATGCATAATATTTTATTGTTCCAGATACCAAATGAAAAAAAAGCTGTTTTGCAGCTCAGAAGATCAAGTCAAGACACCCGAAATTCTGTTGATGGTATTAGTGAGAGAGCTCTTGCAAAATTGCATAAGCAGGTTTTGATTTTTATCATACTAATTTAAAATTTCTGAGACAAATATTGTATTTATATATTCTTGGGAATTATGTAATGATTTTAATTACTAACAATGAAATAATGTGATTCTCTTATTTTAAGGGGGGGGGGGGGAGCCTATGAAAAGACTTTTGTTACTTTTATATTTTTCTTTCTTACAGTAAGATCCTGCATCACCTAACATTGATAGTGTTTGCTCTTATTTTACTTTAGATAATATAAATTCTTTGCATTTTGTTAATGTCATGCTTTGGGAAATACAGTAGACTCTCAATTTAATGACCTTCATGGAACCTCGGCAAATAGGACATTAAATTGAATGGTCATAAAATCAAATGTCACTAATATTAGTTGATCTTAATTCACTTTAAAAATACCTAGCATTCTATTGTAATAAAAACTACTGATTTATACAATTAAAAAATATATTTGTAATACTTAATCTAAATTTTTAGATTAAAAATATGGTTAAAATTTATGGAATAATGTAATAAGAATTTAAAAATTTTACAAAATAAAAAATGACTTAAACTAGTTAATTATCTTTTTAAAAAGAATCATGTAAGGTTTTTTTTTTGCTTTAAATGGCAGTTAGAAACTTCTAAAAGTAGTCATTAAAATTTCTTTTCCTTAAATACAATTTGATCTAAATGTTCCAGCAACATTGACATCCTCTATTTTTTTTTTTTTTTTTTTTTTTTTTTCTTATGCAGGAGATATCCATAAAACATCATCAATTTCACTGTTGAAAGAATTATTTGGAATGTCCAATCTGGATTGAGAACGCTGCAGATTAAATCATATTTTGAAAATATTTTATCAGTTTTAAACTTATTATCAACATAACTTCAAATGTGAGATTTTTCGGCCATACAACATGTTTTTCTAATGCTTGCATGTTAGATGATTGGAATCTTCAGTTGTAGTGCTCTGTTTTTTGAACTCCTGGGTAGCAAGTTCTAGTTCCAAAGTTTGGTATTTAAATATCCAGCTGAATCCATCAAAACTGTGTCCTGAGAAACTGCTTGCCAAGCATCATTTCCTGTATGAATAGTCACTAAGAATTCTTTTTATCAATTTTCTTTACTTCTAAATTGATTCAGACACATTGACTAGTTTCTTCAGTACCTTTTTTTAAACACTGACTAACATTTGACACTATAAAACATATGTAACATTTGTTGAAAGAAAAATGATCTTTGCTGCTTCTGAATTCTTAATACCTAAATAATGTAAAAAGTTCGCTAAATCAAGATTCGGATTATTTACAGGTCATTAAAATGAGTGAGTAGATACATTGTAAGTATTGAAAAATTTTCGTGCCCTCATCCAGTGGTCATTAAATTACAAGGGGGTTGCTGAATCGGGGTATCGTAAATTGTGAGTCTACTGTACTTAAAGTTTTAGTCCTCTACAATGCAAAGTACTAAAACTTTATGATATATAACTATTCAGTAATTACTGAAGAGCATTAAGTTTATGACAAAGGAACTTTCCTTTGAAATAATTAGATGTCTAAAAGCAAAAGTAAGATATGTGATTAAAATGACATAATAGGAAAATAAATTTGAGTAGCATTTACAGAAACAAAAATCAATAATCTGTTTAATGTTTATTATCTTAGTATAAGAAAAAATTTAATTTTTATGATTTTAATTTTATATTTGATTTTTAGAAAATTAGGAAATTATAAATCTAAGAAGATTTTTAAAAAATAGTCTCAGTAATAAAAAAAATAAAATTATCTGGAAAATAAAATTAATTTCTTCTATACATTGAAATACTTTGATCAAAAGTATATAGACACTTTTGATCTTACATTTTAGTTAATAGTAATTTTTAGTTAGAGAAATAATTGACATTGTTTTTGATTTTCAATGATTTTATATACTTCCATGAATAAGTGTTGTAAATATGATAGTGACACACCATATTCAGTAATAACATAAGCAGTTAGTGGACCAACAGTAAATTTTAAAAGTATGTATTTGTTGACATTATAGCAAGGTGCAAAATGATAGGAACGATACAAAAACAAAGAAATTAACATGCATTTGCTATGCATATGAGTAAATCTTTCAGTTAAAATTAAATACACGACATTCCAGTTAATATTAAAGTAATTGTTTACAAAAATTGCATATTACCTTTAATCTTTTTTTAAATATGTATTTTGCTAAATTTACGCAGGAGCAAAATTATAAGAAGGCAGTCAATATTTCTAAAACTACAGAATGTGATTGGCGGATATTTTCTCATATGATTAAAAAATGCATTTAAAAGACATTCTGAGCATATTTATTTAGTTCGCAAAACATTTGAATTACAGGGTGAATCAAAATGCTTTGTAACTTCGAAAGAGGGAAAATTTTAGTTTATGACAGCATCAGAATGTAATTTAAAAGAATTGCTGATGAAATTAAACTTTCAAAGACTGTCATTTTTAATTTTTCACAGAATCTAGCTATTTACATTACTGCAGAATCAACAGAAAGGCCAAAAATTCTTTCAGAATAATCCTAAAGTTTGATTATATGCACGGTTCCAAGTAAAATAATGACAGCAAAGGAATTTGGAAGCCAGATAAAAATACCAGCATCAATATTAATGGTGCGAACATCAATAAAAATGTCCGGAGATCTTAAAAATATAAAACCACATTGATGTTCATGTTTAACATCTGACAGTAAAAAAAGCCTGTTTTTTGTTTGCCGAGAAACACTTGAAATAGCAAATGATTGGTCTAAAATTATCTTCAGTGCTAAAAAGAAGTTTAATTTTGATATTCCAGATTGTATTCACCCATATTTGCATGGCCTTCAAAATGAAAAAGACATATTTTCCATGCATCAATTATGTGGAGGCTTCTTAATAGTTTGGGTTACTTTTTCCTCGGTAGGTATGCTTATAATTGCTGCTCTAGAGGAATAAACAAAATAGAAATACCTTTATTTGATGTTAGAATGCTGTTTGTTGAAGTTGAGTGCAAAATGAGTTGAAGTTGAGTGTGAAATTTTCAACAAGCCAATGCCTAAATTCACCCAGAAAAATGCACAAAAAAGTGGCTTGAAGATAAATAAGACTCTAAAACTTGATTGGCCAGCCAGTGGTCCAAAACTAAATCCTATGAATAATGTTTGTGTTTTTATAGGAAATAATTATGATAAAAGATGGTCAAAAACCTGAAATTTGGAAGATACTATGATGTATTTTGTCACCTCAACAAATTCAAAACTTTGTAAACTCTGTGCTGCAATGTTGCATTAAAATTATTAAACATAAAAGAAGCCCAATTGACATGTAATATTTCTATTATTTAGAAAAATCTGTTTAGTTTTTATCATTTTGCTCCCAGTACATATCAAGTAAAAATGCAATTTATTATATTTATAACAATTGTTTTCGAATGTTTATTTTACATTTATGTTGAGCATTTAGTATGATACAGTAAATTTGTATGGTATATATGAGGATTAATATAATTATATTTTTTATTTAGGCAATTACATGATCATTCCTGTCATTTTGCACCCCTGGTATATATGAGAAAAAGCTTGAAAAGATCTGTAGTTATATCTTATGAGTATGTAGGTCCTGTGCAACATTTGTACAAGAACTGCAGATATATTATTGCTTAAATGAAGAAATTTTTTTGTTTATAACATGTAGGGGAGATTTGGGCACCACTTTTGTTGTGTATATTTTTTTCTTCTCTTTAATGGGAAGCTCACTCTGTCTGAGAATGTATTCCTAAACATTCTTTAAGCATTTTTATATGCCTCAGAATTTTTTTAAGAGCATAGTTTCAAATACATTTTTTTAAATTATTTGTAAATGTTCATAAAGTGGACTAGTATGCCCCAGAAGGGGAATATACTGTCCTTCCCCTGGAGCACAGTAGTCCACTATTAAATATTATTTGAAATACAATATAAATTTATTTTTATTAATTTAAATCCTCTATTTTCCTTTCAGCTCCAAAATAACATAATAATGCAAATGTGCAAATAACATTTTCAAACAAAGCAGTAAAGTTATTTAAGAAAATTATATTTTTAAAATAGTGATCGATACTGAAACAATTATAAATAAGGCGAAGTTATTAAATAAAATAAAGTCATTGGCATCAAAATTTGAAAATGAAACTACAAGATATTTATGAGCCTGAAAAATTATCCTAACATACTTTTGGATTTGCGGATGATTTTATGATAACATTGATATAAACAACAAGTTAACTGTAACGTTTTGATTCCATATTTGTTTTAAGTTACACCCAAAATGAGTATTAAAATTTCAGAATCTACCAGTTATAATAATAACAGACTAGACAGTAGGATACTTGTTTCTTTTTTTAAAGCAGTAATACAAATTGAAATATTTGTTACTATGTTATAGAAACTGGCATTTTTCTTTCTTTACTTTATTTTACAGTTAAATAATTACTTTAAAATAGTATTATTTGCAGAGAATAAACAATTGTTAAATACATTGAAAATTTTTTCATCACAGTAACTGAGTAAATTGTGGGCTACTGTATCCCAGCAGGGGATGGTTCACTGTGCCCTATGTTGATGTTCAGTACATTCTCATAAAAATGTTATATAAAGCTTTTTTTTAAGCATGTTAACTTTCATACTAAATAAAAACAAGTATCTTACCTTTACGGAAAGCTGTTTTTTTATTTATCTATAATCTCTAATTAATAATAAAGAAAATTTCTCTGATGAAACTATGATAATATATTGATGAAAAATTTTACTTTTAGAAGCTTAAAATAATCAAGTCCAGATAAAATGGTTCACACTGAGCCAACAATGTGTTTTGGAGGCTATAAGTAATCAACTGAGTACTGTAATCAATTAGCCTAAAAGAAAAAATTTTAAAAATAAAAAAATATATTAAACATAATGGATGGTTTATTGTGTACTTAGGTCCACTATACCCCACTCTCCCATATGGCTTTCATTCAAAATTAAGGTGATTTTTAGGAAGCTTGACATTGGAAAAATATGCAGCAATTACAATGTAATTATATTAAATATTTGGTAAAATATGAGCATTTGTATGAAACAATTTTTAACTGTGCATATGTGAATGACTTTTTGTCATGTTTTATTAGTGAATTATATAGAACAATTCATATAACAAGACAATCAGATATGAAAATTCAGGAAGTTTTTATAATAGAGTAAGCTGTGTCTACCATTTGATTTATGACCAAGCAGAGTATGCAGTGAGTGTGTGGAAGACTCAGTTCATAACAATAGCCCCATTTAAAAGAGAGGTTAATTAAACACTAGATGAGATGAAATTCACAATGCAAAAATGACATTACGGTGTCATAAACTTAAAGTAAAACAACATGATGAATAATGCAGCTATATAATACTAATGAAGAAAATGTGCATCTTTCAAGTAAGGCAAATGATCTCGTACATTCCAAACCTTTATACAGGACTCAAGTAGTTGTTTTGCATAAAATCTGTTGCCAATCCAAATGCAAACTTCCACGTGAAATACACATCCGAAATGCCATTAACCATAAAGTATGACATCACAGATTGGCTGACCACGACAAAAAGATGCAATCTCAAAATAACAGCTATCAGCAGTTATTCAGGAACATGCTCTCATCTGAAGCTCGTGAACAAAACATAAGTCAGCAATTTCGAATATGTAAACAGTCTGCTTGAGAGAAAGTGAAAAACAATGCACATCAATAAAAGTAAATATATTTAACTTTATGAAAGCTTTTAGACATTTAAGCTTTAAAATGTATGGATTGTAATAGGCTGGATTTCAGTTGACTTTTAAAAATAGCCAGCTGCATATAAAGGAATTTTTGAAAAATTATTAGTTTTTTTTTTGAAGATTTTATTCAGATTTGTCCATGTTAAAGCTATCTTTCTGGGGAAAAGAAAAACGCTTATCGTCAATAGATGGCGCGGACTTTCACACTTCTCGACGGGGGGTGGAGCGATAACTTTCATTTTTTGGTAATCCTACTTTTTTGTTAACTACAGCTATTTTATATATGGCCCCTTATTTTTCCCTTGAAGTGTAGGAGAAAAGGGGTGGGCCCAGCTGATCTTTATCTTGTGCGAAGAAAAGGATCTTCATGTTCAATCCGACAATAGTCAGTTTATTTTTTCTTAGGATCAGGATCTGCATGGGAGATTCTGAGCTGTGAGCTAGAATATTGTTTCGAATGCAATAGTAATATTGTCATTGTATAGTTCTGAAGCAGTCTTTTGGAACTTATCTTTGTTTAGTAAGCTACAAAGACATAATTTTAAAACACACATTTTAATCGTTATAGATCCTAATTATGATATTTTTAATACTTACTTTGCAATTTTTTTTTTCTAAACTATATTAGTTTCTTTAATGTATTGGATTGCTTGAGGACAGGTTTAAATATGATGTAAAATTACTGTATATGGTATAGCAATCGAAAAAAAAAAAAAATAGTATATACCATGATAAAAAGTTTATTAAATCCAATTGATTTTTTAATCACCAGGTTTTAAAACATTCACCTTTTATGTAAACATTTTAATAAAAAAAATTTAATTTTACTTAAGAAAGGTGTTATAATAAAAATAAATGAAATTGACATGTTTCGGAACCGTCGAATAAGTTCCATAATCATAATATAAATAAAAAATAAAATTTCAAAATATTTCACGGTCAATACAAATGACACGCGACAATGAGATATAAATAACAAAAAACACGCGCTCTATTGTAAAAAATTAAATTAAAATATAAACCATGATCTAAAATATAAATAAAACTAAAATTTCAAAACATTTCACGGTCAATACAAATGACACGTAACAATGATATATAAATAACAAAAAAAGAAAAAAAAAACACAAAAAACAGGCGCTCTATTGCAAAAATATACATTAATATAATTTTCATAATAATTAATATAATTTTTTTACAATAGAACGTCTGTCTTTTTTACTTTCTTCTATCTTTACAAGAAGAAAGTATTGGATTCATGAAAATTTTCGACTTCCGGTTTTCGACGGATTTATACGTTTTAGAAGGTCCTGAACACGTTTTGACTACTTTTAGAAAATGTCTGTCTGCGAGTCAGTCTGTCTGTCTGTGTGTCTGTCTGTCTGTATGTGACAAAAAATTTGTGGGCGCTCTATCTCAAGAACTAATGCTCGAAATTTAATAAAATTTTATATTCAGTTAGACCTTGATATGAATTAGTGCCTATTGGTTTTTGGTGAAAATTGGCCTGCAGGTGGCGCTGCGATACTACTTTTTTACGATTTTCAAGATTGCTATATCTCAAGAACTAATGCACAGAATTTCACGAAACTTCAGATTCTGTGACCCTTTGATATACATAGACGCTGATTGAGTTTTGGTGTAAATTGGCCCGCAGGTGGCGCTGCTATGCCACGTTTTTCATGATTTTCATGATAGCTATATCTCAAGAACTAATGCACAGAATGTCACCAAACTTCAGATTCCGCGATACCTTGAGTTACATAACCGCTGTTAAGGTTTTGGTGTGAATTGCCCTATAGGTGGCGCTGCTATGCTACATTTTGCACGATTTTTGCGATAGCTATATCTCAAGAACTAATGCAGAGAACTTCATCAAATTTTAGATTCTGTTACACTAGAATATATAATATAATTAGACGCTGATTACATTTTGGTATTAACCTTGCAACAGGTAGTGCAGCTATGCTGCATTTTGCGCGATTTTTCCGATAGCTATATCTCAACAACCAACGCACAGAATTTCATCAAACTTGAGATTTTGTTACAAAATGACTTATAACATAATTACACGATGATTACGTTTTTTTATAAATCCTTCAACTGATGGTGCTTCTGTGCTATATTTTACACGGTTTTTTTAACTAGCTATATCTCAAGAACTAATGCACAGAATTTAATCAAACTTGAGATTCTTTTACACCATCACATAATTAGACGCTTTTTTACGTTTTGACATAAATTGTCCAAGATATGGTGTTGCTGTGCAACGTTTTGCAAATTTTTTGTTATAACTATATTTTAAGAACTAATGGACGAAATTCCATCAAATTTCAGATTCTGTTAGGTCTTGACATAAATAGATGCTTATTAAGTTTTAGTATAAGTTACACAACATGAGGCACTATTAAGCTCTTTTTTCTCAGAATATTAATTAAAGTTTGCGTTTTAGGCTTTTCGGATACCAGAATCTCATTAGGGTAGGTCTAATGTTCGAGGAAATTCGATAGTGGGTAACTTTGGGGTCACCACGTTTTTTTTTTTTTTTTTTTTTTTTTTTTTTTTTTTAAATATTAAAAAGTACTTATGAGATAGAAGAAAGTTTTGGGATTGACACATCCAACTAGTTTTTTTTTTTTTTTTTGTTATTTATTCTCATTGTTGCGTGTCATTTGTATTGACCGTGAAATATTTTGAAATTTTATTTTTATTTATATTTTAGATCAGGGTTTATATTTTAATTTAATTTTTTACAATAGAGCGCGTGCTTATTGTGTTTTTTGTTATTTATATCTTATTGTCGCGTGTCATTTGTATTGACCGTGAAATATTTTGAAATTTTATTTTTTATTTATATTATGATTATGGAACTTACTTGACGGTTCCGAAACATGTCAATGTCATTTATTTTTATTATAACACCTTTCTTAAGTAAAATTAAAATTTTTTTATTAAAATACATAGTATATACCATTCAATTGTAATCTCTGTTATTTATGTAAGCAGGGCCGGCGTTAGACATTTCGCCGCCTGAGGCGAGCTTTACTTTGCCGCCCCTATGACATTTTTTTCTTTTTACCACTACTCAAACTTTTTAAAAAATAAGTAAATTAGTATAATAACTATAATTTATTTACATACATATAAAATGCATTATAAAATATATTTATATTTAACGAATTTAAAATAATTGAACTGCTTCATTTATTTTATTTTATTTTTGTATCTTTTTAAAAATAACAACATCTATTTTGAAATTAAATTAATAAATAATATTATACTAGTATATAAAAAAAGGCCAGAAAGTCTCATATAAAGAATAACAGTAATACTTCAAAATCTCTTTTACCTTGTTTTTCATTTCGAAAAATCAAGCACGTTGTGGATATTAGAAAAAAAAATTGTTACAATAGGTAAAGAGTATTTTAAAAATAAATATTACTGAGACAAAATATGTTAAACATTTAAAATAAATCACATTGCGCATAATATTTGTATATGAATTTCAAACAGAAAGAGAAAAATAATGAGTTAGTATAACAAGTTATTTATCTTTTGAAAATTGCATATACAACACAAAATCGCATATTGATAATATTAATAAGAAAACAGCTACTAAAAATAAGACAAAAGTTTAGAGAAGAGAGTAATTTCTCTTGATTTAGATTCGGCGAAATCACACATTATCATGTCAAAATCAATATTATAAAATGAAAAAATATAAATAAACAAATAAATTTAGCGCAAACTTCGCAATATATTATTGATATTAAATAGAAAAATGATGATAGACAGAGAAAATTACCTAATCATTTCAAATGAAAACTAACAATTAAAACATTAAAAATATTGTTTTCAAACACACAACTATCAACAATGAAATATTTAATTCAATAATAAATTTACCTTGATTCTTTTTTTTTTCTTTGTGAAAATCGTTTGCTATGTCACGCTAATCAATATAGAAAACAATTAGATTTTGATTTGCTAAAATAATTTAATCACAGCTAACCTTATGGGCGCTGCGTTTCCGGGCATCTAAAAAAATTGTATTTTTTCAAAACGCGAAATCGCAAGAAAAATAGCAAAATATATAAAAAAAAATCGATCCATAAGTTCTTATTAAACGTTATAGAAAAGAGAACAAAATTTACTATATTGGATTGGAAGATTGAATTTCTTTTACTAACGCGAAAAAATCACAGCGAATCGCGAAAAAAATAAAAGGGGGGGGGGGCACTAAAAATAGTATATAAAGAATTGTTAAAATTTCAAAAATTTCAAACAGTAAAATTTATTTAAGATTAAAAAAGAATTTCTTTTGTAAAGTCAAAAAACCGCCATAGAGCCCCCCTCCCCTTAAAAAAAAAATAAATAAATAATTAAATAAATAATAAATAAAATAAAAATAATAAAAATAATAAAAAATAAATCATAAAAAATTCACAAAAATTCGAAATTTGCTAAGCGAATTTCGATTAAATTTAGCTGAAACGAGGACAAATTTTTGTACATTAGATTAAAAGATTATAACCAGATTCTTTTTTTAATAACGTTAAAAAATTGCTTCGAAACAAAAAAAAAAAAAAAAAAGTAAAGGTTGCTAAAGATTAAAAAATTGCAGAAAGACAAAATTTATTACAGTGCTTTAACCTATTTTAAAAGGAATTTTTTCACAAATAAATAACATCAATAACAAAATTCCTGTTACGAATGTCAAAAACTCATGTTGAAGATAGCATTAAAAGTCGCGAAAAAATAATAATCAATAATTTAAAAAATTGTACTACGATTATCAAATCCTAATAATAATAATAAAATATATATATATATCTCTTTTTATTTCCGCCTCACGTGGTTTGCCGTTCCAAAAAATACAATTCTGGATTTGGTTTGAAGGAGGATTTCTTTTGAGACTTATAGCAACTGAGCTGTTGTCTCGAATGATCCAAAACTTGAGCAAACACAAATATGGGACCGTTCAAGTATTACGTAAGCATATTTTTAGTCATTTTGTACCCCCTCCCCCCCTCTGAAAGAAAATATAAGCAAATGCTAGACCCCCCCCCCCTTTGCTTACGTAAGATTTTATGACAGTTTATACATCAATACTTCTTGATTTATAAAAAGTTACCAATCCATTACATTATTAATCCTACACGTAATGCTTATGTAAGAATTGTCGTGACCCCCACCTCCCCCTTGTCAGAAAAAATAAGCAGACTCTGGACCCTCCCCTCCCCCTTTAGTGCTTACGTAATACTTGAACGGTCCCTATGATTGAGAATGAAGATAAGACAATTCTGGAATTAATTACCAAAATAAAAAGTAATACACGTTTATTACGTGATTTATTTAATCCATTAATTTATGCTAGATACATAATAATTTTTATATCTATTTAAACTTTGGCAACAATTAGAAGACAAATAAGTAAATAAATAAAAATAAAAGAGATGATACTAAAAGAAATATTTTAATTAAAATAATAGTCTTTTTCAAACTTTTATGATTTGTTGTGTTACAAGAGGTATTCAGCGGTAAGTATACAAAATTTGAATGCTCTGACTTATATAGAATTTGTGTACGGACTCTGTGACAGACAGACAGTGGACAAGGACGAATAGAGTTTCGTCAAATGAACGAAACTCTAAAAATCGCCGCAAAACTCGGAAAAACGATAAAGATAATTTAAAAATTGTTTTAAAAAAATACAGAACAAGATTGAATATATTTTCCTAGAAGACAGTAACTGCATTTTTTCCTCAAATGTAAGGAAAAAAAAAAAACGCTAAAAAAATAAAATAAAATAATAAATTGTTTAAATAGCAGCTGATAAAATTCACTATATTAGGGTAAAAGTTTGATACCGAATTAATCTTAGAAACGAAAAAAAAAAAAAAAAAAAAAAAGCGAAATGACAGAAAAATTCCAAAAATTGATCTATGTAATTAAACTTTATTAAAAATTTTTTTTTATTAATCTTAAACGTTAGAATACATTTCCTTTTACTAATGACATAAAATCAAGAAAGGAAATAATAAAAAAAAAAAACCTTTCAAAAATCCCAGTGGATAAAATTTATTACAATGAGAAGTATAGCATTCTAACAAAAATTCACTGCCGAATGTGTGTGCCCCCCAGGGGGATACCTTCTTTAGGTATTCACGGGCTTCACAACCCCGGGGCACCTGAGTGATCTTTCTCCTTTCCTTTTCCTCTTACTCCTATTGTCTTCCTTTCATCTTTGTTTCACTCTCATTGTGGTTTCCTCTCCGGAGGTGAGGGCAATTCTGTATGGGCCGATGTCATCCTGTATATCGACTCATGGAGAATTGTAAACCACCCACGTGTTGGCCGTGCTTGGCGACCCGTGTCCCTGGAAAGGGGGATCCTGGTAGTAGAGGGAAACCAACACACTGCTTTGGCCTCTGCTTCAGGTAGACTGGAGGTGCATATTGGTCCCGTATGCATCAATCGGCTGGTCAGCTGGCTTTTGTCACTGGCTTTAGGGATCAAGTGATCGAGCAAATACTAGTCATCTCGTTAAGGGTGGAGACTGACATAGGTTTGTCTTGTGACCGTATGGGCCCTGGTTAGCACTGGTGCACGAATGTGTATCCCCTTGTTGGGCTCGGTAGTGGGTGGTGCGGCCGGGGTCTGAATTTTATTATTTTTAACATGGATGGGAAAACTTCATTTCCTTCTATGTCTCTCCCCAGTGGAGAGCACCAAACTGTTCCGACTTCTTCCTTCACACGCTTTTTTATTGTTAAACGCACTGATAGCCACTCTGATAGTTCCTTTGGCAAAACGTCACCATTTCTCATAGCAAAAACTTTTCAGTCTGCCTTAGGGGATGGTCATACTCTCAAAAAATTAAAATCTGGGGATTTACTAGTGGAGGTTTCTACAACTAAACAATCACAGATTCTTTCAAATAGCTCTACAATAGGCCCTTTTTCTGTTTCTGTTCAGGTGCATAAAACTCTAAATACAAGCCGAGGCGTCATTTCTGAACCAGATCTTTTATTCTCTACGAAAGATGAACTCTTAGAAAACCTAAAAGAACAAAATATTATAGATGCACGTCGTATCACGATCCGTCGGAATGGCCAAGTCCTTCCTACAAAGCATGTCATTCTCACTTTCAATAGCCCTACTTTACCAACAAGAATTAAAGCTGCTTACCTAAATTGTCCTGTCAGACCGTACATTCCTAACCCTCTCCGTTGTTTTAAATGTCAGCGATACGGCCACACTAAAACTAACTGTCGCGGTTCCCTTACCTGTGCACGCTGTGCAGAAATTGACCACGACAGCAATTCATGTGAAAAATCAGAACGCTGCATAAATTGCAAGGGTAATCATACAGCTTTCTCTCGCTCTTGCGCAAACTGGATCCGTGAAAAAGAAATTCTGACTGTAAAAATAATGCAAAATCTTTCCTACCCAGAAGCTCGTAAAATTGTAGAAGCCAGAACCCCCTCTGTCGGCGTATCTTATTCAAGCCTATTGAAACAGCAGTCTAAATCTGTAAGACATATTAGCACCCAGACTGACTTTTCTATTTCATCGAAAAAGTCAGCCAAAACACAATCAATAAACACCCCAATCAAAGAATCCCGTGATATCTGTTTACCTTCGTCAGAACCTGTTACTATTTTACACACATCTACTCACACACAAAAATCTGCTCAATTTAAAAATCAGAAATCTCAAGCTCAATCTAAGGGATTATCCAAACCTCTAAATGAAACTAAGGCTGTTACCTCACAAAAAAATGACCCGAACTCATCTGCATTAAGCTCTAAAAAGTCCAACTCTAGTCAAATAGTGAAAACTGGTGTTCAGAAAGAAGGGACCAAGGCTGGGATCCAAACTGCTACAAAATCAAAAACATTACAGAAATCACATATGCTTAAAAAACAAACTGAAACCATAAAAACCCCAACTCCAGCAACCCCACGGCGGAAGACTATTGTTAAAAGATTGCAAAATGCATCGCTCAGCCCATGCAAAAGAAATTTTAAAGATCCCAGGCAACTGCAGCATTATGTCCAAGAAGCTATGGAATCCGAGTCTTACGACAGTGGCTCGGATTCCGAGGAAAATACTATGTTTGAAGAGTATGTGCCTGGTTAAAGTTGTAATTATTGTTTTCTGTAGTACTTTTCCAATTTGGTTATCGTGTCACTATCTTACTGTTTTAGAATTTTTAACTAGTTTTAGAATTTTATCTTTTTTACAATTTTAAATATGTTTGTCTGGTTTTAATTGATTTTTAATTTCATGAATCACCGCATTGTTTTTATCAACTTAACTCATATCTACAATGGATTTTTAATGCAACTTTCACCTTTTACATTTTGTTTTGAAATTTAATATTATCTTATTTCTACAATAAACTAATGATTTAGCATTTTACTATTTTTGCCTTCTTATATTTACCTGACCATATCCAGATGTGAAGCCCCCCATCCGGATATTTTGACGTTGTCTTTTTTTCCTCATTTTTACAATTTTGTCTTTGGTTTGGCGCAGCATGTCCCTCAAGGGATTTTGTGCCATTAAAACCTATACAACCAACCAACCGAATGTGTGTGTATACATATATACATGTATGTAAAATCGGCACAAAAAACGAAATTATGCAAAATTTTGCTTTGAAAACCGCGGAGACAAAATTTAATATTTTAGTCTGAAACAGAATCCCTTTGTGAATGTCCAAATATCACCACAAAATATAAAAAAAGGACAAAAAACTGCAAAAATTTCTAAAATCGTGATGTACAAAATGTACTATATTCGACTAAAAGTTTAAAACGTTTCTTTCCAATATTAAAAACTTCAGCAGAATGGAAAAAATCCACTAAAAATGGTATCAAAAATCTCACTAAAAATCGTTAAAAAATAAAAAGTCGAGGACATTTTTTACTACACCATTTTAAAAGTTTAAAACCTAATCAAGAAGGAATTATATGTTTAGTATATATTACATTTTTTTTTTTTTTTTTTTTTTTTCTGTTAACCAACTAATAACCAGGCCAGTTACCAACATTTGGAAAGAACTTTATTTGGAAACTAGAAATGAAATTACAAGAAATCCCCCCCTAATAAAGTTTATCATATTTCAAGAAGAAAAAGGAGGATTTTTTTAACCTTGGGAGGAGGGGAATAAACATTTTGTCAAATGGTGTATCGTTTCATGTGGATATTTTTTTTTTCTTCTAAATCGAATAACACCATCTTCAAGTCGATACGATCAATTTTTTTTAAGTTACGGCACGTTTGATGAATAAAATGGCAAAAATTATATTTATTCCCTCCACATACGCAGAAAACAAACTATATCATTAGAAAACAAATGATTAAAATTTTATTACAACCAGGGCTCGAGGGCCCGACTTAGATTGTGAGGGGAACTGGAGTAAGCGTAATTCGGGGAGGTCCCCTTTCTACCTTTTGGATTTTTTTTTTTTTTTTTGAATTAAAAGAAGTGTCTAAAACTAAACTTTATACTAATTGTCTGTATATGTAAATTTCTTACCAAGTACTATTCGCATTTGTATACAGAATAGCACAAAAGAGATAACTTTAAGAAACTATTGAATACACTTTTCCATTGGTTATGGAAATATAAGAATAAATGTGAATCATTAAAATGTAAATACATTTGTGATGTAACTGTTACATTGAGGGGAGAAGGGGGGGGGGGGCATGAGGTTCGAAAGCAGAGGAGATATGAGAAAAGAGCCACATAAAGTTTAAAATAAACAGATAAATAAGGAATTTTTGTGACTTTTGGCCTTTTTTATTAGTTAGGCATAACAAAAAAATTATATTTGCCCTTGAGGGGGGGGGGGGCTCAATCGAAAGACCCGACGTCCAATGAAGTTGCCCTGCATGGGCCTTACTTAGTCAGGCCCTAATTATAACAATATAGTATCCTATAACTTTTTAAAGAAATTTTTTATTAATGTTTCCTCCTAGGGTGATAAGTTAAAATCATCAATTATGACTAATTAAACCTTTCTAATGTACCAGTAATCACAGAGACGATATATTTTCTCCACTAAAAGAAACTAAGCGTCCGTGCTTTAATACAATCTTTTTAGAGCATCCCAATAGATCAGATCTAATCACCTACAAAAATTTTTTAAACTTCTGACAGTAGAAATATTTTTTACAAAATTAAATTAGTGAAAATTTCGACAAAATCTGTAAAAGATTGAATGTTTCGCCGCGCTTTCGCCCTTCTATAGCACACTTTTAAAGTTTCCAAGAAACCAAAAGTATGTTCTTACAGATGAATCTTCTAATCTATAGCTTATCTAGTTGTAAAGTGTATGAATTTTACGATAATTCTTTTAAAATACACTGGCGAATGCAAGTCATTTCGCGCCGAACAGAAACAACATATCCTGCGTTGAAAGTAACTAAAGTCCGCAGTCTAACAAAATAAAACGTTAAGATATGTATTTTTTACAAAATGAAATATGGAATATTTTGACAAAATCGGTAAAAATCTGAGTGTTTTTTCGCGGTTTCATTCATTTTTGGTATGCAAGGACTCTTACAATCAAATTAAGCAGAAAATAAAATGCAAAATAGCAGACACTTTCAATTTAATACTTTTTTCACTTAAAAATATAAATTTAGATAGAATGGAGACTTAAGACATAAAATTCTATAAATTTTAGGTCAATTTAAAGGTCATTCATAACGCGCTCTTCTTAATAACTGGGGAAATGTAAAAACAACATCAAATTTTTTGCGGCCCCAAATTTTCGCGGCTCTGGGCCCCAAATTTTCGCGGCTCTGGGCCCCAAATTTTCGCGGCTCTGGGCCCCAAATTTTCGCGTCCGGCTCGCCCCCCCCCCCCCAAACACGGCCCTGTTCAGAACATTTTTCTATGCAAGAGCAAAGTGACCATCTAACACATTCCAAAGGAAGTAGAAAGTTTCCCTCTCTTTCACATCTTTACACATTCTTATCTCTCTTGAACGGGATCCAGCTGACGTCACACGGGGCTTTCTGCTTTGAAGGGGTGAGTTCAGAGCGGCGAGGGAAGTCTCCCCCTTGATAAAGGGGGGCATCTCTATTCCTCTCTTGCAAAAAGTGCAATTATGGGGTTGCTCGAATAAACAACCTTTTCCTTCATTTCTTTCACAGTCTCTCCAAATAAAAAAGCTTTTTTTTGAAAAACAAAAGGACTTTTTGAACAAAATTTTATGTAATAAGGTATAAAATCTATCCTTTATTGAATTTATTAGAAAAGTAATGATAACATATAAAAAATGAAACATAAAAACGATAAAAAACAATCCTCTTTTAATCCATACGGACAACAAGTAGAACCCGTATCTCCACCTGTTGGTGTCTATTGAAAACAAGGGGGAAATTTTAAATTAAAATTTAAAAAAAAACGGTGATATATTTCATCCAAAAAATTATACCAATTTTAAGATACGAGTCTTATCTTTCACCAAAAAAATTTTTAAATCAATCACTGCAATAGCAAATGCGTTATAGTGGTTTTTAGAATGTATCATAAGCAGTATATGAGAAGATAATACTGACGGTTACCCTTAATCTAAAAAAAAATCCAAATTGAAGCATTTATTCAAAGCTACACATGAACATATTTTAAATACTTGCTCCCTTGTTGGCAGTCTGTTAACAAAACTAATGACTATTTGCTGTTTATAATCCCTTATTATCTAACTACTTGTAGAAAAGAGACTCAAATTCAGCTTAATATCTTTCTGAATTTTCATTATATTCAACTGGTTCTTAAATATCAGTTAACTAGTAGTGGGTTACTAAATTTCATATTGATTAAGAAAATCATTGTTATGGTTTTGGAAGTAAACTAGAATGAAAAAGCTACCGCCAACAGAAATTACCAGACAACAGGGATATCGGTCGGTGAATAATCAAACAAAATTTGTCTGATCATTCCATTGCATCTGCTTTTTGTCAATAGCTTGCATTAATACAAATCATGATGATGCACACACTCTGGCCAGTGAGAGAATTAAAGGCATACATGAAGTCTACATCACATCGATAGGAGTAATTCTGTAATGTACTATTTGAAATTATTTCATACTAATGCCTTTGTTTCTTTAACTATTAATGAGTTTATATTATCATTGTAGTATTTTGTTTTCATTAAACTTTTTCAAGTTTCATGAAAGTGGTATTAAATCTGGTTCAGAATGCTGCATAGTATAAGCAAAAAACTTGCAGAAATGTCTTCAATGTTTTAACAAAACTTTTATATTTCCATGAATATGTGTACTGTTTTTGCATAAATGAACACAAATCTTGTGCGGGATCTACATCATATGCTACATCTACAAATAATTTTGAAATATTTTTAATACAAGCGTATTACACATGTTTATTTTTTATTTAATTTGTTGTTGGTCCCCTAATTGCTTAAGTGACTAAATATTCTCTATAAAATATAAGGTCATATGTTCTTTACATCTTGACATTCAGGAGCTATTTTTCAAGTATTTCTCTACATTTTCAAGAAAATGTCTAAAATAAGAAATTTCTGGATATTTTTCACATACAGTATTTAACACATACCACATTTTATTTCTTTCTCACAAAAATGGTTAACAATAATTGAATATAAGTTTAAATAGTAATTTTTAAGTTTTATTTCTATTTTATTGATAAGAACTTTTTGTTCATCTTTTCATTAGAACGTCCTTTTGTAAACTTATGTTTAAAATAATTTTGCTTATATTATGCAATTAGTAGTAATATTTATATAAGTTTCTTAAAGTCGTCATAAAAATTTTCTAGATATTTTACGGCTCATGATATTTAGAAAATTTATATTGTGTTGTTTCATAATTAATGTAAATACTAAATCTTTTAAAGCTTACATATTTTTGTTCCAGACTATTATTTTCAATTATAAAATTATTAATATTCCATGCTATTAAATGAATTCAACAAATAGAAAAGTTATGAAATTAACCCTTCACTGCATGATTTTTCTTTTCTGCATGAAAAAATTATTCTGATTTTTTTAGGTAGTCACAAATGCAGGAAAAATAATAAAAAAATTCTGACGTCATATATATATTTTTTTAATGAATTTTTGTGGTATGTGCCATATGTGTCCCAAAGCACACAACGAGATATTTTCATTTTTGTACTAAATGTGGCATGAAGATCACAATACTGGTGTATTATATGTACAAAAATGTATAATATGTATTAAAATTTTATTGCAGGTATTTAACCCTTTGAGGAGCAAGCAATTGTTTTTCTATAATGTTGAATTCACACTTAAATATTCGAAAAAAAAAAAAAATAAATAAATGAAGAAATCAAATTTGATTTTTTTTCCTCCAAAGTTAGAAATATAAAATTTAATTAAGATTCTTCAGCGAATCTTGATTCAAATCAGGTGGTATATAATACATCCTGCTGCCCTGATACACTCTTTTAGAGACCTTAATTCAAAAAGTCTATCATGGCCCTTCACGCCTTTAGGAATTTCTTTAGTATTTTCATTGAAATGCAAAAATTGTCGAATTTTTTCAAACACTTTGAGAGACATTGTCTCTTTAATTGTTTGGCTACCTAAAGCATCACTTCAGTAATATCCGTAATGGAAACTTGTAAAGGTTGAGAAGAATCCTTTCCTATGCTGTATCTACATCTCTCTTCTGAAATAAGATTCAAAAGTTCAGGGTTAAGAAAAAAAGGCAAAACTGCTTGGGAGTCTCCAGAACCATAATTTCAGCACTTAAAGAATTGCTTCCTCTACATTTTATTTGCACTTCAGGTATTTGTCTTTCCTTTGTGACCTTTTTCTGTCAACACTGGGTCCAGTAGGAATATCTGCAGCATCTGAAAGAATAAACACACTCTCTAAATTGATGCTTCTTATTATATATATTCAGTGTTGAATTCAAAGTGTCAAGGAGGGGAGAGCATTCGTAGAGAATATTTACATGCAAAAACACTGATAATTTGAAAATTTGTTTAGTTTAGAAATTTAATCCTCTCTCTACCCCCCAACCCCTCCACCATACACCCACAGCACATAACAATGTCCCACCAGCGGAAAAGTGTTTCACTTCAATGTTATTGAATTTCACTTGTTGATTTTAACTTTTATGTAATAGTTTTAATGAAATTTAAGATTACTTTAGTATTAATTATGAAAATTTATCTCCTGTGGCAGTTGAATCAATTTCTTGGATCACATTTGTTGTTGTCAACGTCTGATTCATATGAAGAAATAGCAATTTCAGTTATTTTTAGCTGAAATGTATATTGAATCATACCAGCTATCATCAGAAACTCCAAAAGACTGCTCATCATTATCAGATGTAAATAATATTGCATTGATTTAACCTTTTGTTAACCCTTTGCTCGCCATTTTTAGTAGAATGTTTTATGAGCTTTATGCTCTATGTTCCATATCTGGCACAGCACACAAAAACAAGATTTCAAACTGATGTACTGAAATATTTTAAGTTTAAACAACCTTATTTACAAATATGTGATATACTCGAATGTCTAAAATTTTATCTTGCGATACTTCTAATATTTTTGAGTGAAAAAGTTGAAGCAAATTCTACTGTTGTGCATGATGTAGACTGGAAATATTTTTTTGAAATAAAAACTTAATAACTAGTGAGATACTGCCATCAGGTGAGAAAAATTGGTACAAGGCTCTTTGAATGTTTTGCATGTGCCCTAAAGCTCAGATAACCTAAATTTAAGATCCTTAGGAAAGTAGAAGGGCTTTATCAGTATGTTCCATATATGGTACACCATGCAGTGAAGGGTTAACAAAAGAACTTTGTTTGAGAATTTAAAACTTTGGTGAAATATAGTTTTTTTAATCTAATGGCTTATTATTAACAAAATGTTGATTAAGATTATAGAGTTTCTTCATTATTAAAATATATGTCCTTAGTCAACAGAAATTTTTTATGAGTTAAATCAGTAACTCATAACTTTTAAATATTAACTTTATTGGAAAAGGATGGAGGGAGGGGGGGGGGGGGGCAATTTTCAAACTTTTTTCAAATCCCTTGTGTGATATATCACCGGAAAGCCATCAAATCACTCTTTTATATTGTAAACCTTTCTTTCCTCTCCTCTCAATCCTCCTCCCCCCTTGCAGGGCATAGGGAAGGGTAATCTTCTAATTTGGCTCTTAATTAAGGGGGCTCAGGGGTTGAAAACTTTTCAAAAAATTGATTTTTTTTATGATCTGGTTTGATTATTCAATTAATTCTTAACTCAATGCAAAAAGCCGAATAAAAATATTTGCATTTTTAACGGAGTTATAAGCATTTATGTATCAACACTTTCATAGCCGCACCCATATAATTTCAACTTTAAGTCGCGTTTTCTCAAAATTTGATTTTTAATGACTAACCATGATTAAATAAAAACTATTTGATGGAATGGATTAAATTTTTTTTTTGCGTGCGTATAACATCATTATCTATAGAATGAATTAATATCGTTTAGATAGTTTAATATTTTGAGTATTTTTAATGAAAAAAAAGTTGTATTTTTTAGGAGTTTTCTAAATTTTCAAATTTCAGAGTTTTTGACATTGTTGTTTTTGAGTTATAGTTATATCCTTAATTCATTCTATAGAGTAAAGTTTCCGGATCATTTTAAAGCAAAAATTAGGTTCTTATGTCAATTCAACGTTAAGGTATCTTGGTGTTGGTGATATAACACACAATTTTTTTCCTGAAAATTGTGTTACATAAATTTTGCTATATTTCTTATTATATTGCATTGAAGTACTTCATTTTATAATTTTATAAAACTACAAACATACCTTTAAAATATCAGAAAGTTTAAATTAATTACATTGAATACTTCTGTTTTTATAACAGTCTCGAAGCGAGAGCTCTTTTTACATGTTTTTCCGTATCGATCAACCCCTGAGCCCCCTTAAGCTACAGAAAGATTTGACCTCATTTGAAAACTTAACTGAAGGTGAAATTTATCATGGGAGTTCGATTGGTAGGGTCTATTTTGACCCTATACAATTAGGTGACTTTCCTCTTCTCCCCTGTGGGAAACAGAAATGGATTTTTTCATGATATACATCATTTCTAAAGCTTTTGGCCTGTGCATTACTAAGCACCCCCCCCCCCCCCCTCCTCAATCTTAACACATATATCCACAGATAGAGAGTATTTAAAAGCTTTAATTTGTTCATTACTACCTCATAAATTTTTCCAAAAATTATGAAAAAAAATTACATTACAAACCTTAACACTTAGCAGCTTTTTTATGTTCAAGATTGCTATTTTACAAAAAAATTTTAATGCATGTGCAGCACACCTACTATAAGCTGCTGTAGGCAGCAGGAACTCACTTTAAGGTTTGTCCAATTTGAGATTGAAATTTTGAAAAAAAAAAATATCTTATAAGATTTCTGAATGCATGTGCAGCATGCCTGTTATATAGTACCATAGATAGTCGGGGGACTGTGTTTAAGGTTTGTTTGTTTGAGATTTACATATAAATTAGAGATTCATGTGAAAAGGGGGGCCTGCTAGTAGATAATAATATGAGAGAGGAATAATCATAAAACAAAACCTTCATTCACTATGTATGGAAAAATACATTTATTAATATTTAAGAAAATAATAGTTTAGAAATTAATGTAATTTATGACATTGTGTTTTACCTATAAGCGATTGTTTTTTATTTATGAAATTTTTAACCATTCTTTTGACTGTTTTCACAATTAGTTGACATTTTCAAATGAAAATTAGTATAGATTCAGGAATAATCAGGGATAATATTTTAAATTTTAGTCTCAAGTCGCTTTCTGTTCAAAATTTATTAAAAGTGTTTGCACAAAATTATTTTATGTTTTTCCGCACATATTAAAATTGTAGCAAACAAAAAATAATTAAATAAATAAATAAATAAATAAAAATAAAAAATAAACATTTTAATATTTTTTCATAGAGATAAAATGAATTCTCATGACTGATCTTTTCCCCAATCCACCAAAACGTTAACTGGAATCTACCAATGGTTGCAATCCAATTACTTTTTTGACTGCTTTTGATAATTTGCTGATATTTTCTTATAACAATTACTATATATACAAGAGTAATTACTAGCTTGCTTTATTAAATTACTTCCAAAATTATAGCTATGTTCCTTCATATTTTAAAGAGATTTTCCCTAAGAATTTTTACTTTATGTATGTAATTTCATCTACCATTTCATCTGCATTATATCTATAGTATTTTTGTCTAAGTTCATTCTTGCTTTTAATAACTTATATTTTATAGATAATACGTGCTATTCACATGTATCACCGCACACAGTGCCAGTGGAATATGCTATTAGATCAAGTATTTCACTGGGAAGATATAACTGCAAATGAAAATAACAGGGATAGAATATTCAGAAGTACTTTCAAACAATCTAGATCTTTGATTATGAAGACAATTTGTGTTCCAAAAATTGGTATTAGTTATTTTTAACCTATTTATTTAACAATATAATATATATTTTGTCTCTCCTATTTCAATTAAAGTTTTTTTTTTCAAATTTAGAATGGTACTGGAATTGTTTTTTTCGAAATTGGGTCTATCGTACATTGTGTGTCATCTTGACTGTATTTAGTGCTGTTGTTGTCTGGTCTGAAATAACCTTCTTTACACAGAGTCCAACATTGTCTCTCTTTGCACTTTTCATTCAATCTGCAAAAGCAAACTACAATTACATTGTAATTGAAGTAAGTGAATATTTATTTATATTTTGTTGTGATGGAATTAGTTATGAAAATTTACCAATCAATAAAAAACATAATTATTAAAAAAAAATTGATAAAGTCATCAATTAATTTTGATAATCTACAGTTGAGATATTATTAAAATCATTATTTTTATATGTTTATAAAGCAGATTTTAGTAATCACACAGTAAAACTGATGGAATTAAAAAACAACTAACTAAAAGGAAACTATAATGAAGTGGCAAGATCTACAGAATTTGTATGTGTTTCATGATGGGATGATTAATGCTGGAGGAAAATAACTCATTTCCAAAAAAATTAATAATTTTTTCATGTGACTATTTCCATACTTTAACTTTCTCAAAAAAGTATAATTTCTTTTATAAGTGAATTAGACATTTGTGCACCAAGAAATACAGTATATAATTTACTTAAACAATAAAATTTTGAAGTTTTTTTTTATGACTATCATCATTGCATAATAGTAACATAGTAAAACCTTGCAAAAGTGATTTTATTTTCATGAATTACAAGATTTAAGAACTCTGATTAAATCATTCTATTTCTTTTTCTCATTACATATATTATTGGTAAAGATATCTTGTAAGAAATTTATATTTAGTGTGCTAAAGCATTTTATAAATTAAATTTCCCTCCCAAAATATATCAGCACCAAATTTTATAAATTGTATTTTAATGTCAGATAATAGTGACAAATTTTATAAATTGGCTTTTTTATTTTTAGATAATATCTATGGCAACTATAGCATACCTGTGTGTTTGTGCTTATTATACTGTGTTTCGAATCAGAATACTGAATTTGTACTATCTAGCACCTCATCACCAAACTAATGAATATAGCTTAATATTTTGTGGAATGTAAGTTAAGTGGTGGTCATTATATATTTAATATTTTTCTTTTAATTATTTTATAAAGTTCATATGTTAAAAGTTAATATGTTTCAATTTATTTTTTACAGGCTTTCTATTGTATTATTATTTCTATTCTTCTGTCCCCAAATTTGATTGATCTTTTATTAAATACATAAGTAGTTCAATTGGTATTTTTTTTTCCCAAAATATTCTGAGTGTGCCCAGTATGGAGAGCTTCCTTGTTAGAATTTTCTAAACAAAAACTATTCCACCATCAGCTTTTAAACTTTTTTTATTTTCATATGTTACATTACTCCAAATATAATTAAATCAATACATAATATTTTAGTACACTACATAGAATAGGAATTAAACAGTTTTTGTTGTCTTTTTTATAGGTATACACAAAATAAATGTGTTTTTACTCTCGATATAGAGTAATTGTTTGAAATTTATTTTTTAAATTGATACAAGTGATTTTTGTGAAATTGTTTTTTTTCCCCACAATTACACCAATGTGCATATTTATATATTTTCTTGTAAAAAGGACACTGAAAACAAGTACATTGTCCACAGTAAACTCTTGAATGGATGGTTTGGTGATTTTTATTTTTATTTATTTATTTATTTATTTATTTTTTTTCTGGGCGTGAAGGGCATTCTATCTTTGAAAATGGCATTTTTACACGTCTTTCTATCTTTTTTTTTCTTTTTTATTACATTCTAGGCTTTAATTTTTGTAAAAATTGACCAAACTTCACAAAATTTTAATATGTTATTAAGGCTATATTTCAGAAAAATATTATTTTCACTTTAAGATATCATTTGTTTCCATGCTTCAGAATGTAGCATTTGGCATTCAGTGGTACAATGTTTTTTTGGCCTACTCTTTTTAGGTGTGTTTGCAATTGCAATTACATAAATACATAACATCTATAGTCGTCATTTGGTTTGTTCGTCTATCCATCTGTCTATCCACATATAACAGCACAAAAACTACTTAACAAAATGATTTGAAATAAAAAAACATATAATTGTTACATAATTTTGTCCGGTCATTTTAAATTTTATGGAAATCGGATGTATAATTCATTGACAGTCAAAAGTATTACATTACAGCTAATTGGAAAAAATAGTTTAAAGTGCATCTTAATAATGCTACACTCTTTCAAAAAAAAAATGAGACTGCTATGCATCTATGAAGTACACTAAAATGTATATTCTGTACAATGTACAATGACAAGAATGTTTGTTATTAATTGCAGGGCCAGGCATGTGTTAATGTTTTATTTCCAGTGACAGTTTGTTTAGCAGTGGAGATTGTATGCTGACAGTGTGAAAAGAGGAAATTGTTAAGCTCTTTATTCTTTCTCATGTCTTTAAGGACTAATGGTTTTCATCTTAGATGAAGTGGAATATTTTAATAATGAAGTCAGTGTTAGAAGTACGAACATATTTTTTAGTGACAAGCTGTTTAGTCTTTTGAATGAAGTTGTTTGACTCATCGTGGTTCAGCTGACTATCAAGAAGTAGTTATCAGTTTAATGAGCTCCTGTGCATCCACTTTTTACATTTAATTCTGATAAAGTTTAATCACTCATTTGAGCATCCTGTAAAGAGATTTATTTATAGTGTCACGAGTTATGACTGTTAAATTACAGATAAATGTTGTTTCTTTAAGTTATGTTTTTAAAGTTCATTTATTGTTTTTATATTTTTAAGTTGTTAATAAATATTAATGTTGTTTTTATAAACTAGTAATCTTTTTCTAGAACCACACATTTATTTGCTTCTTTTATTTGGTTATAGATATTATTTAAGACTTTAATTATTTAAATGGGATTATACAATTTTATAATTAAAGTTTTATAATTGGTGTTATAAAATCAGCAATACTTTTTAAACTGTATTTGTGCACTTTACATCTTTTAATTCAACCCCATTGACATTATATTTGTAATGTCAACAGGAAAATCTTGCGCCCCTGAGTGCCTAAAATGCTCCAATGTTTTTTCCCATTGTTGTACACATGCTTTCTGACTAATGTACTAATTTTCAAAAATTTATTTGGGGAATAATCCTCAGTCAATAAACAGAGAGCACAAGATGTATATATATATATATATATATATATATATATATATATATATTACAACAAAAAATTTTAAAATGCATTGAAAAAATTTAGGAACCAAAGTAAGCGTCTTTGCATGTGATTGAGAAAGAAAACATGCTTCCTAGAAAAACTTTAGTGGCTATGGCACCCTACTCTGGATATTTTTGATAGTTTCTTTGAATGATGTCTTTTAGATTTAAACCAAATACTTTGCATACTTTCATTCCTTTATCTTTTAGGACCTTGCCCCTCCCTCTAGATCCCTTAGAGCCAGATCTGAATACATCTATAATTAAAACCCTGCTTTTTGAAAATAACTTGAGAAAAGAAAGAAATAAACATCAGAAGACAAAAAACTATTTGTAGGGATTTTGTTGTTGATTAGAAAACATGATCTTACTTTTTAATGAATGAAAACTTGATGGATGACACTTCTTAAATGACAGTTCTGCAAGCTGTGTAATTCAATGACCAGCATTTTTCTTATTCACAAAAACTGCAACATCATTTTCTGTTAGTAATTTTTGCTTTATTTAATGACAAACTTTTCTTGGATAAATAACTATTTAGAAATGTGTGTATTTTAAATTTTTTTAAATGTTTAATTTAATCATGAAAAGAGCTATTATTAAATAAAGCGATGATTATATTGAGAAATTATAAGTTTTTTTGAATTTAAAAAATGCTTGCTACAGGATCCTGCAATTTCTAGGACACACAATTCCTTGGGCATTTCACTCAATTGTTGAAATTTAAATATTTCCCTTCACCTTTAATTATGATAAGAATCTGAGGAGAGTAAACTAAGTAAATTATTTTAGTGATTTTAGACAATAATAGAATTTTTAATGCACATTTTTTGTAAATCCTTTTGATAATGAAATATCAATTCAGCATTTTATGGATATGTAAAGCAATATTTTAAGGATACAAAATGCATCTTCCTACAAGATAAGATACCTGACTCTAAAAAATAATTGCTGTCAGATTATAACAGAAATTGAATTCATCTCATTTTTAAATGCCTGATAACTAATTCTTATTACATTAAATACACATACTTTATATATAAAAAAAAGGTTAGTACAAATCCTTAACATTATGCAACAACTCTATTTGGTGGTTAATGCAAAACACCTTCTTGTTTTTCTACCAATGTCCATTGCATCAATGGTGATAACGGAAAAAAAAGTGGTTACCATCCCTAATATCCCTAAAAATAATCATTAAAAAAGTCACTATGAACCAACAGATTGGGTATAATGTCTATTGTTATGTATGAATTATTTTTCTGAAGTCATTTACATTCTAAAAATTCTACCAACTTTGAATTTTCAAATTCATTTTATAGTTTTAGTGAATCTCTGTGCCCTGCGTGAACAAAGTTTATCCTGTCATAACCATTTATGAACATTATATGAACATTAGTAGTATAGAAGATAGATTAAGATTTAACCATTGCATTCTAGTGTCAAAGAGCGCCATTGCACTCTTATCTAACATTGAAAAATATATTTGGCACAAAAACATTTAAGAAAATTATCTAAACTATATTTCTTTAATAGCTGGTAGGGATTCAAATAGGGTGTCAAATATGGATATTACTATTTGAAAAATCAACATTCATGCATTTTTAATACTTTCCAACATAGTTGAAAGTGTTTATGAATTAGATTTGTCTGTCCGTGTTCTAATTTGCATAAATAGTCTCATTGCCATGAAATTGATGTATGTTAATGGGGCTTACTATGGCATGTTCATTATTGAAAATTAAGTGTTTGGTTCATTTATGGTTCATTTACAGGGACATTTAAAAGAAATCCTTTACATTGTGGTCTATGAGAAAGAAATAGTTTGCAGTATATTTCAATGATATTAACTATTTTAAACATATTGATATGTATAACTGAAGTGTACTACAGCGTTCTTGCTACAGAACATGGTGAACATAAAATTTATCACTTCTTTACAATGACACATAAAAGAATTTGAATACAGAAGAAAATGCACAATAATTCAATTATTGAAGCCAAAGAACAATAATCGCAAGAAATGCGCTTTCATATGTAGTATGCATTTTTAAATGTAAATATTTTTTAATATCATTTGTGTGTATAAATTATATAGATCTATACAGGGCTGCAGAAAAGTTTTCAGCAATATCCGTTTATTGGCAGAAATTGCTGAATGGAAATTTTCAACTGCGCTGTATATTTTAACTAAAATAATTTTTAGTATACTATACGTAAAATAGTATAATCGTATACGTACTATAGATTCTATACAAGGTTGCACAAAGAAAACATATTTTCCCAGCACTGAATGTGTTGTAAAGTGCTTCATAATCTGTGGCAGATGCATGATTTATCATTTTATTTTAATATATAGACAATCCCCAATGCAAAATTTATAAATAGCTTTTAATAATCAAAATTATTACCAATCAATTTGTATCTATGTTTTTTTATATATGTTCATTTGCTGGAGAATTTGATGGGATGATCACATTTTCTTCCCCATAATTCTTGTATCTATTTACAAAAGAATAAAATAAGAAAGTAATTGCCTTGAAAATTGTGTAATTTTCTGTAGATTTTATGGAACTTTAAACATAAATATGTAATATTGTGAAGTTGTTTTAGACTCTTTAGAAGTACTATTTAGACTCAAAAATAAAATTTTAAGTCATTTTCATATTTGGTGCTATACAAATTTTTTAAGTATTGTCAAGCTAGATACAGCACAAGCAAGTAAAATTGGTGCCTGTTCATTATATATTTTTGTGCCCTTTTGCCTGGCCCAGTCTGACCCCGATTTCATGAAATTGATATACTTTATTGAGATTTACTACTTGTTACTTCCTGTATAATAGAAAACATATGGTATTTAAGAGACACACAAATATTTCAGATAATTTGCTGTATGCAAAGTACTGTATATTAGCAGTGATTGCTGGAAGTTCACTTTTAGTTGAGACATGAGTTTTTAACAATGTTTGCTTAACCCTTTAACCGTTTGATCCGGCTTTTTCTGTTTCTAGAAATCATGTTTAAATGACTGCAGACAAAAATATTTTAAACGGAATATTATTTTGAATCATACATAGAAAGAAGTGATATTAAAGACATTATAGCATCAAACTGTGATTAATTACTATAAATATCTTGAATTTTATAAGCATTTTTATAAAAATATATGAAAACCCTTGGACGGTGAAAGGGTTAATATGTTACATATATAAATGCTGTAAATTGTATACAGAGTTACACAAAAGAATTTGTAAGAGATACTGTGTATGAACAGAAATAGCTTAAAAGTAATTTTTAAATAAAATATCTTTGTAGAATATAGATAAAATTTATATACAAGACCACTCAAAGAATTGGTTACATTACACTATGATGATAATCTCTGGTGGTGTAATTTCAGTAGTTTTAAGTGTGTTTGTCTTAAATAAATTTTAGCTAATTAGTGGCATGTATATAAAGATAATAGGTAAAATATAGGGTTGTACAAAAGTATTAAGTTATGCTTCTGTTTGTTGGTATAAATTGCTGAAAGTGAAATGGGTTTGTGAATTCAATTTGTTTGTTCATCTGTTTGTCTATATGTCTGCATTCAAACTTACATTAATGTAGTTGGATTGCTGTGTAATCGATACATGTTATTGAGGTATACTATGTCATGTTTGATATTGAAAGTAAAATATGTAACATTCATAGATTATTTACAGAGACATTCAAAAGTATTCTATTGTATTATGGTCTATGGAGAAATGTTGTAATGATACAAATATGTAACACCTTTGTTTGGCCCATCCATGTGTTTGTCCATTTGTCTGCATAGCAACACTAAAACTATGAAGCGGAATGGTTTGAAATTAAATGTATAGAATCATTGAAAAATGTTGTCTAGCTATTTCAAATTTTATAAAAATAGTAAAAAAAAAAAAAAATAATAAAAAAAAGTTTCCTTCAGTTTTGATAAAAGTTTTCTTCATCCTATCAAATATTTTCATACATAAGTAGTTCAATGATATTTCATAATGATTCTAGGTTCCCATGGTGATTATGCCCCATTTAAAAGAGAGTAATATTATTTCGGTATTACCAAATTTAATGTATAAAACTATAATAATCTTTGTATTCATCCATTTTTGCATAAGAGTGAACAGTTTTTACACCAATATCAGAATATTTTTGAAACTTCGCAACAAATATACCTCATTTGCTACATATGACATGCAATTTCCAACTTGTTTACTTTCTTGTATCTTTACAAGAAGAAAGTATTGGATTTGTGGGAAATTTTGACTTATGGTTTTCAATGGATTTATATATTTTAGAAGATCATGAACATGGTTTGATGGTTTTTAGAAAATATCTGTCTGTAAATCTGTGTTTTTTGCATTTGTTAAAATTTTGTGGATGCTCTGTCTCAAGAAGTAACATGAAACTTCAGATTTAATTAAAGCTTGATATAAACTGCAGCTGATTAGTTTTTGGTGTATATTGCCCAACAGGTGGTGCTGCTATGCTGCATTATTCATGATTTCTGCAATAGCTGCATTTCAAAAACTAATGCATGGATTTTCATCAAACTTTGTATTCAGTTAGAATTTGACATATGTTTTTTCTGATTAGATTTTGGTGTAAATCATCTAATTGGTGGCACTGCTTTACTGTATTTTTCAGGATTTATTAAAGTGTATTAGATAGGAGGAAGTTTTGGGATTGCCACATCTACTTTTTCTGGGGTTTAATTATTACCTCAACCAATTATCAAAAAATAACAAAATTGAGATTCATGTGCATTAGAACTTGCATCAGACTAATGTCATTCAAATTTTCATACCTTTCACGTGGCAAAGTTTCTTTGCTATTTTCCCCCTTGCACACACACAGAGAAAGAAAGATGCTTATTTTTATTAACATAGATATATTTTTTAAAAATTACAAAAAAAAAAAAAAAAAAAAAAAAAAAAAAAAAAGACTTTTGACAGTTATGCCATACATATGGCTATTAATAGTTGGTGGTGCTGGATTAAAAAAATAAAATATCTGTTAAAAGAAAGTTTATGGCCTACCTTCTTGGGACACAAATCACATATGAGAGGAGGAGGGATGATAATGTTTCAGAATTAATCTGACAATTTATTTAAGTCCCTGTCCATCTAAGTTTGATTTATTTATAATCCATTTAATCTCATATATAGAACACATCATCTGAATTAAAAAAAGCTATTTCATTCAAAATAAATAACTCTGTAGTCATTATGTTAACTCTTAAAATAAATAATACTTTAGTTTGTGCTCTTTTAAAAGTTTGTGCCCTGTTAAACCAACTTGCAACTGCCCTTTTTGCCATGCCAGTACGCCCCTGTTTCCGAGCATCTTTTCAGTCCACATTTACATCACCTACTAAAATTTTGAAACATTTGGATGAATAGAAGTATTTTTTTAATAAAATGTGTGAAAGTTTCAATGAAAGCACTAAAAAACAGGCATTATGACACAGTTTCAAAATTAATCCTTTGAAAAATAATATATTCCCCAGTCTCTTTTCTTTTCTTTTTTCTTTCACATTTCATTAAAGATTAACTTTACTTTTATTTTAATTAAAAGTCTATTTAATTTTATACAAAATTAGGATTTCAATAAGAAATATATAGTTACAGGTAAAACAGGGATATTAAAAGTTAAATAGCACTTATTATTTTAGCCCAAAAATTATGCATTCATTAGAAACATTTCCTCTTCCATGTTTCCCAGTGCAGTTATTTCAAGCATTTTTACCATTAAATATCAATTTTATTTTTAAACTGATTTTTCACAGTCGGCAAGCATATATTTCTGATAAAATGGAGTTAAATGTGTAAAATACAAATTTCAGGTTCATTTAAGAGTATTGCATGGACCTTGGCTACACTTTACAGGTCAGTTAATTAGTAAATAAATCATAACTTGTAATTTTTCAATTAAACCAAAAATTTTCTGGACAGGATTTGAACCTTGTATTACATAATCATTTAATTACATATTCAGTGTTTACCTGAGTTCCATTGCCTGTGATTTATTCAGTTGAGTTGATTCATATATCAGACCAGATATTATGATCAATAAAGTTAGCTGAGTGAATGAGGTCTTTCAGATTTGTCCGGGATAGCTTTATTGGCAGTTTCAGTGAAGTTTGAATCTTCACCTGGTCATTTTTTACCCAGTTGGAAGATTATGACATGTAATACTTTATTTCTTCTATGAAAAGTATTTTAATACCACATTCATAAATATATCAGCTGTGTGAGTTAAAAAGGTTTCATAATTAAGTACATAACTGATATGAATAATGTTTAGTAAATTTTAGAAAATTGTGGATATATTTATTGTTAGAAACTTAATCATGCATGTAAATAACATTAGCCATTTCAACATTTATTGATCATTATATGCAGATGAAATTACCCTATAACATAACATTTATTATTTTAATATGCTATGAAATTTTCCAGTGTTACACAAAGTGGTATACAATTGAATTATTTTGGCTATTATAACAAAAAATGTAAGTCATAAAGATTTAAAATATTTACAGAATATAGCCAGCCTGTTTGCATTTTAAATAAAATTGGTTGGAAAATATTAATTAGTCGAACTTCAATACATTTTTATGAAGCTAGATTTTTTAAAAGGTACATTGCTTTTACTACTTTTATTGCCATTACTAAACTCAAAAATCACATGACAGCCATTATTTACTACTACAAAATCTAAGTAAAAAACATGTTTGAAATTTAGTTAGTTAGAAATAGTTTAGGCATGCAAAAAAAAAAAAAAAAAGCATTTCTTTTTAAAAATTAATTAGTCATGTGTATATATGCATGTATGTGTGTGTGTGCGGTTGGAGGCAGGTGAGGATGTGGTTATTCTCATAATTCTTTTAAATATCTCTTTGGGGGACTTAAAAAAAATTCTAGTAATTAAAATAATTAAATAATTCTACTCTTCATTTTAACTTTTCTTTTCATTTTATCAGGATGCTCTGTCGTCTAACTCCTCCTCTTTGTCTCAATTTCCTTGGCTTAATTCATCTCGATAGCCATGTCACTAAGAACTCTAATATAGAAGAAACTGCATACACAAAGGTTTGTTGCCTTGAAAAGTATATATTTATTTAAAAAATTTTTCATTGTAACATCTTAATAAAGTTATGAGTGTACACATTATATGTTATATTTTAAATTAAAAATATATGAAAGAATAAAAAATCACTTAAATTTATGTTATAAATAATAAAAAAGAAGTTTACACTTCTGAAAACAATTTGTGTAAGTTAAAAAATGATTAAGTATTTTTTAAAAAATATATTGTGTTGTAGCCTCCCCCTAGTGATTACTATATATACTTGTGGAATTTCTGACAAATTTAAGTAAGCGAATTGGGAGGGGAGGGGAGGGGGTTGACTTATATGCAAGTCAATTAAAAAAGAAAAAAAAAGATTTAAATACTGGAAAGTTCTGGATTTTTATGTGTGTGAATTATAAAATATTATATAAAATATACAAATAATAATTTATCATTAAATTTTTTTCCAATGATTTGGTTTATTTACAACTTTTTCACACTGGCAAGTGAAAACTTTGATTTGATTTTGTGCACAATTGGAATAAAAATTAAAGGTTGACTTATATGTGGGTTTTCTATTTTTCCAGAATTCACATTCAAAAGTTAGTAGTTTGACTTATACACAAATATATAGGGTATGTAGCCATCAGATTTATTCACCAGTCTGCAGTTAAATAAAGTCACAAATTCCAGCCATTCTATTCAAGCTAAAAAATCATGACTTTTGAAGAAAGGAAATTGCTAATTTCATTATTCTGTCAGTGGAAAAAAAGATTGCAATAGTTTTTAACCAATCTCTAAAAACATAAAAAATATCATCAATCATTCACTGAAATTCACAAGGATGTGACTTGTCCCCTTTTTTTGAAAGATTTCCAACGATTTTCTATATTTAAAATATTAAAATCGATCACTTAATACAAATATTCTTTAAGTGCAAAATGTTTTAAATGGGTTTAAATGCAAATAGTAAGTTTTTTTTTTCTCCTTATATATTTATTACAAAAATTTTGCATTTTGCATTAATATTTCAGAATGATTAAAGATTTCAAATTTATATTGCAATGTTAACCTCAACCTTTAACTCTCAACCTTTTTTTAAAATATATCTGTTAGAATTATATTTCTGCTATATTTGTGAATGACACCTAATTTGCAGCAAAAAATTTGCTCAAACTTTAAACATCTATAACTCAATCAATTTTAATTGCTGAATAATGTTTTTTTTTGTTTTACTTGTCAGTGTAACCGAAAAAATTTGCTAAATGTAACTTACAGAACCAGGGGGCCATATAAAAATTTAAATTTCGTAGTTTTTTTTAAGAAATGTGTTTGACCCAAATCTCTTTGAAAATACTTCTTTACCTTATTTAAAACATTTTTGTAATTGGAACTATACATCTATGACTAATGGTGTAGAAATTAGCCATTGGCCAACGTTGAGAGTGGATACCCTGTATAAAAATAGTTTGCAGTAGAAATGCATGAAATTTACGAAAATGAAAATGTAAGTTATTTTACTGTGTGTTAAGATAACATTTGTAAAGTCCATTAGTCATGAAAAATTATTAAAAATATATTTATTGTATGTTTTTCCTAATTTTGCAATGCAAAAAAAGTAACTAAAATAAGAAGTCCGAGCAAATTGTCGAAAAAATGTATTTTTTGAGTCCTAATGTAACATCATATTTTATGTACAAAAAATAAATTTTAATTTTTTTCTCTTTTCAATCTTTATTAGTTGACAGGCTATCAAAGGCCTGCAAGCTTATGTGCTGCCCATTCTGTATATATGTAAGTTTGTAATGTGATAACTTATAATAAAACTATCCAATTTACTTTCTATTATAGATATAGGGCTATTCTGATAAAGCACTTTCCTGATTAGTTTTGAGAGTTTATTTGATAAGTATAAAGGGGGGGGGGCAGGGGATTAATTACCCCTTAATATATATAAATGGGTTTTTCATGCAGAATTACCAGATCTCATTCAAATTTTAGATATATGATCATTTGCAAGAGGTGCCTCCATGATTATTTTTAAGAGTTCATTGGATAAGTTTAAAGGAGAAGGAGAACAGGGGCCCTGTCTCTCTCCCCTTAATTTAGGTAAACGAGTTTTTCATGCAGAATTATCAAATTTAATTCAAATTTTAGATATAGGATCATCTGATAAGGCATCTCGAGGATTAGTTTATGGAGTTCATTGGATAAGTATAAAGGGGAACGAGTGGCGACCTCCCCTCCCTTAATTGAAAGAAATGGGATTTTCATACAGAATTATCAGATTTCATTCAAATTTTAGGTATATGATCATTCTGATGAGGTGCCTCTATGATTAATAATGGGTATTGATTGGAAGGGGGGAAATGGGGGTAACCCCCTTAATTTATGTAAATTAAATTTTCATCCAGAATTTACCAATTTGCTTCAAATTCTTTTGGATATAGGTTCATTCTGATAAGTTCTCCGAATAGTTTGGAAGTTTAATGGTTAAGTATCAAGGAAGGAATGTGGGATAACTCTTCTTGAATTATATAAATGTGTATTTATGCTAAAATTACCCAATTTGCTTTAAATTTTGGATATGGCTTTTTTCTGATAACGTAAATCCTTGAATAGTTTCGGGTTTTTAATAGTTATGTATAAAGAATTAGCATATCATTTATGTCTGGATTATCAGTGATCATTATTTTTTGCACCTTTAATTAAGTCATAGTAAATAAATATCTTGTTAATTTTTGTGGTTGTTTAGAGTTTTCCAAATCCAATTTTTGGATTTTTTGATTCCATAAAATGATGAATTGAATAAATCTGCTGTACTATTTACACTCATCATGGCCTAGAATGCTAAAATGTGATGGTTAAAGGAATCGAATAGTTACAGAATAATGGAAAAAGTTTATTAATAACTATATTACAAATGGATGACAAGCATAGATTGACAAAGTATAATTCTTTTCTCCACTCCTATATGGCTTATAGTGAGCATGTGATATAAGTGCACTTGTTTTAGGATAAATCTCTCTTTCTGTTACAACTTGCGTATATTTTCAGTTTTACTGTTTGTTAAAATTACATTAATTTTTTATTATTTACCCTTGTCCATGTGTCGTTAATACTTAATGTGTTGTTGCCTTTTTTTTAGATAATGGGACACATGGATGTAATTCCTATAATATCTGATGGATTCAATATTTATTTCCCTATACTGATATTTTTTGTATGTTTGGCCACTTACTTTAATGTTTGTAGCCGAATTCTACATTTTATTGGGTTTGAACAATTTATTGGAGATGATGAAATGACATCAGATTTGATAGAAGAAGGCAGAGAACTTATAAAAAGAGGTTTGTTAATAATGTTTTTTTTTCATTTACATGATAATTTTCTTTTAAATTAAAGTGTAATATATTAAACTAAAATTTTTAAATTGTTTTAACTATCCGTAAATAGATTTTCTTTCAGTAGTGATACTTATGAATAATAAATTTCTCTAATGATGTATTTCAAAACTTAATTTAAATGGATACTTTGTAAATTTGTCTCAGTATTTAAGAATACTGAAGATTCAAATGTTTTATTTCTTATTTCTATAATTCTAATTAATACTTTCAACGACATTATTATTTTTTGGTATGAGTACTTGCAATAATAAGTGCATTTAAAGTCTATGGTTATCAATGAAAATAATGTAGGAATTTAATGCTGATCACACATCTAAATGGAAACTAAAATGAGATGCATGTAGCATATAGCCTTTTGAAGTATTTTCTTCATACTATGTACAAAGATAGTGAAGTATTTAACATTGATCCTGAAGCATGGTGTTTGTAATAGATGGATTCTTCTTATTTTTTTTTCACAACAATGTTATTCAACTTTTATTTTAAAATACAATTGAACTTTTAAAAGGATTAAATCCAGTTTTGTTATCCATATTCATTTTATCATCATACTATTTATTCTAAGCAATGCAGTTAATTGATTATTAAAAGAAGCACTTCAAAACTGGTCTGTAGGATACTGTACTGCTTTCTTTCTTTTTTTAATGTTTTATTATTGAATAAGATCCTATCAAAGCCAAATGATTCATCATTATGAACCTCTTGACTATGGCTATCTGCAATGTGCACATTATTAAAACTATGTAAGTTCCATCCACAACATATGTACTGTATATAGTATACTGAACTGTTTTGCACTTTTCCTCAAAACATAGAAGTGGGAAGCTTTCACTGCTTATACAGTACAGGTCAGCACAATGAAATTTACAGGTCAGGTCTGCCCTGGCCTGAACAAAATTTATCTTGTCCAGGGCATCTGGTAAAAAAATTGGACAACTCAGTTTTTACAAAAAATTCACATTTTTCTTAACATACAATTAAAATACTTTTATACAGGACTACATACATATTTATGGGATAAATAAACAGTATGTTCTGAAATTACTATGCATTTGTAAAACAGAAAGTATACAAATTGTTAATTCCACATAAAATGATCAAAAATGTAAAAGAAACTGTAGACGCATAGGATCATATTTTAATAAAATTTGATACACATGATCAGTTCATATTCAAATAGAGCTCTGCAAAATATTTCGTTGAAAAATAGATTGTTTTAGCAGTTTTGGAAACTTGTGATATAGAATGGCATGTGTGCAGTCATCCAAAGTTGCAAGTTTTGAAGTTCTGTATCTTGAAAACTATTTGACGGAAATAATTTTTTTATAATATTGTAACTTCTGAAAATCTATCTTCATATTTATTGAATAATAATAACTTGGTAATACCATGATTAATATTAAATTGGTTGTAAATATTGAAATTTGTAAATTTTCAGAAAATTAGAAGCATTATAAAAATCAAAGGAATTGAAAATAAAAAATCCATAAATATCTGATATAGTATTACATCTGAAGATTGAATTCTCTAATTTTGAAAGTTGTCATTTATTTCCTTCATCTTCAAAAAAGTTTAGAAACATAAAAAAAAATTACAAAATCATAATTTTTCTTATATATCCACAAAAAATTAATGAAGGAAAGGTCAGACATTCACAATATTAAACAATGATCAGTAAGTCCATGATTTACTCAAAGAAAAAATGATTTTTGATTCCTAACATAACGAATATGGGGTTAAAAAAATAATAGTCATTAAATTCCACTGACTATTTCTCTCTGAAAACGTACTTGTTTCTTAAAATATTGTTGGATTTCATGAGAAAAAAGATGTGTGTTGCCATCAAATTTTTCTATTTAGATTTAGGATTGATGTATAATTATTTGTTCAAATATATTTTTTTTTTTTACTCAAATTAAAAATATTTTTGAAACAAAAATAAACTGAAAGCAAGAATAACTAATTAGATGTAGCCATCGCACAACTTTCTTCTATCTCATACATATTAATAACTTAAAAATTTGTTATCACAGTGCCAAAATTAAATGGCAATATATGCTGTGGCCTCGAATCAGTGGCGCTGCTATGTTTTATTTTTCTGGAAGTATTAATATTCATGAGATAGTATAAAGTTGTGGGATTGCCACATTCAACTAGTTAAAAGTATTGTCTTTATAAGAAGGGGGGAGGATTGTACTTTGTGCTTATATATAACTAAATAAATAAACGTTAAAGAGCACAAATGTTATAAAATAAAAGATGTTAAAAGCATACAGCTGTTTTGGGACTTCTAAAGTCCCATCATCAGTGCTAAAAAAGTGTAAAACGTAAAAGAAAGTCACATCGTTAAATAAAATAAAATAAAACTGTGCATCTGAGCTTGCTGCTAAGGCGAACTGACCTTGAAATGTCGCAAAGCAACAGTAAAAGTTACAGGATTTCTTGCGAATGCGATAAAATGTACATCAGTCAGACAAAGCGTGCCTTGAAAAAACATGTGGGAGAACACAGTGCTAATGCTAAAAATTGTGAAATAAAATGTTCTGCTATCGCCAACCATTGCTGGTCCAATAGTCTCAATTTTAAATTTTATGAAGCCTCAATAATACAATATTGTTCATCTATTTATGATTTAGACTTTTGGGAAGCTTTTTATGTATGGAAAAACTCTAGTAATTTGGTTAATGACTTGTCCCGTACTCAAAGATTTTCTGATGTCTGGTTTCTATTCCTGTAATATCACTCCCCTTCCCCCCTCCTTTTCTCTTTGATTTGGACTCGTCTAGTGGAAAGAGACATATGATTGGTCTCCTTCTGAGTGCGCATGCCAGTTTACTTTTACTGTTGCTTTGTGACATTTCATGGTCAGTTCGCCTTAGCAGTGAGCTCAGATGCACAGTTTTATTTTATTTAACGATGTGACTTTCTTTTACGTTTTACACTTTTTTAGCACTGATGATGGGACTTTAGAAGTCCTGAAACAGCTGTATGCTTTTAACATCTTTTATTTTATAACATTTGTGCTCTTTAACGTTGTTTATTTATTTAGTTATATATAAGCACAAAGTACAATCCTCCCCCCTTCTTATATTTGGCTTCAAAGGGCTGTTGGTTTGTTTGTTTACACTTTCGATTTTACAAGATGTCACATTGTAATAGATTTGCTAACCTCCATCTTAAGAAGTTCAGATATCTTAATCATCTCAGTTTTCTTTTGAATTGTAAACATAATAAAATAATCCCTAATTTTATTTCTGTACATTGTAATTTGCACACTTCAAACAAAGTCGGAAAAATTATTTTCCGCACTAAACTCACACTTTTAAGATCTGTTATACAGGAGGCTCGTCGTAAAATTGCCTTGATTGAACACAAACTATATGGTTTACATCTTTTTCTGTCTATTTCCCACCACAATTTTGTCTCTATCAATAACCGGTCCTGGTTCAGTGCACTGAACAAATCTAATAAACATATTGCTACTCTGAAAACCAAATTTAACTCACTCTCCAGTCAACATAACAATGCTATACCCAACACATTACCGTTGGTTAATCAGAATGCTGTTGTTAACCTTTCAAATGTTGAACTTACTGATAATGATATCCATTACCTTAAATTAAATAATAATTTTGCACTTGCTAGTAAACCATCATTTCCCAATATTATTGCTCCTATTGAAAGAGCATTCAAATTTAGTACTTTAAATCCATCACAAAAGGATTCAATCAGACATCTTATTGCCAATCATGTGAACTTCAATAATAACCTCCCTAAATCTAATGTCAGTAAAGCCACATCCCGTTGTATAAGAAATCTGAAATCTAATGCAGACATAGTTATCAGTAAAGCCGATAAAGGCAGGCAGATTGTTGTTATGAATAAATCTGACTACCTTACCAAAACCCAGGAATTAATAGATGAAGGCCCTTACAAAAAGATTAATTCTGATCCTTCTCAAAAAGAACTGAAAGCTATTAAATCTACTATTGAGAACTCCCCCCTTATTTTCAATAATACCAAATCTTCTATCATTCCTTCTGTCTCACATTGTGCAAGATTTTATACACTCCCAAAAGTACACAAACAAGGCATTTCATTCAGACCGATTGTTTCTAACCTTGGTACCACTTCCTATAAATTAGAAAAATATCTTACCTCTATTTTCTCCCCTCTACTCTCTAACAATATTCATACTTGCAGGAACTCTTATCAGTTTGTCAATAAACTTCGTAATTTCAATAGCGCACAAAACATTAAAATGGTTTCTTTTGATGTTAAATCTTATTTACCAATGTTCCAGTTCAAGGTGCTCTAAAGTGTCTTGAATCACGTTTGCAGGAATTTCATTATACAAACTTCGAAATTGATGAACTGATTCACCTTACTAGCATTTGTCTCTTGAAAAACACATTTATTTTCGATGGAAACTTTTATCGAATGACTGATGGTTTATCCATGGGCTCCTCCCTCAGTCCAATCCTTAGCGACTTTTATATGCATTATTTCGAATTAAAACTATTCAAAAAACTTACTTTTCCATTTTATATCTGCTACGTTGATGACTGTTTTGCATTGCTGGACTCTGATATACTTGATCTTACTAATATTCTTACAGTTATGAACTCAATAGATGACCATATTTAATTTACCTACGAATTTGAAAATAACAATCAATTACCTTTCCTGGATGTTTTGGTTTTCCGTGAAAATAACTTTTTTCACACAACTGTCTATCGTAAACCATTCGCTGTATCTTTGACTCCTATCACCTTTCATTTCACCTCCCTAATCAGAAATTAGCTGCCTTTAACACTTATGTACACCAGGCCTTAAATATTTGCTCCTCCGATAGTTTACTTAAAGCAGAATTAAACCATATCAAATCCATTGCCATTGATCGGGGTTTCCCCGATCGAAATCGTTGATATTCCATTCATAACAAATTAAGAAAATGTACTCCTTCAAACTTCAACTCAGACCGCAATGTTAATTTAATTATTCTTCCATATTTTCCAAAAATCAGTCATCAAATTTCTAACATTTTGTCAAAATTTGACTTTAAAATAACCTTTACTCCTTTCAATAAAATACAATTCTCAAATCCCAAAGATCCAATAGATGATTTATCACATTGGGGTATTTACAAGATTTCTTGCGAATGCGATAAAATGTACATTGGTCAGATGAAGCGTGCCTTGAAAAAATGTGTGGGAGAACACAGTGCTAACGTTAAAAATTGTGAAATAATACATTCCGCTATTGTCAACCATTGCTATAACCAACAATTTAAAATTTTCCGAAGCCTCAATAATACAGTATTGTTCATCTATTTATGATTTAGACTTTTGGTAAGCTTTTCATATATGGAAAAACTGTAGTAATTTGGTTAATGACATGTCCAGTACTCCAAGATTTTCTGATGTCTGGTTTCCATTCCTGTAATATCACTCCCCTTCCCCCCCCCCCTCCTTTTCACCTTGATTTGGACTCGTCTAGTGGGAAGAGACATATGATTGGTCTCCTTCTGAGTGCCAGTTTACTTTTACTGTTGCTTTGGGACGTTTCATAGTCAGTTCGCCTTAGCGGTGAGCTCAGATGCACGGTTTTATTTTATTTAACGATGTGACTTTCTTTTACGTTTTACACGTTTTTAGCACTGATGATGTGACTTTAGAAGTCCTGAAACAGCTGTATGCTTTTAACATCTTTTATTTTATAACATTTGTGCTCTTTAACGTTGTTTATTTATTTAGTTATTGTCTTCATATTCAAACAAATTATTGAAATATTGAAATTTTACATCAACACTTTTTACTGTTTATTTTTTTCTAAGGAATAAAAAAGCAAGAATGAAAATTTAGGTATTTAAAATATGTACCATTAGCTATAACACAGAATAATTTTATAACTGTAAGAGTCTTTGATATAAAAACAAGCAACAGAAATATTTAATTTTTCCCACAAAATTTTTTATTATTTATTTTTAAATTACAGAATAAAAACACAATTACTATATTACGCTAATTTGTAAATTATTGTCTTTTCTTAATTGTAAATAATTTTTAATACAATCATTCAGAGTTTAAGGCTAATAATCAAACTTGAAATTTAAAAGGTGAACAAAAAACCTCAAATTTGTATGAACTTTTAATATAAATTTTTATACTGGAATAAACAAGTATGAAAACTATTACTTTGAATTTTACTCATAAACGAATATAATCTACTACTACTTTTGAAAGAGTTATAATTCATAGTTTTAAAAATAAATTGCACCATCGATTTGAAGAAGGTTTCAGCTTTATAAGCATATTTTTAGTTTGTCTGTACCTTTAAAATTGCATCCTAGAGAGATGTTACAATAAAAGGAAAAAACTTTTTCGGAAAAACTACCCTTTTCAAAAAAATTTTCAAATGGTTAACTGCAACGTTTTTTAAAATTTATTGTGCCGCTTGAGATGTAAGAATCTGATTTTTTAAAAATATGTCTTTCAATTTTAACTTTACTGGAGGATTTGGTCCATTTGGGTTTAAAATAAGCAGAAATACATTCGAAGATGTTTCTTTGCTAGCTTCTGATGTGTTATGCGTCTGTAAATATTTCCTTGACCAGAGATCAAATAAATGACTTTTTCGTGAGAGTGAGTTGTGATAGTTAATTAATAGGTCAAATAATCACATGAATTTTAAAATTCTGAGGCTCAGATACATTAGAAGTTGCCTTGGACTATCTTCACAAAAAAATTGAGCTTTGTATGTGCTGTAGAATTTCACTAGCTGTCACAAACACACACACTCAGAAAGAGCAAAACTTTCTTTTATTAGTATAGATTAAAGAATAAATTTATCCCAATTTATATTACTCTTCAACCAAAGTATCTTGGACAGATAATTAATGTTTATAAGCTCATTTTAAAAAAATCCATTTATGGGATAACAAATTATTAGTACATTATACACCATTTTAATACACCTTTTCACCATTTTAATGATGATAAAAAATAAAGTTAAAAAATAGCTTTAATGATTTGTACAAAGAACTTTTTATTTTATTTTGCTTCGCAAAAATTCCATTTTAATTTTTGTAGAAGGGTAGGAGTAGAGAGTTCATATTATAAACAATTTTTTATCTTTTATGTTTTAAAAATTAGTTTTTTATGAATATTTATTTTAAAATTTGGTGACTATATCGCAACATATTATAAGAGTCTTTATGGGAACATATTTTAAATACCTCTATTATTTTTCTTATGCTTGGTTTTAGTAATGAATTCTGTTTAAATTAGTTCTCTTATGTATTTCTCTCAATAGAATGTTTAATTTTCAGAGAAAAATAGAAGAATCAGATTAGAAGGTAATGAAAATCGTCGACGTCAATCAAGTAGAATTATTTTAGGATCATCTTCGAGATCTGGCCGAAGAATTGGTACCCGAGATACAAGTAATTTTTTTAAAATTAATAATTTCATGGCCATATGTTATCAATTTCTGTATGTAGGATTTTAACAGAACTTTTTTGTTTGTTGGATGATCTGTATGATTTTTCCCTCTCATTTCATTTATAGTTAATGATTTTACAAAGTTCTTTTAGTAGAAATATTCTGTTGTTGAGGTAGATATTTAAGAAAATCCTCCACCAAGATATCTTATTTTAGAAGAATTCTTTTATGTGAGCTTGGTTTTTAATCAAGAATTTCAATCAGTGGATTGTAGAAAGAATGTCTTATGGATTCACAGACTGCTTTTTGGAATTTGGGGTTCTAGTAGAATATATTTCACATATTGTTGGGTTTTTCTTTCTTTTTGTATATGCCTCACCTTCTGTATCATTTTTTTTTTTATCATTGATTTAATATCACTGTCATTACACAAAAAGATAAAAAAATATTTTTAACAATAACTCAAAGTAATGTTATACAAATCTCCTCAAAAAAAAAAAAAAAAAAAAAAAAAAAAAAAAAAAAAAAATTGTCTTTAAAATTTTTAAGCTAAACAGAATGCTAGCCAGTTTTTTTTTTTTTTTTTTTTTTTTTTTTTTTCTAAATCAAAAAACAGAGTGTGATCTGATTGTAAATAACATTGCAGAAAATAAAACACATGCCAAAACAAGGAAAAAGAGATGATGGGCTAAAAATATTCAAACTTAAGCATACTTTCCTACATTCCCATGAATTTTCCTATTAAAGTTTATAGAAGATTCAAATAGTGGGAACTTCGAAGCAGATAGTTTGTCTAAACCAGAATTTGAACCATGGCCTTTAAAACAGACACTCCCAAATGCATATCCCTTTCTCACACAGCATTGGCTGCATTTAGAACTGGTATATTATTAGTAAATTTTGTTAAGAGCTTCATTTGTGTTTCAGAATGCAGGAATTGTGACAACAGGGAATAAGGATTTAGCATGACTAAAGGCAAGATGGTGAGACAGAAAAATAAATTTGGAAAAAAGATACAGTATCAAGAGGTTCATGAAGAAAGAAAGAATACAAGCATATTTTTGATAGTATAAAGAAAAGGGACAAGCAGCACCATCTAGAAAAAGACAAAACAAATATCACCATGTTATCGAACATCGTTCTGAATATTTTGGTCACTTGACACCTCCTTTTGGTCACTGCAGGAAAATAGCAAAATTGTTGTATAATTTTTCAAGCCAAAATAAAGCCTGCTACAGAAAAAATTGAAAACTGCAACATTTGATATGTATTATTCATATGAAGGAGCTCTTACTCTGACACCAATATCAACTGTCTAAATAAGATGATAGAACTATTTGACCTAAGACCTTTACCGACCCAATCAGAGCCAGATTAATAGAGTACTCAAATCTTCAGCTTTTTGTATTTCTTATGTCTATGAAACAGAAATAGACTTATAGAAAGCAACACATACATATTTACATGCCATTAGCAGGCCTCACAGTGCTCCTATATTTCTTATAATTCCCATAACTTTGAAAAAATTCCTATTTTTCCTATATTTCCTATTTTTTTCCTCTATTTTTCATCCCTCCACCCAGGATTCTTACGCGGATCTGCGATTTTCGGCCTTTTTTTTAAAATCATTTTCTGCTTATTTTTTTATTTCGTCAAAAGATCGCGTGAAAAAATATGATTTTCGTCAAAAAGTCTCGAAATAATGCTATTTTCGTCTAAAGTTGACAAATAAATGCTATTTTCATAAGAAAAAACCGTGATTTTCGTCAAAGATCGCGAGAAAAATGCGATTTTCGTCAATAGATTGCGAGAAAAACGCAATTTTCATCAAGAAGTCGTGAAAGAATTTTGTTCAATAAATCTCGATAAAACGCGTTTATCGTCAAAAGATCGCGAGAAAAATGCGTTTTTTATCAAAAGATCGCTGGGAAAATGCAGTTTCTGTCTTAAAATTGCAAGAAAACGCGTTTATCGTCAAAAGATCGCGAGAATAATGCGATATTCACCAAAAGATCGCAAGATAAAAGCGATTTTCGTTTAAAGATCGCAAAAAACTGCATTTTTCGTCTAAAAATCGCATAAAAAATTAAAATTTTATCAAAGAATTAAGTCAAAAACTTTTTACATTAAAAGATCACAAGAAAGGTGGGATTTCCCCCTAAGTATCGAAGGGAAAATGCAAATTCCATCTAAGCATTAGAGGAAAAAACCCCTGGGAATAACATTGGAAAAATGTATAATTAATGTAGGGAAGGATTTCCCCACTCCCTGTTCTCTGCTGTAACTTTACATAAAATTTGCTGCGAGTTTCAAGTTTATAACTTTGAATTGCTTTTTGCTATAGAAACTCATTTCATATAAATTTATTATGAAAAAAATCACTTATCTTTATTTCAATTATGTTTGTTTTGGTAAATGCAAATTCTATAAGTGATGTTGATTCAGAAAATAATAGTAAAAATGTTAAATATTGCTGGAAAAAAAAGTGTATCATTCCTGAAACTAGTATTTTAATCCTGAAGTGTGTTAAAAATTTCTCAAATAGTCAGGAATGAACTTTAAATAGTTTACTTATGTTATACTTTACAATGTTGATGTCCGTGTTGATATCTATGTTAATGTATTAAAACATGTGTTGGTGTATTTACGTATAAATAAAACTTCCTATAAAATTCTTACATTTCCTATAATATTTTTGATGAAAATTACTTCTAGGCCTGCATTAGTGATATGTGCTTCATCTTTCGACGTTGCCACTTGTCCCTCTTTTTCCTAAGAAAACTATTTTCTTTTCGACCATCATAGAATATGTTTGTAAATTTTCTTCCTCCAAAATATTCCTCCTCCTGTATCTTCTTTCTAAGTTTCTTTTTCTGTCTCCTGACCTTGTCTTTATTGATTATGAGATCCTTGTTACCTGTTGTTACAATTTCTGCATCCTGAAACACAGAAGCTCAAATTCTAAATAGTGCCAACACTGTGTGAGAAACTGAAATGCATTTGGGAGAGCGTGCTTTTGAAAGTCCTGGTTAAAATTGATTCCGATGAATTGCCTGCTTCAAAATTTCCTCTATTTGTATCTTCTGTGAATATCTATATTTTAGAGCAGAAAAATAATCAACATCCCATCTCACAGTTTCTTCCTTTTATTTCTTTCCTTCTTATAATATTCCTTCTTTTAATTCCTTTCTTTCTTTTAATAAAATTAAAAAGATGCAGCATGGATCTCCTCCTAATTCAGCATAATATCCAGAATTAGCTAAAATCACACGTGAAAATGAATTGTTGTTCCATCCTAATGAATGTATTTATTGCATATGATAGATACTTGCTATAGTAAAGATTTTATAACTTTACTTGTATGCATGTGGTTTCTATCGAAAATGCAAAAGAAAATTATTAAACAAATTATAAAAAAGATTATTGCTATAATAAATTAAATCTCATATGTAAATAATTAACTATTTACAATTTTGAAGCCTTTTTTAATAACAATTTTCAAAAGTTTGAATAAGACAGTCTCATAATATAAATTCTGAGTAAATCATCATTATAATTATTACTAAAAAATGTATGTAAAAGAAATAGATTAGCTTAATTAAAAAGAAAACTAATACTATAACATGTTATTATTTCTCTTATTTTCAACCTCAGTCATCAGAAGTAGCAAAATTGCAGTAATTGCTACTTTTTATAGTAGTTTGTAGTATAACATAATAATAAAAAAAATTGTATCAAGAGTCAATGCTACAATTAATGCTACTTCATGAAATAAAATGTGCCTTAGCTTTCATTTTTGTGTTGTTCTGCTCAATGATTCACGAATCTCAGCGAGAAATCTTACTTGTATTGTATAGCAACATATTGTAAGAAGTTATAGGTTTTTCGCATGGACACTTGCTGCTAAAAATCAAATGCTAACCAACTAAAGTAATTCATTTTCTTGTTGGCAACATCTTTTTACTTGTTTTTTGGTCTTCATGTTTTAATGCTGGGTTTTTTATTATTTGGAATTGCTTTATTTAGAATGGTATTAAATCATAAAATTAAGCAATTCAACTTAATTAACTCTCAACTGAACTCAATATAATTAATGTAACAGTAATTTTATATCCCAATGCAATAATTACTGTTGGAATATTAAATATGGTTCATTATAAATTCACACATTATAAATTCAAAACTTGCAATTGTATTTCAAAACATTTTTTCTTAAAACTGAGAACTTAGTCTGGGCTTTTTTAAAATTCTATTTAAATAAAATAACCCACATTAAAATAAAAGTCCTAACTTAGAATTTCAGCAGGAAACATTAAAAAATTAATACATATATTTATCTATTGATAAATGTGAATTTTTTTCAATACCAAAATGTTAAGGCTTTCTGTGCAATGATATGGAAAAATTTAGAATAAATATAGGTCATTCAAAGGTATTTTTATTCATATTTATGTAGAGATTTCATAATGTCTTTATGCACACATAAATAACAAATTCTTAAATTTCTAATATAGTTCTATTTGTGAAAAGATAAGAAAAATGATTTTACAACTAGTAATAGTCTGAAATATATTTTTATATATTTTTCAAAATATTATTTCAGTGTTATATAATGTAGAATATGTGCTAAATTGCAGCAAGTTAAATTTCCATGTAACACAAAACAATTTAAAATAGCAAATAAAGCCTTTGTGCAAAAATGTTTAAAGATAGAAAACCAATGATTATAAATGCACAAATAATGTATGAAAAGGTAACAAACAGCTGTTTCGAATCTACTATCGAGATTCTTCATCAGTGCAAAACTCAGCAAGCTAGAAGAAGCAAAACTGAGCAAAGAGACAGATAAGTGCAGGTTTATTAGTAGCTTTAGTTGAAGTGAATTCAGATATTAATCATATTCTCTCTGTCATGAATTCTATTGATTCTTGCATTCAATTTACTTTTGAAGTTGAGTTCAACAACTGCTTTTCTTTTCTAGATGTTCTTGTTATTCGCAATGAATATAATTTTCAGACTATTGTCTTTTGCAAACCTTTTGCAGTCAGTCTTCCACCCATAGATATAGGAATAACTAGATTAAGCATTCAATGCTATTCTCCCAATACCTATTGATTCTCTTGCGGCTCGGTGGCAACATCCATTAGAGTGGCAAAAAGCAAGTGGAACTTGCGATTCTACCTTAGTAATGCATAGCAGATATACGTAATTGTAATTTTGTTTGATGCGTTTTTAAGTAATTCAAAGAATTGGATTTTGTTTTTCGTTCTTGTTATATCTTAAAATTGGACAAAAATAGCTAATTCACTCATTCACTCATTCACACTTTTTATAAAATGTAAAGGAACGGATTCATTTATCACTTCATTCATGTTGTATTCTAAAAATACCAAAGATTTATTAAGAATCTTGATAAAATATTTCATACTTTGTCTACTTTAGTTGAGCTTTATTTGGCTAAAAAAATAATTTAAAAATGTGCATTATTAATGCTTTTTAGCTCACACGCTATCATAGCCTGAGAGCTTATGTGTCCGTCCGTTCTGTATGTACGTTCGTTCATATGTTCGTGTGTAACGCGATAACTCATGATAAAAATATCGGATCCACTTGTAATTTTGTATTTAGGTATATCCTGATAAGGCACTTCTCTGATTAGTTTCTGGAGTTCATTCGATATGTATAAGAGGGGGAACGGGGGGCTCATTCCCCTCCCCTTAATTGATAGAAACAGGATTTTCATGCAGAATTAACAGTTTTCGTTCAAAATTTAGGTATAGGATCATTCTGATGAGGCGATTCCGTGACTGTTATTAGGTGTTCATTGAATAAGTATAAACAGGGGGAATGGGGGTTCTAATGCCCCTCCCCTTAATTTATATAAATGGGATTTTCATGCAGAATTAACAGTTTTCGTTCAAAATTTAGATATAGGATCATTCTGATGAAGCGAGTACGTGGCTGTTATTAGGTGTTCATTTGAATAAGTATAAACAGGGGGAACGGGGGTTCTAATGCCCCTCCCCTTAACTTGTAATAAATGGATTTTTCAAGCAGAATTGTCAGATTTCGTTCAAATCTCTGAATAGTTTTTAATGGTTAAGTATAAAAGAGGGGAATAACTCCTCTTAAATTATATAAATGCTAAATGGGTTTTTATTAAAAATTATCCAATTTGCTCTGAATTTTGGATATAGATTTTTTATATGATAAAGCATGTCCTTGATAATTTAGGAGGTTCAATGATTAAGTATAAAAAGGAGAAAAGGGAGAGCTGTTTCCCCTTCTTAATTTTTTTTTCGAACGGAATTAACAAAAATATAAGGCTGTAATGTATAATTAGTATGCGTAGCCTGTGAGCTCAATGCCATCAGTTAAACTGGGCAATATTCTTTTTATTTATTTATTTATTGACTCACACACAAAAAGATAGCACAGCTAAAATAAGTAATTTTTTTGTATTTACCCTATTATACCTTTTTTTTTTTTTGGGGGGGGGGGGGAGGGCGAGATGAACGATTAACAACTATGGCTGGGAAAGAGATGATTTAAGTTTAGTGGGTAAGGAAAATTTGACACAATACTTTATTGTCATTCGAAAGAAACATGGGCAGAAAGGAATTGCAAAAAAAATTTTAAACATCTGGAAATTTTGAAATACTGTCTGAAGAACTAAGCAGAAGTCATTGAATATAAAGGGGGACGTTAAAAGTTGCAAACTGAGGAAGAATTTTACTTTAAAATTTATTATAAACGTCCTGGAAAAAGAAAAGAAAATCATCGAAAATTGTATATCCATTTTTAAAAATTCTGTTTTGCTTAGAGAAAAAAAATTAAAAACAAGTTGGAAATTGCACATAAAGTGTAACAAATGAGGTTCGTTTGTACGATAACAAAGTTTTAAAAATATTCAGATCTTGCTGTTATAGTAAACAATACTTCGGATACAGTATAGTGGTCGAAATTTTTTTTTGTGTTATTGTAAATATACAGGAAGTAACTTTTATTACACTTCAGCAACGTATATCATATTCATAAAATGTGAAATAGTTTAATATAATTAAAACGTGCATCAAACAATGTTTCCCCGTCTAGCATTATGTAGTGGAATACTTTTGTGTGGCCCTGTAATTTAATGATAAATATTCTTTGCATCACAGATTGTACAGAATGTATATTTTAGTATATATATATACTTTATAGGTTCATGTCAATTCTGTTATATTCGAAAGAGTTTAACATCATTAAAATATACTTGAAACTATTTTTTCATATTGATCGTAATGTAATGGAATACTTTTAGTTGACCCTCTAATTAAACTATACATCCGATTTTCATAAAATTTGAAATGACTAACAAAATTATGTAATAATTATATATTTTAAATTTCAAAAGATTAAAATGCATTTGAAACTTTTTTCCCCATTGACCATAATGTAACGGAGTCTTTTGATTATCCCTGTAATTGATCCAGGCCCGGACTGGCCAGGTCGGCTGGTCGGCGGAAGAGCACTCCGAAAAAAGAATATACGATTGTATAATAACTACTTACAGAAGCTTACATAAAGAATAAAAATATGCATTTACCAGTAATTATATGCGTTTACAATAAATTTTAGAAATTGACAGTTTTTTCATGGTAACTTATATAGTTTCGTCGCGTGATGTCGTTGGACAGACGGGAATAGAGCTGCTGACTGACATCGCCCTTTGTGCAGTGCTCAAAGAATCAGGTTCAGAGTGCATTGCAAAGCTCACTCGTAAATCTCGTACGGTATGACTGTAACTAGTGCAGTGTCACAGTTGTATCAACATGAAGCATATGTACCCAAACGACCGTAGGAAAAGAAAAGAAAAAATGAGAAAATTTTTAAACGTTTAAAAATGTTTGCAAAGTTTTAATACTTGGTTAACTAGTTCCACTTCTCAGTCGCACTAGAAGATATGTTGTTCTATGGTTAATTGATGTAGTTTTATTTAATGGAAAACAAGGGATTGCGTACAGAGGGGATACAGCAGAAGGAAATCATATACTTGACTCTGTAGATCATAATATTTTTCTCAAACTGGTCATGTTGGTTACAAATTATGATGCGTTTTTATAAAATCATATCAAAAAGTACATTGAAGACAACAGAAAAAAATAGACCAAAAATAGTTTATATATAAAAAAAAAAAAAAAATCACAGGTAAGTTAATTAAAGAACCGAGTGGATGAGGCTCTTTGTTGAAATTTTTGTTGAAAATCTTTATCAACTAGTTAGAAATCTGTACGGGCCGAAATGTCCATGCCAGGGAGATCGCCTCGGCTCGTTTATGCTTTCACACTTCGCAGCCAAGGACCATGCAAACCTTCCTTCCAAGGAGAAGGTCGACCCGATCCGACTCAATTCTCACAAAAAACAGTTTTTCTTAACATACAATTAAGATCTTTTAAAAGAATACTACATACACATTTATGAAACATTTTATATTTTAAAAACTAATATTTTATATTTTAAAATTTTATATTTTTAAAACTATACTTTTAAATCTCGATTTTTTTGCAACACAAAACATAAACAATAGTATAACATTAATGATTACTTAGAATCCTAGATTTTTCAGCCCCACCAGTGGCCGAGAGGTACAGACCTCTCAACTGGTAGACGGCAGGTGCTGGGTTCGAACCCAATCGCGGCTGTCGGCCTAACCGTTCGGAGTTTTCGTGGTTTTCTTCGAACCTTGCGTAAATACGGGTTAGGTTCCCTTAGAAAGACCCCAACGAAGGGCACTCTCCCCCTGGTCCTATATCCCTAGCGTAGATAATCGGACGACAAAAATAAACCAAACCAAACCAAACCTAGATTTTTCAACATTCAAATAAAGATTCATTATAAAATTAATGTAGTTTATATTTAAAGAAAAAAAAAGGACAGTAAAAATCATGATTAACTTTCGAATATGTATTTATTTATTCATTTATTATGTCATTTATTAGAGCTTCTGTCAAATCTAAAGGAGTTTGTTTCTAAAAATTTCTAAATTGATTTCCTTCGGAAATGCATAAGTTTTGCTGTTTTTTCTTATTCAGAATCTATGTAATCAAATGGTCATTTTTTGATAAAGACATTATTTCTTTTAGAAATACTATCAAAGTTAGCGTTTTGAATTGAATTTTTGTAAGCAATATCATTGAAAAGGGGAAAAACCTGCAATCACGTGTCAAAAATCTGTTAAATTTTGATACTTTATTTATTTACCGAAAATATAAATATTATTCGATTCCCTATTCCTTTAATAGTCACGCCTGTCAATTTTATGCATTTACAGTTCAAAATTATTCAGAATGTTTCCCGTTATTGAGAAGTGAATTGTAAACCATCTTAAGTTATACTTCCAAAGATTCCGTTAACAGAAGTTTATTACCGCTAATAATATTGTTTCAAAACATAGTAACTGCCCTACACATTCTAAGAACATTTAAGTCCATTTCTGGCCTGACTTTACTATGTAGAATAAAAAAAGGGCACATCTGATCTCGACCTTAGGCATGAGTCTGAAATTAAACCCTGCCTCTAATACTACATAACTGTCCGACGCCAATCTCTACGATGCATATGTTGCATTTTCGGATTTCGTTGCATTTCCAGATGTTTTTTCCGATGCATATGTTGCTGTCAAACTAGCATCGGCTCGTGACGCACATTTATACTCATTCTCGCGATAGTTATATTCACTGAAAACGGATCATATTTTATCGTCTTCGTTTAAGTTTTTATATCGGGTTGGCTTGCTCGCTATTTTTTTTTATTATTATTTGCCTAGCAGTCTTGTTAAACTTCTTTGCCTGTCCAGCCCGCAGACCGGGCTGGATACGGCCAAATCTGGGTCTGTGCAGACCTCTACAGAAAACAATAAGTTCAATGTTCTTTAATATTATTTTAAAAGACCCTTATGATAGCACAGTATTCGGCATGATGGTAGATAGTACTCAAGATGTAGCTGTTACGAGTTGGCAATTTGCGTTAACTATGACCTTCAAGGAAAGGTATGTGAAAGATCTTAGGAACAACAGAAATCTATGATTCTTGTCAGTTGGTTTTGTGTACAAGCCTTTAATATCAGAATTAGCCAAATGTAGCATTGCATCAAATGTTATTGCTTGTTCATTTGATAGACCTAAACTTTTAAAACGAAAGAGTGGATTTCGCTTCTCAGGAAAGAGCTGTAATTTATTGAATCGTGAATGAGTTGTTTTTTGAATGCTTTACTCATCTTGATTTAGATTGCTTATTTAAATAACTCATCTTGATTTAAATTGTTTAAAAATAACTCACTCACTTGAGTTATTTCAACTTTTTATGAGAGAGAAGCTGCCTTTCAAAACGTGAAATGAGCGAATTTCGGCTCAACTTGAGTTATTTTTTGGCCAACATTTTAAAAGAGTACCAATCTGAAAGTCTATTATAACAGTTTCAATTTCATTTCTAAAAGAAATGTTATTTATATTTGCTGCATGGAAAAGTTACTGAATTTGGTTATAGCTGATTGATTAGTTACGTTTCTCATAGTAGAAAACGCATTTGGATTGGTAGAAGAATCTGTTGTTTTTCCAAGCTCGTCTCATAAAAGAATGTGCATAAAAAGGGAGGGAAATAAAAATAAAACATTTTGTACATGAAAAACTTTACAGTTTTCAGAAAATAGGAGCCCCAAGGTGATGGAGCAAGCAAATCTCTCTCCCCAATTACCAAAGAAAATGACTTTAAATTTTATGTACTTACAACTGAATATCTCGTGTCACACAATAAATCGTAAAAATTTTAAAAAGTCTATTATAAGAAATCCTTTTTATCAATTTCATCCATTCATTTTTGTGATTAAAATTTTAAAAGAGTACCTTAATTTCATGGTATTTCGTGTATATATCACAGCTTAGAAGAATAGCGTCTCGCTAGTAAACAGAAAAGGTTCCCAATTTGAACCGCGATGCTGGAACTTGAAGTTTTTATACTAAGATAGACTAAATTTAAAAAAAAAAAAAAAAAAAAAAAATCTTATTTTTTGCCAATTTAAGGGTTTATATTATTTTTTTACCACTGATATTCATAATATTTTTTGAATTGCAATTTTCAGTCTATTTTTTTAAAAAATAGCGGTTTATTAATTATTCAGCAATTTAAATTTCGTTTAAACCTTTCCTTTTTGTTTTTAGAAATTAAAAATTTTATTTATATCTCCGCTATTTTTATTATTTTTTTATTTCGAGTTTTCAAAAAATTTTGAATTTTGAATTTAATTTGAACATTTTTAATTTAACTAAAATAAATAACTTCTTTTTATTTCAAAATTAAATTTTTTGGTGCTACCTTTTATGTAAAAATTTAATAATTATAAATTAACAATTTCGATTTATTAATTAAAGGATAAGTTGTATTGAAAGATATATTGAACGAAACCCTCTGAGTGATCTGCGATGACACTTAACCACTTATTTTTATTACTGCTATGTCACTTAGGTATCACGGTAGGATTTAGATTATTATGACTTCAACACAGTCATTTGGTTTTGGTTGCCTAAAACTAAAAATATACTTCACGCTTATTTTTAAGTAATAAACCACTCAAAATAAATAATACTTGTTTTTTACTAGTTTGGAATTAGTTTAAGTAAGGTGTATAAAAATTTAATACAAATATTATTCTGAAAGTAAGTTAAAAACATTAGAAAAAGCTTACGTTTTAGTCAACTATTTTTTCAAACGACAAAATAGCCTAAATGTGTTTTTTTTGCCCTGTAAGCCTAAATTTAAATATAAAATATACTATCCTATTTTCGATAAATTCCCCGTAAGGGGCCCTTTTCCGGTCTCTTGCCGAGGGCCCCTAAAGGAGCCAGTCCGGGCCTGAATTGATCTATACATCCGATTTTCATAAACTTTGAAATAACTTGACAAAATTAAGTAATAAATATATATTTAAAATTTCAAATATTTGGTTGGATAGTTTTTGTGTTGTTATATACGGACGGATGGACAGACTGAACGACAACTATAGGTGCTGCGTATTACATAAGTACGAATGCACCTAAAAATGATGCCAATTACTGATTTTGATGTGCATACTATTTTGTTTAGCTTCCAGGTTAAAAGGTATTTAAAGATAGTTGTTAAAAAAAATTCCATTATTCTTATGCATTTTATTCATAAAAATTAACTTCGCGATAAAAATACTAATTGGTGGTTAAAAATCAGATATAAACTTTGCAATATTCACGAAGGCTTAAAATATGTATATGTATATAGATACAAATGCATTTTAAGAATGCACATTTTCATACATTGACCACTGAATTGCCGGCCATTTGCAACTCTAGTAAAGAAGAATCGTTTGTGTGCGGAGAATGAACTTTTCTCCCCATGTGCGTAATCTAGTTATTGCTACATCTATGCTTCCACCTCACAGATATTTTTCTCATCCTCCTAACCAGAAAGTTGTGGCTTTTAAAACTTTTGTTTTCCAGGCTTCCAATATTTGTTCAACTCCTCAGTGATGAATTTAATTATCTGAAAGCTGTTGCTGTAGCTCGTGGTTATTCCCCTAATATTATAGATTCAATTCTTAGAAAATTGACAAAATCCACCCAATCTGAAAGAAATAATTTTAATTCGAACTCCAATACTTTAGTGGTTTTGCCATTTCCCTCAAAATCAGTCAGCAAGTTGCTAAAATTTTAAAAAGGTTTGATTTCAATGTTATTTTTTCTCCTGTTAATAAAATTGCTTTTTCAAATCTTAAGCACCTCATTGATCACTTAGATAACTGGGGTATTTACCAAATTTCTTGCCACTGTAGTCTTTCTTATATTGGTCAGACTAAATGTGCTCTCAGATTTCATTTAAATGAACATAAAAGGTATGTCAAAAATCAAGAGCGTAAACGCTCTTCTATTGCTCAACAACATGCCATTGTTGGTCTTCACAACAAAGTTCAACTTTTCTTCAGTCACCATTATCCATTAAGTGTCCTTCTATTCTTGATCTTAATTTTTGCGAAGCTTACCAGATTATTAAAAATTCTGACTCCTTAGTCAATGACTTATCAAGTACTCCTTACTTTCCAAGCATTTGGAAATCTTTAATTTAAAACTTTTTTTTTCCTTGCTTTTTAGTTTTCATTTTGTTTGTTCTCCGATAGAACTGGGTTCACCCAGTTGTTCAAGCTGCTTTCTTCTTATTGGTCTTTTCTTTAAGCAGGATCGTTCCCGTAGTGAATATATAAGCCTGCGTTTCTCTGTCTCTTTGCTCAGTTTTGCTTCTTCTAGCTCGCTGAGTTTTGCACTGATAAAGAATCTCGATAGTAGATTCAAAACAGCTGTTTGCTACCTTTTCATACATTATTTGTGTGTTTATTATCGTTGGTTTTCTATCTTTAAACAAAACATTTTATTTCATGTTTTCAAAGGTAAAAGCGAATTCACATTTTCAATAAAATCTGTTTATATTGCTATATATTTTAGCTATATATAATTTTTTACATAATTAAAATATTTCAACTTAGCCTAAAAGGTTTTTTTGGGGGGAGGAGGGGTAGTTTTAAGATAAATTTAAATAAGCTTTTCTGATTATTGATTTTAACGATTTAGTGGAGTTTTAAAATTTTTAGTTTTAAAGCTATATCTATAATTTAAAAAATAATCTGGTTTAGATTTTTAAAAAATCCAATTTACTTTTTTTATTTACTGACTTCAAAAAGGAGGATAGTTATCAATTTAGCTTGTATATATTATGCATAATTTTTGTAAATATGAACCAATTTTGACAATTCTTCCTTTTGTTTACAATTTCAAGCAATCGCCCAATTAAAAGTATTTTTTTTATGCTGTTGCAGGCTTGATTCCAGATTGATTTTTTGCTGATAGCAAAATGAGATTGACCAATCAGAAGCCTGCATGTTTGCAAACTTTTTGCTGTTTACATCAGACAGTGAAAAGTTTGCAAAAATAAAGGTCAATCTTATTTCACTGAACAGTGAAAAATCTTTCTGCATCCTAGCTATTGTTGCAGAGATGTAAGTTCTTTCCAAAATGTGAAATATTAACTGGACCAATTCTTGTATCCACTAAAATGATCAGTCCGCATCGATACCTACCGACATCAGAAATAGTTGTCAAAAAGCTGAAAATTCACCTTTAAAGTACCTTATATGCCAGAGCACAAGTGCCTGTGTATCAAGATATCTTGTTATGTAAGATGACAAAATGATGAAAGTGAATTGCTATGTGTATGGATACTATCTTTAGAATCAGATTCATTTATTGAATTAGATATTGGAATGCTGTCAGATTTTCTTCTAATGGAATTGCTTTATATGAAAAAGGCATTATATGGGGATATTTGATTGGTTGAGATGAGTCTCGACAAATGAAAATGATGAAACATTTTGATAGGTTTGCCACTTAAGTTAACTAACTTCTTGTTCTCATATAGTAGAACTTGTTCATATGACTGTTGCCAAGTTCTGGAATAAAAAATTCCTAGACTTTCTGTAGTTTAGAAAACCACATCTGTTAAAGAACAGTCAAATGTTGCCACTCATATAGAGACAGTCAAATACAGTCTATTAGATTCGGATTCAACATACAAACACCAGTGTTAATTTCTGATATTATTGCTGATGAATTACATGGCTGCTGATTATTTATTGAATCATGGTGTGTTTTTGATAGCATATTCCTTTTTAGTTTTTTATGACTGAAAGTGGGTAACACGTACTAACATATGGAGTTACTTTGCTGTGCATTGACTTATGGAAGCACTTACATTCTCTGTTTGTGTAAAGGCACTTTACTGATGGATTGTCAGCTTTTTGATGCTCATTTCTGCAGCCCATGGATTTTAATGTGGACATTAAGATGGGGTGGATGTGGTAAATTTCCAAAGTGCTAAATCTTAACTGGACAAATTCTCACATCTACTACACCAGAAACCCGCATCAATACCAACCAACATGACATTGGAAATAGATATTAAAAAGATGAAAATCCACTAGTATATATGTTGTTCTGAAAGAAAATATCTCCACATGTCAATGCATAATAAATCACATTGCTATTTGAAGCGACATTAACTTTAGATTCAAATTTTGTTATTGGTTTAGACATTAGAACAATTTCAGATAGAATTCCTTGATATAAAAATGATGACACACTGGAATAGTATTTGATTGGTGGAAATGATTCTGTATAAAAGTGTCTACAAGCACCTTGCTCAGCCAACCATTACCGTCACTCTTGTTAAATTCTCACATACATATAATCAAATTCTTTCAGGGGACCATCATCAAGTTCTGTAATAGAAAATTCCTAGCATTGCTATACTAGTTTGGGGAAAAGCATCTGAGTATCGAATATTGTCCCTCTCACATAGAGGCAGCTATCAATTATCAATTTCAAATTCCTCATCCAACCATCACTGCTCATTTCTGATGCCATTACTGCTTTTATGGGAATTAGATTGTTGCTGTTTATCTCTTGAATCATAGTGCAATTTTTGTTAAAATCTTTCTTTTTGCTTTTTCTCATTGAAATAGGAGTATTTTTGACTATACTAGAACGCCATTTTACTATGCATTGATAAATAGTCATTTTTCTGTGCACTTATGTATTGAAACACTTTGCAGAGCTTTGATGTATAAAGACCCTTTGCTTGATGGATTGTCAGTTTTTCAATACCCACTTCTGATATCTGTAGGTATCAATGTGGACCTTAGGGTTTGATGAATATGGTAACTTTTCAAAAAACAAGATTTTGTCTGAACAAGTTTCTGTATCCAGAAAACCTAAAGATTCACAAAAAAATACTAGTTGACATTGTACTGTCTGGCTGAGACAAGAAAGATCCTGGAAATGGTTTTGGCTCCATCCTGTTGCCAGGGTAACTCGTCAGTCAACTTTATTTTAGAGAAGTCTGGCATTTTCTTTTCACTCTTTCAATTGGTCATTCCCAGAATTATCGTAGCTTCTTCTCTCCTTCCCCTCTTACGGATGAAGTTCCTTCCCTACAAGTTTTGGAACTGCCGAAAACAGAAAATCTACTCAGGGTTTTTCTTGCCTGCGCCAGACAGTAAGCGGCTTTTGAAAAGCTGACAATTAAACAAGAAAGTAACCATCAAACTGAATACATCAAATCTCTCCAAAGTACCTCCATTAGTCAATGTATTGTATAGAACCATCATGTGTTAGTACACATAATTATGTATTACAGTATGAATTACTAAAAAGTAAGAAATAAAATAAAGTTTATTTTTTTAAAGTATTATTAACAAACTTAAAAAAACCCACTAAATGGAAATAAAAAATTCTTTAAAATTCTCTTATGACAAATCATTATCCAATAATCATACATTGGATATCATGTACCAGCAAACAGTTAAATTTAATATATAGAATGTAATAGCCACCAAACATAGGTTTTTGAGAAAATATTTTTTATGAGAGATGAATTTGCATATTTAGGATTTAATTTATGAATATGTACACATAAAAAGTAATGAATTACTTTTTGAAGTTGGTGCCAAATTTTCTTAAGTATTGTAAGAATTGTGAATATATTATGCCTAGTACCATGCCAAATAAAACAGTGGTGATCATTATCATTTGTGATTGTTTGACACTGACTTCAAAAAAAAATTCCTTAATTTTTATATGTATATATTCATAAATTACATAAGTGTGTAAATTGATCTCTTGTAAAAAATATTCTCTTGAAAACCCATGTTTGTGGATATTAAATTCTATATATTACATTTAACCATTTTTAATTTCTGTACATGATATCCGATATGTGGTTATTGGATAACGATTCATCATTAAAGAATTAAAAAGAAATATTTAATTCTTTTTAGTGAGTTTTTTGAAGTTGGTTGATATTTTTTTTTCAAAAAGTTAATTTTATTTAAAAAAAAAAAAAAAAAAAAAAAAAAAAAATACGAATTCATTTTAATTCTAAGAGCAAGTTTTTTTTAGGGATATAGAAGTGGAAATTATTTGTACTTTTAAAAATTTACTATCATAATTTATGGAAGAAATGCTGCAGCATTTATGAGTTTAAAAGTTGAAAATTCCGAAATGTGATATTTACACCAATTACAAAAATTTTGAGCAAAATATTCAGTGTTTCAAAAAAGAAAAAAGCACTCCTTTTTTGTTTATTTTTTCTCTCCATGATCGGGATGTTGTTGATCGTAAGTTAATGAATGCAATACATCATGAGTCATCCTTTTCCAAGAAAAATAGTGAATGAAGCTAAGCAGGGAAGGACAATAGAAACTTGCTTTTATTGCATTGTGTTGTAAAAAGATAGTATTGGAAGCCAATTTTTCTGAATTTTGTAGTTGAAATTTTTCTTTTGTTGGTACATTTTAGTCCAGTTACAAATCACTCTTATATCCATTGGAAAGGTAGTGTTTTGTTTGTGTAATTTATAGTTTCAACTTTTATTATAATGATCTCTTATTTTAAAATTCATTTTCTTATAAGTTTTCTGTGACTTGATAATACAGATTTTTTACAGCTTTTTCATTATTTATTAAATAATTTAGGAAGACGAGAATAAACAAACTTCAATTTCTCTGTTATAATGATCCCCCGTTACTGCAGAATTTTGAAATTCTCATTTTTACGACTATAAGGTAAAAAGAATAAAAGAAAATAAATGCAATACATTAACATGATATTTTATCAAACTTTCCTGATTATTCCATGTGAACGGCTGAAATCATCTACATCATTAAAAATATTTTTGATTTTTGAACTTTTAATATTATTTTTAGAGTATACACCTTGTCCCAAAAGTTTAGACAATCAATAAAATTTTCATTAACATGAAAAGTAAGATACAATTAAAATTCATGAAATAAATAATAAATGGGAACAGTTTTACTGATGTAATCATATAAATTATGGTCAAAGGTTTGAAACTATGAAATATACATTAAATTATATAACAGTGGGATATAGACCAAATATAGACACTTCTAATTCTTTTGGTTTTGCATTTATAAAAGTAACTAAAAGCTGACTTTTAATATTGATTTATATTGCCACAACACTTTATAACATCAAATACACATTGTTCCACAGAATTAATTAAGCATTGCATTACAGAAGGAGATGTTTCATACCATGCTCTGTCAATTGCAGTTTTTAAGTCATTTACACATGTATATTGCTTTCCATTTTCATATATTTTATGAGATAAGATCCCCCATATGTTCTTCATAGAATTTGAATCTGGACTAAGTGCTGACCAGTCTATTAGTGTGATACTGATTTGCCTAAAAAATTTTGTTTTCAAGAATTTGTCTTTCATTAATGTGGAGGTATGGATAATCAGGGATAACATGGAGATAAACATGGATAATAACATGCCAGTCCGGTCCTCTAGCAAATCCATATTTGGCTGTAAATTGGTGTGTAAAATATCCTGATAATCTTCTGATTTCATTTTTCTGTCCATGAATCCTAGAAATGTTTGGCCATTGAAAGAAAATCCTCTTCAGGTCATTATGGATTCTCTGCCTTGCTGCCTGCTCAAACAGTTCTTGGGTTTTTTTCTTAGGCCAAATCAATTTTATAAAAATCAGTGCCATCTATATTCCATTTCTATTTATCACTGAAGATGTCAGAAATCCATTTTTCACCGTATGACACATGCTTTCTAGTCCACTTTAGGCGTACATCTTTATGTCTTTCTTTAAGCAAGGTTTTGCTTTCTTTCTCCTGTAAACAATGTTTGTTGATGCTCTAATTCTTCTGTGTACAGTGCTTTTTGAAATTCTGGAAATTGATGCAATTTCATGCACAGATGAATTATCAATTGAAGACATTTTTAATAACATTCTGTCGCCACTTAAGTTTTTTTAGGTCTTCAGACTAGCTCTCTAGTATTTCATGTTCCACTTGATCTCAAAACTCTATAAATTTTACTCAAGGATCTCTTTATTCTTCTCTATAATTTTACAGGATTTTGTCCTTGCACTTTTAAATGTAAAATCTTAATAATTTCATCTTTAGAAACTTCTTTAGAATGTGGCATTTTCATCAGAATATGCAGGAAATGTCTTTTCCGAATCTCTAACAAAAGAATGCATTGAACTCATTTGGTTCCACAAAATTTCAATAAATAATTATTCTTAAAATACAATAGATGATATTTTAAAGGGAAAAAATATTCTGCATTTACAGGAGCACACGAAAACAAAAATATTTAATTTTGTGAACAAAAATGTAAAAGAAAACATGCAATGCTGTTTTGTGTCTGTACTTTTGGGACAGCATATTTTTACACAATTTAATGTATATTTCATAATTTCAAACCTTTTATCATAATTTATATGTGTATGTCAGCAAAACTGCTTTTATTTATCACCTATCTCATGAAGTTTAATTGTACCTTATAACTTTTTATGTTAATGCAAATTTGATTGATTGTCTGAACTTTTGGGACCTGGTGTATATATACTTAATAGATTAAGTATCGGCTATTGCTCTGGGAAAGAAAAATTGAGGGGCACCAAATTCATTCTGCCATTGTTTTAGCTTCTTTAAAAATCCACTGAAAATTATTTTCTTCTGTCCAAAGTTATTAAGTGCTTCATTTAAATATTGCTTAGATAGTTAATAAAGCTGTTATGACCAACATGTATTAAAATAATATATGTAACTTAAAAAAAAAAAAAAAAAAAAATAGTATTTTTCCTTCCCATTTCAGTATAGAGCATTGACAAAAGTGAGAAATGCTCTATATTCATGCTATCATGCTTTTAAATGAATTTTCTGTAAAATTTTCTCAATGCTTACTAACATTAATGTCTATTAACATAAATTGGTAAACATTAAGGCACATTCCATAAATAAAAGATGATCACAGAAAGTTTAAAATTATTTCCTATGAATACGAACAAGAGAGAAATTATTCAAATTTTATTCTTTTATCATAAAAATAACTCAGTGAATGTATCATCAAATTCACGTTATTTGAGATTAGAAATAGAAAAGATTGAGCTGCAAAACAAAAAAGGAAAAGAAACAAACAATAAGCAAGGCAAGTTTTCCTTCTTACTATTAAAAAATATTCACTATCTTTTCTGATAACTTGCCAATTTTGATTAAATTTTCAGCAAGTTGCAATAATAGTAAATTAAGCTGTGTAGCAGATTTTTATTGAAATATAATAATTTGTTAAAAAGTTACAGCACCCTACAAAAAGGTCCACTATAAAATAACTCAAAAAAAAAAAAAAAAAAAAAAAAAAAAAAAACAAGAGAATTTATCCGAGATCTGTTTATTTAACTTACGCTAACTCGAAAGTAAATCGGAATTAGATCATCAATTTGTTTGTTACACAGAAAGGAATTGCATGAATTTTATTACAGTAAAACCTCCAAATAACGGACACCTCGGGAACGCAGAAATTGTCCGCTATTCGGAGGTGTCCGCTATTGGGAAAACCTCAGATATTCAAAAATTGCTAAGAAATGCTTAATGTTTCATTAATTTACTTTTATATGTCCTAAAACCTCTGTTATATAATTAATCAGAAATTAAAATTATTTTTAATCAATAAAATTAAAATAAATTTGTGCACGCTTCTATCTATTGTTTATTATATTCTCATGAAATAATCTGTTACAAAAGTTTACTTTTGCTTGCGATTACATTTAATTTTTTTTCTATGTGATGTTATTGGACATTGTAGAGTTCCCGGCGGGAAGGGAAGGATTGCACTTTTTGACCTTTAAAAGCATAAAATTTCAAAATATTTTTGGGTGACATTTCAATGCTCTGGGAGATATTCCTCCCGGGCAACACCCTAAATTTAGCACTGAATGTGGGGGGGGGGGGGGGGATTTTCTCCAGCTCTTTATCTACATTTATCTGTGACCCCAAAACTTGTGACACGTTGTCCAGATAAATTCAGAGGCCTTTTTGCTTTTTTTCCTTTTATTTTTCTCTTTAAAACATACTTTTTTATCCTTTATCGCCGAATAAAGTGTCCGCTATTCGGAATGTCCGCTATTCGGAATGTCCGTTATTCAGAGGTTAAACATACAAAAATTTTAATTTTGGGAGTGGGGATTGGAAAATTGTCCGTTAAATAGAGGTGTCCGCTATTCGGGAGTGTCCGTTATGGAGGTTTTACTGTATTATTTTTGTAATGAAAAAAGATTTTTGTCGTGGACATACAAATTGACTTTTTATTTTTGAAAAATGAAATTTGTTCAAAATTGATACCGGTGATATGTTTGGGATTTTATGCCATGTATTTAATGTAAAAAGAGAGAGAGTTTTAGAAAAAAAATTCAGAAATGTATGTTCCAGAAAATCAGTTTTAAAGGATAAATATTTTAATCCCACATATTTTTAGACAATTAATTATTTTAATAATTTAATTAGCTAAATAATTCAGATTTTTAGCCATATTTAAGGGGCCATATTTTGGGTTTGTTATTGCTTCCTTAATAGGTCATAATTCCTTTTGACTGCAGCATTGATGATGGATGCTGCAATTATGCCGATTTTTCTTAAATGATGTCAGTTTTGAAGGGTTTAGTGATTACACCATGTGTAATGTTTCTTTCCTAAATTACAGTATTTTTGAGTGATGCAATATTTATTTTGCCTTCAGTGTATTCAGTACACACTGCACCACTGTACTGAAATTTCCTTAAAATACATTTAGAAAAGTCTGGGAATTTGATTCACCTATAATAGTAGCAACTTAATAAAGACACTATAGAAATTTATATATGTAACATGGATAGTTGTGTAATATAAATTAAAAGTACTTATTAAACTACTGTTGCAATGTAGATTATATTTCATTTTAAGAAATTTAAAATAAATTGTAAATCTTCTGAGTATCAATAATTTTGGATATTCTAAATAGACAGTTTTGTGTCCATAATCTTAATCTCTCTTTTGTTATTTAGCATGTCTTGTATATTAATAATATTAAATGCTTATTTTACAATATTCATATCTTACACAGGTTTGACTGGTTCATCTCCTGAAGAGAATTCTAGAGTTGAGCTTTTAAAAGATGTTGAGCCTATTGATTATACTGAGGAACGTGGTCATTCTCCTATGGGTGACTTTTTGAGGAATCATGATGAAGAATATGCAGCAGGTGAAGGCAATAGTTATTTACGCTCATCTTGGAGTAGAATTGGTCGACCACCTCCAGGCATTTTTGATGATGTGTAAAATTCTTGTGATTTTAAGTGGTCTTTTTTATTTATTTAAAATATTTTGCATTTATATTTTTACATTTGTAAATGTAGACTCTCGATTAAAACTGAGCCTTTTCTGGAGAAAGAAAAAATAACAGTTGATTATCTATTTTAATACATTTGTCAGTAAATGGAAATTATTTTATTATGCTTGCTTTAGACTTTTTAATTTAAGGATTTTTTAAAAGCATTTTTGACAATGCTATGTAAAAATCAAAGATCATTTTTTAAATCACATAGTCAAATATATATAAAGAAAATAATTTTGAAATGCACTTTTTAAAAATTTTTTGTCAGTCAAAAATTTAGTGTATTTTTCCTATTATTTTAGTCTTAACTATTCAACAGATGATTTATTGACATTTTAAGATTTTGAAACTTTACACTATAATGTGTTTTGTCTATACTTTCCATACTAATTCAGACAGTTTATTTAAAGGGCTAAAAATTTATTTTAAATGAACCTGTTAAAATTTAATTCTCAAATTTGAATTATTTGAAGGTTATACTGAATGACATTATGATTGTAATATTTTTTAATAATGCCATTTATGTGTTTTATTTACAATACTTTATAAAGCTGTTTTTCATGCATGGCATCATACAAATATTGACTTATGAATTAATTATAATTTAGAGTTATTTTGACTCATGTCTTTGTTAGTGGCAGCATTTTTCTTTCTTTTTTTTTTCACTTCAATAAAAATTTCAATGTTGGAAAATCTATCTTTTTTTATGTAAATGCAATAATTTATATAATTGTTAAAACTTTATTCTTTTATCAATTATATTCTTATATCTTTAATCTTATATTCTTTTATGGATGAATTCTCACTTTTTAAAATCACATGATTATAGTACACTTTATTTTTAAAGAATAAATATGTTTTGATGTAATACGAATTGCTACCATTTGAATAAATTGTTCAAAATAATTGAAAGCAGCCAGTAATTTACCTAAACTGTATCTATTTGATAATGCATTTTGTTTCTTTTCATAATTTTTGTCATACTCCAACATTAATTTTATATATTTTTTATACCTTTGTTGTTGAATAATTTTTCAAATATACTTTTGTTATTAGTTTTGTTATTGCTTTTATTATAGTTCTAAATTTGTGTAACATTAACTCCTTATCAAAAATTGCAGTCTATGTCACTGCCTACTGTAACGAACCAGTAATGTGCCATCTGTGAGACTGTTGTATTTAAAAAAAATTCTGAACCCTTTGCTATTTAAATTAAAATGTATGTTCTATTAAAACATGAATATTGAAAAATAAATATTTTTGTTAAGTTTATGATAAAAGTTTTGTTTTATTTATTTATTTTTTTGTAGCAATTTCTAGAAATTGGCAATTTTACAGATAACAGATTATGTACTGATGTGTACATATAATTTACATTTCTGATTAAAAATTCCATAGTTTACTCATCTTAAAGTACATGGAAACACATTATAGAACTAAAAAAAAGTTAAAAATGAACTAAATTGATTTAAGATAACATATATATAATATAAAATATTGTTAGTTTGTCAAAAAATTTCAAGTTTGCATAGATATTTTTATGGCATAGGATTATAGTTTTTATATTTCTTAATCTCATACAAGAGCATAATTAATTATCTCTTAAAATTATTGTTGTATACCAGTTGCCTTTAGAAGCTGTTCGTATATTTAGACCAGCAAAAATGTCTAAATGTTGTTAAATAATTAATGCCTTTTTCATTGCTTTACTTGTTATTCTATATAATTCTTTATTATATCTTGTTAACACAATTTTGCTGAAATACATTTTTTTTAAATATCATTAAGACAAACAAAATATTTCCCCATGTATAAAGAAATAAAATTTGAAATTCATTGAACTATTTTGCATGAAACATTAATAAAATAGATTTTGAGTTTTTGCTTGCAAAAGAGTTCTATCTTTACAATTTTAAAAATATTGCAATGATAAGTTCACAATAGATAATATGGAGGCGGGAATTTCTTTTTTACTCAAGAATACTTTTATGTATAGGATATTAGTACTTCATATTTGGTTTACTGTTTTAAAATAATAGTTATTTCAATTTTTACTATATTTGAATGTATGACTAATTAATTAATCTCACCACTAACTTTTTTCTTAATAATATAGTTTGCCAGGAATGGAAATCTTTTACGTTTTAACAAATTAAAAAATGCATATTTTAAATCCCTAGTTGCTCCTTTTTAAAATTCATTCTCCTGTGTGTGTGTGTGTGTGTGTGTGTGTGTGTGAGAGAGAGAGAGAGAGAGAGAGAGAGAGAGAGAGTGATTGTTTAGATTTGAAGCTATTGAAATATTGTTTTTTTTCCCAATAGAATGGTTTTTTTAAATGTTTTCTTTACCAACCTGAGATCCTTCTACTGATCTCAAATATTTTAAAAATGTTTCTATAAAATGAAATTTAAATGTGGTTTTTATTACAAATAGTATTTATAATATAATACTTTTCATAGAAAGTAGCCTTTGTAATTTCATCATACAGGTGTTCTTTTAAACATTATTATTATTATTATTTTAATTTTACACTTTCTGCAATTTTATGCCTATTTTTGGGAATGTACTTGTTATGTGGAAACAGGATTTAGTTTATATGACAGCAATTTTTATTTTTTATGTAAATTGAAGATTTTACTTTTTTACATATTTTGAATTATAATTAAACTTAATTCTAAATCTAGACATAGTGGCTTCTTGTGAAGGTGTGTATATATACAAAAGTAAGATATATACAGTATGGAACCACTTATCTGGAAACCAGTAAACTGGAAAACTTGTTATTCGGAATGATAATTGTAATAGACTGATGTTAGAATCATTGTAGAAAAAGTGTCAAACACTGCCAATTTGACATATGCATTGTTTGAAACAATTGTATAGTTCAATAACAGCATCTAGTCTTTGAAATAGAAACATATATAATTATATTATGTTTTCATTTTTATACTAGAAAAACAGAAGGATTTTTGTTCCCAAGGAATTCCCATAAATTAGCTTCTTTCAAACTCTTGGATCTGATTCTTAGTTCAAGTAATCTAATAATTAACTTAAAATGAGACGTGATACCACAACCACATACATTCAATAAAACTTATAAAATGGATGCTGCTTTAATGCCCAACCAGTTAACTGGAAAAACCAGTTATCTCAAATACATCTGACCCCAACTATTCCGGATAAATGGTTCCGTACTGTATATATATAACATAGTGTCACAATGAAATTATTCCAATCCCACAGCCTTAAAACCCAACTATTTTGTAAAAATCTGGATTCTTTTTTACATAAAAAACGAATGTGTTGTATTGATTCTTTTCATAAATGAATATTTTAATATCAAAATAAATTCAACTGATTTGATGCTAAATATATCTCCCTTCAGATTATTTTTTAAAGGTTAATAATCTTAATTGGTAAATCATTTTTTTCCCTTTTCATCCCTTTTATGATATTTTATATAATTTATTTTCTGTAGTGTATTGTGAGCATCATTGTGTTAATAAATCTTTTAAATATTTTATTCTAACTAGAAAAGTCTCCTTACTGGGCATACTCAGATATTGGAGAAGTCATTTCCAAAGCAACGAAATGAAATCAACCGTACTCACTTATTTTTGAGATTGAATCAATTTAAATTGTTTTAAAGCATAAAATATTATAGTTACATTTTATTATGAATGCATATAAATTTATGTGACAAAACTATAGTTAAAATAAATTAAAAATGTCAAATCCAAAATATTTAAACAGATTCAACACACAATTTTTTTCTTAAAGTGTATTCAACAATTTTATTTCATCGCCAACTGGTGATAAAACTGCTAATAAATGAATTTTTTTTTTTTTTAATGGATGTTCTATCAAGGTTCCACCAACTTTTTATGTTTATATATAAGCATATATATCCACATGCGAAGAACATTCTGTAATTAATTTTTTTTTCAGAGTATGCCCATATAGAGACCTTCATTGTATTTTTTAATGCTAATAATAATCCTGTAATACCTGAAACTGGTTTCTAAATTATATTTCAGCTTATTGTTCTCATTAATTATTATTAATTCTTGTTACAAGTGTTTTAGAAATGAGCTTATTGGAAATAATTTCTCTAGATATATTTTAATTTAATACTATACATTATTAATGTATGTTTCACATTTATGTTGCTTCTTTTAATTTAAAAACAATGGAATGTCTTTGTAATAATTGATGATTAAGATTTGTTATTTTGTGTAAATGTATATGAGTGCTTGTATATTTATTAAAGTATGTATGTGTATGCATACATGTCTGAAAGAATGCATGTTTTACATTTAGCAAAATGCTCACACATTATTTATTTTGTAGATTAAATCATATATTTTTGTTTGTTTTTTCAGTCTGTAAATATACTTTAAATATTTCTGTGTACATATGTATATGTTTAATTCATCCAGTTAATCATTTAATTACGTGTGTTTATTCATCTGTGCATTATTTTGCAATAAATTATTAGATTACATGTAAATAGATTTAGACAATGTGTATCATATTTACTTTTGTATAATGTACATCTGCTTTTTACAATTTACAAACTTAATGTATAACAGATAATCTTCTTTTTGCTCTATAAAATGTGAAAAATTGTGATTAATCACAAAATTTAACTGTAATTTCCTAATTTTATGAACTAAAAGAAAGTTCTTTCTTACATAGGCACTACAATTCATAATCTGTAAACTAATTAATTATTTATTATTATAAAAGAATTAAAATACTCTAATAGAAAAGAAGAGAACCAATGGAGAAAAAAAAAACAAATACTTATAAAGTTGAAGCTGTACATTATGCATGAGTAAAATTAGATAAATGAATACAAAATATAAATATGGAGAAAAAAATACCGCAATGTATTTTATGAAAATTATTACAAGGATAAGGTAATATGCAAAATTGAAAATTTGCTTTTGTATGAACCTGTTATGCTCAAAAATATTCTCAATCAATATAGGAGTTTTTAAAACTTCTAGGTGTGAACTATTGAAATTTAACATTAGAGATATTTATGCATAACAGCCTATTATATAGTGATCTATGAGATCATACCTGATTTTTAAAACATGGTAAATATGAGAAAATAAACGTTTATGAATTAATAATTTCTGTATAATACTTATCTATTATTATATTTCTTGTCCAGTATGAATTAGGGTATGTGTATAAGCCATTTATTATTCATGCAATCTTCACAATTTAATCCTGTTTTTATATTGAAAGTTAATTTTTTTTCTGAAACTACTTAATATGTTTGTGTGCCATTCTTATTTTTGATTGAAAGGCTAAAATTGTTCATGACGTTTTTATTTTAGATATGACATTTTTAAGTCATTGAAATGTAGTACCTTGATAATACTTTACTGGTACTTTTAAAATTCTGTGTACATTCAGTCAATTTGTTTCTCACATGAATAAATAGATTTGTATTTATATTGTATGTTGTTGGTATTCTTTACATGTCAGAATAGATTTAAATAAGATTTCAGTTAAAAATGTGGAGCTGTGAATTTATTTTGAAACTAGGCAGAAAGAATAATCTTGGTGAGAGCTTGAACATTGAATATGGTATTAAGATTTTCTCTTAGACATACGTGAATGGAAAAATCTTTTTGTGTAATAGCTGAGCTGTACAATAATTTTAACAAATTTCGTTAAAATTCTATTAAAGTGTAGATGAATTATGGCAGATTCAAATAAATGTTTAATACAGTTAAACCTCTGAATAGTAGCCACCACTAGGAACACAATAGAGTGACCGTACTTTGGAAGTTATTGTTATTCAGAGTTTCCGCAATTCAAAATTATACTATATAAAAATCAAAATAATTGACGAAAATTATTTTATTTTTACAGCTAAAAAATACTTTTGTTTTACATTATTTTATGGTAAAAAAAATTGCTAATTCAGTTTTTTTCCAAATCCATAATTATTTTTACAGATTTGTTGTATAATTCATTATCATTTTGAGTGAGTGCAAAATTTTTAATTTCACAGTTTCTTTTCAATTTCTGATGTACTTTCCTGCAACTTTGGTCCAGAAATTGGAAGATTTTTTTCTCGACAGTTCAAAATCCATTCCAAAAACAACTTATCAATTTCATCATAACCAGTTCTCCAAAGCTTAGTCTTAAATTCCCAATTTAAACCTTGAAATGTCTTTTCTAAATAAAAGTAACAGTAAGCTTCTAAATCTTTGCAGAACTAATCACATTAATACTATTAGATTTGTGACTAGTTGGTATTGAGTGGACCTCTGAATAAGCCTCTCGTGTCTTTAAAAGTTAATTAAAAACCCATCTGAAAAAACGTGACATGAACAAAGACAAGGTTGTAACATTGCGATCTTCTTTAGGTACGCTTAGCACAATGCTAAATTTGAACACTGAACAAGGGTTTCGTTTTACCAACACTGTAAAAAGAAAAGAGTAATACTATGCTAAATTTAGTTTTATGAAATGCCAAATAAAGTTTAAATATAGTTTAAATATGCACTGCTTTTATTGTGAGTACCGAATTCAGTTCATCATAAACAGATTAGGACAAGATTTCTTTTTAAAAAGGGTTATATAGAATAACAATGTTTGATACTTTTTAGGCTTCATATATTTGTGAGCTTTTATGGTATACTTATTTATATTTTTCTAGTACATACAGATACACCAAAACTTACATTGTATAAATTTTTACAAAGCTTTATTATTCTTTTAGAAATGATTTTTTTAATAATACAGGTAATAATTCATATATTTATCATATGGAACCATCTGAGCGTGAGTAATACTCGCACTTGATAGTTTATTTAAAAAGTAAATGCACTGTTTAATCTAGTGATTACTCATAGTTACAGGTATAACTTGGGTTATTCGAATTTACTATCAAATGTTTGTCATTTGCCAAAAAATATACACTAACTATTGTAAGTAAATCTATTTACCTTGTTATATTCTGTTTTTAATTTAAATACGGCCTGCCATTTTTTTATAAAGTGTTAAAATTTATAAATAAGTCATTATTTCTAAATTTTCAAACGGTTGTAAAACATTTCTTGTCAGAATATGATACACAGTATGGAACCATTTATACGGAAACCAGTTAACCGGAAAACCAGTTATCCAGAATGAAATTTCTAATAGACTGATGTTAGAATCTTTGTAGAAAAAAGTGTCATACATTGCCAGTTTGACATATACCTTGCTTGAAACAATTGTATAGTTTGATAACAGCATCTAGTATTTGAAATAGAAGCACATATAGTTATATTACAGATGTTTTCATTTTTATGCAGAGAAAACAAAGAATTTTTGTCCCTAAAGAATTTCCATAATTTACCTTCTTTCAAACTCTTAACATTTGATCTTACTTGCATCTGATTCTTATTTTAAGTAATCTAATAATTAATTTAAAATTAGAAGTAACGCATCCACATATGTTCCACCAAACTTATCAAATGGATGCTGCTTTCATGCCCAACCAGTTAACCGGAAAAACCAGTTATTCAGAATACATCTGACCCAAACTATTCCGGATAAATGGTTCTGTACTGTATATAATATGCATTATTGGAATGTGGACAGTTAATTTGTCTGTCATAGTCATGCTACTACAAATTTTGAAATCTTCAAATAAGTATATAACTCTTTTTTTTCTTGTTTTAACATTTTTTACATTTTATACTTTTGAAATTGTATAAATGCATGAAGTTAAGGAAAAGCTTATTAACAATGCATATATACTTTTAATTTGGAGCTGCTACAAAATGTAATTAAACTCCTCCAAACCTGCTATAAAAAATGGATTTTCAATTTTCCACTTTTGGATTGCAGTCTTTGACAGATTTTTGACTAATGGTAAATTATACTTTGTCTAAGGGAAATAATAGCAATTTTTGAAGCAATCACTTCTAATCACTTTATTTTCTTGTAAAAGATCCAATTTTTGGCTATTATGCAACACATTGAAATCTTTTAACCTATTTCCTTTCTATACTTAATACTCAAAAAACGATTTCAGTCTTGCTTTGGGTGGTCTTCTTCACTATTTCAATCTTTCTTATTTAATCGCAGAATTCTGCATTTTAATGAAAATTATTATACAGAAATAGTGATCCAGCTCAACATTGTCCATTATTACCTTGAAGCAGTACTGTTTTAACATGTAATCTATACTAATAAAAGAACAAAACGCTCTGTCTGTGTGTGTGTGTATCTGCGATGGCTAGCAAAATCTACAGTATGTACCAGACTCAAAATTTTTTTGAGAATAGCCCCAAATCTTTCCTGATGCACCTGAGCTTCAGAATTTCAAAATTCTATTTATTAACTGAGTAATTAATTAAATTCCAAAGTTCACTCTCATAAAAAAATCACCTTTTTTCTTCTTTTCCCCCTTCATTTACTTATGGTTGGTTCGTTGCATAAAATTTTCACAGAAATAATTAAAAAAAGCTGGGACAGACTTTTAAAATTCATAGACTGGCAAACTGTCAGTTTAAATGATGATTTTTTATCACAGCTGTTGTACGTCATGGAGGAAAAAGATAGGTGGAGGTGAAGTAAACTGCAAAAAAGGTTTGCAATATGAAACCATTTATCACTCAAATTTTAATGTCCCAAACAAAAGCATGTGGAAGGGATTTTGTACTAATAAGACAAATTGAAAGAAATGAATTACAGCTGAAGCATTTTTACGAAGAAATAGTAATTTTTTAAAATGGTCTTTTTTTCTATTATATTATTTATTTAAGAAAATGTTTGCTTTTAAAATAATTGAAATTGAAAAATTCGAAATAATTAAATGTCAAAATAAAATATTGAAAACATTTGATTTGAACTAAAAATTGTGTTACTAAAAGTTTTTTTTTTCAGAACTTTTTAATAGGGGAGAGTGGGGATACTTGAGTATAGAGGATACTTGAGCCATCCCTATTATTTCTACAGTTGGTTAATTTTTCTTTCTAAAACTGGCAATATGGTAACATATTTATAGTTCTGAACATGTAAAAAGGAAATCGCATACTTTGGTACCATTTTGAAAGTATGGTGATTAATAGTTGTTTTTCTCTATCTAAAGTAAATACTTAAATACATGTTTTTTTTTTTTTTTTTTTTTTTTTTTTTTTTTTTTTTGTATTAAAAGTTTTGTTTAAAGTTGCAATCACATGGATGAATTTAATAAGTATAATTTCAATTGTATTTTGAATCTAAACTAGTTCAAATAGCTGCATGCTTTACTTACAAGGAAGGTCTCCATTCGGGGCATACTCAGAATTTTTTGAAAAAAATACGAATTAAACTACTCATGTAGGTAATAAAGGATCAGTGAAAATTAGCGGCGGAATTACATTATTAGATATGTAAAAAAATAAAATAGTTTGGAATAATTGGCGTGAAAAGCTGAAAGCGACGCGGGATTTGGCGAGCAGTGCATTTCCTCGCCAAAAGCAGATGATTTTAACGAATCTGAAAATTGATTTTAATTGACTTCACTGTTAAAAATCTGCAGCATTTGCTACAACGTCACTCCACTACTTTTATAGAATATCTCTCTTCTGACCAATGAGAATGCTCCATAGCACGGTGAATTGACCGTGTCATACACTGTTAAAAATCTGCTGCATTTTGTTGCAACGCACTCCATCGCTTTTATATGATATCTCTATTCCAACCAATGAGAAAGCTCCATTTCACGGCCAAGTAACCGTTTTCTATACAAGCAAGGGAGTGCGTTGCAACAAAATGCAGCAGATTTTTAACAGTGTATTTTTCAATTTGGAACAATTTTAATCAATTTAAATTGTGTTTTAAATGATAAAATATATTAATTTCATTTTGTTATAAGTACATATAAACGTATATGACAAAATTACACTTAAAATAAAGTAAAAATGCAAAACTAAAATTACTTAAACTAAACTTATTTAAATAAATTGAACATAGAAAGTTTTTTCTTTAAAAAGTATTCGAAGCATATAAGCGTATTTTTCAAAATTTCGTTTTTTCGCCAACCGGAGAGAAATCGCCAAATAAACGAAATTTTTATTATTTTTTACGGACGTTATAATTAGGTTCCGCCAAAATTTTTTTTATAAACATATATAACTATATGAGAAGAACATTCTGTAATTTTTTCAGATTTTTCTGAGTATGCCCGTATGGAGACCTTCCTTGTTAGTAAAACTCTGATAAACAAAAATGGTGGTAATGGGGATACTTGAGCTCATTGATGGATACTCAACCATCCCCACTAGGAAATTAGACATGGATGAAACAAACAAAAAATAAAATTGCGTCCATATACTCACTAATTGATATTTTTTTCTTTAAAAAATAATGACTTAGAAAAAAAAATGTTTAAAAATGTATATTTTTTAATGAAAATATCCATTTTATTTTTTATTTTGACTAAAAAAAATAGCCTGTTTAGATAAATGTAAACATAGTTTTCAATTTAATTTTTATTACATGAAAATTTTTTTAAAACTATTTTAAAAAACATAATCTCTAATACTTCAATTAGTCAGGTCCAACATATTAAAATATTTATTTTTTAGTATAATATATTAAGATTAATATTTTATCCTCTTCAGACCTGGTGTATCCTATAGGATACACATCTTTATAATTTTGTTTTCACATATATAAATACTATTAAAAAAAGAGAAATTAGTGTGAATGGAGCCTAAGAGATAGCAGAAATAAAGAAAATAGCAATTTGTCTCTCGTAGTTCTTTTTCAGTGAGTTACATGATATACAAAAATGGCTTGCAGCAGAAATGCACGAAATGTACGAAAAAAAAAAGAAAACGTAAAATTTTTTCCTGTGTGTTAAGATACCATTTGTAGACTCCATTAGCAATACAAATTATTAAATATATGTTTGTTTGATCTTTTTCTATGTTTTTACAATGCAGAAAAGTAAAATTTAATTTAAAATAACCTAAGAAATTGTTAAAATGCGTGTTTTACAAGTCTCCATATATCAAAAAAAAAATTATGTACAAAAAATAAATTTTAATTATTTCATTGTTCAATCTTTCTTAGTTATCAACTAATAAATGTAAATCCATAGCTGAAATTAATAAAAGTAGATCAATAAACCCTCGGGTCTGAAGAGGTTATAGTGAAATTGTAACATCTGTTACTGTCAGTTTTTTTTAAATCAAAGAAATGACTATTGTCACCAACAGAGGGTCCTACTGAGTTACCATGTAGCTAAAAGTAAAAAGATTTTGCAATGATTTTTCGATCACCAGCTATAACGACAAAAAATTATCGTATTACTAGCTTTGTTTTCTCAATTGGTTTTGAAGGACTTTATGTATCATAATTTATCATTCTGTAAAATATTTGTTCAAAAATAAAGCGAAAAAAATTACTTATGTAGGTTTTTTTCCGTACTGGCTCAAGTATCCCCTCTATGGGGATACTTGAGCCACGATGTAAAAAAAAAAAAAAAAAAAAAAAAAGAGAAAAGAAAAATTAATTAGACATAGAAAAATAGTTCAAAATCAATTGAAAGTGGTTTTCAGTCGAAGAAAAATGATCAAATTTTCATTTTCAATATTTTATTTTGTTCTAAGAAATTATAAAAAATTTAAAAAAATTAAAATTTAAAAAGTGGCTTAAGTATCCCCATCTTCCCTACTTTATAACCAGTGTTCTCGCTGTCGCTCGCCAATGCGCCAAATTGCGGCTAAATTTTTCATTTGGCGAGTAAACAAATGATTAAATTCGCCAAATTGCTAGTGTTCAGTTTTTGCTTTTTCTCTCTTTTGTTTCATACATATGCATATATACATATTTTTTATATATTTGTAGCGGATAGTTAAAATTAGATTAACAATCGTTGCCGCAGTTATAAAAAATTAGGTTATTTTAGAAGATGTTGAAAAAAAGGGTACCCACTTTAAAATATTTAAGTTTTTGTGTGTGTGTGTTACACGATGAATCAACTTTGCTAATACTTTTTTCATTTGGCGAATGTTTATTATTTTTAATTAGCCAAATTACTAACGTTGGTCAAATGTCAGCGAGAACACTGTTTATAACATAGATGAAAAATGTTTATGATTTAACAACATATTAATAATTCTATGTCAATATATAAAGTATATTGATGAAAACATTCTTTTAAAATCATGCATGAAAATTTAAATAACAAATATTAATCTAAAATCTAAATTTCAGAGTGCAGACGATTTTAAGAATTAACGAAAGAATGTTAACTTTTCAAGCAAAATCTTAAATGATTCTTCTATATTGATATTTCAAAGTCATATGATAAAAATAATCAAATAATTCTTGCCTATGATTGATATATTTGTATCTTTTATGCATTCCGATCGTGTATTACAGCCAATAATGGCACAAAACGTTATTTTTTAAACGAAATTTTAGTCATCTATTCAATAACAGTTTGAAAGGTAAAAAATAAAAACAAGGAAATATGGGTTTAAACCAGTTTGAATTGATCGGCGTGTCAAAGCACATGGTTTTGTTGGTGCTTATTTGGACTTAATGTAGCAGATTTTAGGGTTACATTTTTGGCGTCACCCCAAGACATTATACTTCCACTCAATTAAAAATTTCTTTTTACTGTATAGTTGTATGCAGATTTTTGGCATTTCGAACATTAGAATGTATGAGTCATTAGCTGTGTTGCAGTAAAAAAAAAATCCCACAACACTTTTCTAGGAGTTTATTTTTTTATTATTGATAAAATTTAAATCTATTCAATTTAAAATTGTATTATGGCTTTAATTTGTTTTTAAAACAAAAATAAAATAGCTGTTTGGCGTACAATTGTCTGAATCCGCAAACGATTCATACACCATAATAAATTATCAAATAGCAAAGTAAATTATTTATCAGAAATAGCCATAAAAAGAATAGTAGCAAAACTGATTATAACCTTAATGTTTAGACTAATTAACACATAACCCAATCCCGTCTGTTGTGGTCTGTTTTTATCAATGATTGTGATGATTGTGATCAATGATTGTGACCAATGATGGTGATAGACAAAATTTCCGTGAGTATAAACCCGACCCGAACCTAAAAATTCTGTTTGAAAAAAAAAAAAAAAACTATGAATTTGATAACTGATCCGAACCAAATCTCAATCCCGTAAAAATGTTCAAATGAAACATAACCCGATCCAAACAAGGAAAAATAATTTTAGTGAGCATGAAACCTGACCCGAAACTAAATATTTTCTTTAAAAAAAAACTCTAAATATCACCCGAACAAAATCTGAAACCGATAAAAATATTCCAGAGAACTATAAACCTATCCCAGCAAGACAAAATACTTTTCCTTGTCACAGACCCGACTCAAACCTAAAAAATTCCATTTGAAAAATCCTGAAATTTGACCCAAACCAAAAATCTAAATCCGACCAAAATATTCGAAAGAACCATAACCGGATTCGAGAAAGACAAAATAATTTCCGTGGACATGAGCTCGATACGAACCTAAAACTTCCATTCGAAAAAATACCTAAAATTTGAATCGAACTAAATCTGAATCTTACAAAACTATTTCAAAGAACCGCTACCGGATCCGAATAAGACAAAATATTTCCATGCACATGAACCCAGTCCGAACCCAAAATATTTCTTTGAAAAAATCGCGAAGTCTGAACTGAACCAAACCTGAACTTGGTAAAAGTATTCCAGTGAAGCATGTCTTTATTCGAATAAGACAGAATAATTTTCGTGAACACGCAAGAAGACCCGAACCCAAAAGTTCTATTTGAAGAAAAACCCGAAATCTAAATTGAACCATATCCGAACCCGATAAAAATATTCCAAAGAACTATAACCCGATCCGAGCAAGACGAAATAATTTCCATGGGCATAAACCCGATTCGAACCAAAAAATCCGATTTAAAAAACCAGAAATTTGACCCAAACCACATCTGAATCCGACCAAAATATTCGAAAGAATCATAACCGGACTCGAGTATGATAAAATAATTTTCTTGGACATGAACGAGATCCGAACCTAAAACTTCTATTTGAAAAAATGCCTGAAATTTGAATCGAACCAAATCTGAACCTGGCAAAAATATTCCAAAGAACCGTAACCGGATCCGAATAAGACAAAAAATTTCCATGGACACGAACCAAATCTGAACCTAAAAAATTTCTTTGAAAAAATCTCGAAATCTGAAATGAACCAAATCTGAACGTGACAAAAATATTCCAGTGAAATATGTTCCTATTCGAACAAGGCAGAATAATTTCCGTGAACACGCAAGAAAAACCGAACCCAAAAATTACGTTTGAAGAAAAAGCCGAAATCTGAATTAAACAAAGCCTGAACTTGACAAAAGTATCCCAGTGAAGCATGTCTTTATTCGAATCTGACATAAATTTTCGTGGACACGCAGGAAGACCTGAACCCAAAAATTCCATTTGAGAAAATGCCGAAATCTGAATTGAACCAAATCTGTTCCCGACAAAAATATTTCCCAGAACCATAACTGGATCCGAGCAAGGCAAAATAATTTCCATGGACCTGAATCCGACCCGAACATTTAAATCGAATTTCAAAAAATACCTGAAATCTGAATCGAACCAAATCTGAACCCGACGAAAATATTCTAATGAATCACAACCAAGATCCGAACAAGACAAAATAATTTCCATGGACATGAACCCAATATATGGTTAGGTAACATTAGGGTTGAGATTAGGTTGCAATTACATTACGGTAATTCTTTGATTTTATTTAATTTCACGTTAGGTTACAGTTAGATCACGGTTAATTTAAAGTTAGGTTAAAGTTAAATTGCATTTATATTATGGTTAGAATAAGGATAGGTTACAATAAAGTGACGGCTAGGTTACATTTATGTTATATTTAAGTTACGGTAGGGTACTGTTAAGTCGTAGTTAGGCTACAGACAGGTTATGGTTACGGTACAAAAGTTTACGGTTAGGAATTTGTCCACAGAGTGAACATTACGCATGCTTTGATTAAAAATATACACTTACTTTTGTTAAATGACTCTGCAATTATAATACTATATACCAACCTTTTATCATCGAGTATCGATTTCATTCACGATATAGTCGGATTTAAGAGTGATATAATTACTTTGAAATTCTAAATATTTCACTTGGGATTTCTATGTGAAAAAAATAATTAGTTACGTGACTTAACAGTGATTTTTACAGGTAAATATCAACACTTTAACACGAAAATAACGCAATCGTTGGATACATGTTCCCTCCCGCGTTTATCATTGCTCATTTTAAGTATTTTTAGAGCTTAATATTAGTTGTTTTTTAAACAGATTTTTCACACAGTCAGCTGCCACGTATTTCAGACAATGCATTTCTGCATGCTTCGAGTTAATGATAAAATCATACAAATTTCAAGTTCATTTAATATTGTTAATACGGATCCGAGCAAAGCCGGGCGGGTCAGCTAGTAGGTATATATATTTAAATGAAAAAAGTAAATCAAGAAATGCAGACTTCATTTTTATGATATAATCAAATTATTTTAGTATTTAAAGCTATAAGATTTAATGCTTCATTAATAATTTTGTTATGTTGTTACTTCTATGTTATTATTCGGTATGAATAGTTGCTACATTTTATAACTTTAATATGTTGTTATGATGTAATGAACAGGAAGACTAATGACGCATAAACAGATTTATTTAACCCCTTGAAGGGCAGTGGGATATAATATATTCCACTTAATTTTTATTCCCAAATGTCACAGTAGCTCCAGAAATTTTGTAGCGTATGCAAGGATATGCTTTTACTTATTTTCCAAAAAATTTATTTGTCATTTAATTCTTTCAATATTTTAGCAACAAAAGTGCTTTGTTCCTGAAAGAGTTAAACTTAGTGCTTTTTTCAAGCATGCTACACATCAGAAAAAGATTGAAGGGAAGTGAGTTTTTGTGTTGCAGTTTAATATAAAAAAAACTTTTGCTGGAAAAACTAAAACATTTTTTGGAGACTTCCAGAACAGAAATTTCAGTTTCTATAATAGTAGAATAGGCTAGATTTGAACCTGTAATTTTTCTCTTAGAAAGTTCGGACGCTACTGCTGAGTCACTAACGGATTTTGAATTTGCAGCAATATGATTTTTACTAAAACAACCATATATTAGGAATTCAGAGCTGTACCAGTTAGTTCAGGAAAATTAGGCTATACAACCATACCTAAGTACACGCCGTTAACCGAAGGAAATGATTTTTGGTACCAATTTTATATACATCATTTAAAAGTTGACTTAATTTCCAATCGGATTGGTACTAGTAACTTTCTTCTACGAGTATTTGTTGCAGAGTTAGTAGAAGTTGTTTACTTTTTCTTCCACGACTGTACAAGCATCAGATTTACAAATTAGACAAATCGGTTTAATTCATGCAAGGTTTGCTAATTTGCGAGAATTTTGCACTCAAAACAGAAAAATGAGTGTTTTGTGCCGGAAAACGTTGATAATTTATAAAATTCGAACTATCTTTATTTCCAATCTTGTAGTACCAGTAACTTTCTTCTGCGACAGTTTTTTGCATAGTATAGGGGGTGTTTCATTTTTTCCCAACGAATATACTTAGGACCATTTCCTGAAACTCTATAATAAAGCAGCTACCTATAATGAAATTTTATAAAACAAACAATCATATCAGATATGAATAAAAAATCCACTGGTTTGAAATGCGTTTAAAACTACATTTTTTATAATGTAGAAAAGTAAGCCACAAATTAATTTATTACAAAGCCATACAAGAGCTATTTAAATGCCGAAATTTTTCAAAAATTCTAGCATGTATAAAAGCTTTACACATAGAATCTAAATGCATGTTTTCTATGTTATTATATGGTAAAATTTGAAAATTTATCAAGGGTCATGGACTTAAGTACAAAGCAATGTGACCCAAGGAACGAGCAACTTTTGATGATTTCGCAAAATTGACTCTATCAAAAATTCCACGTAGATAGGTGATGCAGTAAAACACATATTTAACGTATCCCGTTCTTAACGACTTATACGTAAATAATATCATTTTTCATTAGTCCCAATTATTTTACCACACATGTAATGTTAAAAAAAAAATTCCATATTTAACGTTTTGCAGTGGTACAAACTCAATCAAATTTTCCAAAAATAATCAAAAATTGTGATGAAAAAAAAAGCAGTTTTCTGATCAATACGAGCAAAACACGGAATCTACATTCTCTTTGTCCTTTCTTACCAACTACAGGTACAATATTCGAAATTACTCCTGTGTTCCATTCACATCAATTCATTTTTATCTAATTGGATTATGCTTTTGTTAGTAGAATGGAACTGATAGCCTTTGTTACAGAATTTACGTTTGTTTTCAGTTTTAAAATTTAAAAAAGAAAGCAGTTTTCTTTGCTGGTAAAAGCGGAAATCATCAGGAAAGCAGAAGATTACGATGGAAATATAGCTGATCTTACTAGTTTAATTAGAATTCTATTTTTAACTTCGCAAACAATTTTAAACTAAGAAGATTTAATGGAGCAAGATTTAGAAAAATAGCCTAAAAAAAAGAAAAGAAAAGGTGGAAATTGTCACCGTTTGAGGAATTAAAAAACTTCTTTTTCCAGAGGTTAAACAAAGTTCTTGCAACAAACAATTTTTTAAATGAACACGTTTTGAAAGAGAAAGCAACAGAAATTGCTTCTAAACTGGGAATTCCAGAAGTTACAACTTGAAATGTTTGGAGTTTGTTTAAAATAAAATAAGGCACAATTTATCCTACAAGTCTATTTGTGACGAATCTGGTGGAGTATTCTAAGATTGTTTAACACGTTGAGTGCCACTATGAATGACACTGAAGTTAAGAAAAATATAATGTTTCAAATAATTATTAAGAAAGTATAATCCTGTAATAAATAAAAGTTAAGTAAATTTTAAATAAATTTTCAGTAATTACTTGAAACAATATAAATTTTGATTTTATATCATTTTTTAGACTGTCAGCAACCATCGGGGAAAATTCAGTAATCTAAACAGAAAGTTCAATGTCAGTCACCGTTGACTGACGTGGCGCTCAATGTGTTAAGAATGATGGAGTTTTTTTATACTTTTCTAATAAAGACTTTTCGACGCAAACCAGATAGGATTATTTTGTAATCTTCAGTTGATGAAAAAATGCGCACCAGTGAGCCGATTCTCACCACTAAATTTTAATATTATTCTTCGTCTTAAGTAAACTTAGAAATATTGATATTAAATAAGCCGAAAAATATTATTAAAATTCAGTGGTGACAATCAGTCCACTGCTGCGCATCTTTTCCATCACTGAATCTTCTTCATGATAAGACTTTTACAGTAAAGGGTGAAAATGAAAACTGTCATGATGTGAAACTATACAAACGGCGACTGGATGTTTTGTTGTGTACAAATTCAGACGGGACGGAAAAAATAACGTCATTAGGTATTGGGAAATCCAAATAAACGGAGGGTTTTCTAGAATGTAAAGAGCTGTCTCAATGAATATGTCTCAAACGAAAAATGTTGAATGATAAAAGGGATTTTTTTAAAAAGTTCCTTGCAAATTGGACAGACAAATGCACCCAGGGAAACGTAAGATTCTTTTGTTTGTTGATCATGCACATGCTGTACATTTAAAGTTACAATTGGATTTTTTACCTACTAATTGTACAGGGAATGTTGAAGTTTGTGGTTTGGGGATCACATGATCTTAAATTCTAAAAAAAGAAAGACTAGTGTAAAATATAGAATCTGGATGCAGCGAAGTATCCATAAACGTTCCAAGAGGTTCCTTCGTGTAATTTCTTCCACATGAAACAGAACCGTGAGAAAATGCATTTCAAATTCTTTTGCAAACGTAGTTTTCTAAGAAACACAGATGATGAATTTGAATACGAGAAGAAAGGAAATTAGGATTTTAATTAAATGGCTGAGTTCTTTTCTCGTACAGATATAGATCATGAAAATGATCTAGCTTGCGATTGAAACGTCGCGATGTGGCATTGGAAATTTTGATTCCAAGTGATACAAATTCGAATAGTTTTGATATTGATGATGAGGAAGAGCAAGAATTACTTCTGTGACAGAAGAAATTAAAGCTTTGAAAAAAGCGAAAGCGCACCTTGAAAATCCAAAGAAAAACTTACAAAAATTCTTACATGTTGATAATACGATTTGTGATGTAACTGCGAAAAACACGACTCAAAGTAAAACAACCGATTTCTTTAAAGCATAATTTAAAAACTGTATGTCTAACCCATTATAAATTGAGAAATATGTTTGTTACTTATGGGTGTTCTTAAATCAAAAAGGTCAACTTTGTGACATATACTTTAATTTATTTTTGTTCGGAAATGTATGAAAATAGCATGTGTTATTATTCAGGAAATGTCTAATTGCACTCAATTTTCTGTTTTTTCTAAAACACAATAGATTTTTTATAATAAGCCTACAAAGTTGACCCTTTTGAGCACATTTCCTGACGAAAGCAGAAGAACCGGTCAAAAAGCAGGAGAAAAACGGGAGATTAAGCCATCGAAATAGCTTATAACTGGATAGGTAATTTATTTATCAAAAAATGGAAAAATAAGTTCGATTCGAAATCGCTTCCATAATCAGGCATTCCAGTTTTATATCTTTCTGTTAAAAGATGAATTTGTAAATGTGTAAAAACGTTTTGCGATTGTTGAGCGCAGCAGTTAAGAACACCCTTAAGTTAGTCATTATTTTATTCTCATTTTTTTATTATTATTCTGACCCGATTCAGCATTTTACCACATGTAACCTAACTTCTTTAGGGTATTTGAATAGCGTAAAATTGGAGTTTCACATTGTACTTAGTAATGAATTTTGTACTTCCGATAACAATTTTAACTCGAGGCAGAGTTAAGAAGCATAGAAAATACACGTATTTGAGATACATTTTCAAAATACATTTAATTTTTGTATTTTAAACCAATAAAATCAAAATAATTATGTAATGATTTTATAATGCTTGTACTAAGTATTTTGCATGTTCGTAACAAAGAGATACATGCCTGTCTGTTTTGTATAGCTTTCAGATTATTTTCGGGAAGTAATATGGAATCTACTAGATGGATACTGGAATGGATGGATAATGTTACTGGAAGGATAAGAACGTTAATGAAAAAGCTGTTTAGCGTCCGCAAACGTATTCTTGCTTATTGGTTACAAAATTAAGTCTTATAAGTCTTAATGTTGCTATGGGAATTACAAACAATTGTAATGTAATAGACAAGAAGGATCTTTCAGAGTTGAATAGGTGTATTTCTTAGTTACCAACCATTGACAATTTTTTCTGATCCCCAATAGCAGTTTTACTTTATCGGCACAAGGAACATAAGATGGTTCAATTTTTTGAATTTTTAATTATCGGCCAAATAAATAGAGTTAAAATATTGTGGTATTAAATGATTATGGACCTTAAAGTTTATGGTGCTGGAAGGTTTGAAAATAATATATTTTAAGCACTGTCGGTTTGTATACATATATATTTTGCTTTTCATTGAAATGTGCTTTTTCATGTTCTGGAACAATTTTCTAAAATTCTATTTCAGGTAAATAGTTGAAACTTTCCAGAATTGTGTAACTAACTTGTTTTCTTAAAAATATCTAAGATTTTTGGTCTGAGTGAAAAATTCTTTAAAATAATGAAAAATATTAAAATTTTAGGATTTTCAAAGTTTTTTAGCAAAATATTTTTTATTATTTTTCTTTTAGGCCAAAATGAAAATTTCTTGGTGTTAGTTTCAAATAGTATGTTTTCTGACACCACAACAAATTCTTAGGTGGTATATTCAACAGTTTTTTAGAAAAGTGTACCGAACAGACATATTGTTAAAAAAAATATGTAAAAAGTTAATTAGTCCTTAAAAACTAATTTAAACCTGAAATTTATTTCTTTTGATTCATGTATGTGTATATATTTACTGTTAAAAATTAATTTCTATCTCTATTTTTAACCAAATTACATGTTGTTAAGTATTTCGCAAAATCTGATTTATTTTACCTATCGAATTGTTTTATGTGCCTTTAATAAGACAAAAACTTTTCGTCTAATTAATTCATCACATGAATTATGAAAAAATACATTAAGCAGTACTTGTAAGAACATTACAACAATGAACATTTAAAGAGGCGATTTGATTATAAGAATTTTAAATTTATGACTTTGCAATTTTTAAATTACAATTATTCCTAACTTCTATGAATAGTGCATTTTTTTACTAATGTAAAAGCACGTAAACATTTTTGCTGGGATCATTTTATCAGAAAAAATTCTTTTAGCCAAACATATCTTTAGAAAATGCGTCGTAAGATCTAAACGTTTTCCGTCTCACTTATAAAAAATCACTTGGCAATAAATTCTTATTTTTGTTATTTAATAGCTACATTAAATGAAGATGTTTCGTTGGCGAAATCGTTTGCGGGTTTTTTTTTCTTTATTTTTTACCGAATGAAGTGCGGACTGAAACAAAATGTAGTGCCTTTTTCTTTTTCCTTATGACAGAGGTTCCCAAAGTGTGCTCCGCGGAGTCCTTAGGGCTCCGCCTGAACTTTTCTAGGACTCCTCGTCGTTCCAGGAAAATAAACAAAACATTAAAAAATTAACATAGTGAGAGATTTTCAAAAATATGTACCGTAATTTCGGGTGTATAAGCCGCAGATCAAACAATTATTTTTCGACCCAGAATTATGTAAGAGACAATTATAACTAGTTAGATCGCCGTAAATATTTGTCTTCAATCACTAAATCAGATTTCTGGGTCCAAAAAGAATTGTTTGATCCGCGGCTTATACACCTAAAATTACGGTAGTAATTTGTGTGGGTGTGTGTGTCAAGAATAAATATATCTGTAACGGGGTTGAAAAACACAATAATACATCTAAAGACTGCTTGGGAATTTGCATTGCAGTTGTATTTATTTTTCGTATAATATTTTTGGTTTGAAATGCTTTATTTTATGTTCCTGCATTTAATGCTTTTTAAAAATTTGATTTAAAGTAAGCTACAAGATATAGTATTCTGAATCATATGCACAATGCGAATCGAAACAGAAAAGTCCTGTCAGTACTGTTAACTCTGCTTACCGGACAAAAAGGAGAACAGTTTTATTCTTTGGAGCTGAATGATGCCATAAAAATAATAAACTTTATAAAATTAACACCACTTAAAAGTAGATTTTCAAACTAATTTACGAAGTTATAAAAAGCCTGCATCAGTCCCTCATTGCTGCCAACTCTTCTGATTTTTTGACCCGGAAAAATTTAACAGAAATTTTTGCTTTATTTAATCAGCAGATTTCAGCGATTTGAAATAGGAAAATTTACTGTAAAATTTTTCCGGGCCGAAAAAGCGGAAGATGTTGGCAGCTATGGTCCCTGCATCAGTGCTGAAGTAAGATAGTTATTCCGAGGAAAATCGTTGATACGTTTGTCTGCGTGCAGAGGTTGAAGCCTCACATATCACAACCCTCAATTAGGATCAATTTTAAATGATGAAGATTGGTCATGTAAATTGGCATATTTGGCGGACATTTTTAGTAAAATGAACGAAATTAATTTATCGTTGCAGACAGAAAGTGTTACCGTTTTTGATGTAAATTCCAGAGTGCCGGCATTTAAGAGGAAACTTACCTTCTGGCCTGAATGTGTAGAAAAGGCTGATATAAGTTGTTTTCCTCTTACTAAAAGTTCTTAAATGATCATAATATCAAGTTTGAAAAAAATATCATCTCCAATATCTGATAGATTCATTTGACGATTACTTTCCAACTTTTCAAAATAAAATGCTGGACAATTTCAAATGGGTACTAAATCCATTCGATGTAAAAATAAAACCACACAGCTTAAGCTCTGATGTATGCGATTAGAATTTCATTGATTGAACATGTCAAAGCAATTCAGAAATCTCTTTTCAAAGCAAGCGTACCACTGAATTTTGGTATCGTTTGACAGATGTATATAAAATCTTGTCAGACAGAGCAAAATTAATTTTATTCCCATTTTCAACGACATATCTGCGTGAAGCTGAATTCTCCACTTACACAAGTATCAAAACAAAATACAGAAAACGGTTAAATGCAGAACCAGACATTCGCTTACAATAGTCGAAAATTACACCAGATATAAAAAAAAAACTGTGCAAAACAATTCAAGAACAGTTTTCACACTAATCTTTTATGACTTTACGCAGAATAATAATGAAAAAAACTATCCGCCTTTAAGGTTTGTATATATTGCATAATTTTTATTTTTTGGGATATTAATTTTCTTAAACTGTTTCTTTTATTTTTTTTTATTTTACTTATTTAAAACTTCTATCCTAGTTTTCATAAGTGTATTTAATTTTTAAAACAATGTCCTTCACTTAAAACGTCTTTTTTTAAAAGATCTTGTATCATTTAAAATCCCTCACTAGATTCATTTGTGTGTGATGTGAGTATATATATATTTTTATTTTTATATCTTTTATTTTTTCAATCCGTTTATGTTTTTTGAATTAATTTTTTATTATTAAAAATTTTTATACTTTTTTTCATAGTAAAATAATGTTTGTCTCTGAAAATACATTTTTTATTGCATTTTCTATCATTTAAAGCCCTTCATTAAATTCATATTACATTTGTGTATATTTTGTGTATGTATTTCTTTTTTTACATATAAATTTAAATTCTTTAAGCTGTTTATGTTATTTGTATATTTAAATTTTCTGTACTGTTTTTCATTGAACAACAATGTTTGTCGATTATAGCACCCCTTTTTGTATTATCTTGTATCATTTAATAAACCCCTCATTGAATTCATTTAATATTTATATAAGTTGTGTATAGTTTTTCATTTCTTTTCGTAACTTTAATTGCTTTAATCTGTTTATTTTATTTTTATAATTTCTTATTTATTTAGACTTTTTGTCAATGAGTAAACGCGCTGATATAAATTTAATCCCACCCATCTATCCCATTTTGTTAGTAAAGTTTTTCTACTAGTTGCAGTTCGTTTAACATGTGTAGTTTTTAATTGCATGTCTGTTTTGAGGCAAAAACAATGACGAAAGAAAGTTTTCTTCAAAACTATAGTTAATAGTGAAATATTTTAAATAAAATATCCAAAAAAGTGAACAATGCTACATCTAATAATACAGATTATAGATTTTGCCCCGCCCACTTCAATATTAAAACAATGATCTGCTTCTAAATGTTTTTTTTTTTTTTTTTTTGGGGGGGGGGGGGGTTAAAAAAAAGAAGAAGAAGCTGAGAGGCGATTTATTTTCGTTGCATAATTAGACGTACTATAAAATTAAATTAGAACGAAAAATATTCCATAATCGCATGATTCTATTACGGGTAGGCGGGACTAGCGAAAACGTGTTACTACTCATGGGTGACGGGAACTACTCTTTTCTTTTCTTTTTTTTTATAGATACAAATAATAACAATAGTTTTACGTAAGCCCGAATGCAATGCATAATCAAACATGGTTACCATTTTGATCTTTAATTCCGAGTTCATACCGGAAATGAAAAAAGAATATTTTTTATTTTAAAAGCGGATGTCATTAGCCCCTTAACAATATTGCTTAAACATCGTTAGGGTAAAATAGAGTTTGTTTTCCTGGTTAATAAAAGCTTTCAGAAATCACAATTTTTTAACTCTAATTTTTTTTGTTTATGAGCGAAATATCTCGAGTATACAAGATAGATAATTTAATAAAAAAAGAGGGTTTCATCATTATTTTTATTTTATTGTAAACAATAATTGTAATATTAAATAAAGCTGTTAAAGGGTTATATAATAGATAATTTGATTTTTAAAATTTCTAGCATGAATTCATCAGGAAAGGGCCAAACTGAGAACCTTGGTATAATGTTGGAAATTACTGGCTTGGATTTTTATCCAGCTGATTTTTCTTTGCTCTATAGCCATAAAAAACTAATTTGTAAATCAGAGTATCGTTGAGTTCAGGGGCTCCGCCTTAGAAATTCTACCCAAAAAGGGCTCCGCCTGCCCAAAAGTTTGGGAACCACGGACAAAACACTTTTTGTGCAAATGTGGGTATTTGCACCGTTGTTGCACAACTTTGTCAGATGTACAGATTTAAGGGAGATATCGCTATTTTTAAAACTTTTAAGACCCATTCCACAGGGCGCCAGAAGTATCAATATCCATGATGTATAATGTATTTAAAGTTTTTTTCCCCGTATACCGTGTTTTGCACACAGTGGAATTTTATTCAAAATATAATGACAAATATAATCAAAATCCATATAAAATTATTCTTGAAAATTTCTTAAAAGATTGCAAATTTTAAAGTCTAGGCTGTAATTTTTGAATTTTTACGTTTGATGGTTACTTAAGAGGATACTCCCTGAAGAGGTTTTTGATTTATGGTTAAAGAACTACACTGTAAAAAAAATTCATGAGGTTACTAAAAATTTTTTAGTAAATTTGTATTCCACAGTTTTTTAGTAACCATTACTCACAGTACAAATAGTAACCATTCCAAACTTTTTTTTTTTTGCAAGTGAAACAAACATTTCTTTTGTAAACTGAACGAAAGAATTTTTTGTATAACCAACTTAAAACTTTTTAGTATGAGCCACAAAGCAAATTTTAGTAACAGCTCCAAAATCATTGTTAGTAACCATTACTGACAGATTCTTAGTAACTATTCCAAACGCAATTTTAGCAAGTGAAACAAACGTTTATTTTGTAAAATAATGTAGGAAAGAAGACAGTCTTCTGCAGCGGAAGATTTTCGGCAAAGCCTCAATAGATGGCACCACCAAACATTGCCACCTGCTCAATTTTGATATGCTTCTGAAGGGGAGGAAAAGACCAGAGATCATTACCCACGGTAACTGCTACGACAGGACTTTCATAACTCCTTTATTTAACGAGTACTTACACTGCATACACTCGGTGCGTCTTTGGTGGTGTCGAGCATCGAACCCGGGACTTTCCAGCCTGGAGTTTAGTGCTATGACCACTAGGCTATCACGGCCACACCAAGTGAGTTTTAGTAATAGCTATTAAAAATATAAAACTATTAACTCAATTCGTTGCTAGCTTTTTTCTTGTAATTCTTACAGAGTTTCTTGTAACTGTGTAAGATTACAAAAGATTTTTTAGTAATTGCAAGGATCACTGAGAGAAACTAAATTTTTTTTTAGTAGATCGACCCTTTTTTTTACAGTGTTGCCAGGATTTGCGTTGCTATTGGATATTTGCATACCCATTGTTGAGTTATTTATTATAATAATATTGTTGATTTGCAGGGAAACTAGTTATTTTTCAAGTAAAATAATTGCGTATAATAAAATGTTTAAAATTCAGTGATGTTGATCACCTCAGCAGCCTGTTATTGATAGCTTGTTAATATATATATACCCCAAAATGTTCTTAAAAATTTAAGAAGTATATAAGAATGTTTTATTTATAAAGATTTGATCTTCAAAAGTTTTAGCGAGTGTATTTTCTGATAAAGATTATGATTAAAACTGCATTTTCATACATAAAGATTTAAAATTCAGAAATTTTAGTGAGCAGATTTTCTAGTAAAAATTCTGATCAAAACTACGTTTTCTAAAGAAGCAACATGTATACAATTTAGGACCATTATACGCAACTTACGCATATTCTACATACATGCAATTTAGTAACAAGCCAAATATGTGGACCGATGAATGTAACTAAATCTCGGACAACTTGACTCGGGACACATTTTATTTTTTCAAATTTATAAAACTGAATAACTTTATTTATATAAGTAACTTCATTCAGTTTCATTTGCAAGGCGCGGCAATTGATTTCCAGGGCTGATCTAATAAATCCAGAAAATATTATATGAAATACATATCTATTTAATGTATTTCAAAGCAAATCCCATCTGCCGCAATGCACTTCTGTGCTCGTCTATATAAGCTTCAGAAAAAACTTTTAAAGTCCTCTTTCGGAAATCTCTTAAATCTGGACGCCGATGTTTTCTTGCTGCCTTCGATTTCCGTAAATTTTGTTCAAATTGGTCCTGTGTAAAAATTTGCCTAACCACTTACTTGGATATTTTCAGTTCATTGGCGAGTACTCAAATAGTCAAACAGCGATCCGAAGTCACAAGCTAACAAACTTTCTCGGTTGTCTCTGACGTGCGCATGGAATGCGGCCATCAAGTGGGATCATTACATCTTGGACACATTAGCGGTCGTCTGGAAAACGGTTAAACCATTCAAAAATGCTTAAACGGGAAAAAGCTTCCTCTCTGTACACTTGTTTTAACATTTCATGGGGTTTTGTATCAGTTTTGCCCAATTTGAAGTAGAATTTAATATTTATTCTCAGCTCCATACCGATTTTGACAACAAAAAGTTAACAGTTGACGTTTTAATTCGTGTTTTAAGCACTTGCTACTGAAAGGCACCGACTTCCTTAGACATAGAGTTGCAAAAAACCCACAGTTTTTGAGGGACGGGAATAAACCCGGGAATTTTCGGGAATAAACCCGGAATTTTGGGGAATATTGGAAATTTTGAAGAAGTTTTGAAAGTAAACAAAACCAGTCATTTTTCAACTTGAAAATTTCATTTTAAGGCATCATTGCTCATTGTTCTGAGAAATTTAAATGAATTTTTATAAATTAACAAGACTTATTATTTTAACACTTTTCAACTTTTTAAATTCCTAAAATTCAACAGCTTTACAACAATGAAGACGGAATTAATGAAGATTTTAATTATTCTCTTAGAAATTAAAATTGTTTATTTTCTGTTACCTGGCATATCCAACGTACATTCCTTATTTAATTTTTCTGTTTACGTTGAATCTGAGAAAAAGTGTGATAAATAAATCTATCATTTCCCTTTCTAACTTATTAATATTTTAATCTATTAAGTTTTCACTCAAACTCTACTGGTTTTGTTTACGTTTCTTATTGTAAATATTTTTATGCACTCAATCAGTAAGTTTCATAGTACACAAATAGTTGTAATGGCAGATTTATTATATTTGATGCCTTGTCTTTTCAATATAAAATTGCACAGAATCAGGACGGAATCAGAGAAAAGCAGAGAAAACGTGCTCTCATGTTGATTATCTTCGCTTGGCTCGCTCAGAAGAAGAGTTGAGTCGTTCTTGCAATTACAGTTAAAAATAAAACAATTGAAGTCATTACAAAAATATTAAATAATAAACTAAATATTTCAATGTTTAAAACGTTCTAAAAACTCCCGAAAAGTTTCAAAATTTCCTTCCCAAAAAACCCGGTTTATTCCCGGAAATAAACCCGGTTTTTTCCAGCCTTTGCAACTCTACTTACAAGGAAGGTCTCCATTGGGGGCATACTCAGAATTTTTTGAAAAAAATACGAATTAAACTACTCATGTAGGTAATAAAGGATCAGTGAAAATTAGCGGCGGAATTACATTATTAGATATGTAAAAAAATAAAATAGTTTGGAATAATTGGCGTGAAAAGCTGAAAGTGACGCGGGATTTGGCGAGCAGTGCATTTCCTCGCCAAAAGCAGACTATTTTAACGAATCTGAAAATTGATTTTAATTGACTTCACTGTTAAAAATCTGCAGCATTTACTGCAACGTCACTCCACTACTTTTATAGAATATCTCTCTTCTGACCAATGAGAATGCTCCATAGCACTATGAATTGACCGTGTCATACACTGTTAAAAATCTGCTGCATTTTGTTGCAACACATTCCACCGCTTGTATATAATATCTCTATTCCAACCAATGAGAAAGCTCCATTTCACGGCCAAGTAACCGTTTTCTATACAAGCAAGGGAGTGCTTTGCAACAAAATGCAGCATATTTTTAACAGTGTATTTTTCAATTTGGAACAATTTTAATCAATTTAAATTGTTTTTTAAATGATAAAATACATTATATTGTTATAAGTACAGCTATATTTTGTTATAAGTACATATAAACGTATATGACAAAATTACACTCAAAGTAAAGTAAAAATGCAAAACTAAAATTACTTAAACTAAACTTATTTAAATAAATTGAACACAGAAAGTTTTTTCTTTAAAAAGTATTCAAAGCGTAAAAGTGTATTTTTCAAAATTTCGTTTTTTCGCCAACCGGAGATAAATCGCCAAATAAACGAATTTTTTATCATTTTTTTACGGACGTTATAAGGAGGTTCCGCCGAAATTTTTTTTATAAACATATATAACTATATGAGAAGAACATTCTGTAATTTTTTCGGATTTTTCTGAGTATGCCCGTATGGAGACCTTCCTTGTTAGACATGCGCAGATAAAACGACCTTCCAAATGCAAGTATTATCATGCTCTGACGATTTCCTGTTCCCGTGCATCAGTCCTGGAAATTAATGGCCGCACCTTGTAGTATAATGTTAATTGCTAAAAAATTTGCCAATGTATATGTAGAAAGTGAGTTTTTGTTACATTAATTAGATTAGTATGTTCCTAAATGTAATATTGCTTAAATTTCTTTTTAAGACCACTGATTAATCTGCAAAAATTGTTAAAAAATCCGAAGAGCAATGTTGAGTTACTTACATATTGAATTCTTTTGAAACTGTTTAATTATCATAAATTTAATGTAATGATAAAAAACGCTTTATGTTTTTAAGTCCCTGTACAGCTATTTGAAAAGTTGTTTTGATCAACTCATAAGATACACTCTCGGTATTATTTCAAAGAAGATTATCCACCTAAATGCGCAGTCTTGTATAACCAAAGAGGGCAATAGGGCGCACAAAGTACGCAGTAAAAAAAAGAAGCTTTTCACTTATTCCCATTGTTCATTTCAATTGTTCCCGTTTTTAATGCCCCGAATTCCATAATCTGTATACTAATCGTTTCACCAAACTCTGCGAGAACGTAGTCGATGTAATATGGTTCTATGTGGATTTCTGTGAACAGTTTTGAACCAGACTTTTTTTTGGCTCAGTTTTTTTTTTCTTCCCGGCAACGTCATCTTCGAGCTGCGTTTTGTATGGTGAACTGTTTAAATTTTGGATCTTCTGATCCTTTTACTATAGGATCGGAGAACAGATCACTGTAGATAAATTGACAACTCTGTTCATTTGACATAAGATGAAGTTATTAAAGCGTTGCAATTTATTTCTCATTGATGCGTATTTTCATTACATAACGTTTAAGGGCACATGAAACATAAAATGGTAAAAATTTTTAATCATCAGCCTAAAAAATAAGAGTTGAAAGATTTTGCTACTAAATGATTACGGACGTAAAAAAAGATGGTGCTGAAGGTTTAAACATATTATATTTTAAGCACTGTCAGTGTGCATATATGTATTTTGCTTTTTATCGAAATGTGTTCTTTATGCTTTGGAATACTTTTTTAAAATTCTATTTCAGGTAAACCTTTGAAACTTTCCAAAAATGTGTAACTAACTAGTTTCTTTAAAAATATCTAACATTATAGGTCTGAGTATTTTTTTTTTTTAAATAATGAAAAATATGTTCTTAAAATTTTTACAATTTTCAAAGTTTTTTGTAGCATATTTTTATTTATATTTTTTTAAACCAAAATAAAAATCGCTTTTTATTATTCTAAAATAGTATGTTTCTTACACTACAATAAATTTTGGATGATATATTGAACAGTCTTTTAGAAAAAGTGTACCAAACAAATATATTATTCACGATATATGTAAAAAAGTTAATTAATACTTTTAAACTAATTTATGCATGAAATTAAATTCTTTTCGATTTATCTGTGAGCTATAATGTGTATATATTTCTTTTTTTCATTTTTATCTTTAAGTAAAATACATGGTATATATTTAAAAAAAAACTGCTTCATTTTACTTGTCGAGATGTTCCATGTGCCCTTAAGCAATTAATTGTCTTTCCTCTCCAATTTCAATGGTCTCTGGTTCTAATGACATATCTGGTAAGTATTAAACTGTAAATACCAAACTGTATGTATTTAAAACCTATTTTATAGCTATAGGTGACAAGTAAAATAGATAACAGATATGTTGGAGAAAAGAGCGTGCACACTCTTGCACTATCGCCACACTAAATAACTTTGAAACGTCAGTGATGTCATCTGTTGATAAAAAAATCCAAATTATTTAGGTGACATATAGTCTAATAATAACCCGATTGAAAAAAAAGTTGGAAATTGCACTTTAAGCGTAGTAAATGTGGTATGTTTGTACTATAAGGAAGTTTCAACAATGTTCAAATCTTGGTGTAAAGTACTTCGGATGCAGTAGAGTGTCAGAAATCTTTCGTGTATCCCTGTAAATACTATTTGCTTCTATAAGACAGGAAGTAACTTGTAGTAAACCTCAGCAACTTATATCAATTTCATAAAATGTGAAATAGTTTAATATTATTAAAACACTCCCCAAACAATGTCCCTCCCCTCATATCATTATGCAATGGAATACTTCTGTGTGGCCATGTAAATTAATAACAAATATTCTTTGCATCGCAAATTGTACTAAATGTATAATTTAGTATATACTTCATAGATTCATATCAATTTCATTATGTTCGAAAGAGTGTAACACCATTAAAATGCGCTTGAAACTATTTTTTCCCCATTGGCCATAATGCAACGGAATCAGGGTTGGCAAGTTTTTGACGCATGGCGGTTTTTACTGGATTTTACCATGGTTTTTACTGTCATGTCAAAAACCTCTTTGTCAAAAATGTCGAAAACTGTCAAAAACCTTTTTTTTAAAAAAAATTTGTTTTTACATTATAATTTTTATTAATTTTCATCTTATTTTTAGTAATAAGTTGTTTTACATGAAATATTCAACATCAAAAAGACTTTAACGTGTGTTTACCCATCTAAGAAAAATAAAAAATAATTGCATTAGAATACTAGTATGTATTGTACTTGTACTCTGTTAAAATATCTAAAAAATAATCTAAAGCTATTTGGCATAGTCTAAAAGAAATTAGACTTTTTGAAGAAACTTTAAAACCCATAAGTTATTTCTTTCAATTCACTTTTAAATGTTTAACTATCACCTAAATAATTTTAAATAAAATGTACACAGGACATAAAAAGTTTGACTTTAGAATAGCTTTAATAAATTTTTATTTAAAAAAATATTTCATGACTATTCGGTAAAAATTTACATTTAAAAATATAAGAGCTGGAAGGGTCTGCAAGATTCATATAAGTTATAGTTAACAAATAAAAACTATGGTATATAAATGTATAAATTATTATTTTATTCCAATTTTTCTTAAATATTGTTTGGTTCTGTTTTCTGTTAAATTTTAAGTCTAAGAGCTTTCACTTGATATCAGGTCTTACAGTTTAAAATTTTATTAATTTAAAAATTAAGATTCTGATTATTGAAGTGAAAACAATAATCACCATTTAATTGCATTTATGAAATGCATAATATAAGCATTTTTAAAATATTATCTAAGAATATTCAAATTTATTCAATAACCAGTCCATGCTTGGCATCTGTTGTCATAGTACATACAGTGGCTCACAAAAGTGTTCGTACACTTTAAAAATTTGTACTTAAAAGAAATGTCCCTGAAATTAAATTCGTATATGAAGTCCAGTAATTTTTTTATATTATCTCCAAGTTATTCTAAATAACACACAACCTTTTTGTTTAACATTAAGAGATTTTTTTTTTAAATCTAAAAATGAAAATGGAAGATGCCCCAGAAAAAACACGCCACAAAAGTCTTCGTACACAAAAAGATTTTCGAATAAATTTATGATTAAAAATATTGTTTGTCGCTTTATTTTTATTTTTGCATTGTGCTTGGCCACCAAAAACCACTTGGCTTTATATTTTGCAAAATTGGTCCGTAATATTCTATTTATTAATTAAAAATGGTTGTAATCGTAATGTCATGACTAATAGCGTTCAAAAATCAGTTATTTTTCTTCATAATAGTAGTAAATCAATTCGAAATATTGCAAAACTAGTTAATTTATTCCGTTTCGAGGTGAAGTATGCGATAAAAGACTATAGAAAAAAAATTGGATTGAAAACTAGGTATGAAAAGGTCGTCAATTTAAGTTAACGCAATGACATCAAATACTTACAATTAGAAAAATGTAAAAATCCACGATTAAGTTCTGTAAATGTTTTTAAGAATTTAATGAAACAGTTTCTACTTCATTTTCATTTGAAACTGTTCGATGAGTGGTAAGCCCAGCTGCATTATATAGACGTTCTGCCTGTAGAAAATTTTTTGCTAGGGCGAAAAACAGAAAGCTTAGGCTTTCTTTGGCAAAATTAATGATAAATAAACCCGAATCGTACTGGAATAATGTTTTATTTACAAATGAAAACTAGTATGCCATTCTTGGCTCCAATTGGTACATTATGGTATGGAGAAAAAAAATAAGAATTTAAATCAAAGAACTTGGTTGGAACAGTTAACCATAATAGTGGAGTTGTCCTTGTGTGAGGGTGCATAGCAACATCAGGATTAGGTTATTTGTTACATATTTACAGAATAATAAATCATGATCTTTATTCAAATATTTTAAAAGGCAATTTAAAATTATCAGCCCAAAATATGGGTAACAGAAACAACTTTGTTTTTTATAAGGATAATGATACAAAGCACATGGTTCTTAAAGTTCACCTCTGGTGTCTCTATACTTGTCCACAAATTCTGAAAACATCGCCTCAATTACTGAATTTAAACCCAGTAAAACATATTTGGAGATAATTGGAAGTTAGAATATGAAGACACAGCATTGAAACGAAAAGCGAAATAAAAACAGCAATGTTCGATGAAGAAATTAACTTTCATGCAGAAATTACAAAAATACTAATTAAATATATTCCCAGGTGTTTAAAAAACTGTTGTGGGTACTAAATAATATCCTATTAAGAACAACTTTAGCAAAATATTACAATATTTACAAATATACAGCGATTTTTTTAAAGTGTACGAAGACTTTTGTGAGGTAACATCTTTGTTATTTTTTGATTAATGATTTTTTCAAAATAAAGTTTTGCTATGTTTTTTAAATATTTTATGTAGTTTTGTTAAGAATGAGTCATAGATCTTACTCTTAAATACCCATTCTAAAATATTAATTTTAATTAATGGATAGAGCACTATTTCATTGAAATTCCTAAGTGTACGAACACTTATGTGAGCCACTGTAACAGCATTCTTGCATCTCTAAAATGATTTTAATGTATTTTATTAAAAATGTAAATTGAGTGTTTTTAATAATTATAATAACCTATTATTATCATTTATTATTAGTGTCCATTGCAGTTAGTAGAATCTATATTAAAGGAGATTATGCAAAATGTTTTTTTCTTAAATTCAGTATTTTTAATTTTTTCTTATTTAAGGAATGTTTTTCTTTTTAAATAAATTTAACAAATGTAGTTGTGAATAATAACAAGAAAAATAAGGCAAAATCAATTTAGAAATGCATTTATGCTACACCCACACTATAAATTAGAGGAAAATTGAAAACAGTAGGTTTTTGACGGAATAAACCGGTAAAAACATGGTTTTTACCACTGTCATGTCAAAAAACAGTTTTTGACATCAAAAACCCAACCCTGAACGGAATACTTTTGATTGTTTCTGTAATTAAACTATGCATCCTATTTTCATAAAATTTGAAAAACTCGACAAAATTATGGAACAATTATATATTTTAATTTCAAATTATTCGGTTGGATAGTTTTTGTTCTATATGCGGATTGAACGACGACTATAGGTGCTACGTATTTTTATAATTATGAACGCACCTAAAATGGGAACAAACAAACAAAAAAATTAAATTACCTTTGTAATCTTTAATATAATCCTGTTTTCAAAAAACAAAAATATTGTAATTAAAAGGACACACACACTTTCACCACAACTTTCGCATATTTTTCTTCACTATAAATTTATCAGCTGAAAACAAAATTCTGGGATTAGATAATTGCTCTGTGCAACCTTGTACATCGCGCACTCTTGCACCATTTACACTACGTGTGCAATGCGAACATTCAAACTTTCAGCTTTCAACCACCTCTTGGACAGTAGACAGTGCTTATATCCTTAAAATTAATCAAACCGTGTGCCGCACTAAAATCGACATCTTTTTCCTTCAAATTATCCTAAACGTTAAAACATTAATTTTTTAGGAGCAGGGATGAAAATTCTCCGTCCCAAATGACTACTTGTAACCACTAAATTTTAATGTTACCGTAATTTCGGGTGTATAAGCCGCAGATCAAACAATTCTTTTTCGACCCAGAATTTTTTAAGAAACAAATATAACTAGTTAGATCGCCGTAAATATTTGACTTCAATCACTAAATAAGATTTCTGGGTCCAAAAAGAATTGTTTGGTCCGCGGCTTATACACCCGAAATTACGGTATTTATCGCTTTTTTAATGACAAAATTTCTGAGATTTAATAAAGCAAAGAGTGCTATTAAATTTTAGTGGTAAAAATCAACCATTTGGGACGCAGAATTCTCATCTCTGCAGGAGAAAAATGTTATTTACTGTTGTTCTCAGTTTTTTTTTTTTTTTTTTTTTTTTTACTAGTTCTAGTTTTGTTTCTATACAATTTCCTTATCAAGAAAATTAACTGCTTTAACCCCTTCGTGACGAGAGCAGTTTTCGAAATGTGTAATGTTTTGTTACCGGTTTTTAAATAGAGATATTTGTGCCTTATTAAATTGAGAATATGCTCCTATTGAATAAGAAAAATTTTACTGGTGGGGATAAACACGGATTCTTAAGCCTTTTTGCAGCAAGTATACATGTCGCTCGTCCCCAAGGGGTTAATACTATCTCAAATTACAATGGCACCATTTGCAAAAAAAAATTATTTTGTCAAAAAATTGTCGCTAACGATAATTAGTTGTAATGCAGCATGTTGCATTACACTCGTAAACAGCTCTCTTTGGACATATATTACTGAATCATTTCTTAACATGCCAAAAAAAACTTTACGAAAGACATGTCATTCTTTATTATCACTGTCCATTTTGCATCCGAAGTTTTAAAGCCAAATCTATACTAAACAACCTCTAAAAAGCGATAAAAAGCGTCTCTCTGCGTGTGACTATCTGTAGGCGATGAGCAAGAAAATTTATCACGGATAAAATAGTCCGAAACGCAGCGTCACATTTTAAAAATCAATTTTAGCATTAATGAGTTTCGTTTACATATTTTATAACGTAAGTGCCAGTCAGCTGGCTCACCTGCCCTAGCAACATCGTCTAACCAGCATGTGAAATGAATGGCAACTCGATTAATGATGACTGCTAACGAATCGAAGCAGATCAATCATAGAGTTGTCATTCATTTCAAATTGCAGTGGGCTGTTTGAAGTTGACCACGCTATGGCTCTGTGCGTCTCTCAACCATTTGCTTGGATTTTATTTTCGAAAAATTTAAATAAGACTTCGCAAATTAATGAATTAAGATTTTTATGACGATTTCGCGTTGTCGTTTTTTTTCCGAGGAAGAAATATTTTATAAAAAGACACTACTGGGACGGCATGCCCACTCACAATAAATTGATGCTAATATTTTATAAAGGATTCTATTTTAATGTTTTATTTGCATACCATTATATTTTTTACGTGAATTTTGTCGAATACACAAGTTGTCAAAGTACAAGCAAAAGTACATCTTAGGGAAAAAAAGTCACGCTAACCGAAAACAATTCATGCAAGTGATGCTGGACTCGAAGTCACGTGCGAAGCGACATAAAACCGATAAAGGTTAAAAACATTACCTCGCTTATTACATGTAACTAAATTCCATCGAAGAGTTTAATATGTATATATTTTAATTCATGTGTTTAATAAAATTGTGAAAGATTTTCACAAAAGTTAGAAGTGTCTAAGCTTTTTGGTTCTCCGGAAAAATCGTGTAAAAATAAATCCCATTATTTCCTAATATACTTGAGCGATTTCGATAAAAAATTCAAAATTTTCATCACAGTCAGTAAAATGTCAAAAAGATTTTACATATCAATGACGAAAATTGCATTCTCCTCAAAAAATAATTCATATCATTTGAAAATTATTTTTAAAAAAATATATATTGCCACATGGGGAAGTTTTTATATAGATTAGAGGATAATCAAATAAGCTATTTAACTATCAATAAAAATAAATAAGTGTTCTATATTAATAACAAAGAAAATGTTATATATTCCAAACTTTTGTCTTAAAAATATAACTCAACATTTGTCGTGTTTGTATTTTACATATAAATGCATATAAATGGAGTTATGAAAACCATAATTTTAAATGCAAAATTTTGTGTAAACTTTTTACCTTTTTCCCATTTTTTCACTAAAAATAATTAAAAAATCAATATTATAGTTGATTTCAAACCATATATATATATATATATATATATATATATATATATATATACAGGGTGTTTCTAAATTCATGGTACAAACTTTAAGGGGTGATAGTACATTTCAAGACAAACAATATTAAATGGGAAACCAAGGGTCCCAAACGTCTTCCGAAGGAGATAGGCGCCTTTAAAGTTTAGGATCCAAAAATTCAAATGATTATAAAAAACAGAAAAATTGATCGATTTGTTTGCGGTTTTCACTAAAACTATTCTTTATGTCAGTATTGTCTTGAAAATAAATTGTAAAGATAAATTTCAAAAAGTGCCGATAGAGGGCGCTTTAGACTTTGAAGTAACGAACAACTATTTTTTACCGTTATATTTTGCATCTCATTAATTTTTTTTAGAAGCTTAGACATAAACTTAAATTTTGAGCTCAAAATCTAAATCGTTGGGAGTGGTTAAGTAGCGCAAACCGAACTGTGTTCAATGGGGGTGGGCAGGTTCAAATTTCAAATAATTATAAAAAACGGAAAAATTGGTCGATTCGTTTGCCGTTTTCGCTAAAACTATTCTTAATATCAATATTTCCTTGAAAATAAATTTTAAAGATTAATTTCAAAAAATACCGTTAGAGGGCGCCTTAAAATTTAGAGTAACCAACAACTATTTTAACCGTTATTTTTTGTATTTAATTAAATGCTTGCAAATGCTTAGATTTAAATTTTGAGCTCAAATTCTAAATCGATTGAAAGGTTTAAGAAACGCAAACTGAAATGTGTTCAGGAGTTGAAATGTTACCTTCCCCACCCCTCGGACACATTTCAATTTTCCGCCACTTAATTATTCACAACGATGCAGATTTTGAGCTCAAAATTTAAGTTTGAACATTTACAAGCATTTAATTAGATACAAAAAATAACGGTTAAAAATAGTTGTTGGTTACTCTAAAGTTTAAGGCGCCCTCTAACGGTATTTTTTTAAATTAATCTTTAAAATTTATTTTCAAGGAAATATTGACATAAAGAATAGTTTTAGCGAAAACAGCAAACGAATCGACCAATTTTTCCCTTTTTTATAATCATTTGAAATTTGAACCTCCCCACCCCCATTGAACACAGTTCAGTTTGCGCTACTTAAGGGTGTATTTCGATTCAAACTACCTATTTTCCGATTTATTTTTGAACTCATTATTGCTCTCAAATACACCAAACTTTCAAAATCTCTTATTTGGAAAGTACACAAGGTGCCGTAATTGTCGATTCTTTGATAAATGCAGAAAATATTGCAAAAAAAGCTATCAAAAAAGGCATTTCGAACCGATTTTTCCCAAGCGGGAGATTTGAGAACGAAAAAAGGGGCCATACTGAGAAGATAATTGTCTATAACTCAAATTCTAATGAATTGAGCGTAAAAAAACATCACTCAGCACCTCATACGTCCCTTCAAGAATCCTCTCAGCAAATTTCATGTTTCTACGTTTAAAAATGTGTCTGAAATTGTATCGGAAAATTTCGAGCTATTGAAGATGGAAAAGCGTTTTTTCGAATACACCCTTAACCACTCCTAACGATTCAGATTTTCATCTCAAAATTTTAGTTTATGTCTAAGCTTCTAAAAAAATTTCATGAGATGCAAAAAATAACGGTAAAAAATAGTTGTACATTACTCCAAAGTCTAAAGCGCCCTCTACCGGCATTTTTTGAACTTGATCTTTATAATTTATTTTCAAGATAATACTGACATAAAGAATAATTTTAGTGAAAATTGCAAATCAATTGACCAATTTTTCCGTTTTTTATAATCATTTGGAATTTGAACCTCCTTCCACAGTTCAGTTTGCGCTGCTTAACCACTCCCAACGATTTAGATTTTGAGCTCAAAATTTAAGTTTATGTCTAAGCTTCTAAAAAAATTTAATGTGATGCAAAAAATAACGGTAAAAAGTAGTTGTTCGTTACTGCAAAGTCTAAAGCGCCCTCTATCGGCATTTTTTTAAATATATCTTTACAATTTATTTTCAAGACAATACTGACACAAAGAATAGTTTTAGTGAAAACTGCAAATGAATCGACCAATTTTTCTGTTTTTTATAAACATTTGAATTTTTGGACCCTAAACTTTAATGGCGCCTATCTCCTTCGGAAGACGTTTGGGACCCTTAGTTTCCTATTTAGTATTGTTTGTCTTGATTTGTACTATCACCCCTTAAAGTTTGTACCATGAATTTAGAAACACCCTGTATATTTACTGGCAGTTTTAGTCGTAGATTACATAACATAATACATGAGTCTTATGACAACGTCATATATTTTCATGCATATCTTATTTTTAATCTGTGATTTGGGCTAGGGAAAAAGTAGCTGATTAAAACTTAATGAATGCATTTACTTCATGAAAAGGAAGAAAGAAATATTAAAAGATCTTTTAAAGGTTTTTTTTCTTTTTTATTGGCAGATAAGAATTATCAAAACAAGAGAATGAATTACTTAAAATGTCTATTAGAGATATTATTACTTTAAATTTGGGGAAAAATGAGATTTTAGAATGTGTAATTTGTATTGCAAGCCAACCTCATAAGTCTAAAGATATGTACTTTTACACAGGGCCGTAACTACCGCCGGGGCACTGCCCCGGGCCCTCCAAGCCTGAGGGGCCCCAAACCGATGGTTAAAAAAACTATTGATTTTAGTTTCTAGTCTAACTTCCTATAAAATGCCCAGCACCTAGCTAAAAGTTAGTAATAAAAAAAATGAAAGTGCTAGACTAAATGTTTTTGCATGTCCGTCGACATACTCCATACGCTTTGCATACGAAAGCAGCTCTAGAGCAGAATGCAGAATGTCGAATATGTCATGTCGCTCCAGCATGTTTGATGATCCCACCAAAGCTAGTAAAAGGAAGAAAATATGGGCTTCTGGAATCTGTTGAATAATATAAAAAGAATCTAGAAATCTTTCTTTTTATCTAATAACTACATTAAAACGAAAAAAATATAAAAATCCATCTTTCAAAAGGTTTTTAAACAGAAATGCATGATTAAGTTACATAAATTCAAAAATGAACAAAAAAAAAAAAAAAAAGCTTTAAAGTATTCAACCAATCAGAAGTCTGTATTTTCTACCCTATACTTGCTTCAGTGGGATCGGCAAAAATTGCGTCGCCGCCAGGTGCCTGCAGAGTAGGATTGCCCAATTCTATGTTTTTTAGTCATCTTTGGGCTTAAAATACTGCGTACGTTTAAACAGCGGCGTGCGAAAAGAACTGCGCCGGGGCAAAGTTTCAATTTGTCCCGGGTGCGAGGGGCCTCACTAGTTTGCCCCGGGGTCTCCAAGTTTATAGTTACGGCCCTGCTTTTAGAATTAGCAAATTTTCGCAAACAGATTCAAAACTTACTGCATTCTATGCAAGATTTTGTTTACTCCTATTAAAAAAAATCCTATATAATCCTATAAAAACTCATATAAAAAGTTTTAAAACTATAAGAGGGTTTGTATGGGTTCTGGAATTTCAAGAGCAAGAAATTCTTCTGTACTAGTATTTTCTTATAGAAAATCACTACTTCAAATAAGGTGAAATTACATGTGTTTGAATTAAATTTATTTTTTTTATATAAAAAGATAGTACTGGTATTTCACCTGGAAAATAACAGTAGGGGAAATTTGGATAAAACCGGGTAGGTGGATAAAACAGGGAAGCAGGCTTTATGGATTTATTTGCAGCAGTATCTAGCTGAAACTTTTAGAATCACTGTCAAGGCGAGTTGTATGACAGCTCCCTCTAACCAGAAGTCGTGTAGACGATCTCATTTCGCAGTGTTGATTTTTTAAAGATTTCACGTGAAGATGTTAAAAATTCGACGTCTGCAATATTACTTTACCAATCCTAAATATCCAAGGATTTAGATTAGGTAAATATAACAACATATGGTAGACTATTATTTACTCGTTATTTTAACGTTTTGTATTGGTATTTACGAGTTATCTGAACAATGCTAGAGTAACCTTTCGTCAAAATGAAATGGTCGGACAAAACCGGGATGCAGATGGTCGGACATAACCGACAAGTTTCCGGTTTTGGACAACTCATTTATTTCCGTGATTGAAATAGAATTAACTTGTCTATGCATTGTTTGACGATATATAAATATTTAAAAACTATACAAAAACTATTATTTAAATTAAGTTGTTATATAGAAGATTTTTTTAGTCTTTTCTATTGCAACATCTATCCTTATTTCAATCCCCTAAAAATTAGAACTCGAACAAGAAGAAAAAGAAAAGATGGAAAAACAAAACAAGAAGAGCGTAACCCTGAAGCGAATCTATCCATGATGATACAAAAAAAAAAAAAAAAAAAAAAAAAAAAGTAGAAAAACTGATGTGAAAAAGAAAAGTCCTAAAAAAACCCTTGTCATTAAACAAGGAAGAAGATGAAAGTGAAGCATGTATCTTTTGCAACGGCTTACAGGAACAATCTAAACCTAAGGAGATTTGGATACAGTTCCTTTATTGCAGAGGTTTGGCACATGAAGCATGCAGCAATGCAAATGAACTAGATCGAACTTTCATTTGTGATTTTTGTGCCTAATAATTTTAACTGTTAAAGCATAGCTTAACCCATTCGTGCCCAGCATCTTTTGCGTAAATTTTATTTGGTTGGCACCACTATTTTTAGAAGATTTAAGTTTAGTTCATTAATCACGAAAATGCATTATTTAAATAAAATAATTATTGCTTTTCTTTTTTACCGGTGTCAAAAACAGTGCTGAATGCACCTTTTGAAGCGTCCCTAAAAAGGGACGCTAGGCATTAATGGGTTAATTCACTTTTATTTTATGTAGATTTGATATAGATTTACATTCTGTAAGCATAATATGTCAATTTTCTTTTAATAAATTTTTTATTGCAAAATTACAATGGGCTTTTAATTATTTTTTCCAGTTCCCGGTTTTATCCGACCTGGTCGGGCAAAACCAGGACATTGCACACTTGTAAAAAATGTGTTATTATGATCTCATTTTCTGTTGTTTGTGACTGAATGAATACTTATTTTCTTCTTAAGGGATCAATTTATCGTTTTAAAATAAATTTTAATTATTTTGCTCACATAGTGCACAATAATAAAAAGGAAAACATTAGGGTCCCGGTTTTATCCGACTTTCCCCTACCTATATGAACTCTGTATAAAGAAAATTATGACTCTTATTTGAATCATTCTTGCAAGAAATAAGAAAAATTATTCGATTTGAAAAAACTATCAAAGTGAGAGAAAGGACTTGCATCATTTTAGAAGACAATCCCTTAATATATCCGCTATCTATATTTAAAGAATGAAATGTTTCATCCTCAAAAGATAACCCGCAAGACAAAAGTTTTCTTTTTTTGCTAGCTTTGGCAAAACTAGGACGAATAACACAACACAATATTATTGATATAACTTAACACAAATTAACGCTAAGCCCATTGCACACACTAGGATGCAATCTTCAAGTGTTGCCTACTTATGTGTCTATTCCTCCTTTATATCGACGACAGCTTATAAAAGACATTTGGTATCAAACACACAAGCTATATCTATTTATTTAATAAATAAGTCAACTCAATAAATACGAATTAAAAACTTAGAAATTCATATTCCACAAAAAACGAATTAAAATATACTCATAAATAAAAATGAACTATCAATTTGAATACAAAGCTACCAGATTCAAACGAAAGACATCTAAAACGCATGTGACCACTGAGAGTGGCCCCTGGTGGTTTTTACGTAGAAATTAAGGGAGAAATAAAATATCTTAAATTAAGACATGTTTTAAGCAATGAAGTGTCTTAAATAAGACGTTTGAAGATATTTTAGACACTATTCTCAGTTCGTTTGCACCATGATCATAGTAAAACATTCATATGTCTTAAATTAATACATCTATAATATCTTAATTTACGGATTAAAACACTAAAATATCTGAAATTCTTTTTCAGCCAAATATGTCTAAATTTAAGACACCTTTATTTGCAGTCTGAACATATTCCAGTGAAGAGCGACTCAAAATTTCATCAAAATCAATTCGATGGCTTCCGAAGAAACAGGTCTTAAAGCTACGAATCGTATAGTCGAGTCTTTTAAAATTTCCTATTTGTGATTTCGTGTATTAAAAAATGGTTCCAGATATAGCGATTGTTGCTTATGATATATATGGGGCATGGTTACAGGATAGTGATCACTGTTTTAAGGATAAATGACCTTTACTGCAGAAATAGGTGCAAAATTCCTTACATTCCTAGAGCTAACCGGAGTAATGTTCTTAACCTTGGAAAATTTAAGATCCTACATTACCTGATAAAATAGAAATGGATGGTTGGATTTTAAGAATTTGATACCAAAAATTGTTTCCTTCGGTTAACGGCTTGTACTTAGATATGGTTGTATACGAATACTTTGATTTGAATTCTTTACCAATCAGTTAGATTGTGTTAAATTAATAGTATGGTTGTACAGCCTAATTTTCCTGAACTAACTGGGACAGCTCTGAATTCCTAATGTATGGTTGTTTTAGTAAAAATCATATTGCTGCAAATTCAAAATGCGTTAGTGACTCAGCAGTGGCATTCGAACCTTCTAAGCGAAAAGTTATAGGTTTAAATCTAGCCTATTCTACTGTTATTGAAACTGAAATTTCTGTTCTGGAAGTCTCCAAAAAATGTTTTAGTTTTTCCAGCAAAAGTTTCTTAAATATTAGACTGCAACACAAAAATTCACTTCCTTTCAATCTGTTTTCTGATGAGCCATCAGACAAAAACGAGGCCATCTACAAACCAAAACGAGTCATAAGTTGGTTCAATTTAATGGCAAAACCAAATGTTGGCAAAATATTTTAAATCTTCAGACCAGAATATGCCTAGATGTGAAAATTCAAGTCATTTGCATGATAATTTTTTCAATTAGAAACATTAAACATTTAGAGAATCTGATGTTAAATTACATTTTCATATTTTTATTCATATCTTCTGAAATTGTAACCCTAATGTGATATTTTTTGTACGGTTATAACACTAAAAAGCCCAAGCATAAATATATTGAATTTGTAATTTTTATAATTTTATAATATGTATTATGATTTACGAAATTAATATTCGATAAAATTATAAATTGCAACTTACATTCTTTTGATAGTTTTGATCATTTTGATTCTTTTGATCATTTACTATATTCTGCTTTATGCACATCCAAAATTTCAATTTTTTCTTCCATGTGGATTTCAAATTATGCTTAAAAAACGTCAAGATGCTGGTTTAAGGGACCGTGTATTATGTGTAGAAAAGCATAATTAAAATTTTTTTTTTACCTAATTTATTAAGACATTTGGGATGGGATTACGGTGTCTTGTTGATCACTAAGAGCGCAAATATGTCTAACTATGAAAACAAAACATAAACCATCTTTCAGTGCCGTCAGATCTTGTTATGCTAACTTGAATCTTTTCTACGTTCATGTGTTTGAAAAAATATTCAAAGATATCATGATATTGCTAACAGTCTCACTGTGTTTAAATTTAAACACAAGAAATTACTTACTACCCCCATATTAGCGGGGGTAGATATTTTTTGTGTATTAATCTGCCCATAACTGTATGCTACTCATTTGTAAAACTTCTATCACATGAAATATTTTTTCTTATTTTAGGTAATCATGATTTTTTATTTAGATAAATTTTAGTGTTTTAAGATTTTGGTAGCAAGTTGCTGCCACTAGTGAATTTTAAATTTAATTATGAAAATAGATTGTTCTTTATACCATGTTTGCATATCATTATATATAATTGTCATAAAAAAAACTGTGGCTATCAGATTAACATGAAATTTCAGAGAGCAAAGCTGATTTGGGGTGTAAACGTGAAATTATTCATTTCAATTTATTTTATAAAATAGAAGAACATGTGAAATGTTTTTTGTTCTTTTTAAATGGATGCTTATGATTTATTTACGCAGATGACTAATATATTTCTTACATTTTAAATTTATAAAATTTTGGGCAAAATGGTCTTACATCATTCGAACAGTTATTATAGCCACAATCTAGTCACTAACATAATTATACTTATTAATTCAATTTTCTTACCTTGTTAAATTGTTTACAATATTACATTAAATGTCTGAAAGATAAAATATTCTCACGAAAATACTGGATTCTTATTTAAAAATGGCAATTTAGCCTTTCACTATTTTTTGTGTAGAAATCAAAAATTGTAATATTTACAAATAAGTATCGATGCTCAATTTTTAATCCATTAATAACGAGATTTAAATTATTAAACCTTTTCACCTATAACTTACTTATTTAGATCTATTCGATTACGCAGACTAATTTAATAATAAAATAAATAAATAAATAACTAAATAAAAGTTATTATTATGATTTTTTTATCGGCAAGTTTTCTTGCCAATCGCCATTAATAAGTTTATTGCAAAATTCCAAATGAAATAGCAGAGTAAGAATAATCATATAATCTAAATCAATCATTCAATGGATAATAATGAATGTAAAATTATTCGCATGTCTTTTACGCTTTGATTTAGTTTTAGAACTTCAAATAAATCGGAATATTTATATGACTACTAGCGGACCCGACAGACGTTGTCCTTCGTGGCACCGACTCCAGAAAATCAAATAAATATAAGTAAATATAGCAATACGCACGATAAACACTACGCTCTTAATTTAATTTCTTATTACAATAATGTAAGGAAATTATTTTTCACTCTTCAGTGTTTTTTGAAGTCGGTTCAATTTTTGATAGAAAAGTTTATTTTTCTCTTTTTAGTTAAAAGTTAACGATTTTCTGAAGTCGGTTAATCAAAAGTATTGTACAGGAAATATTACTGTAAAGCACACACGTTTGTCAGGAGTGGGGCTCGAACACGCGATCTCATTCTTCAAGAAGAGATTAAATCTGGCGCCTTAGACCGCCCGAACATTCCGTCCACACTCTATTCATCGAACTTATTCGACACTTTTAATTAGCGAAAGATCACTAACTATTAGTTTTTGCCTAATTACTAAAAAAGTACTGAATAAATTTCGATGAAATGTGAATCTAAACCATTCTCGAATCCACTGGAACACACACACAAAATTTCATTAAAATCGGTCCAGTCGTTTAGGAGGAGTTCAGTGACAAACACACGCACAGAAGATTTATATATATAAAGATAACATGAATATAATAAATATAATACATGAATATAATAACTATAATACATGAATAAAATAACTATAATACATGAATATAATAACTATAATACATGAATAAAATAACTATAATACATGAATATAATAATATGCGGACACATCTGAAAAGATTTAAGACCACACCCCCTGTAAAAGAGGGATTTCGAAAATGTTTTAAACCTATTCCATTAACAGTTGTCTTGGGATTTATTTTTCGACTAAAAAGCAATTTGTCTGGGTTTTTTCTACATTGTTTTCTCATACTGATTTATGCTATTTTCTATTTTAAATTTTGTATTCTCCAATATTCTTCACATTTCTTCCAATAAGGTTAGAAAATTGCGAAATAAATAAATTTAAAATCTGAGAAAAAACATTATGAAAACTTGCATAAAATTCCAATCGCATTCACATATTCGAAAACTATTTTAATTACAGATACCTTATATATTTTAAAATCGGAGATTTCAATGCTGGTAAAATTTAAAAAATGAATATTTAAGAGCATTTTACCATAAATAACAATAGCGCAATAATATTAATTGAGTGAAATGGTCATATTGGCGAGAAATAATATATTAATAGAAGTGATTTTTTGTCAGTTTGTAGCATTTCAACAGTCGAGTAATGAACTTCAATTTGGATATAGCAATTAAAATGTGCTCATTGACAAATAAATAATTTCTAGGAAACTAATCGTATGAAATCCATGTAAATTTTTATTTAGGGTAATTGAATGATGTATAATTTATTTTTGTGTCAAAATTGGATGCTGTTTTTGAAAAAATCTTTCGGTTTGTTTTTTGTGTGTAGATTTATATACATTGCAAATAAATTTTATATACATTATTGAAAAGTAGGCTATATTTTCAATCGTTGGTAGTAGTAAATTTATTCTACGATAATTTGTTGTAGAGTTAATAGGTCGTGTTGTTTGTCCATTTTTCCACCACGACTGTAGACTGGCATTCTCGTACCTAGGGACATTTGCTTGATTTATGAAAATGATTTTGTTTTCCAATTTTAAATAGTTCTGATATTTTCTATTTTAAATATTCTAATGTGAACTAACTATTTTAAATATGTGCACACATTAATTTAACAGTTCTAAAACGACGTATCTCAGATTTTAGGTGTTAAACAAAAAGTTGCCCTAAAGTATAAAGGTCTCCCTTTACTTGCATTTCTTTACATACAGTTATTAAAGATCCAAATACAAGAAAACTCCTAAAACAACACATTTTTAATTCCCTCAACTCATTTCTGTTGAGCTTATAAAATGGTAAATTTGAAGACAAAATGAATTTGATTGAAAATTGATTTTTCCGTTTCATTATTCTAAACTGGTGCCGTAAAAAAAAAAAAAAAAAAAAAAAAAAAAAAAAAAAAAAAAAAAAGAGGATTAAAATAGCATTGAGATTTTCAGGAAAGTGTTGGTTTTCGTTGAAATTTCTTCACACACTTTTCACTGAATTACGCTTTTTTCTAAAATTGGAAAAAAAGAAAGACAGTGATAAAAGCTCAGGGCCTGACTAATGTAGGGGTATGCGGGGAATCTTTAGAGTGAATAGTATTTGTCACGAAATTTATATACATATACAATAGGTATGAAATTTAGTTTTAATCCCTTCAGCATAATTCACGAAAAATTTCAAATGTTAGAAGCTGCCAGGGTCGTAGAAAGTTTTCCTGAGGCCTTCAAACATACTTTTCGCCTTCCTCCGAGAGTTTTTGAGAAACATCTACATTTAATTGTTTAGGTTCCATTTTGTAACAACCGCAACGTAACTTCTGGCCCGAGTTTTTGAAAAAACCTCCAATTAAATGAATTTGGAGGCAACGTATGTACACACGTACTGGCTACTTCCACTCCGATCTTGAAACAAATGAAACTTGAATTATTATGATTTTTCTTTTTTTAAATTTCGACCCAGAAGTTCAAATATTCAACACCTCATTCACTTTGCAAGAGGAATAATATTCTTTCAGCTTAAATTTAATCAGAGCACTAGCAAAATTTAACTCAGTTCTTCTATTCATGAGAAAAATGGACGATAAAAAGCCTGAAGTTGTGAGGGTAAAAGTTATGAAAAAACTCCTAATCGGCATGTTACTAAAATCATTGTTTTAAATATTTGACGGACATTTAAATAGTAGGGGAGATTGGTGTGGGGCACTTTTTACAAAAGTAAGAAAATCAACTTTGTTTGATACAAAAATACAAATTTAATTTATAGAGTGCAAGGTGAAACACTTTTTAATCTTCCTGAACAATTAGAAACATTACATTAGAGGTCTGCACGGGCCCTTGCCGGCGAAATGATTCCTAATTTCCTAACGGGCCGGGCCGGCAGAATTTGAATAATTTTTTTCAACGGGCCGGGCCGACAAACAAAATAATTGGGCCGGGCCGATAAAAAATTAAGCGGAACCCGTTATAAAGATTTAAGCAGAGACAGTAAAATATGAGCTATTTTCAATGAATATGGCTTTAACGAGAATAAATATAAATGTGCCTCTCGAGCCGGTACTACTTTGACAACATCACTGCAGAAATGTAACTTGTACAGTGCACTCTAAAAAATTTGACCCTTTTGCTGCATCGTCACTCCCCCACTTTTATAGAATATCTCTCTTTTGATCGATGAGAATGCTCCATGATAGGCTGAAGCAATCGTTTTCTATAAAAGCGGTGGAGTGATGATGCAGCAAAAGGGTCTAATTTTTTACAGTGTATAGAGATTGAGATCGGACAGTTACATTGAATGTAACCTGGGCTTAATATATTTTTAGAAGACACGTGCCGCGCCGAAATCAGGCTTGCAGTGTTTTTCTATATACAGGGTGTTTCGCTACCAGACCGACAAACTTTGAGGGATGATAGTACACATGAAGACAAACATTATTGAATCGGAAACCATGGGGCGCAAACGTCTTGTGTAGGAGCTAGGGGTCATTAAAGTTTAGGGTCCAAAACTTTAAACGATGATAGAAAACGGAAAAAAGGGTCGATTCGTTTGCGGTTTTCACTAAAATCATTTTTTATATTACGATTTCTTTAGAAAAAAATTTTAAAAGTTACTTTCAAAAATTATCGATAGAGGGCGCTTTAGACTTTAGAGTAATGAACAACTACTTTTTACCATTATTTTTTGCATGGGGTTGAAATTATTCTAAATTTTAGATTTTAACTTAAATTTTAAGCCCAAAATCGAAAACATTGGGGTGGGGTAACTTAGGAAAATTGAACTGTGAACAGAGGGGGCGATTTTAAGCGCTCATAATCGATTTTATTGCGGTTTGCGTGAAAATCAGTTGCTTGGTAATTATTTTATTCAAAATGACGTACAGCGTTGGTGTCCTCATTTTTTGATAGAGGGCGCTTCCGACACATATCCGACATTTCAATGGCATTACTCCTGGGTGTTTTACTACCAGAGCAACTTACTTCCAGGAAGTGTTAGGGACACAAAGATGACTCGGAATCACATAGGAATGTAACGTTGGAAATGCCTTTTTTGAGAGTTAAGGTTAAAGGAAGCAGAAAAGATAGCAACAGTAACAGCTGAGAAAGAGCAACACGTTAATGTGACAGAAAACAGTTTATTTAAAGGTTTTACCACAAAAGGTGTTCGAAATTACGACCAGAAGTAGTCCGGCAAGTTTAACAGCGACGGTAGATGGCGCTGCGGTTTCCTTGCGGTAGATGGCTCTAAACGGTGAACAGCAGTGAACACACAGTGATGCATGTGAACAGCGATCACTTTGAAGTGATCATTCGCGAACCGGCTCCAAAGGTAGCAGAATTAAGTACTTGAAAGATGAACAGCCCGATCGGGCGCCTCCACATTTTACCAATGACGTTTGCCGACACTTCAAAGTAACATCTGGGCAACGGTGGATAGGTCGTGGTGTCCTACCGGATCGCTGGACCTATCATGTATCGACTTCTTCTGCTGGGGTCAAATGAAAAGTAGTGTGTATGAGACTCTCGTACCATGAGTTAAAGACCTCGCATCTGGTATTTCTGTAGCTTGCAAGAAAGCTATCAGAGATGCCAGGAATCTTTCAAAGAGTGAGGAATTCCATGTGACGCCGCTGACAAGCATGCTGAACTACTTCTGGTCGTAATTTCGAACACCTAATCTTGTAAACATTTAAATAAACTGCTTTCTGTCACATTAACGCGTTGCTCTTTCTCTGCTGTTTCTGTTGCCTTTTTTTTCTCTGCTTACTTTAACCGTAACTCGCAAAAGAGACATTTTCAACGTTACATTCCTATGTAATTCCGAATCATCTTTGCACCCCTAACACTTCCTGGAAGTATGTTGGGCTGGTAGTAAAACACCCAGGAGTAATGCCACTGAAATGTCGGAGATGTGTCGGAAGCGCCCTGTATCAAAAAATGAGGACACCAAAGCTGTACGTCGTTTTGAATAAAATAGTTACCAAAGGAATGATCTACACGCAAACCGCAATAAAATCGATTTGTTAGTCCAATGTTTATGAGCGTTTAAAATATACCCCTTTGTTCACAGTTAAATTTTCGCTAGTTACCCGATAAGAATGTTTCCGATTTTGAACTTAAAATTTAAGTTAAATTCTAAACTTTAGAATAATTTCAACCCCATGCAGAAAATAACGGTAAAAAGTAGTTGTTCGTTACTCTAAAGTCTAAAGCGCCCTCTATCGATAATTTTTGAAAGTAACTTTTAAAATTTTTTTCAAAAGAAATCTTAATATAAAGAATGAGTTTAGTGAAAACCGCAAACGAATCGACCCTTTTTTCCGTTTTCTATCATCGTTTAAAGTTTTGGACCCTAAATTTTAATGGCCCCTAGCTCCTACAGAAAACGTTTGCGGCCCATGGTTTCCTATTTAATAATGTTCGTCTTCATGTGTACTATCATTCCTCAAAGTTTGTCGGTCTGGTAGCGAAACACCCTGTATAGACGACTCGCGCCGGAACTAGATTTAATTGTTCTCAAGTTGTGTAGGGAAGACTACATGATTTGTAAAATTATTACAGAACTTATGTTAACATAACCTTTGGATATATATTTGATGTTGGTTCTTAAATTCACTTCTCAACAACGCGAAAGTTTGATATATTTTCTGACTAATTTTTAACTGTAAAAGTATGAAATTGACAAGCCTGACTATTGGAGGGATTTGGAATAGAATAGCGTTTTCCTTTTTTGGTAAATAAGTTATCTGCACAACCTTGTTGAGATGTAAGAGATTCTTGTCAAACAGTTTCAGATTTTTCTCCCTTCTCGTACAGTCGCTTTCGGAAATTCTAGTCAAAACACCAAATTTGTCAGTGTTTAATTGAAAAAAAAAATCAACAATATCTTTTTGTAAATACAACCAAAGTAATTCAGACAATACCACTCAATAAACCAATGAACAATTTTTTCCATTGACCAAGGTCAATGACATTTTTGTTTAAAGAAACACAAAAATATTTTTGATTTTTTTTTTGGTAATTTTTCGTCCACAATTTTCATTCGAAATGCATAATAACGTTAAATAACGTCATTAATACACCTCAATTTAAAAAGTTTTTATTATCCAAAAATTATGTTAATTCTTTATAGCTATATAAATGTCAATTAAACAAAATTACGTGAGAGAGTTATGGATACTGCACACCAATCTAAATTTTACAAAAACAACAAAATTTTGTTGGAATTACAAATTGAAAATACATAACTTTAGTAAGATTCAAATAAAATTGATGAAATTTTGTTAAAGATTTATAAGAGTGTTAACAATATTTTCTTTAGTCTGAGCAACAAAACTATTTTTTACTTTAACTAAAAAAATTGCTTAAAACAACCAAAATGTACTCAACAAAACATGTTTTGTAGTTTTAATTGATCCCCTACTTCTGAGTGTGTATAAGACAAAAAAAAAAAAAAAAAAAAAAAAAAAAAAAAAAAAAAAAAAGTTTTTGAATTGGTGCCGATTAGTTTCTTTTAGCTTTTAATTATTTACATTTGCTTACATTTTCAGTTTTTATTGATCTACTTGACAATGATATAGCTTAAAAAATTTAATCTTTAATAAAATATATAATGTATATTAAACTTATGCATATATTATGAATATGTATGTATATGTATTTAGTACGAATCATTTTATTACTTTATTCTGTTTCATACGTTACTTGATATTTTACTATTTTGTTCATGTGTCGCAATATAGATATATAGAAATGTAACGACATAAAAAATGCCAATTTATCATATTTAATTCTAGATATTGTCCAGCCCTAATTGTCAATGATCATGGTTCGACTCCAGGCCTGGTCACTTTTTTACTTTGTTGTCTCTACGCCCTTTAAGCAATTAAAATTTGAAATATTATTTGAAGAAAAGTGTTCAAAGAAAATTACGAATTAAGTTTTTTTAAAAGAAAAAGTCATTCCATTTTTTAAATATACATTTAAAAAATTCTATTTAACTTCAATAGAAGAAATCGTTCCATTAGAAAATTTTCCCTTTTGTTTAGAAAAGATCATTTAAAAAATACTACATACTTATGTCTAGTTTTGAATGCTTAGCTCTTTTTTAATATAAAAAAAATAAAACATACTATCCTAGCACAATTTCTGTATGGTAATTTTTGTTTAATTTAATTACGAAATGTCTGTAAAACAAAAATTATAATTCAGAAATTGTGGCAGGATGACAATTTTTTAAATTAAAGAAAGGCGAAGTTGCCAACACTCCTTGCCACTTCAAAATTTTCTGAATTATAATTGAGGAGGAAAACTGACTTATACAATTTTTTTGTATCATTTAAGACATGTTTTATTAGTAAAAATATGCACCGTTTACAAAACTGACGAGAACGTTTATTAGATAAAAAATATGCTAACAATTGTGAAAAAAAAAAAAAAAATGCATTACAAATACATCAAAGTAAAACAGTGCACGGGTAGAGACCAGCTAAAAAAGAAAAATGCAATTTTAAATTCAAGAAACTTTTTTTAAAGTAATCCAAGAAGTTTTCTCAACGTGTTATTTTCTCTCATCTCCGTTACACAAATGAACTCTTTTAAAAATGCTTCTGTAAATATTTCGGAATTCTTTGTCACTAATATCTTCGCAAGCGTCGATTATAATTTGTTTATGATACAGTGTTCAGCAAAAGTTTAGACAATGATCGATTACGCTCCTATTTTCAGAAGTATGTACCTAATTTTTGTAATTCATCTGTCAAACGTTACTGATGACTTATCCTTTATTCACAGACAATAAATTTTAAATTTTACCTTTTACATAATATATAATGACAAAAAAAGGAAATTAACATTGTTGCAAAAGTATTGACAATTTGTAAATTTACAGAAAAATAACTACAAATTAAAATCGAGTTGCACCCACATTGTCTGCAATTAGTGTAAAAATGTGACTTTTCGTCGAAGAAACTTAATGCTGCGTCACTTGGGGGGACTATTTTGTACCAAACCTGTTCAACATCAGCTCGAAGCTCATTAAAAGAAAAGTATAGCAAAAATTTGAATAAACCTTACGACATATGATGTTTCAAAGGTTTTCGATTGGGTCCAGATCAGAGCTGCACGCCGGCCAGTTGAAATCAGTAGTATTTTCTGAGTTAAACGAAGTTCTTGTTTTATGTGCAACATGCATAGACGCATTATCTTGCTAAAATCATACTTTGGGCCAGCTAAAAGTTCCCCAAATGATTAAAAATTGATTCCCATCGTATGTATGTATTCTTGCGTTGCTTAACAACCATTGATTAACTCCAGAGTTACTCGAACATTAAAGCACAGTGAGGGCCAAATCATTAAAAAGTCACCTCCTTGTTGTCGATTAAGAAAATCACAGGCTCTTTATGCAAGTCGTGCAAATAGTATGCCCACCCATTTAGGCCAATCAAATTTCACTTTTTTTGTTACTGAATATCATAGAGTACTATTTGGGTCCATATGACGTATGGTTGCAAGTTCATTGCTTTCTCGCCAATTCGTAGCGTGATTTTAAATTTGATTGTTTTATCATTTTCATGTAAATTGATTTACCTGTTTCTTTAATTCATCTAGGAATCATATCCGTCGATACAAAAAGTCCTGGCATACTTTTAATGTGATTAGCAATCATCATTTGTGTAAATGTCAGTTTATGGATCCTTTTTTATCTCATTTTCTGGTCACACAAGGTCTTCCAGATGTATATTTTGTTTTGTAGGAGTCATCCTTTTAGTCCTGATGTACTTTTAATGTGATTAGCAATCATCATTTGTGTAAATGTCAGTTTATGGATCCTTTTTTATCTCATTTTCTGGTCACACAAGGTCTTCCAGATTTATATTTTGTTTTGTAGGAGTCATCCTTTTAGTCATGGCGTACTTTTAATGTGATTAGCAATCATCATTTGTGTAAATGTCAGTTTATGGATCCTTTTTTATCTCATTTTCTGGTCACACAAGGTCTTCCAGATTTATATTTTGTTTTGTAGGAGTCATCCTTTTAGTCCTGGCGTACTTTTAATGTGATTAGCAATCATCATTTGTGTAAATGTCAGTTTATGGATCCTTTTTTATCTCATTTTCTGGTCACACAAGGTCTTCCAGATTTATATTTTGTTTTGTAGGAGTCATCCTTTTAGTCCTGGCGTACTTTTAATGTGATTAGCAATCATCATTTGTGTAAATGTCAGTTTATGGATCCTTTTTTATCTCATTTTCTGGTCACACAAGGTCTTCCAGATTTATATTTTGTTTTGTAGGAGTCATCCTTTTAGTCATGGCGTAGTTTTAATGTGATTAGCAATCATCATTTGTGTAAATGTCAGTTTATGGATCCTTTTTTATCTCATTTTCTGGTCACACAAGGTCTTCCAGATTTATATTTTGTTTTGTAGGAGTCATCCTTTTAGTCCTGGCGTACTTTTAATGTGATTAGCAATCATCATTTGTGTAAATGTCAGTTTATGGATCCTTTTTTATCTCATTTTCTGGTCACACAAGGTCTTCCAGATTTATATTTTGTTTTGTAGGAGTCATCCTTTTAGTCCTGGCGTACTTTTAATGTGATTAGCAATCATCATTTGTGTAAATGTCAGTTTATGGATCCTTTTTTATCTCATTTTCTGGTCACACAAGGTCTTCCAGATTTATATTTTGTTTTGTAGGAGTCACCCTTTTAGACTATACTTCATAGACAGACCACTTTGGACGATTCAATGCTGTTGAAATTTCTGCAAGTCTTCCCTTTCCACTTCAGCTTTCCTACTTCAATTATCTCATCTAACTGAATATTTTTAGCTCGCGACATCTTCACTATCTGATGCTATATCGAGGCATACTTAAAAACTTTAGACATGTGAAATCATAATTTAGGAATTTGCATTTTTCCATGAAATGTTGGCAAAAAATCAAAAAAGTGTTTAAACTTTTGCAATATGCAAATTTTACTTTTTTCAGTTAAATTAAATACAGTAGACTCCCTTAAATCCGCGTTCCTAAACTCCGCGAACGCCAAAAATCCGCGCATTTTTTCAGATGTAAACAATGGAATTAAAGATGGCGCTGAAGACAGCAGCTATTGCAATACAAATAATTCTTTAAACATATATATTTTTAAATCCTTTTCAACTGCTTCCTTTTTTTAAATGTCAATTAAAATTCAATGCGCCATTCAAATCAATGTCCTTCAATCTAAATTTTGCAGCGTTAAATAATGTTTCTTAGACGTACGATGATCGATATTTAATCGAATTCATCATTATCGTATCGTAGTTGCAGAGTAGTATAACTTTCAATGACCGTTTGGTAGAGTTTGCAATTCGCGTGGAAGGATATTTTTTGCTATATAAAATTATTATTTCAATAGTTCTATTACTATTTTCATGTCTCTACTAGTTACGAAACGAATTTGAGATTTACATCCGGTTTACTAATTACGATGATCGATATTTAATCGAAATAATCATTATCGTATCGTAGTTGCAGCGTAGTTTTTGCTGTATAAAATGAATATTTTTTAATTAATCAAGCTTTTTTTGTTTATTAACAAAAGCAAATATTTTTGTTTATAAAAATGATTACTTTTCCTCATCGTTATTTATATTAAGTATTGCATCTTAATTATTTCTTTATTTTAATATTTTTCTAAAATTTTATTTTAATTAATTTTTTTGTAATAATAACTTGTTTTTTAATTATTTATTAAAATGGTAAAATTGGGATTTAACGAGTGCATTTCACGGCTGAATGCTAGCAACAAATTGCCCACGCATTTGTTAATTTTTCCTGGTTTGATGATTTTGTTTTTCCTGATTTATTTACATTGATCTTTAAAATCCATCCATGGCACCATTTAAAAAAGTAGTAAGTTAGTTAATTACTCCATTTATGCTTTCTTAAGATTTGTTTGGATGTGCAGCGCATGTCGCACGCGTGCTCAGAAAATTTTGCATGAAATAGGTTTCATATTGAAGAAAGGAATTTTAAAATAATTCAATTATTGCATTATTTTTGTGGTTCAAAACAGCCAAAAACGAATATATTGGTTTATCCTTTTAAAACACGGTTTTCGTGACAGAAATACATACAGTACGTGTAAAAACCATAAAGACAGCTAAAAATATTAATTATTTTGATAAATTTCAAAACAAATAAAACTTTTATCCTTATAATATGTATCATCATGCTGAAAAGCTAATAAAAAAAGTCAACAAAATTCAACTGTGGGTATTTTATTACGAAAATAATGTATTTGCACAAAAAAATACTATTTTTGCCTATGTAAAAACTATAAGAACAGTAAAACAAATTCAATATAGTAACCGAAGAAACAAATATTTAATATATTATGCACCCACCTCTGAGTTTAATGATTGCAAATATTCCATCAATCCTTGAGATCATTAATTTCTGGAACAGTTCGGGATTGTTTTTGTGCTATTCATCATCAATCATTGATCTGAGTTCTGATGTTGAGAAAAAATGCCTTCCATTTTTATAAACTCAGTTTGCTATAGAGATGGGCATTATTTAACGTATTAGGATAAATAACAATGTCATTCTTTTACGATGCATTATTTAGTAACAGATTACCGGAAAGTCCCTGTTAAATTTGGAACGCATTGCCTGCAAAGTATGTAAAAAAAAAAAAAAAAAAAAAAAAAAAAAAAAAGAGCTGAATGAACAATTTTTTAGAAATACATATTAAAATTATAATAAAAATAAAATTTCCAAAATTTGTTTTCGATATTAATATAAAAAGAGCTTAAAAATATGTTTTGAAATTAAAAAAAAAGGTCTCTTTTTAAAAAACGCTTATTATGACGCGCCTAAGCAAAGCGAAAGAAATCATATGATCAACTGCATACAGTCAAAAATCTTCCATCCGTCAATGCCTAGAAAATAGTATTCATCATCCTCTATCCACTGCAGAATACGTAAACCTTAGCTGTATAGCTCCCTAACACCCGATCAAAGTCCAATTCACTAGCAAACAAACACCTGGCCATTCGCCAGGAAAAAAAGAAAAAAAAACCTTCGACTGTCAAAACGTTCTGAAAAACCGAATTTATTCATTAGTGTTAATTCTAAAACTGCTAATACTGCAACTACTTTTATTCAATAGGAAGAAAAAATATTTCTTAACACATGAATGTTTTTAATACTTATATGAAAGTGAAGTTAAATGTTTTAATTTGTTGGTCAGATAAAACATGTTGTATAAAACCATATTAGTAGATGGTTTTCGTTGGAATAAAAATATAAAAGTTGTTATTTAATAAACGATATCAAAGGATAGGATTAATTTTGATTTCGTTCCTTTGGCAGGGTCAGTTTCGTCAGCCATTTTTGCCCATGTAGTTTTTTTTATTATTATTTGAATGATTAAAGGGAATTAGAGGATGGGGATTACTTTGATTTCGTTGTACTTTTGTCATAGCGGCGGTTTCTTTGACTTTGGATGCTTAAAAGGGTGCTCATAGAGTTTGAAAGGCTTTTTTTTTCTTTTTTACATGACGTTAGATTTTTTTTTTTTTTTTTGGGGGGGGGGGGGGGAATAGGAGGCATATGTTTTTATTATTTATTTATTTAATTTCTCACTACTGTGTTTTTAGTGAATGAGCGCTAGGAGCATTTTTATTTCTGCGATTTTGTTTCATTGTAAATCAAAGAAAGACATTCACAAAAAAACAAGGATCGCATTATTTACGCGAGTACAATTGTAATTAATTTGAAAAAGTAATAAAAATGTGTTTGGATAAATTGCTTTTGATTAAAAGTTTATAATTTATTATAAAAGTTTATAATTTGATTAAACATTTTCAGGTTCTATTGAATATCTTTGGATAGGCGTTGATAAATATGGCTACAATGAAGGTTTTTTTTTTTTTTTTTTTTTTTTTTTTTTTTTTTTTTTACAAATCGTGTTGTTGAAGTAAAATTCTAATGTAATGTAAATTAATGTAAAATCCATTAGTTTTAGTAGTACAGTTACAATTGCAAAACTATTTCAAATTTTGTTCTGTATCATAAAAAATCGATTTATGTTAAAATAGCTGTTTTTTAAATACTTAAAATGCATAAATAATATTTTCATGGTCTGTTGGTGTTCGCTATGCATATGTATTAATACATATGGCAACAATGAAGTCGGGAAGAAACTTTATTTATTTATTTATTTATTTTTTTTTTTTATTTACAAATTATGTTAAAACTGAGTTTAATTTTATACAGGGCATCTCTTGTTATCGTTTGCACAAGCTAATTTCTAAACCATTAGTTTAAGTGGTATAGTTCCAATTACATAAATGTTGTTATGCATCATTTAATATTCAATTTACGCTGAAATAGATTTTTTTAATAGTTAAGAAATGTAAAAAAAAATTACAATATTTGAATCCTATAAGCTTCATTCAGTTTTTTTCCCCGTGTTCTAATCATTAAGGCTGTTAGTCACTCAGATGCCGATTTCATCTCCCATCCATAATGTTAAATCTATAGGCGTTTGATGCATTCTTATACTTAAAACATCTCCTTAAAGAATCAATATTTTAAAGTTCTTTTTTCAGTGTTCTCTTCTTAAAGGATGCCTCTTTTTTCTAGGTTTTCAAAATACTTCTAAAATCTATGCATAATTTTATATGAAGTGTTAAAATTTTATATCCTGTTCGTTATTTTTTAAAACATAAAATATTAAACTGATGATAAATTTTAGAAATATTTTGACAACTAAAAAACAAAGTGACATTCTTTAAGAGAATACTGTAAAAAGAACTTAAAAATATTGATTCCTTAAGCAGACATTTTGAATATAAGAATGCTTTATATCCCTATAGATTTAATATTACCAAGGGGAATTCGGCCGCTAAGTGACTAGCGCCCCCAAGATAGTAAAAATATATTTTTCTACAGCTAAAACATACTGAGTTGATATACTTAGAATTTTATGAATTTTCGACGTTTCAATCACCATAAACAGAAAACGCGTTTTTTGTGTCAGAAAAGCTGAAAATGGTTGAAATTAAAAGTAGAATAACTAGGTTAGTTTTGTCCTGTAAAAATTCAGATTTTAATCAAAAACTGATTTTAATGGTGTGGATTCATCTGATCAAAAAACAGCATCTATATTTATGTCCCAAAATTATTTCAAATATTTTGTTTAAGGCCTTCTAATTAAAACATCTGTTGACCGCATACTATTATATATATGTTATAAAAATAACAGGTTGTTGGAACCTGTTACTTGTGCAAGTGTGTAACATCGTAACCTGTTAACCAAAAATAACTGTATTTCCCATATCTAGTTTGCTAGATCTCCTCATAAGTAATCGATAAGTTTTAGATCCGGACTTCTTAGCAGTCTTTGTAAAAATTCAATATTTTTCTTATGGAACTAAGGTTTTGTCTCGCGACTTGTATGCATAGGCGCATTATCTCTCTGTTATATCCGTTTTTTCTTGCTAGAAGTGTTGAAAAAAAAAAAAAAAAAAAGAGAGAGAGATGATCTGAAAGAGTTTGCATATATGTCTTTGAATTGAATTTTCAGGAAAGATGTACAAGTGACTCCACGTCATTGAAAGAAAAGCATCCGCATGTGCAATGAATCTGTCAACTGTTTGAGAAGATCTCTTTTTATTTTTTCAAACTATCCCAATAATATTTCCAGCCATCAGGACCATTTAACCCCTTGAAGGGTGGTGTTGGCAAATGACAACACCTAATTTTAATCCCAAGTTGCCGCACTGGCACCAGAAAACTTCTATAAAAATTTCACTTTTATAGAAACGTAAAAATACACATTTATTACTTCAAAATAAAATTTCATGTAAATACTGGTATCACTCAATTATTTCAATATTTTACGAATACAAGTACCTTGCCCCGGAAAGGGTTAAGTTCCACTTCTTTTAATCAGAAGAAATAACCTGTAGCGATTTATCGTCAATTGGGATGATTTAAGAAAAGAAAAAGAGATTTTATTAAAACATCAGTTGGGTGACAGATTCATTGTATCATGGGGGTGCTTTTCGTTCAACGACGTGGTGTCACTTTTATATTCTTTCAGGAAAATTTAATTCAAAGACACATATGGAAACTCTTTCTAATCATTTTTCACTTGTTACAACACTTCCAGCAGGAAAAAAACGGCTATAACGTTCAGATAATGCGCTTATCTACAAAAATTGTGAGACAGAACTTTAGTTCCTAAGAAATATATTGAAGTTTTGCAATGGCTAACCAGAAATCCTGATGTAAATGTTAACGATGACTTATGGGGAGATCTAGCAAGACGATTTTACAAAAATAGAAGGCATTTTTCTTCAGCATCAAAACTCAGATCTATGATTGAAGATAAATGGCCCAAACGATACTGAACAGTGTTAAAAATTAATGATGTCGATGAAAGATGGAATATTTGTAATCATTAAATTCATAGGTAGTTGCAAATTATATTAAATATTTCATTCTTTGATTACTATATTGAATTTATTTTACTGTCCTTAAAGTTTTTACACAATCAAAAATAATGTTTTTTAGTACAATTACATTATTTTCGTAATAAAATACTCACAGTTCCATTTTATTGGCATTTTTATTAGCTTTTGAGCTTAATGATACCTATTTAAGGAGAAAAAGGTGTATTTGTTTTGAAATTTATATAAAAAAAAAAATAATATTTTTTGGCGTCCTTATAATTTTTACGCGCGCTGTACCTGTGTTCACCCAGATAAATTTTAAAATATTTTAAAATTTAAAATATTTTCCAGATAATTTTTTTTTTCTATTTTAGTATGAATGGAGGTTTTAAATATTCGCAATTTGTTTGAAAACATCTATTGTCCCGAGCAGGGCCGAACGGTTCAGCTAATATATATATAAATCGCTTCTTAAAACTGTATAATTTTTTATTTGCATGTTAATGAACAGACTAGTTCAGTATAAATAGAACAAATAATCATATTAATCTATAGCCAAACAAAAGTTTAATCAGTTTTTCGGGCGCATTATCTTTCCATCCGGTGCCACTATTTCATTAATCATCGCCAACAAGCTTTTCAATGAATGGAATTCCGCTTCTGAAATCAATTAAAAACGAAGAATCTCCCTACCCCTTCTTATAATCGATATCCTATCTTGGCTTTGTAGTAATCAATACTTTGTTCTCAAAATAGCATCTACACAAGATTTCTTTCTAAAAACGACTTGTGAAAATAAAAATGTTAACTAATATATTAGTTACATAAGTACTAACACGACATTCAAATTTTTATCTTGGAACCGTGTGATTTAGTTTGGTAGATAGCCTTACAAAACTTGTTAGAATTATTTTTATTATTGAATCTGACTCTTTATTTTCAAAATTTCAATGAAACGTCTTTCCCAGATAAGCATTTTTTACGATTTTATTTTATTATTTGTTCTCTAATTAGGCTTCGGTTTGTGTTTAGTTCTACACTACGCAATCGTGCAAGGCGTATCAAAAGCTTTTTGACTAACCTAAAAAAAATATATAAGTCAATAAACCTGGACACATAAAACCATATCCATATACAGTCAGAATCAAATAATGAAATCAATTAGCAAAAATTGTTTGACCATTAAAAACAGAAATTGAAATGAGAAAAACTTACATTATACTAAATCGCCAACGTGTTGAAAAAATACAAATGTGCATAGTCATGTTACTAACAGTTAAAGAGATTGTATACAGTTAAGGGACATATAATGAAAGGAAAAAACTATATATTACTATAATTAAAAGTAACTATTATTAAGAATATTATTATTAAAATAACATTAAATGTATCATATTTAATGTAAACTATGGAAATATAAGTTAATTTTAATAAAATGAATTGATAAAATATACATTCATTCGTAGAAAATCAAAGAAGATTACATGCAAAAAGTGCTTTAAAAAGAGGGATATTTAAAAAAAAATTTGGTGGCACCATCTTACGTTGGAAATAAAGGTTAAAGATAATTTTAAACAAGGATTAGATATCGTTTGAAATAAGGATTACATATCGCTAGATCGTGAAATAAATTATATTCATTATAAGTTTAAAATATCAAGTTATCATTACATTTTAATCATAATCAATTACTTAAGAATTAATAATATATTACATCATCTAAAAAGTCTTCATATTGCAGTAGCAAGATGATAAATTGCAAATAATAAACCGATATATAGTTCATATGGATAATTTATAGGTTAATTTTTTAAAATAATGAAATCACAATTATCTAGCCGTAAATTCAAATGAGAATTAAATCCATTAGAAATAAAAAGGAACGTTAAGTCAACATACATATCATGAACAAACAATTAACTATTATTACAGTGCGCCTTTTTTTAAATATTAACCAAATGCACACAAATTTTCCAGCAGCTCCACTCTGCCCCATAATCTAACATCTACCCACCGAGCCATCCTATTACTTAATATTTTTGTTTACTTTTGTTTTAAAACTTTTTTTTTAAATTAAAGATTATAAATTAAGTACAGTGCTCTCATCGCGAAGGCGTTAACTGTATTATTAAAAGAAAATGGTTCCTGAATGAATAACAAAACTTTGTAAAAAACTTTACAAAGTAAGGTTGGTTATAGCTGTCTATACCAGAAAAGTATGAATGGGTAGGGTGTACCATAAAAGTTGAAAGAAATATGAAGTCTAAATAATATGAAATATTGCTATTCGTGTAACTCTTTTTCTTTTATCTTATCCTTATCTATTTATAAGGAACTTAACCCGGTAATGAGAGAGAATAAAACGTAGTGCATATTTAAACTTTATTTGGCTTTTCATAAAACTAAATTCAGCGTAATAATAACCATTTTTTACTCATGTAACTAACAAAAATCCCTTGTTCAAAGTTTGAACTTGGCATTGTGCTAAAAGAGCTTGTGTAGTAATGAAATTTGCAAAGACCCTTTGGTGTGTGATGAGTTTTTCCAGATGTGTTTTTAATTAACTTTTAAATGCACAAGAGTCGTAATGAGAGACCCACTGAATGCAAACTAGTCGCGAATCCCATAGTATTTATGAAGGGTTCGCATGGATAAGGAATTGAAAAAAACAGGACATTTTAATAACAGAAATTTCGTATTATTTAATAACAGAAATTGGCCGCTATATCCGATGTAAGTGACGTTTTGCATGAAATAAGGCAAATAATATTTTAAAAGAATCCTGATACTAATATATATATATATTTAATTTCTTATGTGCACGAACCCTTATTTGTGTGATTAATTCTAAATAAATTGGGATGTTTGTAAGAGTATGAAGCTTATTGCTTTTATACTGCTTGTAGGTATAGCATTACATAAATATATTATTAAAATTTGTTATCTAGGCTTTAAAAGCAGATGATATGCAGAATACGCCGCCCCCGTCATTATTTATGTGCAAACCGTCCCTGTTTTTAAAGGTTAATATCTTGGCTAATTACCGACGATTTTTTTCAAGAATCATTATCAACAATGCTTTTATACTTCTGATACGATAGGTACATCTTACGCTCATCAACACTTTTACTCAATGCAAACAAATCGAAATTTGCGTGTAACAGAAAAATATGCTTTTCTCAAACACTATGCAATCTAGACAAATCACTATAGTTTTCCGGCAAGATTTAAAGTAATATCTATAACTTTAATTTTTTTCGTAATTTTATTTTCAGAAGATTCGGAATTAGATGGGGGACTTATTTTTGCACTGTATTTTCGAGGATATCTCTGAAAATAGAACACCTAAAATTAAAAGAAATATATTTTTGATTTCAGCGTAACGAAAGCTCGATACTTCACTCGATACACGATACACTCAACACGATACTTCACTCGATATATAAAGAAAGGATTTTTTCTTCAAGTAGCTTAATCAGCCCCCCTACCCCCTCCTAAATATATTTGTAAATGTTTAATTATCTGTAAATATGTGGGTCAATAATTTTTATTACTTCCCCCAATTTGAGCTTTCGACGCTTCGCAGTTTGAGAATAAAATGGCTGTGACAGTCGGACAGACAGACACGGGAGTGATCTTATAATGGTTTGGTTTTCACTTTATAAGTACGGAACCATAAAAACAAGCAAAAAGATATCATGCATAAAGCATAGATTATGATGTACTTTCCAACACATTCAGTAAGATGTAACAAAACTGCACTGTTAAAAAAAAAAAAAAAATAAGTCTCAATTTAACATATTGAAATATATAACGCATTTCAATACCGAATTTCAGCTGATCCCATCTAAAATCGCAAAATTATCCCATTTTTTGGCAGCTCTGTATATGATATAAAGATATGTATATTAGGTAGCTTTCATTACAAAAAGTAAAAAGCTACCTATTGCAGCCGTCCGGAGGAAAGCACTTCCGGAAAATTTTGGTATATTTTCCCCGATCATGACCCTCAGACCCCAAAACCACCCTCCGTTCAAATGTTGACATATATATATATATATATATATATATATATATATATATATATATATATATATATATATATATAACCATATATATATATATATATATCTGATTTATATATCTGATTTTTGTCATGCGATAACTAACGTATTTATGAACCGATTTGAATGAAACTTGGTATGTACATAGTACATACAAATGTCTCAACCGAGTTTGTTGGCCAGCATCATCCGCCATTTTGTTTCAAAATGGCGGCCATTTTAAATTTTTTAAAAAATTTAAAATTTAAAATTAAATGCGAAAAAATTAAAATTTGAAAAATATTTTTCTTTTACGTGTTAGAACTTAAAACAAAGATTCCAGAACACTTTTTATTTTGTCAATATCTTAAAAAGTCCTCCCGGCAATGCCGGGAGGAAGAGGTAGCTTTCATATACTTATATATTTATTTATTTATTTTAAGGTAAGTTACATTGTTCAAAAACACTAAGCTCAAATTAGTGGAAATAATCTTATAAAATTAGTGATTTTATAAGATTGAAACTAGTTTTTGTCAAGACTGAATATTAATAGGAATTTTTAGAAATTAGTCATCTTTTATTCAACCTGATTTTATTTTAAGCGATTTAGAGAGTCACCAAATTTTACGATATCATAAAGTGTATGCCATTTTAAAGCAACATTGTGGATCGTTCAGATCAGACCGTTTCAAAATGTCAGCTATAAGCAAAATTCAAAGTGCTATAACTCAGTCATTTTCTAAGATATAGACAAAATTAAAAGTTTTTCTGGAATCGTTGTTTAAAGTTCTAACATGAAAAATAAAAATATTTTTCAATTTTTAATTTTTTCGCATTTAATTTTAAATTTTAAATTTTTAAAAAAATTTAAAATGGCCACCATTTTGAAACAAAATGGTGGATGGTGCTGGCCAACGAACTCGGTCGAGACATTTGTATGTACTATGTACATGCCAAGTTTCATTGAAATCGGTTGATAAATACACGTGTTATCACGTGACAAAAATCATGTCGTTTCAAAATGTCAGACATAAGAAAAATTCAAAGTGCTATAACTCAATCATTTTGTAAGATATAGACAAAATAAAAAGTGTTCTGGAATTGTCGTTTTATGTTCTAACACTTAAAAGAAAAATATTTTTCAAATTTTGATTTTTTCGCATTTAATTTTAAATTTTTAAATTTTTAAAAAATTTAAAATGGCCACCATTTTGAAACAAAATGGAGGATGATGCTGGCCAACGAACTCGGTCGAGACATTTGTATGTACTATGTACATACCAAGTTTCATTGAAATCGGTTTATAAGTACGTGTGTTATCACGTGACAAAAATCCGAACTCATCGTTTCAAAATGTCAGCCATAAGAAAAATTCAAAGTGCTATAACTCAATCATTTTTTAAGATATAGACAAAATAAAAAGTGTTCTGGAATCTTTGTTTTAAGTTCTAACACGTAAAAGGAAAATATTTTTCAACTTTTAATTTTTTCGCATTTAATTTTAAATTTTAAATTTTTTAAAAAATTTAAAATGGCCGCCATTTTGAAACAAAATGGCGGATGATGCTGACCAACGAACTCGGTCGAGACATTTGTATGTACTATGTACATACCAAGTTTCATTCAAATCGGTTCATAAATACGTTAGTTATCGCATGACAAAAATCAGATATATATATATATATATATATGGTTATATATATATATATATATATATATATATATATATATATATATATATATGTCAACATTTGAACGGAGGGTGGTTTTGGGGTCTGGGGGTCATGATCGGTGAAAATATACCAAAATTTTCCGGAAGTGTTTTCCTCCGGACGGCTGCAATAGGTAGCTTTTTACTTTTTGTAATGAAAGCTACCTAAAAATGATTGAGTTATAGCAGTTTGAATTTTTCTTATGGCTGACATTTTGAAACGATCTGATTTTTGTCACGTGATAACACGCGTATTTATGAACCGATTTCAATGAAACTTGGTATGTACATAGTACATACAAATGTCTAGACCGAGTTCGTTGGCCAGCATCATCCGCCATTTTGTTTCAAAATGGTAGCCATTTTAAATTTAAAAAAAAATTTTAAATTTAAAATTAAATGCGAAAAAATTAAAATTTGAAAAATATTTTTCTTTTACGTGTTAGAACTTAAAACAACGATTCCAGAACACTTTTTATTTTGTCAATATCTTACAAAATGATTTAGTTATAGCACTTTGAATTTTTCTTATGGCTGACATTTTGAAACGATCTGATTTTGTCACGTGATAACACGCGTAATTATGAACCGATTTCAATGAAACTTGGTATGTACATAGTACATACAAATGTCTCGACCGAGTTCGTTGGCCAGCATCATCCACCATTTTGGTTCAAAATGGTGGCCATTTTAAATTTTTTAAAAAATTTAAAATTTTAAATTAAATGCAAAAAATTAAAAGTTGAAACATATTTTTCTTTTACGTGTTAAAACTTAAAACAGCGATTCCAGAACACTTTTTATTTTGTCTATATCTTAAAAAATGATTGAGTTATAGCACTTTGAATTTTTCTTATGGCTGACATTTTGAAACGGTCTGATCTGAACGATCCACAATGTTGCTTTAAAATGGCATACACTTTATGATATCGTGGAATCTGGTGACTCTCTAAATCGCTTAAAATAAAACCAGGTTGAATAAAAGATGGCTAATTTCTAAAAATTCCTATTAATATTCAATCTTTACAAAAACTAGTATTCAATCTTATAAAATCACTAATTTTATAAGATTATTTCCACTAATTTGAGCTTAGTATTTTTGAACAATGTAACTTACCTTAAAATAAATAAATAAATATATAAGTATATGAAAGCTACCTCTTCCTCCCGGCATTGCCGGAAGGACTTTTTTAAAAACATGCATTCCAAAATTTAGTTCATTTAAGAAATACATATATTTCAGTTCAAAATTCCCTGTAATACCCCGCAAATATTTTTGTGCAGCCCTGTATGGGAAGTATTTAAGTTATACATTGCTGTGCAAAATTTAAGGACGAGTCCCAAAATGCCAATTTTCAAGGGCTTTTCAAACGATAATTTTCACGCGAATATTCAAAAGAGGAAGTAATATAATACGAATAATTACTATCCCTGCATAAAAGCTAATCCATATAACATCTCATTCAGGTCACACATGGTCACAAGAGTCACAGTCACTACGGCGAAACCAAAAAATAGGAAATTCCATACGTCTCTTTTATGAGTCTCAAATGACTACTATATGTTACTGCACTGACAGGTTATTGTGACTGCTGCTCTGTGGAGAGTCACCAGGTGACTTTACAATGTCGTTTCATAAAGCCTCTCGTGAGTCTTTTCATCTAGAGACTCAATTTCCAAGTCATTGTGAACATTGCATTATGATAAATTACCAAATAATGTCCCATTTAAGTCACATGGTGACTTTTCACCACTTTTCACAGTGGTTACTTCACAGTAAGGTCTCTGTCACCATTGGACAAAGTCTTGTGACAGAAAGTCACCATATGACTTTAATGGGACATTATTTGGTAATTTATCATAATGCAATGTTCACAATGACTTTGAAATTGAGTTTCCAGATGAGAGGTCACACAAGAATCTCAATGAAACGACTTTCTAAAGTCACCTGCTGACTCGCCACAAAGCAGCAGTCACAATGACCTGTCAGTGAAGTCACATACAGTAGTTATTTGAGACTTATTAAATAGGCGTATGGAATTTCCTATTTTTTGTTTCACCGTAGTGACTGTGACTCTTGTGACCATGTGTGACCCGAATAAGATATCATATGGATTAGCTGTTATGCAGGGATAGTAATTATTCGAATTATATTACTTCCTTTTGAATATTCGCGAGAAAATTATGGTTTGAAAATCCCTTGAAAATTGGCATTTTGGACTCATCCTTAAATTTTGCACACCAGTGTATGTAAAGTGTAATATGCAAAAAAACTGACCGAATTTTAAAATATGCTCTCCACCAATTATTTCGCAAATACAGTACTGTAACGGATTTCTTTTGTGTGTCCCTGTAAATTGATAAAAAATTCTATGAATGCTCTTTTTTAACGTGATCGTAGTGAAATTCAGTGATTTATATCTGTTTCAATACATTTAAAATAGCTTAATGTCATTAAAATACTCTCCAAACGATTTTTCCCCATATACCATTATGTAATCGAATTATTTTGAGTGTCCCTGTAAATGAACCATTAATCGTACATTCTTCATATACAATACAAAACATGCTTTGGTAACTCTAAATAAGCTTTATCAATTGCATGAAAATCAGAGTTTATTTACGGGAGTTAGAGCGTGGATAGACGGGCCTGAAAACCGAATGCATAGGCACTTATCAACTTTGTTGGGAAGTGCTAAAAATAATAATAATTCATTTTATGGATTTAAAATTACATATAATTGGTTTAATTTTGCTTCAAACTATTTAATGAAAGAAGCCGGAGTCGGAATCGGCTCGTTTTTCAGCGACTCCGACTCCGACTCTTTTACTCACAAATAGGCCCGACTCCGACTCAGACTCTGCAGCCCTGGCAGATGCAAGCATGCGAACTTAGAGCTGATTGTTGATTTCATAGATTTTTATTACTAAATTCTCAATTTTAGTTTAAAGCAATGATTGAAGAAACTCTTTTTTGTAGTCTATTACAACTTTATTGAAAGTGTACAAGAAAGAAATACAACAATGTTCCTTAAAAAGTAGCAAATATAAACTACTTTTCAAGTAGTTTCTAATTCACTATACTTTCAGATTTTGTCAAATGATTCAATTTATATTTGAAATTGATGATACCCACTCAATAACACACTAACCCCTCGTTATATCGCGTCTTCTGGGGTACATTCAAATAAGTGCAAGCCAAGAAAGAGAAAAAAATTAAAGAAAATTTACAGAAAAGAAAATATTTCACGTTTATTTCCCAAAATTTTAGTTTATACGCATATTAAAATTTTCTTAACACACTTAAGAGAGATATGCACCGAAGAGCCAATACATTCTGACCACCCTCCATCTATAACAATAAGCTCGATCAGAAACAAAAATACGGCGGGTGCGATGCTGATATTGGAGTATATAAAGCACCCATGCATTGTATTTCAAAACACAGCGTGATTAGTGAAATAATGGAAAAAGCAACAGATTTATCAGACTTTGATAAAAGTCAAATGGTTATGGCTCGGGGACTGGAAATGTGAATATCAGAAAGAACACGTTTGGTAGGCTGTTGACGTGCAGTCGTTGTGACTACGTATCAAAAGTTGTGCATGGACGGTGAAACGACAACTCTCCACCCATCGGTGTGTTGCCCGTGGTGCATTCATTCCCGAGGAGAGCGGATATTGTTACGCATTATTGGTTGTGACCGAAGAGCTCCAACTGCCGAAATAACCAACAACTACGACAGTGGTGACTCCGGCAGTTTTCCTCAACACATAGTGCAGCGTACACTGTTGCGTTATCGGTCTACTCAGCCGGCGGTCTTAACCCTTTGAGGGGCAAGCAATTGCGTTCGAGTAATTCTGAACTCCCACCGGAAATTTGTAAAAAAGTTACATCAAAAAGAGGAAAAGCAATTTCACGACTGTTTTCCACCAAAGTTAGAAAAGTGAAATTTAATAACATTTTTCTGGTGTGAATCTTCATCAATCGTAGGTGGTATATAATATATACCGCCGCCCCTCAAGGGGTTAACACATTGCTGCGCTGATTGCACGTCATTAACAGTCGCGCCTACAACATACCCATGAACATCGGAAGTGGACCACATAGAAGAATGGAAAAAAGTTGCATATTCTGACGAATTACGTTTTTTGGTCCATCACATCGACGGGCAGGTGCGTATACGCCGATTTTCAAGAGAAATTCTGGCTCCCGTTGTACAATTTGTTGGAGACATGCCTGTGGGGGCTATATTATCGTATGGGTGATGTTTTTATGAAACACATTAGGAACAATAATTTTCATAGAAGAATTTTCTGTGCGCTACCTGAATATCGTAGTAAACCTGGTAGCCCATTCATGACAACAATGTTTACGGTGGGTGATTGCATTTACAAACAGCATAATACACCATGTCAAACGGGACGAATGGTCAGGGAGTGATTCAAGGTGCATTATAGTGTTTTTAAAATTATGTTCTGGCCTCATGATTTATGTAACATGTATCCAATAGAACATTTGTGGTTTCACTTGGAAATCTCAATTCCTGCTGCCACGCTACCACCTCGCAATGTGTGAGAATTGCAAGTCTCGTTGGTGAGCGTTTGGTAGTAGATACATTAGTCTACCCATAAGAAGTGTGAGGCATCTCGTACCACTAATTTGCCGAGTTGATACCAGGTCGGGTGTTGGCGGCTTTGAGGGCGAAAGATAGTAATACATCATATTAAACAGAATGTCATAATGTAATGGCTCTTCGGTGTACACAGGACGCGAACAGTTCCATCTATCTTTATGAATATAAGTTTTTGCCTTATTAAATTTCAGAAAAAATATTAAAAATTCTGCAATTGTATAAAGTGATTTACATATAAAACAAGTTCAATATTAATTTTTTTTAACATTCAATTCAATATTAGACAAAAGAAAATCTAATCTTAACTAAGGATGCCATGCTCGTTGAAATTCCAAGATTTTTGCGAATCTTGAAATATGTAATACAAACAATTTTAATAGTTTTATAGTTGCTTTAAAAAATGTGGTTAAACTGGAGATTATTTTTTCGGCAAGCAAGGAAACCGAGCTAAATATCTGTACGAGCAATTTAACGAGGAGCTACTATAGTTTGTAACTTATTTCTGCGTGATAATGCGTTGCATAAATTTTATTTGTTATTCTTCCAGTTACAATTGAAATGAAGAGCATAAAGTTGACTCCATGTATTTACGAATTGAATTGTTTACTTTACTCTCCAACATACTTCTTTATCTTTTAATTGTAGTGAGTTTTGTTTAGTGATAATAATGTTTGTCTAAATGCATAATCTAGATCTAGAGAATTACTGATAAACAACTGTAAAAGGACCAAAAATAATTAAAAAATAAATAAACCTGTAAATAAAACTGTACGAAAGAAACAATTGACATTAAAACATGACGATATAATCCCAAGTAAGTAGATATATTTTATAAGCAAGAATATTAATTTATTTAATAGGCCTGCAGTTGGTTTTACCAACAAGTGTCAATGAGTAAGCTTCCATGTCGTAGGATGAGTTGTGAAATACTGCAGCTGAGATTTATCATTGAGATTCGCAAATTCTTGCACATTTTGCACAAAACAAGCAAATTACAATTATATGATTTTCAGAGTGGGAAATTATCTTTTCTTGAAGCAGATTTAAAAATAACGTCAGTGATTGCTATAAACAACTGATTTTTTTTGTACCAAGGAACTTACTTCACTAAATTGTTCAAAATTTTGCACGCTAAACTACAAACGGCAAGAAAAAATCGTTACTCCAGTAGTTTCGTTAAATGGAGCGCGCTATTCCCAACGATTGGTTTAAAGAGTTTAAAGATATTAGACCACAGTATTTTTGGTTACCCGGGATTCATTAAACATTTTATTCTACATTCTTATAAATACACCAGAGAATTATGGGTATCATAGTGTATCTCGTTAATTGATAAAAGATGTTGTACAAAGCAGTAAAAAAGCTTTATTAACGAACTGGCTACATGTTTAAACCTCACCGAAGCCATTTTCAAGACAAAAGAGAATATGGTACAGAATATGGTCTTTAATACAATGAATTAAAAGTCATTTATGTTATATATTGTGCAATGTGCATCAATAAAATATATTCTCATTCGCTTTGAAAGTCTGTGAAGCCGAAACATGTAGCCGTATAAAATTGTTTTAATGTTTTTTTTACACCTTTTAACAATTAAAGAAGTATATTATCGGTACTTGTTTGGGTTTGGTATATATTGGGTGTCATGGTTTTAGCGAAACTGCGCAAATGTTTGCTGGTAATTAACGCAAACCGAAACAGACATCGTGTAGAGGTAGAAAAAATCAGAAAAGAACTTTTTATGGAAATCAGTGTTCGTGATAACAGAAAAAAAGAATATAAGTAATGAAATTGCGATTTCACAGAATTTTTTTTGTGTTTTTCTTTCTTTTTTTTTTTTTTTTTTTTTTTTTTTTTTTTAAATATTGCAATCGCTAAATAAAAAATTCTGATTTGGCCACATTTAACACTTTTGGTAGAATTTCTTGTCAACTTATTTTTCCAGGTTCACAACGTCCTTGAACTCGACTACCAGTATTTCCGAATAGTAAACTATATGTTATAGGAGAAAGCTATTAAAAAATATAATATTAATCTCCTGACTGCCGCGACCGGATTTTTTCACACACTAAGCTGCAGGTTTCACTGCAACATAAGCAATATTCAAATTAATATAATTCTACAAATAAAACCCAGGTTTGAAAAATTAAGTTAGGATTAATACTCTCAAAGATTATACACCTATACGTAATAACACATTTTGTATCAGGCTGGAAAAAACATCATTTTTTAATATTTTTAATAAATTACAGAGAAAACAACATTACAATATTACCCTTCGGCTGGGCAGTCAGGGAGTTTTAAGTTTGTTTTCAAAGAAATACTTTTCCTGTTCAAGAACACAAAACTTCTGACACATTCATAAACTCATTTTTATTGGTAAAATAAAGAAATTGTCAGACATGACTAATAAAGTGATTTGTTGTCGTTTTTTTTTTTTTTTTTTTTTTCATTTTTTGACAAATGAATTAAATTTTGAGTTCTAACCAATTGTTGCATTATGATTGACAGTTTTTTTTTTTTTTTTACAATCCTGTAACGTCCAAAAATTTGGTTCAAAATGTAAATTAAGGCAACATTTTCTGAAATATCTTCTACCTTTACCAAAAAATGGAAGATTGGAGAAATGTTGGATTACATAGCCTCTAAATAAGAGCAGCTGAAAATTTCATGTACATTTGCAATTAAAAATCCATTCAGAAAGGAGCCTGTTTTTATTTTAAAATAGCCATAAAACGGAGATTGCTTTTCAAAAGTAGGTGTATTCAAATTCAAGGACCGAGCGAACTCCTTTGTTCAACTATATTAAGTATATAAAAGGTAAAAGCAACGCTGATTCATTTCGCCAGTTACATTTAGCTGTCTACTATCGCACTCTTTGCTTTTCTTTTTGTTTTTGCATAAAGCCTAATTACTAGATTTGATGCTATCCGGAGGATATTCACTTCATTTGATTGTGAATTTTACTGCTAGTCAGAAAAACTATCAATAATTGAACAGTAAATGCCGAACATATCCTCAGTCGTTAATAATAAATGAAAAAACAAAGAGGAATATAGTTAATACGCAAAGAATGTTGCGAAATAGTTTTGAGAACAAATTCGTTAAAATAGCCCAATAACAGGTTTTACCCGAATTCATAGCCTTGAAGATAACTGAAAAAGTGGTAACTGGACAAATACAGAGAAGTGCAGAGGAATGTAATGGATTGATAAGAAATATCGTTTTTCAACTGTCGACTGAAATCCAAGAAACACGAAATATTAGACGGTGGCCAGTGTGACTACATGCTACTACCTCAAATAACAACATGTATCTGATGTTAACCCATTAGTGCCTAGCGTCACTTTTTAGGGACATTCAAAAGGTGCATTCAGCACTGTTTTTGATCCCGATAAAAAAGAAAAGCAATAATTATTTTATTTAAATGATGCATTTTCGTGATTAATGAACTAAACTTAAATCTTCTAAAAATAGTGGTGCCAACCAAATAAAATTTACGCAAAAGATGCTGGGCACGAATGGGTTAACACATGAATATTTTGTACTCATGAAAATAAAGCATGCAATTCCATTCATTTGCAAAGAATGCTTTTTTTTTTTTTGCTACAGGACGAAGTATATCAAGCCAAGCTGTCTTAGATGGATATCATCAAGCTGGTCTACCACGTGGATTGATGATCTCCGTGGAATTTTCATTGATGCATGAAAAAGCTATTTGTCTTTTGTTTCTAAATTTGCCTAACGAAAGGCATGTATCGAGAGGCGCAAACTGCAATTTTTTTGCAGCTTTACGGGTGTGCAAGGTGATGTCACGAACAGCTATTTCCAGATGCTGTAGTATAACAACCGAGACTTTTAGCATTGTTTTATCTATCTGCGTGTCATATTATGTAAACATTTAAATATTGTTACGATGAGGCTCACGTGATGTGCGCAGTTCTCGTTCTAACTCTTCTCTTATACAGTCACTTCCAAAAGTTAAGCACGGAGAGGAAAATGCTAATTTCCTGAAGCTAATCAGAATTGAAGAGGATGCAAATCGCTGCAGAAGTAGATGGAAGTATGCAAATATGTTAGGTAACAACCAATCGCGCTTTCATGTCAAGATATATGCAAAAAGGGCAGTCTTATAAGAAGCCAGCTTTCTTTAAAATTTATTTTCAAGAAGATACTGACTTAAAGAATAGTTTTATTTTAAACCGCAAACGAATCGACAAATTTTTCCATTTTCTATAATTATTTTAAATTTGAACACCCCCCCCCCTTAAACACAGTTCAGTTTGTGCTACTTAACTACTCCCCCCCCTATTCAGATTTTGAGCTCAAAACTTAAGTTTAAGTCTAAGCTTCTGAAAACATTTAATGAGATGCAAAAAATAACGGCAAAAAATAGTTGTTCATTTCTCCAAAGTCTAAAGCGCCCTCTATCGACATTTTTCTAAATTTATCTTTATAATTTAATTTCAAGAAAATGCCGACATAAAGAATAGTTTTAGTGAAAACTGCAAATCAATGAACCAATTTTTCCGTTTTTTATAATCATTTGAAATTTGAACCCTCTGAACAGTTGAACACAGTTCAGTTTGTGCTACTTAACCACTCCCACTTTCAGATTTTGAGCTCAAAATTTAAGTTTGAGTCTAAGCTTCCGAAAACATTTAATGAGATGCAAAAAATACTGGCAAAAAGTAGTTGTCCGTTACTCCAAAGTCTAAAGCGCCCTCTATCGGTATTTTTTGAAATTTATCTTTATAATTTAGTTTCAAGAAAATGCCGACATAAAGAATAATTTTAGTGAAAACCGCAAATAAATCGACCGATTTTTCCGTTTTTTATGTTTATTTGAAATTTTGGTTCCTAAACTTTAATGGCGGCTATCTTCTTTGGAAAACGTTTGGGACCCTTGGTCTCCTACTTAATATTGTTTGTCTTGATGTGTACTATCACCTCTTTTTTATTGTAAAAAAATTTGGAAACACCTTGTATTGCTATTGTAGACAAGTGGAATCGCAGAGCGACCTCCACACGTGTGACATTTATGGTTACAGCGTCTATTGGTAAGGCGATATCTGCAGCTACTGTACGCCGAAGATTACATGTGAGTGGACTGTACGCCGAAGATTATATATCAGTGGACTGTACGTCCGGGTACCTCAATTTTGTGTTTCGCTATCCATCCAATCAAGAGGGGCACGATTAAAGTGGTGCCGGGAATATGTCAATTGGACTGTGTCTGACTGGGGCAATGTCATGTTTACTGATGAATCAACATTTTCTCTGCAGCCAGATGACAAGCGTATAAGGATATGGCGTAAACAATGAACACGCAATCAGCCCCAAAACATCACCGAACATCACGCATTCCGAGGCGGAAGCATTAAGGTGTGGGCAGAGATTTCATTAGGATACCGCACCGACCTGCACACCTTTAAACTGGGTTCTTTGACTGCTGTCCGGTATCGAGATGAAGTCCTAGAACCCATTGTGAGATTGTAAGCTGCAGCAGTTGGACCCTACTTTTGTTTTAATGAACGACAACGCACGTCCCCATAGAGCTGGCATCGTCGATGACCACCCGGAGAGTGAAGGGATTGCGCGTATGGTGTGGCGAGCTTATTCACCCGACTTTAATTCCATTGAAAATCTTTAGGATGCTCTCGGCCGTGCTGTATGTTTACGTTTCCCACGTCCAGGAGCAGTTTCCACTCTTATTGAGCTGGAAACTGCTCTACCAGAAGAATGGCCATTGCTTAGTTCTGAGGTGGTTGACCGCCTAATTGAAAGCATGGCCACAAGTTGTAAACTTTGTATAGAGATGAGGGAGGATCACATACCCTATTAATGTATTTTACTTTCATTTTATGCTGTTTATTTTCACTTTATACATAATTCTGTTTAAGTCTTCAGTATGTCATTATCTGATAACTTATAAAAATTTAATATTGTTTTCATTTCTGTATATAATTATTGATTTGTTTTATGCATAAATATATATGCTACTTTCGTGCCGAATTTTGTGTTAATCAAAGCAGTATTTGTTGATTTTTTTGCATTTTACATCTTCGTGCTTAACTTTTGGAAGTAAGTGTAATACAAGATAGTGCAAGACATCAGATATCCCGGTTCGGGGAGAGCTGATTGAAAGTAAGATAATACAGCATATAAAGTGAGCAACATGCTTAAATCTTATCAGGCATGACGCACTGCAATAAACTGATATTTCCGTAGGGTTTCAGGATTTAGTGATTGAACTTCTTGACGAATGGGATTCCGAATTTTTAATGTTTTTATTAGTATTTGCCGTCCTTTATAGCAATTAAATATTTTAATGCATATTTTTGAAATGTTTTTAATGGACGTGTTAGAAAACTTCTATTTATAATTAATGAATGGAATTCTGTAAAGCCTCATGGACAATCTAAATGCAGAACAAAAAAATAGCATTAGAGCTGTATCACACGGAGAAAGATTTTTCGGCAAGTATTTTACAAAACACAGTTGTTCATTTTGCTGCGTTTTCGGTAAACAGGTTTTTCAAATTTCTCGTGGGGTTATTTAATTTCTCGCTCCGCTCCTATTGGTCAGGTGATCAGCACTGAATGAATGACCAACAGTTTCCATGCAATGCGAGAAACGTTCGGTAAGCAAAAATAGTGAGCAGATTCTCCCCTATATTAAGGTCAGCAACTTTTTGCTCACTGTAACGTTGTGTTGGGGGGAAAAGTTCTGCGAAAAGGGTACGTGTGATACCGCTATTAGAAAGCCATAGCTTTTCAAAAAGACCAAATAATATATTAAAAATCCTCCACCATCTTCAAACGATATTTTTATTGCAATTAACAGTTATCAAATTGATATCTTGCAGTTTTTTACATGCTTTTGATATCATTTAAAACCATCAAAACTACTATGATATTTTTTGCGTAGTTTTCTGTTTTATGCTGCAATAGGTGTGTTCTATCTATATTATGCCCGCTCATTGTTAAGGCTCATGGTACTCTCTCTTTTTTACTTGCTTCATTGATTACTTTGAGAAGTGTACATCCATTTAGGAAAACTGTTTCCAGTTATTAATATTTAGGGTCAATTATGAAAATTGTGCGATTGGGCACATGCGCCAGTATTAAATATCATGTATGAAATGTTCATCTGGGTACAATTGATGGTACATCTTTCAGCTTAGATTACGGAAAAGCTGTCCTCCTTTTACTCCCATGCCCACGTTCTTAATGCTATAAATGGTCTGAAGAACATCTAGATTTCTAGACATTTAAACTCATAATGTTTTACAATATCTTTACAATTTCTTGATATTTTAAACGAACCGCAGCTTTTGAGAAATTACACTGCTTCAATAATTAGAGAATCTCGAACCTGGAAGTTTTTCTATGTTTAAGTAAACTTTTAAATGAAAAAAACAAAGAAAAAAGTCAAAGTTTACTGGCGCCATCTGTTGGTTTGACAAAATATTACAGCTATGTGAAGCGCGGAGTTCAAGTGTATGGAACATTTTCTTACCGTTATTTTTGTAGGTAATTTACAAAGTGTCGCACATACAATCACAGTAGATATACTGCATATTTTTATTATTTAATATTTGCAATATACCGATAAAAATTTCATTACTTTTCAATGTTAAATATAGGCTATCTTATATCTGAAAAATAAAATATCTAACGATATGGAAAATAATTCTGTATTTCCACCAAGCCGACTGTCAAAAAACTGATTCACAAATTAATTAAATCTTCCTTAAAATGTTTTTTCTTTTTTTGTCATCTTAAGTAAATATTTTTCATAAAATGCTGTAAAAGTTTACTTTTTTAAAAATAATGGATCAATGATGAAAAACCTAATATATATTGATAAGAATCGAAAAAAGTGCACAATGACGCCTATTACCGATTAAACTATAAGAAAGTATAGTCGATAAATTAAGTTTCAGTTCTAATGAATTAGAAAATTACCCAGAGATTCAGTAAAAGTTATAAAATCATTAAAATATATTTCTGATAAAAGGATGAAATAAATTAGGAAAACTTACAATGTAATTTGTAACGATGTATGTGAACTTACATAGTTTGATAAAGGTACATAATTTGTCGGTTTCAGTTACATAGTGAAGTAATTTCAATTTCATAATACATTCTGAAACAAATACCCAGCACTTAACAGACTTTTCCCAATTATGTGACTTCTCAGTACATGATATATGTATATATTTGACTTTCAGACCATTATTTAAAACGCAATTATAAAGACAATTATATATCAGAAAACGAACTCACGTGATCGATATCGTTTTTCGAAGTACCTTGGATCAAAGTTTTCCTCCCCTCTTTAAAACCCTCCCAAAGTAATATCTCCCTTCACCTTCACTTCCCATACACATGCAGACATAGGTGAAACTACAAAGTATGCCTCCACACACCCCAAAGATTATGAAATGAAAAAGCTTTGATAGCAAAAATCCTCCGAGTCTGAAGTCATTCTTTTCACTTCGTTTCACCAATCGAAAGCTCCGATCCACAGATTGACGTCATCAAAGACGTCACTACCGTCCCGATTTTCCCCGGCCTTAGATTTCCGGTTTTTCATCGGCTGAAGCCAGCGGAAGGAAACTTTCCCGCGTTTCAAACCTCCAAACAATTGATCCTAGATAGAATTGTCACCGAATATGTTAAATTTCATTATAATGAAAAAAGTTGATACTTTTAATATTAAAGTATGACATTGGGATTTTCTTAAGAATCACAATATTTTCGTTTGATTCGATTAGTTATTAATTTTGAGATAATTATTATTACTGAGATCTGTTGATAAAAGTATCTCTAGACAAAATTAACTCATATTTTATTCAAATTATTAATATCATCCCAATTATTTTGATTTAGAATATGATAATGAAAATTAACACTAGAACCGCCGCACCGCAAATTTTACCCAAGTGTTCTAAAATTACTACACACTAGAATTTTTATTTAAAAATTTTTAGCTTATTTATTTAACTTATTTCGATGTGGTACATATTGAGATTATTTTAGAAAGACCTTATTGTTTTGAATCGAAATATTTTTACTAAGTAGCGGTCAAAATGACCACGACAGCGGTTCAGTATTAAATCCTTTTAAAAACAAAAAATAAATATATTTCTATCAATTACAGTATTGAAATTATGGATATACATTTATTAATTTAAATTCACTGTAATTTAAAACAGACATCGAATATATTTGATTGATGCATTACAATAGTTAAAATTACATAAATATCTAAATGAATAAACTTTTAACTAAACACTGAAGTTTACTCCTAAAGTTTATTAATAAGACTAAAAAGTAAACAAAAGAAGGCAATAAAATAAAGAATAAAATCAGTGAAAAAAGGTAAGAGAACAAACAATTATGTTACCCTGTGTAGTCATTTATAGTACACTACATACTTTATTTAGTTCTAACCAATGATTACGATTAGGCCCTACCTGTTCGGTAGCCCCAATTGAAGGGATTTGATATCTGGAGTTGGTCACCGCGGATGGCAAATAAACCGGACGAGCTCCTACATCGTCATCATATAAGGAAAGGGCATGTTTACAAACAAACATTTCTGTCAACCAATCTACCGCTACATTTTTGCCATTGCGACATTGTAGGAACCATCTTGACGACGTAGCCCAATCATAGCAAGCAGACAACCATCATAAAATTTGTAGACCAATCAGAATGCCTGAATTCATATGTAGAGTCTGTGCTATAACGAAGCACGGGCGAAAACAGCTTGCCCACACTAATAAGAGCCCACAGTGACGTCAGATGCCCTTTCCTTATTGGCGATGACTACTACTTAATCTTTCTCAGTAAAAGAGGCGCTTGACATTCATTGACCATCACAGCTTGGAAGGGTGTTTCTGTGGTAACGCGTGGTAGATTTTTTAGTTACTCACAATTTTCACACTGCATTTGAGGATTGTTCCAGCTCCCAGTCCAGGACTAGGTCCCAGTCCCAGTCCAGGTAATTCTCAAAGCGGAAGTGAAATGGAAAAACGAGATGAAATTTCCCTATCAACTAGTGAGGGTGACTGTGAAGGTCAAGCGTCTTTAAAGTAAAAATGAAGTATAGTTGTGAACTTTGTCATGTCAGTTACTTAACATTTATATCTTGTCGTTTGGCATCTGCAAATTGCTACCGAAATTGGTATCGTAATTTATAAAGTTGGTCAGATGTAGAGACCTTCCCCTATCAAAGCACCTCCAGTGGTATAATTAATAGATAACAGGGAGGACAGATCTCGAATGGATTCGAGCTATTTAGATGATACTTACGGAAGCTAACCTTTCCCTGGGAGTAGAAGTCCTTTGCTTCTAAACAATTGATTCTACATAGAATTGTCATTGAATATGTTAAATTTCATTACAACTTTAAAAAAATTTTGATATTTTTAATATTAACCCCTTCGCGACGGGAGCCTTTTACGAAATTTTTAATGTTTTGTTACCGGTTTGTACCTTATTTAATCGAGAAAATGCTCCGATTCAGTAACGCAAATTTTAAGTAAAATTTTACTGGTGGGTATAAACAAGGATTCTTAAGCCTTTTTGCGGCACATATGCGTGTCGCTCGTCCCCAAGGGGTTAAAGTACTGTGAGTGTGACAACGGGACTTTATAAAAATCCCAATAATCTCGTTTGATTCGACTAGTTATTAATTTTGTGATAATTATTGTAATCGAGGTCTGCCGATAAAAGTATTTCTAGGCAAAATTCATTTATATTTTATCAAAACAAGGGTAAAACCCGTCAAATTTTGACGAAAGAAAATGTTTAAGAAAGAACTGTTTAATTGATTTATAATAAACCTACAAAATTAGTTATAGTAAAAAATGATTTTATATTGGTAAGTCTAACTCTTAAACAAATGATATTTAACTTCAAATTAACAAAATACTGGTTCTGTAAAACTCAGTTGTAGAAATTTTTAAAATTAAACTTTAATCGTACATGTAGCAGTAAAAAATAATAAAGATCTGTTATTATGATAAAGTTATCAATTAAGGTTCTTATGCTAGTATTCCAAAAATGTAAAAAAACAAAATTTATTCGACTTTGGCTCAATCATAGAATTTTTTCTAAACCTGATATCATTTTCACCATATCAAAATTTACAACTGCATATTTCGTATCTGTATTCACCTTTTTAAAAAAATCGGCATTTTAATTTGATGATTTTGATTGTCTCAATGTTATTAGCTGAAACAGATATTAAACTGTTGCTATTCTTTTACGTGTAAATCAAATTTTGCAAATGAAATCAAAATTCACCTGATTTTATAACAGAAGATACTTAAATTTCAATGTTTTCTCTTTTAATGAGAAAATGGCAACATAAAGATACTGTAATCAATTTTTTCCCCTTTTCCTTTGCTTCTAATAAAAATGGAGTACTCTTCTTGCCATAGTTAGAAAAGTGATATTCGAAACTACAAAAAAATTAATATTTCAAAAACAAAATAAGATACAGCTTTCAAACAAATTTTGTTTAAAAGTACATTTTTTCTCCGATACGCTGATGTAAAAATTGGAAATGTGCAATATTCAGAAATTTTAAAATTTTTGGTAGCAAAAATTGCAATACCGAAATTTCGTTTAAAATTTGAAAGTGCTGCCATTCGCAAAATGACATATGCGTTACGCACAGATACGTTTGGCCTTTATAATATAGACTAGTACAACTAACAAAGTAATAGTAAAATATATATATATATATATATATATATATATATATATATTTATTTCACGAGAACTTCCAGGATTCATTATATAATTCAACGTTTTTTACATGGACGAAAAAACAAAGTAATATGTCTACCAAAATTTTCAATCGATCACAAATTTCAGATTTTTTTCAATCGCAAAATTAAGCTATATTTTCTGTACCTATATTCTGGTGCTTTAAAGTCCTTTACGTCTTTACTTCCGCTGTGTCCCCAAGCCTTTCGCCATACGCGTGTATGAAAGCGTGTATGAAAGCATGTATGAAACACGCGTGTATACGCGTGTTTCTCATTCGAGTGTGTTACTAATAAATATAGTTTAAAAAACTAAAAAACATTCTTTTTAAGTATACCAAACTAAAAAGTGAAAAATAATTCGTACTATAAGCTGAAAACGAAAATAGATGAAAAATACTATATTACTATAAAATCATTGTTATTATAGAAATCAATTAATAAGCAATAAATAAAATTATCGTGGAAAAAAAGCGTGGGGTGCTCCATCTACCATGCTCCATCTAACAGTTCTAAAGAAGCACCCCACGCTTTTTTTCCACGATAATTTTATTTACTGCTTATTAATTGATTTCTATAATAACAATGATTTTATAGTAATATAGTATTTTTCATCTATTTTCGTTTTCAGCTTATAGTACGAATTATTTTTCACTTTTTAGTTTGATATACTTAAAAAGCGTGTTTTTTAGTTTTTTAAACTATATTTATTTTTCACTTTTTAGTTTGATTACTTTAAAAGCGTGGTTTTTAGTTTTTTTAAAACTATATTTATATTTAATACAAAAACCAAATTAATCGGTTGGATAATTTCAGAGTAATTGGTGAACATACATAGAAAAAAAATACATACGCGTCGAATTGATAACTTCCTCTTCCTTTTCTGAAGCCGGTTAAAAATAAAAATTGCAATACGGAATTTTTTTTTAAATTTTACATAGATGTAAATAATGCCAGGAGTGGGGTTCGAACCCACAATCTCTTTCGAAAAACAGAGCTTCAATCCAGCGCCTTATACCGCTCGGCCATGCTGTCTACACTCCATTCAGTGAACGTATTCAACACTTTTAATTAGCGAAAAATCACTAATTTTATTAGTTTTTGCCTAATTACTAAAAAAGTACTGAACCAATTTCGATAAAACTGAAGTGGTACCAATTCGAGAGCATCGTCTTTCATTTAACACCAAAACCAAGTTAATCGGTTGCATGGTTTTGGAGTAATCGGTGAACATACATAAAATAAGGAGAGTTATAAACTCACAAACTCACAAACATACAGGTGAAGCTAATAAAAGCGTGTTAAAAAGGGAATTGAGTGAAATTATTAATTAACTTGCATTATTAACGAATATATGTGTGCATTTCAGATACTCCTTTCTATTCAGCAATTCCAAATTCATACCAGAAATTTTAGATAATAACATTTTCTTTAAAATTGCAGACGTTTCGTGATTACCTAAACTAAAAATTCTCATTTTGAAATTTCAGATACTGATTCGGTATTTTTGAATAAAAAAGAAATGCTTGAAATGCCCTTATATATGCGTTAATGATTCAAATCGGTTAAATGAATTACTCTTTTAATTTTTAATCTGCAATTCGAACAAATCGTAATTAATCTAAATTTCTTTCATGAACACATTACACCTGTAGTATATGGTATTTATAAAGGAATGAGTGAGTTCGAAAACAAGTACAAGTTCTAAATGTTTAACTTTGAATATATGTATAAAAATAATACAAAGTGTTTACGGTGTTTATACATCTGTAAATCTGTATTTAAGTGCAGACAATTAAGGACAAGTAAATTCTTACACATATACAAATCTCAAAGGAATTTCTCTCTTATAGAACGTTTTAAAAATAAGAGAATTAAGTTTATTATAAAGCAGTATTTTTGCATTTTTCAAGCATTATGTCAGTTTATGAGGAGAGAATGAGTGATTGTACGAAATTTATCACTCCTTTTTATCGTAGTAGTCCTCAGACATTGATCCGAAATGTAATACTCTTGAGCATTTTCAAGAATTTAATTTTGAAAAACTGCATTTCAATTATTTTTTTTTCTTTTACTCATAGGCAAAGTTTTTTTCTTCTTTTGAATTCTTGATACTGAAATTCCATTGAAAGTTTTAGATAAAGTTCAGAAAATGTTTCCCCCTGTTCAAAACCTGTTCATAAAATTATTAATTAATAAAATTTACAATTTTAAATAAATTTCTCATTTTCTCGCATTTAACACACGATTACTTATTGAAGGGTAATATTGTCCTTAATGTTTTATCTGTAGAACTATCTGAAGATTTTGGGCAGAATAAGGATCTAATTATGCCTGCGTAAATTCATTGAAGAAATTTGGTATTGTTGTTCAAAGATAATGCCATATGTTCGATCAGGCGAAATCTTTTGCATTGTGTCTACAGATCTTTGAATTCATGAAGATCTTAATATACCGATGAAAGTCTAGACATTATAATTGCACAATGGTAGAACAACAAGTTAATAAAATCAAATAAAAAAACCATGAGTAGGCAAAGCACGCCGGTTAGATAACATTTTTTGATACACTATGCATCCATAAAACTTTTAACATAACACTAAACAGTTTAATCATAAAACTTTGATCATAATGTCATAGTCTTGCTTATGTAATAAACAGCATATTTATTATCTCTCATATTTGGTTAATGTGTTTTGCATCCATTAACTAAATGTATCAATATTTAAAGCACTGATAATTGACAAATGCTTATCGTATTACATTGGTTGAAGAAGCAGAACATCTTTTGAATAGTGGTTATGAGAGATGTATGATAAATTTAACGAAAGTAACAAACTCAAATATTCAGGGAGCAGAATAGGTCTCAAACGAATAACCATTGCAAAACAGGTTATACGCATTTGAAATATGAAAATTGATATCAGAATAGTAGCTATGGTACTTGATCCCCATGATCTTCTCAGCCTTAAATAACGACTGCCGTATTTTTTATGACAGCATAGGCTCTTTTGAGACATTCAGGGTTGATTTAATGATGTTATTTACAACTATCCTGCAAGGCAAGGGCATCTGACATTTTTCGAGGCAAAACCCTTGTCGTCATAAAGTACAAAAGATGATTCGATTGGTTTACAAAAAACAAATTTGTACGAAAAAAATTTGACTTTTGTTTTCGAAATTTAGAGGAAAAATGTTAAATCTGGATAACTGAATTGTTTGTAAATCAACTACTTTATCAGAAATAACCTTAAAACATCTTTGCTGATTATGCTTTTATGTAAAAAATGCATTTTTTAGATTAAAATTATTAAATTTTTTTGCCTTTTAAAATACTAGACTCTATAGAAACGTGTCCAGAGTCACAGATAGAATTTATAATGCCAAGTAGCGATTAGAGTATGAGCCCTCATCCCTGATGTATAGTTTTAAAACAATAAATTTGTTGAATAATTCCTTTTAAAATTATGCATATTTGCTTAAAACTTAAAAATCAGAATATTAATAAAATGTAAAGGAATAAATAAAGACCAAGGAATATATTCTTTTAGATGCTACTGGAACCTCTGAAGAAAGGGAACATTGAAAATTATCATGCCACTGCTGATGATTTATTAGCGGATGGAAAATAGTTTTCTTTTTTACGCTGTTTAATAGCAATAAAATATACATACACGTTATGCGTCTAAAGTTCTGACTTTTTATTTAGCTTGCTAATTCTAGCTTACTATTGGAAAACTTTTATTTAAAATATTGCTTGAATCTACTTTTCCTTATTTTATTTTAAAATGGAATGCATCACGAGCTTTTTAAAAAAGCAGGATCCTGGTAATTTTTACCGGTTTTAACTCCCTTTGTGCGACCCTATACGTGTTCATTGCATATAGGCCATTTAGTAGATTAGCAACTTTTTTCGATATGTCTCATCTTCTTAAGCATTACTAAAATCGGGATTTTCCTCCTCCTTCTTCTCATCCTTAGCATATAATTCTTGTTACTTTAAAATGTAACATTTATATTTAGGAATCCTAAAGTGTGCTTATATTTTTCTAAAGATCTGCGACGACACAGTCGTAAATTACGCCCTTGTCATTTCTTTTACAAAGGCCTTGCTGTCATCAACAAAAGAAATTGGAGTTACAGAAAGAGAAAGAGGCGAAGATGAATATATTAATTTGTCAACGGCTTGAATCTCTGATCTCCGATCTCTTGACTCTCGTCAGAAGTCATAAAATACGAAAGATAGCGCCTAATCACATGAAACTCTTCGACGAAAAGAAAAGTAGTCTGTTGATAATGATATTTCACTTGACATTATTTGAGAGTAAAAACCAGATAAAAATTGCCACTAATTTGTTTTAATATAAGCGTCATTATGTGTCAACTGGCCGAGAGGCTCCTGCTCGACCGTCTTCAATTTTGATGTATTTCCACAGGACATACATATAGGTTGCACATACATATAGGAGGGACATCTACAAACTGTTAGTTTAAGAAATAATATAGTTAAGTTACCAAGGGTCTTTTGTAAAGTTCGCTCTTTCACAATCGCACGAAAACGATCAAATCGCACAACTGCAGTATTAAGTTCAAAAATCAATACATCTATCAGTATTTGGTTTCAAAGTAGGTCATAAGGCCTATAGTGATAAATTTTACCACTATTTAAAAAAATGTAACTACAGAGAAAGTAACTTTAAAAGTTTGTCAGTTTACCAATTAATTACCTATTAATATGTCATAGAGCTGCTGAAGTTGTTTACATTTTTTTAAATAGGCCTAAAATAATTCCTCATTGAAATCCCTTCAAAAATTGGTCATAAATTCAAACCCATTTTCAGAAGCCCACATCTCAAGGAGGACTCTTCTGATTTTATCCTTTTGGTACCACAGTAAATAATACATTTTAATTGGCAAGAAAAATTCTGTTTCCCTTTGGGCCTAGGCAAATAAATCAAGGTTTAAAACACCAGTTTTTTGTGAGATTTGCAACTATGTACGCCAAAGAAATTTATTCTAAAAATGTTTCTAGAATTCATAAAAAATACAGAAGACTATAAGAGAAAGGATAACATAAAATTATATTAAATACACAGTGCATTCAAAAAGTTTCAGGACTGAATGCATACAGACTATATATTGCTGAGATTATACGTACATCAGATACTAAGCTTCTACGTATAGTCTCTTCTCAATTCAATAATACACTTGGAACACAGCTGTTTTAAGTTTATCTATCAATTCGTACCTCTGTCCCTTCATCTGCAATTTTAAGTTGGTAAAAAGCAGCTCGGGGGGTCAAATGTGATAAGTAAATGCGTGGTTGATACACACAATCTGCCATTTCTCAAAATATTGCTGCAAAAGGATGGGCTTGTGAGACGGTGCGTTATCATGCAAGAGGTAACAATATCCGCTCTCTAGTAATTTGGGCCTCTGAAGCGGCATTTATCTCAAAAGCCTATACACGACATTATCCGGCCCGGCGGTCTGATGCAACCAACGCTTGCATATGCCGAACATTTTCCTCATTTCAACTCGAATGTAACTGACCTGATCTTTTGGCTTTGATAGAATCTCTTTAAGCTTGAAACCTTGAACAAAACACAGATACTCTGGAACGACTCATAATACAGTCATATACACAGATGTATTCATTACATATGTTTTTTTGGCCAATTTTATCAATTTAACACAAAATTTTATGTTTGTTCCTTATTCGTTGTGCCATTTTTTTTTTCGATGACAATGACGTACATACACGTTTTGCAGAAATGAAGGCTAGACAGTCCAAAGTATGATGAAATGAGAGCAATCATTTCTTACGCATGTCTGAAGGTAGTTAATTTGTCATCCAGTAGATTTCGTATAAGCAGCGCCATCTGTACTTTTTAAAAAGCGAGAACCCTGGAATTTTTTTAATGCACTGTGTAAGTGAGTCATCCCCTGTCGGCTGGCTCAGAAATCCTTGTCGAGTGCGAAGTAATAAGGAAAGGGCAGCTGTCGTCACTGTGGGCTCTTATTAGTGTGGGCAAGCTGTGCCCGTGCTTCGTTATAGCACAGACTCTACATATGAATTCAGGCATTTTGATTGGTCTACAAATTTTATGATGGTTGTCTGCTTGCTATGATTGGGCTACGTCGTCAAGATGATTCCTACAACGATCGCAATGTCAAACTAGTCGTTGGAGGCCACCGTAATACTTACCCATCATGGATATGCATAGTACAATATATGAAAACATAACGTATGTAAACAATTTATAAAATGCATTACAATTCAAAAACAAAATATAAACGTATATTTAAGTCTTTTTAACACATAATCATGCTCTATTAATGAATTTCTGATGAACCAAATTCGATAAATTATATGAAACGCAAAACTATTAAAGTAGCACTGAATTGCGTAAAAGAAACATCCTTATAACTCCAAAAATAATAATCATATTTACTAACGGTTTCTTGCATCGAATTGAGTATCTCATTTCCAATTAAAAGATATCTTTGAATTGAAATTTGAATGAAATACAGGGTCATGAAAAATCAAAGAATGTGGAAAATAGGATTAAAAATATCTCAACAACTAATAATCCGATTGAATTCGTTTTTTATGCAAAATTTGTGTTATTTTATTGCCTTTTACTTCCACTCTTTAAAATAAAAGACTTCGAAAATTTTTATATACCTTTCATCAGAACGAATTTTTCGAGAGTACGAAAAAAATAGTTCCGGATAATCGAGGTTACTGATATTAAATAGGCTTCGTCCCATTCTTACATACTAAGCACATACAAAATTTCAAATATCTATCTCAATTTGTTCGGGAGATAGAGCGGTTACAGACAGACAGACAGAGAGACACACAGACACACAGACGGACGGACGGCAAATTTTTTTTTCTAAAAATATGTTTTTCGTAATCTCCAGTGTCCGAAACGTGTAATTCCGTCAAAAAAAATTTTTCGATTTTCAAAACGATTGCAAGACTTACCCTATACTACGTATGATGGGTAAGTAAAATGTAGAGGTAGATTGGTTGACAGAAATGTTTGTTTGTAAACATGCCCTTTCCTTATAAGGAAAGGGCAGCTGACGTCACTGTGGACAAAATTACTGTGGATCCACAGTAATTTTCTGCCTGTCTTAAAAACTCCTACGATACCCAAGAAATCAAAGCGATCTGATTGGTCTAGGATTGGTCTGATTAGTCTGAGATTAAAAGCTCTGTTGTATGATTGGTCAATGTCGCCATGACGATTCCTGTAATAATCGCGAAAACAAAAATGTAGCTGGTAGATTGGTTGAAGGAAGCGTTTGTTTGTAAACATGCCCTTTCCTTATATCCTCGTGTCTTCAAATTTCTCTTAAACGTTAAAACTTGAATCGTGGAACAATTGCTTACCTATAGTAAAAGAACTATATCATAATCAGATGACTCTCGTAAACTTACAAAGTTAAATTCATTAATAGTATTAACAAAAAAGAAGAACTTCAGTTACATGTCCTTTAAATTTAGAGTTTGACAAAAAAACATTTTCAAAAATTTTTTAAAATTTAAATCTGCAACAATGATTTGAATTTGGTTTAGAAGATAGCAAGAAATAGACAAGAAAAAACTCCTCTTATATTTTTTTTTTATGTAAATCCATTAAATTTCGTGAAATTAATAATAATAAAGTACACAAATTAAGAAAAGGTTTTTTTTAAGATTATATTAAATAATACATTAAATAATTATGGCTCATCTAATAAATTTTATTTAATATATTGTTTATACAGGGTGTCCGAAAAGTCTGGAAACGGTCGAATAACTCGAAAAATACATATGAGATTGAAAAACGTAAATATACGTGTTAAATAATTTTAAATAAGCTACTCAGTGATACCAAATTTGACCTTCGTAACCGACCCCCTGGGGGTCAGAGGGGGTCCAACTTTGAAATCTTAAATTATAACCCCCATTTTTTATTGCAGATTCGGATTCTATGGACAAAAATACGTAACTTTTGTATTTGATGTTTATTTCGAATCCTCGTTTATCACGGTGTAATTGAACATATTAAATCGATACATATTTCGGCTTTTCCAACGGGATTTTCCCTAATCGAAACTAATTGGGGAGAATTTATGACATCAAATTCCTCGTCTTTTGCAATAATAGCGTTTCCTGAAAATTACCCGTGCCGATTATTTCGGTAGTGCTACACAGTTAAAAATTTGATCCATTTGCTGTAGCGTCACTCCACAGCTTTTATAGAATATCTCTTTCACGACCAATGAGAATGTTCCATAACACAGTAAAGTACACTGTAAAAAATTGACCCTTTTGCTGCATCGTCACTCCACCGCTTTTATAGAAAACGATTACTTTACTGTGTTATGGAGCATTCTCATTGGTCGCAAAAGAGATATTCTATAGCTGTGGAGTGACGCTGCAGCAAATGGGTCAAATTTTTAACAGCACTATTGAAATAATCGCCACGGGTGATTTTCAGGAAACGCTATTCCTACAAAAGACGAGGAATTTGACGTCAAAAATTCTGCCCAATCAGTTTCGATTAGGGAAAATCTCGTTGGAAAAGCGGGAATATGTATCGATTTAATATGCTCGATTACACCGTGATAAACGAAGATTTGAAATAAACATCAAATACAAAAGTTACGTATTTTTGTCAGTAGAATCCGAATCTGCAATAAAAAATGGGGGTTATAATTTAAGATTTCAAAGTTGGACCCCCTCTGACCCCCAGGGGGTCGGTTTCGAAGGTCAAATTTGGTATCACAGAGTAGCTTATTTAAAAATATTTAACACGTATATTTACGTTTTTCAATCTCATATGTATTTCTCGAGTTATTCGGCCGTTTCCAGACTTTTCGGACACCCTGTATATATAATACTATAGATAACTATTATATTATATTATGCCTACATGATAAATATAGAAACGTCTGTTTGCGATCGTATTTAGTTTTTATTAAAAAAAATCTAAAATATTCTGTTATTTACCGATCTAAGACATGAAACTACCTTTAGTAAAATGAGAAAAATGTATAGCTAACAGCTAATTTTGTAAAAATATTTGTTGTAAAATTAAATTCATTGCTGTATATATGTTAAAAAGCCACCTTAAACAAATACACAGAAAGTATAGAGAAAATGAACTTACGAATCAAAGAATCATTTGTATTATTATTTGAGGATGTATTATTCTCATGAAGTTTACACAAAGAGAAATTCTTTTGTAGCTCTCTCTTTTCTTCAAATAGAACTAAACGTGCATTCATGTTTAAGGTGAATGCTGGTCTGAAAAATTTCTGCTTTTAAAGCAAAATTTCTTTTTAAAGATGAATACACGTTATGATCCGAAAGTGGTTATAAAAGTATTGTTCCTGAATATATCCATTTTACCTGCATTTTTGGACTTATAATATATTTTGAAATTTTATTTCATTTACATATTTTACAAATGTGTTTGATGGACTTATATGAATTGAAAAAATTTCCGTTAATGTGTTCATTGGAGACTTTACTTAAAATTTGACAACATAGAACAACCCAGGTAATGTCCACAGATATATCTGATCCTAGAATTTTTATGTCAGCAGTAAATCATCCTTATTGTGGTGTTTCACGGTCAAGAGGGTCAGTAGTGAAGATGCATATTTTTTTTCAGTTTGCGTCTCTTTCAGAAAATTCCGAGTATACCGCTTTATGCATATTCCATTCTTCATTGTATGTAGAGCCTGAGTTTATGGATCCACAGGGGATGCGAATCATCTGCTTCCTTAAAATGCTAAACACTTATGAGTCTTCTTGTGGATCAGGGATTTTTGTGCTACTAAAGTCTTCGACTCTATAAACGTGTTTACAGGAGAAAAAAAAAATCTTAATAAAATTGCTTTTTCAAATCTTAAGCACCCCATTGATAGCTTAGATAACTGGGATATTTAACAAATTTAATGCCAATGTGGTCTTTCTTATACTGGTCAAACTAAACATGCTCTCAGATTTCGTTTAAAGGAGCATAAAAGGTACGTCGAAAATTAAGAGCTTAAACGCTCTTCTATTGCTCAACATTGTTGGTCTTCACAACCTAAGTTCAACTTTTCTTCAGCCGCCATTATCCATAAGTGTCCTTCTATTCTTGATCTTAATTTTTGGGAAGCTTACCACATCATTAAAAATTCTGACTCCTTAAGTCAATGACTTATCAAGTACTCCTTATTTTCTAAGCATTTGGAAAGCTTTAATTTAATGCTTTTTTTTCCTCTTTTTTTAGTTTTTGTTTTTTCGTACTCCGTTAGATGTCGCTACTGGTCCACCCAGTTTTTTAGGCTGCTTTCTTCTCATGGGTTGCTTTTCTTTAGGCGGGATCGTTCCCGTAGTGGGTATATAAACCTGCGTTTCTCTGTCTCTTTGCTCAGTTTTGCTTTTTCTAGATCGGTGAGTTTTGCACTGAAGAAGAATCTTGATAGTAGATTCGAAACAGCTGTTGGCTACCTTTTCATACATTATTTGTGCATTTATAATCGTTGGTTTTCTATCTTTAAACAGTTTTGCACAAAGGCTTTATTTGCTATTTTACTGTAATTGAATATTTGCGATATCCCTCACGTATATACAGTCGAGTCACTATATAACGAAATCCACAGTTCCAGTAAAAAATTCGTTATATAGAGAAATTCGATGTATAGAGAATGATGTTAAAAATCGTATTTAATGTGTGAAATTTGAACAAATATTATTTTTGATCTTTTGAATTAAGAATTTGAAATGTTTAAAAGTAAATATTAACCTACATTTTAATTCTTAATTATTTAAGCTGTTTCATAAAAGAGAACAGACATTTATTTGAAAGCTTAATGAAAATCAAATAAGGAAGACTTGAATTAATTTCAGACGAAGAAATCTGTAATTTTTTGTTGTTTTGATTTTAAAATTGTTCGCTCTCAAAAAAATACTCAAATTTTAGCAAGGAATGAAAAATTGTAGTTAACATTTTCCTCCATTTGAAGGCCTCTTTTATGTCTTTCATTGATTCCTCTCTTACATGTGTATCAATCCAATTGACTCTGTTTTGAGAAGGATGTGGAAAGGTGTGTTGGAGGTGGGATGAATTCGTTGGAATTAAAGTACAAGGAGAGAAGTAATATACAAAAAACTCAGCACTGACGATAAATCAGAAATAAGTGATGGAAAATTGATTCCATATGATTTTGAAACTTTTTAAAACTGAATAAACTAAGACCAATTTATGAAAAAAATTATTATATGGAGATAGATATTTCGCTATATAGAGACTGTTTTTAATGTAATCATGCGAAAAGGGGACCGTTCCTACTAAAAATTCGTTATATAGAGAAATTCGATGTATGGAGTTTCGTTATAGAGAGACTCGACTGTATGTAGATTATACGCTTAATGTATGAAAATTTTAAAAAAGAGTACATAATTAATCACGAATAAATATTACTTTTTTTATTTCAAAGCATTTATTTAGTTTCTGTTGAACTATTTATATTTCTCAGCGTAATTAATAGTATGTTTGATTGTAAAGACGCATTGAAAATTGTACTCCCAACTTAATTCCGAATTTACTTCATATTCTAATAAGTTGTATGTATTTTGTAGTTGGAATGTTTCTGCTTCATAAATCTCCATTAAGATATTACTCCAGTTTTAAATTTTAGTAAACGTTGATAAAGGCTGCCATAGTTAAAACTCGACGCTGAAGTTAATGTGGTTCCGTGTTTGCATAACAAGTCAATACGAAACGTATATCAATTATCATAGCTAATTAGCTATTTAAATTTCTGATAAGGGCTGTATAAGTTATGTCACCTCTTCATAAAATGAATATTTCAGTTCTTGTCATTAACATTATTCACAATTCATAAGCCTTTTGTGACGGAGACATTCAATAGACAATGCGAATATTTGTTAATTTAAATGTGGATAAAACAATGACTCTTATATTATGGCGAATATTCTATAAGAAGAAAGTAAGATATTCAAAGACGAAGGTTGGGGTATAATGATCTGAATTTGAAAAGTTAATTATCGATGTTCAAATTAATGAGCGTATGCTAACAAACATATTTGAAACAACGTTTTTATTAGGTTTTATTCACTAGCGTAATACAGTCATCTAAAGAGTTTTATAAAGTAGAAAAAGTACTGAAACGAAAAAAAAAATAGATGTTATAATATATTTAATATTAATTGAAAAATTTTCAACTGAGGGAAAAAGGTGCCCAGGCTCAGAGTAAAACACAAGACCTTTGACTTAAATCGCTGATGCTTTGCCTATTAAACCTAGACCAATACCCTGCCGACACAATTCACTCAGATAATCTTATTGGCAGCAGCATGTAGTTTGCCAAGTAGCTCAACAGAATATTTGGCAGGTAACAGAACTCTATTAAACTACTGATATGTGGATAGACTTCATTAGTTTTAACTCAATAACACCGATTAATTAAGATATCACACGAATTGAATATTTCCAACTAAATGAAAAGTGTCTAGGCAGGAAGTCGGATCCAACATCTTTGGTTTAAATTGAAGCTTTCGCTTAAGGCCCCTGTCGTCGCTCGAGAAAACACTCGCGAGCTAATGCTATTCCTATGGGGAAGCATTTTTCTAATAACTCTTTCGCATTTTGACATTTTTGAATAATTTTTTTTGCATTGGATAGCTGAGGTGCATGCCGACAGCGCACCTTTTTTACTTTTTCGATTTTGGTTGCAGATATTTTTTTTAAAAGCACTTTCAGTTTCGAAACCGGTTTTGAAAATGAAACTAACTTTGTAAAAAAATATCTGCATTCAAAATCGAAAAATTAAAAAAGGTGCGCTGTCGGCATTTACCAATCAATATGACTGTTGATTCAAAAATAAAACAAGTTGGAAATTGCACGTGAAGCGTAGCCAATGAGGTGTATTCGTACGATAACGAATTTTTAAAAATATCGCTCTCATATATGAATCTCATAAAATTGTAAAAAATTAATTATAATTAAAATGCGCATCAAACAATGTTCTCCCTATACCATTATGTGATGGAATACTTTCGTGTGGCTTTGTAAATCAATGACAAATGTTCTTTGCACCACAGATTATGCAAAATCTATATTATGATATGTACTTTATAGATGCATATCAATTTTATTATGTTCGAATGAGTGTAACACCATTAAAATGCATTTGAAACATTTTTTCCATTTGACCGTAATCTAACGGAATACTTTTGATTGTACCTGTAGTTGAACTATACATCCGATTTTGATAAAATTTGAAGTGAATCTACAAAATTATGCAATAATAATGTATTTTAAATTTCAAACGATTAAAATACATTTGAAACTTTTTTCCCCATTGACCGTAATAAACTGGAATACTTTTGATTGTCCCTGTAATTGATCTATGTATCCGATTTTCATAAAATTTGAAAGGACTCGACAAAATTATGTAATAATTATATATTTTAAATTTCAAACGATTCGACTGGGTAGTTTTTGCGTTGTTATATGCGGACGGACGGACGGACGGAACAACAACTATAGGTGCTACATATTTCATAATTACAAACGTACCTGAAAAGGGTAATTAATTGAGTATTGATTGAATCAAAAATACCAATTCTTCTGAAAATCATTAAGGAACATTTCAGTGGCAAAATTAATTAAAAATTGATTTTTCAAAAAAAAAAAAAAAAAAAAAAAAAGTACTAACGATTTTTATTCAGATTATTAAGAAAAAAGAATTATTTTCGTTTACTCGCTGTCAAGAGCAGGATGCAAGGGGTAAAATTAATTTTGCGAAGATACCACGTAAGCTTAGTTAAGCCGCTGATTATATTATTATATTACTATAAATTTCTCACATTTCGTTAGCGTAAGACTCTAGATATTGCCAAAAGCATTAGTTATACAAAATTTTGACTTCCAAAAATTAAAATATTTAATCCATATACCAAAAGAAGTAATACGGACAGAGTCAGATTTTTTTAAAATTCTTCCTTAGTATTTTTTATACTTCAAAAAATAACAGATGTATTTTATTTTTTTAAACGTAAAAGAGAGTTTAGAAAGGAAAAAAATGTACTTAATAATTCCCAACGAAAGAAAAAAATCCCCCAAAAAGCGCGGTTTTACATACAGTTGGCAAAAAAAGTATTTGTACACTCTAAAATTTTTAATTTTTAACTAAATAAAAGCAGATATTTTGTCAAAAATAGTTTTAATACAGTCTGTTTACCGTGCATTTTAAATTACATAACAGAAAATTTCGATAAAGATGTAAAATAATTTTCTAATAGGAAAAGTTTAAAAATTTCTTGCAAAAAAAGTATTTGTACATTTCTCCATCCTGATATATACTGTGTTTTATAGTGTTTATGGTTCAAAGGACTACTTTTACAGAAGCTGTTAATAATTTTTAACTTCATATTATATTTTTCTGACATTTAATATAATTTGCTCTTGAAGTAATTAAGTATAGAACCTAAAATTAGAGAGGCACCTCTAGATAGATGAAATCCTATGATTGAGCATAATAAAAATTTAAATTCGCAACAAGAATTTGTAAAAGCTATTAAATTACCATTTACAACTATTGGATATATAGTGGGACACTATGAATAAATTAAAAGCATCGAAATTCAATGAAAACCAGGACTTCTCAGCAAACTAACAATGAGGGAAAAAGGGAGTGTTGTTAAAAAAGCTTTAAAAAATCCTATGCGTTCGGTTCAAAAATTTGCTGGAGACCTTGCGACATCTTCTCGCATCAGAGTAATACCTCAAACAATAAAAAATATTCTTCTCAATGCATATTTAAAAGGAAGAACCTCAAGGAAAAATCCATTCATCAGCGAAACAAATAGGCGAAAACGCATAGTATTCGCTTTCGCATACAGAAGTAAATCATTGGATTTTTGGAAAACAGTAATTTTTTCTGATGAGGGAAAATTCGGAATTTTCTTACCACCAAGCATTCGAAAAAATTGGCGTAAAAATAAAACTGTTCTAGATCCAAAACGTATACTTCAAACTATCAAGCATGTTGGGGGAAATATTATAGTTTTGGGGTGTATAGCTTCTAATGGAGCAGGACATTTAAAATTTATTGACAATGGAAGGACAGGTTTAACATACATTGATGTGTCGCGGCATAATTTATTAAACCGTGCTAAGAAATTATGCATAGAAGAAGCTTTTAACTTTCTGCAGGATAACGACCAAAGCATACTGCTGTGATCACCAGCTCATGGTTACTACAATACTCGAAGACGACTGGTAATTTCTCTAAAATCTCTAGACTTGAATCCAATAGAAAATTTGTGGATGCTATTGGATGCAAAAATCCGAGAAAAAAATATGTATCAGTAAAAAACAGTTTTAAAGAAGCTCTTATTGTGTCATGGAATAATATTAACCAGACCGCTACAAAAAAGTTGGTGGAATCTATGTCACACCATCTAGAAGTAGTCAAAAACACTAAATAAATTCACACAAAATATTAATTTGCATCATTTTACTAATTTTTCATTAATTATATTACATTAATATAGTGTACAAATACTTTTTTTGCATTATATTTTTGTATATTTGTTTATTATAATGTAAAAAATCGATTCGTTTAATTTTGTTTTTGCTTCTATAATAATATAATGCATTAAATTAATGTATTACAGTATTTTTTGCTTAAATCGTTTGTTTAATTTCATTATAATTTAAAAACATGAAGTGTACAAATACTTTTTTTGCCAACTGTATTTGATTAAAGTGTAAGAATATATTTGTTTTTTCAAAAATAAACGAACAACAACAACAAAAAATAAAAAATAGAAATAAAAATAAAAATTATATATATATATGCTGAAAAAATAAATGCACCATAAAACGCACATATCAAAATAAAATATGTATTTCACAGATTTTTGAAATTCTGAATGATTTAACAGCTAATCTCTAAAAATATTTT